>CM057458.1:664772500-666022500 GCA_016271365.2 Neoceratodus forsteri
ATGCCATGGCTTCCCTACTTCTCAGACTTTCTTCTTACATGCCGTTCACAGCCAAATATCAGAAAGCCCTTTGGAAATCTGTCCAGGCTATTGCCCACAACGGATCAGATTCTATGGTGCAGGAGCTGGTGGATACGTCAAAAACTGCCCTGGAAGCTACTATGTACCAATTCCACATGGCAGATGACAACAATGATGCAGCCTTTAGGGTGATGGCCCATGACATCTCTCTGAGACGCTTTGCCTGGCTTAGAACAACCAGTCTGACCACAGACACTCAGAACAAGACCATGGATTTTCCTTGTGATCAAAATATATTGTTTGATTACAGAACCGCTGACTACATGAAAAAAGTCGATGAGTACAAGGCCTCCTGGCAGAGCCACTCATCCAAACCTAAGCCCACCACCCCTCAGAGAGCCCATCCCAGGGGTGGTAGGGACAGAAGTTTTGTTCCCAGGCCTTACAATCCCTACCCCAGTCTGACTTCGGCCAGTACTGGGGGTCTTTCAGAGGAAGGGGCAGAAGGGACCAAAGAAGAGCCACCTCTACCGAGCCATCTGCCTCTTGGTCCAAGTCCTGATGTGAGTGTCCAGGTCACCTCCCCGTTTCCGGTTGGAGGCAGACTCTCTCGCTATCTTCATCACTGGTCCATCATCACGTCTGACAAGTGGGTGCTGGAGATAGTGGAGAAGGGTCTGTCATTACAGTTCAAGCAGATGCCAGACCTCAAGCATACCCAGATGTCAAGACCTCTGTCCCCAACACAGATACTGCTGTTCGAACTGGGGTACTAAACCTTCTGGCTCTGAGTAGTGGAGAGGGTCCCTGCCCATGAGAAGGGCAAGGGCTTCTACTCCAGGAATTTTCTGACGCAAAAGAAAACTGGGGAGTGGCGACCTGTCATAGATTTCAGATATTTAAACTAACATCTCAAAAAACCCAAATTCAAAATGGTCGTTCTGTCACTGGTCATACAGTCTTTACAGCAGGCAGGGAGACTGGCTAGTGTCCCTAGACTTAAAGGACGCCTACTTCTACATACCCATAAAATCTCACAGGAAGTTTCTCAGGTTCAAACTTCCTTTGGGTCACTATCAGTTCACTGCAATGCCCTTTGGTCTGTCCTCGGCTCCAAGAGTCTTTACGAAGTGTCTCACAGTGGTAGCAGCACATCTCAGGAGACTGGGTGTCGCTGTCTACCTCTATCTGGATGACAGGCTCTTAGTAGCAAAGTCTCCTTGCCAGGTTAAGGAATCTCTTTCTCTCACAGAACGCACACTGGAGTCTCTGGGTTTCCTGGTAAATCTAAAGAAATCTCACCCAGCTGCTCACCTTCATAGGGACCAAGTTGGACACTCAGAAGGGATGTGCTTTCCTCCCACAGGAAAGAATTCAGTTTCCTTTCAGTGGCAGATTCTTTCACCCGGGGACAGCCAAGATCAGCCAGACATTTTCTCAAACTTCTGGGACATATGGCCGCTATGACTGCAGTAGTCCCAAGGGTCAGGTATAGGATGCGACTCTGCAAGCCTATCTCAGAGAAGCAACACATTTTAAAAGTTGATACCTGTGTCAGAGCAGTTCCTCCAAAACCTGCTGTGATGGAAGAACCCTGCAAATTTACATGCAGGGGTTCCCTTTCAAGCTCCTCTTCCCACAAAGGTGATCACCACAAATGTCTCCTTTTTGGGCTGGGGAGCTCATTTGGACAGTGCCTCAGTAAGCGGCAACTGGACACCCAGAGAGTCCCAGTTACACATAAAACTTTTGGAACTCAGAGCAGTCTTTCTAGCTCTCCAAGCTTTCGCTCCCAGCATAGAAGGGCAGGCAGTTCAAATTCGAACAGACAACACCACTGCAATGTTCTACATAAACAAGCAGTGGTACTAGATCAGGAATACTCTGTTCAGAAGTTCTGAAGCTCTGGTGTCTAGCATTCTCCCTGGGAGACAGCCTCCCATCTATTCACCTCCCAGGCAAACTCAATACATTGGCAGATGCTCTAAGTCACATCAGTCAAGGTCAGAGTGAATGGACACTGAACAAGCAAGTACTACCCACAGTGCTCAGGTGGTGGGGCACACCAAATGTGGATCTGTTTGCCTCTCCCCTCAATTTTCAACTTCCTCAGTACTGTTGCAGGCCCCAGTTCTGGGAACACTTCCTCTGGATGCCCTAATCCTGGACTGGTCAGGTAGGTTCCAAAACGCATTTCCTCCTTTCCCCCTGATATTCAAGGTTTTGTTGAAACTCGGACAGCAGCCTGCATCGATGATCCTAGTGGCTCCGGACTGGCCCAGACAAGCCTGATACCCTCTCCTTCTCTCAATGTCCTGCAGCAGGCCCATTCACCTGCCTCCAACTTGCTTCCTGCTGACCCTTCCTCAGACGGTAGTGCAGTACCCAGACATATACTCTCTTCACCTCAAGGCCTGGTTCTTGGGGAGTTAGTTTCCATCCTCACAGTACTCTGAACAGGTCCTTAAGATACTGAGGATGGCAAAAAAATGGAACACTAAGAAGACTTATGCAGCCAAATGGAAAAGGTTTTCCCTTTGGTGCAATAGTGCAAAGGTCAAACCCCTGTCAGATTCAGACCCTCAGCTGCTAGACTACCTAGTACACTCACAGGCGTCAGGCTTGAAACCATCTTCCCTCAAGCGGCTCCTGGCAGCAGTTTCAGCCTACTTTCCAGTGGGAAAGAAAAAATAACTTTTTTTCCCCCACAACATTTTTAAACAGTTTTTCAAAGGCCTCTTGCACTTCCAGCCTCCAACCAGGGAACCTGTTCCTCCTTGGAGCCTGAACCTTTGCATAGATGGGCTCATGAATCCACCCTTCGAGCCTATGTCCACTGCTCACATTAAGTCTGTAACTTGGAAGACAGTCTTCCTGGTAGCCATTACATCTGCCAGGAGGATTTCAGAGCTACAGGCCCTGTGCACTGAGCTGAATTACATCATCCCTGACAACGATAAAGTTGAGCTCAGGACAAATAGGAAATTTCTGCCAAAGGTGGTTTCAGAGTTTCACTAGAACCAGTCCATTACTCTGCCTGTCTTCTTTACTGAGCAATCCACTCCTGGTGAGCAAAAGCTCCACAGCTTGGATGTCAAAAGAGCCATCTTTCACTACCTAGAGCATACTAGACAGTCCAGAGGCTCTTCCACTCAGTTGTTCCTCACCTACGGGGATGTAGGCAGAGGAAGACCAGCTACCAAGAGAACTATTTCTCGTTGGTTGGTCTCTTGTATTAGATTCTGCTATGAGAAAGCTGGTCACCAACCTCCAGTAGGGCTCAGGGCCCACTCCATCAGGGGCACTGCAGCCTCACTTGCAGCAGCAAGGGACATTCCCCTACTGGATGTCTGCAAAGCAGCTACCTGGAAATCTGTGCACACCTTTGTGAAACACTACAGTTTGGATGTACAGACCAGATCTGATGCCAAATTTGGTAGGGCGGTTCTGCAGAGTCTCTTTCATAAGTAGGTTCTCTGCCCACCCCCCACCTTGGTACTGCTCGGTAGTCTGCAAAAAAATTACTGATGCTAAAGGACGCCTGGGGTAAGAAGAAAAAAAAATACTCACCGCAGTAATCTTTCTTCCAGGGGGCCCTTTAGCATCAGTAAGCTCCCACCCTTCCTCCCCAGTTCACCTGTCGGAGAAGGCTCTTTATGTCACATTTTACCAAATTTGGAGTTTCTTATAGATGAGTTTTTAGCTCGTGTTGCTGTCATTTCTATTTCCACTTTTTGTGGACATTTGCATGTTTTTTGAATCCTGTTGATTCTTTTTTGGGGCAATTGCCCTCGTTTTTCCTCGAAAAAATTCTGAAGGCTTCAGCAGCTCTCACTTGGCTCACCCCCCTTCCTGACTTCTGATTGGCTTGGCCCAAAGCTCATTTAAATATCTCTTAAAGGCACACCTCCGGGGCAGTTACACCTAGCCAGCTAAGTGTAAAAAAGTTACTGATGCTAAAGAACCCCTTGGAAGAAAGAAGATTACTGCGGTGAGTAATTTTTTCATACAGTAGCTCTAAGAGTGTTCAAAGCAGAGACATTGTTTATCAAGACTATAAAAAAATAGTTTAGCACGGTAGCTCTAAGAGTGTACAAATGCAGTCAATTACAAATAGTTCAACACAGTAGCTCCAAAAACTGTTCGGCTTGCAATCCAGTAGATGATTTGAGAAACAAAGCAAGGAGTAGCCAGTAAGGAAGCAGAGTATGGGGAAGTAGCCAGTCAGGAGAGGCTAAGCAGAAGGTGCTGAAATTCGAGTCGGTGGGCCCGATGGAGAAAGCTGTATCTTTTGATCCTTTTGGAGTGTAAGTGAGCATGGGCGGCGGCTGCGTAAGGGCTGGCTGCACCGCAGCTTGGATGGAGCGAGGTCCACAGCAGGAGGGAGCGCCTGGGTTTGGGCCTCCGCTTTTGATCCTCCTGGGGGCGAGTGAGCACAGGTGGTGGCTGTGTCAGGGCCAGCCGCACCGCAGCTTGGTTGGACAGAGGTCCACAGCAGGAGGGAGCACCCAGGTTCGGTCCTCCACTAAGGGATGAAGACAATTTCGGGCATCAATAAATTCAAAATTTGGATCAGCATATCCTCAAGACAGCCTCATGCCAAAAATCAGATCTCCAAGTTTCTTTGTTTAAAAGTAACAGGTCATTTTATAACCCTTAATTCACTGCCTGTTCAAAAAAGCCAGTTTCAGAGAAGAGCTACTGATGATGTCATAACCTGAACTTGCAACCTAGTCCTCCCAGCAAGCTACCTAATATGGCTTATTTCTCCTATGTTACTTAAAACTGCAGTTGTAGTAAACATCTGAAAAAGGAAAACTGACACTGGGGGGGTCAGCACATGCACTTCCTTAATGTGTAGATGCAAGATATAGTACTTCAGAAGGTGACGGGGTTGGGGGGTATAGCAGCAAACATGGCTTTAAAATGACAAACTTGTGTGCAATTTTTAAAACACTGCAGGTATGAGATTTGAAATGTCACCAGGTTGCAACTGTGGAATGCAGCAATGACACAATCTCAGAAAGTAGTTGGGACACATAATTTCGGAATATGGCGGTGACACACAGTTTTGGAATATGGTGGTGACACACAGTTTCGGAATGTGGCAGTGATGTACAGTTTCAGAATGTGGTGGTGATGCACAATTTCCAGAATGTGGCAGAGACAATTCTGGAATGTAGCACTAAAACACAACTTTGGAATGTGGCAGGGATGTGCAATTTCGGAATATGGCAGGGATGTGCGATTTCAGAATGTGGCAGGGATGCATCATTTTAGAACGTGGCTGGAATGCACAATGTTGGAGTATGGTGGGTGGGTGAGTACGGTTCTGGAATGTGGCAGGGACAAGCAGTTTCAGAATAATATGGTGTGTCCTGTCACATTCTTGCAGCATGCATCACCACTATATTCTGAAATTGCCAGTCCCCACCAAATTTCTCGGTGTGTCCCTGTCACATTTCGAGGCTGAGTGTCCCACCACATTTTGAGATGGCACATCCCAGTCACATTCTGAGACTGAATGTCCCCCCAACATTTTAAAATTGTGCACCACCTTGACATTCTATACCTTGGTTCAGGGCTCCATTCCAAAACCACCCTGATATGTTTTAAAGTACAGTACCGTGCATCTGGACATTCTGGAAACACAAGCACTGCAGCCAACCCTAAGTCAGTTGTTTGCTTTAAATGATTACTATAGCTACAGTTTCTTAAAGAGGACAGGAAATAATTTCTAATTGGCAGTTATTTATGATGTTGTTATTCTCACAAATTATATGCATTCCCCTAAATTATCCATATTTACCTGTACCTGAATAAAAAGTGAACCAAAAATGTATTTTGCATTGTTTTGTTTTTAAGGGCAACGTTCTGTTACAGTTCTCCTCATGGAACCAGTAATTTGGAGTTTTACCTATGTCACGGTTTGTGCACAGAACTCTAAGCATAGTTCTGATATATATGCAACAGCTCATAATCAGCATGCTACACACAAACTGTGACATAGTAAAAACTCCAAATTACTGGTTCTATGAGGAGAACTGTAGCAGAATGTTGGCCATAAAAACAAAACAATGCAAAATACAGTTTGTGTATCACTTTTTATTCAGGTACAGGTAAATATGGATAATTTAGGTGAATGCATAGCATTTCTGAGACTAAGAACTTTATAAACAACTGCCAGTTAGAAATGATTTCCTGTCCTCTTTAAACTTTGGAGAAATGGTTCAATAAGGTTACTGACAGGGAAGACTAGACTGTCAGTTTAGGATATGACATCATCAGTAGTTCTTCACTGACATTGGCTTTTTTGAATAGGCAGTGAAAAGAGGGTTACAAAATAGCTCACAACTTTAAAATGAAGTAACGTAGAAACCTAATCTTTGGCATGACATTTATTGGGGGTATGCTTATTCTAATTCTGCAATGCAGCACTTTTGGCCAGAGTCTCTCTTTAAATTCCCTACGTATTTTGGCTATAGGAATGTCCCAGAGTTTACCATCTCCCCCTGAAAAAGGTATCAAGCATAACAATGAGAGGCTACATTAAAGCTGTGTTTACATGGCTGACTTTGCTCCTTCTGTGGAGCGTTGAAGCTCTGCCCTGACCCAAGAAGATGCTCTGCTCCTGCATCTACACAGCCCCTCTCATTGCCGATGCAAGACTTGCTGGAGAGGGGCTGGGAGTCAAGGGGCTTTTGGCTAATAAAAGTCAAAAGATGCCCACAGGGTCTGGCATGTGGGAGCGAGCGGTGCAGCCTGTCCACACAGCAGCTTAAACTGCTCACTCCAGAACGTGTTCCCAGACTTTCTGGGACTGTGGGAGTGGAATAAGGACTGGCTTACTGTGATCCAGAAAGTGTCCACACAGCGGCATTCACACCGCAGCAACCCGAGCACTGGTTGCTGTGGTGCAAATGCTGCCATGTAAACAAGGCTTAAGACACATATTAATATTTAGTAGAGGCTGGCCCAGTGGCACTGAGGGTTGAGGCGCTGGACTCCCCACACCTCGTGCCACGCCAGCAGCCCGGGGTCAGGAGTGACCTCAGGTGCTAGAGGGTTGGCTGGGGAGGAGGATCAAGCATCCCAGGGACTGCTGTCCTCCAGGGAGGGTGGGAAGAGACTACCATGGACTCACTGGCTCTTGGTGGTTGCTGGTGGTTGGTGCAAGCTTGCCGTGGTTAAGCTGTGAGGTTGACGTGGGCTGACACTGGACGTGCCATGTGTGGATGCGTGCACGGCAGTGTCCTAGGCATCACTGCATGCCCGCACCGTGGGGGGATAAAGTACAGAAAAGCCTCCACATGCACAGTGAAGGTGGATCTGGTGTCGCTGCCTCAGATGTACCTAAGTCAGCTCCCCTGTTGTCCGCTCCCTGGCCTTCCACAGTGTGCAGGGTAAGTACCCACCGCAGTGTGGCTGGGAGGGGCAGGACATAGGGGTTGGAGAGCTCTGGCTGCAGCTGGGGCAGGGCCAAGGAGACAGCTGGATGGGGGGGGAGCCATTGGTACTACCCCCCCAACCGAGTTGAATAAACAAAAAAAAATATTCACTAGAGTATATTCATCCCAAATACTAATTAAAGCTACTGCTTTCAAAAAAGTATTTAAATGTGAGAACCACGTGATTCCATAATACCTGCTACATACTTCCATCCAACATTTAAAGAGGAGTGATTGCTCTTCACTACATACAATCTTTTTGAAAAACTTTAAAACTCAGATTTCTGCGCACGCAGAAAAAGATACAAGATCAAATTCAGTGTGCAAAAGTGCCATTGCGCAATCTCTAGGGATGTTCATTATTTGCCTAATAAAAGTATTCTGAACCACTTCAAGGTCTTTAAGGAAACCAATGAACCACCAAACCATAGCCCCATATAGTATCAGGTTCTGGACTTTGACTTTAAAAGCATTTTTTAATGCTTTATAAGAGTTTCCCCTGAAAAGCTGAGATGAGCCTTCCAGATATTGTTTGAGTTCAAGGATATACCGAGATACTTATATTTGTTCACCTGTTCTAATTGAAGACTACTGCATGACCAGATTTTACAGAAATTTGGGTTTTCCTCTGTTATCATGACTTTAGATTTTGCTGTATTTAACTGTAACGATAATTTATCAAGGTGCTGAATTGTACAATTCAGAGCCCTAGTTAACCCTAATAGAGTTAGAGAACACAGAGGATAATATATAGTGTTCTGTCTATAACAAGCATATGTACTTATCAAGAGGTTGCTGTGGTGACCGTTTGAACCTCGAGAGTGTAGCTCAAGATGAGTACATACGCTTGGCATAGATAGACCATACATTATCTTTTATAGAGTGTGGTCTTCTATCAAAAGTTAAAAGTAGCCATTGCATGGCTGTGAGTATTTCTGAGCCCTGCTGTATTCATATTTATGTTTTCCTTCAGTGCTACTCTGCTCTGTTCTCGCTCTCACTGCCATGGCTGCTTCCTGGTATTGTAAAGCGCATGCTCTAGCACGTTTAATGATGTTATGCTGCAGTAGCTACATAGCTAGTACAGCATAATGATGTAGCTACTGCAGCATAGCAGCCCTATTCTAGGGATGGATTTCCATCCCTAAGAACATTCCACCCTACACTGTAGAGAACAATACCAACACTGTTTAAGACTATACAAAATCACACATGCCCACACAATGCAAAGCATCATGGGCTGCATATGCAAATCACCACAGAAAGTTATGCTGGTTCAACTCAGACTAACTGAGTGTTTTCTTTCTCTATTCTGGGGGAGTATCAGTATTAACTAAAGCTCTTGTCAGGGTATCCATATACAAATTAAATTGACATGGAGCTAACAAGTGGCCTACTTTACCCCCTCAAAATATTTCTTTCTTCTGATAAAGTTCCGACTGTGACTTTCTAATTTTTGCTTTATTCCCTGAATGGAGCATTTTAAGAATATCTGTAAGTTAACTATCAGTGCCCCAGGTCTGTAAAATTTGCCATATAAGAGTTCTGTTGACATTGTCAAAGGCTGTGTGCAGACCAACGAAAGCTAGGTATAATTTTCCTTTTTTCTAATCCCAGGAGTCCCTCACTGATGTAACACAAATAATAATCCGGTCCACTGAGCTGAGTGCCGTACAGATTTAGAACCTTATGCTAATTAAGGAATGTTTATTGGAATTAGAATGAAGTTCAAATTCTGCTGGGTGGTTACAGCTCTCTTAGCAACCCAACCTCAGATTTGTTTCTCTGCTCTTTAGGTTCACATGCTGTGATTTCAGCCCCTCGATGGAAACACATGCCGAGTTGTGTGTGGTTGACCATATTTTATTTTTTATAGTATATGGGTTTTTACAGTAGAGTGACAGACCCCCACTGAAGTGAAAACAAAACATATTGCCATTTCTTTGTTCTACTCGCATATCAAAATCACATTTCCAGATTTTTGAAAGGGAAAAGGTATGACTTTGGGCACTGGGTGGTTAGTAAGTAGCTAGGTGTAGAATAAATGAGAAATTTAAAATTGTATAACTTTTGAACTGTGCATAACTGTTTGGAATGCGCATAATAACATTTTAGAATGTGCTTAACAAGGATTTTGAGCAGACTGATTTTTATACATAACAAAGGGTAACCATATACTATAGAGATTATAGCTCCTTTCTTTTGGTCTTCAGAATGGTTTACCATTTTAATTAATGTATTAATTAGTAATTTTTTTTTACTATAGTAGTATTACTATGCGTTAGTTACGAATTTTTTTACTGCAATTTGTAAATTTTTTATGCAGTTCTCCAATTCCTTATCTGTTCCCAGGAACCAGAGGGGAAAAAAACTGCAACTTTTGTGCTGTTTCTGCTTTTAGAGACTGCTATATTTTTGTTGCACTACAGTTTGTAGTTTCCCTTTTTACATAGCATTTTTCTGCAGTTCCTGGTTGCAGGGAACTGAACTGCTTTTTTTGTTTTTTAATTTTGCTTCTTTTTTACTGCAAAACATGTTATACTGAGTACTTAATACTGGTTTGCAGTATGAAAATTCTGTGGTTTGTATTTCATAGAAAAAAAAAAACCTTTTTTGGGAACCAGTAAACATTTATGGTTTATCAGTGTTTGGCATAACTGATACGCTAGTTAAAAAACTAGAGGATCTACATGACTTGAATTGTGAAACTGGTTTTAGCTCCTGGCAAGCACAGCCTGCCAAGAGCTTTGTCAATTGCCTAGGTCCAGAATACTATTTTATGAACTATGAATTTTGCAATAAATCTTGCCGTAAAATAGTGCAAACAAATAAGGGAAGTTTTTATGGCTTCTCAGCCTGCCCCGTGTCACCAAGGCACAGTAAGGCTTAGAGGGTGCTTCTAATGACGTTGGAAAGCATGCATCAGAAAAGTTCTACTCCTCTTAAAACAGCAGCAGTCCCTACCTTAAGGGGCAGGTAAAAAAAGGAAAAAGCTGCTCAGCCATCAGACAGACGTAGCACAGAGAAAGGATCAGTTATCAGGGTGTCCGAAAGTGGGAACTCTGATTCCAGTGATGGCAAAAAAAGAGAAGAGCCTTGGAGCAGACACAGGAAATAGTGCTTGCCAAGAAAAATGCACAAAAGAGAACATGTCTCTACCATTCCTCCTGAAGAAGGAAAACAGCCTGCAGTTGACAAAATAAAAATGCCCTCAGTCAAAAAATGAAAAAAGTATGGCAAAATGTTCAGGCCTTTCTGGCTATGGGGAAACTTTATGAATGTGCCATCCCCTCCTGGGCTCCAGTTCCCACCAGTTGCCTGTGGAGGAGGGTGTTTATTACTATGATGATAAGGAGAAGGGTGAACCCCCTGGAATTAGAGAGTTCTTCAGACCAAAAGTTTAACTTACCTCACAAGCCTTCAGAGAATTGTGCTTGGTATTCTTCTTTTAGTAGGCAAATAGTAACTACACTTAACATCTCCTCACATGTATTAGAGGAGGATGAAGAGGAGGCAGAATTTATTAATCGGATGGGTCTGGCACCTACTAGGAGAATGCTACCCTCCCCCCATCCGCACATCCCTCCAAAAACGGAATTACAAAAAATGATGTCAGCACCCACCTCAGTTGCTGGTAGTGGCAAAAAGTTGAAAGAAAGTAGCAGGTGGTCAGACAAGTACTGGTTACTATGAGCAAAACAAGTGAATGAGGCGGGGGCAGAGGACTTGTTAAATATAGCTAAATCATTCCTGGATGCCACTAAATATAATTTCCACATGGCTGTGGACACCAGTGTTTTGACATCAAGGATCCTGGCACATGCAGTGTCTTTCAGATTTACCTGGATCAGGTCTGCCTTTCTCTCTAACAGCATGGATTTTCCCTTTGAAGGAAACTCTCTGGTGACAAAACCAGAGGCTTACATGAAAATGAACATAAAACCACTAAAGAGAATAATACTGAAACAGAAAAAGCCACTACTTCCAATAGACCTTATGGAATGGGAGGCAAAAGTAGAGGTTACTACCTGACACCTTATACCACTCAAGAGGATACTTCATGGGCAGAGGCAAAAAGGGGCTTTAGGTGTGCTGCTATAACACCAGCACCCCAACCACAGCCTAAACAGAACCCTATCAACCATATCATATCAGCGGAGGAAGGCTGGTCCATTAGTTCCGGGAATGGTAGAGATTACCACAGACAAGTGGGTTCTATAAGTAAGACTATTCCTAAAGTTCAAAAAGTTGACAAAACTGCAGAAACCAACAGTGTTTCCAATCCACACTCCACCAGAGAGAATACTGCTGGGGCTGGCGGCAAGAAAAGTGCTGTCAGCAAAAGCTGTAGAAAAGGTGCTTCTCTCACAATGGAGCAAAGGCCTGTTCTTCCAAGTATTTTCTTAATCCACAAGAAAAATGGGGTGTGCCTACCAATTTTTAGATTTAAAGAGCAGCTGACACAATTATGCCCTCGGGTCAGGCAGCTCTGGACAAGGAGTTGCCTGCTCGAGAGCCTAAATTACTCACATTTTAAATGTTTTTGCTGCAGCTATTCTTAAGATATTTAAATAACTTTACCCATGATTGCTCTTCCGCCGTATCTAAAAGCTGCTCCCTGCCTGCTGCAGCCCTGCCCCCAAAACAGTGTGTTGATGATGCAAAGTGGGGAAGGGGCTGTAAGGCTACTAGCTGCTATAGACAGCAGTCAGGAGCAATGACACCTTCTAAATGCATACAGTTTACTTTGTAGGCACTTATACTATAACCCCCCTTAACAAGCAGAATATGTCTGGAAAATCAAGTGAGGACACTGGCCCAGCTAATTCTGATATATGTGTTCAGAAGATGGGATGCCTCAGAAATAGATCTGCTCATCCCATGGGAGAACTACCAACTTCCTCAATTTTGCTGTAGGCCTCCAATACTGGTCACAGTACCAGAGGACGCTGTAAGATTTTGCAGGAGATACATCTGACAGTGAAACACCACTGACACAGATGTGCAGAAACTTAGTTCTTACTTCAAGAGGGTTCCTGCAGTAGGTCTGTACACATAAGACTGTGCCCCCTGGCGTCAGGGCCACACAGCAAATTTTTAGCTAACAATCATTAGCAGGGGGCCGCCCCTGGCATCACTTGGTCATGCGTCAGCATGACAGTATATAGGGGGCAGTCCATATGCCCGCCTTCCAGTTCTTTCCTGCCATCAACCTGAACTCAATGAATCCTCGTGGTGAACTAGCTCAGTCGTCCGCCATTTCTTTTCACTATAGCACAAGTTTTGACTTTTCGCCTCAGTGTATGTCTTCGAGAATAAAGAAAAAGTGCTCGTAGTGCAGCGCCCAAATCCCACATGGGGATGACCACTCCAGCTGCATTCTTTGCCTGGGCCCTAAGCACAGGGTGGCAGATTGTGAGATCTGCCAGTTGTTTAACCAGGCCAGCTGCACCCGGTGCCAGAAGGCCCTCGACACTCACCACTTGAAGTCTCGCCTCACATCTATGGAAAAAGAGCTCAAGAAGCTGAGGGAATATGCTTCTTCACCCACTCTGTGAAAAAACGAAAAAAGAAGAAGTGCCAGGAGCAGGATCGTTCTCCATCCCATCATCGTCAGACAGCCAGTGCTGCAGCGTGTGAGGCCTCCACCTCGGTGAGTACTTTGCCTCAAGGGTCTCCATCCATTCCGGTGGATCGGATGCCTTCTCCCCCTCTGCCCTTGGTCAGTGGGCAGTCAGGGGGCTCCTCTCCAGAGGACACTTCAGGTCCTGTTGAAGGCTCAGCTGTTAAGCCTCCCCCCGGTTCTCCCATTGGGAGCTCGGCCTCGGCCACTCTGCCCCACTCTAGCTCCCTGGCTGTTGTGGGCCCGACAGCTGCCTATAAGTTGGATGTCAGCTCCTCTAGCACCTGCCAGGTCTCCACTGAAAGGGTCAGTTGTCGACTTGTCTGTTGACTGCCCAGCGAGTGCCCTCCCATCAGACACCCCTGTGGTCTCCGATGTTGCACAGGGCAAGCCTCTAGGTCCTCCTTCCCTCAAAGGTTCTCCTCCATGGGATTTACTCATCCTGCCCAATGACTCATTTTCCCCGGCCAGGGAACCGAGCATGGCTGTCCAGGAGCCCTCTTCTGCATTGGGCACCTATTCTGAGACTCCAGCCTTAGGGCCGGATCTGGCGATGGGGCTCTCTATCCCCTTGACTCCCTCACCTTTCTCAGACCAGACGTCGGGTCACCTGCCTACCCTGATGTGGGGCCATTCCCTGATCCATACTACTATTATTGACATGGACCAGGGTTTTCCTGCTCTGACGCTGGAGCCACCTTCTGGCCCTTCCGGGGTCCCGATTGAGACCCCAGGCCTGCCGACTGATCCTATCCTACCCAGTGGTCCCTCAGCACCGCCTATCCCTGGATGGACTCTCTGCCCCTCTTCATCGGGTCCTACGGGTCATTTTCCCAGCTATCTGCCACCGCAGTTGCCCTATTACCCGATGCTGTGGGGGCCGTCGCCGGGATACCTGATGCTGGGTCACTTCTACCAGGGTCAGCAACTGTACCACTATTGGTACCAGCCTCCTGGCTACCCTTCCTACTCTACAGGGTATCCAGGATACCATCCTCCACCACCCCCTCCGCCTCCTCCCCAACCCCCTCCCCAGCCGGAACTACCCACTTCCATTCTGGCATGGTGGCAGGATGCAAAATCCCAGCTCCTGCTAGAACTGGGACAACCTCACATGATCGTGATCCCCACACCGACTCATAGGGCCATCACCAGGAGCCCTTCCTTGGACAGGGCATCAGACAGAGGTTTGGGCGGGCGTTCTTTGGAGCCCCCCCCCAGGAGCATGGGTGATAGAGTCGGTCTCAGACGTTACCCCTTTATCCAGCAGGCCATAGTCCTCTGATTCTGAATCTGACTCTGAGTCATTTGGTCACTCGGAACCTCACTCCCCCAATGAACCCCAGCCTAAGAAATTCCTGAAGTCTCTATTGGAGGATTCATCCCTTGCAGAACTCTTAAGAGCCATCAAACAGGCCTATGACTGGGTGTCTCAGGAGCTGGACCCCAAGAGGAAATGTCTGGCGGAACACCTAGACCTCACTAGTGTGGATCCCTTCCCTATTCCTCCATGGACGGGACTGCATGAGGATCTTACCTCTACAATTTGGCAACAGCCATCCTCTATCCCAGCTGCTTCCAAAAAAGCAGATCATGCATATCACCCCCCGGAAGGGGTTGGTCATCTGACTGGTCAACCAAAGGCTGACTCCGTGGTCATCACCATGGCCCGTGACAGGTTGGCACAGCCGAAGCACCTGAGTGCTTCTCCTCCAGATAAAGAATCCAAAGAAATGGATCAATATGGATGCAAAGTTTATTTTTCATCGACCTGTGCCATCAGGTCATTGAATTACGTAGCCCACATGGTATCCTTCCAGAAGTCAGCCTTGTTCGATTTGGAGAAGGACCTGCAGGACATTCTGAATGAGGACCTCGGAAATCGGCTCTTGGAAAAAGTAAGACTGAATAAACCTTATTGCTGCCATGCCTTAAGGACCACTTACAATACCGTCGATTCAGTGGCCCGGTGCACTGCTAAAGGCATTTGCTTGAGGTACCTGGCTTGGCTCCATCTTGTGGGACTGGCGCAAGACATCCAGAGTACCCTACTGGATGCCCCCTTCAGGGGTCCTGTCCTGTTTGGGGGAGACGCAAAGGACATTATCGTGGAGCTACAGGAGAGTGGTAGGTCACTTAAGGACATCTGCTCCATGTACTGTTCAGGACAAAAACCCAAGCAGTCCTTTCATCGCCCCCAGAAGAGGTGGAACCAAGGTAAGCAACAGGATGAGCATTGTGCCACTGATTCAGGCCCCCAGACTCCTCAGGCAAAATTCCAAAAGACCGCCGGGGGCGGTAAAGTGGCACTCCCCTCAGCATCCTGACATGAGGGGCCCCCCCTCGTGTCTCCTGAGGAACCAATGGAGGGAAGGTTCGCCCTTCACATGGAAGGATGGAGGACGATAACCAAAGATGCTTGGGTCCTTCAGCTAGTAGCAAGAAGACACTCCGTCGAGTTCCTAGGCAGGCCCCCGGACAACCCACTGGGCAGGTCTCACTACCCATCAGGCCATCGAAATCTTGTCCATCAGGAAATCCAGGTTGTGCTTCAAAAATCAGCCATAGAGTCGGTTCTGCCAGGGCAAATAGGAAGAGTATACTACTCCCACTTCTTCCTAGTTCCCAAAAAGATGTGAGATCTGAGACCTATTCCAGATCTCAGCCTACTCAATCTCTTTGTAGAATACAAGAGATTCCATATGTTGACACTCCAGGGACTCTCATCCCTGCTTCAACAGATCCAATGGCTCTGCTCCCTGGATATGCAGGATGCTTACCTGCATATCCATATCTTCCAGGCCCACCACCGCTTTCTGAGCTTCTTCTTTCAGGAGAACCATTATCAGTTCAAGGCCCTCCCTTTTGGCTTTTCTTTGGCACCTCGGGTTTTTACCAAGTGCCTAGCGGTGGTGGCCACAGCTTTACACCACAAGGGGAGTTATGTGTTCCCTTACCTGGATGACTGGCTGCTGCCAGCACTGTCACAGGACAGTCTGAGGGCTTCTCTGTCTTCCACCCTGGACCTTTTCTCTAGATTTGGCATCACTGTGAATATTCCCAAGTCTCAATTTTCACCCTCCCAATGGCTTCAGTTTATTGGAGCAGTGCTGGACACTGTTCAGGGTAGGGCCTTCTTGCCTGCGGACAGGGTGGAAACTCTGATGCAACAGGCAGCATTGGTATCCTCCTCCTGGTGGACCAAGGCGCACTCTGTTCTCTGCCTGTTGGGTCTAATGGCGGCTGCCATATGCATTGTCCCTTTGGCCAGACTGCACATGAGGGTGACCCAGTGGTCCCTCTGGGTTCAGTGGGATCAATGTCTGGACGACATGGACCACATGGTCCTAGTCTCCAGCAGCCTAATGAGGGATCTCCTATGGTGGCAGGATCCTTCCAACCTTTCATTGGGGATCCCTTTCCACCCCCCATCTCCCTCCATGACCCTGACGACGGATGCCTCGGGCCAGGGATGGGGTGCTCACCTGGGAGACCTGAACGCAGGGGACATGGTCTCCACTAGAGGAACATCTACATATTAATATTTTGGAGATGAGAGTGGTGCTCTATGCTGTCCAGGCATTCCAGTCCCTCTTGGTACTGGGAACACTATTGGTCCAGATCGAAAACACAGCTACAGTCTGGTACATAAACAAACAGGGAGGCACACGATCATACCCCCCTTTGCAGTGAGGTGATGCTGGTGTGGTACCGGGTAGTCCAGCATGGCCTGTCATTGATAGCAGTCCATGTTCCAGGAGTTCACAACACACTGGCTGACAGTCTCAGCTGCACTGTCACACGGGCTTATGAGTGAGAGCTGAAGCAGGAAGTAGTGGAAAACCTCTTCCTTCAGTGGGGTCGGCCAGAAATGGATTTATTCGCCTCCCCATCCAACACAAAACTACCCAGCTTTTGCTCGCTCTTTCCCGGGCATGGTGTTTTTTGGCGAAATGAGCTGTCTCTGTCCTGGACAGGGAGATTTCTGTACACTTTCCCTCCCTTTCCTATTCTGCAGAAAGTTCTGCTGAAGCTTCAGGCAAAGTGGGGGCTCACATGATTCTAATAGCTCCTCTTTGGCCTTGGCAGATTTGGTTCCTTCTGCTACAGCAGCTGACATTGGAACCCCCTCTACCTCTTCCTCTCTCCCACAACCTTCTGTCTTAGGAGCAGGGCAGCCTGGTGCACCCGAGCCTCAAGGCTCTCCACCTGCATACGTGGCACCTTTGGACATAGCTGTCTCTCATTATGGCATCTCTTCTTGAGTAACTCGGGTTCTAGTAAGGCTAGTTGGATATTTAGGTGTATTAGTAGGGGCATCACAAGTCATAAGAGGGAGGTAATAATCCCTCTTTACAAGACACTGGTTAGTCCCCATCTGGGGTACTGCATGCAGTACTGGAGGCTGCACCTGCACAAGGACATTAAGAAAATGGAGACAGTCCAGAGAAGGGCAACCAAGCTGGTGCAGGGACTGCATCAGAAAACATATGAGAACAGATTAACGGAGCTCAATATGTATACCCTAGAGCAAAGGAGGGAGAGAGGTGATATGATCGAAACATTCTAACATCTTAAGGGCATTAACGAGGTAAAACAGTCTGACATGTTTCAATATAAGAAAAATAGCAGGACAAGAGAACACAGCATGAGATTAGAGGGAGGCCGATTAAGGGGTATTTTAAGGAAGTTCTTTTTCACAGAAAGGGTGGTTGGTGCATGGAATGGCCTATCTCAGGAAGTGGTGGATATGAATACAGTGCAGGACTTCAAACAGGCATGGGATAGGCATAAGGGAGCAGTGCAGGTGAGTATGAATAAATAGGCCATTGACAGAGTAAAGGCCTATGGCACATTCATAAGGTAGAAAAAATGGGCAGACTGGATGGGCCTTGCGGTCCTTATCTGCCGTCAACTTCTATGTTTCTTTGTTAGTAGAGTCTAGAAAACCCTTTATCAGATTCATGTATGCCATGAAGTGGAAGAGATTCTTTATTTGGGCCACGGCCAAAGGCCTAGATTCATTCTCTTGCTCGGCTCCCCAGGTCCTTGAGTACCTTTTGCCACCTGTTTGATTCGGGCCTCGGTTATTCTTCTCTGAAGATCCACCTATCAGTGGTTTCAGCCTACCACCTTCCAGTGGGGGGCAAAATCCTTGCCCAGTTGGAGGTCTGCAGAACCTTTTTGAAGGGGATCCTTCACCTTAAGCCTCCGGTCTGGAATCCAGTTCCCCCCGGGATTGAAATTTTATTTTGGAAAAACTTACTTTGTCCTCTTTTGAGCAGGCAGCAAGTTGCAACATGCATTACTTGTCCTGGAAAATGCTCTTTCAAACAACATGAAGTCTTGCTGTATTCTGACTATTGCAATTAGGTCCTGCCTTTCAATTGCCCCGGAGAACAAAGAGTTAACTTTCCATGGCCAGCATGGAACGTTCAGCGCGAGCTCGGTTGAAGCCCCTGTCTGCTGTTGTTTAAACTCCAACCATCAGATTCTTTACTCCGCCTCACTGAACAGTCGCTCCGGAGATATCTCCTTTGCTCGGTTCAAAAAAGTCAGTTAAAGTGTCGCTGCCGGTTTCTACCGAGTTTCTGCTACCTAATCTGTCGGTTTAAGTCTCTGTCTCTGGTACCATGAGTATTAGATAGGTTTTACATTTAGTTTCTGTGTGGAACTTGTAAATTTTGGATCGGTTCGGCTGAACCGATCAGTTTAGTTTAAAAAAGTTTGTGAATTTACTTAGAGTGTGGTAACCGATCCATATCGGTTCTAAAAAAAAAAAAAGATTTTATTACGTTTTTTTTCCAAGACCCGTAACATGGTCAGAAACTGATAGGGGAGTCTTGCCTGGCGGATTGCCAAAAAAAGGGTACGTTTTGGATAGGATTGGCCATGTCTGAGAAACCCAAGAAAAAAAACGGGCCCACTGGGTTTCAACACTGCAGTGTATGTGGGGAAGCCTTTGCTAAGGCTGATCCCCACACCACCTGTGTTTATTGTCTGGGGTTTGAACACCTCGATTCAGACTGCCAAATTTGTAAGAATTTTCTCAAAGCTACCCTGGATAAGAGAGTAGGTAGACTGAGGGAAAGGGAGGCCGAGAAGTCCGCTGACCCAGATGGCCAGCCCGGTTCGGTTCCGACTGAACCAGAAGGAGTGCCCTCTGACCAGGGCGATACTTCTTCGGGCAAAAGGAGAGCCAATTCTGAGGAGTCGGTTCTGGTTAAAAGGAAGAGAAAAGATAAATCGTCTGGTTCGGATCTAGAAATTCATACCCCGACCGCTGGTGAGATAGCCAAAGCGATAAGAATAGTGCAATCGCTAACTTCGGTTCCGGCCGAACCGGCACCATCTGGCAGGGGATCGGTTAGGTTGGTTCCCCTGGTTCCGGATTACACTTCAGAAGAATTTTATGAACCGGAGGAGGAGGAGGGAGAGTATGAGGATGATGATGGTGATTATGAAAGTCTGGATGTGCCTCTTGACCTGGACATCTCCCCAGACAGACCTTCAGGTGTTTCTCTTCCTAGGCTTTCTGAGTCCCCTTCCCACTTTATGTTTTACAGAAAAGTGGCTGAAACCCTCCAGCTTCCAATGGAAGAAGAAGTAGAGGATCAGGAGGAACCTGATTTTGTTGAAATGATGGACATCCCAGAGTCCAGGAGACTGTCTGTTCCCCTTCATAAATCTTTTGGGAAACAGACAAATAAAATTCTTAAGACTCCTAACTCCATACCTCCTGTGGACAGACGAATGGACAGGAGGTACACCCTTTCAGGCTCGGACATGGAGTTCCTTTCTTAGCAATGCAGCCATTTTGGGGTAGTGCAGGCTGCTGCCTGTGATAAGGCAAATATTCCCTTGGCATCACACCCCCCGATAAGGACCCCAGGAGGATTGATGCCATGGCAAAGAAGCAGTACATGGCAGCATCTTTGGGACTCAGGCAGGCTAACTATATGGCCTACACAGCTAGATACCAGAAGTCCAGATGGGACACTGTGCTGGCTCTGGCTAAACAGGCCCCTGACCAGCTTGCCAAGGAGCTGGAGCAGGTGGCTGCAGATGGGATTGAGGCATCCAGGTGCAATTTCATGCTGCTGTGGACTCCAATGATGTTTTATCAAGAGTCATGGCTAACATCTGTGGCCCTTGGAGGATGGCTTGGCTCAGATGTACTAGCCTATCACAGGATACCCAGGCTAAGGCCATGGATTTCCCTGTCATTGGTAATTCTCTGTTTGAGGAGCAGACAGAGAACTACATGAAAAAGATGGACGAGTACAGGACCACCTACAGGAGTGCTCAGGCCAAAGAAAGGCAAGCCACTCCTCAAAGGCAGCAGTCCAGGGGCAGGCCTTTTCAAAGGCCTTTTTACCAAGCCCAGGCCTCCTCTTCTTCTTATGCTCAGAGGGGGTTCTTCAGAGGGAGAGGCAGATGGGGAATGAGCAGATCTGCTTCCACCCCTCAGCCTAAAGCCCCTGCCAAACAGACACCCTGATGGGTCTGCCCAGGCCGATTCTCCAATACCTGTAGGGGGCAGGCTGGCTTACTTTGTCCAGGACTGGAAGTCTCTGACATCAGACAAGTGGGTCCTGGAAGTAGTAAGCCAGGGACTGGTTCTCAGCTTCAAAAGATTTCCCAAGATGAGAACCAGATCCTTTCCACCTGCAAATCCATCAGAGACCCTTGCCCTAGAGGCAGAGGTTTCTTCCCTCCTGGCTCTCAGAGCCATAGAGAGGGTTCCTATCCTACACAAGGGCAAAGGATTGTACTCCAGGTACTTCCTAACCCCCAAAAGACAGGAGAATGGCGGCCCATCCTGGATCTAAGATATCTGAACAAGCAGTTTTAAAACCAAAGTTCAAAATGGTGACTCTGGGAATAAGTCTGCCCTCTCTAAGGCCAGGGGACTGGCTATCCTCCCTGGACCTCAAAGATGCCTATTCTCACATTCCCATCAGGTGCTCCCACAGAAAGTACCTCAGGTTCGAGTTGCCCTCAGACCACTATCAGTTCAGAGCAGTGCCCTTTGGCCTAACATCAGCCCCAAGGGTATTCGCAAAGTGCCTGGCAGTAGTGGTTGCTTTCCTAAGGAGAAAAAAGATCTCCATCTTTCCATACTTGGACGACTGGCTCATAGTGGGTCAGTCTCCAGACCAAGTCAAGTCACATCTGCAAATAACTCAGGAAGTGCTCACTTCCTTAGGATTCCTCCTCAACCTTCCAAAGTCAGTTCTTGAGCCAGTACAGCTCCTCATCTTCATGAGGCGGAGCTGGATACAATAAGGGCAAGAGCCTTTCTTCCCCTGGACAGGGTAAGGACCCTTATGGAACTGGCCTCTTCATTCGCCCTTCAGATGTCTCGACCAGCAAGGCATTTTCTGCAGCTTCTGGGCCACATGGCAGCCTCTACAGCAGTGGTCCAGGGAGCAAGATTTCAGATGAGGGACATTCAGTTCCACTTAAGAGCCTTCTGGTCCCAAAGAAAGGATTCCATTACCAAACTAGCCCCAGTGACTCGAACCCTGATCCAGGCTTTGCAATCGTGGCAGGATCAGGACAATTTGAGACAAGGAGTTCCCTTTGTCACTCAGTCTCCTTCAGTGATACTCACCACAGATGCCTCCCTGCTGGGCTGGGGTGCCCACCTGGGGGATCTTACCACCCAAGGGCTGTGGTCACCTCAAGAATCTCTGCTTCACATCAGTCTCTTGGAACTCAGAGTGGTGTTTCTGGCACTGCAGGTCTTTTCCAAACCTGTACAGAATAAGGTGGTCCAGATCAGAACAGACAATAACACCACAATGTGGTGCATCAACAAGCAAGGAGGCACTCTGTCTTCGGCCTTGTGCACAGAAGCAATGAAGATGTGGTCCCTGGCCTATTCCCTGAAAACCTCTCTGATAGCAGTTCACCTCCCAGAGAAGAACAATGTCCTAGCAGATGCACTGAGCAGAATATCCCAGGGCCATCACGAATGGACCCTAGATCCCCTTGTTTTGAAAGTGATTTTCTCGAGATGGGGCACTCCACAGATAGATCTTTTTGCAGCCCCAGGCAATCACCAACTTCCTCTCTTTTGTTGCAGACCCCCAGTCTTAGGCTCAGTCCACCTGGATGCTATGATCCTGAATTGGTAAGGGAAATTTCTGTATGCTTTTCCCCCCTTCCCTCTCCTGTTCAAGGTGTTAGTCAAGATCAGGTCACAACCATGCAAAGTGATTCTGATTGCTCCAGACTGGGCCAGATAGCCCTGGTACCCCTGTTGCTGTCCTTAGCAGTCCACCTTCCCCTGTCTCTTCCCAGGAATTACAACCTGTTGACATCCTCTCGGGGGAGGATTTGGTATCCGAACCTCAAGTCTCTCAATTTGAAGGCATGGCTCTTGAAGAGTTAGAGTTTGCTGATCTGCACCTTTCTCAAGGGGTTCTGGATATCCTTAAGGCTTCTCGAAAGCCTTCCACCAGAAAGACTTACAACCCAAATGGAAAAGGTTCACTATTTGGTGCTCTAATAAGCATATTTCTCCAGAATCTGCTGGGTTGCCTACAGTTCTGGACTATATGGTCCATCTTAATGGCTTAGGACTTAGGCCAGCTACACTTAAAGTGCATTTGGCAGCTGTTTCTGCCTTCTGGTCAGTAGGCAAGCCCTCTCCTCTGTCAGCCCATCCTGTGTTTTATAAGTTCTTCAAGGGATTGCTGCACACCAATCCCCCTTTAGGGACCCTGCTCCTGCTTGGGACCTTAATGTTTGCATTGCTCAGCTTATGCAACCACCCTTTGAGCCTTTGTCCTCTGCAGAGCTTAAGTACTTGACTTGGAAAACTGTGTTTTTGGTAGCCATTACCTCTGCCAGGCATATCAGTGAATTGCAAGCCCTGTCAGTGGAGCCTGATTTCATCTCTTTCCTTAGAGATAAAGTGGTCCTAAGAACTAACAGGAAGTTTTTGCCTAAGGTGGTTTCAGATTTCCACCTTAACCAGTTTATGTCTCTCCGTGTTTTCTTCACTGACCATTCCTCCTCTAGAGAGAGAAGGCTACACAGCTTGGATGTTTAAAAGGGCCCTCAGCTACTACATAGAGCGCACCAAGGGTCACAGGTTTGAGTCCCTCCAGTTGTTCCTCACATATGGAGAGGTCGGTAAGGGCAAACCTGCCACTAAGAGATCTATTGCCAGGTGGATTGTCTCTTGTATGCAATTCTGCTATGAAAAACTGGGTAGAACGCCACCCTCAGGCCTGAGGGCTCACTCTACTAGAGGTACAGCTGCTTCCCTGGCTGCTGCCAGGGATATTCCTATCTCAGAAATTTGTCAAGCAGCCACCTGGAAAACAGTCCATACATTCACCAAGCATTACTCTCTGGATATCCAGGCTAGGAGTGATGCTCGGTTTGGCACAGCAGTACTTCAGAGCCTATTCCCAAAGTAGGTTCTGTCTCCTCCCATGGATGTACTGCTTGGTAGTCTGCAATAGTCAGAATACAGCAAGACTTCATGTTGTTTGAAGAAAAAATTACTCACCTTAGTAATGTTGTTTCTTCTAATGGAGTCTTGCTGTATTCTGACCTCCCTCCCCTCTCAGAACCTGGTTTTTGGGATGTGGGTGGGCAGGAGCAGTGTTGGCACCCTAGGGGTGCCCCTTTTTCACCCTCCTTTACTTTGGGTGTGTGTTGTGTTTTGTTTTTTGAGTTTTCTGACTTGAGTCTTTGCTTTGAAACCAAAAAACCCTTTTTAATAAATTTAGTTGCCAGTTGGCTAGTGTGAGTTTTACAGTTTCCACACAGAACTTCTAGTGAGTATTGCTCATAAAGACCTGACGGTTGGAGTTTAAACAACAGCAGACAGGGGCTTCAACCGAGCTTGTGCTGAACGTTCCATGCTGGCCATGGAAAGTTAACTCTTTGTTCTCTGGGGCAGTTGAAAGGCAGGACCTAACTGCAATAGTCAGAATACAGCAAGACTCCATTAGAAGAAACAACATTACTAAGGTGAGTAATTTTTTCTTTTAGTGTTCCGCAAAGAAAAGGTAACACTAAGGACAAACAACACTTTTCTCCCCCAAAGTGGTGTCAGAATTGGATTTAAAGTAGTCTATCACTTTCCTGTTTATTTCTAAAATTCACACACAAGTGAAGCCGAAAGGGCATTACAGTCACTCTCTGGATGTTAAAAGGGCTGTCTGTTTCTATACGAGTAGGACTGAGGCAATGTGGGGTGACAACAAGTAGTTTTTTGCCACTTAGGAGAAGTGTCACAGGGTCACCCTGGCAGCAAACATATGTTATCAAGATGGATAGTATCCCCTATCCAGTACTGGTATGTGATTGCAGGAAAAGTGCCAAATGAGAGATTCAGGGCACATTCCACAAGGGTAACAGCAGCATCTGCTGCCACCAGAGGGAACATATCCCTGAATGAAATCTGTAGGTGTGCAACCTGTGCTTCTGCCCACACCTTTTTTGCTCACCACAGACTAGATATCCAGGCCAGAGAGGATGCCAGGTTTGGCACCTCACTGTTGCAGAATATATTTACCAAGTAATCCTAAAACCCTCCTTCCCAGGGTACTGCTTGGAGTCTGCAAGAGTTAGGCTAGCTGTTCTAAGGCATTGTTGTAGAAGGAAAGAACACTCACCATAGTATCTGTCTTTTTTTCTAAATAAATAGAACAGCTAGTACAGCTCACCCTTCCCTACATCACCGTTTTAGTATTATTGTAAATAGATTAAGGTGTTACGTGGTCACTTCAGCCTAGCTTTGCAGTGAACATTTGCCTGTTTCAATTTGCCTGCTTTAATTTTTTCTTAAAATTTGTTTAAACGTTTACTATTTTACAAGTTTATTCAATTCTAAATAGTAAATGTATTTGCAGTTGCCATTATTTTAAGTCAGGTCTCAGCTACAGTTGGTCTCTACAGCAAATAATCTGTAAGGGAAAGTCTATCAGCATGAGACCAGCACAAAGTAAGAGTTTTCATTTAAAAAATATTCTAGGTTCTGGGGCACGTGTCTGTATGTGGAGATAATGCAAGAGTTGCACTAGCTGTTCTAATTATTGAAAAGAAAGGCAGGTACTATAGTGAGTGCCCCTTCTTTATACCACAGCCCAGGGACTAACTCCTTCCCCGGACCTAGGATGGATTTGGAGGGTGGAGAGTCAATTTCACTAAAAGGCTTCTGGGAGGTGGTATATTGGTGAAGGAAGGCAGCCTTAAATGGATTGTATAGTCGCTGTCTGATTTAATTTGACTGGGTCACATAGAAGATGAACAGATAAATAATCATTTGTCTTAACCAGCTTCAGTGGATAGGGCTGTTATCTCAACTGTCTGAAACCACGCTGGTACTGTTTGTACTTAAGTGTGGAGCAGTAACTGGTGGCTACATTTCCCTGCTGCTTTTTTTAGTCATATGTTACCTTCAAATCAAGGCATAAGTAACATCCCTCTGTGAACACCACTTGAAAATGTCTATGATACTGTCTATACCTCATCGGCC
The DNA here is from genome assembly GCA_016271365.2 of Neoceratodus forsteri. Taxonomy (NCBI): domain Eukaryota; kingdom Metazoa; phylum Chordata; order Ceratodontiformes; family Ceratodontidae; genus Neoceratodus; species Neoceratodus forsteri. Next base: position 664,798,098 of record CM057458.1, read on the forward strand.
CTGTACTGTCTATCCTATTTTCCTTAATGTTGTTGCTTGATCACCTTGGTTGCTACTCTAAAAGGGGTCACTAGTGGAGGACTCTGGACCCACTTGTGCTTTTTTGATAACTATGCTATGCTATACGCCATGTCAACACTTTCTCCACACTCTTACGCACGCTCCCTGCAAACTCTTACACTACCTCCACTGCTAAGCGTACTCTTAACCCCAATCCAACTGACTTACACTGTTGATTTCTTACCACTGGGTAATATTTAACCTTCCTCCCCTCTGGGAAGGTATTGCATGGTTGTTGGCTGAGGTGAGAGGGGGTTTGTCGGGCATAGCCCCCCATCCATAACATTAGTTATAATTAATTATAGTGTTTTTTTATAATGGGGGTCTCAACCCCTCACACCCCTCAAAAGTTTTTTTTTATTATTACTTCTAAAATAAATGTTAATGTGTTAAAAGATGTGTAAAACAAATTGATAAACAATTGATTCACACGTTTTAATATTGCTTAAGCATCCTTTTGTTGTGTATTTATTTGAGTATTTAATGTATGTTGAGAATTTATTATGTAGCTGACAACTGTAAAGTATGAAATACTCTTATCTGCTAGACCACTGGCTAAAACCACAAGTTGTCTGAAGGCACGAGCTGACAACTGTAGTGCTTGGTCACACAAGTAGTGTAGTGGTAGTGTATCATATGCTAATTCCATGGCATACTGCTGCGTTACTTGCGTGGGCCCAGAGTCCTCCACCAATGCTTAAAAGGGACTCTGTTCTAGTTAGCTCACCTAGTCAAAAAGTGAATGAATGAATAAATGAATGAATGAATGAATGAATGCTCTGCAGAAAACTGAAAATGGCCACACAGTTCCTGGGTTGTGAGCTGACTGAACTTAAGTGTTCAAGCATGTTTGCAAAGAAAGACTCTGGAAATGTGTTATTTTTTCTTGTGAAGTTTTTCCTCACAGTTGTTTGAGATTGGTCTTCAATATAAGAACTTTTGGTGAGTTCTTCTGTGCAATATATTAAAGTTAAATGTTATAAAACATCAAGACTTCTGATGGGATAAGCAGGATTCCATTGGGAGCAAAGGGGATAAGTTGTTTTTGTCCATAAGACTTGTAAAAATGAAATGGTTAGATGAGGCTACTTACTGTATTAAATTGGTAGCATGCCCTTGTTTTTCTGTATCTGGATTACACATGTCCATACCCTACAAAATATTAACTGTCTTAAAGCTCCATAGAGAAACCAACACTGAATAAGAAACATCACTTGGAAATCTGCAAAATTTTACATCTCCTACTATAATTTTAAAAGAAATATTTTTCATCTTTAGCAGATGAAAGGTTAACACTGTGTTTAAATGGATGTAGCTTACAATGAAGCAGGCAAAAGACACATAAGAGAGCTGAAGATGTTATAACTTCTGAGTACTAGGGGCTGGTCTGAATGGGCTACCTGTCCTGCTGCCACCTTACATTTCTTATGTTCCCAAAATGTAAGTTCCATAGTCACCTAAATATATGACAGTTAATGGGAATTAAATAACAATAAAAAATTAAATCTCTTGCTCTCAGTGGCAAGATAATGGTATTTTAGTTTTAGAAGTGTAACATTGTTAAAATCATAATTTTTCTTGAAATAAATGTTGTGCAGTAGGCAAATTATTTGATTATATAACTTTTTATGCAGATGTGAGATTTTATCATTTTGTTTTCAACAGGTACTTTGTTTTGATGCCTATTTTCATGAAGTTGTTCCTGAGAAGAGAGAAGAAACATACAGAATCAGGCACTGTAAAATATACTTCTACCTTGAGGATGATACAGTACAAGTTGTAGAACCACAGGTGAAAAACAGTGGAATGCCCCAAGGTACTACTTACTCCACATGCTCATAAAATAATAAAATGGGCATTTGTTTACTGTTTTCAATATTACTTTTTATTCCCCCACCTCAAAACAAGCATTTTGTCAATGTGGAATTTTTGCCACTTGCATTGCTTTTGCATATTTTTAGATCGCATGTACCCATGATAGGCCGGCTGAGAGGTAATATCTAATTTTCAGTGGCTCCCACATTTTGACCCCAGATTACCAGGCAGACTACCAGACAGAGTGGTGGGGGCTAAATCAGTGGAAGAATTCAAGAGGGCATGGGACAAGCATGTGGGACTGAGTATCGGGGGGAGGGCAGGAGGGAGTGTGTAGGGGCCAAAAAAAGGGAAGACTAGATGGGCCGGTATGGTCCTTTTATGCTGTCAAGTTTCTATGATTTTCATCATAGTCTTTTTGTGACCTGACATTATCATCAAGACTAGTGGAATTTTTAAAATCGTATCCAAAAAGGTGATTTCGTAGTGTATCTGTGAAAACTTATTTCAGAGAGAATATGAAAAATAACACCTGTCATATTCATGATGTGGGATAACTCAAGGGATATGTTGAACTTTAGGGGCCAAAATCTGCAAAAATAAAGTTACGAGCAAATGTTGGAACAATTGAATGTTTATTTGTAACTTAGATGTTTTTTCACAGTTTGACCTCAGATTATCAATATGGTGTTTTTATGATTCCTCCTTCTGAACATGACAGATGTCATTTATAAAATACTTACCCAAAAGTCATTTTGCGCCACAAGTACAAAAACACATTTTGGCCAGGATTGAAAACACCTGCCATGTTCATGTGGTAGTGTGAAAAAAATGGCTACATTGAAAATTTGAGGTCAAAATATTAAAAGTTCCCACAGCTGAAACCGAGCATTGAAAATTTCAACGTACCTTTATAACTTCACTGTTTTTTAGTATTTTGACCCCGAATTTTCAACATAGTCTTTTTATGACTCCACCTCATGAACCCAGTAGGTGAAAATGTCCAAATCCTGCCTGAAAGATGATTTTGCGGATCAACTGCAAAATCACCTTTCAGGCCAGATTTGAAAAATTTCTCCTACCTTGCTCATGAAGTAGCATCCCAAAATGGCCATTTGGAAATTAGGGGGAAAATATTTAAAAAATGACCAAGATAGGCATACAAGTTCAAAACGCATTAAAATACACTGACGCGCTTACCTGATGTCCTCAGTTCACAGTCTGGCATTGAAGAGTGAAGACATGTCTCCAGTCCAGAGGGGACTACAGCATTAGACCACCAGTAGGTAAGTATGGGTGGGAGGGTTGGGTGGAGGGTGCCAAGTAGGAGGGTCAGGAGGGTGGAGAAGCAGCAATGCCAACAACAGCAACAGATATAGATGGACTATTTTCTTTTTTACAGTGTGTTAGAAAAAAAAATGAATAAAATAAAAATAAAACAGTATGAGGGATGGTTTTCTTTATTTGAGGTACTGACACTGGGGACTGGACACTGCAGTATCGATTTAACATTTATGGGGCAAGGGAACCAACAGGGAGGTGGGAGGGATACTCAGCAGTAGGAGGGAGGTTATTTCACAGATCAAGTATGAGAAGCGACAGGGAGGTGAGAGGGATTCTCACAGTGGGACGGAGTTGTTTTCATGGACCAGGGCATGGGAAGAATCGGGAGGTGGGGGGATACTTGGCAGTGTGAGGGAGTTATTTTCATGGACTGGGGCATGGGAAGTGACTGGGAGGTGGGAGGGATACTTGGTAGTGTGAAGGAGTTATTTTCATGGACTGGGGCATGGGAAGTAACTGGGAGGTGGGAGGGATACTTGGCAGTGGGAGGTTGCATAGGGAGAGAGAACAAGGCACAGAGATGATCATAACACGATCAGCTGTTTGTTAGGCGGTGTCATGTAGATCAAAGCAAAGAGCTGCCTTGTGATTTGGGTGGCTCTTTTCTTTGAACTTCACAAAGTTTCAGCCCAGGAAGCCCAGAAGAGTGTTATGATCAGCCTGGCTGATGATTGATATGACACTGTCAAGCCCACTGCAGACTGCCCTGCACTGAACTGACAGTGAATCACCTCTGAAATCCACAATCCTAGCAATATGTTCGCTTTGCACATGTGCAAGCATGAATATAAAAAGTAAAAACAAAAAATGCCCGCCAAAAACAAAGTGAAAATGTAACATATATAATTTCAAGGACAGATATTTATTGATTTGTAAATTAAAATTTTCAATCTCTGAGGTAAGCCCCATTGAGATAGAGTAACTTGTTTGCAAGAAGGTCCCATTGTCAGCAGCATATTGGTTACATAAATCATACAATGGTACACATTAAAGATGTGGTTCTTTGTATAATACATAAGATCAATTCAAGACTAATACTTAAAGCAGCAGTCCAATGAAAAATGTTATTCCAAAAAGCTAGTTTCAGCTACAGTTAATATAAATGCAGTATACCTGTCAAATCTGTGTTTCTAGGTGCTGTACCTCCTTTGCTGCGCACCAGGATTTTTTGTTTTTATTTTCTCGATCCTAAATTCGGTCAGATCTACAATGCTATTTCTAAACCACATCTTCTTTTTTTCCTGAGAAAAAACTAAATGAAAACATTTTATATAATATTCAAATTTTGGTAGAATTAGAAAATGTTACCACCAAATAAAACTGGAAGATGCCTGGAATCCATTATAGTGAAAAAAAACTTTGGGTCCTATGTTTTGCCCAGTTTAGTTGCACTGCTGCTTTAAACTGTTAAATGTGCTAGCTCTTTAACTAGTCTAGGAGAACATATAATGCCATTTCGTGACAGTGTGGTTTTGTTGTTGATGTTTCTAGGAAATACCTGTAATGACAGACAAAGGTAACATGAGTTGATGCAGTAGATCAGGACATCCGAGCACTAACGTACTGATCATTCTTGTTTCGAAGACATGAGTCAGGAACATAACCTTTTTTGCAAATGCAACCCATTCCTAAGGATTGGTTTTATATAGTTGTCCAATGTTTTATTCATACAGTTGTATAGTCTTAAATGAGAATAAGTTAATTTTTTCTCACAGTTCTAGTTCATTCTCTGCTAAGCAGCCTACCATTGGGTAAAATAAATTTGGTTTGCCCTCTGTGGCTTCACTAGTGTCTTCACTTTGCTTTAGCACTCAGAAGGTCACAAAGGTCAAACTCTACTCATGAGGCTGAATCACTTCCATTTCATGCCCCCCTATTTATTTATTTATTTATTTATTTACTTTATTTGTTTATTTTCCTCGGCTGGGGGGTTTGTACCTGTGGTTCCCCCCTCTTCCAGCTATCTCTATGGCCCCGCCCCAGCCACAGCCACAGCCAGAGCTCTCTGACCCCTATGTCCTACCCCTCCTAGCCACATTACAGTGGGTACTAACCCCTCACATCATGGAAGGCCAGGGGGAAGACACTAGGGAAGCTGACTTGAGTGTGCCTGACGCGACGCTGATGGATCGCCTTCATTGTGCACACGGAGGCTTTCTGTAGTTTGGCCCTCCCCAGCATGGGCATGCAGTGATGCCAAGGTTCCTTCCATGTGTGCATCTGTGCATGGCACATCTGGCGTTAGTCCACACCGTCCCACAGCTGACTGTGGCATGCACCAACCCCCAGCCGCTGCCAGGAGCCAGTGTGACCGTGGTAGTCCCTTTCCACCCTCCCTGGAGGAGGGGAGCAGTCCCTGGGATGCTCAGTCCTCCCCCCCCAGCTGACCCTCCAGCTCCTGAGGTCACTTCCCGACCCTGGGTCAATGGCGTGGCACAAGGTGTGGCGTCCGGTGCCTCAACCCTCAGAGCCACCGGGCCAGCCCGCATTTCCCCTATTTATAACACATATGTTTCTTGGTAACTTGGTAAAAACAGGCAAAAGAAGGCCTTATGGCCCATCTACATTGCCTCCCACTTTTAGGTGGGGAAATTAGCAACACCCTTTATTTAGCAAATAATCACCCAGTTGTTTGAAACAAGGAAATGAAGTCATGTTAACCAGATCCATCAGAAGTTTATTCCATAAAGAAGTTGAGCGTACAGAGAAGTCATTTTGTCTCTTGTTTGTGTTCAGTCTAGGGATCACCAGTTGTTTATTATGCAATCTTAAGTTAGTATTCCTATTACTGAACTGAAGACCACACTGATCCATAAGGTCAGGGTTTTTTAGAATGTTATACTATAATAGCAAATCCACTCTTTTTTTTCTTGTCGCCAAGCTAAAGAGTCCCAATGAAACGAGTCTATCCTCATAGCTCTTAAGTTCCATGCCCCTTATCATTTTAGTTGCACGTCTCTGTGTCTTTTCCACAAAATCTATGTCTCCTTCCATTTGGACTCCAAAATGGTGACCTGAAATCTAGATGTGGGATGACATAAGTTCTCTAGATTGGCAACAGAGACTGTTTATGTGAAATAAAGGAGAGTTTTATTGACCGTAGGAGGTTATTTGTAGCCCTAGAAACCTGGGTACAATGGTCTGACGATGAGAGCTTGTTATTTATGATGATGCCTAAGTCTCTTTTGTGACTGAAAGTAGTTCTACATTATCCATATAATGTGCATAATTTGGATTGTTTCTACCAAAATGCAACACACTACATTTCCCTGAGTTTTAAATTTTCATTTTATTTCCAATTGCCAAGTCCTCAATAGATTTTAGATTATTAGTCAATTTCTAATATTTAGTGTCAGTATCGGCTCCTCCCCCTCCCCTCCCCCATAGTTTTGTGTCATCCATGAATTTGGTCAGTATGTTAGTGACATTTTGATTTAAGTTGCTTAGAAATAGACTAAACAGGGAGGGTCCTAATACTGACCCTTGCAGAACCCCACTTCCAGTAATCCTTATGGGAAAACTCACCATTTATTTTCACCTTCTGGGTACGATCTGTCAGCCACATCTGAATCCACCTTACAATGTCTCAGCGGGTGCCCATATTAAACAATTTAATAACTAGAAGATCATGAGGGACTGTATTAAATGCCTTTCCTAGATCTAAATAGGATCACGTCCACTGGTTGACCTGAATCCAAACTGTTACTAATAATATTGTAAAAGGCTATCAAGTTTGTTGTACGACAGTCCTCTTTTGAAGCCACGTTGGGAGCTATCTATCAGTCCTAAAGCTTCAATTCCTTATCTAAGATTGATTTTATTACTCTTTCAATAGATTTACAACATAGGGAAGTTAGACTAATAGGTCTGTAGTTAGAAACATTACTTTTCATACCCTTTTTGCGGATCAGAATCACAATGGCCTGCCTACAGTCACATGGGACCATCCCGGTTCAAGTGGTGTTGAATTTGTCCAGGGGCCCCAGGGCCCAGGTCTATACAAGTTTAGTTATATAAAATTGCTGATAACCACCTGTGTATATATACAGTTGACCATGGCAAGGTGTACAAGGCTTGCAGAAAATACAGATGGCCAATGGATGACTGAATGAGGCCAACATACAAGTTAATATGGCTAGCTAGTCAAAGGCTGCAAGTGGCTAAGTAAATGAATGATACCACCATGTCAGTTAATATGCATGTATGTGTAAGACTCTAAAAGGTTAATGGTTAAAACTCCGTAAATGTAGAAAATAAAATAATTCAGAAAGCACAAAGCCAAGGTCTAACTTGGAATTACCCTGCTCAGCAGGAAAACACTGTGTACCTAAATATGCCTTTTTAAAGGTTACGGCTGAAATAAGAACACAGATGCTAGTAACTGTGGCTGACCTTAACTACTGAAGTTCCTCATTTTGTGATTCAAAATATGTGTTACAAGGAATTGATATAAAAAATAATGAGATATGTAATTTGGCCACTGTCTAGTTTCTATCTGTAAGCCAGTTATTTAAAAAAAAAAAAAAAAAAAAACAGCCACGTCCCTCTCATGTTTTCTGTATCCTAAAGCCAGCATTTTTGATAAATATAAAATCCCCTGATCACTTGTTTTTCCATTTAAGAATGACCGTATGTCTCGGCAAAGTGTCAAAAGTATCTTATGACCAAGGCATCTTACGGCCAATGTATATTTGAACCCAAGTCTTATGACTTGTTATATGACATGTTGTCTGGTTTAAATCTGCTGAGAGTTTTTGGGAAATTCCAGTTATGCCTTTTTAATAAAAACAGGTTGGGTATAAATATCAGGCCTAATTGTTAGGTCTACTGTCTCTCCGAGAGGAAAGAAGTCGGTGATATCTGACTGGCAATAGAGCTTGGAGACTCAGAGGAAGTTGAGTATTATTCCATTTTCTCTGAAAAATCTGTAGCCCTGTAATGCAAATATTACTAGCTGTTTAGATTGCATGTTAGAAACACCCCAATGGAATTGCCCCATTGGCTGTCTTATAACTAAATTGTAACAGGAACACCTAGATAGTAGTGGGCTACCTGATGTTTAAAAATAATGTTAGTATGTATTCCCTTTTGTAAACTAGGATTACTAATTATGACAGGATGCATTCTTATTGTTAAAATAGGGTTGTTCTGTTTTTTTTTTCCGGGTATTGGGTAAACAACAGTCAATTGGATCTTAGGTCTACAAATTATGCCAGAGTGTATCTCTTTTTGTGTATTGGAACTATTCATCCCGTCAGGGTGTGTTTTTATTGTTACAATAGGATTTTTCTGGCTAATTTTATCAATACTATCATAATAAAGTACAACTAATCTGGCAAAGAAATAGCGTGTTGGCTTTACTGAATTACTGAGAATTACCAACCAGGAACCTGTATAATTGGGTCCATTTTACAGTGGTTTATTAAATAATATCATGAATGGATATGCCAGCACATTGGCCATGTTCCTAAGGAATCGAGGATGTATATCATCAGGCCCAAGTAAAGTGTTTCCCTTGATGTTTTCCAGTACTGACTATATATATATATATATATATATATATATATATATAGTGTGTGTGTGTATATGTGTGTGTGTGTGTATATATATATATATATATATATATATATATATATATATATATATACACACTGTATAATTTTTTTTTTTTTTTTTTTTACAATTTATTTACCCAGGGTAGCTTAGCTGAGAGCAACATCTTGTTTCAAACAACATGAAGTCTTGCTATATTATGACATATGCAGTATAACCCCAGGTTAGAACTGCTCCAGAGGTGAAAGAGTTAACTTCCATGCAGGGCATGGAATCTTGAGCGAGCTCGGTTGAACACTCTGTCCGCTGAAGCTCAAACTTAAACTGTCAGATTCTTTACTCCCGCCTCACTGAACAGGCTTCTGGAGATTCCTTCTGCTGCTCGTCTGCTTGTCGGTTTAAGTGTAATTCTCGGTTTATTTTACCAAATTTAACCGCAATCATCAGTTCAAGCTCTGTCTGTGGTATTGTAAGATAGATAGGCTTTGTTTATTTTCTTCTGTGTGGAACTTGTAAAGCGTCTTTTCGGTTTGGTTTGAACCGATCAGATTGGGTTTAAAATTACTTTCTAGTTCTTTTAGAGTGCGGTTCGGTTCTTATTGGTTCTAAAAAGAACGGATTTTATTACGGTTTTTTCCACGACCCGTGACACGGTTGGGAACCGATAAGAGAGTCTTGCTTGGCGGATTGCCATTAACGGGTAAGTTTTGGTTAGGCTGGCACTATGTCTGAGAAACCCAAAAGAAAAACCGGACCCACTGGGTTTCAGCACTGTGGCCTCTGTGGGGAAGCCTTTGCTAAGGCTGACTCACACACACCACTTGTGTATATTGTCTGGGGTTTGACCACCTCAATGCAGACTGCCAGATTTGTAAGAATTTTCCTGCTGCCACCGTGGAAAAGAGAGTTGGTAGGCTCAGGGAAAGGGAGGCCAAAAAGTCCGCTGACCCGGATGGCCAGCCCGGTTCGGTTCCAACCGAACCTGAGGGAGTGCCCTCTGACCAGGGCGATACTTCCTCGGCCAAATGAAGAGCCAGCTCTGAGGAGCCGGTTCCAACTAAAAGAACTAGAAAGTCAGCTAGTTTGGGGCCAAAAGTTCTTCTCCAACTGCTGAGGAAATAGCCAAAGCTATTCAAATTGTCCAGTCTCTTTCCTAGTTCTGTCCGAACCGACAACATTAGGAAGTGCCGTTCGGACGGTTCCCGGGTTCAAGATTATGATTTTGAGGATTTTATGAACCGGAGGAAGGGAGGAGGGGTATGAGGAGAGTGAGGTGATTTTGAAAGTCTGATGTGCCCATTGAACCGGACATCTCTCCAGACAGACCCTCGGGGTGTCCCCTCCCAGGCTATCTGAGTCCCCTTCTCATTTTTTGTTTTACAAGAAAGTTGCTGAGACTCTGCAACTCCCTGTTGAGGAAGCTGTTGATGATCAAGAAGAGCCTGATTTTGTGGAAATTATGGATATTCCAGAGTCTAGGAGGCTGTCTATTCCCTTGCACAAATCTTTTAGGAAACAGACAGTAAAAATTTGAAAACTCCTCATTCTATCCTCCTGTGGATAAAAGGATGGACAAGAGGTATGCTTTATCAGGCTCTGATATGGAGTTCCTCTCCCAGCAGTGCAGCCATGTGGGGTAATGCAGCTGCAGCCTGTGACAAGGCAAATATTCCTCTAGCTCTCACCCTCCTGAAAAGGATTCTAGGAGGATGGATGCCATGGCAAAGAAACAGTACATGGCAGCATCTTTGGGACTCAGACAGGCAAATTATATGCTTCATGAGCTAGATACCAGAAATCCAGATGGGATACTGTCCGGCTCTCAAAACAGGCCCCTGACCAGCTTGCCTGGGAGCTGGAGCAGGTGGCTGCGGATGGTTTGAGGCATCCAAGGTGCAATTTCATGCTGCAGTAGACTCTAATGATGTTTCATCAAGAGTCATGGCTACATCTGTGTCTCTTTCGCAGAATGGCCTGGCTCAGATGTACTGCCCTGTCACAGGATACCAGTCTAAGGCTATGGATTTTCCCAGTTGTGGGCAATTCTCTGTTTGGGAGCAGACAGAGAATTATATGAAGAAATGGATGAGTATAGGACCACCTATAGGAGTGCACAGGCCAAAGAAAGGCAAGCCACTCCTCAAAGGCAGCATGTTGGGGGCAGGGGTAGGCCTTTTCATAGGCCTTTTTACCAAGCCCAGGCCTCCTCTTCTGCTTATGCCCAGAGGGGGTTCTTTAGAGGAAGGGGCAGAAGGGGTTCTAGTAAGCCTGCTTCTACCCCTCAACCCAAAGCCCCTGCAAAGCAGGCTCCCTGATGGGGTGGCCAGGGCCGATTCTCCAATACTGGTATGGGGCAGGCTGACTTACTTTGTCCAGGACTGGAAGTCTTTAACATCAGACAAGTGGGTCCTGGAAGTAGTAAGCCAGGGACTGGTTCTCAGCTTCAAAAAATTTTCGAGATGAGAGCCAGGTCTTTTCCACCTGCAAACCCATCAGAGGCACTTGCCCTGGAAGCAGAAGTTTCTTCCCTCCTGGCTCTCAGAGCTGTGGAAAGGGTGCTTCCCATACACCAGGGCAAAGGGTTGTACTCCAGGTACTTCCTTACCCCAAAAAAGACAGGAGAATGGCGGCCCATCCTGGATCTCAGGTATCTAAACAAGCACCTTTTAAAACCAAAGTTCAAAATGGTGACTCTGGGAATTATTTTACCCTCTCTAAGGCCAGGGGACTGGCTAGCCTCCCTGGACCTCAAGGATGCCTACTTCCATGTTCTCATCAGAAGCTCCCATCAAAAGTGCCTCAGATTAGCGAACTGCCTCAGGCTGGCTACCAGTTCAGAGCAATGCCCTTCGGTCTCACCTCGGCCCGGTGTTCTCAAAATGCCTGGCAGTAGCAGTTGCTCATTTAAGAAGGCAAAAGATTGCCATCTTTCCTTATCTGGACGACTGGCTCATTGTAGGCCAGTCACCAGAACAGGTCAAACTACACTTACACGTAACCCAGCAACTGTTGACATCCCTAGGTTTCCTTCTCAATCTTCCAAAGTCAGTTCTGGAGCCTGTCCAGCTTCTCACCTTCATAGGCGCAGAACTGAACACAAAGAAGCCAGAGCCTTCCTCCTCTGGAAAGAGCAATGACCTTGGTCTCTCTGGCCTCTTTTTTCACCCTGCAGGTCTCTCGACCAGCAAGGCATTTTCTACAGCTCCTGGGGCACATGGCTGCTTCTACAGCAGTAGTGCAGGGAGCAAGATTTCAGATGAGGGACATCCAGTTCTATTTGAGAGCCTTTTGGTCTCAACGGATAGATCCTCTAACCAAGTTGATCCCAGTGACTCGAACCCTGATCCAGGCCCTTCAGTGGTGGCAGGATCAGAGCAATCTGAGACAGGGGGTTCCCTTCGCTCCCCAGTCTCACTCCTTGACCCTTACTACAGATGCATCCCTCTTGGGGTGGGGAGCTCACATGGGCGACCTTTCCATCCAAGGGCTGTGGTCCCCTCAGGAATCTCTGCTTCACATCAATTTGCTGGAACTCAGAGCAGTTTTTCTAGCACTCCAGGTTTTTTCCACGTCTGTTCAGAACAAGGTTGTTCAGATCAGAACAGACAATACCACTACAATGTGGTACATCAACAAGCAAGGGGGCACTCGGTCTACAGCCTTGTGCACCAAAGCAATGAAGCTGTGGTCTCTGGCTTATTCTCTGAACGCCTCCCTCATGGCTGTTCACCTCCCAGGCAAGGACAATGTCCTAGCGGATGCTCTCAGCAGGATTTCCCAGGGCCATCACGAATGGGCACTGGATCCCCTAGTACTGGAGGTAGTATTTGCCAGATGGAGCACCCTCCAGATAGATCTCTTTGCAGCCCCAGACAATCACCAACTTCCCCTTTTTTGCTGAAGGCCCCCAGTGTTGGGCTCAGTCCCTCTGGATGCCTTCCTACTCAGTTGGGAAGGGAAGTTTCTCTATTCTTTCCCCCCCTTCCCCCTCCTTTTCAAGGTGCTAGTCAGAATCAGATCTCAACCCTGCAAGATGATCCTGATTGCTCCAGATTGGGCCAGGCAGCCCTGGTACCCACTCCTCATGTCATTAGCAGCCCACCTTCCCCTGTGTCTTCCCAGGAATCACAACCTGTTAACCTGTGCCCAGGGGAGAGTTTGGTATCCGAACCTCAAATCTCTCAGTCTCAAGGCATGGCTCTTGAAGAGTTAGTTTGCTGACCTACACCTTTCCCAAGGTGTACTGGATATATTGAAGGCCTCTAGGAAGCCTTCCACCAGGGCTATTTATAATTCAAAATGGAAAAGATTTTCCATATGGTGTGCTGGTAAGCATATTTCCCCAGAATCTGCTGGCGTGCCCACGATCCTGGATTATTTGGTGCATTTGAATTCCTTGGGCCTGAGACCAGCTACTCTAAAAGTGCACTTGGCAGCTGTGTCTGTCTTCTTATCAGCAGGTAAGCCCTCTTCTTTTCAGCTCACCCTGTGTTCTCCAAGTTTTTAAGGGGTTGCTTCACACCAACCGCCATTCAGGGACCCTGCACCTGCTTGGGATCTTAATATTTGCATTGCTCAGCTTATACAGCCCCTTTTGAGCCATTGTCTTCAGCAGAGCTTAAGTACTTGACTTGGAAAACTGTGTTTCTGGTAGCCTTCACCTTTGCCAGGCGCAAGTGAGCTGCTACAAGCATTGTCAGTGGAGCCTGATTTATCTTCTTTCATAGAGATAAGGTGGTCCTCAGGACTAACAGGAAGTTTTTGCTCAAGGTGGTTTCAGACTTCCACCTTAATCAATCCATGTCTCTTCCTGTGTACTTCACTGACCATTCCTCCTCTGGTGAGAGGAGATTGCACAGTTTAGATGTCAAAGAGCCTTTAGTTACTATATAGAACGTACCAAGGGTCACAGGTCTGAATCCCTCCAATTGTTCCTCACTTATGGTGAGGTTGGTAAGGGAAACCTGCCACTAAAAGATCCATTGCCAGGTGGATTGTCTCTGTATCCAATTCTGCTATGAAAAATTGGTCAGGTTCCTCCTCAGGCCTGAGGGCTCACTCTACCAGAGGTACAGCTGTGCCTCTGGCTGCTGCCAGGGACATCCCTATCCTAGAGATATGTCAAGCAGCTACCTGGAAAACAGTTCACACTTTTACTAAGCATTACTCCCTGGATATCCAGGCTAGGAGTGATGCTTGATTTGGCACAGCTGTGCTTCAGAGCCTATTTCCTAAGTAGGTTCTGTCCCTCCTCCATGGAGGTACTGCTGTGTAGTCTGCATATGTCATAATATAGCAAGACTTCATGTTGTTTGAAGAAAAATTACTCACCTTAGTAATATTGTTTCTTCTAATGGAGTCTTGCTATATTATGACCTCCCCCAGCCTGCCCCTCTCAGAACCTCTTTGGGATGTGGGTGGGCAGTGCAATGTTGGCACTTCATAGATGCCCACTTTATTTTCACCCTTTCTTCGGGTGCTTAGGTGTTATGCTTATGTTTTTCTTCTTGAATCCCCTGACTTGAGTCTTTGTTTTGGGATCAAGATCAAAAATGTGTTTTTGTAGTTAGTAGCCAGTGGCTAGTGTAGGTTTACGGCTTCCACACAGAACCTTAGTGAGTTTTTGCTCGTAAAGATCTGACAGTTTAAGTTTGAGCTTCAACAGACAGAGTGTTCAACCGAGCTCGCGCTCAAGATTCCATGCCCTGCATGGAAAGTTAACTCTTTCACCTCCGGAGCAGTTCTAACCTGGGGTTATACTGCATATGTCATAATATAGCATGACTCCATTAGAAGAAACAACATTACTAAGGTGAGTAATTTTTTCTTCAGTTAGCTCTTGCTGATTTCCTCAGCTGGGTGAACTGGAGCACTGAGAAGACAGAGAAGTGACTTGCCCAAGGTCACAGTGAGTATTTGGCTCTAGTGGAGTTTGAACCTCTGATCTCCCATTTTCTAAGTCAGTGCTCTAACCGCTATACCACACTGCCTCTGTAAAGTTAGGGATGAATAAGCATGTCTATGTTAAACCCCTGTTTTTGGCCGCTTATAACTTGGCTAGTTTAGAGCCAGTGACAGGACACTGAAATATTTGCATAACCTTTATGCCAGGATCTGAAACCCAGACAAGTTTGACAAAATTCAGTGTAGGAATTTTTGAGATACCGTTTGTAGGAAAACATGAAAAATATGGGTTTTGACCCCAGGAATCCATCAGAATAGTTTTACAAGGGTTTTAAGACACTTAATTTGCTCAGCAATATGTAAAATAATTGTATCCCCCTTCCTGGGAGGGGGCTTATGTGAACTCATTTGTGCCACCCAGAATTGCTGCTGCCTGTTGTCTGGCTCTCTGTGACCCTGGATTGATAGCTGAGATGGCAACTGGAGGAGCTGTAGTTGGAGGATGGGCCACACTGTGCACAGTAAGTGTGCGCATGTTCAAGGAGCAGCCTGCTTGAATGTGAGAGCTGGCTCGGCAGCTGGAATGCTTCCGGCACTGGAAGTGCCCACCAGCCACAGTACTTTAAAGTCACATTGGTGGCCAGCCACATTATCTCCTCTAAAGTGCTTCAGCTCCAAGGACACCAGTAGACATCAGGGGACTCAGTGACACTGGGGAGAAAAAAAAAACAGAATTTGGACCTTAGCACACTGTGCCTTTAAGAGTAAAATGGCTGCCAGACGCATGGGGGACTCTGAGAAATGGTGATGGAAGCAGATGACGGAGCTTCTGATGGGAAGCAAAAAGCCACAACCCACTCCACACCACCACTGGATAGTTAGGCACAGGTGTGTCTGTCATGGGACAGTTTAAATTTGAAAAACTTGGAGGTTTAACCTCAAAATAAACGTTTAAGTGAAAACACTGTGTGAGCAGAAATGCAGCTCATCATTCTGACAATGCCTAACCTTGCTGGCAGCCAATCAGAGGTCAGAGAGCTTGGCAGCTAGCCTGACAGAAGATTGTGGGGATTAATGCAGTAGGGCCCTCCGAAATGGACTGGGGGGCTGTGAGGGGCCAGTCAGAGGGCAGAACATGGCAAAAAGACTGATGGACAGCCTGGCTTGTTGAATGGGACCCTGAATGGAGGAAAGAGGTTGCTGGGCTATTGAGGACCTGAGGGGAGTCTGAGAGGGATTGAGAAGGGTGCAGACCTGTTGCTGGTGAGAGAGAGACGGAGAGAGACAGAGAGAGACTTAGCCAGCAGTGGCGGAGGAATAGCTGGTGCAGCCGGTGCAGTGGCACAGGGGCCCGACACATGTAGGGGCCCATTGTAAAAATCAAGGATTTGTTCAGCAGCAATCGGATCGCGACTCGCGTTGTTGACTAATTTGTAAGTCTGTGACTGTCTTTTTTGACACTACTCACTCAGCTGACTCAAAAGCCTGCCGTGCTTGCTGCCACCACCCCCCAACTGCAGATGGCAGCACTGACCACAGAGTTGCAGGAGTTAACCAGGATGCACCAGAGACCGGTCCGGAGAAGTTAGACAGACTGACTCACTCGAGTTAGTAGTAGAGCCTGGAGAAGAGCTTGGCAGCTTGGCGTGCCCAGGTCCGGAGACGGGAGACAGAAAAAAGTAGAAAGCAGATGAGACTGCTGCTGCAGACAAGCACTAAGGGTCAGGGAAGGGCAGGGCAAGAACAAGCAACTTGAGGCGGAAGCAGTTTTGCAAGTTAGCAGCATCTATTCCTTCATCCTGATCCTCCGCCTCCAGCTCCACACACAGCAACAACAGCATCACTGCCACGGTCTGTCCTTCTTTTTTTTTTTTTTTTACGTACACTTGTCTGTTTGACTGTTTGTTGTGTACTATGGGGGTGTGTGTGGGGGGGGGGGCACTGCTGGCTGTGTCTCCAGAGACTGAGTCAAGTAAGTCTGTCTGCTTCTTCTGGCTAGCTGGCTCAACTGGCTACCTGCCCTGGCTGACCTGGTCCCCTCAGCACTTAAGTTGTCATCGTTGTCAAGTTGTGATATGATTGTGACTTGTCTTTTGCAGGCTCGCAGCATCGTTGGGCCCCTATGTCACATGTGATTGTTTATGTGCCACAGCTGGGCCCACTGCCACCCACCTGGGGCCGGGGGATTAAAATCAGTATCAACACTGACAGTCACCACCATATATTCTGTGATATGTGAGGGAGGTGGGTGAAGGGTGCATAACCGTAAACAACTAAAAAATAAAAATCGGGGTTGAGGCACTGAGGTGGGAATGGGGGCCCAAAATTACAACCTGCACTGGGGCCCATCTTTCTCTTCCTCCACCACTGTTAGCCAGGCCAATAATTCCTCCAAGCACTCTCCAGGGTCAATCAGAAAATCACTTGTGAACCTTCCCTTGGGTTCATCAAATTCAGAGACTGTTCCAGATGAGCTCTGTGTGGGAGAAATTGCTGAAAATGTGAACAGTGGGCTGCTGCTGAATTCAAAAGTTGCTGAGGTCATCCAAGCATGTACAGAGACCTGCACCCTACTCTGCTCTGGGGTCAGGCAAAGGGCCTGCTAGCCCTTATCTGATAGGGTGGATTGGGGAACAGGGAGCCAAGGGCATGTGCCTAAGTATGGGTGTACTCTTGATCCATAGAGGAGTAGGTCTCCCAGGGTCTAGGCTCTTTTGGAACTGAGACACCACTGTGTAGTGCTCCTGCATCCTGAGAGTTGAGCCAGAAGGGCTGCGTCCTGAGAGTTGAGCCAGAAGGGTTGCATCCTGAGTGTTAAGCCAGAAGGGTTGCATCCTGAGTGTTAAGCCAGAAGGGTTGCGTCCTGAGTGTTAAGCCAGAAGGGCTGCGTCCTGAGAGTTGAGCCAGAAGGGCTGCATCCTGAGAGTTGAGCCAGAAGGGCTGCGTCCTGAGAGTTGAGCCAGAAGGGCTGCATCCTGAGACTTGAGCCAGAAGGGCTGCATCCTGAGACTTGAGCCAGAAGGGCTGCATCCTGAGACTTGAGCCAGAAGGGCTGCATCCTGAGACTTGAGCCAGAAGGGCTGCACCCTGAGAGTTGAGCCAGAAGGGCTGCACCCTGAGAGTTGAGCCAGAAGGGCTGCATCCTGAGAGCTGAGCCAGAAGGGTTGCGTCCTGAGAGTTGAGCCAGAAGGGCTGCGTCCTGAGAGTTGAGCTGGAAGAGCTGCATCCTGAGAATTGAGCCAGAAGGGCTGCATCCTGAGAGTTGAGCTGGAAGAGCTGCATCCCAAGAGGGATGGTCCAGAAGAGCTGTGCTGCTACAATACATTCAAGAGACTCTGAAGCTCCTGCTTGCTGTTGATCGGCTCCTTGTGCTGTCCCCCGAACTGCTGCATCCATGGATTACGTGAGTGCTGGCATAGCTGGCTGGATTTTGTACTTCTCCTGTTTGGATTACAGTTGGATTTTCAAGCCTTTTGAGAGTTCAAGCAAGTCTTTTAGAGTTTCAAGTTCTTATTAAATTGTGCTAGCATACTATGGCCTGTTGGGGGGTTAAAATGCAAGCTTGCTAAGTTTCTTTAAGTGCACCACCAAAAGAACCTGGGCAATGTAACAATCAGGCCTGCATCAGGACTCTAGTCTAACTCTTGGGTACCCAGAGTCTGTTTGGTATTTGTATGGTACTTAAATCTATAGTTCTTCTACTGTTACCAGTTACAAGAGTATATCAAACCCCTGGATCAAAGCCTGTGTAAATTAAGACATCTGTTTGTGCCCCTTGCTTGGGCAGGTGTGTCCACAACTGTGTGGGGCCTGAGAAGGTGATATTGACTTATATTATTGAGCTTCTTGGGGTGTATTGATATTTTGGGGGGGTATGGTGACTTGCAACGGCTTAACCCATTTTTCTACCCCAGCTGCCAGGCCTATGTTATCAAATAAAAGTACTGTTAATTTTTTGAATTTCACCTTTTTGTGTGCCGTCAGTTTGTACAATCTGAGCTGTTTACTGGTAATGATGAATGGGGGTGGGAGCAGATGACCGAGCTTCTGACTGTGGTCCTCAGAGGGTGGTTCAGTCCAGTATAGGGAGGTAGGTAGGTAGGTACTGCATTCCAGAGGATAGTACTGCGCACAACATCTTGCCCACTTATTCTCTCTGGGTAGAGGCACTGTGCTATTTATTATCTGTTTTGGGATGAATCCCATATCGCAGGAGAAAGAACGAACCCAAATCCCTCAACCTGGTGTGCCTCGTACAGTCACCAGGCAGAGGTATGAACCTGATCACTGCGCCGGGGGGGGGGTCATGTAATAGATGGGGAACTGGGCACAATAAGGCTGTTTCCATTGAGGGCGTTAATGACATCATAGACCTTCCGAGTGAAGCTCAGGAGGTCCCTATGATGTCATCAAGCCACGAGATGGAAACACGGCTTTGTCTCTGCACTGTTCCCTATCTGTTATTTTATATAGTATATAGTTTTGAAAAAAAAAAAAAAAAAACAGGAGAAGCATATATTTTTGGGCTGTTTTAAGTCATTTGGTAACTCACCCCACCACTCTCTTCTCCATTTAGCCTGCTGTGCCTGCCTCCACATGCTTAGAAACTCACCTATAACTTAGAGAATCATGAAAAAGAGCCATTGCTAAACTGAAACAACTTACTGTGCTGCTTTCATCCTTTGTTGAGTGCTGACAGGTTGGTTATGACTCGAGGAAGACAGTGCTCGGATGTAGAATGTAAAAATTACTATACTACCGTAGTTACATAGTTACTGTAGTACAACTTTTCTGACCTTTGAACTGTCCTACCACTGCTTTTTGCACTAGATCAAAATCCATCTATAGTAAGGAGCAACCATGAACTAAACCTAAATAATGACTGAGAATTGAAACCTGAAGCTTTTTGGATCCTGTCCCATGGGTGCTGCTTTTGTTGTTTTTGGGAATATAATTAAAGCAAAAAGTTATAAGCAAAATGTGTCCAGCTGCAGCTGCCACAGCTTCAGTAATTTGCTCATTGATGACTTTGTCTCTGATTGCGACATACTGTAAAGGAAAGCATCAGAGGGAAAATGCCTGTTTGCAGATGACATGAAGTTTTGTGGTAGGGTTGACACCAAGGAAGGTATTTGTGAATTGAAGGAGGACCTGGAGAACTTGTGAGGGGGTCAGAAATCTTGCAGACAGGCTTCAGTGCTGAAAAATGCAAAGTCATGCATGTGGGAAACGAGAATCCAGAGGCAGACTACTGGTTTGGGGGGTGGGGGTGGTTGACAGTTTGACAGAAGAGGAAGGGACCTGTGGTGGTGATATTTAACTGCCTCAGATCGTCAGTACTCTGTTATAAGACAGTAGGGAAGGTGAAGAGGAGGGAGGCTGGTATGTATTGATAGAGGGTTCAGCAGCAGATAAAGGAGTTGCTATATATTGCCCCTGCCTGTACAGGACCCTGGTGAGACAGCACCTGGAGTATTGTGTATCATTCTGGAGCCCTCATCTACAAAATGACATCACCAAGTTAGTGACAGTGCAGAGGCAGGTGACCAAAATTATTCAGGGGCAATGGGGGAGAGAGACACATAAGCAGAGATTAGAGGGCCTCAACATGCACTCAATGGAGGCCAGAAGGGAGAGGGGAGAAGTGATTAAAACATTTAAATAAGTGCAGGGTATTAACAAAGTGGACTCCAGAGGGCTGTGCACAACCAGTGGCAATACAAATACCTAGGGGAATAGTAAGAAACTGGTGGGAGGAAAGTTCACAAGGGACATGAGGAAGTATTGCTTTAGAAAAAGGGTGGTGGAGGGCTAGAACAAGCTACCTGAAGCACTAGTCTGTGACAAAATAGTGGGGAGCTTTACAAAACTAGCTAGCTAACAAACAAACTAACTCATTCACTCACTTATGCACTCACTGATTTACTGAGGAAACATTCTTTTATTCTAACAGGAGTCTATCACATGTTTTTCAACAAGCATCATCTTTTGGCCTGAGAGTGATGCCCTAGAGACAAAACGTTATGCTAATGATGAAACGTAGAATACATGTTCAAACTCTGCAGTGTGGTCCCGCGCCCCCTAGCTCCCTAATGTTGCCCTGAAGTGCAGCCCCGGAATTCTGGTCTCCAGAGAGCTTATTTATTTTACTTTTACAGTTATTTCACTACTTTAGTTAGTTATCGAATAACTGTGTGTTAGATAAAGTTTATTTTTATTATAGTGTATGTTGGAACATTGTTATGGATGGAAATCCATCCCTACTAAAACGTTATGTTGTATTAGCTATGTCAGCTAGTTTGTTATGCTGTACTAGCATACTGTAGCTAGTGCAGCATAACAACTTAGAACATGATCATGCAGTTGTTTCACTACCTTAGTTAGTTATTTAAGCAATAAGCCACGAGGGGGTGTGGGTTACTGGGGGATTTACCTACGCCTCGTGGGCAAATCCTCGCCAGCCGTGGTAAATCCCCCGATAACCCACACCCCAGAGTGGCTTATTGCGATTATACCAACACATTTTGTCGTGGATGAAAGTTTAAATTGTTTAATTTTCTTTTTTCCTGTGGAAAAAAAATGATTCTAGTAAGAGATATCCTTCCATGAAAAAAAATAGTCCATGTTTTTTAATGCATTTCGCCAATCACACAAGCAGACTGGCACCTCAGCCCTGTTGTAAATCGTAAGATAATCACTGGCAAAGGTGCCAGCCTGCCACATCCTCGCGCACCCGTAACTGAATCAGTCTGAGCCCCCAACATCGCAAAACTGCCATTTTTCCTCTCGCTAACAGTAACTACTACGCCTTGCATAGTAAAACAGTTAAAAAAAATGGATGCCTCGTTTGAACTCATCGACCAAACTGAACTCGATAAACTATTCGAAAGCCTTCAAAACGAGTACGTATATTCTCCTGAAGTAAATATTACCTCAATAAACACAATGGCGGTTCAAGCGCTCCAGCCCCTGATCGAAACCACAAGTCTCCAGTCGCCTCTGCAGCCGACTACATCACCTCGAGTGTCTGTGGACTGGAGACTCGTGATTTCCAACCGTGGGGCCGGAGCGCTGTACGGTACTACCAAAATTTTGCTGCTCCTATTTCATTCTTTCTCGAGCACAACCTGGATACTGTATGCAGGGTATCAGGAGGGGGCACTTTCAACAATCGGGAGTGGCATGCATAAACAAGAGAAAAACATATTAGCCTTTCCAGTTAATTCAGGCATCAATTCTCTACTAAGAACACACAGGTTACAGTAAAATGCACTGCTTTCTCATTAATTGTATTATTTATTTATTTGGCACCTCTGCATTTTACTTCATTATTAGGCACCACTGCACCGTCAAATGGGCATTACTACAGTGCCTGTCTTTATGCCTTGTTTTTCGACATTCATAGGACACTAGGGATGGAAAGGAAATAAAGAGGAATTTACAGAAAGAAAGAGAAGTGGAGGGTATAGGAAAGAACTGCCGTAGGTGGCCAACCTACTGCAGTATGAGAATAAAACAATAGATACAGTAGATACTTTTGCACAACAGGTTTGAATAAGTAGGAAAAAGCAAGGAAGATAGGAAAGATGTCCTGCTGTCCAACATGTTAATACTGGTGGAACCCAGGTCCACCACATACATTACCATACATTTTCAGTAGGCCACATGCCAATAAAGGGGAGAGGAACCTTCATAAATTAGATGTCAGAACCATAGAATCATAGAAATTAGTCAGCAGAAAAGGACCCCATTGCCCCATCTAGTCTGCCCTTGTTCCCTCCCTATAGATAACCCTGATTATACCACCCTGAACCCCACTAATGTGTCCTCCCCCCTTTGTAGATTCCCTGCCACTTTTTTCCCATCGGGGTATCTATCTATCCCTCTCTTGTTTAAACCCATGTAGTTATCCCATGCCCTCTTGAATCCCCCAAATGTTGATGCCTTAACCACCCACTCTGGTAGCCCATTCCAGGTTCCCACCTCCCTCTCAGTGAAATAGTGCCCCCTCTTATTACTTCTGAATTGACCACCCTCTAGCTTCAAGCTGTGCCCCCTAGTTCTTGGATTGTCCTTCATTTTTAAGATATTCCCTTTCCTCACCTTGTTAATTCCCTTCAGGTATTTAAAAGTTTTGATCATATCCCCCCCCCCACTCTCCTGATTTCCAGTGGATACAGGTCAAGCTCCTCCATCTTCTCCTCATATGTCCTCCGATGCATACCATGCACCATTTTGGTCACCTTCCTCTGGACCCTCTCCACCCTATCAATATCCCTCTGTAGGTGAGGTCCCCAGAATTGCACCCCATACTCTAGGTGGGGATGGACCATAGTCTTGTATAGGGGCACTATCACCTCCCTTCTCCTGCTTGTGATGCCCTTCCTATGCATGTCAGCATACCACTTACCTTTCCAACTGCTTTGTTGCACTGGTTTGCCACCTTAAGGTTGTTCGAAATAACAATCCCCAGATCCCTCTTCTACGCCATTACCTCAACATCCTCACCTCCTAGTGTGTTTGTGGCCCTTGGGTTCTTATTGCCTATGTGCATTATTCTACATTTTTGGCATTAAATCTCAGCTGCCAACTCTCCAACCACCCCTATAGCTTTAGCAGGCCCTCTCATGCATGCCACCCCCCCATTCAGACCCTCCGCAATATTCTCAATGTAAATGTTAAATAGTATCGGCCCCAGTACTGACCCCTGGGGTACCCCACTTGTCACTCTTTCCTCCCTGGAATGAACCTCTTTTACAACAACCCTTTGACTGCTGTCACCAAACCAGTTTTCCACCCAATTTGTTGTTTTCTCCCCAACCCCTAGACTGCCCATCTTGCTCACCAGCCTCCTGTGAGGGACGGTGTCAAAGACCTTGCTAAAGTCTAGATAGACCATGTCTACTGCCCTTCCCTGATTGCATTTCATTGTCACCCAGTCAAAAATTTCTATGAGGTTCATTAGACATGATCTTCTCTCTGTGAACCCATGCTGTCTGTCGTCCTACAACCCATTTTCTACAAGATATTCCACTATCCTTTCCTTTAGGAGTGCCTCCATAATCTTTCCTACCACTGATGTAAGACTGGATGATAGTTACTCTGCTCTTCCTTTCCTCCGCTCTTGTGCAGTGGTATCACATCTGCTTTTCTAAAGTCCCCTTGCACCCTCCTTGTGTCCAAAGATAGGTTAAACAGCCTCGTCAGAAGGGCTCTGAGTTTCTGTAAGCCAAGAACAGGGGACATTAGAAATAATAAAAAAAATAAAAAAAAAATAAAAAACATTTGCTACGTATGGCGAGGTGTCAAAGGGATACTCAGGATTTAAACAGGCCATGTTCAGATGAATAGTATCCACAATAAATTTATGCTGTACCAAGGTAGGGAGAGTACCCCTAAATGGCATCAAAGCACACTCCACAAGGAATAGTTCACAGTTCATAGTGGTAGTTCAAGTTCAGGAGTCCAAGACCTGTTGTGTACTCACCACCTTTAATGGTGGTAAAGGTATTTAGCAATTCCCATATGGTTATCTAGTCTTACTTTAAAGAAGTTCATATTTTCTCTGTCTGCTATATTTCTTGGCAGAGCATTCCATGATTCTGCTGTTCTCTGCATATAAAAGCTATGTCTTTTGTGAGTATGGTATATGTCACCCTTTAATTTTAGGTGGTGAGTTATTGTAGTATTAGGACCAATATGCCCAACTAGTCCAATGATTTCCATAAAGAATTGATTTTGAATGGCTTTATAAATGAGATACAGATCCCCTTTGAGTCTTCTGTATTTCATGGAATATAGATGTATTTGTTGTAGCCTGCTACTATAATCAAGATTTCCCATGTTATGAACTCGTTTGGTGATTTTTCTGCTGAACTCCCTCCACTAGTCTATTTTCTCTGACTGTAGATGGAGCACAGGAAGGTGCACAGTAGTCCAAATGAGGCCTCACCAAGCTGGTATACAGCGATATTAAAACTTCTGCGGTCCTAATCTTTACATTTTTTTGAATGCATCTGATAATTCTATGGCATTTTTTGACAGTGACATTTGTGTGGAATCAAATTTTAGTTTGTTTATAGTTACTACCAAATCTTTTTCAGTGTCTGTCATAGTTAGTTCTGTGTTATTCAGTTTATAGATGAATCACTGATTATTGCATCCAAGGTGAATCACCTTGCACTTTAGTTTGTTGCAGATTAATTTTTGGGATAAGGCCCACTGTTGTAACTTGTTTAAGTTATCTTGAAAATGGAGTGCATTCTGCAAGTTGTTGATTATGCTTCCTAGTTTGCAGCCGCCTGCGTATTTAGCTGCCCATGCATTTTTATCCATCTGCATCATGGAGATAAGAATATTAAAGAGAGTGGGTCCCAAGAGAGACCCTTGCAGGACTCCACTCGTTACATGGCCCCAAGATGACAAATGTCCTCTTATTACCACCCGTTGTTATCTACTAAACAGCCATGAACTGATCCATTTAGATATTATGTGTTTGTAGCGTAGTTAGCTGTTCAATCAAACCAATGTGACACACCTGTGAAATGCCTTTGAAAAATCTAAAAATACGATATCAACAGAACATCCTTTGTCCAGAGCAACGCTAACTGGTTCGAAAAAGGTTAAGCAAATTTGTGAGGCAGGATCTCCCAGTAACAAATCCATGTTGATGAATATCAATATGCCCACTTTGTAAGATATGATTGATTATATATTGCTGAAGTAGTTTCTTCAACAGTTTGCACACAACCGACGTCAAACTTATTGGTCTAAAGTTCAAATCAAATCAAATCAAAATTTATTTATAAAGTGCTTTTCAAAAAATCAAAGCGCTAATACAAAGCAGAGATAAAACATCAACACTAATAAATAAAAACGTAAGAACAGTAAAATAACCATAAAATAAACTAACCAAATGCCAGCAAAAATAGATAACTTTAGATAAAGATAAATAGATAAAGTTGCTTATTATTTTCATGCTTCCAGATTTATGAATTGGAGTTACATGTGCTACTGTCCATTCTGGTGGTATTTTCACCTCTTTAATGGATGTGCTAAACAGTAGGGTTAGTGGTCCCATGATTTGATCTTTAATTTCTTTAAGAAGTTTTGGATGTATAACATCTGGACCAGCAGAGCTATTTTGTTTTAGATTAGTTCTAGCTTCATATACTGCTGTAGAATCGAATTGTGGAAAATCATTCTTTCGATTAATTTGTCCTGTCCTATTATCCTGATTTGTGAAGATACTAAGGAAGTATTGATTAAATGCCTCAGTCGTATCGGCCTCATTACTAAATATACCCTTTGCTGTTTCAATTGGTGCAATACCTTTCTGACTACCTTTTAGTGATCTAATATAATTATAAAACTTCTTTTTTATTATCTTTGGTGTTAGTTGCTAATTTTATTTCCATATCTCACTTAGCTTTCTTTATCTCTGTTTTGGTTTTTATTAGATATCTTCTTAAATAAATTCCAATTCTCTATAGTCGAATTTTTTTTTTTTGTATTGACTATAGAGTCTCTTCTTTGCTTTAATCTTTTTTGGGGATATCCTTTCTCCACCATATTGGTGCTCTGCCTTTTTTATAGTATTTTTTTTCTGCATGGGAACCCAGTTAGTGATACAGTATTGTAGTTTGTTCATAATAATATTATTGATCTCTATTACCCCCTTGTTACGGACATCACCTTTCCAGTTCCACTGATCAAGTTGATGCCTTGTATTGTCATAATCAGCCTTAAAAAAATCCTGTATCATTGTTTTACCATGGTTGTTCTGCTTGGTAATATCTAAATCTAACAGTACCATCTTGTGGTCAATGTCTCCCAGAGGTACAGAGATTTCTGGTTCTGATATACCAGAAGTGATGTTTGTAAGAACTAGGTCTAAAATATTCTCGTTCCTAGTTCCTTGATGGACTAGTTGTTCTAAGTTATGTTGCAAAGTTAACTCTGCGAACCTATTTTCAAGACTACTATTCCCCACCAGCATCTCCCAGTCTATTCTAGGGAGATTGAAATCTCCCAGGAGGATATAATCATCTGTTACATCCATGTTGTCTAGTACAGTTAAAGAGTGTTCATTTTCCTCCAGTGTGAGTTTGGGAGAATGGTAACCTAAACTTGTTATCAAGTTTCTTCACGGCAAAGTTAATTGCACCCATATAAGTTCGGCATCAAGAACGGAGTTGTTAGGTGGAGTAATTTCATGGGCATTATATTCACTTTCAATATACAATGCTACTCCACCCCTTTCATTTTTTCAATTTTTTACTATTTTAGTGAAACCCTGGATCTCTGTGTCCCAATCACCATCCACGAACCATGTCTCAGTAATGCCACAGACACCTATATTTTGAGATGTTAAAATGTGTTTGAGTTCTCTCATTTTGTTTCTTAAGCTATGGGTGTTTGCTAGTAGGATTTTTAATTTGCTCTTTATTACTCTGTTTTGTTCTGTACCCTGCTTGGATTGTTTATCCTTGATGTAAGAATCAGTAGATCGAGAATAATATATATATATATATATATATATATATATATATATATATATAAATGGTCCTGTTACCCTGTTCAGAGAGGATGAAATAGACTGCCTCTCCCCCATATTAATTAGTTTAAATGTTCAGTAGTATCAGTGGTAGCCAGAAAGAATGTGAACAAGTCTGACTAGGCTTTTCTAGTTTTTGTAGTTACCGTAGTAACAGCTTCAAACCCTTGGAAATCTTACTGTATTCTGACAAGTGCAGTATGGGCTCACCATAGGACTGCCCCAGAGCCGAAATGGTTAATAGAATCTATGCTAATAGTGGAATGTTAGGCTCAAGCTCGGTTTTCAAATCACTGTCCCTGGTTGTACTTCCTGCAACTGTCAGATTCTTTACTCCGCTTGCCTCAGTAAGACGTCTCCAGAGAGCTCTTCTTCATTTTAACTGGAGAAATAATTTCTTGGTTTAATTTTAAAAGTCTGCTTTATTTTTTCAATTTTTGAAGTGCTGTCCTTGGTTCACAGGTAGATTTAGTTAGATTAGTGTAGTTTTGGGTAAGTCTTTCGGTTCCTCTTTGGTTTTTCCAACCGAGAAGGAACCGAGGTCAATTTTTGTATTTGTTTAAATTTAAAATACTGTTGCTGTTCGGTATTTTGCTTAAGTTTAAATCTACTGGGGTATTCTCAGTTTTACTTCAGTTTAAAAGAACGATCAATGTCACAGACCAAGAAGCGAATGGGCCAAACAGGTTTCCAACAGTGTGCAGAGTGTGGGGAACCATTCGCAAAGGCAGATCCTCATATTATTTTTGTGTTTTGCTTGGGGTTTAACCACCTCAAAGGGGACTGCAAGATCTTTAAAAAAAAAAAATTCCCTCAGTCGATGCTTGATAGGCGTTTGAAATGACTGCAGGAAAGGATGTCTGAAAATGCTGCTGAACCAGCTGCAGACAAACTGATTTCTATTCAGAAAGAACCAGATGATCAGTCCTCTGACAAGGGTGACAGTTCTTCCACCAAAAAGAAACATGCTGACCCTGCTGCTAACCCGGCAGCCACAGGGAAGAGAAAGAGAAAAGAAAAGCATTCAGTGGTTGAACTGCAATGGAGTACTCCGGTTCCAACCACTGAGGAGATGGCTAATGCTATCAAAATAATTCAGTCGCTTCAGCCGGTAACGACGGTTCAGGTTCAAACTCGACCGTGTTTTGATGCCACAAGTTCCACTCTGGTTCCCGGTTCTTTGGAACCAGAGGTGGACACTTCTGATGAGGATTATTATGATGATGATGATGATTTTGAGGATGAGGACTATGGTGAACCCATTGACCCAGGCATTTCACTGGATCCTCATCGTCCTGACTCCCCTGACAAGGGAACCAAGGACTTTTCCTCTCATTTCAAATTTGTTAAACAGTTGGCTCTGTCCTTGGACCTCCCCACACAGGAATCAACCGATGAGGAGGAGGAGGAGGAGGAACAGGACTACAGGGACATGATAGATGTTCAGGCTCCAAAAAGGGTTTTGCTCCCCATCCGTAAGTCCTTGAAAAAGCAGGTGATAAAAATCCTGCATACCCTTACTTCTATTCCAGCAGTTGATAGAAAGGTGGATAAGAAATATTGGATGGCTAAGGGTGGGGCTGAGTTTCTGTTTGGCCACCCTAGCCATGAGAATGTGGTACAGGCAGCGGCCTGTGATAAAGCAGGTATTCCCCTGGCATCCCATCCTCCTGACAAGGATTCCAGAAAGCTGGATTCTGTTGCAAAAAAGATATCTGGGTTCCTCACTGGCAATTAGGCAGGCTTCATACATGGCCTATGTTGCCAGATTTCAAAGGACACTCTGGGACACTGTCCTACAGATGACTAAGTCATGCCAACTCAAATGGCTACAGATCTGGAGGAAGCTGCCAAGAGAGGGATAGAGGCTTCCAAGGTCCAGTTCAGAATGGCTGTGAAAAACAATGATACTGCAGCCAGACAGATGGCTTCCTCAGTGTCATTGAGAAGATTTGCTTGGCTCAGGACTACCAATCTGACCCAAGACACTAAGTCCAAGGCCATGGACTTCCCTTGTAAGCCTTCGTCTCTGTTTGGACAGCAGACTGAGGGTATCATGAGGAAAGTGGATGAATACAAAACAGCATATCAGTGCTGCTGCTAAGGAGAAGGCTCCTACCCCACAAAAGCAGCATGCTAGGGGTCTTGGGGCAGACCTTACAGGCCATTCTTCCAGCCTCAGGCATATCCACATTACCAACAACAGAGAGGTTATTTCAGAGGCGGGGCAGGAGAGGCACTTACCGAACTAGCCCCAGCATCCAGTCAGCACCTCAGACTAAGCAGACATCCTGAGGGATCTGCTCGGGTCACCTCCCTAGGACCAGTAGGGGGCAGGCTGACCCACTATTTCCAGGAATGGCAATCCATCGCTACAGATCGGTGAGTCCTGGAGGTAGTGGGTCAGGGCCTAGCACTCATTTCAAAATCAGACCAAGACTGAGGGCAAGAGGTTTTTCAACCTTCCCCCCGAGACATTGTTGCTGGAAAAGGAGGTGCTAAACCTGCTTTCACTAGGAGCAGTGGAACCAGTTCCTCTCTTACAGAAAGGAAAGGGCCTTTACTCAAGATACTTCTTTACAACAAAACAGGGGAGTGGCGACCCATATTGGATCTCAGGTACCTAAACAGCATTTACTGAAACCAAAATTCAAAATGGTCACCTTAAAAATGGTTCTGCCAACTTTAAGACAAGGGGATTGGTTGGCATCTCTGAATCTAAAAGATGCTTACTTCCATATCCTCATAAGGCACTTTCACAGAAAGTTCCTGAGGTTCAGGCTTCCATTAGTCCATTATCAGTTTAGAGCTATGCCTTTCGGCCTTACCTCTGCCCCAAGGGTGTTCACAAAATGTTTGGCAGTAGTCGTGGCTCACCTATGGAGGCAGGGAGTGACAGTCTTCCCATACCTGGACAACTGGTTCTTAGTGGGACAGTCTCCCCAACAGGTCGAGCAATCTCTGGCCTTAACACAGGAACTGTTACAGTCCTTGGGTTTCTTGATAAACCAGCAGAAGTCAGTGCTGCAACCAGTACAGCTCCTGGAATTTATAGGAGCAGAATTGGATTCAGTCAGAGGAAGGGCTTTTCTTCCTCAGCCGAGGGCAGACACTCTCAGGCAGCTGGTAGGTTCTTTCAAACCTCACAGCCTCAGGCCGGCCAGACATTTTCTCCAGTTGCTGGGCCACATGGCAGCCTCAACTGCCACAGTGTCAGGAGCAAGATTTCAGATGAGGGATATTCAATATCACCTCAAGCTTTACTGGCACCAAAAAAAGGACAAATTGTCAAAGTTGGTCCCAGTCACTCAAACATTCGTGCAGGCGCTCCAGTGGTGGCAGGACTTGGGAAACCTCAGACAAGGGGTCCCATTCCTACAAGAGCAACCATCTCTGGTGCTCAGTACAGATGCATCCCTTCTAGGGTGGGGAGCACATCTAAGGAAGCATACTGTCCATGGTACATGGCTCAAGCAGGAGTCATTGCTGCACATCAACCTGTTGGAGCTCAGGGCAGTGTTTCTTGCACTTCAGGCATTCACCAATATGCTGCATGGAAAAGTGATCCAGGTCAGGACAGACAACATGACCACAATGTATTACATCAACAAACAGGGAGGCACAAGGTCCACACCCCTGTGTACAGAAGCTATGAGAATATGGACCCTGGCCTATTCCCTAAATATTGTGCTGTCAGCAATTCACCTTTCAGGGAAGGACAATGTGCTGGCAGACGCACTTAGCAGAATAAATCGGAACCATCACGAATGGTCCCTCAACAAGCAAGTACTACAGTTGGTGTTCAGAAGGTGGGGCACTCCAGAGGTAGACCTCTTTGCTTCCCCAGACAACTGCCAGCTCCCTCTGTACTGCTGCAGACCTCCACTGAAGGGTACAGTACCACTGGATGCACTGATCCTCAATTGGACAGGGAAGTTCTTGTATGCCTTCCCTCCCTTCCTATTATTACTGAGAGTCCTGAACAAGCTCAGGTCACAACCAGCCACAATGGTCCTCATTGCCCCAGATTGGGCCAGGCAACCATGGTATTCCCTAGTCCTGTTCCTATCGGTAGCCAAGCCAATCAGCCTGCCCAGGAGGCACAATCTGCTGACCTCCTCCCAGGGCAGGATCCTTTATCCCAACCTTCGGTCCCTCAGACTCAAAGCCTGGTCCTTGAGGACCTAGAGTATGCAAATTTGAATCTCTCAGAGGGAGTAATGGAGGTCCTCAGGGTATCCAGAAAACCTGCTACCAGAAAGATTTATACTTCTAAGTGGAAAAGATTTTCTTTCTGGTGCAGAGACAAAAATTTAGATCATACCCAGGCTGGCTTATCAGTAGTTCTTGACTATCTTACCCATCTTCATTCCCTAGGTCTCAGGACTTCTACTTTGAAGGTTCATTTGACTGCAGTATCTGCTTACCTGTCAGCAGGTAAACCTTCCTCTTTGGCCTCTAATGCAGTGTTTCGAAAGTTCTTTAAAGGATTACTGCATTTGCACTCTCCTCATAGGACCCCTACCCCTGTGTGGGATCTAAACATTTGCACAGCACAGCTTATGCAGCCTCCTTTCGAACCCATGTCTTTGGCTGACCTTAAGTATGTAACTTGGAAAGCTGTGTTTTTAGTGGCAATTACTTCTGCCAGAAGGATTAGTGAGATTCAGGCCTTGTCCATGGAGTCCAATTACGTGGCTTTCCACAGGGATAAGGTGGTACTCAGGACGAATAACAAATTTCTTCCTAAGGTGGTATCTGACTGTCACATTAATCAGTCCATCACTTTGCCAGTTTTCTTTACTGATCATTCCTCTTCAGGTGAGCGTAGGTTACATAGCCTGGATGTCAAGAGGGCTATTAGCTACTATCTAGACCACACAAAAGGTCACAGAGGGGATAGAACCCAACTCTTTCTGACCTATGGAGAGGTTGGCAAGGGTAACCCTGCCACAAAGAGATCCATAGCAAGATGGATCATCTCATGTATACAATTCTGTTATGACAAGGTGGCTAAGCAGCCCCCACAAGGGCTTAGGGCCCATTCTACCAGGGGGACTGCTGCATCTATAGCAGCTTCCAGATATATTCCTTTGTTGGAAATCTGTAAGGCAGCTACCTGGAAAACAGTTCATACATTTCAAACAACATGAAGTCTTGCTATATTATGACATATGCAGTATAACCCCAGGTTAGAACTGCTCCGGAGGTGAAAGAGTTAACTTCCATGCAGGGCATGGAATCTTGAGCGCGAGCTCGGTTGAATACTCTGTCTGTTGAAGCTCAAACTTAAACTGTCAGATTCTTTACTCCGCCTCACTGAACAGTCGCTCCGGAGATTCCTCCTGCTGCTCAGGTTTGTTTGTCGGTTTTAAAGTGTAATTCTCGGTTTATTTTACGAAATTTAGCATGATCGTCGCTTCAAGCTCTGTCTGTGGTATTGTAAGTAATAGATAGGCTTACTTATTTATTTTTCTTCTGTGTGGAACTTGTAAACGTCTTTTTCGGTTCGGTTTGAACCGATCAGAGGGGTTTAAAAATTACTGTCTAGCCCTTTAGAGTGCGGTTCCCGGTTCTTATCGGTTCTAAAAACCGGATTTATTACGTTTTTCTACGACCGTGACACGGTTGGAACCGATAAGAGAGTCTTGCTTGGTGGATTGCCGTTAACGAGCAAGTTTTGGTTGAGCTGGCACTATGTCTGAGAAACCAAAAGAAAAACCGGACCCACTGGGTTTCAGCACTGTGGCTCTGTGGGGAAGCCTTTGCCAAGGCTGACCCACACACCATTTGTGTATATTGTCTGGGGTTTGACCACCTCAATGCAGACTGCCAGATTTGTAAGAATTTTCCTGCTGCCACCGTGGAAAAAAGAGTTGGTAGGCTCAGGGAAAGGGAGGCCAAAAAGTCCGCTGACCAGGATGGCCAGCCCGGTTCGGTTCCAACCGAACCTGAGGAAGTGCCCTCTGACCAGGGTGATGCTTCCTTGGGCAAATGAAGAGCCAGCTCTGAGGAGCCAGTTCCAACTAAAAGGGCTAGAAGGTCAGCTAGTTTGGGGCCAAAAGTTCTTTCTCCAACCGCTGAGGAAATAGCCAAAGCTATTCAAATTGTCCAGTCTCTTTCCCCAGTTCCGTTCGAACCAGCACCATTGGGTAAGCGCCTGGTTCGGTCAGTTCCCTCGGTTCAAGATTATGATTTTGAAGATTTTTATGAACCAGGGGAAGGGGAGGAGGGGTACGAGGAGAGTGAGTGTGATTTTGACAGTCTGGATGTGCCCATTGAACTGGACATCTCTCCAGACAGACCCTCAGGAGTATCCTCCCAGGCTATCTGAGTCCCTTCTCATTTTTGTTTTACAAGAAAGTTGCTGACACTCTGCAACTCCTGTTGAGGAAGCTGTTGATGATCAAGAAGAGCCTGATTTTGTGGAAATGATGGATATTCCAGAGTCTAGGAGACTGTCTATTCCTTGCATAAATCTTTTAGGAAACAGACAGTAAAATTCTGAAACTCCTCATTCTATCCTCCTGTGGATAAAAGGATGGACAAGAGGTATGCTTTATCAGGCTCTGATATGGAGTTCCTCTCCAGCAATGCAGCCATGTGGGGTAGTGCAGGCTGCAGCCTGTGACAAGGCTAATATTCCCTAGCCTCTCACCCTCCTGAAAAGGATTCCAGGAGGATGGATGCCATGGCAAAAAGCAGTACATGGCAGCATCTTTGGGACTCAGACAGGCAAATTATATAGCTACGCAGCTAGGTACCAGAAATCCAGGTGGGATACTGTCCTGGCCCTAGCAAAACAGGCCCTGAACAGCTTGCCAGGAGCTGGAGCAGGTGGCTGCGGATGGTATGGGAGGCATCCAAGGTGCAATTTCATGCTGCTGTAGACTCTAATGATGTTTCATCAAGAGTTATGGCTACATCTGTGTCTCTTCGCTAGAATGGCCTGGCTCAGATGTACTGCCCTGTCACAGGATACCCAGTCTAAGGCAATGGATTTTCCTGTTGTGGGAAATTCTCTGTTTGGGGATCAGACAGAAATTATATGAAGAAAATGGATGAGTATAGGACCACCTAAGGAGTGCACAGGCCAAAGAAGACAAGTCACTCCTCAAAGGCAGCATGTGTCAGGGGCAGGGCAGGCCTTTTCATGGCCGTTTTACAAGCCAGGCCTCCTCTTCTGCTTATGCCCAGAGGGGTTCTTTAGAGGAAGGGCAGAAGGGGCTCTAGTGGCCTGCTTCTACCCCTCAACCCAAAGCCCCTGTAAAACAGGCTCCCTGATGGGGTAGCCAGGGCCGATTCTCCACTACCAGTAGGGGGCAGGCTGGCTTACTTTGTCCAGGACTGGAAGTCTTTAACATCAGACAAGTGGGTCCTGGAAGAAGTAAGCCAGGGACTGATTCTCAGCTTAAAAATATCCGAAGATGAGCCAGGTCTTTTCCACCTGCAAACCCATCAGAGGCACTTGCCCTGGAAGCAGAAGTTTCTCCTCCTGGCTCTCAGAGCCGTGGAAAGGTTCTACCCATACACCAGGGCAAAGGGTTGTACTCCAGGTACTTCCTTACCCCAAAAAAGACAGGAGAATGGTGGCCCATTCTGGATCTCAGGTATCTAAACAAGCACCTTTTAAAACCAAAGTTCAAAATGGTGACCCTGGGGATTATTTTACCCTCTCTAAGGCCAGAGGACTGGCTAGCCTCCCTGGACCTCAAGGATGCCTACTTCCATGTTCTCATCAGAAGCTCCCATCGAAAGTACCTCAGATTCGAACTGCCCTCAGGCCATTACCAGTTCAGAGCAATGCCCTTCGGCCTCACCTCGGCCCCAAGGGTGTTCACAAAATGCCTGGCAGTAGCAGTTGCTCATTTAAGAAGGCAAAAGATTGCCATCTTTCCTTATCTGGACGACTGGCTCATTGTAGGCCAGTCTCCAGAACAGAATCCAAACTTCATTTACAAGTAACCCAGCAGCTGCTTACACATCTCAGGTTTCCTTCTCAATCTTCCAAAGTCAGTTCTGGAGCCTGTCCAGCTTCTCGCCTTTATAGGCGCAAGAAATGAACACAAAAGCCAGAGCCTTCCTTCCTCTGGAAAGAGCAAGGACCCTGGTGTCTCTGGCCTCCTCTTTCACCCTGCAGGCTCTCTCGACCAGCAAGGCATTTTCTACAGCTCCTGGGGCACATGGCTGCTTCTCGGCAGTGGTGCAGGAGTGAGATTTCAGATGAGGGACATTCAGTTCCATTTGAGAGCCTTTTGGTCTCAAGGACAGATCCTAACCAAATTGATTCCAGTGACTCGAACCCTGATCCAGGCCCTTCAGTGGTGGCAGGATCAGAACAATCTGAGACAGGGGGTTCCCTTCACTCCCCAGTCTCATTTCTTGACCGTTACTGCAGATGCATCCCTTTTGGGGTGGGGAGCTCACATGGGCGACCTTTCCACCCAAGGGCTGTGGTCCCCCCAGGAATCTCTGCTCCACATCAATTTGCTGGAGCTCAGAGCAGTTTTTCTAGCACTCCAGGTTTTTTCCACATCTGTCCAGAACAAGGTGGTTCAGGTCAGAACAGACAATACCACTACAGTGTGGTACATCAACAAGCAAGGGGGCACTCGGTCTATGGCCTTGTGCACCTAAGCAATGAAGTTGTGGTCTCTGGCTTATTCTCTGAACGCCTCCCTTACGGCAGTTCACCTCCCAGGCAAGGACAATGTCCTAGCGGATGCTCTCAACAGGATTTCCAGGGCCATCACGAATGGGCACTGGATCCCCTAGTACTGGAGGTATATGTTGCCAGATGGGGCACCCATAAAATAGATCTTTTGCAGCCCCAGACAATCACCAACTTCCCTTTTTGCTGCAGGCCCCCAGTGTTGGGCTCAGTCCCTCTGGATGCCTTCCTCCTCAGTTGGGAAGGGAAGTTTCTCTATGCTTTCCCCCTTCCCCTTCTTTTCAAAGTGCTAGTCAGAATCAGATCTCAATCCTGCAAGATGATCCTGTTTGCTCCAGATTGGGCCAGGCAGCCCTGGTACCCACTCCTCATGTCCTTAGCAGTCCACCCTCCCCTATGTCTTCCCAGGAATCACAACCTGTTAACCTGTGCCCAGGGGAGAGTTTGGTATCCAGACCTCAAATCTCTCAATCTCAAGGCTTGGCTCTTGAAGAGTTAGAGTTTGCTGACCTACACCTTTCTCAAGGTGTATTGGATATCTTGAAGGCCTCTGGAAGCCTTCCACCAGGGCTACCTATAATTCAAAATGGAAGAGATTTTCCATCTGGTATGCTGGTAAACATATTTCCCCAGAATCTGCTGGTGTGCCCACGATCCTGGATTATTTGGTGCATTTGAATTCCTTGGGGCTGAGACCAGCTACCCTAAAAGTGCACTTGGCAGCTGTGTCTGTCTTCTTGTCAGCAGGTAAGCCCTCTTCTTTATCAGCTCACTCTGTGTTCTCTAAGTTTTTTAAAGGGTTGCTTCACACCAACCCCCCGTTCAGTGTCCCTGCCCCTGCTTGGGATCTTAATATTTGCATCGCTCAGTTTATGCAACCCCCTTTTGAGCCATTGTCTTCAGCAGAGCTTAAGTACTTGACTTGGAAAACTGTGTTTCTGGTAGCCATCACCTCTGCCAGGCGCATAAGTGAGCTACAAGTCTTGTCAGTGGAGCCTGATTTATCTCCTTTCATAGAGATAAGGTGGTCCTCAGGACTAACAGGAAGTTTTTGCCTAAGGTGGTTTTCACCTTAATCAATCCATGTCTCTTCCTGTGTACTTCACTGACCATTCCTCCTCTGGTGAGAGGAGATTGCACAGTTTAGATGTCAAAAGAGCCCTTAGTTACTATATAGAACGTACCAAGGGTCACAGGTTCGAATCCCTCCAATTGTTCCTCACTTATGGTGAGGTTGGTAAAGGAAACCTGCCATAAAGATCCATTGCCAGGTGGATTGTCTCTGGTATCCAATTCTGTTACGAAAACTGGGTAAGGTTCCTCCCTCAGGCCTGAGGGCTCACTCTACCAGAGTACAGCTCGTCTCTGGCTGCTGCCAGGGACATTCCTATCCTAGAGGTATGTCAAGCAGCTACCTGGAAAACAGTTCACACTTTTACTAAGCATTACTCCTTGGATATCCAGGCTAGGAGTGATGCTCGATTTAGCACAGCTGTACTTCACAGCCTATTTCCCAAGTAGGTTCTGTCCCTCCTCCATGGAGGTACTGCTGTGTAGTCTGCATATGTCATAATATAGCAAGACTTCATGTTGTTTGAAGAAAAAATTACTCACCTTAGTAATGTTGTTTCTTCTAATGGCGTCTTGCTATATTATGACCCCCCCCCCAGCCTGCCCCTCTCAGAACCTCTGTTTTTGGAGTGTGGGTGGGCAGTGCAATGTTGGCACTTCTCTGATGCCCACTTTATTTCACCCTTCTAGGGTGCTTAGGTGTTTTGCTTAAATTTTCCTTCTTGAATCTCCCGACTTGAGTCTTTGTTTTGGGATCAAGAACAAAAAGGTGTTTTTGTGATTGGTAGCCAGTGGCTAGTGTGGGATTCTGAGCTTCCACACAGAACCTTAGTGAGTTTTTGCTCGTAAAGATCTGACAGTTTAAGTTTGAGCTTCAACAGACAGAGTGTTCAACCGAGCTCACGCTCAAGATTCCATGCCCTGCATGGAAGTTAACTCTTTCACCTCCGGAGCAGTTCTAACCTGGGGTTATACTGCATATGTCATAATATAGCAAGACTCCATTAGAAGAAACAACATTACTAAGGTGAATAATTTTTTCTTACCAAGCATTATTTCCTGGATACCCAGGCCAGAAGTGATGCTAGGTTTTTCACAGCAGTTCTGCAGAGCCAGTTTCCAAAACAGGTTATCTGCCTGCCTCCAAAGGCACTGCTTGGGTAGTCTGCACTTGTCAGAATACAGTAAAATTTCCTGGGGTTTGAAGAAAACATTACTTACCATAGTAATCTTGTTTCTTCTAAGGGAATCTTACTGTATTCTGAGCTCCCACCCTTCCTCCCCTGCTAGGACCTTCAGGGTTCTTATAACTCCTGTGTCACTGATGTTGGAAACCTGTGGGTACCTATTAGTTTGTTGGGCATCTGTTGATTTGAGTCTTAGAGATGCCTCCTGCTGTTGGAGTTTCTGTTCCCCTAATAGGGGTTATTAGGGGTAGTAAATTTAGTTCGGTTAGTTAGTATTAGCTTCTGCATGCTTCGTAAGAATCTGACGGTTGCAGGAAGTGCAACCAGGGACAGTGATTTGAAAACCGAGCTCGAGCCTAACATTCCACTGATAGCATAGATTCCATTAACCATTTCAGCTCCGGGGCAGTCCTATGGTGAGACCATACTGCACTTGTTAGAATACAGTAAGATTCCCTTAGAAGAAACAGGATTACTATGGTAAGTAATGTTTTCTTTTCTTCTAATGGATTAGAACAGCCAATCAAACTAACCTTTCTCTGCCTTCCCTTTTTAGGATAAAGTAATTAGTCTTCTGAATCATTCATTGTTATTTAAAGAATAATATTGTCACGGCCTGCTGGTGCAAGAGGTACTACTGCTACCACTTGTGGTGCCTATGACCTGGGTTCGGAAATGAGCCTGGAGGGTCAGCTGGATGGGGGGGGATGATCATCCAATGGACTGTTCTCCTCCTTTGAGGTTGGTGGATTGAGGCAGTCAGTGAAAGTCTGATTCCTGGCAGTAGCTAGGAGTCCGTGCACTGGACACCTCATATACATGCAGGTCTGGGACTCGGTGGGCATCGGCACATGGAAGCATGCATAAGGTGCCTTGGACACCATTGCTCATCCAAGTCTTGGGCAGGTCACCAACCAAGAAAATACCCTCAGGCAATGCGGCATGATGTTCCCAGGCACTACTCCAACACTGATGCTGAAAAGATGCCGGCATAAGTCTCAGGGAGAACCTAAGGTTGATTTGGTCCCTCCCCCTTCTGGGAGCTGTGCCATCAGGGGTAGTCCATGGGCCTCCTGCCCAGACAGTCAAGGGATTACCGGGTTTTTGTGGGGGGAGTGGGGATCTGGGGATAGATATGGGGTATGTCTCCTGCCTGGCCTAATAGCCTAAAACGGAGTTGGGGGAAAAAAAGTTTATATTTTATTATTGCTGTTGCTTGGTCTGGGTCATTAAAGCTTTTTAATCTGAAATTATTATTGCTATAATTGGACAGACTAGATGGACAACTGGTCTTTATCCACCAGTATTATTCTATTTTCTAACCCCAGTAATACTCAGGTATTCATAACTTTCTGCAGTAAGCCCTTTAGGTAGGACTGCCCGGAGAGTATAGAACATATGCAAATTATGGAATTCTTTGCACGTGACAACTTTTCAAATGCTGTCCTATACTAACTGCCAGTGTTCTAAACTCCTCAGATTTCACTCTCTGCCAGAGCAGTCTGGTCGCTCAGAGTGTCGCTCTTCAATAAACTGTTTTGACGTGAAGAAACTTATACAACTGTATAAGTATTTATTTCTATTCATTTGCTGCCTTATACTTATTGTTTATTGTATTTAAACTTAGTTTTTGTAGTTATTTAGTTGTTTTACCGGTTCCTCTCAGTTCGGTATAACCGGGAGTGAACCGGGTTAGTTTTTAGGTTTATCGGGGTTTTCTGACTAAAAAACCCGTTTTGTTTTGCCTAAATTTAGTTATAAAATATTTTTTTTTTGTAACCACTGTTCAAACAACATGAAGTCTTGCTATATTATGACAGTAGCAGTTTGTCCCACCACTAGAACTGCTCCGGAGGTGAAATGGTTAATACCATTCCAAAATAGAACTTTGAGCACGAGCTCTAAGAAGCAGCTCTATCTGTGTAATTTCAAACCTGAACTGTCAGATTCTTTACTCCGCCTCAGTGAACAGTCGCGGAGATTTCTCCTACTGCTGGTTCATTTCTCGGTTTAAACAGTGTTTTCGGTTCGATTCAACCGAGAATAGTTCTATTTAAGCATAAAACCGTTCAGTTCAAGCTCTGTCTGTGGTAATCGTAAGTAAATTAAAGGTTTTGTCTGTGTGGAACTTGTAAGTTTATTGGTTCGGTTTTGAACCGATCAGCTGGGTTTAAAACTTATTAACTTTAAAGTTTAACATTTTAGAGTGCGGTTCCCGTTCTTATCGGTTCTAAAAAAGCGGATTTTATTACATTTTTCCAATACCCGTGACATGGTTAGGAACCGATAAGGGTGTCTTGGCCTAGTACTGCTGCTTAAAGGGCGTTTTTCTGGTTAGGCTGGCATTGTGTCTGAGAAACCCAAAAGAAAACCGGCCCACTGGGTTTCAACACTGTGATGTCTGTGGGGAAGTCTTTGCCAAGGCTGACCCACACCACATGTGTCTATTGTCTGGGGTTTGACCACCTCCAGTCAGACTGCCAGATATGTAAGAATTTCCCTGCAGCCACCCTGGAAAGAGATTGGGCAGGCTCAGGAACCAGAGGCAAAAAGTCCGCTGACCCGATGACAGTCTGCCCGGTGCCAACGAATCGAGGGAGTGCCTCTGACCAGGGCCAGACTTCCTTGGGCAAAAGAAAAGCTGGTTCTGAGGAACCAATTCCAGTAAAGAAAACAAGAAAGTCAGCAGGTTTGGAGTCCAAAACCCCTTCTCCAACTGCTGCAGAGATAGCAAAAGCCATACAAATTGTCCAGTCACTGTCTCAGGTTCCGTCCGAACCGCCACTATCTGGCAAAAGGTCGGTTCGTCCGGTTCCAGTGGTTCAGGAATATGATGTTGAGGAATTTTATGAACCAGAGGAGGGGGAGGATGATTATGAACAGTATGAATGTGGCTGGGAATGTCTGGGTGTGCCCATTGAACCGGACATTTCCTCAGACAGACCTCTAGAATCTCCCCCTATGCTATCTGAGTCCCCATCTCATTTTATGTTTTACAAAAAAGTTGCTGAAACCCTCCAGCTTCCCTTGAAGAAGCTGTGGATGAGCAAGAGGAGCCTGATTTTGTAGAAATGATGGATATTCCAGAGTCTAGGAGATTGTCTATTCCTTTGCATAAGTCTTTTAGGAAGCAAACAATAAAATTTTAAAGCTCCTAATTCTGTGCCTCCTGTAGATAAAAAGATGGACAGAAGGTACACACATTGTCCAGGTCCTGATACAGAATTCCTTTCTCAGCAATGCAGTCATGTTGGGGTAGTTCAGGCTGCAGCCTGTGATAAACTAATATCCACCTGGCTTCACATCCTCCTGACAAGGATTCCAGGAAGATTGATGCCATGGCGAAAAACAGTATATGGCAGCCTCTCTGGGACTCAGGCAAACAAATTATATGGCTTATGTAGCTAGGTATCAGAAATCTAGATGGGATACTGTTATGGAATTAGCCAAGCAAGCCATGGCCAGCTGGCTTAAACTAGAACAGGTGGCTGCTGATGGCATTGAAGCTTCTAAGGTACAGTTTCATGCTGCTGTGGATGTTAATGATGTTTCCTCTAGGGTCATGGCCACATCTGTAGCTTTTAGAGGTTGGCCTGGCTCAGGTGTACTAGTTCTGTCACAGGATACCCAGACTAAGGCTATGGATTTTCCTGGTGGGAAATTCTCTGTTTGGGGAGCAGACAGAGAATTACATGAAAAAGATGGATGAATATAGGACTACTTACAAAAGTGCCCAAGTTAAGGAGCAGCAAGCCACTCCTCAGAGGCATACCCCAAGGGGTAGGGGTAGGCCTTTTCACAGGCCTTTTTACCAGACTCAGGCCTCCTCTGCCTATGCTCAGAGGGGCTTCTTCAGAGGCAGAGGCAGACGAGGGGTGGGCAGGCCTGCTCCCACCCCTCAGCCTAAAGCTCCTGCTAAGCAGGCACCCTGATGGGGTGCCCAGGGCCGATTCTCCTTT
The DNA here is from genome assembly GCA_016271365.2 of Neoceratodus forsteri. Taxonomy (NCBI): domain Eukaryota; kingdom Metazoa; phylum Chordata; order Ceratodontiformes; family Ceratodontidae; genus Neoceratodus; species Neoceratodus forsteri. The sequence goes on from CM057458.1 coordinate 664,840,218, forward strand.
ACCGGTAGGGGGCAGGCTGGCTTACTTCAGTCAGAACTGGGCTTCTTTAACCTCAGACAAGTGGGTTCTGATAGTAGCCAGGGTCTGGTTCTCAGCTTCAAAAAGTTTCCCAAGTTGAGAACCAGACTTTTTCTACCTGCAAGTGCTTCAGAGACCTTTGCTCTGGAAGCAGAGGTCTCAACCCTGTTGGCTCTCAGAGCAGTGGAAAGGGTTCCTCCCCTGCACCAGGGCAGGGGTCTGTATTCCAGATACTTCCTTACCCCAAAAAAGACAGGAGAATGGCTGCCCATATTAGACCTCAGATATCTGAACAAGCATCTTTTGAAACCAAAGTTCAAAATGGTAACTCTGGCAATGATTTTACCCTCCCTAAGGCCAGGGGACTGGTTAGCCTCCCTGGACCTCAAGGATGCCTATTTCCACGTCCTAATCAGAAGCTCCCATCGAAAGTACCTCAGATTCGAACTACCCTCAGGTCATTACCAGTTTAGAGCAATGCCCTTGGGCCATACCTCTGCCCCAAGGGTATTCACAAAGTGTCTAGCAGTGGCAGTGGCTCACTTAAGGAGGCAAAGGATTGCTGTTTTTCCCTATCTAGATGATTGGCTCATTGTAGGCCAGTCCCCAGAACAGGTAAAATCTCACCTGCAAGTTACCAGCAGCTTCTCACCTCCCTGGGCTTTCTGCTAAATCTACCAAAGTCGGTTCTGGAACCAGTCCAGGTACTCACCTTTATAGGGGCAGAGTTGGACACAAAAGCTAGCCAGAGCTTTTCTTCCCTTAGAAAGGTGACAATTTAGTGACTCTGGCCTCCTCCTTCACCCTGCAGGTCTCTCGACCAGCAAGACACTTTCTGCAGCTCCTGGGGCACATGGCTGCATCCACAGCTGTTGTGCAGGGAGCAAGATTTCAGATGAGAGACATTCAGTTTCACTTGAGAACCTATTGGTCTCAGAGAAGAGACCCCTTTCCAAGTTGGTCCCAATGCCGAACCTTGATCCAGGCCCTCCAGTGGTGGCAGGATCAGAGCAATTTAAGATTGGGGTCCCTTCATTCCCCTGCTCACAATTTGACTCTCACTACAGATGCTTCCCTTCTGGGTTGGGGAGCCCACATGGACGACCTTTCCACTCAGGAGTGGGTCCCCCGGAATCTCTGCTCCACATCAATTTGCTGGAACTCAGAGCTGTCTTTTTAGCTCTTCAAGCATTTTCTGCATCTGTCCACAACAGGTGATACAAGTCAGAACAGACAACACCACAACAATGTGGTACAACAACAAACAGGGGCACTCGGTCTTCGGTCTTGTGCACGAGGCAATGAAGTTGTGGTCTCTGGCCTATTCCCTGAACACTTCCCTCATAGAGTTCATCTTCCAGGGAAGGACAATGTCCTAGCCGGATCGCTCAGCAGGTTCCCAGGGCCATCACGAATGGTCCCTGGATCCTCAAGTGCTGGGGATAGTCTTTGCCAGATGGGGCACCCTCAGATAGATCTTTTGCAGCCCCAGACAATCACAAACTTCCCTGTTCTGTTGCAGGCCTCCAGTGTTGGGCTCAGTCCCCTGGATGCCCTTCTCCTGGATTGGGAGGAAGTTTCTTTATGCTTTCCTCCTTCCCTCTCCTATTCAAAGTATTAGTCAAAATCAGATCTCAGCCTTGCAGGGTGATTCTGATTGCTCGGATTGGGCCAGGCAGCCCTGGTACCCACTGCTTCTGTCACTGACAATCCATCTTCCCCTTTGCCTCCCCAGGATTCACAACCTGTTAATTTGTGCCCAGGGAAAGGTTTGGTATCCAGACCTCAAATCCCTCAACCTCAAGGCCTGGCTCTTGAGGAGTTAGAGTTTGCTGATTTACACCTCTCTCAAGGTGTTCTTGAAATCCTAAAGGCTTACAGAAAGCCTTCCACTAGGGCTACTTATAGTTCTAAATGAAAAAGGTTTTTCATTTGGCGTGCTGGGAAAAATATTTCCCCAGAATCTGCTGATTTGCCCATTGTATTAGATTACATGGTCCATCTTAATTCCTTGGGTCTCAGACCAGCTACCCTGAGAGTCCATTTGGCAGCTGTATCTGCTTTTGTGTCAGCAGGAAAGTCATCCCCTCTTTCCACTCACCCTGTGTTTTCCAAGTTTTTTAAGGGATTACTCCATACTAATCCACCCTTTTGGGAACCGGCCCCTGCCTGGTACCTTAATGTTTGTATTGCCCAGTTAATGCAACCCCCTTTTGAACCTCTGTTTTCTGCAGAGCTTAAGTATCTAACTTGGAAAACTGTTTTTCTAGTGGCTATCACGTCTGCTAGACGCATAAGTGAGTTGCAAGCCTTGTCAGTGGAAACTGACTTTATTTCTTTCCACAGGGATAAGGTAGTCCTTAGGACTAATAGGAAGTTTTACCTAAGGTGGTTTCAGATTTCCATCTTAACCAATCTATCTCCCTTCCAGTATTTTTCTGATCACTCCTCTCCTGGTGAGAGGAGGTTGCACAACCTGGATGTTAAGAAGCTCTTAGTTACTATATAGAGCGTACCAAAGGTCACAGGTTCGAATCCTCAACTTTTCCTTACCTATGGTGAAGTTGGGAAGGCAAACCTGCCACTAAGAGATCAATTGCCAGGTGGATTGTCTCTTGTATCCAATTTTGTTATCAGAAACTAGGCAGAGATCCCCTCTCTGGCTTGAGGGTTCATTCTACCAGGGGTACAGCTGCGTCTCTAGCTGCTGCCAGAGACATCCCTATATTAGAGATATGCCAGGCTGCTACTTGGAAAACGGTACACACTTTTACCAAGCATTACTCCCTGGATGTCCAGGCCAGGAGAGATGCTCGGTTTGGAACATCTGAGGACTATTCTTCTCATTTCACTTTTGTGAGAAAAATGGCAGATGCTTTGGACATCTCCACAAGACAGGAGGTGGAGGATGAGGAGGAGATAGAATATATGAAGATGATGGGTTTAACTCCCACCAAATCCCTCCTCCCCATGAACAAATTCTTTAAAAAAGATGCTCTTAAATTGTTGCAAACCCCAAATTCTATCCCCTCCTCTGGATAAGAGGATGGATAAAAAAATATCATTTGGAAAGGGATGGGGCAGAGTTCCTTTTTTTCTACCCAGATCATCAAGGGTTTATTCAGCAAGCTGCCTGTGACAAGGCTAGAGTCCCTCTGGCATCCCACGCACCAGATAAGGGCTCCAGAAAAATAGATAGTATGGCTAAGAAGGGGTACCTGACAACCTTTCTAGCCATATGACAGGCAAACTTTCAGGCCTATGCTGCCCAGTATCAGAAGTCCCTGTGGCAATCAGTTTTGGCCGTGTCCTAGAAAGCTCCCTCATCCCTATCTGATGACCTAGCTGAAACAGCTAGGTTTGGGCTAGAGGCTGCTAAATACCAATTCCAGATGGCTGCTGATACAAATGACACTGCAGCCAGATGGATGGCAAACACGGTAGCCCAGAGGAGATTTGCCTTACTTCTGATATTCAATCTAAGGCCTTGGATTTTCCTCTAGAGGGGAATGCTTTTTTTGGAGAATATACAGTGGCATACAAAAAAAGGTGGATGAGTACAAGGCCGCATGTAGAAGCAACTCTAGTAAGAAGAGAGCTTCTCCATCCACCAGGCCTTATGGAAGGGGAGGCCAGGGCAGGCACTTCCACACCAGGCCCTTTTTTCCAGTCAGTGGCCACACCCCAGTACCAACAGTACCCACAGCAGGGGTACTTTAGGGGCAGGGGTCGAAAGGGGTTCTAGGCTTGGGTCACAAGCACAGCCTCAGCCCCAAGCCAAGCAGACCCCCTGAAGTACAGGCCGCCTCCTCACTCCCTGTCAGAGGCAGACATTCCCACTTCCTCCGGGCTTGGCCAAACATCACCACAGACAAGTGGTCCTGGAGGTAGTGAGTCAGGGTCTGTCTCTGGATTTCAAATCCATTCCTCCTCTAGCAGCCAGGAGTTTCAGTACACCTTCCCTGGCAGAAAAGAATCTGCTGAAGGCAGAGGTTCAGAATTTGTTACTGTTAATAGCAGTGGAACCTGTTTCAAACCTACTGAGAGGAAGGGGCTTTTATTCCATATTCTTCCTCACCACAAAGAAAAGTGGGGAGTGGTGGCCTATATTGGATCTCAGAGCCCTAAACAGGCATCTAAAAAAGCCAAAGTTCAAAATGGTAACTTTGGCACTGATTCTGTCAACAATCCGGAAAGGGGATTGGCTGGCATCACTGGATTTAAAAGATGCCTATTTCCACATTCCCATAAGGGAGTCTCACAGAAAATATCTCAGGTTCAGACTCCTTTCAGGCCATTACCAGTTTTCAACCCTGACATTTGGCCTTTCTTCGGCTCCAATGGTATTTACAAAGTGCCTAGCACCAGTGGTGGCACACCTTCGAAGGCAGGGTGTGACAGTTTTTCTGTATCTGGATGATTGGCTGGTGGTGGGCAAATCACCACAACAGGTCACTCAGTGTTTAAACTTCACCCAAGGCCTGCTGGAATCCTCAGGGTTCATCATCAATCACAAAAAGTCAGTCCTCACTCCTGCACAAAAGTTGCAGTTCATAGGGGCAGAGATAGACACCCTGTAGGGCAGGGCCTACCTCCCTCTAGACAGGATCAGAAATCTCCAGCTAGTGGCAAATTCATTCACTCTGTACAGAAGCAAGCCTGCAAGACAGTTCTTGCAACTCCTGGGCCATATGGCTGCATCCACAGGCACAGTGCTGGGTTCCAGGTTTCAAATGAGGGACGTCCAGTTCCACCTCAGGGCTCACTGGAGTCAAAGGAAAGATTCTCTCTCAAAGCCCATTCCAGTCACAAGAACTTTGCTGAAAGCTTTACAGTGGTGGAAGGAGGAACCCAATCTAAGAGGAGGGGTTCCCTTTTGGAGAGAGCCTCCCTCAGTTGTTCTCACAACAGATGCATCCCTTCTGGGTTGGGGCACCCATTTGGGAAACCATACAACCCAGGGTACCTACCTGATCAGCTGCAGAGTCCTTCCAGCACATAAATCTGTTGGAACTCAGAGCTGTTTTTCTGGTTCTGAAAGCTTTTTCAGGACTAGTACAGACAAAGGTGGTACAGGTCAGAACAGACAATACCATCACAATGTACTACATCAACAAACAGGGAGCCACCAGGTCAGGCCCCCTTTGCACAGAGGCAAATGAAAATTTGGACCCTGGCATACTCTAGGTGCATCTCTGCAGGTGATCCATCTACCAGGAAAGGACAATACCCTGGCAGATGCCTTAAGTTGGATCAACCAGGCCCATCACGAATGGACTCTGAACGAGCAGGTGGTGCAAGTAATTTTCAGAAGGTGGGGCACTCCAGAGATAGACTTGTTCGCATCCCACCAGAACTACCACTTGCCACAGTATTGCTGCAGCCCACCAGATCAGGGTACTCTACCCCTGGATGCCCTGACTCTAGATTGGTCAGGGAGGTACCTGTATGCTTTTCCTCCATTTCCCCTGGTTTTCAGTGTGCTACTCAAGCTCAGATCCCACTCAGCATCTCTAATTTTAATAGCTCCGGATTGGCCCAGGCAGCCATGATACTCTCTAATACTCACCATGTCTGTGGCCAAGCCAATATAGCTCCCTTTGAGGCACAGCCTATTGATCTCCAATCAGGGGACCCTGCTGTACCAGAACCTCTGGTCCCTCAGCCTCAAATCTTGGTTCTTGAGGAACTAGAATATGCTGATGTACAACTTTCTGAATCAGTGCTTCACATTCTGAGGGGTTATAGGAAACCTTCTACTAAGAAAACTTATTCTTCAAAATGGAAAAGGTTTTCAATCTGGTGTTCGACTAAAGATTTGATTCCACTACAGGCTGGAGTTCCAGCTGTCCTGGATATCTCTTTCATTTACATTCTCTGGGTCTACAGCCCAGTTCGCTCACAGTCCACCTCACAGCATTGTTTGCCTACATTTCTGCTGGTGCCAGGGTATCATTAGCTTCAGAACCATTTTTAGGAGGTTCTTCAAGGCTTGGTCCATTTGCATCCCCCTCGCAGGGCACCTATGCCAGCATGGGACCTTAATGTTTGTATAGCCAAGCTCTTGGGGCCTCCCTTTGAGCCTATTGCTACAACTCACCTTAAATACATCACTTGGAAAACAGTTTTCCTAGTGGCAGTGACTTCTGCAAGAAGAATAAGTGAGCTCCAGGCTCTTTCTGTGGAGCAGGATTATATCTCTTTTCACAGAGATAAAGTAGTTCTGAGAACAAATAGAAAATTCCTACCCAAGGTAGTCTCTGATTTTCACCTTAACCAATCCATTACCCTATGTGTCTTTTTCACTGAGCATTCCACTTCTGGTGAAAGAAGACTTCATAGTCTGGATGTAAAGAGAGCTCTCAGTTATTACATGACAGCCACTAAGGACCATAGGCAGGACAGGAAACAGTTGTTTCTGACCTATGGGGATGTGGGAAAAGGTAATCCAGCTTCTAGGAGATCTATTTCTTGCTGGATAGTCCAGTGTATTCAATTGTGCTATACCAAAGCAGGTAGGGAGCCCCCAACCGGACTGAGGGCACATTCCACCAAGGGAACAGCTGCTGCTGTGGCAGCTACAAGAGATGTTCCACTGGTTGATATCTGTAAAGCAGCTACTTGGAAGACTGTACACACCTTTATGAAGCATTACAACCTGGATATCCAGTCTAGAAGCGATGCTAGGTTTGGCACAGCAGCCCTGCAAAGTCTATTTCCAAAACAAATGTTCTGTGCCCACATGCAGTGGTACTGCTTTGTAGTCTGCAGAAAGTTATGAATACCTGAGTATTGCTGGGGTTAGAAAAAAATATTACTCACCTTAGTAATCTTGTTTCTTCTCAGTGATACTCGGGTATTCATAACTTCACACCCTACCTCACCTTTCCAGAACTTAAGCCTCTGCACTCCCACATGCTGTGCTACCGTAAAAGGGTACATGACTATGACTGAATATATGTTGCTACATGTTTGGCATAAGTTTGATAAACAAGGCTTATGGTCTTCACCCCTCTTCAGGTGTTTCTGACATTTAGGGATTTTCTTATTACTGTATTTTCTCCAGTTGGAGGTTTTTTCTTTTATTAAGAGATTGGGGTTTTCAATTCTTAATTCCTTTTAATCATAAATACTTGCAGTATTCTGCTTACATAGGTATGCCTATTCAGGCTTCTAGGAAATCTGAGTTTAGAACACTGGCAGTTAGTATAGGGCAGCATTTGGGCAGTCCTACCTAAAGGGCTTACTGCAGAAAGTTATGAATACCTGAGTATCACTGGAAAGAAACAAGATTACTAAGGTGAGTAATTTTTTCTTTCTGTATTTCTATAATTAGATTTTTTTTTTAAATTGGGTCTTAATTCTCCTGGCCTCTTCAGCAAAAAGATTTTCTGCTGGAACACTGAGAAGCTTAAGATCAGCACAGTGAGCAAGGGCATCTTTGAAAAAAGATTCTAAGTTTTGGGGCACCATATTCTTGTGTGTGTGTGTGTGTGTATATATATATATATATATATATATATATATATTTATATAATGTATATTTTTTTTAGAAACCCAGTCAAATGTAAATTTAAAAAAGTTCTGGGGCACACCATGCATCTCAAAGGGATGATGTGCAAGTTTGGCTGGCTGTTCTAATCCATTAGAAGACAAGTTGTTACTACAGCCAGTAACTTTTCCTTCCATTTGAACCTGTCTATAGCACTAGCTATGCTTTATGTACTAGACTTCACACAAATCCAGGTGAAATATTGCTTCAGTAATATGGTAAGGTGGTAAAAGTTACCCAGTGTTCACCAGAACAATATTAAGATGGATTGTTGTTGTCATTCCAAACCCGGGAAAGAGCCACCAACAGAAATAAAAGCTAATTTCCACTAGGAGACCATCATCCTCAGTAGCAGCTACCAGTCAAAGAAAATATCTCTGGTTCAGAAGCAGTCACATGCAATATCAGTTTATGGCAATATCATGTGATCTCACTACAGCACCAAGGATATTCACAAAATGCCTGTCAATAGTGGCAGTGATACTTCCCAGGCAGGACATAACTGTTTCCCATTCTAACCCCAGGAAATCTTACTCTATTCTGACATATGCAGTATGGTCTCACCATATGACTGCCCCGAAGCCAAAATGGTTAATAGAACCTATGGTAATGATGGAATGCTAGGCTCAAGCTCCGTTTCCAAACCACTGTCCCTGGAATACATCCTGCAGCCGTCAGATTCTTTACTCCGCTTGCCCAAGTAAGATGCCTTGGAGAGCTCTCCTTCATCTTTTGTGAAGGTTTTATTTTCTCGGTCTTTTAAAGTACTGATTATTTCTTTTCATTTTTAAAGCACTGTCCTTGGTATTATAGGTAAATCAGTCAAGATTTAATGTTGTTCTGGTAAGTTTTTCGGTTCCTTGCAACCTGTGTTATTTAACTCTCGGTTTCACTTTGGTCACTGAACTGGCCGCAAAAAAACAAAAACAGAAACAGAGAAGTTTTATTTAATAGTATGTGTATTTGGCTCAGAGAAACCCCTTTTTTTTTTTTTTTTTTTTTTTAAGATTGTCACAGACACCCAAGAAAAGAACCGGCCCTACAGGGTTTCAGCATTGTACAGAGTGTGGTGAACCATTTGCAAAAGCTGATCCACACTTAGTTTGTGTTTTCTGCCTAGGGTTTGACCACCTGAACGCAGACTGTGAGATCTGTAAAAATGTTCCCCAGTTGACGCTTGATAGGTGATTGAACCGACTGAGGGAAAAGGTGTCCGATAAGGCTGCTGACCCGGTCTCTGATTAACCAACTCCCTCTCATTCAAAAGAAAAACCCAAGGAACCGGATGAACAGCCCTCTGACAAGAGTGAAGGTTCCCTTAGAAGGAAGCGAACTGTGGAAACTGCCACTGAACTGGCAACCACTCCAAAAAAAAAAAAGGAAAAGCACTCGGTGAAGGAAATGCAGCCGACAAACCTGACCTACCACTGAGGAGATTGCTAATGCTATTAGAATAATTCATTTGCTGCAAATTGGTACCAGTTTGGTTCCTCAACTTAGTTCACATCATCTATCGATTCAAACTTTAGTTTCCTCTTCGGTTCCCGGTTCTCTTGAACACTACACTGATGTTTGTGGTGATGATGAAGAGGATTATGATGAGGACTTTGGGGAGCCCTCTGAACTGGATGTTTCCCCGATCCTCAGCGCCCTGATTCCCCTGATCAGGGACTTGAGGATTTAACCTCACATTTTGCTTTCATGAAGCAAGTGGCACACACTCTGGACATCTCCACCCAGGAATCTACAGAGGAGGAGGAGGAGGAAGCAGATTACATGGAAATGATGGATGTACCAGCAACTAAGAGGTTGCTATTACCCATCCATAAGTCTCTAAAGAGACAGGCCGCTAGGATTTTGCAACCCCCCCCCACTTCTATTCCCCCAGTGGTCAAGAAGATGGATAGAAAATATTGGGTTGCCAAGGCAGGAGCTGAATTCCTCTTTGGGCATCTCAGTCATTAAGGAGTGGTGCAGGCTACTGCATGTGATAAGGCAGACATTCCTCTAGCATCACATCCTCCGGATAACGATTCTAGGAAAATGGACTCTATGGCCAAGAAATCTTATTTGGGTTCTTATTTGGCTATTAGGCAGGCCACTTACATGGCCTATGTTTCCAGATATCAGAAAAGTCTCTGGAACACAGTTTTGGATATTGCTAAGGCCTGCCCTGTCCCCATGGTATCTGACCTAGCTGAGGCTGCAAAAAGGGGCATAGAAGCTTCCAAATACCAATTCAGAATAGCAGTGGATGCCAATGACATTGCAGCCAGACTTATGGCAACTTCAGTGTCCCTGCAGATGTTTGCTTGGCTCTGGGCCACCAGTTTATCCCAGGACACCCAGGCGAAGGCCCTGGATTTCCCTTGTGAGCCCACATTTCTCTTTGGTGAACAGATAGAGGCCTACATGAAAACAATCGATGAATACAAGTTGGCTTACAAGAGTGCTGCTGCTAATGAAAAAGCAGCAACACCTCAGAAGTACCAGAGTAGATGGAGTAGGGGTAGAACCCACTACAGACCATTCTTCCAGACTCAGGCTCTCCCAGCCTACTAGCCACAGAGAGGGTACTTTAGAGGCAGGGGCAGAAGGGGCAGCAGTTGGGCTGGCCCCAGTCCCCAGTCAAGTGCACAGGTAAAGCAGACCCCCTGAGGGTCTGCCAGGTTCACCTCCCCATTCACAGGGGGCTGGCTGGCTCACTACCTCCAGGCTTGGAGTTCTATTACCATGGACAAGTGGGTCCTGGAGGTAGTGAGCCAGGGCCTTGCTCTCAGCTTCAAGGTCTTGCCCAGGCTAAGGGCAAGAATTTTCAGACCTGCTACCCCATCAGAAGCAATCCTGTTGGAGGCAGAGGTAGCAAAACTCCTGCAGGAGAAGACAGTAGAGCCCATCCCCTTGACCTAAAGGGGAAAGGAACTGTACTCAAGATACTTCCTCACTCTAAAGAAAACAGGGGAGTGGCAACCCATACTGGATCTCAGACATCTAAACAAACATTTGACAAAACCAAAGTTCAAAATGGTCACCCTGGCTACCATACTCCCTACACTCAGGCAGGGAGATTGGCTGGCATCTCTAGACCTAAAGGATGCCTACTTCCACATTCCTATCAGGCAATCCCAAAGAAAGTACCTCAGGTTCAGATTGCCATCAGACCATTACTGGTTCAGAGCCATGCCTTTCGGCCTGACTGCTGCTCCAAGAGTGTTAAAAAAGTGCCTGGCAGTAGTGGTAGCACACTTAAGGAGGCAGGGAGTTACAGTCTTTCCATATTTGGATGACTGGCTAGTAGTAGGCCAGTCACCCCAGCAGGTCACAGATGCACTGACCACCATTCAAGATACCCTGCAGCTCCTAGGCTTCCTGGTGGCAAACCAGTAAAAGTCAGTGTTGAGACCAGTCCAGCTCCTGGAATTTATAGGAGCAGAGCTGGACACATTAAAGGGAAAGGCATTCCTTCCTCAGGGGAGAGTGAACAGCCTGGTACAGTTGGCTAACTCCTTCGAACTGCATATTCCCAGACCAGCAAGGCAATTTCTCCAGCTGTTAGGATACATGACTACATCAACAGCAATAATACCAGGTTCCAGATGAGAGACATTCAGTTCCATCTCAGATCTCACTGGTCACAGAAAAGGGATTCCCTGTCAAAAATGGTACCAGTCAAGGGAACTCTTCTTCAAGCACTCCGGTGGGGGCAGGTGTGACGGGGAGCTACTGCCATTCTTGAGGACCGACCTTTTCTTAAATCTGTTGCAACAGTTCTGCTATTACTTAGCCTAATCTATCCTTTACAGTTTCAAGTCCATAAGGTTGGCCACCTATGGGCACCTTTCTCGACTGTGCTATAGTGTCCTCTTTAATTTTCCTTTTCCCTCTCAGGTCCTCATACAGGGAGGTTATTGTGGTAACCTCCAAGCGTATGTAAAACAGGTTGTGTTAATCGTTGTTGGATTTAGTATGTAATAGCACTATGTCATAAAATACCTTGATGTATATATGCCTTATTTTTTGAAATTTAAGTTTATTGAGTTTTTATATATAATGAGAAAAAGGGAAGAAAACAAGGTACAAATACAGATGTTTGGGGGATTGTCTGAACATAGAGTATACAAGACCAGAGTAAAGCACATATAGGTGTAAACAATCACAATGTTAAAAAACAGGAACCGTAACAAAGGAAAAACAAAATGCGAAAATGAAATCCAAAATATAACCCCAAAAAGGAAAAAAAACAAAACAAGACACCCCCCACCCCCATCGCCCGGAGAGTTTCATAGGTGAAAGAGTGTCGAGTCAGTAAGGAGGAGATCTATAATAGGGGACCTGATAACGCTAGATGTTTTAGTGCAACATCAGTAACTTTAGTATATTACCAGTGTCAGGTTACCCTAGATAAACGCATTTAATTACCCATTCCGATTGAAAGACTCCAGATTATGTCTAGAACTAGCTATAAGTTTCTCAGTACTGAGACAGAGGACATCTCCTTAAGCCATTCCTGATAAGTAATAGTAACCTGATCCAACCAATGCCTAAGGACCAACTTTTGATAACTATTGAGATGAGAGCCATGTGATATCTGCGTTCTTTCACCGAAATACTAGAGTAGACGCCCAAGATACAAATTTCTAAGGTAAATAGATCTTTAAGCCCTAAAAGTGGGTCTAAACTGTCTCTAACAGTGCTCGATAAGGATGCCACTTTATCGCATTCCCAAAGGATATGCAGCAAATTCCCTTCGGCAGCTCCACATCTCGAGCAAATACTCGACTTAAGCTTGCCAAATCGGGCCAGCTTAATTGGAGTATAATAAAGATTATTTAAAATGTAATATTGGGTCAATCTATGATTATCTTGGGATAAGTAGTGATACATATCTTTCCAAACTGAGTCCCATGCAAGAGGAAATCAAATTAGAAAGTGACCAGATTTTGGAACCCTCAGGAGACAGGAAAAGGTCATCCAACAGTTTGTTGTATATGTTGGATATACCCCCATAATAAACCGCTATCTGAATTTTCTCAAGGAATGGCCTTATTTTAGAGGAAGTGAACCACCCAAGGATTTTGAGGATGAGGTGCCTCAATTGGTAGACTTTAAAAATATACCTCTGGGGAATGTTGAGGGACACTAAGATTTCATCCGACCTAAGAAGTGTGCCTTGCTCATACAGAGATTCCACGGATAACTTATGCAACTGCGGGAGCCAATCAGAGGTTAACCATCCACCTCCAATTTTGATATGAGGATTTAAAATGAGAGGTTGAGCTGAATCCTTGGACGGGGACAACTTGAAAAAATCCCAACACTGAGAAAGGATTCTAATAGAAAGGCCAATAGGAGAGTCTTGAATGGCCAGAGTAGCGTGGAAGAGGTGCCAAAAACAGGGAGGGCTCAAATTGACTTGGTCCAATAAGTTTAATTCAAGCTGTAGCCATACTGGTGGGGCGTGGTAGACTGAGTACTGGACCACTTCCTATTCTAGCCAGATGACTAGCCCAATAATATAGCAAGAGGTTGGGTGACGGAGGCCACCCTTGTGTCTAGGTGCAGTGAGTTTAAAAAGGCTCTACGAGGTTGCTTCCCTTCCAAACAAAGTTGGATAGCTCGAGTTTACCTGGGTGAAGAACTGCTTGAGGTAACCATATATTAAGGTGGCTCAGGGGGTAAAATAACCGGGGGAGGATGTTCATTTTGATAACATTGATTCGCCCCCAAGTGGTTAGTGGCAACTTTTGCCATCGGTCCAAGTCTCTCTGGATTCTCGTTACCGCATTATCTAAATTGAGCTCCTTGACCATTCCCACCTCCCTGGCCACATGTATACCCAAATATTTAAATGAGACCGGAGACCATTTCATTCCGAAACGTGCAAAATCCGATTTAAAGGTGAGAGAATTTACTGGAAAAATAACCGATTTGGAGACATTCAACCTGTAATTAGAAACCTGGCCAAAACGGTCAATAATTTGTAATACCTGTGTTAAGGATGTTTCGGGCTTGGTAAGGTATAACAGGATGTCGTCAGCAAAGACCGATACAGTCAGGGGAAGTTGGGCAATGGAACAACACCTGACTTGTGACGAACTTTTAATACTAACAAGCAGCGGTTCCAAATACAGGTTGAAGAGGTAGGGGGAAAGAGGACACCCTTGACGAGTGCCAGCGCATAAAGGAAAACTGGAAGAAAAGACCCCATTGCAGTAGACTTTAGCCGAGGGGGATTTGTATATTGCCTTAATCATATGGGTAAAGGAGTTAGGGAAGCCCATTCTCTTCAAGGTGGCCCACAAAAAGTCCCAGTTCACTCGATCAAAATCTTTTTCTGCATCAAGAGAGACTAGGACCATGGGATCTAACAAGGTGTGGGCTGCATGAAAGACATGGGCTAAGGTTCTCAAGTGATCAGCGGAAGATCTACCCTGTACGAAACCAGCCTGTTCTGGGCTCAACAGGTGCTGCCAAACCTTTTTAATTCTGAACGATAAGATTTTAGAAAGGATTTTGATATCATAATTTAAGAGCGATATTGGACGGTAGCTGGCAGGATCAACTAAGGGTTTATCAGGTGTGGGGATTAAAATTATTGTCACTTCTAAGAGAGAGGGATCTATCACGTCCGCAGAAAACAGATATTCATATAGCTTAAGCAATAGAGGGGATAGCTCTTTACAAAAAACCTTGTAGAAGATTGGGGGGTAACCGTCTGGCCCAGGAGCTTTCCCTAGTGGCAAATCATTGATTGCCTCTTCTACCTCACCTAGAGTGATGGGGGCAGACAATATGTTGCAATGATAAGTCTGGAGGAGAGGGCTTGATACCATTTAAGAAATCGCATCTTCTGAGCTTACTGAGTGAGGGCTCCTACTGTAAGGTCCTTATAGAAGGATTCAAGATTTGGGCAATCTCCCTAGGTAGCGTTTTGGTGGTGCCATCCTGAGATTGGAGGGCGAATTATCAGGAACTCTCTATTTCTTGCAATCTCAGAGCTAGCATCCGACCCGACTTTTCACCCTGATCAATATATCTAGTCCTGGTCTTGAACAATGCATATTCAGCTCTATCACAAGTCAAATTGTTATATTCATTTCTGAGTTTAATAAGAACCGTTAAATTAGCTGGGGAGTTGAGTGAGAGAAGTTTGTCTTCAGCTGCCCTCAACAGGCTAGATAGCAAATTGATTTTGGACTCCCTTGCCCTTTTCCTAGTGGCCGCAATCTTAATGAGTTCCCCTCTGATAAAACATTTGAAGGAACACCACAGTAAATCCTCTCGGTGTACAAATCCCTGGTTCAGGTCAAAGTACGAAAGGGTATATATGCCTTATGTTTATGAAACCTGTAAATGTTGAAAATACCATGGCACTAGGTGTTTTTGATAATGGTAAAAAGTACTAGGTAACTATTATAGAAATGAAGGTAGTTGTGCTATTTAAAATGCATGTAAATTGCTGTAAGTTGAGCAAGTCTGAAATGCCATGTGATTTATATAAATCCCATGATGCTTTGCATTAGGGAAGTATGTGTGATTATGTGTTTCTTTGAAACTTGGCTTATTGTCAATGCCCTTTGGGGTAACCCATGTTTAAGTGCTTCTGCACTAAATTTGTTGATCTTTAGCTTGTTTTTTTTATTTTTTATTTGAGCCCTCACCACCCAAGTAAATAAGGCCCACATAGGGGTGGAGGCTGAATCTCGACTGCTAAGTTAGATCAGAGATCAGTGTCAGTAGGTGCTGACTAAGTGCAGAGAAAGGAAATACACAGTCTCTTGCTGCAAACTGATGTATTGAAAAAAGGGCTATGCCATTGCTAAAGGTTATCTCTTGTATTTTGAATAAACATCACACAGAGGTTGTGTGTTGAACTTGAAGTTCGGTGTCTGGTCCATCTATTATCTCACAACCCCTCCACAGCAGGAGAAGGACAACCTCAGAGAAGGTGTGCCTTTCCTTCAGCAACCACCATCAGTAGTGTTAACAACGGTTGCCTCCCTACTAGGGTGGGGTGCCCACCTGGGGTAGCACACTGCACATGGTACTTGGCCCCAGCAAGAGTCCTTGCTTCACATAAATTTGTTATAACTCAGGGCAGTTTACCTGGGCATTCAGTCGTTTGCCACAATGCTGCAGGGAAAGGTGGATCAAATCAGAAAAGACAATACAACCACAATGTACTACATAAATGAGCAAAGGGGCACAAGGTCATCCCCCCGTGCGCAGAGGCCATGAACATATGGAATTTGGCCTATTCCCTCAGGATCTGCCTCTCAGCAGTCTGTCTCCCATGGAAGGTCAATGTACTCGCAGATGCTCTCAGCAGGATCAATCAAAATTACTACGAGTGGTCACTAAACAGGCAGATCCTGCAAGTTGTGTTCAGAAAGTGGGGCACCCCAGAGGTGGACCTCTTCACAGTCCAAGACAGTCACCAGCTGCCACAATTCTGTTGCAGACCTCCTGCAGTGGGCACAGTGCCTCTGGATGCACTGCTGTTGAATTGGACAGGGAAGTTTCTGTATGCCTTCCCTCCATTTCTCCTGTAGCTCAGAGTACTGAACAAGCTCAGGTTTCAACCAGCAACAGTGATCCTCATTGCTCCAGACTGGGCCAGGCAGCCCTGGTATTCACTGCTTCTGACCCTGTCAGTATCCAGACCAATCTTTCTCCCCAGGAAGCACAACCTACTGACCTCCTCACAGGGCAGTATCCTTAACCCCAGTCTCCAGACCCTCAGGCTCAAGGCTTGGCTCTTGAGGTCTTAGAGTAAGCTGACCTAAACCTTTCTGAAGGGGTTCTAGAGGCCCTCAGAGTTTCTAGAAAAGCCTCTACTAGGAAGACTTACACCTCTAAGTGGAGGAGATTTTCTAAGTGGTGCCAACAACAAAATATAGACTGTAGCCAGGCTGGCTTGCCAGTCATTTTGGATTATCTGGCACACCTTCATTCCCTTGGCCTCAGGCCATCTACCCTTAAGGTGCACCTGGCAGCCATCTCTGATTACCTCTCAGCAGGTAAGGGTTCATCCCTGGCAGTGAACCAGGTATTCAGAAAGTTTTTCAAAGGTCTGTTACACTTGCATTCCCCCACACAGGGAACAAACTCCTGCATGGGACCTTAATATATGCCCTGGCGAGCTAATACAGCCACTCTTTGAGCCCACGTCCTCAGCAGAGCTCAAGTAAGTGACATGGAAAACAGTGTTCCTGGTAGCTATCACTTCAGCCAAGTGGATCAGTGAGCTCCAGGCCTTGTCCATGTGACCAAACTATATTTCAGTCCATAGGGACAAGGTAGACCACAGGACTAACGGGAAGTTTCTCCCAAAGGTGGTGTCGGATTTTCACCTGAATCAGTCTATCACTTTGCCAGTCTATTTCACTGACCATTCCAGTTCAGGGGAACGTAGGCTGCATAGCTTGGATGTCAAGAGGGCTATCAGCTACTACCTGGATCACACCAAGAATCACAGGCAGGATAATACTCAATTTTTCCTGACCTATAGAGAGGTGGGAAAGGGCAAAACTGCCTCAAAGAGGACTATTGCACACTGGATTGTTGCCTGTATTCAGTTCTTGCTACAGCAAAGCAGGCAACAAACCCCCTGTAGGCCTTAGGGCCCATTGTACAAGGGGTACAGCTGCTTCTATTGCAGCTGCAAGAGATATTCCTCTGCTGGAAATTTGTAAAGCATCTACCTGGAAAACTGTTTACACATTTACTGAACACTATAGCCTGGACACCCTGCCCAGAAGTGATGCCAGATTAGGCACAGCAGTACTGCAAAGCCTGTTTCCTAAATAGGTTCTTTGCTCTCCTCCAAAGGTACTGCTTGGGTAGTCTACATATGTCAGAATGCAGTAAGATTTCCTGGGGTTTGAAGAAAAAAAAATACTTACCAGTGTAATCTTGTTTCTTCCAAGGGAATCTTACTGTATTCTGAGCTCCTGCCATACCTCCCCTATTGGAACCTATGGGCACTGCACTACAGGTATCCTTGCTGTTTGAAACTTCTGAGTTGTTTCTTGTTGGGGCATCTGTGACTTGAGTCTTAGTGATGCCAACACTCTTAAATGTAAGGGGACTGTTTAGTTGTTGAGGGGTGCTAGTCATTTACTAAGATAATTTAGATACTTTGTTCTCATGCATGCTCCATAAGAATCTGATGGTTGCAGGATGTATTCCAGGGACAATGGTTTGAAAACCGAGCTCGAGCCTAGCATTCCATCATTTGCATAGGTTCTTTTAACCATTTTGGCTCCGGGGCAGTCCTATGGTGAGACCATACTGCATATATCAGAATACAGTAAGATTCCCTTGGAAGAAACAAGATTATTATGGTAAGTAATTTTTTCATACATTACCTAAATGGCTGGGTAATGTGTGGGAATACAAAAGAACAAGCACAGTTGGTCATTCAGGATGTAATGACCACCATACAAAAGCTGGGATTCCTCCTAAACTTAAACAGCCACCGGCGCCTGGAGAAGGACTTTAAAAAACATAATATTTGGACACAAAGTAGCTTATTTTTCTAATTAGCTCTGTATTTTTTATCCCCATTATTTATTACTGAAGTCTTTTGAATGAAAACAGCATAGTTGTTCCTTGAGGGTTCATCAGCTCCTATTGCTTTTTCCCAACCTGATGTCATAATACCTTGCTTATGACATCACACTTATTCTCATGGCAACAGACTGTGATGTCACAATAGAGCACTATAACTTCAAGTAGGGAATAAGCTGTAGAGGCAGATAAACTCTAAGGGATAAATATATTGTTTTATGGGAATTTCTCCAATAATACATATTGAGGAGAAAGCTATAGAGGATATATAAAATACAAGCTGAATTGTGTCTAAATATTATGTTTTCCAATGTTTTCCCAAAGGCATCAGCTGCTCTTTAATTTCCAGTTGGTAGCAACACAGCAGACGAAATTCATATCAGAAGCACTGAATTCAGGAGTGGGAGAAGTGTCCTCTTTTTACGGAGAGCACAAGCATTGATTCAATGTGCAAATTCGTTTATAATGGGCTGTCCAAGAACAGGCCAGGAATTTCTCGGCCTATTAGGCCCTGTGCCATCCATTACAGGTGCATGGTCCCATGGGCAGAGATTTAGAAGAGAGGTATGCAGTACTGTCTGAAAAAGTACTGGTGTCAAAGAAGTACACCACTGTTCAAAAAGAGCTCAGTTAATCAATGTTTGTGAAGGCTTTATAGAGGTGGGAAGAAATGCATTTCTACAGCCACAAGGCACAAAAATTCTTCACCCACATTTATCCTTTTTAGGATGGGGTGTACCTCTGGAGAGCAAATCAGTGAATGGAGTCTGGTGGCACACATAAACATCCTGGGACTGAAGGCAGTGCTACTGTCTCTTAAATTGTTGTCTTCCCTAGTCAGGAGTCAAACAGTTCAGATAAGTAGAGTCAATGTAACTACAATGTACTGCACAAACAAACAGAGTGGTGTGGAACTGGATCTTACACAGAAGCAATGAAAATCTAGGATTTAGCATACAAGCTAAGGACAAAAGTAACTGCAGTACATCTTGCTGGGAGGGGTGGAGTGGGCCTTTATGTCAATGAAAATATCAAAGCTACAGAAATTCAGAATACACATAAGGAGCCAGAAGAATTGTGGTTCACCCTGGAAACAGGAAATGGGACAGCCATAAGAACTGGGGTTGTGTACAGGCCTCCAGACCAGGGGGAGGACATAGACACATTACTGTTGGAAGATATACAAAACATGACGGCTAAAGGGGAGGTTCTGATAATGGGAGACTTCAACATGCCAGATACAGATTGGTCAATACCAGAAGGAACATCTGCCAGAACTAGACACATGGTGGATTCCCTGCAGGGGGAGGGCCTCAAACAACTGGTACAACAACCCACAAGAGACAGGGCTATCCTAGATCTAGTACTGACTAACAAGGAAGGAATCACAGATCTTCAGGTAGAAGGTCACCTCGGGGCCAGTGACCATCACATGGTATGGTTCAGTTTGGCCACTAGAACTAAATCATTCCATTCCAAGGCAAAAATATGGGACTTCAGATGAGTTGACTTTGATAAGATGTCCAACAGAGCTAAGCTAGTCCTGTCAAAAAGGAATATAAGTGAGGGGGGTACAGGGAAAGTGGGCAAGCATTAAAGATGCAATACTTGAAGCAACATCCCATTGTGTTAGAGAGAAAAGGAAGTGCAAAAGAAGAAGAAAACCACTTTGGTTCTCAAAAACAGTAGCAGAAAAAGTCAGAGCCAGAAGCCTGGCCTTCAGGAAATATAAGGGAACTCAGCAGGATGAAGATAGGAAGGCATACCAAACTTCCCTAAGGGAAGCAGGGAAGGCAGTAAGGCAGGCAAAGGCCCAAACCGAGGAAACACTAGCAAGAACAGTAAAAGAAGGTGACAAGACTTTCTATAGATACATTAGTAAAAGGAGAAAGTCCAGATGGTGTACTGCTAAGATCTAAGGGGATAAGGGGGCATGTGAGGAGAGGGCCATGTAAAAGCATCTATCCTAAACAGATACTTCTGCTTACTATTTACTGAAGAGAAGGTAGGGCAGGGCCCACAGCTCAGCACCATGGACACAGGGAGGAGAGAGGTGTGCACTAGTCCCTTCACAATAGAAAGAGTCCTACAAGAGCTTGATAAGCTCAGGGTGGACATGGCAATGGGACCTGATGGCATACATCCCAGGGTACTAAAGGAGCCAAGGGTGGAACTAGCAGACCCATTATCAAAACTGTTTAGTGAGTCTCTGAGCACAGGAGAGGTCACAGAAGACTGGGGAAGGGCTCGTGTGATCCCGCTCCACAAGAGTGGTAGCAGGGAGGAGGCAGGGAACTACAGACCAGTCAGTCTTACCTCAGTAGTGGGCAAGATTATGGAGGAACTCCTTAAGGCAATGATAGTGTAACACCTGGAATCCATAGGAGCACAAGATCCAAGACAGCATGGGTTTACAAAGGAAGGTTCTGTGAAACTAATCTCATAAATTTCTTTGACTGGATAAGCAGAGTGGTGGACCAAGGGGGAGCAGTTGATGTCGCCTACCTTGACTTCAGCAAAGCTTTCGATACTGTTCCATGTAGAAGATTGATTAATAAGCTGGGTAGGCTCAGGGTGGGTCAGAAGTTGGACAACTGGGCGGCAAACTGGTTGATGGGCTGAAAACAGAGAGTGGTGATGAATGGTATACGGTCAGAAGAGATGCAAGTCACAAGTGGGGTACCTCAGGGATCAGTTCTGGGGCCAGTCCTCTTCAATATCTTCATCAGTGACATTGCAAATGGACTGGAGGGTAAGATTTGTCTGTTTGCAGATGACACCAAGATCTGCAACAGAGTAGATGATCCAGATAAGGTGGGCAGAATGAAAAGAGATCTGGATAAACCACCAAAATGGTCAGAAGAGTGGCAACTGGGGTTTAACGCAAAGAAGTGCAAGATCATGCACATAGGGAAGAGAAACCCTGAAGCCACCTATAGGCTAGGAGGGGAGTTGCTGGCAGTCACAGGGGAAGAAAGTGACTTGGGCATCATCATCATCACCGATGGCCTGAAATCATCCAAGCAGACCACTAAAGCAGCAGGTAAGGCTAGGGGGATGCTGGGGTGTAGGGGTATCACAAGTCAGAAGAGGGAGGTAATAATCCCTCTTTACAAGACACTGGTTAGGCCCCATCTGGAGTACTGTGTGCAGTACTGGAGACCACACCTTCACAAGGACATTAACCAAACTGAGGCAGTCCAGAGAAGGGCAACCAAAATGGTGCAGGGACTGCATCAGAAAACATATGAGTACAGATTAATGGAGCTCAATATGTATACCCTAGAGCAAAGGAGGGAGAGAGGTGATATGATCGAAACATTCAAACACCTTAAGGGCATTAACAAAGTGAAAGAGTATAACATGTTTCAATATAAGAAAAATAGCAGGACAAGAGGACACAGCATGAGATTAGAGGGAGGCTGATTAACTAAGGGGTAATGTTTGAAAGTTCTTTTTCACAGAAAGGGTGGTGGATGCATGGAGCGGCCTATCTCAGGAAGTGGTGGATATGAATACAGTGCAGGGCTTCAGACAGGCATGGGATAGGCATAAGGGAGCAATACAAATGAGTATGAATAGATAGGCGGTTGACAGAGCAAAGGCCAATGGCACATTCATAAGGTAGAAAAAGAAATGGGCAGACTGGATGGGCCTTGCGGTCCTTATCTGCTGTCAACTTCTATGTTTCTATAACAATGCACTAGCAGACTCAGCTGAACAGAATGGGACATCTCACTGAGGAGTGAACATTGAATCAGTCAGTTCTGAAGACAGTATCCAGAATATTGGTGGGGGTGGTGGGAGGGGGGAGGGTGCTCCAGAACTATATCAATTTGCAACATGGGTGGGCAGAAAATTACTTCTGTTTTGTTGTAGATCCCCAGTCATAGGGGCAGCCCCAGAAGATGCACTCAGCTTGTCGTGGAAATACATGTTTTTTATGCACTTCCCCCATTTCCTCTAGTCCAGAAAGCAGTTTTGAAAATGAGAAGAGAGAGTGCTACAGTGATACTGATAGTACCAGCTCGAGTGAAACAACCATGGTACTCTGTACTGTTGAGTCTATCTCTCAGGTTTCCAACATACCTTCCCATGAATCATGACTTACTGAACTAACTGAAAGCGGATTGTTTCACCCAGACCTGAAGTCACTCGACATGAGAACATGATTCCTGAAGAGTTAGAATTCTCTGGATTCAAACTGTTACAGGAAATAATGGATATTTTAAATGTTGCTAGAAAATTTGCTATCCGCAATTGTGGGAAAGCTAATGGAGACTATCCTCAAGGAAAGACTGGTAACATTTCTGGAGGATTTATTTATTTATTTATACGAACATACGAAATTTGCCAGCAGATAAAGGCCTAGAGGTCTATCAAGTCTGCTCGAATGTGCAGCTAGCACCCCTTATTCTGCAGCTGCCCCTCCCTTCCACCCTTCCCCTTCATTAACCCTCCCCCTTGTCCTGTCCCATCCTCGTTTGAAGCAGTCCACTGTTCTACTGCATACCACTTCAGCAGGTAGCATTCCACCCAGCCACCACCTCTCTGTAAAAGTGTCTCCTCATCTCCCTCCTGAACCTTCCTCGCTCCAGTCTCATATCATGGCCCTGGTGGCCCTCCCTCCCTTACTTTGAACAGCCCCTCTGTACCCGTCTTGTTTATTCCTTTCATGTATTTAAAGGTTTCAATCATGTCACCCCTGTCTCTCCTCTCCTCCAGTGAGTATGTTCAACTCCTTCAACCTCCTCTCGTATGATAAGTCCCCCAGCCCCTTGATCATCTTTGTGCTCTGCTGCACCCCCTCCAGTAACCTAATGTCCCTCTTCAGATATGGACGCCAGTACTGCACGCAGTACTCCAGGTGTGGTCTAACTAATGACCTATACAGTGGCAGAATCACCTCTTCCCTCCTCGAGGATATACCCTTGCATACAACCCAGCATTTTGTTGGCCTTTGCAGCTGCCTTCCTACATTGTGCGAATTGTTCATTGACCCTGTAATGAGCACACCCAGATCCTTCTCCTCTGTCTGGGCTAGCTGCACTCCCCTAGCTGGTAACTCCTCCTTGGGTTCTTCATCCCAAAATGCAGCACCTTGCACTTTTGGCATTAAAGCCCAGTTGCCAGGTGTCGGACCAGGTTTCAAGCTTTGCCAGATCATCCTGAAACCCCTGCCATCCCCCTAGGTCATCCAACACCGCGCCTACCTTGGTATCATCAGCAAACAGACTGATCTTGCTCTTGATGTCCCATGATATGTCTGCAATGAATATCCCAAACAACACTGGTCCCAGCACTGAGCCCTGTGAAACAACTTTGGAACATGTATGTCTTTGGTAACTGGGTAGGTGAACTGATCCAAAGGACTGTTCAAACAACATGAAGTTTTGCTATATTATAGACATTAGCAGTTTGATCCAGCTCTAGAACTGCCCCGGAGTGAAATGGTTAAAACCATTCCAAAATAGAATTTTGGCACCAGAGCTGCTCTATCTGTGTCATTTCAAACTTGAACTGTCAGATTCTTTACTCCGCCTCAGTGAACAGTCGCTCCGGAGATTTCTCCTTCTGCTCGGTTCATTTCTCGGTTTAAAAAGTGTTTTCTCGGTTGGATTTAACCGAGAATAGTTTTATTTTAACCGCAAAACTGTTCGGTTCAAGCTCTATCTGTGGTAACCGTAAGTAAATGAAGGTTTTGTCTGTGTGGAACTTGTAAGTTATCGGTTCGGTTTTGAACCGATCAGTGGGTTTAAAACTCATTTAAAACTAAAAGTTACTATTTTAGAGTGCGGTTCCCGGTTCTTATCGGTTCTAAAAAAACGGATTTATTATATGTTTTTCCAATACCGTAATACGGTTAGGAACCGATAAAGGTGTCTTACCTAGCACTGCCGTTAAAAGGAGCAAGTTTTTGGTTAGGCTGGCATTATGTCTGAGAACCCAAAAGAAAACCTGGCCCATTGGTTTCAACACTGTGATGTTTGTGGGGAAGTCTTGCCAAGGCTGACCCACACACCACATGTGTTTATTGTCTGGGGTTTGACCACCTCAGTCAGACTGCCAGGTATGTAAGAATTTCCTGCAGCCACCCTGGAAAAAAGATTGGGCAGGCTCAGGGAACAAGAGGCCAAAAGTCCGCTGGACCCGATGACAGCCCGTTCGGTGCCAAACGCACCAGGAGGGAGTGCTCTCTGACCAGGCCAGCCAGACTTCCGGGCAAAAGAAAAGCTGGTTCTGAGGAACCAATTCCAGTAAAAGCAAGAAAATCAGCAGGTCTGGAGTCCAAAATCTTTCTCCAACTGCTGCAGAGATAGCAAAAGCCATACAAATTGTCCAGTCACTGTCTCAGGGTCCGTCCGAATCCACCACTATCTGGTAAAAGGTCGGTTCGTCCGGTCCCAGTGGTTCAGGATTATGATATTGAGGAATTTTATGAACCAGAGGAGGGGAGGAGGATTATGAACAGTATGAATGTGGCTGGGAAGGTCTGGGTGTGCCTCATTGAACCAGACATCTCCCAGACAGACCTTTAGAATCTCTATGCTGTCTGAGTCCCCATCTCATTTTATGTTTTATAAAAAGTTGCTGAAACCCTCCAGCTTCCTTTAGAAGAGGCTGTGGATGAGCAAGAGGAGCCTGATTTTGTAGAAATGATGGATATTCCAGAGTCTAGGAGATTGTCTATTCCTTTACATAAGTCTTTTCGAAACAAACAATTAAAATTTTAAAGCTCCTAATTCTGTGCCTCCTGTAGATAAAAGATGGACAGAAGGTATACATTGTCAGGCCCTGATACAGAATTCCTTTCTCAGCAATGCAGTCATGTTAGTAGTTCAGGCTGCTGCCTGTGATAAAGCTAATATTCCCTTGGCTTCATCCTCCTGACAAGGATTCCAGGAAGATTGATGCCATGGCAAAAAAACAGTATATGGCAGCTCTCTGGGACTCAGGCAAGCAAATTATATGGCTTATGTAGCTAGGTATCAGAAATCTAGATGGGATACTGTTATGCAATTGGCCAAGCAGGCCCATGGCCAGCTGGCTAGTGAACTAGAACAGGTGGCTGCTGATGGCATTGAAGCCTCTAAGGTTCAGTTTCATGCTGCTGTGGATGTTAATGATGTTTCTCTAGGTCATGGCCACATCTGTAGCTTTTCAGAGGTTGGCCTGGCTCAGGTGTACTAGTTTGTCACAGGATACCCAGACTAAGGCTATGGATTTTCCTGTGGTGGAAAATTCTCTGTTTGGAGAGCAGACAGAGACTACATGAAGAAGATGGATGAATATAGGACTACTTACAAGAGTGCCCAGGCTAAGGAGCGGCAAGCCACTCTCAAAGGCATGCCCCCAGGGTAGGGGGTAGGCCTTTCACAGGCCTTTCTACCAGACTCAGGCCTCCTCTGCCTATGCTCAGAGGGGCTTCTTCAGAGGCAGGGGAGACGAGGGGTGGGCAGACCTGCTCCCACCCCAAGCCTAAAAGCCTTACGAAACAGGCACCTGATGGGGTGCCCAGGGCCGATTCTCCTGTACCAGTGGGGGCAGGCTGGCTTACTTCAGTCAGAATTGTTCTTTAACCTCAGACAAGTGGGTTCTGGAAGTAGTAAGCCAGGGTCTGGTTCTCAGCTTCAAAAAGTTTCCCCAGTTGAGAAGCAGACTTTTCTACGCAAGTGCTTCAGAGACCTCGCTCTGGAAACAGAGGTCTCATCCCTGTTAGCTCTCAGAGCAGTAGAAGGGTTCCTCCCTGCATCAGGGCAGGGGTCTGTATTCCAGATACTTCCTTACCCCAAAAAGACAGGAGAGTGGCGGCCATTTTAGATCTCAGATATCTGAACAAGCATCTTTTGAAACCAAAGTTCAAAATGGTAACTCTGGCAATGATTTTACCTTCCCTAAGGCCAGGGACTGGCTAGCCTCCCTGGACCTCAAGGATGCCTATTCCATGTCCTAATCAGAAGATCCCATCGAAAGTACCTCAGATTCGAACTGCCTCAGGTCATTACCATTTCAGAGCAATGCCTTCGGCCTTACCTCTGCTCCAAGGGTATTCACAAAGTGTCTAGCAGTGGCAGTGGCCCACTTAAGGAGGCAGAGGATTGCTGTTTTTCCCTGTCTAGACGACTGGCTCATTGTAGGCCAGTCCCCAGAACAGGTAAAATCTCACCTGCAGGTCACCCAGCAGCTTCTCGCCTCCCTGGGTTTTTTTAAACCTACAAAGTGGTCCTGGAACCAG
This sequence comes from Neoceratodus forsteri, assembly GCA_016271365.2. Lineage (NCBI taxonomy): Eukaryota > Metazoa > Chordata > Ceratodontiformes > Ceratodontidae > Neoceratodus > Neoceratodus forsteri. The sequence goes on from CM057458.1 coordinate 664,866,596, forward strand.
TCCAGGTACTCACCTTTATAGGGGCAGAATTGGACACAAAGCTAGCCAGAGCCTTTCTTCTCCCAGAAAGGGTAAGGAATTTAGTGGCTCTGGCCTCTTCCTTCACTCTGCAGGTCTCTCGACCAGCAAAACACTTTCTGCAGCTCCTGGGGCACATGGCTGCATCCACAGCTGTTGTGCAGGGAGCCAGATTTCAGATGAGAGACATTCAGTTTCACTTGAGAACCTTTGGTCTCAGAGAAGAGACCCCTTTCCAAGTTAGTCCCAGTGACTCGAACCTTGATCCTAGCTCTCCAGTGGTGGCAGGATCAGCGCACTTAAGAGCGGGGTCCCTTCATTTCTCCTTCTCACGACTTGACTCTCACTGCAGATGCTTCCTTCTGGGTTGGGGAGCCCACATGGGCGACCTTTCCACTCAGGGAGTTTGGTCCCCCCAGGAATCTCTGCTCCACATCAATTTGCTGGAACTCAGAGCTGTCTTTTTAGCTCTTCAAGCTTTTTCTGCATCTGTCCACGACAAGGTGATACAAGTCAGAACAGACAACACCACAACAATGTGGTACATCAACAAACAGGGGGGCACTCGGTCTTCGGCCTTTTGCACCGAGGCAATGAAGTTGTGGTCTCTGGCCTATTCCCTGAACACTTCCCTCATAGCAGTTCATCTTCCAGGGAAGGACAATGTCCTAGCGGATGCCCTCAGCAGGATTTCCCAGGGCCATCACGAATGGTCCCTGGATCCTCAAGTGCTGGAGATAGTTTTTGCCAGGTGGGGCATCCTCAGATATATCTTTTGCAGCCCCAGACAATCACAAACTTCCTCTGTTCTGTTGCAGGCCTCCAGTGCTGGGCTCAGTTCCCTGGATGCCCTTCTTCTGGATTGGGAGGGAAGTTCCACTATGCTTTCCCCTTTCTCTCCTATTCAAAGTACTAGTCAAAATCAGATCTCAGCCTTGCAGGGTGATTCTGATTGCCCCGGATTGGGCCAGGCAGCCCTGGTACCCACTCCTTCTGTCTCTGACAGTCCATCTTCCCTGTGCCTCCCCAGGAATCACAATCTGTTGACTTGTGCCCAGGGAAGGGTTTGGTATCCGGACCTCAAATCCCTCAACCTCAAGGCCTGGCTCTTGAGGAGTTAGAGTTTGCTGATTTACACCTCTCTCAGGGTGTTCTTGAGATCCTAAAGGCTTCCAGAAAGCCTTCCACTAGGGCTACTTATAGTTCTAAATGGAAAAGGTTTTCCATTTGGTGTGCTGGGAGAAATATTTCACCAGAATCTGCTGAATTGCCCATTTTGTTAGATTACATGTTACATCTTAATTCCTTGGGTCTCATACCAGCTACCCTGAGAGTTCATTTGGCAGCTGTGTCTGCTTTTGTGTCAGCAGGAAAGTCATCCCCTCTTTCCTCTCATCCTGTGTTTTCCAAGTTTTTTAAGGGATTGCTCCATACTAATCCTCCCTTTCGGGAACCGGCCCCTGCTTGGGACCTTAATGTTTGCATTGCCCAGTTAATGCAACCCCTTTTTGAACCTCTGTCTTCTGCAGAGCTTAAGTACCTAACTTGAAAACTGTTTTTCTAGTGGCTATCACTTCTGCCAGGCATACAAGTGAATTGCAAGCCTTGTCAGTGGAGACTGACTTTATTTCTTTCCACAGGGATAAGGTAGTCCTTAGGACTAATAGGAAGTTTTGCCTAAGGTGGTTTCAGATTTCCATCTTAATCAATCTATCTCCCTTCCAGTATTTTCACTGATCACTCCTCTTCGGATGAGAGGAGGTTGCACAGCCTGGATGTTAAGAGAGCTCTTAGTTATTATATAGGCAGTGCAAGTCACAGGTTCAATCCTCCAACTTTTCCTTACCTATGATGAAGTTGGGAAAGGCAAACCTGCCACTAAGAGATCAATAGCCAGGTGGATTGTCTCTTGTATCCAATTTTGTTATCAGAAAGTGGGCAGAGCCTCCCCGTGGTTTGAGGCTCATTCTACCAGGGGTACAGCTCGTCTCTGCGCTGCTGCCAGAGATATCCTTTATTGAGATTTGCCAGGCTGCTACTTGGAAAGCGGTACACACTTTTGCAAGCATTACTCCCTGGATATCCAGGCCAGGAGAGATGCTCAGTTTGGCACAGCTGTTCTTCAGAGCCTATTCCTAAGTAGGTTCTGCCTCCTCCATGGAGGTACTGCTGTGTATTCTCGCTAATGTCTATACTATAGCAAGACTTCATGTTGTTTGAAGAAAAATTACTCACCTTAGTAATGTTGTTTCTTCTAATGGAGTCTTGCTATATTATAGACCTCCCCAACCTGCCCTCTCAGAACCTCTACTTGGTGGGGTGTGGGCAACTTAGTGTGGCTACTTATGTCCTGTTAGCATTTTGTCCCTTTGGGACTTTGGGGGTGTATGTGTACGTTGCGTGTGTTTTATTATACTTATGTTCCATTTTCATATTATTAGAATGGTGTTAGTATTTCTGGTCCCTGACTTGAGTCTTGGGTGTTGGGACCATCAATGGTTGTTATTATTTAGGTAGCCATTTGGCTAGTGTAGGTTACAGCTTCCACACAGACCTTAGTGAGTTTGGCTCGTAAAGATCTGACAGTTCAAGTTTGAAATGACACAGATAGAGCTGCTCTCGTGCCAAAATTCTATTTTGGAATGGTTTTAACCATTTCACTCCGGGGCAGTTCTAGAGCTGGATCAAACTGCTAATGTCTATAATATAGCAAGACTCCATTAAAAGAAACAACATTACTAAGGTGAGTAATTTTTCCTTTTCAGCCACGACCCGGGCCACAGCATGGCACAATCAGGTATTACATAAGGATAATGATTTCCAGGATGGCAGACAACATGGGTTTGTCTCTGGCAGATCCTGCCAGATGAACCTGGTGGACTCTTTCGATTGGGTGATGTGGGCACTGGAGAAGGGTTATGCGGTGGACGTCCTATACCTGTACTTCAGCAAGACCTTTGATTCAGTGCCACATGGTAGGCTGACCAGCAAACTGAGCAACCTGGGAGTGAGGAGGAAACTGGTTAGATGGGTTAGGAGCTGGTGGCAGGATAGACAGCAGAAGGTAGCAGTGGGGTGTGAGGCATCTGAGCCCAGTGCGGTAACAAGTGGGGTCCCACAGGGCTTGGTGCTGGGACCAGTGCTGTTTAACATTTTCATTGCCGACATCGCAGAAGGGAGATTAGTCTCTTCACCAATGACACCAAGATCTGTGCAGAGGTTGATGGAGGGGAAGGCGGTACTGTACTCCAGGAGGTTTTGGCAAAACTAGAGGAATGGTCTTACACATGGCAACTTGGGTTCATTGCCAAGAAGTGTAAAGTTATGCACTTGGGAGTCAGGAACCCCAGAAATAGTTACTGGTTGGGGGGAGTGCAGTTATCCCAGTCAAAGGGGGGAGAAGGATCTGGGTGTACTAGTGACAGGGGAAATGAGCCATTCAGCCCAGTGCAGGAAGGCAGTGGCAAAGGCCAACAGAACGCTGGGGTGCATCGCAAGGGGAGTTACCTCTAGGAGAGGGGAAATTGTCCTGCCCCAGTACAGGTCCTTGGTGAGGCTGCACTTGCAGTACTGTGTGCAGTACTGGTTCCCCTACTTGAAAAAGGATATCAAGCTGTTGGAGGGGTACAGTGCCAGGCAATAGAAAATGATCCTGGGATTGGGAGAAAAACCTTATGAGGACAGACTGAGAGAGCTCGATATGTATTCCCTGGAGGACAGAAGGGAGAGAGGGGATATGATTGAGACCTTCAAGTACCTGAAGGATGTGAACAGAGTAAGCACCGGAAGTATTTTCAGATTAAAAGGTGGAAGGGAAACCAGGCGGCACAGTCTGAAGTTGGAAGGAGGTAGATTCAGGAGGGAACTGAGGAGGCACTATTTCTCCGAAAGGGTGGTGGCAGGGTGGAATGTGCTGCTGGAGGAGGTGATATTGCTGCGGATGGTGGGCAGTTTCAAAAGGCGGTGGGACCGGTTCAGAGGGAGTGTTCAAACCGTGGGGGGCAGGGGTGGGAGTGAAGGATACATGGGCAAAATCTGTGGGAGGGAGGCAAAGGCAGAGGGGGCAGCTGCAGCCTGAAAGACTGAAGTGCTGCACACTCGAGCAGACTAGATAGACCGAGAGGCCTGTATCTGCTGCCAATTTCATATGTTTGTATGCTATTAGAATAAAATATTGTTAAAAATGGAAAAGATGGGGCCAACCTGCCAGTGCAGTGGTAGCAGTAGTGCTACCGCTTGCAGTGCCAATGACTTGGGTTCAGGAGTAAGCTTAGGGAGTCAGAGGGTCAGCTGGGGGGGAAGGTTTGAGCATCCAATGGACCGCTCACCTTCTCTGGGGTGTGTGGGTAGAGGGCTCCGGCAACAGTATACCTCCCGGCAGTGGCTAGGGGGTGTTGCGCTGACAGTCCTCAGCATTACGGGATGGTGCGACACAGTGGACATCAGTGTGGCACACACAGGAGCGTGTGCACCTCCACTGGACATTATTGCAAGTCTGCACCAATTGATGGAAGGGGTGGGAAGTACTGCGTAAGAACAAGGAAAAACCCTGATGACTGGATGGATGACATCACACCATAGCCCCATGTCCTCCGCCGGATCCTGCCCTCCTGGGTCCCATCAATGTCTGATCTTCACCTCTGCCTGCAGACCACTGGATACTGATAAGGAAGCACCAAGGAGCAGAAGACGAGGGTGCTAGCCGGGGGGTTGCCTGCAGATATGTTTCGGGGTGGGTCGGAGGTCCAGGCTCCCAAGGTAGGAAGGGTCTCGAGCAGTTCTTTCGTCGCTTTCACTATTTTATTGTTTGTGGCAGCAGCGCTTGGTAAGTGCCACAGACTCCCCTGTGTTGGGTGCTACGGTTCCCATTTTGCATATGGACTTATAAAGACATTAAAGAGGACCGGTCCCAGCACTGATCCCTGAAGCATTCCACTGGTCACCCTCTCTTCTCAGGGTGAACTCTGTTTACCACCACCATCAGCGAGAAGTGTGATTGATGTGCGGCATTCTGTATACAGAAGACCAGAATTATGCGGTCTTTCATAGAGAAACTGCTGCTCAGGACAAATGCAAAGTTCCTTCAAAAAATAATTACTTAATTTCGTTGAAACTAGTCTATAACACTACCTGTGTTTTTCCTATGCCTCACAGAAATCCAGGTGAAAAAAGGCTTTAGTCTTATGGTAAGGTGGGCAAAGGCCTCCCAGCCTCAAACATAGCAGTATCAAGATGGATTGTGTTTGTTATTCCAAAGCTGGAGAGACATCACCAATGGGAATAAAAGCTCATTCTGGGGAACAGCAGTCTCGGTGGCAGCTGCTGTGTAGGTTCTCTTAGTAGAGGTTTATAGTCAGAGCAGCCACTTGGTTCTCTACTCACACATTTACATCCCACTACTGTCAAGATATCAACTCAGGGAGGGATGCAAGGATGGGGCATCTGTCCATCAGAAAGTTTTCCCTAAATATTTCATAGAAACCCCCCACCAGGATACAGCTAGGAATCCCTGCAAGTTGTGTGAGAGAATATATATAATTCATGTTGTAGGGAGAAAAGGTTACTCACCATAGTAACTGTGTTTTTCTAATGGATAATAGGTGATAGTGGAGGACATCGGACCCACGCAAGTAATGTAGTGGCACATCATGGAATTTACTTACATTACACTGTACACTGCTATGCTTCTTACCATTCTGCTGCTTTCAGCATTAGTGGAGATCGACTACGGACCAGCTTACGCTACTCTGAGTCAGTTGGTATGGCTGTGTAGTCTTTTTTTTTTTTCTTCCAATCTGTTTGAGTTTGTGTGCTCCGTCTCCACTCCATGTTTTTTCAATTTAATGGGGGAGGGGGCAAAGCCCCAACTAAGATTGATTATAAAAAAACCCCAAAACCTCTACAGGGCCATACCAACTAACCCCTAGTACCGGTAGCACAACTAGCGAAAGTGGGTCTGTAGATCTTCACTGACGCTGAAATCAGCAGAGTGGAGTGATAGGAGCAAGGTTGAGGGTGCATGGAGGGGATAGGGGATTCTGGGAGAGTAAGATGTCTGCACCTATGTTGCAGCTCCGCTGTTTGGGATTTACATTCTGGGCTTCTGTCACTTTCAGTTGAACCCTATGGCCACCTGACTTGTTCTAAATTTCTTGAAGAAGCTGCTGAAAGTAAACCTGAGACTACAGAGAAATTTCTTTCTCCAAAGCTTGGTAAAGCACTTCAGATATGGGGCATACTACCCAATCTGTAACTGGAGCTCCAGCTCATCTGTGTGCTGCCGTGGACATTTTATAAAATTTAGTTTGGTTTTTGGTACTGCGATTTCTTATTGTTTAAACATTTGGGGCACAGTTTTCAAAAGGCATGCCATGGCCAGGGACTAAGTCCCATGATGCAACCCACCGGTGCAGATAAAAAATTTCTGCAGTGGCAAACATGCTATTTGCAGTCTTTAGTACACACAGGTGGCAGACACAGCTGTGGAGGAATGCTATACCTGGTAATACCAGGCGTTAGGATTTTGGCGCAGCTGCAGATGGAAAATGGCTGCAAGCTGCCATACATCGTAGAACTAGTTGCAAACTAGCTGCACATTTGTAAATCACACGCATGCTGAGAAACTTGTGGGCGTGGAAGAGAGGTTCCCGTGGCACACAGTTTCTGTCACCTGTGCACATTTATTGTCTCTTTGAAACTTCAGCCCCAGGGGTGTAGCTAAGAAAGCAAAATATGTCTATTAGAATACTTTGCCCCTGCCTCAGTTGTACACATTGTTCTGTTTGTTGCCTTGCCCCACTGTGCACCTCATGTTTTACCTAAGGTGGTGCATAACAACAGCACTTAGTTTTATTATGAATAGGTTTAGTTCAGTCCTTCACCAGTGCACAATTGCTGTTCCCTATAAAATCAGCTTTAGGGCCACGGCAGTTATGACACATATTTTCTTACACCTATGACTAACATTTACTCTTTAACTGTCTGCCTTTTTCTTTAATTATAGGTACTCTGATCCGGCGTCACCGGATTCCACTTCCACCCCCATATGACAATGGATTTTACACTATAGAACACTTCAACATCAACAAAGAAATTGTTTTGTACTCCAGGACATATGCAATTACCGACTGTGATCAGTTCACTAAGAATTTTCTAAGGAAGTTGGGGATTAGGTTAAATCCTCCATCTTCAGTTCCTAAGGACCCGTACAGTACTCTGCGCAAACAGGTGAGATGATGTATCATGACTGCAAATTTCTTTTTTTGTTTATTGAAATCTCGGATTACAACACCTTTGAGCAATAAACTCTTTTACAAAGGTTCCACGTCGGAAGATTTAAGCACAGATATCATAGGTAACAAACAGAAGAGAACATTTTAACAAAATATTTCATGGACAGAACATATTACAGAACGAGATTATACAACACAGAAGGCGAGGAGGTCAGCAAGGTCAGCTCCCAGGTAAGGTTGACCAAACGAGCAGACGTGAAAGACCGTTAGGCCTATTCTGCTGGCAATTTAGTATGTTAGTATGAGTGCCAGGAATACATCACTCACCCTGTTTTAAACAGGAAATACACAGAATGAACAAACTATGTGAATCAGCCTAACAGGCCTTGTCCAGACTGGCAAATAGCTAAAGGGAGAGCTAGGTAGGGAGAGGGGAGAGGATAGAGAAAGAGAAAGGGGGGGAGGTCGAGGGGCGTGGAGGGATACGGGGGGATAGGAGGTGAGGTTGGAGTAGGAGAGTACAGGGTAGTTTAAAGTGCTTGATTGACACAGCATGGGGCAGTGGGGATGGCTAAGGGAAACAGTCGCAACTGCTGATTATTGCGAGGTGTTGACAGAGCTTGTACTTGAATGGACCAAGTTTGGTTTCAGTAGAGATGTCTCTGTTTTTAAAATGTTTTTAGTATTCTGCTGTAGTTTAGTTTTATATATTTTTATCTGTTTTCTTGGTTCCAAAACCAGGAGAAACGGGGTTTTCATGGGTTTCTGGTTGTGGGATCCTGGTTCTAAATCAAACTGAAATATCTATTTTTGGATTACATTGGAGATTAATTTTAAAACAGTTGTACTTTAGGCCCGTCCGTCAGCGCAACAGTAGTGCTATCACTCGTACGTCAGCAACCTGGGTTTGGAAATGAGCTGGAGTCATTGGGAGCCAGCCAGTGTGAGGAGGATCAAGTATCCTAGAGGATGCTCTCATCCGTTTGGGGGTGTCTGTGAGCTCCGCTGCTGTACTGCCACCTGGGTAACCACAAGTGGCATTGCAAGCAGATCCACTATGAGGTTGGTGGACGCCTCCTAACTGGGACATTGGTACACTCACATGCGGACGTTCATTCACTCCTTGCAGGTGACGTGCCTAAGGGAAGGGGAAAACAAAAGGCCGACACAACCCTTGACTGTGGAGGCATGACACTGTGTCTCTTTGCAGACCATGCAACACTCACTGGGTTGCAGACCTGGCATCCAAGCTAAACTCCTCCCAGGCCTGGGGAACCTGGGAGGCTCCACCATGTGGGGCAAACCGTGGGGCATTGTCAAGGTCAGATTGTAAGTCCCAGAAAAAGCTGGTGATGGAGCTGGTGGAGACAGTGGTTGAAAGGGCAGGTCGAGTGAGGGGGGGTATAAAGTATAGTACTGTAAAGTAAATAAAAATAAAATGGTTGTACTTTTTTCTGTAGTGTAACACTTTAAATAAATGATCTTCCCTGTGTCAGTCTTCACCATTCATCACTGGTGGGTGTAAGCCAGAGGAGCAGCTCCCAATGGGAGCATTTTTTTTTTCATGGTGAGGAGCCAGCACTGGGGCAGCTTCACCCTTGAGGCTGACATATACGTGGTACTCGAGGGTTGGCCAGTAACCACCGCTGACTCCTCCTCCACCTGAATTCTGCTTCTCCCACCATTGCGCATGCAGCACCTCACCAGAAAAAGAAGATATGCCATCGCAGCCCACCTCCGTTGTGGCCTAGTAGTTCAATGCTGTTCAACACCACAGCCTAGTACTTCGATGCCGTCAGTTCTGCCATGTCATACTACTTTGTGCCATTTCTGTTCCAGCACTGGTAAGACCTTTCCTTTTTATCTGATTCAGCGCTGAGTCTTTTTTTTGCATTTTTAGTTATTTTGTACCATGAGTCATGTTGGGTTAGAAAGGGGACAAACAATGTTCATCTAAGGTGGGTCAGCTTTGCTATGCATCGGTGTCCCTGCGGCCGGCAGATTTCCATCTCGGACCAACATGAACGATGCCTTACCTGCTTGGGTCCAAATCATGGCATGGACAACTGCAACGCCTGCTTCTCCATGGATTGCCACGTCCTGAGACACCGCTCGTTAAATGTTGGCCACGCTCTGCTCACCTTCAGAGGATAGTGCCACACTCAGAATGCCATATGCAGGTCTCTCGACCCTTCCTCTGAGTTCCCCTCCCAGTTCTATATGGACCGGGGAGGAGGGGGCCTTCACCTATTCTAGCCTCACCAGGGCGAAGGCTCCTACCACAGTACTGGAGGCACAGTCCAGTTCTTTTGGGGACTAGGCTGGGAGCACCGTACTGGAAATCACCTCCTCAGAATTGCAAGCTTCCCTGGTATTGCGGCCTACACTTGCTGGACCCAGCCTGGTGGTTACCTCAGTGCCGCCCTGGATCCTGGAGCCGTTTGTGGCTCCGGTAATCAGGGCAGTACCATGGGCGGTACTGGGCCCTCCAAATGGTGCCGAGGATGGGAGGACCTTGGGGATTGCCTCTCTGAAGGTCTTTTGGAGCTCCTCCTCTCTGGAGGAGGATGATCGGGAGACTGACGCAGACTGGCGACCTGACTCTTTGGAGTCCGAGGGATCTCCCATGCCCAATACCTCTGCACCCTCTCAATTTTTTCTTCCCTTGGTACTGGCTATTGCAGCCAATGCCAGCTCCTGTGCAGTTGGTGATGTTAGGAGCCCTCCTGGAGCTGTTCATGGTGCTGGGGGGTCTCTGGTAGTTGAGTGCGACTCTCGGTCTGAGGGAATTGAGGCTCCGGGCCCCAGAGATCAGAACAGCACCATTCAGGTGCCGTTCAGTATCCCGGGCTGGGAAGGGGGCTCCCACTTCTGCAGCCTTCCTCAGAGGGCCTGTGGGAACAGAGGAGCCTCTGAAGTTGAGAGTGAGCAAGAGGTCACTTTTGGAGTTGGTGGGGATGAGGGGGGTGAGGAGCAGCGACTTTCCCCGAGGGCCCTTTGGGGTTCGGAGAGGAGCCGCAGTGCCGAGCCTTCCTTTTGGCCCTCGTCGCCTTTGAGGGAGACCTTGTTGTGTTGGGTTTAGAGCTGCCCACCTGGACCTATGCAGTCACAGTTGCCTCACAGGGAAGTTTCCCCTTCAGGGCTCAGTCCCGACCGCCTCAATCTGGTAAAGTGGCCAGTTACTGCACAGACCCGTGGATCCTTCCATGGTGTTGGATTGCCATTGCAGTCCCCCCAGCCTGGCAGAGGTCATTCTCAGCATGTGAGATGTGTCTTTGCCTCTGCCCCCCCCCTTTCCCGGGCCATTTGGCTTCTGCAGTACCTCTCTCCTGGGAAGAATTCAGGGCCACTGCTGCTGCCTTTCCCAGATATGTTAGCTCCATGGATGAGCAGGTCTTTCACCTGTTGCCCCAGCAGCAGCCAGTCTCTAAATGATTTCTTGACCTCTTCATCTTCCTCTAACAAGGAAGAGGATACTTCCGTCCACCTGTGCTCTGATGCTGATCAGACCTCCTGTCAGCGCTTCCTCTTGGGGTTGGTTGAGGAACTCCACCCCTCCAGGATAGCAAGATGCAATCCTGAGCATGCGACGCGCTCCTTCTTGAGCGAATTCAGTTCCGACCACCTCGTGGTCCCTACCTGGCCAGTTCCATTCCAGGAAGCATCGCACTGCACCTGTCAGTGTCCATCTGCCCTTTCTCCAGCCCCGATGGACTGCCAGCAGAGGTACTGTGAACCACAGGGGTCTCCAGGTACTTTGCCTCATCCTACCTCAGACATGAGTTTACTAGATACCCCTACTGGGCATAGAAGCTCGAGGTGTGACTAACCCCCAGAGGTGGACTCTGTGGAATTTGACCAATGGGGGAGGAAGGTTTTCTCGTCTGCATGCTTGATGCTTTGCATAGCCACGCATCAGGCCCATCATGCTGCCTACAACAGGCATTTATGGTCAATGCTAGGCCAAGCGCTTGCATCACTGCCTGACTCAGAGACAACCAGACAAGCCATTGCCCTCTCCGCATGGGGCCTGGAGCTTGTGAGGCACCAGGCAATGTCGTCTTATGACACCAGTAAGGTAGCATTCAGGCTAGTGGGGACTGCAATCTGCATCAGGTGGATGGCGTGACTTCATCTCTCAAGGTTAACACCCCTGGCCCGGTGAAGGATGCTTGCCTCCTCCTTCCGGGGGACCCGCCATTTCTCCCGCAGTGTAAGGCATGAACTACAGGGGTGACTTCTGTCTCCCAGGCAACGGGAGACTCCACCTCGCCCTGAACAGTCATGGGCCTAGTTTGGCCTGTATGGGTCTCCTCCTCCCATGTTTCCCCAGTGGGGGGCTGAGACAAAGTCCTTCCCTCAGGGAGGTGCCAGGTCTCCTTAGCGGGGCTTGGTACTCACCCACCAGTTATGATTGATGAAGATTGACACAGGGAAGATATGAAAATTATGTACCTACCATAATTCTTGATCTTCCTATGTATCTTCACCATTCATCACTGTTTCCCACCTTCCATCCCCTCTTGGGCCTCAGTCTTTGAGCGATGACTCCTCCCTGCTTGTCCCCCCCTGAAGCCAATTGTGGGCCCAGTCCCACTGATTCCTGTGAGCCTTCTGCTCCTTCATGGAAGTGGCAGCACGCCCACCCAGTGGGGAGGGCAAGAAGGGCTCCTCGCCTTTGCCTCACTGGGGCTCGCCTGGGCCCTCCTCTTGGCATCCTGATGGAGATCCTCCCATGACTTGGTCCAGACTTGTCTAGGTCCACCGACTGACTAGTTTCCTCTGGGAGGATTTCTGTTGAGGTGAAGGGTCGGAGGGCCCATAGGGACTCCCTTTTTCTCTTCCTCCTTTCTTGTGATTTTAAAAACCTCTCCCCTCAATTCTCTGGGGAGGTTTCTTCAGACAGGATCCCCTCTTGAACCCTCAGGGCTCAGTCCTTGGGTTTTGCACAGGACGGCTAAGGTCTGAGGGAATCCTGTTCCTGGGTGCCTATCTCTCCATCCTAAATTAAGGGCAGGAGGGGAGACCCTTACCACACTGCTTCTCTCCAGGGAAATGAGATTCAGGTTTTTCCCACTTAAACATGTCTCGTTGGACCGGTGTTCAGCTTGCTGTCTGGGTGTTGTCTTCAAACTAGAAGTGTGGGATACTCCTTGAAAACTCTACAACTTGCAGACGAGGTCTGCCTGAGCCAGCAGTGACTCCTTCTCCCAGATACCAGGAAGGCTGTGGACCCCTGGTACAGTGTGGTGGGGTCTCTCACCCCATCCTTGTCTCTATCTTTTATCTTTCTCGCTCTTCTTTCTCTCTCTAGCTTGCTGCCCAGAGGCTGGGGCCCATTGCTCAGATCCCTAGGTTCTCCTCTGTCCTCTGGCCAGCTTATTCCTTTTCCTTTTTATATCCTTTCCTTTTGCTGTCCCTTGGGTTCCCATGTACTGCCCTTGTTTTTCCTCTATCACTTTTTCCCACTCTCTGGAGAGCAGAACTGAGGTGGAGGATGAATCAGCTGTGGTTACTGGCCAACCTTCATGTGCCACGTGTACACTGGCCTCGAGGGCAGCACCGCCCTGGCACCGGCTCCTCCCCTTGAAAAAAAAATGCTTCCGCGGGGTGCTGCGCCTCCAGCTTACACCCACCAGTGATGAATGGTGAAGATACACAGGAAAATCAAGAATTATGGTAGGTATGTATTTTTCATTTCTTTTACTTCTGATCAAACTGGCATGACTGGAGGTTTAAAAAAAAAAAAAAAAAAGCTGGGCCTACATGATTTAAACAGTGCATACCCTGTAAGCAACGGCTAGTATGCATAACCTGTGCTTTTAATTTTTTTGGCCCTAGTCAGGGACCTGAAAACTCAGAACACTGTACAATTGTTTGATATAACACAAAACAGAAAAGAGCAGCTCAGCTTCCTTCTTTGTCTGCAGTTTCTGAAGTGCTTCCCTGCAAAGCAATCACAAATGGAGAAAGGTATCACCAAAGGTAAAGGGTATGCTTCAGATGGTGCTTCTTCTCCGCAGTAGTCTCTGGCACTTAAGAAGACATATGCTAAAGAAGACTTGGCAAGCCCTTGTACTTCACAGTCTCAGTAGGGATGGAGGATTCAGTAACAGTCTCACGTGCAATATGAAGCAAAATGGATTAACTCGTACATCTTAGTGTTCATCCTTTTATTTGTAACATCCACCATGGTGAATGTTTGCAAACAAAGGGATGAACACTAACAGTTAGAAGTTGTTCCATTTGTCTTCGTATTACACTTGAGAAGACTTATAAATGCTGCAGAACAAATCAACAAGCAAAGAACAACAGTCACTGCTACGAAAGGAAACAAAAACAGTTGCAGTCATGTCAAGTAGAGCCCAGGGTTACCAGCTGGGACAATTCTGAGAGCTCAGATGGCAGAGATAGGAAGCATAAAGGCAGAGGCTTTTGCTAGAATGAGAAATTATCCAGGGCCTGGGCCCTAGTAGAGAAGGCCAGAGATCTGGGGGCTGCCTAGGCCCCCATAAGCTGTAGAAATGATGGTATTCTCTGGTGCAAAATTATACATATGGCTACCTTTTCATGTTTTTTTTTTCCCACTATTTCGGTTCTCCTTTTTTGTGTCCTCTTTTTTTTTTCCCTTGTCAGATAAAGTCTTCATATTGTAGATTATTGGTGTAACCCCCCCCCACCAATGGGGTTCCTAAAAGCCGTCTAGGAGCTGCCTAAGTGTTCTCCCTGGTGGTTGGCGTTCGGCACTTAGGCTGTTTGAATGGCTCTGTGAGTGCTTTATAGAGCCTCCACGTACTGTCTCTTTAAGAGCTGTCTTCTTGCAGACATAATTAGTGCTCATGAGGGGGACTGTGTGTTTCCCTGCTCGAGTTCCGCTTGAGCTGTAATGTAATTGCCCCTCTTTGGTGTCGCTGGAAGCGCAAGGGGAGCCCACTTGAAGGATGTAACTATTTTGCCTGCAATCATTTAGAGTAATAGTGAAAATGCAGTTGTTTAACCTGCTTTTGTTGCAGCTGGGACTGTATGTACTGTGCCCCTCCATTTTGGACCAGAACTAGCTGAGGAGTCCAATAGGAACAAGGCGGCATCTAAAATGGAGTAAATAGCGACCAACCAGAATCAGGACTCCTAATGGAGCCGGCTGACCAATGGGGATACAGCTAGTAATTCTGGGAAGTGAAGTCTGGACTATGGTGCCTTTTTTTTTTTTGCACCAGTGAGGGCAGTAGTGAGTAACTGGCATCTGCATCCCACCAATGGGATCGGGTGGCGCTCGAACTGGATTCTCTGTCCAAACTGCCCAGAGTCAGAGTCGATGGCGATCGTGAAGGTAGAAGGAGTTCTGGCTCCTGCGCTGTGGAAGTCTTTGCGCGGGAAGCATGTGTGGTAGGCCAAGAAGTTGGGCAATAGTATCGCCTGAAGGAGCGGACAAGATCCATGGAGGAGTGCAGGCGGAGGAGGCTGTACGTTTACAGCTACCTGCCAGGCTCACCCTGCAGAGGACTGGAGAATATGCTTCAAGTCGCGCTCGGTCTGTTAGGACAAGTGAAGCTGCGTAGTTTGGCCCGGTGGTGCAGTGAAAGCGATCGGGAGTATACAGCAGCTGCCTGGTATGGTACTCTTCTGCTCTTCATATAAATGTGTGGAGAAGTGTTGAATTACAGGCTTGGTCCTGTGAGTGGTGCGAGAGTGATCTTCCTGCTGGAGTCGTGAGTACTAAATCAGGGTAGCTCCCTGTCAGATGTGCATAGTGAGGGCAAGAGTTGTCTGGCTGCTTTACTGGCTACACGAACTGAGCCTGCTGGCTCTACTTAGTCCCCTTAGGGATTAAATGCTTGTTTTCTGCATCAGGGCCCCAACCAGCTGCATCGAGAGGCTAGCCTGCTATTGTCTAGGCACCTAGAGACAGTGACTTTTAGGTTTGGCCTGTGCACAGTGCCCTAGAAAAAAAACAAAAAATATATATATATATATTAGAGTGGTAAGCTAATCAACCTGATCTCCCCCGTCCTTGTTACTTCCCCCTTAATAAACCAGATTTGTTGTTGCAAGGTACACTGTTTGAACTGCGTGTTTGTGATATCCTTTGTGCATGGATTGTTGTATAACTGCACCTTATTTTACAGGGGGTCTTCAGCACCTGGTTGGCCATCCCAACCTCGGGGTAAGTGTGAGTCAAAACGATAGTGTGGGACTCGCTGGTGAGCCACTAGTTAGGAAGAAAGGGGGGTTGCAGTGACCCAGAGGATTGTGACCAGGTCATATTTGGCTGTTCCAACCCCGACCTCTGGTTGGAGGCACCCGCCACTGGATCCAGGCCCCTCAACCTGTTATTAGCTGAGCAGGCAGGGGTAGTAGCCCTTGGGATAGCACCCCTTGGGGGTTACATTAAGCAGCATTAACTACAAACTATCCTGCAGTGCACATGTGTGTGACATGGGGAGACAGCGTTATGGGAGCAGGGCATCATCAGCTGATAAAAGTGACTGAAACATAGCAGCAGGCCACAGTAAATAAATGAGTCACATCGCACTTACAACAACCAGGTCTCACACTCTGCTGTGTTACTGTCCACCTCAACCACAGATTTACCTCCCCCCCCAAAACACACAAACGCAGTAGCATAAGTGTCAGTACCTTTCTTGCACACCAGCACCACAGATTTCCTGTCACTAACTCTGACTAATCATTTTAGTTTTTTCTACAACGAACAACAGTGGGCAAGCACCAGGATTCAAAACCACGGTGCTGTGTGTATAAATGCAAAAATGAAGAGAAAAAAACACCAAGCACCCTGTGGTAAGGACTCGCAGCAACAAAAACAGTAATAATAGTCTTACAGTTTATTACGACGAAACACCATTGTGCACACAACAAATGACCTAGACAGGAGTTAGCACATACACCACACCGGCTCCGATTGGTAATGTGTGACACTGATGTTTCGCTCGGGCACCCCCAAGCTTCATCAGAGTGTTAGTGAAGTTGTAAGTGAGGCAATATATAGTATCAGTAACCATAGCAACAATGCCACCATACTTTTCTAATTTAAAATTAATATAATGGTGCATTATGCTAAAATACATTGTGCTCCCATAAATTAAAGACCCCAAACAATTTAAAAACGCTCATGTCCAGAGTCAACTGGACGGGCACGGAACATAAAAATCAAGATCATATACAGATTGGCTAAACTAGGATTGGAACCCACAGTCATGAAATTTAATATCATGTGACTAATGAAACAATGCAAACAGCATTAAGAATATCACAGAACAAACATAAGTCTCTCCCTTTTTTTTACACTCAAAAATACATATTCGTCACAGGTAATTTATCATGTGACAAAATTAGAGGGTCTTAGAAGCTATTTATTGCAAAAAAAGCATGATACATCACTACAACACATAACATGTTATAAAACAAGCAGAGAATAACAAGCCCCCCCCCACACACACATATATATGTACAGACATCTCAGAACTAGCACATAGAACTAGAAAGAAACCCAGATTCCAGACACACACAGATGCACACTGCTGCTGTTGTTTGTTGTGGTCGGCTTGTTTTGCCAGCTGCCCAGGTTTCCCAGCGGGGAGTGAAAGGACAACAGGTAGAGGGGCTTTTGTGCTGGTCTCATTTCACCAAAGTGTGCTTTTGAACCCATAGCCATGGGAAGGCGAAGCTTGCCACACCTCCCTTTTTGTTTTGGTTTTCTCTCGGTTTTTCTATATTTTGTGCATCAGGCACTCGTTAAGATGACCAACCCTAATACTGGGAGAGACACTGATCCTGTACAGGTGACTTGTGATTTTGCAGATCTGGTGTTCCATGAGAGTAGAACCACTGACCCTTTGCTTGTAGTGGAAACATAGAAACATAGAATTTGATGGCAGATAAGGACCACTTGGCCCACCTAGTCTGCCCATTTCCCTACCTAACGGATAAGCTGCAGATCCTAGTTAACCAACAACCTACTTCCTCCTACCCCCCACTAGAATTGCCTTATGTCTGTCCCATGCATTCTTGAATTCCCCCACTGTTTTTGACTCTACAACCTCCTCAGGAAGGCTGTTCCATGTATCCACAACCCTCTCTGTGAAGAAATACTTCCTCCATTACCTCTGAGCCATCCCCCCTCTATCTTCAAATTGTGCCCCCTTGTTTTTGCACATCTCTATTTCTGAAAGATGCTACCCTCTTGGACTTTGTTGATTCCTTTGAGGTATTTGAAAGTTTCTATCATGTCCCCCCTCCCTCCCTCCTTTTCTCAAGGCCATACATCTTTAGTTCCTTTAGTCTTTCTTCATATGTCTTCTGATGCAGACCCTGCATCATTTTGGTTGCCCTCCTCTGGACAGCCTCCATCCTGTCTATGTCTTTGCAGAGATGGGGTCTCCAGAACTGTACACAGTACTCCAGATGTGGTCTTACCAACTGTCTGTACAGAGGGCCAACAACTTCCTGTTTTCTACTGGTGATGCCTCTCCCTATGCATCCCAGTATCTCCCCAGCCCTCCTTACTGCCTTCTCACATTGCTGGCCCACCTTTAGGTCATCAGATATGACTACCCCAGGTCCCTTTCCATTTTTGGTGTTGTCAGTATCTCACCCCCCATTGTGTACTCTTGCCCTGGGTTTTTGTTTCCCAGGTGCATTACTTTGCACTTCTTTGCATTGAATCTAAGCTGCCATACATTTGAACATTCCTCCAACCTTGCCAAGTCCCTTTTCATCCTTTCCACCCCACCTTGTGTATCAACCCTGTTGCAGATCTTTGTGTCATCTGCAAAGAGACATACTTTCCTTCCAGTCTCTCGCAATGTCACTTATAAAGACATTAAAAGGACCGACCCCAGTACTGAACCCCAGTACCCCGCTAGTAACCCTCCTTTCTTCACTGTGGACTCCGTTTACTATTACCCACTGTGTCCTATTGTCCAACCAGTGTTTTACCCAGGCTACCACCCTAGGACCCATCCCAGGCTGGCTAATTTGTTTATTAATCTTTTGTGCGGGACTGTGTCAAAAGCCTTGCTAAAGTCTAGGTAGGCCATGTCCACAGCCCCTCCCTGGTCTACTGCTTTGGTCACCCAGTCAAAGAAATCAATTAGATTTGTCTGACATTACCTTCCCACTGTGAATCCATGCTGCCTTGGGTCCTGTGCCCCACTGGCCTCTAGGTACTCAACAATTCTTTCCTTCAGAAGTGATGCCATCATTTTCCCTACCACTGAGGTCAAACTGACAGGTCTGTAGTTCAAACAACATGAAGTCTTGCTATATTATGACAATTGCAATATGACCGCAGGTTAGAACTGCTCTGGAGGTGAAATAGTTGACTTTCCATGCAGGCATGGAACTTAGAGCGCGAGCTCGGTTGAAAACTCTGTCTGTTGTGCTTCAAACGCAAACTGTCAGATTCTTTACTCCGCCTCACTGAACAGTCGCTCCGGAGAGTTCTCCTTCTGCTCGGTTCATTTTGTCGGTTTAAAAGTATTATTTTTTGGTTTTTAGCCGAAATTAAACCGCAACCGGTCAGTTCAAGCTCTGTCTGTGGTAATGTAAGTAATAGATAGGTTTTACATTTATTTTTCTGTGTGGAACTTGTAATTCTTTATCGGTTCGGTTTGAACCGATCAGGTTTATTAAAATCTACTAGTCCTTTTTAGAGTCGGTTCCGGTTCTTATCGGTTCTAAAAAAACGGATTTCATTACAGTTTTTTCCATGACCCGTGACACGGTTGGGAACCGATAAGGGTGTCTTGCTTGGTGGATTGCCATAAACGGGCAAGTTGGTTAGGCTGGCATGATGTCTGAGAAACCCAAAAGAAAAACCGGACCCACTGGGTTTCAACACTGTAGTGTTTGTGGGGAAGCTTTTGCTAAGGCTGACCCACACACCACATGTGTCTATTGTCTGGGGTTTGACCACCTCAATTCAGACTGCCAGATTTGTCACAATTTCCATGCTGCCACCATAGATAAGAGGTTGGTAGGCTCAGGAAAGGGAAGCCAAAAGTCCGTTGACCCGGCTGGCCAGCCGGTTCAGTGCCAACTGAACGGAGGGATGTCCCTCATGACCAGAGGCGATACTTCCTCAGGCAAGCAAGCGGTTCTGAGGAGCCAGTTCCAGCAAAAGGACTAGAAAGTCAGCTAGTGTAGAGCCAAAGTTCTCTCCCAACTGCTGAGGAAATAGCTAAAGCAATTCAAATTGTCCAGTCTCTCTCTCCGGTTCCGACCGAACCGACACCTTCAGGTAAGCGTTGTTCGGCCGGTTCCTGATTCAAGATTATGATTTTGAGGATTTTATGAACCGGGGGAGGAAGAAGGAATATGAGGAGAGTGAATATGGTTTGAAGATCTGGATGTGCCCATTGATCGGACATCTCTCCAGATAGACCCTAGGGTTTCTCCTCCAAGGCTTTCTGAGTCCCTTCTCATTTCATGTTTTATAAAAGTTGTTGAAACTCTCCAGCTCCCTGTTGAGGAAGCTGTTGATGACCAAGAGGAGCCAGACTATGTAGAAATGATGGATATTCCAGAGTCTAGGAGACTGTCTATTCCTTTGCATAAATCTGTTCGGAAACAGACGGTAAAAGTTTTAAAAACTCCTCACACTATACCTCCTGTGGATAAAAGGATGGACAAGAGGTATACCTTATCAGGCTCCGACACTGATTTCCTCACTCAACAATGCAGCCATGTGGGGGTAGTGCAGGCTGCAACCTGTGACAAGGCTAATATTCCCCTAGCTTCACACCCCCCTGAGAAGGACTCCAGAAAGATTGATGCTATGGCAAAGAAACAGTACATGGCAGCATCTTTGGGACTCAGACAAGCAAATTATATGGCTTATGCTGTTAGGTACCAGAAATCCAGATGGGAAATTGCGCTGGCCCTAGCGAAACAAGTCCCTGACCAGCTTGCGAGGGAGCTGGAACAGGTGGCTATGGATGGTATTGAGGCATCCAAGGTGCAATTTCATGCTGCAGTGGACTCTAATGATGTTTCATCAAGAGTCGTGGCTACATCTGTGGCCTGCAGGATGGCTTGGCTCAGATGTACTACCCTGTCTCAGGATACCCAGTCTAAGGCCATGGATTTTCCTGTTGTGGGAAATTCTCTATTTGGGAGCAAACAGAGAATTCGTGAAGAAAATGGATGAATATAGGACCACCTATAGGAGTGCACAGGCCAAGGAAAGGCAGGCCACTCCTCAAAGCAGCTTCTAGAGGCAGGGGCAGGCCTTTCATAGGCCTTTACCAAGCCAAGCTTCCTCCTCTGCCTATGCTCAGAGGGGGTTCTTTAGAGGGAGAGGCAGACAGGGTACAAGCAGGTCTGCTTCCATCCCTCAGCCCAAAGCCCCTGCCAAGCAGGCACCCTGATGGGATTGCCAGGGCCGATTCTCCTCTACCTGTAGGGGGCAGGCTGGCTTACTTTGTCCAGGACTGGAAGTCTTTAACATCAGACAAGTGGGTCCTGGAAGTAGTAAGCCAGGGACTGGTTCTCGGCTTAAAAATTTCCAAAGCTGAGAACCAGATCTTTCCACTGCAACTCCATCAGAGGCACTCGCCTTAGAGGCAGAGTCTCTACCCTCCTGGCTCTCAGAGCTGTGGAAAGGGTTCCTCCCTACACCAGGGCAAAGGTTTGTACTCCAGGTACTTCCTTACCCCAAAAAAGACAGGAGAATGGCGGCCCATCCTGGATCTCAGATATTTAAACAAGCACCTTTTAAAGCCAAAGTTCAAAATGGTGACTCTGGGAATTATCCTACCCTCTCTAAGGCCAGGGGACTGGCTAGCTTCCCTGGACCTCAAGGATGCCTACTTCCATATTCCCATCAGAAGCTCCCATGAAAGTACCTCAGGTTCGAGCTGCCCTCAGGCCACTACCAGTTCAGAACAGTAACGCCTGGCCTCACTTCTGCCCCAAGGGTATTCACCAAATGCCTGGCTGTAGCAGTTGCCTACCTAAGAAGGCAAAGATTGCCATCTTTCCTTACCTGGACGATTGGCTCTTAGTAGGCCAGTCCCCAGACCAGGTAAATTTACACCTTCAGATAACGCAGCAACTGCTTACCTCTCTAGGTTTCCTTCTGAATCTCTCAAAGTCAGTTCTAGAGTGGTCCAGCTTCTTACCTTCATAGGCATAGAACTGAACACACAGGAAAAGCGCCTTCCTCCCTGGACAGGGCAAAAACCCTAGTCTCCCTGGCCTCCTCATTTACCGTGCAGGTCTCCCAGCCAGCAAGGCATTTTCTGCAGCTCCTAGGACACATGGCTGCTTCCACAGCAGTTGTGCAAGGAGCAAGATTTCAGATGAGGGACATCCAGTTCCATCTGAGAGCTTTTTGGTCTCAAAGAAAGGATCCTCTTACCAAGCTGATCCCAGTAACTCGAAACCTGATCCAAGCCCTACAGTGGTGGCAGGATCAGAGCAACCTGAGACAAGGGGTTCCTTTTGTCACTCAGTCTCATTCTCTAATCCTTACTACAGATCGTCCCTCTTGGGCTGGGAGCTCACATGGGTGACCTCACCACCCAGGGTCTGTGGTCTCCCCAGGAACCTCTGCTCCACATCAACCTGTTGGAGCTCAGAGCAGTTTTTCTAGCACTTCAAGCTTTTTCCAAATCTGTTCAGAACAAGAGTGTTCAGGTCAGAACAGACAACACCACTACAATGTGGTACATCAACAAGCAAGGGGGCACTCGGTCTATGGCCTTGTGCACCGAAGCAATGAAGTTGTGGTCTCTGGCTTACTCCCTGAACACCTCCCTTATGGCAGTTCACCTCCCAGGCAAGGACAATGTCCTGGCAGATGCTCTCAGCAGGATTTCCCAGGGCCACCACGAATGGTCACTGGATCCTCTGGTCTTGGGAGTAGTATTTACCAGATGGGGCACCCCGCAGATAGATCTTTTTGCAGCCCCAGACAATCACCAACTTCCTCTTTTTTGCTGCAGGCCCCCAGTGTTGGGCTCACTCCCACTTGATGCCTTGGCCCTCAGTTGGGAGAAGTTTCTCTATGCCTTCCTCCCTTCCTCTCCTGTTCAAAGTGCTAGTCAAAATCAGATCCCAATCATGCAAGGTCATTCTGATAGCTCGGATTGGGCCAGACAGCCCTGGTATCCACTCCTGCTGTCCTTAGCAGTCCATCCTCCCTGTCCCTTCCCAGGAATCACAATCTGTTAACCTGTGCCCAGGGAAGGGTCTGGTACTGAATCTCAAATCTCTCAATCTCAAGGCTTGGTTCTTGAAAAAGTTAGAGTTGCTGATTTACACCTTTCCCAAGGTGTAATGGATATATTGAAGGCGCAAGGAAGCCTTCCACCAGGGCTACTTACAATTCCAAATGGAAAAGGTTTTCCATATGGTGCTCAGAAAAGCATATTTCCCCAGTCTCTGCTGATCTACCCACAGTCCTGGATTATATGGTCCACCTGAATTCTTTGGGGCTGAGACCAGCTACCCTGAAGGTGCACTTGGCAGCTGTGTCTGCTTTTATTTCAGCAGGTAAATCCTCTTCCCTTTTAGCTCATCCTGTATTTTCCAAGTGTTTTAAGGGGTTGTTTCACACCAACCCTCCATTCAGGGATCCTGCCCCTGCCTGGGATCTTAATGTTTGCATTGCTCAGCTTATGCAACCCCCCTTTGAGCCCTTGTCTTCAGCTGAGCTTAAGTACTTGACTTGGAAAACTGTGTTTCTGGTAGCCATCACCTCACCCAGAGCATAAGTGAATTACAAGCGTTGTCAGTGGAGCAGGAGTTTATCTCTTTCACGAGATAAGGTGGTCCTTCGGACTAACAGAAAGTTCCTGCCTAAGGTGGTTTCAGATTTCCCTTAATCAATCTATTTCACTTCCAGTGTACTTCACTGACCACTCCTCCTCTGGGAGAGGATGCTGCACAGCCTAGATGTGAAGAGAGCCCTAGTTACTACATAGGCCGTACCAGGGTCATAGGTTTGACTCCTTCAACTGTTCCTCACCTATGGCGAAGTTGCTAAAGGGAAGTCAGCCACTAAAAGATCCATTGCCAGGTGGATTGTCTCTTGTATCCAATTCTGCTATGAGAAGTTGGGTAAAGTTCCCCCCTCAGGCCTGAGGGCTCACTCTACCAGAGGTACAGCTGCTTCTCTGGCTGCTGCCAGAGACATTCCTATTCTAGAAATATGTCAAGCAGCTACCTGGAAAACAGTTCACACTTTTACCAAGCAATACTCCTGGACATCCAGGCTGGAGTGATGCTTCGGTTTGGCACAACCGTGCTTCAGAGCCCTATTTCCTAGGTAGGTTCTGTCCCTCCTCCATGGGGGTACTGCTGTGTAGTCTGCAATTGTCATAATATAGCAAGACTTCATGTTGTTTGAAGAAAAAATTACTCACCTTAGTAATGTTGTTTCTTCTAATGGAGTCTTGCTATATTATGACCTCCCTCCCTGCCCCTCTCAGAACCTCTGTTTTGGGGATGTGGGTGGGCAGTACAGGGTTGGCACTTTTTTTTTGATGCCCACCTTGTTGTTTTTCACCTACCTTTTTGGGTGAATTGGTGTTGTGTTTTTGCATTTTTGGGTCTCCTGACTTGAGTCTTTGTTTTAGGCCAAAAATGAGTGTTTATGTTAGTAGCCAGTTGGCTAGTGTAGGTTTACAGCTTCCACACAGAACCTTAGTGAGTTTTAGCTCGTAAAGATCTGACAGTTTGCGTTTGAAGCACAACAGACAGAGTTTTCAACCAAGCTCACGCTCTAAGTTCCATGCCTGCATGGAAAGTTAACTATTTCACCTCCGGAGCAGTTCTAACCTGCGGTCATACTGCAATTGTCATAATATAGCAAGACTCCATTAGAAGAAACAACATTACTAAGGTGAGTAATTTTTTCTTTCCTGCCTCTGTCTTGCTCCCAGTTTTGTGAAGGGGAATCACATCTGCCCTCCTCCAGTCCTCAGGTACCACCCCATCCTCCCATGATTTATTAAAAAGGGTAGTCAGTGGTGTTACTAGTTCTTCCCTTAGTTCTTTTAAAATTCTGGGGTGTATCCCATCAGGCCCCATTGCTTTATCCACTTTCAGTTTTAAGAGTTCTTTCAGAACTCTTTCTTCTGTCAAAGGAGTAATATCAACCCCCCATCCAGAGTGCTTCTATTGACTGGATTAGGTATTTCTCCCTGCTTTTCCATTGTGAATACTGAGCAGAAGTATTCGTTCAGTATTTCTGCTTTTTCACTGTCGCTCTCTGCCCAACCACCTTCCTCTTTGTTCAGCCTCAGTATCCCTGCCTTAGTCTTTCTTTTCTCCCTAATGTACCTATAAAAGGTTTTATCCCCCTTCTTAACTGAGTTGGCTATCTTTTCCTCGGTTTGGGCCTTTGCTATTATGACTGCCTTACCCGCTTGCTTCTGCTCTAACTGGTACAGTTCTCTGTCCTGCTCCTTCTGTGTTTCCTTATACTTCCTGAATGCTATCTTTTTTCCCTTACCTTCCCTGCCACTTCTTTTGAGAACCATAGTGTTTTTTTCTTTAATTTTGATTTGTTTATTTGCTTCACATAAAGACTTGTTGCCTCTGTGATGGCGGTTTTGATGTTTCCCCATTGTTGCTCCACCCCACCTTCTTGCCTGTTTGCTAGTGCTTTTCTGAGGCACTCTCCCATTTTGACAAAATCAGCCCTTCTGTAGTCCAGTACCTTCACTTTTGTGTGGCTTGACTCTACAGCTAAGTTTATCGTGAACCACACTGTTTGGTGGATGCTTGTTCCCAGATGGCAACCCACTTCAAGATCAGAGATCCTCTCTCCATCCCCATTTGAGAGCACCAGGTCTAAGATTTCTCTCTCCCGAGTGGGTTCCAAAACTAGCTGTCTGAGGCATGCCCCCTGTAGGGCATCAAGAATGGCCCTGCTCTTGGATGTGGCTGCAGCAAAGGTGCTCCAGTCAACATCTGGCATATTCAGGTCCCCCATCAGCAATATCTTCCTATTCTCTGCCATCCCAAGGATGCCTTCTATCATTTCCTTGTCCATTTCTTCCCCCTGAGACGGGGGTCTGTATACAACCCCTGTGTGGATTGTGGAGCCATTTCCAGTCTCCAGGGTGACCCACAGTGCCTCCTCTCCTCCCTGTTTACCCTTTAGTTCTGTTGCTTTTATCCCTTCCCTTACATAGAGAGCTACTCCTCCTCCTCCTCCTCTTCTTCCCTCCCTGTCCCTCCTGTAGATTGTGTACCCTGGTATGTTGACATCCCAGTCTTGGTTCTCTGTGTACCATGTTTCTGTGACTGCCACAATATCCAGGCGCCGCCCCTCTTCCATCAAGGCCACCATTTCAGGGAGCTTTTTACCTAGACTATGGGCATTGGTACTCATTACCCTCCATTTTTTGATGGCTTTATTTCTTTTTGCCCATCCCTGTCCCTACTGCCTTTATCTTTTTCTCCATCTACCCCTGCCCTTCTCCCTATCGGCTGCTCTGTTTTGCTGTTTACCTCACTAATTACCCTGATTTTTTTGGGGGGGGGCTAGGATTTCCCTTCTCCTCTTCAGTGCCTCCCCCCCCTTGGCTAGTTTAAATGCTTGCCACTGAAGCATTTAAACCTATCACCTAGGATCCTGGTTCCCCTCCAGGATAGATGCATACCATCACGCCTGTATAGGCCTGCATCCCTCCAGGTGGAACCCCAGTCCCCAGTGAAGCAAATCCCTGAGCTCTGCACCAGCTTTTCAATCAGTCATTGAATCCCATGGTGCGGAGTGCCCTAGCCTCATCCATGCCATAGACAGGTAACACTTCTGAGAAAGTTACCATGTGTGCTATTTGTCTTAGGTCCCTCCCCAACTCCACAAACTCCTGTTGCACTGCTCTGTTCCCATTCTCAGCCAGGTCATTCGTCCCTAGGTGGATAATGACATCCAGCTCCCTCCCCCTTGCCGCTGCTCCCACGATCCTGAGGATTCATTTTCTGTCCCTCCAAGCCTTGGCGCTGGGCAGGCACCTTACCTCCCTTTCCCCTCCCTCCCCCAGTTCTACCCCCCTAACAATTGAGTCCCCCACCAGGAGTTGTTTCCTTCCCCTGTGGGGTCCTGGGCCACCCTCCTGTGGGTCTCCATTGTGGAGGTTCCCAGCATCCTCCTTGGTCTCCACTGCAGGTGCCTCCATAGAGGAACCATGCTTCACCAGAGTGGTGAATGAATTGTGGAGAGGTACAACTGGAGGGATGCTGTCCAGAAACAATCACCTACAACTCTTACCCTCCACCCTGGGGAGTGCCTTTCTTCCTTTCAGACACCTATTTCACAAAGGCTAAGTAACAGGTCTAGTCACAACTGACTGCAGATATCTCCCAGCTACAGTTCCTCCCCGGCAAATTAAAGTTAAAACTAAGAACAGTCCACCCCAAAAACAGAATCAATACTAGTTACTTACACAGGTCCAAAAAGTAATAATTCAGTTCAGTGTAGTCTAGAAAATAGCCTCCTCGATTCAAGGAAGCTGTGGCTGCTTTCTCACTCTCCCTGTCTTCAATGTGAAAAGGAGACTGCAACACCTCTGAGACAAAAAAAAACCTTTTCAGCAAAAAATAAATAAATAAAATGGGGGCAAACAGTAATTTTGCTTAGCTTAATGATAAAAAGTCACAAAAATTTAAGCACCACCTGTAATAATTTCACAGAAGATATACCCTGTTAGAAACACTTTGCTACAGTGAAAAATAAAGCAGTAACAGAAGATATACCTTGCAAAAGACAATTTGAATCAGAAGATTACAACAGTAATCTGTTAGCCCACACACCTGTACGCACACCTTGTAATAATGCAGCAGAAAGTATACCCAGCAACAGCAATTTAAATCGGAGAAAAATAAAGCAATAAAATGTTAGCAACAAACAGTAACAATCCCTGTGAGTACAAAATAAAAACAACAACACACAGTAAATCTGCCTTGCCAAAAGTCTTAATCCTTTCCCTTACTCTAGTTCTTAGTTCTGTCCTTTCAAGCGAGCTAGAAGGAAAGGATGAATCAGCAGAGAATGAATCAAGTCCAGTACCTGATACCAAAAGTATATTTGAAATGCCATAGAAAACTGTCTTGAAGGGTAGGAGAATGTATTGGCACATGGTTTCACTAGAGGCTTATCTTGAGGTTAAGAGAGTAACTTGTAGGTTACATATTTAAAAAAAAAAAAACAGCATATGGGACAGAAAATAGGGAATTTATGGATTGTTGGCATGGGCTGATGGAGAAAGTGGCTCTTGAATCCATGAAGTTAATTTTGGATCAGGCAGCTCTTGTGAGGAAACAAATAGCAGGGGAAGTCAAGACTTGTGAGGAATCCTTGAAAAGTATGGTGTCACAGGAGGAATTTGAAAATTATAATAAACAACTAAGGGAGAAAGTAATTAGATATGACCAACAGCTGAAGAAAGCTAAGCAATGTAAATTTAATAGAGTTGTTAATGATTGTAGACTGGATCGAGTTTTTGATTGGCAACAAAAAAAGCATCAATCTACTCAGGAGTCTAAATCTATTTTAAAGAAAAAAAACAGGCACTGTTTTAGATTAAGCTGCAGGGCCTTCTGCTAATGAGAGTTCTGCTTCAAGTGTTTTTTTAGAGCTGTCCTCACAGCTGTAACAAAACCTGCAACAATCAGATATTCCTCACAGGATACAGCGGAGGATGCGGTTTCAACAGTAGGTCCAATATGGCAGGGGTGGATGGGGTTGGGGGGTGAAAGAAACAGAGGGAGAGGCAGATATTGAGGATTAATCTGCAGTAATATCAATACTAACATACAATATGGTCCAGACCAGGTGCCCCTTCCCCCACAGAGATTTGTGAATCTATTGTTAATATTTCTCATAGAACACTCACATCTGTGGAAGAATCTGTCCTTAATAAGGGTCTTTTTATTTTCACCCACTGCCCAACTTAATAATTGTCGGACTACTGCAAATCTTAATAGATTTGCGAGGTCATTAACTTCAAAAGGCTATATATTCTTCTATTGATATTAAATCAGATCGACCCTTCAATCAAGCAATCAATCGTTTATTTATAGAGAGCGCAATTCCAAAAAAATCAAAGCACTTGGATAATTAAACAATCCTAAAAACTATACTATAAATACAGACAATTACAGTAAAATCCTAGCGTTATTAAAAAATAAACCAATTCATCAAAATCAGGGAAAGCCATACCAAACAGATGAGTTTTAAGAGCAGTTTTAAAGCATTGGATGTTGATACCAGTTTTTCTGTAAGTCAGTCAGCCACTATATGACATAAAAGTCTGTACTGTCCACCACACAGTGTGCCTGTGAACATGTTACTAAAAAAAATGTGAACTGGACTTAGAGATTCTGAAAAATACTCCCACCAACACTTATTTTCAAAACTGTTCCAGTTTAGAAAAACAGACATTGAGAAAACTAGCCCAGGACACTACTATCACAATTAAGCTCACCGACAAGTGAGGGGTGATTGTGATAATGGACATGGATCAATATAAGAAGGAGATTTTGTGCCAGCTTCAGGATTCACAATATTACACCAGACTACCCTGACATAAGGCAGCCTTCTATAAGGAATGGACAGACGCTTTCTTAAATGAAGGCTATCTGAAGGGTTATATACAGGAGAACACATATAATGCATTGGCAGTTGCATACCCTGTAATACCTACAATTTACATTTTGCCTGAAATTCATAAACAGTTAGTGTCCATCAGGTCACCTAGTTATATCAGGGAGGGGGTGGTTAACAGAACCCTTTTCGAGATTTCTAGATGAACAGTTGCAACTGTTTGTTCAGTCTTTACCTTCGTACATTAGAGACAGTAGGGAGGTGATTAACCTGGTGGAAAATTTGGATATTCAGGATGATTGTTTTTTTGCAACATTAGATGTGAATTCTCTTTAAACAGTTATCCTTCATATTGAAGGTTTGAATGATTTGTCCTCTTTTCTAGATGGAAGGGATAAAGTAGCTTGTGTTGAACTTCCCACCAGATATTTCGTAGAAGTGGCAAATTTGGTTCTGGATTTCAACATGTTTGCTTTCAAGTCCAAATATTACAAACAGAAGTGAGGTACTGTGATGGGGACACAATGGCCCCTAGTTACGCAAATTTGTACATGGGCAAGTGGGAAGCTGATATTTTGTATGACGAGGACATGAATCCTTACCTTTCTAGTTTGGATTTGTGGTGTTGTTATATGGACGATATTCTGATTATCTGGCGTGGCACAGAAGAAGAATTTTATGAATTTGTTCTGTGGTTAGAAAACACAAATCCATGTTTGAAATTCAAGCTGACTATTAATAGGGACAGCATTACATTTTTGGATTTGAACACAAAAGAAATTGGGGGGTGGGTAGGTTGGTATGAACCTATTTCATAAACCCACAGACAGTAATAGTATACTTAGATTTAACAGTTCTCATCCAACTCATATTGCAGCGAATATTCTTGAAGGTCAACTTATTCGTACTGTGAGGAACTGAGCAGTTATGGATGATTTCAAGCTGGAAAAACAGTATCCGATTAATTGTATTAAGAGGTGGGGCAATAGCAATAAATCTACAGTGAATGCAGAACAGCATGTGGAAAATATTTCCAGAGAGTCAACATTAGTTCCAAGATCTAGAGATAGGTAATGGGAACTCCCTTTTGCTCATTTGTCACCATGTTTAGTGTGAGATCCAGAGAAGTGAGACAGATTATCACTGACAGTGGAGGGATCCTTAGGTCACAGTTGAGGTTGAGCAAGGCGGTAAAAGCAGGACCAAAGGTAATGTTTAGATATCCACCAACGATAAAGGACATGGTTGTTTCTACTTTACATGTGACTCAAAAGGCTATGTTGATTGAATGGTTACCACCTTCACCCTATGGCACACATACAGTAGGTGCGAATGATGCATGTATTGTAGATACATCGGACAAGGCAAATGTTTTAGCAGCTCCAATAATGGTGTTGAAGTGTATGCTAATGATTTTATGAACTGCAATACCTCTGGGGTTGCTTGCATTTTGTTTTGTTTATGTGGGGCTTTCTATATTGAATGCACAATATGCCAATTTTAAACAAGGATTGATGAACACATTCATGCAGTTAAAAATGATGATTTTCCTATGCCATAGTCAGACATTTACAGAGGTCCACCCAAGGTACCCCTGATGTGACTTTCATGGGTATTGAAAAAGTGAGTCTGGGCCCTCATGGTGGTAATTGGGATAAGATAATAAGACAGAGAGAATCCTATTGGATTCACACGCTAGGAGCCTGAAAGGGATTGGGTCTGAATGAATGTATAGATTTATCTGCTTCTCTCTAAACTGTAGACTTAGTCAAGTCCAGCTGGTGAGGCATGTGATGTAACACCTTTTTTAAAATTTTCTGCATGAGTGTCTAGAATCTTTTTTTTTTTTTTTTTTTTTTCTAGTTCTATGTGCTAGTTCTGAGATGTCTGGACATATTGCTTGTGTGGGGATTTTTGTTATTCAGTGCTTGTTTTATAACATGTCATGTATTGTAGTGATACATCATACTTTTTTTGCATTAAATAGTTTCTAAGACCCTCTAATTTTGTCACATGATAAATTACCTGTGACGAATATGTATTTTTGAATGTAAAAATAGGGGGAGACTTGTGTTTGTTCTGTGATATTCTTAATGCAGTTTTCATTGCTTCATTATTCACATAATAATGAATTTCATAACTGTGAGTTCCAATCCTGGTCTAGCCAATCTGTATATGATCTTGATTTTTACATTCAGTTCCTGTCCAGTTTTCTCTGGGCATGAATGTTTTTAAATTGTTTGGGGTCTTTAATTTATGGGAGCACAATGTATTTTAGCATCATGTACCATTATATTAATTTTAAATTAAGAAGGAAAGTATGGTGCATTGTTTCTGTGGTTACTCTATACTTTACATTGCCTCACTTACAACTGCACTGATACTCTGATGAAGCTTGGGGGTGCTCGAGTGAAATGTTGGTGTCGCACATCGCCAGTTGGAGCCGGTGTGGTATACAGTAAGTGCTAACTTCTAGCTATGAGGTTGTTTGTTGTATGCACGATGGTGTTTCTACTTAATAAATGGTAAGGATATTATTATTGTTTGCATTGCCTCGTGTCTTTACTGCAGGGTGCTTGGTGTTTTTTTCTCTTCATTTTAGTTTTTTATTAGCCTGGAGGCAGAAAATTGCACAGCGGGTAGCAGCACTGTTGCAGAGATAGGGAGAAAGGGATTGATCACTCCATCTCCTCAGTTGGCCATAGTCCCTCCACTCCTTTGGCTCTATCCTCCACCTACCTACCTTGTGTCCATGATGGTCTCCATCCTTCCACTACCTGGCCTATGTAGGTGTATGTAGCTGGCTGAGGCAGGTGGCTGTAAAGCCCTTCCTTAGAAGAGACTTCCTTAGCTCTCATGCAGAGCTGCTTGCTGTTGCTGCTGGCAGGAGGTGGTGACTTGGGCCCACGTGAGAAGTGCCCACCTGCATAACACAGTGGCTGGGTAACAGCAGCAATGAACCTCCTTCTCTTAGCACTGACTGCAGCAAGCACTGGCAACAATGAAGCATCATGGTGCCAACATGCACAAATATGGGGAGTGAGCATGACTAACTCTGTGAGCTTCTGTTTTGAACTGCACACCATGCTGCGCTGCAATTGCTGACCGTAACATAATGTGACCAGGCCAGGCCCAGTGGCGCTGAGGGTTGAGGCACTAGACACCACACTTTGTGTCATGTCGGTGACCCGAGTTTGGGAATGAACTCTGGCTATCAGGGGTCAGCAGGGAAGGGGAGGGATTGAGCATCTGGAGGACTGCTCTCCCTTCTCGAGGAGGGATCCGGGGAATGCGCTGCTCCTGGGCAGCCCCTGATGGTAGTCTGAGGCAGTGCAAGGAACAGGTGATGCTACAGATGTGGGTGCAGAGCTGCAGCAGATGTTGACACATAGTGCCTTGGACATCATTGCATATCTGAGCTCTGAGGGCCAACCTACACAAGAAAATTCCCACTCGGATGAGGGCTCCAGTGGCAGACACCCACATCGCCATCGCTGGGCTCTCTCCTTGAAGGCTGGCCAGATCCCCCACTGGACGGACTCTCTAACTCTCAGAAGGGTCACCAGGTGGGAGAGGCGGACCCTCCCCTAGTGTGATCCAGGGGGCTGAAAACTCTGGTTGGGGGGTGCTGGAGGAGAAGAGAGCTTCAGGCAGGGGTAGAGGTGTGTAAAAAAAAAAAAAAAAAAAAACACATGATGTGACCAGTGGTGACAAAGCAGAGCCAGATGCTATTGTTGTTTGTGGTTATGGCTGGAGGCAGTGCTATAGACCCACCTCCACTCTCGCTGCTGAGCTCAGGATCTGAGATGAACTGGCAGCCTGCAGGGAATTTTTACTGCTTAAACAAAAAAAGACCAATCAAAACACTGCAGGAAAAGGTTTGGGGCTCAAGACAAAATGTTTGGGGCTCAAGCCCCGGAAGCCCAGTCCTAGCAACACCTCTGCATAAAGGGCTTTCTGAATCAGTCAAACACAACAGCTAGTAGCAGAATGCATAAGGAAAAACAGCTTGGGGTTTCTGAATCAGAAAAAGCAAAATGAAGAACTGGTGCCTTTTAAAGAGTAGGGGCCTGATTCACCAAAGTCCCAAGAATGCAGCAAGCCCCTGGTACACCGAACATATGGCACATGGGGCATGTGGCATTCCTTGGCCAGTGATTGGGGTTTTTGATCCCGTATGGTGATTGCCGCAAGTTACACCACTTTTCTGGTCTATCTTGTGGCAATCTCGGGTACCGTTTTATGGGTCTGGCACCAAATATTTGGCGCAAGCTGCCGTAAATCGGGGAAAAGCTTTGCAAATACACCCAGTCTTCTTGTATTGGGCACAGTTTGTGCCAAAGTGTTTGGTGCAGCTGTGCCAACAAAATGGGTCAGAGACGGGGCTTGATGCCAGCCCTGTGTCGCTCTTTGTGAATTGGGCCCCCGAGAGTTTACTTAATAGAAGACTGATAATTTTATTTATTGTATTTTGCTGTATTAGTAATTATTTTCTATTTTTATAATAAAATATTTGTTAGTGCAGTGAAATAAGTGGATTTTTACCTTTGTTTTTCACACTGCTAGTAAAAAGAATTCAGTAGAATTCTGATATTGTAATGTCAGAAGCTGCCAGCTACTTAGGAGCTCAGTGCTTAAGTGAGAAACTAAATATATTTTCCTGTCTTTTTCAAAATAAATAAATACCTCTTTCAACAACAAACTTTGCATTTTATATGTTTGTACTGTTGTGGTCCATCTGTGTGATTTTACAATTATTTAAACAATAATTGGCTTGTCTTTTTTTCTTCCTGAGTAAAATCTGGTTATGAAGAAATGTTACCTGCTAAAATTATAACAAAAGATGACAGGTTATCACAAATCATATATTTCTATTAATTATATAATATTTTGATGGAAGAAAGTATTATTTCTCCGTAAAAGTCTGAAAACAGATTTTAAGTTTCCCACTGAAATACACTGGCAGCCTTGCCAGTGAAGAGTTTCTGACTTCATAATACAAAGATTCTTTTTGATTCCTTTTTTACTAGCAGTTGGCAAAAAGCAAATAAAATGATGAAAAGGTAAGTAAAGAAACAAAGGCAAACAGAATGATTGCAGAGGCATCCAAACACCCTAAGCCTTCATCTTTTAAGATACGTATCCTTCCTAAGCACTTGCTCTTTAAAGATATGCCCTCTTTAGAGAACATTAAGCAGGTGTGGCAGTTCTTCAGAACAGAATGAAGTTTTGAAAAGGTCTGTTTCTAATTTGACTCCTAGCCTTTCTTCCAAATGGAATGGGGTGAGAATGATGAAAAACATTTCATCTGGGATTGCCTTGCTGGTGTAGTGGCATCACTACCTCTTACGCTGCCAGTGACCCACGTACGGGAATGAGCTCGGGACATTGGAGGGTTGGCCAGGGAAGGAGGGCCGACTATCCATAGGACTACTCTCCTCCTATGGGGTCGTGGATCCCAGTGCTAGCCTGCCCCCTTTGCAGAGTTTAGATGGCAGGCTGTTGAGGATGCAGGGTGAGGAGGAGGGGTGGCGGCCGTCAACACATGTTGTGCTTAAGTGCGTGCCATGCATCATGATTGCATTGCATGCCTGCCCCTCTAATTGGGAGGAAATTGCTGGCCAGCTGGATGATTCCAGCCACCCACAAGCTTCACACCTGATAACCCATGTGAGGCCACCAACTGGATGTGTGCTACGCTGGGGGTTGGGGAATCCCATTGACCTGGATAAGGGGGCACGCTCTGGGGGAACATGTGGCTGGCAAGTCCTGGGAGACGTTGGAGTGATGGGGCTAGAGTGGTACCCAAAGATGGGGCCTCTCAGAACAAGGGGGGATAAAGAAATACACACACATAGAAAAGAAAAACTATTAATCCTATACAGCATTTATAATGCAGATACAGTGTATGGTTACGGACAGTCTACTGTGCATGAAAATCCATACACTCAAGAACCATGTTGTACCATAGTTGTGACATCAGAACTGTGGTACAGCCGGCGACTTCTGAAAGTCATTGTACCAGAGTTCTGACATTACAACTGTGGGACCCTCTGACAAAATCCTCTTAAAAACATTGCTTCACACTCAGCTTTCAAACTGCAGATTGCCCCACACAGTCCTTCTGTAAAAATGGATGTGGCAGTTTTTACAAAGTTATTTCTGCCTCATAGCCTCTTCCCATTTGTCTTCTTCAACAGCATTGATTCAGTGCTTCTAACCCCAGGATTCCCTCGCTTAATATTTATGCTTGCAGAGAGATGCTCTGGAGATAGAACATTATTCAAATGATGGAGTTTAGAATGTAGGTTCAAACTCTGCACTCTCATCCAGTCTGTCAGTTACCTTAGATTTGTTTCTTTGCCTGAAGATAGCAGTCACCTCAAAGTCAGCTCTGGTTCTCCAGACAGTTAATTGTTTTTTCTAAGTGTTTTAAAAATTAAATTATCACTGTTCAATTTAGTTTTGTGATACTCTACATTAGTTAGAGTGTTATTTTAAATACATAGGTTTCTCCAGTTCCTGATTGATTCCCAGGAACCGGATAATACCCTAGCTTTCCACGTTTTAAATTTTTTACTAAATGTGTCTAAAACCACTTATTTTTTACTTTTACAGCAGTGGTTTCACCTATACGGTTTTCAGCTGGCCTGCTGGTGCAGTGGTAGTGCTACCGCTTGTGGCATGAACGACCCAGGTTCGGGAATGAGCCCAGAGCATTGAAGGGTCTGCCAGGAGAAGAATGAGCATCCATCGGACTGCTCTCCTCCACAGGGGTGGGTGGAGAGAAGATGTCCGCGAAAGTCTTGACGCCGGACTACAGCTGGGAGTCAGTGAAACAGACACTTCCTGTGCATGCAGGTCTGGGGCTCAGTGATCATTGGTGCAGCTGTGCATGGAAGCATGTATCATAGTATCCTAGTAATGTGTCAGCAGAAAAGGACCATCCTGGCCCATCCAGTCTGCCCATCTCCCCTACTTGTCACTGGTGCACAAGTAGCCTATCCTCTGTCCTCTAACCAACCCCATATGTCTATCCCATGCTCTTTTGAATTTCTCCACTGTTTTGACACCTACCACCGCCTCAGGTAATCTGTTCCAGGGTTCAACCACCCTCTCAGTGAAATAACACCCCCTTACATTACCTTTAAATCTTCCTCCTTCCAATCTTAAAGTATGACCTCTTGTTTTAACTTCGACTTTCCTTTTAAATAGACTTCCTTCCCTCCCTTTACTTATCCACTTCATGTACTTGAATGTCTCTATCATGTCTCCCCTCTCTTCTAAACTCCAATGGATACAGATTTAATTCTCTGTCTTGTCTCATATGGTTTCCCTTGCATACCCTGCACCATCTTTGTTGTCCTTCTCTAAAACTTTTCTATTACATCTATGTCCTTTCTTAATTGAGGCCTCCAGAACTGTACCCCATACTCCAGGTGTGGTCTAACCATGGTCTTATATAATGGCATCAGCACCTCCCTCTTCCTACTAGTTATGCCCCTTCCTATGCACGCCATCATTCTATTTGCTTTGCCAACTGCCTTACTATATTGATCACTTACCCTAAGGCTGTTTAATATTATAATCCCCAGATCCCGTTCCTGTTCTGTTTGCTTTATCTGCTGTCCCCCCAGTGAGTACTTGGCCAGTCGATTTTTATGCAGTGTGTGCATCACCACACACTTCTTTGTACTGAGCTTCAGCTGCCATGTTTCTGCCCATTTCTCTAGTATACTCAAATCCCTTCTCATGGCCTCAACCCCTCCTTCAGTGTCAACCCTATTCCATGTGTGGCATGCCTCGGATGTCACTGCACATCTGAGCTTCAGAGGGGAAACCTTCAAAAGAAACTCCCTGCGGCAAAGCAGCATAATGAAGTTGGGGAGTCCTGCTAAACCCTTACACTGAAACAACACCACAGCCTAAATCTCAGCTGGGATCCAGGGGTTATATAGGTCCTTTCCTTTGGGGGACCCCACCATGAGGGGTCAATCACGGTCCTCCCAGACCGGGCAGCTGGGAGAGGAGTGCCAGGGTGGATGGCAACTTGGGGGTCCAGGGCTGACAATGGGGTACATCCCCACACTAGCTGGAGAGCTAAAGAAAACAACCAAACAAAAAAATATTATACAGGCATTTCTGTTTCCCCAAACTGCAGTGAAACTTCTCTGGCTGACACAAGCAGCGTAAAACTTGGGAACTCTGTATTGTTTGTTTAGACGAACTCGTTACTATTTTTTTGTGTGCATATTTAACAACCATGCACTAAATAAATAGAATAATAGGTTAGTGTATATTACAAGGCAGTAATTCCATTTAGAGGTTCTGGGGACATAGAGAACCTCGAGAGCAAAGCTCGAGAGGTTCCCATGTCCCCAGAACCTCGAGATGGAATTACTGGCTTACAATATACTCTAAGCTATTTGTTATTTTTTTTTAGTATATGGATCCGAGTTTGTTTTTTCTGCATTTTGTTATGGGCGGTTGGCTGCTTCAGTGAAGGACTCTCTCAGTCCTGGCTGACTGCTGCAGTGACTCGCGCTGTCTCATTTGCCCCCTCCTTTCCGCTCGCTCACTCCCTCCCCCCTTCCTGTAAGCACAGCACAATAAAATTGGTAGGCAGTTCTACTTTTTTCCTTTTGGGAAATGGGGACCACAGGATCAACCAGATAATTCCATTTTTGGGCAGTCTTAAAATAAAAGAAATGGGGAAATACGGAGGACCCGGTTCACTCGCGCTAGCGGGAGACGGACGCCATGTTTAAGTGTTGTTCTGCCTGCCCACTAAGGAAAAGTGGCCAATCAGGAGGCACGAGTTTTGAAAGGTGTTGGGTGGCAGACTTGCGGTTGCACTGTTGAGGTTTAGTGATAATACTGTCGTTCAGGTCCCAAACAATACTGTTACGGCACCTGTGCCAGGCTGGAGTGCAAAACGCACTGTCCCCCCTTGATAAGGTTGAGGGTAAGGGGAGGGTACCACTGAGAGGAGGGGGAGGAACTAAGGAGCCGAGGGGGGGAGGATGGATGGATTGGGTGGAAGGTGGTCTCCCTAAATGCAAGGAGCCTGGGTAATAAAACAGCGGAGCTTCAGGTGCTCCTTGCGGAGGGAAGTGTGGACATCACTGCAGTAACTGAGCATTGGGTCACCCAGTACCATGATTGGGATCTGGCAATCCTGGAGTATAAAATTTATGGGAAAGACCGGGGGTTTGGGAGAGGGGGTGGGGTAGCACTATATGTGAGGGAAGGGATCAGATGTACGAGGGACGAGGGGGAGGAAGGGAGGACAGAGGCACTGTGGATGAAGATTCTGGACTCCAAGGGTAGAAAGCTGAGGCTGGGGGTGGTGTACAGACCACCAGCCCAATCAGTGGAACTGGACAGGGAGTTAGTGAAGCAAATAAGGAGGGTGTGTAGAAAGGGGAGTGTGGTGATTGTGGGGGATTTCAGTTTGCCGGGGGTAGATTGGAGCACCCCTGCCACCTCCAGTGCCAGGGAACAGGTGCTCCTGGATGTGATCCAGTATGGTCTCCTGACACAGCTGGTCAGTGGGCCAACATGACCAGGTAACACGCTGGACTTGGGGCTGTCAAATGGGGAGGCAGTGAGGGAAATAAGGGTGGAAGACCCACTAGCTGGTAGTGACCACCAAACAGTGTGGTTGATTCTGAAGTTGGGCAGGGAGTCTGGAGGCACAGTAACAAAGGTGGTGGATTTTAGGAGGGTGGACTTTGGGAGTATGAGAGAAATACTGCAAGGGAAATTTCAGGGTATTCGGCCAGAGATGGATGCTCAGCAAAAGTAGGAAATTGTTAAAACTGGGCTAACAGAGGCTACAGAAGCTTGCACCAGGACTAGGAGCAAGAAGTGCAGAGTCAGGAAACCATGCTGGCTGAACAGAGAAGTGTTGGAGGGGGTGAGGGCAAAGAGAGCTGTGTACCAGAAGTTCAGGAGAGCGAGGAAGGAAGAGGACAGGGAAGCTTATGTGAGTTGGTCCAAGGCGGTGACCAAGCGAGTGAGTGTAGCCAAGGC
Organism: Neoceratodus forsteri; assembly: GCA_016271365.2. Taxonomy (NCBI): domain Eukaryota; kingdom Metazoa; phylum Chordata; order Ceratodontiformes; family Ceratodontidae; genus Neoceratodus; species Neoceratodus forsteri. The sequence continues at coordinate 664,905,461 of CM057458.1, forward strand.
CTCCAGGGAGCTAAAGTTAACGCAAGTCATCAAGGGAGGGGAGAAGGACTTGTTTAGATATGTCAGGGAAAAGAGGAAGTGCAGAGACCGTATAGTGAAGATAAAGTGGGGAGGGGAGTGGGTGGAAAAGGGAGAGGAACAAGCGGAAGTACTAAATGGATACTTTTGCTCCATTTTCACAAAGGAGAAGGATGGTCCATTACCACCATGGACTGGGAGGATGGAGGTGGGAAAGGAGGAGATGACAAACTGAATGATTGAGGAGAGTAGGGTACTAGAGGGTCTGAGGGCATTAAGAATGGACAAGGCACCAGGTCCTGATGGCATCCACCCCAGGGTGCTGAGAGAGATGGCAGAGGTGTTGGCCGAGCCACTGGCAGACCTGTTCAGCACCTCCCAGGACATGGGATGGGTGCCGCAGGACTGGAGGGTGGCCCATGTGCCCATACACAAGAGAGGCCCTAGGGACGAGCCAGAAAATTATCGGCCTGTCAGTCTCATTCCATAGTGGGTAAACTTATGGAGATGATACTGAAGGAGAGGCTGGTGTCATTCCTCAAGGGTAATGACCTCCAGGATGGGCGGCAGCATGGGTTCATCTCGGGGGAGGTCTTGTAAGACCAATCTAATAGAATATTACGACTGGGTAACAAGAGAGCTGGATATGGGTCATGCTGTAGATGTCCTGTACTTGGATTTCAGCAAGGCCTTCAATTCAGTGCCTCATGGGAGGCTGGGGGGGGGGGCTGACTGCTGTAGGAGTGGGGACGAAGCTAACAAACTGGATAAGAAACTGGCTGCAGGGGAGGCTGCAACGGGTGGTAGCGGGGTGGAGCTCTTGACACCTAGACCGATGATGAGCGGTGTGCCGCAGGGCTCGGGTGCTGGGCCTGGTTCTGTTTGGGCTCTTTATCTCAGATATTGCACACAGAGTTGGGAGCAGGGTTACTCTGTTTGCAGATGATACCAAAATGGGGGCAGTGGTGGATGAAGAGGATGGATGGAAACTACAAGGGGACCTAACCAAACTGGAGGTATGGTCGGAGAAGTGGTAGCTGGGATTCAGTGCGAAAAAGTGCAAGGTTATGCACTTCGAGGCAAAGAACCCAAGGAGGGACTATTGGTTGGGAGGGGTGAGACTGGGAATCACTAAGAAAGAGAAGGACTTAGGGGTATTGGTAACAGGGAGCATGAACAACTCTGCCCAGTGCAGGAAAGCAGCAGCTAAGGTGAACAGGATGCTGGGCTGTATCTCAAGGGGTTTCTTGTCCGGGTATGGGGAGGTGATCCTGCCCCTCTACAGATCTTTGGTCAGGCCGCACTTGGAGTACTGTGTGCAGTACTGGTGACTTTATCTGAAGAGGGATATTAATTTACTGGAAGGTGTGCAATGGAGGGCAACAAAAATGTTACAGGGGATGGAGGGCAAGGCCTAGGAGGACAGGCTGAATGAGCTGAATATGTACACGCTGGAGGAGAGAAGGGATGGGGGGATATGATTGAAACATTCAAGTATTTGAGGGGGACAAACAAAGGTAGCACTGAAGGGGTGTATAAACTGAGGAAGGGTAGGGACATGAGGGAGCATGGACTAAGATTGGAGGGCGGAAGATTTAGGAGGCAGATGAGGAGGCTCTACTTCATGGAGAGGGTGGTGTCTAAATGGAACACTCTACCAGAGCGGGTGGTATCATGTAAGACAGTAGGAAGTTTTAAGAGGGCGTGGAACAGGGCATGAGGAGTGTCTGGGTGGAGGGGGCTGAGGCCATCATGGGAATGACAGATGGGGAGGGGGCAGCTGCAATCTAGGGGGCTAGCTGCACACTCTGGTAGACATTGATAGACCAGGTGGTCCGTTTCTGCTGGCAGATTCTTATGTTCATATGAATGATGATAGTATTATAGGTTCATAGGATTTTACGAGTTCAAGGGCAGAACCCATTTTATTTTACTTATTGTTGACCGGGTAAGTGCACTAGACAAATCCTGCCTATCTTCAGGCACGACTCGGGGGAGGGGGATATAGATGAATGCCAACTGACCTTGAACCAGATTAAGCTGTTGGTGGTATTTTTAATGAATGAGGGAAATTTGGCCAGGACACCGGGGAAATTCCCCTACTGCAGTTCGGCAGTAGGGGGCTGGCGGAGCAACAGGGAGCTCAGTCAGTAGAGACTGGACTCGTGAGTAGATGGCCGCGTTAGCGGAGTGTGCTGGTGATAATCCTCTGAGAGAGGATTGCTCTATTGCGGGAACGGTGCAGTCGGCACGTTGTGATGTACAGGATGAGGCTGCAGGACATGTATTGGGATTAATCGGAACGATGAAGACATGTTCGGGAGCATTTCCCGAGATGGAGCGTAGGTTTTTGCAACCAGTAAACCTGGAGTCGGAGAATGAAAAGAGAGCGGCACCACAGGCGATGGTAGCGGTTTCCCTACTTCCGGAAGGAGAGAAACGAGGTGACACAGACGACGTAGTTCTTGAGACACCGGAGGAAGAAGTAGTGCTGGTGCAGGATCATGGTGAAAGCGAGTTGGGAGGAGAGCAAATTAAGCGTGATGCAGAGAGGAACCCCAAGAGTATTTTGTTCGGAGAACGAGAGGAAAGGTATCGACCGGACAGTATGCAACTAAAGGTAACAGATTTGGTTAAAAACATATCGGGGGCGGCTATTGCTACTGCTGATAAACCGGAGGTGTTACAGGACTTAAATATAGAGACACTAAAAGTGGCTGGTATGGATTTTGACAATGGGGTTTTTGTGGGGCAAAGGGATACTTCCTGCATTTATCAAACGGATCCCTTTCACCAGGATAGAGTCTCAGATTTTTTTCTCAACCAACGCCATGGGTCTGGTATGGACAGGGTTGGAGAGACTGGTACAGATAAAAAAATAACATTTCTATTTTCTAAACGTCATGCAGCAGTATCAAACAACGCTAGTAATCCTGAGAGAGACACTCTAACACAAACGGCTCAATCTAAGGATGCACTTCCTTTGCGCACAGGGTCTGCAGCACAGACCTCACAGGTGGAAGCTTGGTCTCCTGATCGAGCTTTAAGAGAGGCGGGTTGGACATTAAACAAAGGAGCTTGGCACCCAACTCCTGACTGGGACCCTACTTTGAATTTTTCACAAGCTACACCAGCTTGGAAACCTAATATACCTTTGCCTGTGGTTTCTGAAATGGGAGGGGGGGGGGAATGAGGTACAACACGATCCTCAAAAGATAGTTTTTGATCATTCAGTACCATTGGAAACTAATGTACAACAAAACGAAGGTTCAGTACATGTTTTACCAATTCAAAAACCGTTAATGTCTGAATTGTTTTCTAGAACTAAGCAGGAGGCAGCTCCTCGAAGGAACGCAGTACGGATTAGGTATAGGGTGGTTTGGAGAATAGGCCGGACAGAGGATATGTGGGGAAATGTTTGTTGAAAGACTCCCTACATTTTTCACCTAGAGAAGTCTTTGCATTTATAAACATATCCGGAGAGGATAATTTTGATGTTAGTTTTAGATCTGCCCAGGCACTAGATTTGTTTTGGGAAAGATATAATCAGGTGAAGTTTTCACCCTGTGGACACCCTTTTTGTAATTCCCTGACAAAACCATTAATAAAGTTTGTCACTATTATGTTTCGAACGAGGGTGTGCATGTGGGCGACATTTCATACTGGTTGAGTCAGAAGTGTGAAGTTTTAAGTCCCTGAAGCCATTTAGATTCTGAGCAGTTTTGGACTGGGGGATGGAAGTTCAAAGTTAAACTTCGGCAGACAGAAAAAGGAGTGGAACACATACCTAACTCGTTCCTTTTGGGACGAGATAGAGGGGTGTGTTTTTATGCAGGGCAGCCCAGAGCCTGTTACAGGTGTGGTGCTCGTACCCATTTGTCAAGTTCCTGTGACAAACCCCGCTGTGAAAATTGTGGTGAGATTGGACATGGGGTACTACAATGTGAGAACCCAATGCGGTGTGATTTATGTGAGGGGGTTGGTCATGTTTTTGCTGAGTGTGAGTGGGCCGCAAGGAATAAACCATCAACAGGTTGTCCTGAATTATTGATTCAAGAAGCACAGGATAAAGTCATTCCACCTGTAGAGGAAGAGATAAGATCTCAGGTGACTCCAGATATTACAAGTATAAATGACACAGGTCAACATGTGGTGGAGGATGAACAGTTGAAGCTACCCTTAGTAGACAGTTTAGGAACAGTAGTGGTACAGAAAGAGATGGAAGAAAAAGGGGTGGTACGTCCTTTGGTATTAGTTCCTGTACGTCGATCATCGAGGCATACTAAGACCAATCTAGGGCCTTCCCCGGTTGAAATAGAATCAAATAATCCCTTTTCGGTGTTAACTTCCTCTTGGGGTGATACGGAATTAAATAATCAGGAGTTAGATTCCCAACAAATGCAGGATAGTCCGCCTTCTCCTTTGAGAGTTTCTGAAGGTTATAAGGGAAAGAAGAAAAAGAGGAGAAAAAAAGATGGCTAACAGATTTTTTTCTTTTCTTGTTTCCCTGAGGCATGACTATTACCCTGGGTTCTATAAATGTACACAGTCTTTTGAATCATAAAAGAAGAAAGATTGTGTTTGAGTATATCATTCCCAAAGTTTGCAGATTTGTTTATTGCAGGAAACCTGGATGTATTCTCTGGATCAAAGTAGGCTTTTTCAGCGAATGGTGCTGGGGCCTTCTTACTGGTCCTTCGGTCAGGATTCGGCTGATGGGATAGGGGTTGTGTTTAACTCATTTCATTTTTCCTTAATTAAATTAATGGACATAGTGCCTGGACGGTTATTGATCCTTGATGGGGTGTGGAGGTCTTTGACGTGCAGATTTATTAATATTTATTGTTCTCAAATTAAATCTGAAAGGATAGCCTTGTTTCACATGATTAAGCCATATTTGTTTACCTCATATATAATTTTTTTGTGTGGTGATTTCAATTGTGAGCTTCAGATGCAGACAGGGAAAATTAAGCCTGGAGCTCAGGATAAGGAAAAGATAGAAAAAGTTAAAAAGATATACTGTGATTCAAGGGCATTGGAACAATTGATAAAGGGATCTGGTCTGGTAGACGGTAGAAGTAGACAACGGGGAGGAGTAGATTTTACTTTTAAAAAAAATACATTTACTTCTACTATTAACTATATATTTCTTTTGGACTTGGTAGTATTTGAATTTTTTATACTCCCTGTTTCTTTCTCTGATCATTTGCTTTTGTTGTGTAAAATTGGTCCTGTGAGGTTTCCGGTTAAACCAAGAGTAAGATGGAAACTAAATGCGACATTACTTCAGTGTACAGAAGTTAGGAATAAGTTTAATTTATTATTGAAGGCTAGATTGTCAGTAGCTTTTTTTTATGATGATTTGGGGGAATGGTGGGCAGATTCCAAAAAGGATTTTTCATCATTTTTAAAAATATTGGTAAAACTAGGGGAAATGTTAAGTTTTTGCGTTATTTAAAATTGAGGCAACATTTGTATGACCAGATTTCTTTGGCAAATATCTCTAAAGTCGATAACTCTAACCAAATTGCACTCCTGAAACAACAACTTAAAGAATGGCAATATGATAGGGCGGAAACTTTACATGCTTTGTTTAGATTTGGAAATAAAAAAGGTCCAGAAGGTGATCCTTATGAGGCCTTTAAAAAATATAGATCTAATACTACTATTGATGGTCTAAAGGATGGTAATGGTAATATTATTACAGAGCAGGAGACACTGACAAAAATGATAGAACATTTTTTTCAGGCTCGTGAACCTGTGAATGCTCCTAGTTTTTTACGGATGGAACAATTCTTGGAAAATTTAGAAAAACCTAAAAATCCTACAGGTATAGGGGATTTAGTGTTGCCTATTTCAAAACAAGAAATTGTTACAGCAATTAAGCAGTTGACATCTGGAACATCACCTGGTAAGGATGGCCTGACGATAGAATTATATAAGGCATTCCTGATTCCTTTGCTATAGGTTTAGAGTTAGTGCTTAATTTTTTCTTCTTTCTGCTAATTTTCCACTTTGGTTCTCTGAGGGTCTTTTAATCTTTTTATTTAAATCTGGAGATAGATATTCACTGGATAATTGGAGACCTATCACTTTATTGAACTCAGACTATAAGATATTAATGAGTATTCTAAACGCCAGATTAAAACAAATAGCACTTCAGGTTTTATCCCCAAATCAATATTGTAGTGTACCAGGTAAATCAATCTTTCAAGCGCACCAATATATTAGAGATTGGATAGAATATGTTAACATGTGTAACTTAACTGGTTGTGTGGTATCGGCAGATCAAAGGAAAGCTTTTGATAGGGTATATCACCCGTTTTTATTCTTAGTTTTATCTCATTATGGGGTGCACCAGACTTTTGTGACTTGGCTCAAGGAGATATATAACACTAATTTAACTTACCCTATGTTAAGTACTATGATAGGGACTGGATTTCATATTCCTACTGGAGTAAGGCAGGGATGCCCATTGAGCCCATTGTTATATGTATATGTAATAGATACTTTGATTCAATATGTGTCACGCCTAGGATTATGGGATGGAATTACAGTACCTTCATTACACCAGAATGTCAGAGTATTAGCTTATGCTGATGATTTGTGCTTATTTTTTCAAAACAAAGATCAAATAGTGTTATTTCTAGACTTCATGTTACAATATTCTGATGTTTCGAATGCACAACTGAATCCTTCTAAAAGTAGAGGATTATTTATAGGGTACAACTTCCTGAATCGATAGTTGTTGAAGGTATTTATATCTCCCCTGAACCTTTAAGGATACTTGGGATATGGTATGGACCTCAGAATTTGCCTTCATTAAATTGGGAAAAAGGTTTACAGGCTGTTGAGGCTAAAGTCAATGTATGGAAACATTGGAGACTACCAAAATTACAGAGGGTTGCAATCATAAAAAAATTTCTTGTTCCATTATTGTTATATATTGCCCAGGTTGTACCACTCCACCTTTACTAGAAACTAAACTTTATAGTTTATTTTTCAAATGTTATGGGGTAATAAACAGCAATTAAGCGTCATTATACCTATTTATCAAAACAATGTGGAGGTTTGGGATGATTGATCCAATCATTTTCTTTACTACTTTATTTATTTTCTCAAATTTTAAGGAAATATGGGATTTGAACCCAGGGACTGACTTACTCTTACTGTCAGTCATACTGAATAAATACCTCAAGGCTTGGTCGCAAGATGCCCCTAAACCTATTCCTACGTTAGATGTTCCTGTTTTTTTCTTACCTATTATTAAGAAAATATATAAATGGAAATTAACAAGGGATAATATACGAAGCTGTTCAGGGAAGTTGTTATATAGTACGGTACTGACACTTTTATATCCTAGTGAACCTGCTTTTAAAAATTGCCCATCCCAAAATATTAAAGCAGTGCTTACGAGGTTAAATAATCCTAGACTACCCAGTTATATGTGGGAATTAACATGGTTATCAGCTTATGGTCGTATTGGGGTAAGAGGGAACGCCAAATATAAAGCTCATTCTGAACGTAATTGCCCTTATTTACAGTGTATTAATGTAGAGGAAACAATGGAACATTTTTTACTTGACTGTTCATATGCTAAATCTTTATGGAAATTTTTAATGATTCAATGGAATATGAAATGGTTAGGTACAATAGATTATAATATTTTGGTATTGGGTAATTGTTCACATTTACAATCAAGGTACGATTGTGGAACGTTAAATATATTGTGCTGTACTTTGATATATTATCTTTGGCAGGCTAGATGCCAATGGGTGTTGTATCAGAAATTAATGCCCCTCGAAGTAGTTTGTTGCTTGATAAGTAGGGCTTTAAAAAGGGTGTATTTAGCAGATATTGCCTTTGCATCACCTAGAACAGTTATGAATTGGTGGAAGGGTATGTCTTATTTTATTAAATATAAGTAATGAGGTGAAACATACTTGAGTTGAGATTAGTGGGATCAGTTTACAGAGAATAAAAAAAAACAAAAAAAACTGTGAAATTTCATAGAAATATGTATATGTTCTATTATATTGTTCTTTTTAATGTCAAATTGACGGTTTCTGTTTTCCTTTTGCTTTTATATATTGAATTATGTGATATAACTATATGAAGATTTGATGTATTTTGTGTGATTTAACACTGTTATTATGATTTGTTTTGATGTTATTATAATAAAAAATTCCCCTACTCTTTTTAAAAAATGCTATGGGATCTTTAACATCCACCTGAACTACCACCAATCCAGGCAGATGGGACCTCGGTTTAACATCTCATCTGAAAGACGGCACCTCAGAAGTGCAGCAGCCCTCATGCTGCACTACAGTGTCAGTACTGGGATATTAACCCAAGTGCCAGATGTGGGAATCCTGGTGGTATTCTGGAGGTGGGGCACCCCCAGAGAAAGACCTCTTTGCCTCACATGAGAACCACCAGTTACCCCAGTTTTGCTGCAGGCCACCATGGATGCCCCGGTATCAGGGAGGACCCTGTATGCATTTCCTCCATTTCTCTTGCTGCTCAGGGTCCTGATCAAGCTCAGGTCCCAACCAGCTACAGTGATCCTGATAGCCCCAGACTGGACCAGACAACCATGGTACTCCCTTCTACTCTCCCTGTCAGTGGCTCAACCTATACACCTTCCTCACAGGTACAACCTCCTGACCACCTCACAGGGTAGGAGCCTGTACCCGAACCTAAGATCCCTCAAGCTTAGGGCATGGCTGTTGAGGACCTAGAGTATGCTGATTTACACCTTTCAAAGAGTGTCCTCAGGGTCCTTAGGGGTTTAAGGAAACCTTCCACAAAGAAAACCTGTGTCTCCAAGTGGAAGAGGTTTTCCATATGGTGTAATAGTAACAGTGTGGTACCCTCGCTGGCTGGGTTACCAGTCTTGCTGGACTGTCTCGTTGTTTCAGCCACCTGCATTTGCTGGGCATACAGCCCACTACCATTAAGGTCTACCTGACATCAGTCTCAGCCTACATTTCAGCTGGTAAGGGTATCTCTATGGCCTTTAACCCCATATTCAAAATGTTTTTCAAGGGGATTGGCACATTTGCACCCTTCCCGCAGGGAACCGGTGCCAACATGGGACCTCAATGTCTGTATTGCTAAGCCCATGGAGCCCCCATTTGAGCCTGGCTACAACACATCTCAAATTCATGACATGGAAAGCTGTCTTCTTAGTGGCTATTACCTCAGCCAGGAGGATTAGTGAGCTACAGACCCTGTGCACAGAGTTAAACTACATCTCATTCCACATGGATAAAGTGATCCTCAGGACCAATAGGAAATCCCTTCCTAAAGCAGTGTCTGACTTCCATTTGAATCAGTCAGTCACATTGCCAGTCTTCTTCACCAACCACTCCAGTTCAGATGAATGCAGGCTTCACAGTCTGGATGTCAAAAGAGCCCTCAGTTACTATCTTGACCACACCAAGCCCCACAGGCAGGGCAAGCAGCAACTGTTCCTGACCTATGGGGAAGTGGGAAAAGGAAAACCAGCTTCTAAAAGGACAGTTTCACACTGGATAGTGGCATGCATCCAGTTCTGCTACAGCAAAGCTGGTAAGGAGACCCCAGTGGTCCTGAGGGCCCATTCCACAAGGGGCACAGCTGCTACAACAGCAGCAGCCAGAGACATTCCCCTATTGGAAATCTGTAAAGCAGCTACATGGATAACAGTACACACTTTCACAAAGCACTACTGTTTGGACACTCACTCCAGAAGAGATGCCAGGTTTGGCACAGCAGTGCTGAAGAGCCTATTTCCAAAATAGGTTCTGTACCCTCCTCCAAAGGTACTGCTTCATAGTTTGCAATAGTTAATCATATTGAAGAATTCCTGGAGTTAGAAGAAAACATTACTCACCATAGTAACCTTGTTTCTTCCAAGGTATTCTTCAATATGATTAAACCTCCCACCCTACCTCCCCTTCCAGAACCAGTTGGCCTCTGCAGAGCAGCTGGACTTTCTGTACAGATATGGATCTGGCCTTAGTTGTGTTAACAGACCATGTTTGAAACCAGACGGGGGATGTTGTTCCCTTCTTTGTTCCTATCTGACTTAAGCATATAGAACAAGTTATAGGGGATTTGATGTTAATTCATTTTTTTTTTTATTGTTATTACTAGAATAGCTAGTTAGGGGTCTTGCCCTGCAGGCTTTCATAAATCTGAGCATTATAGAATGCAGCAGTTGGTAAAGGCAGCAGTTTGAATGGTGGCATGAGCGAATGAGTGTTCCATCATTTGCATATATTCCATTTCTCTCCGGGGCAGTTCAACACAGGATGCTGACAGTGACAGTTAATCATACCTTACGAACATACGAACATACAAATGTGCCAACAGAAACAGACCACCCGGTCTATCTAAGTCTGCTCTGAGTATGCAGCTAGCACCCCTAGTTTGCAGCTGTCCCACCCTCCCAATTGTCATCCCACTGCCAACTCCCACCCCCCACCCTCACTCTCCCCATTCCCTGTCCCATGCCCTTTGAAACTGTTCACAGATTTACATGATACCACCCATTCTGGTAGAGCATTCCATTTTGCTACCACCCTCTCTGTGAACTAGTGTCTCCTCATTTCCTTCCTAAATCTTCCCCTGTATTCTTAGTGCATTCCCCTGGTGACCCTCCCCCTCCTTAACTTAAAGACCCCATCTGCCCCATCCTTATTGATTCCTCTCAGATACTTGAATATCTCTATCATGTTCCCCCATCCCTTCTATCCTTCAGGGTGTACATATTCAGGTCTCTCAGCCTGCTGTCATAATATGTCCCTTCCATTCCACATATCATCTTTGTTGCCCTCCTCTGCACCCCCTCCAGTAGCCTTATATCACGCTTTAGGTACGGCCTTCAAAACTGCACACAGTACTCTAAGTGCGGCCTTACCAGTGACCTCTAGAGGGGCAAGATCACCTCTGTTCACCTGGATGAAAAAACCCTCGCTGTGCACCCCAGCATTTTGTTCACTTTTGCAGCCGCTCTCCTGCACTGGGCAGTGTTGTCCATGGTCCCTGTTATCATTACCCCTAGGTCTGTCTCCTCCTCAGTGATCCCCAGCTTAACCCCTCCCAGACAGTATTCTCTCCTTGAGTTCTTCACCCCAAAGTGCATAACCTTACACTTCTTTGCACTGAACCCCAGCTGCCACCTCTCTGACCACTCTTCCAGCTTGCTTAGGTTCCCCTGCAGCTGCTTCCATCCCTCCTCTCCATTCACCACTGCTCCGATTTTGGTGCCGTCAGCGAACAGACTTATCTTGCTCACCACCCCGTGTGCGATGTCTGATATGAAGAGCCCAAACAATACTGGCCCCAACACAGAGTCCTGTGGCACCCCACTTGTCACCAGCCTTGGAGTTGAGAGTTCCCCTCTCACCACCAGCCGTTGCAGCCTCCCACTTAGCCAGCTTGTAATCCAGTTCATCATTTTTGCCCCTACCCCTGCACCAGTTAGCTTCCCCCCCAAGCCACCCATGAGGCACAGAATCGAAGGCCTTGATGAAGTCCAAGTAAAGAACATCCACCGCATGACCCTTATCCAGCTCACCTGTCACCCAGTCATAATATTGTATCAGGTTGGTTTGACAAGACTTCCCTGAAACAAACCCATGCTGCCTCACATCCTGGAGGCCATTGTCCTCCAGGTACGACACCAGTCTTTCCTTTAATATTGTCTCCATGAGTTTGCACACTATGGAGGTGAGACTTACGGGGTGATAATTACCCGGTTCATCCCTTGGTCCACTCTCGTGTAATGGTACTACATGTGCTGTCTTCCAGTCCTCCAGACCTTGGAAGAAACAAGATTACTATGGTGAGTAATTTTTTTCTTCCTGAACTCTTTGTCTTAGGTTGTTCCCCAGCATCTCCTTCAGTTCTCCTGGTTCTACCCACTGTGCCCCACCCCCCGGCAGCCTGCTACTCCCCAACTTCCTCCCTTAGAGGAGTAGGATAAGGGTCAGGTCTGCTGAGGTGGACCGTTTGCACTGAAGATCCATGTGGGCTTGGCAGCACAGGTGGTATTTCCTCTTTTTCATCATGAAAATGCCAGCAAGGTGATAGGGTGTAAGCTAGGGTGGACAAACCTTTAGATCCAATAATTTTAGGATTGGGTGAAGAAATTTGGCATAAAAATTAAATAAACCAGGTATAATAAGGATTCAGGTATCCAGACTGTAGTTTTAAATCGGTATGTATCATTTTCTTAATTTTATTTCCTCCTTCTTTTCTTTTCTTTAGAAAATAGCTCACTGGTAACATGTTGACAGATATTCAGGCATTTAGCAATAATGCTGTTTTCATGCTGGGTTAAGACTTAAGAACTAAGTGGTATTCAGGGAATAGGGTAGCACATATTAGTTAGTCCAGCTGTATGCAGGAACAGCCTTAATATATATATATATTTTTTTTAGTGATTATTTCTCCCCCTGCCCGGCAGCCACCATCAGCCCAACCAGCACCCCCCCCCACATCCTGGAATTACTGGGGTTTACCTTAAGCCCGGCCCAGGAGCAGAGCCCGTGGAGGGTCAGGCGTCATCCTGCTGCTGGTGCCATGAGTTTCTGTTTTCTAGGTCCCATTTTACCCCGGGGCCCCAGGAGTAGAGATGCATGTGTGTGGAGGCGTGCATGCATACTACAGCCCCGGTGACGGACCCATCCACCCACCCGATGACCTAGCACCTGGCGCTCCCTATGACATGTGCGGCCCCCGGCTTCCACCATGGGGCAGTCAAGAGTCGAGGGACACCACCTCCCCTCCCCGGAGAGGAGAGGAGAGCTGCCTTTTGGCAGCTTCATCCAGCTCCGCGCCCTCCCCCCCCGCTGACCTCCGTGCTTGTTCCCGGACACAGGTCATCAGCGTGGCACAAGGTAAGGCATCCAACGCCTTAGCTCTCAGCGGCACCAGGCCGACTAACAGTCTTAATATTTGAGAAGTTGAATATATTTATATATTAAATTTCTACATATCAGTCAGTGCAATTATATATAGATTGAGTTAACGATTACTTGTTTATGTAGTTTGTGATTCCTATTTAAGTTAATAGTTATGTTTTTCACAAATATGCCAAAGAATGTGTGTGTGTGTGTGTATATATATCTGTATATATCTATATCCATATATATATATGTCAATAATATATTTCCGTTTTGAATGTTAATCAATTACTGGTTAGAGGTTATAGATAGTCACCGTTTAGAAATCAGTTAAGATGGTTTAAGGATTTAAAGAGCTGTATGTGTAATATATGTATTTGTTTTATTTTTATTCAATAACAATTCTTATTGATAAAAAAAAAATGCCATCAAGCACAGAAATTAACCGATTCTTATTTCTTTTGGCTTAAGTCCCCTTTCTAACCCCAGATATCCCTCACTTAAATGTTTACACTTTATGCAGTAATCCTGGCTGAGAGTGATACTTCGAAGATTAGAACCTATGCAAATTTTAGAATTTGGAATGTAGGTTCAAACTTTGCACCTGTGCTCCACTCTGACTGTTGCTCAAATCTGTTTCTCTGCCGGAAGAGAACAATCATCCCATAGTGAACTCCAGTATTGGCCGGTTCTCCAGTCAGGTTTCCCTTTTTTGTGGTTTATATAAAAATTGTTTTAGTTTTTTTGATTACTCTGCGTTTACCTAGGTTTTTACAGTAACTTACAGCTTCTCTGGTTTCCAGTTGATTCCCGGGAATGGGAGAATATCCTAGTTGGCTACCATTTTAATTTTTGTCTGTTCAGTTACTAAACCACTTAGCAATGATTTACAATTTCAAACCCCAGGAAATCTTACTGTATTCTGACTTCTGCAGTATGGTCTCACCATAAGACTGCCCCGGAGCCGAAATGGTTAATAGAACCTATGTTAATATGGATAGTTAGGCTCGAGCTTGGTTTTCAAACCACTGTCCCTGGTAAACACTCTACAACCATCAGATTATTTTCTCCGCTTGTCTAGTACAGACACCTCAGAGATTCCTCCTTCATCTTTCTTGAAGATTTTATTTGCTCGGTTTTTCTGAAGTAAATTTTATTTCTGTTCGTTTTTAAAGCACTGCCCGTGCGTTTACAGGTAGATTAGTTTAGATTTAGTGTTAATCCGGTAAGTTTTCCGGTTTCTTCTTGGTTCTTTTAACTGGGAGGAAACCGGTCATTTATTTGTATCTTTAAAGTTTAATTTTGAAAGTAAAAACCCTTTGGGACCGGTTATTTACTTAAAGAGGAACTGGGGTAACTCTTGTTTTTTTTCTCGGTCACTAAACCGTCTGCAAAAAAAAAAAAAAAAAGAGAGAGAAAGTTTGTTTTGTAGTGGGCCTACAAAAAGACCTAGTTTGGGGTTTTTTGTTGGACATGTCACTTCCTAAAAAATGAACCAGCCCAATGGGTTTTGAACATCGCACAGAGTGTGGGGAACCATTTGCTAAAGTGGATCCTCACTTGGTTTGTGTCTGTCTGGGGTTTGAACACCTTCAGGCAGATTACGAAATTTACAAGAATTTTCCTCAGTCGACGCTTGATAGGCGATTGAACCAGTTGAAGGAAAAAATGCCAGAGAAGGCTGCTGACCCAGCTGTGGACAAAGAATCCTCCTCTCAGAAGGAGAAACTGAAGGAACTGGCTAAACAACCCTCGGACCAGGGTGAAGGTTCCTCGGGGTGGAAAAAAGAGAACCGCAGAAATTGCCTCTGAACCGGCAGGTTCTGCGAAAAAGAAGAAAAAGGAAAAGCACTCGGTTAAGGAACCACAACCGACTGTTCCAGCGGTTCCAACCACAGAGGCTATAGCAAATGCTATAAGCATTCTCCAGGTGCTGCAAACCGGTACTGCGGTCCCTGTTCAGTGGCCCAGTTCACAGTCCTCGGTTCAGCACCTTGGTTCCTCCTCAGTTCCTGGTTCACTGGAAACATTTACTGAGATTTATGGGGAGGACAAGGAGGATGATGAAGATGATGATTTTGGGGAACCTCCTGAACCAGAAGTCTCCCCTGATCCTCATCGTTCTGCTTCTCCTGAGAAGGGAGCTGAGGATTTTACATCCCATTTTGCTTTCATGAAGCAAGTGGCACAGACCCTGGACCTCTCCGCCCAGGAATCCACAGAGGAGGAAGAGGAACCAGACTATATGGAGATGATAGATGTGCCAGCCACAAAAAGGCTGTTGTTGTCCATCCATAAGTCCTTAAAAAGACAAGCTTCACAAATTCTGCAGACACCCACTTCCATTCCCCCCAGTGGACAAGAGAATGGATAGAAAATACTGTGTGGCCAATTCTGGGGCAGAATTTCTATTCAGTCATCCCAGCCATGAAGGTGTAGTGCAGGCTGCTGCATGTGATAAGGCAGGGATTTCCCTGGCAACACATCCACCAGAAAAGGATTCTAGAAGAATGGACTCCACTGCTAAGAAATCCTATCTGGGTGCCTCTTTAGCCATCAGGCAGTCAACCTACATGGCTTATGTATCCAGATACCAGAAGAGTCTCTGGAACACTGTTTTGGAAATATCCAAGGCTTGTTCTGGTTCCATGGCTTCAGACTTGTCCGAAGCTGCAAAAAGAGGCATAGAAGCTTCCAAGTGCCAGTTTTGCATGGCAGTGGGTACAAGCAAAATTGCTGCCAGGCAAATGCCAACCTCAGTGTCCCTCAGAAGATTTGCCTGGTTAAGGGCTGCTAATTTATCACGGAACACACAGAGAAAGGCATTGGACTTCCCTTGTGAGCCTACATCTCTCTTTGGAGAACAAACAGATTACATGAGGAGGATGGATGAGTATAAGGTGGCTTACAAGAGTGCTGCTGCCAAGGAGAAGGCAGCAACACTGCAGAAGTACAAAGGAAGAGGTAAGGCTAAAACCCATTACAGGCCTTTCTTCCAGCCACAGAGGGGGTACTTCAGAGGCAGGGGCAGAAGGTGCACAGGCCGGGCTGGCCCCAGCACCCAGCAAGCCACACAAACCAAACAGACTCCTGAGAGGTCTGTCAGGGTCGATGCCCCAGTCCCAGTAGGAGGCAGGCTGGCCCACTATCTCCAGAACTGGGAATCCATCACCACAGACAGGAAGGTCATGGAGATAGTGGGCCAGGGTCTTGCACTCAGTTTCAAACTTCTTCCCAAGCTGGGGGCAAGAGTTTTCAGACTGGCCAGCCTAATAGAGGCAACTCTGTTGGAGGAGGAAGTAGCAAAGTTGATCCTGGAAAAAGCAGTAGAACCAGTTCCCTTAGCACAGCAGGGGGAAAAGGCCTCTACTCAAGATACTTCCTCACTCTAAAGAAAACAGGGGAGTGGTGACCCATACTGGATCTCAGACATTCAAACAAACATTTGACAAAGCCAAAGTTCAAAATGGTTACTCTGGCTACCATTCTCCTTACACCCCGGAAGGGAGACTGGCTGGCATCCCTGGATCTAAAGGATGTTTACATCCATATTCCCAACAGGCAATCACATAGAAAGTACCTCAGGTTCAGATTTCCATCAGGCCATTACCAGTTCAGGGCCATGCCTTTCGATCTCACATCAACTCCAAGAGTGTTCACCAAGTGCCTAGCAGTTGTAGTGACACACCTAAGGAGGCAAGGGGTCAAAGTCTTCTCATACCTGGATGACTGACTGGTGGTAGGTCAGTCCTCTCAGCAGGTAAAACAATCACTAACCATCAGTCAGGATTCCCTGGGCACACTGGGTTTCCTGGTAAACCAGAAAAAGTCAGTTCTGACACCAGTTCAGCTCCTGAAGTTTATAGGGGCAGAACTGGATACTCAGGAAGAAGAGCCTTCCTCCCTCAGGGACGAGCAGACAGTTTTATTCAGCTGGCAGGCTCTTTTCAGCTTCATACCCCCAGACCAGCAAGGCATTTCCTTCAGCTGTTAGGGCACATGGCCACAGCAACAGCAACAGTATCAGGATCAGGATTCCAAATGAGGGACATTCAGTTCTACCTCAGGGCTCACTGGTCTCAGAAAAGAAACTCCCGGTCAAAGATGGTACCAGTCACAGGAACCCTCCTTCAGGCTCTGCAATGGTGGCAGGAAAAAGTCAACCTCAGGAAAGGCGTGCCCTTCCTCCAGCTTCCACCAACAGCAGTTTTCACAACAGATGCCTCCCTCCTAGGATGGGGTGCCCACCTGGGGGAGCATACTGCTCACGGTACCTAACTCCAGGAAGAGTCACTGCTTCACATAAACCTACTGGAACTCAGGGCAGTTTATCTGGGCATTCAGTCCTTTGCCTCTATGCTACAGGGCAAAGTGGTTCAGGTCCGGACAGACAATACAACCACATTGTACTATATCAACAAGCAAGGGGGCACAAGGTTCTACCCCCCTGTGCACAGAAGCCGTGAAGACATGGAACCTGGCTTATTCCCTGGGAATTTCTTTCTCAGCAGTCCATCTCCCAGGGAAGGACAACGTCTTAGCAGATGCCCTCAGCAGAATCAACCAGAACCACCACAAGTGGTCACTAAACAGGCAGATCCTGCAGGTTGTGTTCAAAAGGTGGGGCACCCCAGAGGTGGACCTCTTTGCAGCCCCAGACAATCACCAGCTGCCACTGTTTTGTTGCAGACCCACTGCACTGGGCACAGTGCCTCTGGATGCACTCCTGTTGGATTGGACAGGGAAGTTCCTGTATGCCTTCCCACCATTTCTCTTGTTGCTCAGAGTACTGAACAAGTTCAGAGTCCAGCCAACAATGGTGATTCTTATTGCTCCAGACTGGGCCAGGCAGCCTTGGTACCCACTGCTACTGACCCTATCAATCGCCAGACCAATCTCCCTGCCCAGGAGGCACTACCTACTGACCTCCTCCCAGGGCAGAGTTTTATACCCCAGTCACCAATCCCTCATTCTCAGAATGTGGCTCTTGAGGACCTAGAATATGCTGACCTGCTCCTCTTGGAAGGGGTGCTAGAGGTCTTTAGGGTGTCTGGAAAACCTACCAGAAAGACCTATTCTTCTAAATGGAAGAGAAATTTTTTATTTGGTGCGGGCAGAAACAGATAGACCACCGCCAGGCTGGCTTACCAGTAGTCCTGGACTATCTGGCACACTTGCATTCCCTGCCTTCGGCCCTCAACTCTTAAAATGCATTTAGCAGCTGTCTCTGCTTACCTTTCTGCCGGGAAAGGGGCATCCCTGGCTGCCAACCAGGTATTCAGAAAATATTTCAAAGATCTACTGCACTTGCATCCCCTTCACAGGGAACTCACCCCTGCATGGGACCTTAACATATGCATAGGCCAGCTAATGCAGCCACCTTTTGAATCCATGTCCTGAGCAGAGCTTAAGTATGTGACATGGAAAACAGGGTTCCTGGTAGCCATCACCTCAGCCAGGAGTCAGTGCGGTCTAGGCCTTGTCCACAGAGCCAGACTACATAGCAGTCCACAGGGACAAGGTGGTCCTTAGGACTAATAGGACGTTCCTTTCTAAGGTGGTCTCAGACTTCCACCTTAACTAGTCCATGACTTTGCCAGTCTTCTTTACTGACCGTTCCAGTTCAGGAGAATGCAGACTGCGTAGTCTGGACGTCAAGAGAGCTATTAGCTACTACTTGGAATACCAAAAGGACATAGGCAGGAGAGGACCCAGCTCTTCCTGACCTGTGGAGAAGTGGGGAAGGGCAAACCCACCTCAAAGAGGACCATTGCCCACTGGATTGTTGCCTGTATCCAATATTGTTACAGCAAAGTGGGTAAGGAACCCTGTGGGACTCAGGACCACAAGGGATACAGCTGCTTCTATAGCAGCTGCAAGAGATATCCCTTTGTTAGCTGCAAAGCAGCTACCTGGAAAACAGTTCATACCTTCACCAAGCACTTCAGCCTGGATACTCAGGACAGAAGTGATGCCAGGTTTGGCACAGCAGTACTGCAGATCCTGTTTCCTAAACAGGTTCTCTACCCTCCTCCTAAGGTACCGTTTGGGTAGTCTGCAGAAGTCAGATTACAGTAAGACAAAGAACCTCTGTGCATAAACACTGAGGCGAGGGTTACCCCAAAGGGCATTTGGCTGGGAAGCCAAGTTTCAAGAAAATACAAAATCACACATGCCCCCACAATGCAAAGCATCATGGGCTGCATATGCAAATCACCACAGAATGTAAGATTTCCTGGGGTTTGAAGAAAAAATGACTTACAATAGTAATCTTGTTTCTTCCAAGGGAATCTTACTGTATTCTGAGCTCCCACCCCTCCTCCCCTGCTAGAACTTATAGGCACTGCAACACAGCTGTTCATGTTGTTTAAATCCTATGGGTGTTCCTTTTTTGGGCTTAGTGACTTGAGTCTTGGTGTGGGCCACATTTTTAAATAGAAGAAGATTAGCTGGTGTTGGGTGTTAAGTTAATTATTATTAGTATAGTTTAGATAGCTTGTTATTAGCTTTGCTCCGTACGAATCTGAGGGTTGTAGAGTGTTTACCAGGGACACTGGTTTGAAAACCGAGCTCGAGCCTAACATTCCATATTAACATAGGTTCTAGTAACCATTTCGACTCCGGGACATTCTTATGGTGAGACCATATTGCAGAAGTCTGAATACAGTAAGATTCCCTTTGAAGAAAACAAGATTACTATGGTAAGTAATTTTTTCTTTTATACCATTCAATTTGAAATTAGCAATGATTTACTATTTTTATACCATTCAATTTACAGAGACTGGAGGGCTTTCTGTTTCTGTCTCTCTCTGTGCCCTTTCACCTTAATTAATTGCCTCCTGTTACAGGAGCTGCAGTTTGGCTTTTGGCACAGTTTTTCTTAGAAAAAGAGCCATTTTTATGTTGTCTTGCGCAGGCGCAAGCAACATCTTGCGGTAGTAGCACATTTCAGAGGTGTGTCAGTGTTGGCCAATGCACGGAACGCTTTAGTGGGTGTGTCCCTCAGCCCTCAATTAGCTAGCATGCTAGCGCTGACGTGAAACTTCAAAGATTGCCAAAACTTTGAAAGAAATCTGCACTCCAATGAGATGCAGTTTCCTCACTGGAGCGTCAGAGGACAAGGCTCCGTTACGTGCCTTTCCTGGTGAAACATTTTAGTAAATATGGTGGTTCCTGCTGCCTGCCACACACAGAGCTGACATCAGCAGGGTGGCCAGTCCCCATGTCGGCATGTACCCCCACAGTTTCTTTGCCGACAGGGCCCAATCCGTCGGCATCATGTCCCCCACACACACACTTTCTTTGCCAACAGGGGCCCAATCCCCATCGGCATCAGTCCTCCCAACACTTTCTTTGCCGACGGGGGCCTAATCCCCATTGGCATCATGTTCCCCCACCCCACACACTTTCTTTTCCGATGAGGGGCCCAATACCTGTCTGTATCAGTCCCCCCAAAAAACTCATAGGGCACACTGGGAGCCGACCCCAATATGCCCAACATTTTTTTTTATTTTACCTGTAAATAAAGAAAACCATCCCCCGATGTCTGTTATGGGGGGGGAGAGGGAGAGAGAGAGAATATCTCTGTAAAATAGAAAACGGTCCCTCGTTGTCCCCTGCGCCTCTAACCCACACCCACCCTCTGCAGGTCCCACCTCCTTGCACCCCCCCCACCCCATACTTACCTCTGGAGGTCCAGCACTGTGGTCTTCTGTGGACAGGGAACACGACTGAACTCTTCAAAAGCCAACCGCAAAATGAAGAAAATCACGGTTAGCTTTATAATGGCATCAAGGGGGGGTTTCACCTTAGGTTGGTATCTCAGTCATTTTTTTGAATTTTGGCTCCAAATATTCATCATGGGGTTCTTGGGACCCCGCCTCATGAACACATGCATTGTCATCTCGTTACTCAGTCCCGAAAGGTGATTTTGCAGTCACTGCGTGGAATCACCTTTTGGGACTGATTAACGAAACAACAGTGCCACTGTTCATGAGAAGGGGTCCCAAAAAGCCCATGTTGCAAATTTGGTAAAAACATTCTAAAAAATGACTGCGTTATGAGCATGCGTTGCGCAGTTTCCATGCACGCTTGTATCTTCAACAATTTTTAATATTTTCACTCCAGATTTTCAACACTGCCATTTTTACACCTCCTTATGAACAGTACAGCTGTCATTTTTCACATCCTGCCCAAAATGTGTTTTTGCATATGTGGCGCACAGTGGCACGGTCACTGTGGTAAATCAACTTTTGGGACAGATTAACAAAATCACAGTGCCACTGTTCATGAGCCAAGATCCCAAAATGCCTATATTGAAAATCTGGTTAAAAATATCCCCAAAATAATTGCGTTATGGGCGTGCATTGCGCAGTTTGTACGCACGCTCATAACTTCAATTTTTCATATTTTCACTCCAGATTTTTAACATTGCCTTTTTTTACACCTCCTCATGAGCAGTACAGCTGTCATGTTTCACATCCTGCCCAAAATGTGTTTTTACATCTGTGGCGCCAAATGGTGCAGTCACTGTGCAAAATCACCTTTCAGCTAATGAACTGATAGTGCCACTGTTCATGAGTTGAGATCACAAAAAGCCCATGTGGAAAATTTGGAGTGAAAATACCAATAAACGCCCGAGGCATTAGGGTTTCCAACCATAACGCCTCACCCTGTGAAGACTGACAGGCGTCAGGGGTGTGACTTGGGATCATCAGCTGTAATGCCCATGCCATTCCACTACCACCCCCACCCTGTAGCCAGTGACAGGCATCGAGATGTGCCTTGGCGTCTTCGGACCAAAGTTCACCTCATTATCCTATACTGCACCCATCTCAGTGTATTTCCTTATGGAATGGGATGAGCGTAAGGCCCGAAGACCCCAAGGCACACCAGGACACTTGTCAGTATCTGCAGGGTAGGGTGAGGTGAAATGGCATGAGCGCTATGGCCGACGACCCAAAGGCACACCACAATGCCTCTCAGTCTCTGCAGGGTGGGGGTGGGGTTGGCTTCAGTTCAGTACTTCACTGCCATTCCTGTTATGCATCCCTCTAACTCCTGCACTAACAATGCCAATGCCAGCAAGACAATATTCGGCATTGACAAATGCTTGTTACTATTTGGCTGTTGTACTGAAGCATTTTTGGGAACCTCAAAATAATAAAAACGGCCCTGAGGGTGGTCCCAATGATGATGGAAAGCGGGCATCTAAGGGGTCCATCTCCTCATGCTCAGCAGCAAATAATGTTAAAGGTGACAAGAAAGACCTCTGGTGACTTCTGGACTTCCGGTGACATCGGCAGCTCAGTGGCAGCATAGCTGACTACTCTCCTCATCCCGACTTTTCATCTAAAGGCATCTGTTGGTAAATAAAATGCAATTGCCGGCTAAAGCAATGCGTTTGAAAGTAATCTTAACAAAGAGGCCTGCAGACCCCAGCACAGAACCTCCAAACAGTGCCACAAGGAGAAAAGCTGACCCAAATGTTGGGACCCTTTGAAGATGAGACAAGCTTGGCATCCCCAACCGGCTCAGAAGAGGGTTGCACTCACTTAGTGGAAACAATCCTACAGACGGCTTAAACCGTCGCCAAAATAGATAGCTCCCTAACTGCTCTGAGAGCAGACATAGGTAAAATCGAACACCGTACAGATAAATTGGAACTGGGACTTACTACAGTGATGGAGCAGATGGACCGGCACACTCACCTCCTCCTATTCCTCATGGAAAGAGAGAGGGAGCTGATGAACAAACTAGATGACCTGGAGGGGAGATGCTGACGCCAGAACCTGAGGGTGTATGGCATCCCCGAAAGTGCAGAAAAGGAAGCAACTGATCCAATTACTTTCCTGCAGAGGGTTTTACAGGAATCTCTGTAGCCTCCCAGATGATTTTGATCTTCTATGGACAGGGCTCATCGCTCTCTAGCACAGAGAAGCCCTCCAACCCTAATGCCTGCCCAAGAGCCTTTGTTGCCAAGTTGA
Organism: Neoceratodus forsteri; assembly: GCA_016271365.2. Taxonomy (NCBI): domain Eukaryota; kingdom Metazoa; phylum Chordata; order Ceratodontiformes; family Ceratodontidae; genus Neoceratodus; species Neoceratodus forsteri. Next base: position 664,928,361 of record CM057458.1, read on the forward strand.
CCGTATATGGCACCAAAGAAGAAATACTCCGCAGGGTGTGGAGAATGCGAGCTATCACATTTGGAAAAGCCAGAATTACCATCAATAATGACTACACTACGCAGGTGCAGGAGGCTAGACACACGATGTGGCCAGTCTTGAAGCAAATAAGGGCAAAAAACATGAAAGCTCAAATGCTGTATCCGGCACAGCTGAGGGTAGAGACCAACAAGGGCACCAAGATGTTCGACGACCTGGAAGCAGCCTCAAGGTTTCTGGAGGAGCTGGTCATGAGGGTGCCCCAGCTAGGAAAAGAGTGCCTGAAGAAAGAGTTGAGATGAGCAGCGTGGTCATTTGCCCGCAATGGATCAGCTAAAACGTACCAATCCAATTGGTCCCAGCCGTCGACTCTGAGGCTGATATCTCCAAACTGCTGAAGCCATACACCTTGCGGATTCAGCTCGAGGGCATTATGTCACAGGCTATAGGAGAAACTGACCAGGAAGAGATGGAAACCCCTCACTTGAACACCAACCTCTGAACAGAGTGACCGTTGTTGATTTATGGCCTGGAGCATCTCGGACGTTCACTCCACAATCCCCGCCAAGACAAATGGAGGTACTACTGTATACTCTCCATTTTCTTTCAATATAAATAATTCAAAGAAGGGCACTGGCCCAGCTCTGCCGGGGGATGGAGTATTTGGTCACCACTCACCGGGGTTGGATCACATGGACAAATCAACTTGGAGCTGCTCTGGCTGTCAGGGACTTCTGACCGACTGCTGGATATTGACTCCCCGGCATCCGAGACCTTTGTTTTTTTACTGCAGGAAAGCATGCGAATACCAGGGAACCCGAATGACTAAATATGGACGTGGTGTGTCCTGGACTGTCTACTTTTGACCTGAACAGCCCTGGGAATAAACTGTGGTTTTGTTTTAATGTAATTCAGGTCTGGTTCTTGACTGCAGGGGAGCCGTTTGGGGGGGGGCATAATAATAGTAATAAGAACAAATTAATCTTTTACTCTGGCTGGAATGGAAAGCCAACGTATGCTGTCCTCAACAATTTTGACAGATGGATGCCTTGAATGCAGGAAGATTAATAGAGGGATACACCTTCACGAAAGTATCGGGATGGGTGGGAGGGGAGTGGATAGAGGCCACTCAAGGAAATGAGAAATCTTCTTTTGATGCCGCTGATGTTGATTGTACCTCAGGGGCAAGGACAGAGATCTGACAGCTGCCCCCATAAGAGGCATTGCCCATACCATCTACAAGGGCAAAGTGCCCCGAAGGGGACGCACACCAGCCCAAATCTGACAAAACGGGCTGACCTAGGAAGCACAAGGGCATCTGGGGATAACCCCAAAATACTAACATCTCATGCCCAGTTTAAAAGTGTGCGCTATACAAGCTGGGTGCACGTTGGGAATCCTGGATTCCTTAGCACTGGGGGGGGCCCTGTCTCCGGGGTCCTGAGGGGCCTGGAGGGGGTAGGATGCCTCTAACAATAAATATTTATGTCAAACAGCAAATTAACAGTTATGATATTCTGATTTCTAGTTTGTATGAGTTCATTGTTTTGAATAATGTTATACCCCCACCTAGTGGGAGGAAGTTGAAAGAGGTTTCATATAAAATCAAAGTTGGCTCACAGTTAGGAGCGGAAAGTTTATCAATACTGCTATATAACGAAGGGCACTGTGTTAAGCTGGAGGGAAGGATTTCTAGCAAAGGGAAGGAGTCGGGTAAAATTAACCAAGGAAATGGATCTGGTATAGGGGACAAAATTAAGAGCAGGTGGATGGAAGGCAGGACCTTAAACATGAAGAAAAGAAAAAGCACTGCAGTAATTGAAAACACTGAACACCAACATGGCCTAAGTTAGCTCCAGAGTGCTATCGTACAATGTGAATAGTATCAATCACCCCATGAAGAGAAAACAGATACAAACATTTCTGAAAGACCAGAAATGTGAGATTAATTTTATTCAAGAGACACACTTATCCCCAACGGAGAGCCAGAAATTAAAGAGCAAAACATTCCTAAAGTTGTTTCACGCATCCCTGGATAAGGGTAAGAAAAGGGGGGTAGCCATTCATCTGTCTGACTCCTTCCCCTCCGAGGCAGAGAAGGTGGTAGCAGATGCTGGTGCCTGATATATAATGGTGGTGGGGAGGCTACAGGATTTGATGGTCACCCTACTAAATGTTTACACCTCTCCAGGCTCACCCATCTCCTTTTTCGCAGAGCTCCTTAAAGTAATAACAGAAAAAGCAAAGGGGGTTCTCATTGCGGGAGGGGACTGGAATGTCATATTGAATAGACTACTGGATTCCATCTCCCGGGTTCCAGCACCAAATAATAGGACTGCAAGATCACTGGGGAAGTTAATGGAAGATGTAGGGATAGTAGATGTGTGGCAGGAGAAATATCCTTCAGAAAAGGCCTTTACCTTTTACTCCTTGAGACACAAAATGTATTAGAGGCTGGAATTGTTTTTGACCTTTGCCAAGGAATTGCATATATTTAACTCCATGTGGGTAGGAACAGAGACATTGCCTGACCACCAACCAAGCCTGGCAGACTTGGAGCTTCAGCTCCCAAAAAACCAACACACTGGAGACTGAACACAAGCCTGCTGAGAGATAGAAACATAGAGTTTGACGGCAGATAAGGACCGCTTGGCCCACCTAGTCTGCCCATTTCCCTACCTAGAGGATAAGCTGCAGATCATATTTAACCAACAGTCTATTTCTTCCTACCCCCCCACAAAAATTGCCTTATGTCTGTCCCATGCATTCTTGAATTCTCCCACAGTTTTAGACCCCACAACCTCCTCAGGAAGGCTGTTCCATGCATCCACCACCTTCTCTGTGAAAAAAATACTTCCTCACATTGCCCCTGAGCCGTCCCCCCTCTATCATCAAATTGTGTCCCCTTGTTCTTGCACATCTCTTTTTCTGAAATATGCTACCCTCTTGGACTTTGTTGATTCCACTGAGGTACTTAAACATTTCTATTATGTCCCCCATCTCCCTCCTTTCCTCAAGGGTATACATATTAAGCTCCTTTAGCCTTTCCTTGTATGGCTTCTCTTGCAGACCCTGCACCATTTTAGTTGCCCTCCTCTGAACTGCCTCCATCCTGTCTGTGTCCTTGCAGAGATGGGGTCTCCAGAACTGGACGTAGTACTCCAGATGGGGTCTCACCAACTGTCTGTACAGGGGATAACAACTTCCTGTTTTCTGCTGGTGATGCCTCTCCCTATACATCCCAGTATCCCCCAAGCCCTCCCTACCGCCTTCTCACATTGCTTGCCAACCATAAGATCATCTGATATGATTACCCCCAGGTCCCTTTCCATTTTTGTTGTTGTTACTACCTCCCCCCCCCCATTGTAAAGATGAAGAGGTGAAAGAAGAGATCAGAAAGGTAACTGAGCAAACAGTTCAACTAAACAACAACCCAGACACAACCCAGTAAATACTGTGGGACACAGTTAAAACAATGATCAGAGGGAAATTAATATCCGTAGCAGCCTATAAAAAGAAAGAAAGCGTTAAACAGTTAGAAATATTAAAACAACAATTAAAAACCCTGGAAAAACAACAAAAACTCAAGATTTGTAAATCTAGAGAAAGGGAGATAAGGGAAATTAAAAACGGACTGCAAAGGATCCAAAGAGTTGAAATAGAAAAAGCCATACACTACTTGAAGCAAAATTATTATGAAGGGGGCCATAGGGCCACCAGACTATTGGCCTGTCGTCTGAGGCAGAGGGCAGCGAGGGTCACCATCACAGGCCTTAGACACCCGGTCACGGGGCAGGTCTCACATAAGTGGGACCAGATTGTAGACTGTATGGTTGCATATTACAAACAGCTATACCAAGCACAAAAACATACTTTCTCTGAGAAGACTAGGGACTTTCTAAAAGGGCTAAAGTTGTCCAAGCTCACGGAGCCTCAGAGACAGGTGCTGGTAGTACCGATCTCTCAACCGGAGATAGTCAGAATCATCAAGAGTCTTAAGGTTGGCAAGTGTCCGGGCTCTGATGGCTTCGGCAGCGAATTGTATGAGACCTTTGTTGCTGAAACAACACCCATACTTAAAAATATATATAACCAGGTGTGACAGGAGGGAGAAAAGGTTCCACCTTCTTGGAACTACACCACAATCTCTGTGATTCCCAAAGAGGGGAAGGATTTACAGGATTGCGGTTCATACAGTCTGATATCCCTCTTGAATGTTGACTATAAAATCTTCACTGCAGTAATAGCTCATAGCTGCCAGATTAAATCCCATTCTAGCGAGCATAATTCATCCAGATCAAACAGGTTTCATAGCGGCCAGGCAAGCCCCGGAAGGGGTAAGAAGCACCATCAATATAATAGATATAGTCAATAAAAGACACATTCCCACCTGTATCATGAGCCTCGATGCCAAAAAGGCATTCGACAGGGTCGCATGGAAATTTCTGTTTGCAGTCCTGCGTAGGATGGCATTCCCTGCATCTTTTGTGGGTGCCATCGAGGCCATATACACCACAGGCCTGCATCAGAGTGAATGGAGGGGTCTCACAGAGGTTTGAATTTGGCAGGGGCACCAGAGAGGGCTGCCCACTGTCACCTCTGTTGTTTGCTCTCTATATTGAACCCTTGGCTCAGGCTCTGAGAGAAGATCAAGAGGTACAAGGAGTGGTAGTTGGAGGAGAAGAACACAAAATATCCCTATATGCGGATGATGTCCTAATGTACTTGAGTAACCCAGATAAATCTATTCCCAGACTGTGGAACATTTTGAACAACTTTGGTCAATACTCTGGCTACTCCCTTAACAAACAAAAAACAGAGTTACTTAAATTTAATTATAACCCCTCTCCTAGTGTGAAACAATTACTCCCCCTGAAGTGGAATGCCCATAAAATAAAGTATCTGGGTGCCCAAATCCCAAGAAATGTATCGAATTTATATACCCTAAGTTTTGAACCCTTGATAAAGCAGATTAGGCAAGATATTAAGAAATGGGATCTGCTGAACTTGCCTCTCCACTCGAAAATCCAGTCAGTTACTATGAACATCCTACCCAAATTTCTATATCTATTTCAATGTCTCCCAATGAAAATTCACCATAACCAATTTCAAATTTGGCAAAGGGTGATCTCTAAATTAATTTGGAACTATAAAAGACCTAGAGTTAAAAGTCAGATTATGCAGTCTAATAGAAAATGTGGAGGGAGGAATGTCCCCAATTTAGAGGATTATTACCTGGCCTCCCAACTAAAATGGGCCCTGCTTTGGTCCTCATGGAACTATTCCACCCATTAGAAGACACTGGAAATGGTCACTAAGGAGGGGATGCCCCTGGGAGCTAGAGTGGCGATGCTAGAAATCCTAAGCCAAGATATCAACATACTACTGCTCACAGTAAGAAACACATTGTAGGCACTGAAGCAGCTTTGGTTTAAACACAAACTCTCCAGTGACTTATGGCCCATGAGATGGTTTGCTTGGGATCGGGGATTTCCCCCTGTACAACAAGACCTCACCTTCAGAAGGTGGGAGAGGTTGGGTCTCTATGCCTTGGGTCACTTTCTGGATGGGGCTCGCGTAATGGAGTTTGCCCAGTTCAAAGGAAGATACTGTCTTAGGCAAGCTGATCATTACAGATACCTCCAGGTCAGAATATATATTCAAACATTGCAGCGCCCCCAGACTCAAGACCGGGCCCTGACAGGGTTACAAGGGGTGATAGATGAAATAATGACCTCACAAAGACAAAGAGGCCACATTTCTGCTATCTATGGAGCACTAAGGGATAGGGATGGCCATCAAGCCACAAACTCCCAAAACAAGTGGCAACTTGAGATAGGTGAGCCAATCACAGATAAGGAATGGGAAATCAGCTACACCCAAATTTATAAAACCACGTATTCCCCAATGTAGATGGAATTTCAGTGGAAGATTAGAATGTGATTTTTCATAACCCCCAAGTGTTAAGTATACATGGGACAAGAGCTGTCCACCGACATGCTGGGGAGGCTGCCAGGAGATGAGGGCGGGTCATCTTCATGTATTCTGGTCATGTCCGAGACTGGCCCAATGTTGGGGAAGAATAACACAAAAGCTAATAGCCCTGTTCTCAATTGTAGAGCCTATTGGCCCAAAGCAGTTAGTACTTGGGGTGCTGCCCCAGGAGGTGGGGGGGATAGGATTTATCTATGGAATATACTGCTGACATCAGCTCATTAGGCAATCACGAGGAAGTGACTTAGTTCAGACCCCCCTACCATCCAGCAATGGATGAATGTTGTTCAGGAGATTCAGACTATGGAGGAGCTGACCCATAAAATAAACTTCAGAACACCAAGGTTTGTCAGCAGATGGACACCCTAGATGCTGAAACAGGGAAATGGAGCTTCAGAAACAGTGGAGAAGTAGGATACTGTACTGGAGGAAGAAGAAAGGCTTAGAGGATGGTAAGGAAAGGGGACTGGGGATCTGGATTGAATATATTGAATATATAAAATATCTGCAATATGGTTATTATAATAAAAAGGGGTCCAGTCTGTGTTAAATAATTTATTGATGTACTAAAACCTATGCTACTGTATAAGTTATAAAGACTCACTGTATGAAGTTTCAACTCCTGACCTAAAGCAGTGTATATATATCAACTGAATTGTGATACAAAATATGTATCTGTGCCTAAATATGCAATAAACTGGAATTAAAAAAAAAAAAGGTGACAACCAAAAAGATAAAGCTGTACAGACATCAGATAGGCTTGATAAAAATGGTTCACACATCAGGTTGTCTGAAAGGGGGAATCCTGAATCCAGTGATGGCAAAAATATAAATAAAAGAGCCTCAGAGCAGACATTGGAACTGTTGACTGCCAAGGGTATCAATAAGGTACATGAGGGTGGCATACTGCACAGAAGGAGATGCTTATGGACAAGGGGGCATGATATGAAGCTGGAATGGGGGAGACTTAGAGGGGATGTGAGGAAACATTTCTTCACGGAAAGGATGGTGGATGCTTGGAACAGCCTCCTAGCAGAAGTGGTGAGTACCAAAAGCTAACAAGTTTCAAATATGTATGGGATAGACATGGTAGCGTAAGTAACAGGGATTGGGGGATGAAAAGCTGGAGATAAGTCTAAAGTCTAGGGTGGAACAGTAGGTAGGGACTTTAGGGCAGCCTGGTTGGGCCAAAATATCCTTTTCTGCCAATTGCTTCTATGTTTCTATGTTAAAAGAAATTCCACCACTCTACATGGTCAGTCTGTCCAAATCAGGACAGACAACACCACCTACATGTACTATATAAACCAGCAGGGACGAACATGCTCCTCGAAACTGTGTACAGAAGCAGTGAGGATCTGAGACCTGGCATATTCCTTAGAAGCAAACATATTTACTAACATACTAACTGCCAGCAGATTAGGCCTTACGGTCTATCGAGTCTGCTCGAGCCTCAGATCCCTAGTTGGGTCCCGAGGCCCCCCCCCTTGTGTTCCAGAAACCCCTATCATCCATCCCCACCGCCCCCGGGCCAGGCCCTCATCTGATACATCTACTTTCTGTGTTTGTCCCACCCTTTCTTGAAGCCCTCCACTGTGGATCTCTGAACCAGCTCGCCAGGCAGCACGTTCCAAGGATCCACCACCCTCTCAGTGAAAAACCTCCTCCTCTCCCCCCCACCAACCTTCCACCTATTTGTAGTGCATCTTCCAGACAAAGACAATGTCCTGGCAGATTCCCTAAGCAGAATCAACCAGGGAAACCACAAATGGGCATTAAAGCAGCAGGTTCTAGCCACAGTGTTCAGAAGGTGAGGCACTCCCAATATAAATCTGTTTGCGTCCTGGGAGAACTGAGGCGGTGAGGGATCTAAGGGTGGAGGACCCACTAGAAGGGAGTGACCATCAAATGGTGTGGTTTGAGCTCAGACTAAGTAGGGAGGCTGTAGGCTCAGAAGTAAGGGTGGTGGACTTTAAACGGGTGGACTTTTGGAGGATGCGGGAAATACTGCAAGGAAGACTGGAGGGGATTAGACCAGAGATGGATGCACAGCAGAAGTGGGATATTATCAACCCTGGGCTAGCAGAGGCTACTGAAACTTACTCCAGGACTCTGAGTAAGAAGAGCAGGGCCAGGAAGCCATGATGGCTAAACAGCAAAGTGCTGGGGGCCGGGGGTGAGGGAGAAAAGAGCTGTGTGTGAGATTCAAGAAGACAGGGTGGGGAGGACAGGGAGGTGTATGCGAGTTGGTTCAAGGAGGTAACCAAGTTGGTGAGGGAGGCCAAGGCCTCCAGGGAGCCGAAGTTAGCTCAGGGAATTAAGAAGGGGAGAGGGACTTTTTTAGAAATATGAGGGGGAAAAGGAAGTGCAATCAATCAATCAATCAATCAATCAGTCAAGTCTTTATTTAACCAGGCATTCATCGTTGAGCAGAAGCTCATTTGCAAGATGGACCTGGGTGGAGCATGGACAATTGTATATACTGGTCAACATAGGTATTTACAAGGCAATACAGATAATACTGTTTACAGAGTGGAAGAAAAAGAAGTTCATATGTACATAGAATTATACAGATATTGTACAGATTACAGGTATTTACATACATAGAAGTGTCTATAGGAAGATAAAGCAGGTTATCTAAGGTTGCAGGAGGAAGTATCGGAAGAAAAAAAATAAAATAAGAATGTACACCAGGTAGAGGCGAAGGTAAGGGGGGAAGGGAGGGAGGTAGGGGGAGAAAGGCTAGGAGGGCACGGTGCACAGAGAGGAGTTGGTGCAGGGACCAAATAGTGCGGATCAAGAAGGGCAGGGAGTGGGTGGAAAAGGGTGCAGAACAAGCAGAAGCATGAAATGAATACTTCTGCTCTGTGTTGACACAGGAGAAGGGGGGTCCAGTACCTCAGTGTACTGGGAGCGTGGGAGCGTGGGGTCGGGGGGGAGAGGAGATGACTGATGGAAGGATCGAGGAGAGTAGAGTACTAGAGGGGCTGAAGACACTAAGGGTGGACAAGGCACCGGGTCCTGATGACATTCATCCCAGGATGCTGAGGGAGATGGCGGAGTTGCTGGAAGACCTGTTCAGCACCTCCCTGGACATGGGATGCATGCCATAGGACTGGAAGATGGCTCATGTGGTGCCTGTACACAAGAGCGGCATGGGACGAACCAGGCAATTACAGACCTGTCAGCCTTACTTCCATGGTGGGAAAACTCATGGAAGCGATACTGAACGAGAGACTGGTGGGTTTTCTTGAGGTGAATGACCTCCAGGATAAGCAGCAGCATGGATTCCTGTCAGGGAAATCCTGTCAGACCAATCTAATAGAATATTACGATTGGATAACAAAGGAGCTGGACAAGGACCACGCAGTGGACGTCCTATATTTGAACTTCAGCAAGGCCTTTGATTCAGTGCCTTATGGGTGGATGGGGGGGGAAACTGAAATCCGTGGGGGTGGGAGGAAAGCTGCTTAACTGGATCGGGAACTGGCTGGTAGGGAGGCAGCAATGGGTGGTGGTAGGGGAACTCTCAGCACCGAGTCCAGTGACGAGTGGAGTATCACAAGGCTCGGTGCTGGGACCGGTGTTATTTGGGCTGTTCATATCAGACATCTTGCATGGGGTTGAGAGCAGGATCAGTCTGTTTGCAGACAATACTGAAATAGGGGTGGTAGTGGATGATGATGATGGGTAGAAACAACTACTGTACAGGGGGACCTGACCAAACTGGAGTGGTCAGAGGGGTGGCAGCTGGGTTTTAATGCAAAGAAGTGCAAGGTTATGCACTTCGGGGCCAAGAACCCGAGGAAGGAATATTGGTTGGGGGGGTTAAGCTGGGGGTCACCGAGGAGGAGAAGGACTTGGGGGTGTTGGTAATGGAAAACATGAATAACTCTGTTCAATGCAGGAAAGCTGCAGCAAAGGCTAACAGGATACTGGGGTGTGTCGTCAGGGGATTCTCATCCAGGCATAGGGAAGTGATCATGCCCCTATACAGGTCATTGGTCAGGCCACACCTAGAGTGCTGCATGCAGTACTGGCATCCATATCTGAAGAAGGATGTTAGGCTGCTAGAGGGGGCTCAACATATGGCGACAAAAATGATATGCGGGATGGAAGGCAAATCCTTTGAGGACAGGCTGGGGGAATCTAAGTTTGTACTCACTGGAGGAGAGAATGGATAGTTGTGATATGACTGAAACGTTCAAGTACTTGAAGGGGATCAACAAAGCTAGCGCTGATGGGTTATTTAAGTGAGAAAAGGAAGGGAAGGGACGCAAGAGGGCATGGGCTAACATTAGTGGGGGGCAGATTTCGGAGAGAGATGAGGAGGCACTACTACACGGAAAGGGTGTTGTCGAGCTGGAACGCTCTTCCTGAGGGGGTGATTTCGTGTAAGATAGTGGGTAGTTATAAGAGGGCATGGGACAGGGCAAGGGGGAAGACCTGGGGAGATAAGGCCAAGAACAACCTGGAGGTGGGGGGGGGGGGGAGTGCGACAGCTGCAATCTAAGGGTGCTAGTAGCTGCACACTCGAGCAGACTCGATAGACCATGAGGCCTGTTTCAGCTGGCAGATTCTTATGTTTGTATGTTTGTAACTGTCAGCTCCCACAGTTTTGTTGCAGACCACCAGCTAGAGGAACAGTCTCAGAGGTATCAGTTCTTTTCTGTTGGCTTGAGCATTACTTGTTACAGTGCCCTCACAATTGCTCAGTGGTCTAGTTACAATTGTTTTCAATATATATCTGTTTTTTTTTTTTAAATTAAATATATTTGACAGTCATTTAGCTAGTTTTACTTGTCACAGTTCATCCTGGCTTTAGAAATAAATCTGACATTATGGAAGTAGGGTGGAGCGTGACCACTGAACAGAGTCTGAACTTCAATCTAAGTCGGTGTTCTATAAATAACATAAGTTCCACTCTGGGGCTGCTTATTCCTGGGGAATGATTGCACTTTGTGAGTACAACTTATGGAGCCCTTAAAAAGAATCAACATTACTACGGTGAGTATTTTTTCCTTTTTTTGCCATCGTGTTAATGGCATCCCCTAGTGCCGTATCTAGTTCTTACCCCTGTGTTGGAAGTCTGTATATCACCCCAGTGTGACTAGTGATTCCAGCTCCTGTCTCCAGGTTAACCCACAGCACCTCCAACCCATTCTTTACCCCTAGGTTCCCTTGCACTTCTGTCATGCACAGAGACAAAGTTGTTTTGAGGACAAACAAAATGTTTCCCCCCACTGTGGTATCAGATTTTAACCTTAACCAGTTACTCTTGTGCTTTTCCCATCCCAGTCAAGCCCATATGAACAGACATTGCACTATTTACATGTCAAACGAGCACTCAGCTACTATCTTGACAAAACAAAAGATCTCTACGTGCCCGCTCACTCAGCTCTCACGACCACAGAACAGATTCGCCACTCGTCCTCACCCTCCTCATTAACTGCAGCACTTCACATCTACCTCTCTGTTAATTGTTCCTATACCTAACTTCTTCGAGCCTGCCCAACTCCTAGCCATTATCAGTGCATAAGTCACTGTAGTTACATTGGTTACTACTTCTACAGCACTTATAATGAAGTATTATGATTTCTGCAAATTGTATTCCTGGTCCTGTTTATTTCCTGTCAGATTATCCGACCTCTTTGTATTTTGTCAATTGTATGTACATACATTCTCACTTCCGTAAGTTCTCTACCTGCTTTTTCATAATGTTAAGTATCTTATTTTTCATCAGTGTTGTAGATGGTTTATATTGTATGTGTTATACTTCATCAGTTGTATCTCTCATTACCCCTTCCCCCAGGACGCACCGTGAGACGAGCAACTTTTGTTGTTAAGTGTGCCTTTCCTGGTGAAACATTTCGATAAATAAAATAAATAAAAACTCACTGTAGTAATGATGATTCTTCTAATGGGTTCAATAGTGAGCCAATGTAATCCCATTCCTATCTCCCACTCTAGAACCTAATCAGAAAAAAAGTTCCTAAATATAATATGGTTTTAAATACTCTTTTCTGTCTGATAATTTGAATATGTTTACACACTCGGTATTTTAAATATGTCTTTTAAAATAGTTATTGTATAGTTATAGATCCATGTTTTTCTTAAATAAGAAATAACAGGAAATTCAAGGTATAAAAAGGAATAAAACAAAAACAAGCACATGAAAAAAGTAAAAAAAATGCTTGTTTTTTGGGGGCCAAAAGCTAGATAAATGCTTGCAGCAGTTGTTGTTTAGGCTCTGTTGTTAGCACAGAGACGGTCCGCAAGGAAGCGGCAGCAGAACTGTCTGATTCACAAAACCTTTCAAGATAGGACAATGCTGCTTAATACAATGTAGTATGCTAGGAATGTGATTTCTAGTGTGTACAAGGTCATTTTGAGGTATTTTATGAATGTAAATGTGATAACAAGAAATAAAACTACATTTTCAATGAATAAAAAGAAATAACAAGAAATTCCAGAAAAATAAAAAGAAAGATGATAAAAAATAAAAAAGATTTTCACGGGGCTCTAGTCACAGTTACTTAAAAATGTAAACATTTTAAGTTTGCTGATTTTTTGGCGATTTAGCTTACTGCAAGCATTGAAGTTTAGCTACTTCATACTGCTCCCTCATGCCCTTCTGCACAAATCTAACGATGGCATGCTGGAGGAAGTATTACCACATAGCAACATGTGAATAAGGTTCAAATTCCATGGCACCATTCTAAACTCTGAATCAACATCTCAGAGTGGAGATGATTTTTATAATGTATGGTAAATGCCTATTAACCACCATACTCAGCAGTTACACAGCGTTGTTATGCACTGTTTAGACTTTTAAAAGTTGTTAACCACACTTTGGAACTTCCAAACAGTGGCAAAACAAAAAAGAATGCACCAGGGTTCCATAATTCTCACACATAGAATGCAAACAGTGTTTTTTTGACCATACATTCTAAAAGATGATGGCTGGTGATCGGGTGACAACCACTCTGAAATCATTTGTCGTGGGTTGTTAGGTTGCAGGAACCTCTCGAGCTGCGCTCTCGAGGTTTACCATGTTGCCCTAGCAACCACTCGAGGTGATTACAGCGTGGTTATCACCTGATCCCCAGCCAGTATCCTCTATATATATATTAGCTTAGCTCATTATTGGACCCATTAGAAGAAATATCAAGTAACTTGCAGTCAGTCCATAGGAAGGCAGATAAACAGTATCCTAAGGAAGAGGCAAGGTGCCTTAAAGCACAGGAGCATTAGTCCGTATTCACACCAAGGTGCTTTAATAAATTCTGCCACATAAAGACACTGGTTTATGCCTGTATTTTGTTGCTTTTGCAAACAAACAGTATCTGGCTCCGAGGTATAAGAAGTGCTAATTTACATGGCCTAACACTGATTTACTGGTAATCATAACTGCATGTGACAGGTCTCGGGGATGAGCATCCTACCTCCTGACAAAGAAGTCTAGAAGAGTGGATGTTATGGGCAAGACATGTTCACATTGGTCACCCTTGGCATGTGCATTGTTATTTACCAAGCGTATGTGAAAAAATGCATGTGGAGGGATCTCAGCCATTTTGTCAGCAATATGCCTGATGGGTCCGTAAACTCAGTGGCCCTCACCTGAATGTCCTAGGGCTCTGATGGGGGTCAGGCTGCTTGATCTCAAATGTTTCTTCCTTGTTACTGCAAGCCCTAGTGGAGCAGATGTGCAATGACGTCAGCACATGTTGGCCATGCTCCTGCTTTCTGACATGGCGACATCTGCTGCACCATCAATCCCAGCTTCAGCTCTGGTCCCTGGTGCACTCACCTCCAGATATCAATGGGGTTTGGAGTGTTGCTGGGCTCCATATCCCTCCTCCCTCCCTCCCTGGAGGAGGAGGAGGAGGAGGAGGAGGAGGAGAACAGTCCCTCGCATGCTCATCCTCCTCCACCTGCCTGACCCTCCAATGCTCCGTGTTCACTCCCAAACTAGTGTTGTCAGCGCCACAGGCTGTAGCTGTACGATTGCGGATCAGCATTACAGTGGTGTCCTGATACGGAAAAATGTCTGACAAGTAGACATGTTACAGACATAGCTGTGTGTTGCAGATTTTGCCAAGGATGTTTAGCAGTCAGTCCTGAATGCTCCCTTTAAGGGCAGCAAGCTCTTCAGACCAGATGCTGAGGTCATTCTCACAGACCTAGAGATCTCCAAGAAGTCTGTTAGGTCTGTTCAGTCCTTAACATGGAATACTCTTCACAATGGCCATAGCAGAGGTTCAGTTCACAGGAACTCTCACTGTAACCCTCCCTGTGGTCAGGGATGAGGTTTTGTTACCCAGCATCAGCAACAATTCATAGGGATCCCCTACAAAAGTTCCCAAAGGATGTGGGATGGGGGGCCATGAACGGCCACCTCCTCCTCCTGACATTCTTCTGTACTTCCCTCTGCTGGATCCCTCCTTGGGACTCAGTGTGGGGGGCAGGATCTCCCTGATCTTCCTGGACTTAAGTCTTCACTGTTTATTCATACTGCTAGGTTCAAGTCGGAGGTGCTTGGACCTTGCAGGAGCCAAAAATCTTCAGGAGGGCCAGTGCCGAGATAGCAGCAAGACTGGATTACTTCATATAGGCTATCTCAGTGTTGACCCACCAATCGCCTCGATTCCTTTTTTCCCCGCTGTCGAATGTGCTTCAGTGACGACGTTGCTCGCCTGCCTTGAGTAAGATCTTCAAGTCTATACAACGACAGTGTTTAACTCGTTCAGTTTTAGTTTATTACTTTCTGTGTAAAAACAAACAAACAAAAAAAAAAACAGTTTTATATTTTTCTTCTTCAGCCCTGTTGATTGAAGGAGTTCACCATGGATAGTGACGGTGATGGGGGTCCAACCACTGACAGTCCAGTGTTCAGGAGGGAGGAGAGTCCTCCGAAAAACACAAAAAGTGGGCCCGTTATGAATCCAGGTTAGGGACCCAGCACCATTTTTTCTCAAGTTCTTCCTTTTCCCATTGGAAGGGAAAGAAACGGTACTGCTCGAGGTCACCCTCTGGTGAGTCTGCCAAGAGGTCCTCAGTATCCGTGGGTGAGAGGCCTTCTCTGACTCTGTCCAGCTCCCCAATGGCCTTCACCCACGATCGCTCGAAATCATGGCAGCAGAGCCCTTCTCTGTCCTCTTGTGGGGTTTCCAGTGGGCAGTTTCACCACTGGGCTGCTCTTATGGAGCAGTGGGTACAGTATTTGGCCCGTTTGCCTTTGCCTGTGGATTTGGTGCCAGAGCCCTCGGGCCTAGGCACCTTGAACCTGCGACTGGGGCCTACAGGTCAGGTACATTGTTTGGCTCTGGCACTGGCTTCTCCCTTGCTGGTAACTGTGCTGCTGACACTGGTTCCACATGTCTACCCCCTCATTCTGTTTCCTCGCAGGGACTAGCACAGATAACATCCCTAGCCCCTTCTGCCTCTTCTAGGTCTGGGTTGGGTGCTAGGGCGGCACCATCTCCGGTGCCGACTTCTCGGTCTGCACCATGTCTGGTGCCAGGGCTGGTGCTGATTCATGTGCCGGTTTTGGTGTCAGCTGTTTTCCCACTGCCTAGGCCTGGTCTCAGCCTCTTGGGCTCCACTCTACTTCCTCCCTCCCCCTCTGAGAGGGGGATATGGAGCAGGACGAGTCTAACCCAGACCTCATAATTTCTGAGGAAGGGGATGAGGACTCTTTTTATAGTCTGGACAATAAGCCATTAGTTCCAATGATGGTTCCTCAAGAGGACCATTCCTTTCAATCCCTTTGAGGAACATGCAGGCAACCCTGGCTCTTCAGACCTCTTCACTGGACCCAGGAAAACTTTTGCAACAACAGCCGGTTATGAATGTCCCCTTTGACGGTATCTATCTGTTTGCTCAGCAGGTGGAACAAGCCCTAGAGGCCTCTCAGAAAGCCAGGACTGCCATCAAGACAGCCAGGCTGACTCCTTCGGCCCTTCAGACAGGCAGGAACCATCAGTTCTTTCATAACAGGCAACCCTTTCAAGGAAGAGGCAGAGGAGCTCCTAAAAAATACCAGTTTCCTCAGTCACAAAAGAAAATGCAGCAGAAGGCACAGGGCCCAAAAGCGCCCAGTGCCCTCTGAGAGTTCAGCCTTGATTCTGCCTCTGCTGCCCAAGGTGGACCTCTCCTCAGTAGTGGGAGGTCATCTGACTCAGTTCTATAGCTAGTGGAAGTTTATCACCACAGACAAATGCATCCTCAGGATAGTTCAGGAGGAATACTCTGTTTTTCAGAGATCCCTTCCAGACCTTCCACCCAATCGGCAACACACTCTGTCAGCCGCTCAGTCGGACCTTCTCACATCTGAGATAATAGGCCCTCTCAAAAACAGGGCAGTGGAAGTAGTTACCTGGACAGAGCAAGACACAGGATTCTACTCCCATTACTTTCTGGTTCCAAAAAGGACAGGGCGTATGTGCCCCATTCTTGATCTCAGAAAGCTGAACAAGTTCTTGTATCGTGAGAAGTTTGAGATGGTCTCCCTGGGGACACTTCTACCACTTTTGAAGCAACATGACTGGCTGGCATCCCTGGACACGCAAGATGCCTACCAACATATTACAGTGCACCCAAACCATTACAAGTTCCTTTGCTTTGTGGCCTTGGGGCAACACTACCAATTCAGAGTCCTGCTTTTTGGGCTGTCCTCTGTACCTCAAGTCTTTACAACGTGCTTTGCAGTTCTCACAGCGAACCTTCAAAAGCTCGGCATTCAGGTCTTTCCCTGCCCAGACAACTGGCTCTTAGTAAGCCCATCAAGACAGGATACAGAGAGAGTAGTAGCCACAGCATCTCAGTTCCTGACTTCCATGGGGTTCTGCTGAATCTAGAAAAGTCACAGCTTCAACCCTTGCAGCAGCTTCTCTTCATAGGGGCCCTCTTAGACACCACAAAAGCGAGGGCCTTTCTCCAGAAGGACAGGAGGGACAACATCCTTCAGATGGCATGTTTCATTATGGAAAACAATCCTGTCTGGGCTCGCTCCATGCAACGGATGTTAGGCTTCACGGCCTCTTCCATCTTCACAGTAGCTCGGCTGCACATGAGGTCCACTCAGTGGATGCTCAGCACACGAACATCCCTGGTCTTACACCATCAAAGTGATGGAGCCTCTGTAGTGGTCACTTGCATGGTGGACACAGGAGACAACCTGCTTCAGGGTCTCCCTGTCACTCTGGAGTCTCAGATGTCCATCACTATGGATGCATCTGTCTTTGGCAGGGGAGCCCACTGTCAGGGCCATCATACTCAGGGTTTTTGGACCCAGGCACAGTCGCACCTCTACATCAAAGTTCTAGAGATGAGGGCAGTCCTGTACATCTTCCGAGTTCTAGAAGATGTCACAAGGTGATCCTTCTTCAGATGGACAACAAAGCAGTGATGTATTACATCAACAAGCTAGGGGGAGCACACTCCTGCCCTCTCTGCAGAGAAGCCATGAGGGTCTGGGAGTGGTGCCTTGACCACAATGCCCTGATTCAGGCAGTTTACCTGCCAGGGACTCAGAATGATCTGGCAGACCACCTCAGCAGGACAGAAGCAGATCCTCATGAATGGTCGTTGGCACCAGACATCGTACATTCACTCTTCAATGAGTGGGGTAGTCCAGAACTGGACCTTTTTGCGTGCCCACTCAATGCAAAACTGCCTCAATTTTGCTCCAAAAATCCAGAACCTGGTGTTTTCTGTCAGGATGCATTCAGGCTGCAATGGATAAATCACTTTCTGTATGCATTTCCTTCTTTTCCATTAATTCAGTGGGTGCTGCTCAGACTAGAGGTCCACGGGGGCAACATAATTCTCATTACACCATACTGTCCTAGACAGATTTGGTTTCCCTTGATCAACAAGCTGTCAGTACATCTTCCACGGCAGCTGCTGCTATGGAGGGACCTTCTGATGCAGGGATCCCTGGTCCATCCCAACCTGCACTCCCTTCATCTCCACACCTGGCTCCTGAGTAGATAGAAGTGAGTAGGTTTAATGTGTCTCAGAGGATCTCAGAGATCCTCATGGCTACAAGTAAGCCTTCCACTAGGAAAACGTACACAGCCAAGTGGAAACACTTCTCAGAATGGTGTGCTAAGATCTCCATAGACCCATTCTGATGTCCTCCTGACAAGGTACTGGAGTACTTACTAGACCTTTCAGATGTAGGACTTCAATAATCTTCTATAAAGGTTCATCTCTGTACAGTCTCTGCCTATCAAGAACCAGTCCAGAATATGACTCTAGCCCAACTACCTCTGTTCAAGAGATTCCTCAATGGCATTCTGCATACAAGGCCCCCAGTCAAGAAGCCGGTTGCTTGCCACCTGGGATATTGCCCTAATGCTGGACATGCTTACATGTAAACCTTTTGAGCCTCTAGCCACATGTGATCGAAAACTACCTTTCTAGTGGCCATCACTTCTGCTCGTAGGGTCTCTGATATACATGCTTTGGTCACAGACCCTCTGTACGCTGTCTGTCACAAAAACAAGGTGGTTCTTGTGGGGGGGGTAGGAAGAAATAGGCTGTTGGTTAACTAGGATCTGCAGCTTATCCTGTAGGTAGAGAAATGGGCAGACTAGGTGGGCCAAGCAGTCCTTATCTGCCGTCAAAATCTATGTTTCTATGTTCTCCATACGCACCCTATGTTCCTACCCAAAGTGGTTTCAGAGTTCCACCTCAACTAGCACTTGGTACTGCCTACTTATTTCTTTAACTTTCAGAAAGAAGGGAAACACACCCTTCACTCTCTGGATGTTAAAAGAGCCCTTCAGTTTTACATTGCTAGAACAAAGAACATCCATAAATCCAAACAGCTCTTCGTGTCCTTGAAAAGCTGCCCAGCTTGGTCAGCCAGTTTCCATTAAGTGTAATTCTGCTTGGATAGTGGCATGCCTTCGTCACTGTTACTCTATGGCGCAGGTCAAGTTGGAGGACCAAGTGCGTGCCCACTCTACTAGAGCTGTTGCTGTGTCCTTGCCAGAGATCCACTCTGTTCCCATTGATGACATTTGCAAAGTGGCTACTTGGAGCTCTGTGCATACTTTTGTTAAGCATTATGCTCTGGATGTTCATGCCAGACAGCATGCTTCTTTTGGCAGGCAATCCTTAATGGACTTCTGTCCTGAGTGAGCTCTGTGTCCTACCGCCCTGCTCTGGGGATTTGGTTTTAGCTTGGCACTCTAAACCAGCAGCATGAATAAATGGTGAAGACTTAAGTCCAGGAAGATATGAAAATTATGTACTCACCATAATTCTTGATCTTCTTGGAAAACGGCTTCACCATTTATTCATATGCCTTCCCACCATCCCCCAAGCTCACAGAATCTGTTCCTGGTCTTCACTCCTTTGTTCCTGTTTGGGCTGTGAAGACATTGTTCTTAACTGACCCTTCTTACATGGGTCAGAAGGGCTATCTTATGCTCTTCTTAGGTTAGGTGTTCTCTAGTTAGCATAAACAGCACTTCCTTTGTAAAAAAGGTACTGAGGCAGTTGGAGGGTTGATGCAGGTGTAGCCTGAATGGCATGAGCCAGTCTCGCGGTGCTGTGCTTATAGAGGATATGAGGGAGGACTTAGACGCTTGAAAAATGGTCTGGGACATGGCAGCTGAAAATTAATGCCAAGAAGTGCGCTGTGATGTACTTGGGGAGTAGGAACAGAAGAGCAGGGTAAACCCTAGGCGGGGAGGAAATTAAAGTAACAGAACAGGAGAGGGATCTGGGGATCATAGTCTTCTTGAACCTTAAGGTAGGAATCCAGTGTAGCAGGGCGGTGGGAAAGGTCAATGGAATGCTGGCATGCATAGGCAGGGGCATTACTAACAGAAAGAGGGAGGTAATAATGCCCCTTTACAAAGCAGTGGTGAGGCCGCCCCTGGAGTATGGGGTTCAGTTTTGGAGGCCACATTTCCACAAGGATATAGATGCATAAGAGGAGGGTTCAGAGAAAGGCAACCAAGATAGTGCAGGGTACACAGGGAAAGTCATACAAGCAGAGGTGTAAGGAGCTGGATCTGTACACGCTGGAGGAAAGGAGCGAAAGGGGAGACATGATTGAAACTTTAGTGGGAGAAAAGGATTTACTTAAGAGGAAGGAGAGAGTTAAAACTAGAGAGCACAGCCCCAGACTGCAAGGAAAAAGATACAGGAGCAATGTGAGGGGTGTTTCTTCACGGAGGGTGGTGGAGCCCTGGAACAGACTACCAGACAGAGTGGTGGGGGCTAAATCAGTGGAAGAATTCAAGAGGGCATTGGACAAGCATATGGGGCTGAGTATCGGATGGAGGGTGGCGGCTGGCATGGAGGGGGAGGTGTGGGGGGGGGGAGGCCAGACTAGATGGGCCGGTATGGTCCTTTTCTGCCGTCAAGCTTCTATGATTCTATGATTATGATTGATATTAATGACAGGGTGTGTATTGTGCTGGGATAATGCCACACCTCTGGTAGTTGGGCATGAGGCCACAGGCCAAGTGCGTCCAACCCCAAAGAAGTGATATTATCCCTGCACAACACATACCCTGGAGCGCATTATATCTGTTATAAAATATATCGTTTGTATTAACAAAGAAGAAAAAATGATTAAAAAGTTAATGAAAACTACATTTTTTTATCGTTTTTTTCAATGGGTATGTATACTTAATAAAAAATAGTGCTCATTATTTGTTTTGCTCAGTAGGTGGAGCTGCTGTGGTGTTAGTGTAGCTGTCCACCCCCCAACCTTCTTTCCACTGTTCACACATGTTGTTTGCCTTAGCCTCAGTGCCCACCCCACCCTCCTTACATTTCTCAGTATTTCTGTGGTTTATTATCTTTCTGGTTTTTGTCTCTCTCTTTTTGTCTTTGTCTCTCTCTCTCTCTCTCTCTCTCTCTCTCTCTGGGAAGTTTGCAGTGACATTAAGGTCTACCTATAATTCTCCCAGTACAGCTGGCATGTGCTTTGTATTGGGAGAAGAAAAAGAAGCTGAAAATACAGAAAAAAACATGAATCCATTTTGGTTGCTATGAAATCACAAAGCCGCCCGCACCCCATTCAAAGATCGCCGTAACATTTGGGTCTGCCTGTGGTTCTCCTGGTACAGTTGGCATGTGTTTTGGACCAGGAGAAGAAAAAGAAGCAGAAAATAAAGAAAAACCACATGTAACTGAAGTGCTGTGGGCTTTTGAACACATGTGCTCTGCCTGTTTGAAGTGGGCATGGAGAGCCCATGCCAAATGAAGTGGGGGAGAGGAGAAGCCAATCGCAGTGACAGCTCCTTGGCAATGCTCGCTTTAGGTTAAAAAAAAATAATGGGAATTTGGATGTGTTTTTGTGTCAGGCTAGACACATTTCATTTATTTACAAGTTATTTTGGAGTGTTTTGTGACAGCGTCAGGCAGAGATTTCTATTTTTATCAATTATTGAAGTATTGGCAAAAGCCACATCAGCCATGCCAAGTGTGGGCAACTTGAACATGGACTGTGGACTGATTTGTTAAACATTTAATGCGGTCTTGCATGTGCTGAGACTAGATCCTTGATGGGCTGGGATAACATCACGGGCCTAGTCTCAATCTGACCAATCGGAGCCCGTGGATTTTTCTTGCTCTTTTATAATATTCCTTGTCATGAGCTCTGATGCATAAGGGACAGTCCTGGGCTTGGCTCAGGCAAAGACCCCACATACAGATGAGGATCCCTTAAGGGTCACTGCATACACAGTTGTCATGGACCTTGCATCCACTGGACCGCCCAGTTATTGTTTTCCTGTAGGATATTCATTAACTCCTGAAACGCGTCATTCTTCTTCTTATTATTATTTCTGGGAGTGTACACCCTAATCCAGGGCCTCCTTCATATGGAGTCCATGGCAACAAAAAACAGGGTACCCTTGTCCTGGCCAGTATGAACATCTGCAATCTGTTAAAAAACTTTGATGCCCTCACTGCTTAGGTTGTAGTACACAGTCCCGACATCCTGTCAGTCGTTGAAACATGGCTGTCACCATCTACCCTTGACTCAGCCATCATCCTATCAGGCTACTCACTTTTCAGACAGGACAGACTATCTAGAAGAGGAGATGGCTGTGCCATATACCTAAAGGAGTCATTGTTGGCCTATCCACTTTCCCTCCCTGAACCAACTATGGATATTTAGATCCTTGCTGTTAAGATTATGCTCAGTGCACACAACAAGGTCCTCAACATTGGCTCAGTCTATATTCCCCCAGACCTTGTCAAACAGGGCTTAAAACCCCTAATGAACTGTGTCATGAGTGTAAAACAAGACACAGAAACCATCCTGTTAGGTGACTTTAATGTCAACTGGCTCTCGTCAGGTGCCAGAAGGCATAGGGATGAGTTAACAGGCCTGAATTTTACCCAGTTAATAACAACTCCAACCAGGATAAACTATAAGACTGGGACTAGCACACTCCTGGACTGGGTCCTAATGAATCGTCCAACACATATCACCCATTCCGAAGTACTGACTGACACTATCAGTGATCACTCTCCTACCAAGTGTTATTGGTCTAACACATTTATCAAGCCCCCTGCCAGAACAATCACAAGTACAGTGCTCTTCCGTGACCACCTGCAGCCACTAAAGTCTCTCCTCCGACAACAAGACTGGTCTTACATTGAAACTGCACCTGATATTGACTCTGCTTTACAATACTTCATTGAATGTTTCAATGAAGTCTGTCACATCCACGCCCCTTTTTAGGACATGTAGGATCAGGGGACTTGATAATCCTTGGATCTCTTTTAGCCTTCTGGCTCAAATGAAAGATCGTGACCACCTCTGGCATACGGCCAGGACCTCTGGCAGTCAATCTGACACACAGGCCTATAAGATGGCCAGGAACGCATGTTCTAAGGCTATCCGTGAGCACAAAGCGCGTTACTATAAGGACATCCTTGCCAAGACCTGGGCTGATGGGGAAAAAGTCTGGGAAAACCTTTCAGAAATCACTGGGAAAGCATTCAAACAGGATCCAACTATGTTAAATGTTGATGGGTCTATCACCCATGACCCCGTATTAATTGCCAGCACATTTAATTCATCCTTCACAGACCTTAGCCAAACTCTGCCCCCAGATTTCTTTGAACCACCCAGCACAGCTCCTATGTCCCCAAATCAGAAGAGGCCTCTACCCACCCATGTTTCTACTTCAAAGTTCTCTTGGCAAGCGAGACCGAGACCTACCTATGTAAAGTTCTAGGAGGAACTAGGACAAGCAGTGATTCCAGCGACCTAAAACTTCTTACCCTAACTCTAGATGAAGTCCTATCCCTCCTCACAAGCTTCTCAATTGCTCCCTCATACTTTCACAATTCCCCCAGATCTGGAAATATGCTCTGGTTACACCAGTTTTTAAGAGTGGGGACAGATTACTATCTGGGAATTATAGGTCAATATCTTTTCTTCCCCTGCTGTCCAAAGCACTTTAAAGGATTGTTGCTGACCAGTTTGTGGAGTGCCTGGAAAAATACAACCTACAATGTGTCCAACAACATGGTTTTTGGAAAGGGCACAGCACATCTACAGCCCTACTGGAATTCACAGGTTTCATTCACCATACTCTTGATCAGGGTCAACTTGTTGGTGCAACCTTTATTGACCTGTCTAAAGCATTTGACATGGTCAATCACCATTTGCTGATACATCAACTTGCTGGGCTTGGTATATCTTCAGAAGCCCTAAAGTGGTTCACCAGCTATCTAGTAAACTGCACACAGCAGGTGAGATTAGGGTCTGCCCTTTCTGCTAAACTGCCTGTCTGCTCTGGGGTTCCTCAAGGATTGATACTGGGACTCCTTCTATTTAGCACCTTCCTCGATAATCTTCCGACATCCTGTTCCGAACCAGTACTTCTCTACGCGGATGATGCGGTCATTTTCTCAAAGACTGCTGACCCTATCCTCCTTCAGGCCCAACTTCAGAAAAGTTTTACTGAAGCTGAGTCCTGGTTCATCTCTCATAAGTTGGTGCTTAATTGCAAAAAAAACTAAGGTCATGCTTTTTCATGGTACCCACAGCAAGCACAAAGCCAAACAATTGGTGATTAAAAACAGTGCAGGTGTTATCCTTGATCAGACTCAGTCTTTTAAATACCTAGGAGTTACTCTGGATAGTACACTCTTCTACTCCAACCATGTTGAGAATGTTGCCAAGGTAGTTAACATTCGCCTAGGCTTTTTACACAGGCATAAACAGTGCCTTACTACCGAAGCCGTCAGATTGGCTATCCAAAGTTCAATTGTGTCTGTTATTGACTATGGTTTGATCAGTTATGGTTCCGCCACAGACACAACCCTATGTCGGCTCACCACAGCTCTGAATAAGGCATGCCGTCTACTAACTGGTGCAGCGTATCGTACTCGCACTTGTGACCTTTTCGAACAAGCAAACTGGCTTCATCTCCAGGCTCGCATTGAAAATCAAGCCTGCCTTCTGGCTAAGAAGGCAGATCTTGGTCTCCTACCACCAGGTTCCCTTCAGCTTTTCAATCCCTTCCGGGGTACTCGGAGCACACAACGTTCTGTGAGCCAAACTTTTACTGTCTCTCGCTGTCGAACCTCGCTCCGACAGCAATTCATTGCAGTTAGAGCTGCTAATTTATTTAATTCCCTTCCTCCTGAGAGTGCGACAACTGCAACCTTGGGACCATTTAAGCGGAAGCTGCATCTATTCCTAGTTTCCAGAGCATCTTGTGACTGCTATACCTAATCTCTGCTGACAGCTAAATGCACTGGAACCTCCCTCTTTTGCCATTTGCCCCTGTATAGACCTATGCTGCTGCTGCACTATTCCACTCACAGCACTTCCTCCCCTATCCCTTTCCCATTTCTGCCCTCTTTTCATCCTACCTCATCCCCCCCTTCCCTTACCCCTTCAGTCCCACTTTCTCCCTCTCTCCTCTGTTTCCTCACCTTGTTCTCTCCCTCTACCCCCCGCCCTGTGGATCTTTTCTGCTCAAGCTTTATTGTGAAATCTCCCTCTTTGCTCTTTTTTTGCTCCTTCCACCCCCCAATTCACCCCCTGTACTTTCTCTTCTTGTAAGCCCTTTCACCCCTCTTCAGACAAGGCCACTGGCTGCACTTGACACAATATTTATCTTGCCATATTGTTCTTTTGTTTATGTAATTACTTTCCTCATGTTGTACTACTTACTGAAACCATTGTAATTTGCTATTCTCATGACTTGACGTGGAACCTCTGTAAAAGAGCCCTTGGCTCAAAGGTCTTTCCGATTTGTTAAATAAATAAATAAATAAATAAAAAAAAATAAAATTAACAGCCTCATCAACAGTTGGTCTCCCTGAAAGTATGATCCCAACCAGGACATCTGTCTCGATTTTCTAAATCCTGGGAATCATGGTCATCTATGGTGTACAGCCTTCATATAAGTATGAGCATAAGAGCAGTTCTACCTGCTCTCTTGCCCCATTTGTAAGTCTTCCCTTTTGCATGGGGGAATGAGTCATGGCCCATGGGAGTGGCAGTATGAATGAAGGTGCCTACCGGGAACTGTACCCTGACCTGACAGGAGGACAGACAGAAACAGGCTTATGCAAAAATAAATAAATAAATAAATATATACTTTTTCCACCTACTATTGGTCAAATTCAAATAAGATGCATATTTAAAAAATAAAGTCATGATTCTCTAATGACTTTCAGTATATGCCTTCTTTTGTCACTCCTCCTGCTGTGTCTATAACTGGACATAACTTGTGAGCTCACTTGCATCCTTTTCCAGGATCTATACCTGGCTCCTGCGGACATTGAAATCATTCAGGTAAGCCCTCATCCATAGTCCCAGCTGATCCTGCGTCCTGCCAGTAAAACCTTCCACAGGTTATTCCCAGATGTGGAAGCTGTTTTATTGTGGAGGGGCCAGGCAACACTTTCTCCTCCCCATCTCTTGCCCTGCATGGGTGGGGAGTGAGCCAGCACAGGGGTCTCGACTGAATGTTCGGCTGTTCGACCATACTACTAGGAAACCTTTTACCAGATACATCTACTCCTTGAAGTAGAAGCATTTCACTGTATGGTAGTGGAATCCCTGTACCCTTTCACTTGCTCAGTGCAGAGGGTGCTGGACTACCTCCTGACTCTGTCTCCATTGGGCTTGCAGTGCACTTCTGTTAGTGGTCACCAGTCAAGCATGTCAGCTGTACATGTCCCTGTTGGGGACATGGCAGTGGCCCAGCTGGACATAGTCAACAGGTTCAGGAAGGGCCTTTTAAGTGTGACTCCCTCCAGTCTATAAACCTGCCCAGTTTAGGACCCAAACCTTAAATATCTAAATAAAACCCCTTTTGAACCAACATCTTCCTGTGACTTGAGGTATCTGTCTTGGAAGATTTTACTCCTTGTGGCTATTTCTTCAGCCAGGTGAGTTTCCGAACTACAAACTTTGGTTCGTGACTCACCTTTACTGGTATGTTACAAGAATAGGGTGGTATTGCATAGTCATCTCAACTTCTTATCTATGGTTATGTCTGTTTCACTTTGAAACAGTCCATTGATTTACCTGTTTTCTTCTATACCCCCTCATAACCCATGTGGGGTGCTGTTAAACTTCTTGCACATCCACAGAACCCTTCGGTACTGCCTGGATTGTATTAAAGACTGTGCCCAGTCCTTTTAACTATTAGTTCCTTTAACCTTAACACCATGAATAGTCCAGTTTCCTTACAGTGTCTCTCCAACTGAATCTCTTCCAGCATTGTGTTCTGCTACAGGTAAATGGGGCAGGACTTGTTGGGTAGCATTGCTGGACATGCCACATGGGGCACGGTGGCCTGCTTTCAGTTGGGTTCTCAGATGCTGTTATTTTCGGGGCTGCTACATGACATACAATCCATACTTTTCATAAGCATGTCAGTTTTGATCTAATTTTCCATAAGAAGGCAGTTTTTCACCTATAGTGTTCCAAACCTACTCTGCAGAGCAATTGGTTTGCTGTTTTGTCAGCCACCCAGTTGGATTGGTATTGCTCAGTAGTACTCAACCAGAGTATTATGACTCTGTGAAGATACCCCTGATGAAGGTAGTTGAGTTAGTAACTAGTAGTGCGAGATCTTTGAAATGATCTCCACAGAGCCATTACCTTCCCGTTCACCATCCCAGTTAAGATGGACCTTTCCTTTTCTGCTTCTTGGCTTGGCACTACACAGTAAGTCTACAACTTTTTTCACGAACCTTCACTTGCTATGTGCTGTGGTGTTTACTTCACTCCCCCACCTCTCTGTGCATGATTTGTGGGGGTGGTCCCAATCCTGCTGTTGGTGAATGTTTAGAACTCCGTTCACCAATGACGGAAAACTGAAGTGGGTGGGGACCGTTCACGTTATATAGGCACCACCATGTGTCACCAGTGTGCATGTCGGCACATCCATGTGGGTGGCCCCATCTTGAAAAAGCTTCCCGTGAGGTCCTGATGCTGGCAACTTATATTCCAATATATTATGGCTCTATGGAGATCCTCCTGAAGATCTACTGTTACTGGTAAGTGACAAACCTTTCTGCAGCTACAGAACCACCGATGTTTCAGAGGCTTTGCTTACATGTGTGTATGGTAATATATATTTTATAAGCTATTGTGGGAAAGTTGGTTCATCATGCATTCACTGCATTTACATTTCTCAGAGGAGGAGGTAGGATGGGGTTGTCAGGTGGGGTACACAGTCCTCAGCTTCTGCCAATATGGAATTGCTTCACCATTCTGGTGGGATGGGATAGCCCAGAGGAGACACCTGAAGTGATGGCAAGGGAGGAAGTGGTGGACCCCCAAAGGGAAGGTCTCAGGTTGGGTGGACAAGGCTGTAGCAGAAGAAGCAACTGCTAGTGGGGGACACAGTTGTGAGAGGATTAGACTTTGGACCAGGAAGGAGAGCAGAGAAGAAGGTAAGTTGCCTACCTGGCACCTGGGCCTGGAGGGATGGAGCACGGATCCTAAGTATTGTTAGGGAGGAAGGCCTTGGACGGGATCTGGATATCATAGTCCACCTTGGGATTAATGACCTGGCAATGGATGGAGTAGGAGTTGTGCAGAGGCAGGTCTGGGAACTGGGGACAGGTCTTAAACAGGTGGCATCAGCGGTGGCATTTGAGGAGGTGCTGCCTGTGTATGGTCAAGGGGGAGGTTAGGGCACTTCACACCAGGAACTTCAACAGTTGGTTGAAGGCATAGTGCAGAGAATAGGGATTCAGATTCATTGGGGTGTGGGGGCTGACCTGGAAGGATGTGGATCTATAGGCAACCCCCCCTACAAATGGGGGTTCCCAAAAAGTCTTCCTTGAGCTTGCCTAAATGCTCACTGCCAGGCTGGTGTCCTGTGTTTTAGCAGTTTAAATGTGATTGCCAGAGAGTGCCTGTATAGCCTCTGTGTACTGTCTCTTTAAGAGCTACTTGGTTTGCAGTTAAAATGGATCGGGGGGGGGGGCTGAGTGTTTCCATGCTCGAGTCCCGCCTGAACTGCTGGATAATTGCTCCGCTTCTGCCATTGCTAATTGCGCAGAGGGGAGCTCTGCTAATATATATAACTGTTTGCTGATCATCTATTAGAGTATAATGATTGTCTAACCTGCCTTCTTTGCAGCAAGGACTGTTTTGTTTATCCCCTTCATTTGGCCCAGGACTGCAAATTGGACCAATCAGTACTGGTAGGACCTAAAATGGAGCCAGACTACAGGGCTGTCTGGAGTCAAAATCTGTAGGAATTGTAGTTTTGGACTTTTGGCGCCTTTTTGCAACTGAAGGGGGAGCTCTTGCTTTGACTGACAGCTGAATCAGCCAACCAAACCTTTTGGATCTGAGGGAAATCCCCAAGAAGCCTGCTGTTTAAGGCAGATCTAAGTTGGGAGCTGAAGAAGAAAGGGCTCAAGTGATTTTGAGCAGCAATCCTGAGTGGATTCGCATGGGAGAACTGTGAAAGGGCTGAGTTTGGCCTGCATGTCTGCCTGCTGCCCCTGAGAGGGAGAAAAGAGAATTATTTCAGACTAAATCAGAGTTTGTGAGAATGAAGTAAGCCACTGATTTTCTACCAGGCTCATACCTGAAGAAGACCGAAGATTTTGCTGAATGCAATCGGCCTGTTAGGATTTCCAGCTGCTTTTGAATCCCCAGTTTGTGCAGAGACTTTGCGATTGTGACCAGAGAGCGGTTTGCCTGGTACAGTAGAATTTCCTTACATGTAAATGTGCTGTGTATTGAAAGTGGGTTATGATTTGGTTCCCCACTGTGTGAACTGTGTTCTGCTTGCTGGAAGCTGTATCCAGCCGAAAACGGATTGTATCCGAATTTGTCTCCATTTGGCCAGGGCCTTGTCACACTGGCCCAGCCAGACTACCCGCTGCACAGAGAAAGCCATCAATGAGAGACCTGCCTGGGGATCAGCCCCCTGCTCCACGCTTGAACAGGAATGACGGCTTGGCGATTCGTGTGGGCCCTGTTTCTCCTGGCACTCCAGATTAACCACCTGCTGTCTCGATTTTCGTCCAGCCTGTGTTCAGTCTTGGGTATCGTGTGTAATCATCAGGGTAGCTCCCTGCAACAACAGCCTAATCTAAAAGTGTGTCATCTGATTGTCTTGTTGTTTTCTTTTCATGAACTGAGCCCTCCGGCTCTGGATTACAAATAGTGTGTGTTGTGCATCTCATTTTCTTCCATCACAGGGCCCCAACCAGCTGCAGCGTTCCTGGCTAGCCCACCGTTCTCCATCTGGGTACCCAAAGTGTGTGACTGTTTATGGACCCTGAAGTGCATGCATAACTGTTTGAATGATAGAGTCTTTAAGCAAATTAACCTGATTATGCCCCTCCCTTGTTTAAGTTCCTTAAATAAATCAGATCTAACTCTTTTTTGCATTTACCCTGCCTGTGATTCCAGTTTGTGTAATAGTACTGCACTGCTGTTATTTGCTGCGTATAACCTTGTTTTACATGGGGTCCCCAGGGCCAAGCCAGAGGAAAGCCCTGGTGGTAAGTGTAAACATTGTGTGTACTTGTGTGGTGTATCAGGGGTATTATGAAAGTGATTATTGTGTATTGTTCCAGCCACTAGTAAGGAAAGAGGGGGGTTACAGTGTCCCGAGGGCTGTGTCCTGGTTAGCTTGACCACTACCACCCCTGACCTCCAGGTGGAGGCACCCATTTCAGAACTGAGGCCCCTTAACCTGCTACTAGTCCTGTAGGCAAGGGTAGTAGCCCTTGGGATAGCACCACCTAGGGGTTACATATACAAAGGTGATGGCCTATATTTATTTATTTATTTATTTATTTAAGCGTTTAACCAGGAAGGCATGCTGAGCAGTCTACTGTTCATTTCCAGATGCGTCCTGGGGGAAAGGGGTACAGATACATAGTTGAAAGATAGACATAAATACAATTGTGGTTACAGAATGGGAATACCTGCTAGCACAATAGGTCCAGGTTTAAATACAAAAGGATTTGAGATAATAAAAGAGTACAGGCATAAACTAGAATCAGTACCATATAATATAGACAGACAGGTAGAACATACTGAAATGTGTACACAGCATGGATGCATAGCCCTGCCATTTTGTGACCCGTAAGCTGTCTAGACACATGAGCAGGTAGCTGAGAAATCCTACTGGAGCATGGAGTTAAGGAGGCGGGGAGAAATGGTGAATGCTTGCTGAGAGGGAATTCCACAGCAGTGGTAGGTGGTAGCTGACAACCACTTGGCCTGCAGCAGTGGACCTATGTGGGACAGCTAGGGACCGAGAGTCAGAGTTTCTGAGGGAGTATGCTGGGGTGCTGAGGTTGACAAGGGCAGTGGCGAGGTAGGAGGGGAGCAGCTGGGACCAATATTTGGCTGTGAGCTTAGCACAGTGGGACAGTCTTGAGTTGTCTAGAGAGGGGAGGTTCGTTGATAAATAAAGGGTACAGTGGTGTGTACAGTATGGAGTATGGACAATTCAGGACAAAGCGACAGAAAGAATGGAAAATAGGGTCCAGTCTGGCTAGGGTGGACTTAGGACTGGCACTGTAGACTACGTCCCTGTAGTCGAAGATGGGGAGGATCATTTTCTGCACAATGGCCTTGCAGGCAGAGACTGGGATGCAGTCCTGGTTGCAGTAAAGTGCCCCGAGCCTGGGGTGCAGCTTTTTGATTACAGAATCAACATGGGCAGAGAAGTTGAGGTGCTGGTCCAGCCAGACCCTGAGGTATCTGACGGAGGTACTGGCCTCCAGGGGTGTTCCATCCAGGGTGTGGAATGTGATCGGGAAGGGGAGCCTCGAAAGTCTCTGCCTTGTGCCAAAGGTTACTGACACTGTTTTCTTGGCATTGAGGAGGAGTTGATTGGAGTGAAGCCAGCACTGGACCGCTTTAAAGTCCAGCTACACTCTTGTCGTAACCTCTGAGGCCAAGGGGCCAGATGTATACAGCACAGTGTCGTCTGCATACATGTGTATTGAGGTGTGTGGGCAGGCACAAGGCAGGTCATTCAGAAAGATGGAGAACAGGAGTGGGCCAAGGACAGAGCCTTGCAGTACTACTGTGGTGACTGAGAGGGGAGCCAAGATGGAGGAACTGATTCTGATGGATTGGGACCTGCCTGTAAGGTATGAGTGGAACCAGCTAATGGCGCAGCTGGATAGACCAGTGTTGGCAAGTTTGGACAAGAGGAGAGGGTGTGAGACAGTGTCAAATGCCTTGGCCGGGTCGATGAAAATGGCAGCCGTGATGTGGCCAGCATCCATCCCAATGAAGATGGCATCAGTGAGCCTGAGAAGGGAGGTAGTGGTGGAGTGGGATTTGCTAAAGCCAGACTGGTAGGGGGTGAAAAAGGAGGAGGAATCCAGAAAGGGTGATAGTCAAGAGAGTACTAGACGTTCTTGCAGTTTTGCCAGAATAGGTAGAAGGGAGATGGGTCAGTAGTTGCTTGGGTTTGAGGTGTCCCTGCCCTTAGAAAGGGGTATTACAGTGGCATGTTTCCATTCAGAGAGTACCTCAGCAAGGGAGAAGGATAGGTTAAAAAGGGAGGCCACGGGTTTGGGTATGGCGGGGGCCAAGAGGAAGAGCATCTTGGTATCCAGCCGGGTGGAGCATTTGCCCTTCCTAGGATTAAGGGCAATCAGTGCCTTATAGACCTCATCAGGAGTGACCTGCATGAAGTAGAAGGGGTGAGCTGGTATTGCGGTTCTGACTGTGGTGGTGGGGGTGGTGTACTGTGCAGGGTGAAGTGAGGACTTGGGAATGACATTGTTATTTGTGAAGTGGGAGTTAAACAGTGTGGCCACTGCAGGGGGTTAAGTGATGTTGAGACCTCCTACCACCAGGGTAGGAGTGGGGGGCTGCGATGGAGGGCTGAGAAGTGATTTTACCACTTTCCAGAATTTGGCTGGGTGGTGGGAGGTTGAGTTGAATGTGACTTTGAAGTAGTTGGCTTTTGCTTGGCGGATTTTATTAGTACTGACATTACGTATCATATGGTATTGCTGTAGGTCAGCTGGTGATCTGGAGGCCTTGAAAGATTTCCAGGCCTTGTCCCTGGTTCTGAGGAGGGTTATGATTTCAGTTGAGATCCATGGGAGGTGAGCACCTCTGACTCTGGTTCGCCTGAGGGGGGCATATTGGTCCCAGACGGCAGTGAACTTGGCCTTAAAGAACTCCAAGGCCTCATCTAAGGAGTTTGATTGACTGATGCGTAACCAGTCAGAGTTGTCCAAGTCATTTAGTAAGGAGGTGAGGTCCAGTGATTTGAAGGATCTAGCCATGAGGATTCTGGGTGGGTGGGCTTTTGGTTTGCAGATATTACGCACAGCGTAGAGTCCATGGTGGTCACTGAGGGCATCTGGGAGGAGGCCTGAGGCTATGATCCTGTGAGGGTGTGAGGTGAGGGACCAGTCTAGAAGGGTGTAATTCAAAGTTTTGTGATTTAATCGAGTGGGCTCGGAGATTAGTTGAGCTAAATTTAGGGCAGTGACCCTGTCCCGGAGCCTGGAGTTGGCCTCAGCGAGCCAGTCCAGGTTAAAATCCCCAAGTAAATGGAGCTCACCTCCTGAAGCCAGGGAGTTTAGCATGCCCAAGAGATCCATTATAGCAGCTGTGGTGGTGTCAGGTGCATAATAGGTACCTGCAACGTAGATTGGAATTGAGTGGGGGAGGGAGAGTTTGATCATAAGAGCATCGATGAACTTTGAAGGCAGGGGTAGGGCGACTGTGGAAAACTGGATGGTGGAGGCAATGTACATAGCTATGCCCACCCCCTTTCAAACACCATGAAGTCTTGCTATATTATAACAATAGCAGCAGTCAGCCACTGCAGCTGAACTGCCCCAGAGAGGAAGGAGTTAACTCCAGAAGATCTGGAGTTCTACAGTGCGAGGGCGCTGTGCCCAAAGCTCTATCTGGCAGTTTCAAATGAAACTGTCAGATTCTTTACTCCGCTTCACTGAACAGTCGCTCCGGAGATCAGCTCCTTCAGCTCGGTTCATTCTCGGTTCAAGCGAGTATTTTTCGGTTCATTTGGACCGGCAAAAGTTATTATTTTTACCGCATTTCGGTTTTAAAGCTCTATCTGGTAACCGTAAGTACTAAAATTTAAGTCTGTGTGGAAAATTAATTATCGGTTCGGTTTTGAACCGATCGGTTGGTTTTTTCTGCATTTTAAAAGTGTACAGTGGGTTTTAGAGTGCGGTTCCCGGTTCTTATCGGTTCTAAAAAAAACGGAATTATAACGGTTTTTTCAAATACCCGTGACACGGTTAGGAACCGATAAGGGTGTCTTGCCTGGCACTGCCATCAAAAGGGCAAGTTTTGGTTAGGCTGGCATTATGTCTGAGAAACCCAAAAGAAAACCGGACCCACTGGGTTTCAACACTGTGATGTCTGTGGGGACGCCTTTGCCAAGGCTGACCCACACACCACTTGTGTTTGTTGTCTGGGGCTGACCACCTCCTGTCAGACTGCCAGGTGTGTAAAATTTCCCTGCAGCCACCCTGGAGAAGAGATTGGGCGGCTCAGGGGCGAGAAGCCAAAAGTCCGCTGACGGATGGCCAGCCGGTCCAGTACCCACTGGACCAGAGGAGTGCCCTCTGACCAGGGCGAGACTTCCTCGGCAAGGAAGGCTGGTTCAGAGGAACCAGTCCCAAGTAAAAAGACAAGAAATCAGTAGGTCTGGAGTCCAAAATTGTGTCTCCAACTGCTGCAGAGATAGCTAAAGCCATTCAGATTGTCCAGTCACTGTCTCAGGGATCTGTAGAACCACCAACAGCTGGTAAAAGGTTGGTTCGTTCAGTCCCAGTGGTTCAGGATTTTGAAGTTGAGGATTTTTATGAACCACAGGAGGGGGAGGAGGAATTTGATCAATATGTGTGGCTGGGGGGGTCTGGACGTGCCCATTGAACCGGACATTTCTCCAGACAGACCTTTAGAATCTCCTCCTATTCTGTCTGAGTCCCCTTCTTTCTTTATTTTTTACAAAAAGGTTGCAGAAACCCTCCAGCTTCCTTTAGAGGAGGCTGTGGATGAGCAAGAGGAGCCTGATTATGTGGAAATGATGGATATTCCAGAGTCTAGGAGGTTGTCTATTCCTTTGCATAAGTCATTTAGGAAGCAAACAACAAAGATTTTAAAAAATCCTCATTCTGTCCCTCCTGTAGATAAAAAAATGGACAGAAGGTATACTTTGTCAGGCTTGGATACAGACTTCCTTACTGAGCAGTGTAGTCATGTAGGTGTGGTACAAGCTGCAGCCTGTGACAAGGCTAATATTCCTCTGGCCTCACATCCTCCTGATAAGGATTCCAGGAAGATTGATGCCATGGCGAAGAAACAGTATATGGCAGCTTCTTTGGGACTCAGGCAGGCAAATTATATGGCTTATGTAGCTAGATATCAGAAATCTAGGTGGGACACAGTATTGCAGTTAGCCAAGCAGGCCCATGGCCAGCTGGCTAGTGAGTTGGAACAGGTGGCTGCTGATGGCATTGAAGCCTCTAAAGTTCAATTTCATACTGCTGTTGATGTTAATGATGTTTCTTCTAGGGTCATGGCCACTTCTGTAGCTTCCCGTAGGTTGGCATGGCTCAGATGCACTAATCTGTCCCAAGATACCCAGTCAAAGGCTATGGATTTTCCTGTAGTGGAAATTCTCTTTTTGGGAGCAAACAGAAAACTATATGAAAAAGATGGATGAATACAGAACTACCTACAAAAGTGCCCAGGCTAAGGAGAAGCATGCCATGCCACAAGGCATGCACCCAGAGGTAGAGGCAGGCCCTTTCCAGGCCTTTTACCAATTTCAAGCCTCCTCTGCTGTCTGCAGAAGGGTTTCTTCAGGACGTCCCCTCCCTCAGCCTAAGGCTGCTGCTAAGCAGGCACCCTGATGGGGTGTCCAGGGCCGATTCTCCTGTACCAGTGGGGGCAGGTTGGCCTATTTCAGCGGAACTGGCTGTCCCTAACTACGGACAGATGGGTTCTGAGGTAATAAGTCAGGGTCTGGTTCTCAGCTTCAAACACTTTCCAAAGATGAGAGCCAGGCATTTTCCACCTGCAAATCCTTCAGAAGCCCTTGCTTTGGAAGCAGAGGTTTCTGCTCTGCTGGACTGCAAAGCAGTGGAAAGGGTTCCTCCTGCCATCAGGGCAAGGGCTTTATTCAAGATACTTTCTTACCCCAAAAGACAGGAGAATGGCGGCCCATTCTAGATTTAAGATACTTGAACAAGCATCTGTTGAAACCAAAGTTCAAAATGTTGACTCTGGCAATGATATTGCTCTTCCCTAAGGCCAGGGGACTGGCTAGCTTCCTGGACCTCAAGGATGCCTATTTTCATGTTCTGATCAGGCCTTCTCACTGAAAGTACCTCAGGTTCGAACTGCCCTCAGGCCACTACCAGTTCAGGGCAATGCCCTTCGGCCTTACCTCTGCACCAAGGGTATTCACAAAATGTCTCGCTGTAGTAGTGGTTCACTTAAGAAGGCAAGGGGTTGCTGTGTTTCCCTACCTGGACGACTGGCTCATTGTGGGTCAGTCTCCAGGTCAGGTGAAATCCCACTTGCAAGTCACCCAGCAGCTTCTCACTTCTCTGGGATTCCTGCTAAACTTACCAAAGTGAGTTCTGGAACCAGTTCAGGTCCTAACTTTCATAGGCGCAGAATTGAACACAAGGTTAGCCAGGGCTTTTCTTCCCTCGGAAAGGGTGGACAGACTCATCGCCTGGCATCCTCCTTTACCCTCTGGGTCTCTCGACCAGCAAGGCATTTTCTGCAACTCCTCGGGCACATGGCTGCTTCCACAGCTGTCGTGCAGGGAGCAAGATTCAGATGAGGGACATTCAGTTCCATTTGAGGGCCTATTGGTCTCAAAGGAAGGACCCCTTACCAAGTTGGTCCCATTTACTCAAACTCTGATCCTAGCCCTCCACTGGTGGCAGGTCCAGAGCAATTTAAGACAGGGGGTTCCCTTCATTCCCATTTCTCACTCCCTCACCCTCACCACGGATGCCTCCCTGTTAGGGTGGGGGGCTCACCTGGGCGACCTTGCCACTCAGGGGGTATGGTCTCCTCAGGAGTCTCTGCTCCACATCAATCTTTTGGAACTCAGAGCTGTCTTTTTAGCTCTTCGGGTGTTTTCAGATTCTGTCCAGAACAAAGTGGTTCAAGTCAGGACAGACAATACCACCACAATGTGGTACATCAACAAGCAAGGGGGCACTCGGTCTTCAGCCTTGTGCACCGAAGCAATGAAGTTGTGGTCTCTGGCTTACTCCCTGAACACCTCCTGATAGCGGTTCATCTCCCAGGAAGGACAATGTCCTGGCGGACGCCCTCAGCAGAATTTCTCAGGGCCATCACAGATGGGCTCTGAATCCACAAGTGCTGGGGTCTGTCTTTGCCAGATGGGGCACCTCAGATAGATCTTTCGCAGCCCCAGACAACCACCAACTTCCTCTTTTTCTGTTGCAGGCCTCAGTTCTGGGCTCAGTCCCTCTGGGCGCCTTTCTGTTGGACTGGAAAGGAAGTTCCTGTATGCCTTTCCCCTTTCCTCTCCTTTTCAGGGTACTAGTAAAATCAGATCTCAACCTTGCAGAGTGATTCTGATTGCCCCAGATTGGGCCAGACAGCCCTGGTACCTCTGCTCCTGTCCTGGCAGTTCACCCTGCCCTGAGCCTGCCCAGAGTCCACGACTTACTGGCCTGTGCACAGGGGAGAGTGTGGTATCCGGACCTCAACTCCTCCACATAAGGCTTGGCTCTTGAGGAGCTAGAATTTGCTGACTTACACCTTTCTCAAGGTGTCATGGATATTTTAAAGGCTTCAAGGAAGCCTTCCACTAGGGCCACTTATAATTCTAAGTGGAAGAGGTTTTCCATCTGGTGCTCTGAGAGGCAGATTATCCCAGAATCTGCTGATCTTCCCATTCTACTGGACTATTTGGTCCATCTGAATTCCCTAGGCCTTAGACCAGCTACCCTGAAGGTTCATCTGGCAGCTGTCTCTGCTTTTGTGTCAGCAGGGAAGCCTGCCTCCCTTTCTTCTCACCCGGTGTTCTCAAGTTTTTAAAGGGTTACTTCATACTAACCTCCTTTCGGGAACCAGCTTCGCCTGGGACCTGAATATTTGCATTGCTCAGTTAATGCAACCCCCTTTGAGCCTCTGTCTTCTGCAGAGCTCAAGTATTTAACTTGGAAAACCGTTTTCCTAGTAGCTATCACCTCTGCCAGACGCATAAGTGAGCTACAGGCCCTGTCAGTGGAAGAAGATTTTATCTCTTTCCACAGAGATAAGGTAGTCCTTAGGACTAATAGAAAGTTTTTGCCTAAGGTGGTTTCTGATTTCCACCTGAATCAATCTATCTCTCTCCCAGTATTTTTCACTGAGCATTCTTCCTCAGGTGAGAGGAGACTGCACAGCTTGGATGTCAAAAGAGCCTTAAGCTACTATTTAGAGTGCACCAGAGGTCATAGGTTCGAATCCTCCAACTCTTTCTTACCTATGGCGAGGGTTGGCAAAGGAAACCTGCCACTAAGAGAACAATTGCAAGGTGGATTGTTTCTTGTATCCAATTCTGTTATCAGAAACTGGGTAGACTACCCCCTCAGGATTGAGGCCCACTCCACCAGGGGTACAGCTGCGTCCCTAAGCGGCTGCTAGAGACATCCCATTCTGGAGTTTGTCAAGCTGCTACTTGGAAGACAGTTCACACCTTTACAAGCATTATTCCTGGATGTCCAGTCCAGGAGAGATGCTCGGTTTGGCACAGCTGTGCTTCAGAGCCTATTTCCTAAGTAGGTTCTGACCCTCCTCCATGGAGGTACTGCTGTGTAATCTGCTATTGTTATAATATAGCAAGACTTCATGGTGTTTGAAGAAAAAATTACTCACCTTAGTAATTGCTTTTCTTCTCATGGAGTCTTGCTATATTATAACCACCCTCCCTCCTACCCCTCTCAGAACTTCTACTTGGGTAGGGGTGGCGAATTGGTGCAAGCACTGTGTCATGCCATTGTAGTTTTTCCTTTACCCTCTTTTCCTTTGGGTTAGGGATCTAGATTGTTTCATTTAGGTTATTTATATTGCCCCCTTCCTGGACTTGAGTCTTTGGGGGAAGGGGGGTTCATATGTGCTTGTCAAGGGTGGTAAAACGAACCATAATACCATCAATTTTTGAGTGTTTCTTTGTTCTTTATATTGTTGTTATTACTACTAGTAGGTAGCCATGGGCTAGTGTAGTTTTTTCCACACAGACTTTCCGTCCTTTGATGTTAGCTTCGTAAAGATCTGACAGTTTCATTTGAAACTGCCAGATAGAGCTTTGGGCACAGCGCCCTCGCGCTGTAGAACTCCAGATCTTCTGGAGTTAACTCCTTCCTCTCCGGGGCAGTTCAGCTGCAGTGGCTGACTGCTGCTATTGTTATAATATAGCAAGACTCCATGAGAAGAAAAGCAATTACTAAGGTGAGTAATTTTTTCTTTTTGCCCATGCGATCATGTCGGATGAGTGTATAGCCAGGAATAGAGAATTCAGAGTCTGGGTTGTGGGGCTTCAGCCAGGTTTCTAAGATAATCAGGATATCCGTGCCGAGGGACATGGCAAGGGGTTGAAGCTGGGTTATTTAGTAGGCTACATATATTTAGATGGGACAATTTTAGACCTGGAG
The DNA here is from genome assembly GCA_016271365.2 of Neoceratodus forsteri. Taxonomy (NCBI): domain Eukaryota; kingdom Metazoa; phylum Chordata; order Ceratodontiformes; family Ceratodontidae; genus Neoceratodus; species Neoceratodus forsteri. Next base: position 664,967,514 of record CM057458.1, read on the forward strand.
GGAGTTAGAGTGGTAAGGAGGGGTTAGGTGAGTGGCGGTGGTTGGGACTGGGGTTTGGTTCACTATCACCTGCTAGGAGTAGCAGTAGGGTGATCAGGAGTTTGGAATTATGTGCAAGCCAGTACAGCTTCTTCAGGGAGGCATAAGGCCTGGCGATATCAGGTGTTGGCTGACGATCGTGGGGCAGAAGGACTAGGTGGCTGGTTTGGAAGCTGGGTGGGAGTACTGCAAGGTCAAGTGATAGAGTGTGGAAGTGGCACCCAGGGTGGGTGTCAGCTTTTGTACTGGAGTGAGCAAGGTTAATTGGGAACCTGATGCATGGGACCTGACAGACGAGCAGATCAGAATAGTTAGATGGAGGGGAAGGACACCCAGGGGATGAGGATGAAGATTGTTAAAAGAGCCAGAAGGATCATCGTGTAGCTGTAGCAGTGCAAGAGTTAAGTTTCTGTATTGTTGATCTTAGAATGGAGGCCATTAGTGGTTGAAAGGTATAGCCTGCAAATGAGAAACTGAGCTGATTGGTTTTGTTTTCTTTTAGTACCATGTGACCAGGGGTATATAAGTAATAGTTTGCCAGGGGTGGTGGGGCAGCTGACGCGAAACGTTAGCGGGGCTTAGCTCTCTGATGAGCTGCCGAGAAGCGGGTGGCTGCGTACCTCTTTGCTGTGAGCCAATGGGGGGGTGCGCGCAACTCTCTGGTTCGGGGGAGGGCTTCAGGACCCTTGCGACCACTAAGGAGGACAGAGAAAAAGACAGGATTTAAGTAGGTAAAGGAATGAGGGGGTAGGACTAGCCTGCTCTGCAGTACAGAGATTACTCCAGAAATAACTTCTAAATTAAGCACAAGCAGAGCTTTACATCGGGACTGGGCTCACAAGATTAAATTGATTAAACAGTAGATGCACAGGATTGTAACCAGGAGCAGCGTGGTTAAACAAAGAAACTTGCTTGAACTAACAGTAAATTCGAATTAGAGCAACTAAAACAGCTTCACTTCAACAGCTTTTAAATGGGGATCAGCAGAGTTAACTAGAACAAGCATTTGTTCAGCTGCAAATTAAGGCACCCTGCTGTATGCTAAAATATCCTCCCATTTCTTAAAGTACTTTTCTGCCGAATTAAAGTGTCCTTCTGCAGGCTAGGCAAACCCCTTTGTTTAAGCAGGAAGCAAGAGCAGAAAAACTATCTCCATCCATCTGCCGACTGTAATAAAAGCAATTTTGAATTTTGGTGCCCAAACTCTTAGCTCTCTGGTGAGCTGCCGAGGAGCGGGTGGCTGCGTACCTCTTTGCTGTGAGCCGATTTGGGGGGGGGGGTGCGGTGCACGTGAAGGGAACCTCAGTACTCTATCAGAGGTTTAAATGGTAAATGCATGAGCATTTAAACTGACAGAGGAATGAGACTGTATTACCAAGGGAGGCATACATCCCCCCCCCACCAACAGGTTAAAGCAACAGTGAGCAAGTGCCTAGAGGGAGAAAATTACCCCAGGGCAGGGGAGCAGGAGGAAAGGAGGGTCAGAAGGTTGGAAGACAAGGGTGGTAAGAACAAAAAATGCAGAAGGAGAGAGGTAAAGTGGACACAAAACAAAGAAAGCAAAGAAGAAAGGGGGAAATTAGGAGACGTTTCATGAAGCATCACAGGCAGAAATGGGGGAGGAAAGCAGGTTTGCAGGCACGAAGGGAGCAAGGTTTGGAGAGTCTGGGAAATAATGTTTCAGACCTGGAGGCCATCATAGTGGAGGAGGACTTGGACATAGTGGCCATAACTGAGTCATGGTCACTGAAAATCATGACTGAGATAAGACCATAACAGGACACAGTTCAGAAGAGATGGGGAAGGGAAGAGGGGTTATTCTGTATGGGAGGGAGGGAATCAGGGCTGTGGAAGTGCAAGGGAACCTAGAGGTAGGGGTAGGGCTGGAGGTGCTCTGGATCATCCTGCAGACAGGAACCAGGGCCAGTGTTCACACTGGGATGGTACACAGGCCTCCAGCACAGGGGGAAGATTTGGACAAGGCACTGGGGAAAAACATTGATAGGACTGCAAATAAGGGGAGGTGCTGCATGTTGGAGTAAAGTTTCACTGATGTGGACTGAAGTCTTCCAGCAGCACCTTCAACTCGAAGTAGGGCAATCCTAGAATCCTTACAGGGAGTGTTTCTCAGTCAGCTAGTCAGTAAACCCACTAGGGACGAGGCAGTACTGGACCTAGTGCTAGTGTAACAGACATCATGGTGGGCAGTCGCCTGGTGGCCAGAGGTTACCATATAGTATTGACAGGTACATAAGCAAAGCACACGAGGACAAGGGTCCTGGACTTTAGGAGGCTGGACTTTAAAGACATGGGAAACTGCCTTAGAAACAGCTTAACAGTGATGGTTTGCCACGGTAGGGTAGAGGAACAATGGATACAAATTAAAGAAGGTGCAGTGAAGGCAGCCAGACTTTGTGTGAAAGAAGTGAGTAAAGGCAGGAGGGAAATGGCCACAATGGTACTCTTGGGAGGTGGTCACGAAAGTGAAGGAAAAAAGGGTGGCACTCAGGAGCTACAAAGAAACACAGAGGGAGGAGGATATGGAAAAGTACTAGGTAAAATAGAGGAAAGCAGGGAGGACAGTGAGGCAAGCAAAAGTGCAAACAGAGGAAAGGATAGCTAAAGGTGTGGCAGAAGAGGACAAGATTTCCTTCAAACAACATAAAGTCTTCTGTATTCTGACTATATGCAGTTAGCCCCAGCACTTGAATTGCTCCAGAGAGGAAAGGATTAACTCTATGCAGGAGCATAGAACATTGAGCTCGAGCTAAGTTTTCAAACCTCTGTCTCTGGTACATATCAGTGTAACCGTCAGATTCTTTACTCCGCCTAACTGTGAAGTTGCTCCAGAGATCTCTCCTTCGCTTCAGTTAGGTAAAAGTAAAAATTGGTTGGTTTTTCTCAACCGTTTCATTTACTTTCGGTATTAAGTCTCTGTCTATGGTACAGGTAGTGTGATTTGTAGGTAGATAGTGAATTGTTGATTTAGAAATTGTATTTCTTTGGTTTCCTATCAGTTGGTCCAGTTGGAAACCAAAAAAAATCTGTACTTTTATCTAATTCCTTCATTTAATTGTGGTGTCCAGTTCTTATTGGTTTCAAAAAAACAACTTTTTTCATTTTTTTTCTACAACCCTTGACACAGTTGGCAACTGATAAGTTTGTGTTACCTGGCTTGAAAGCTGAGAAGGGTAACTTTTGAAAAAGGCTATGTCTGAGAAACCCAAGAAGACAACCGGTCCCACTGGGTTTCAACACTGTACTGAGTGTGGGGAGGCTTTTGCCAAAGCTGATCCCCACCTCATATGTGTTTATTTTCTGATGTTTGATCACCTCAAAACAGACTGCCAGATTTGCAAGAATTTTCCCAAAGCCACTTTGGATAAAAGATTAAGTAGGCTGAAGGAAAAAGAGGCAGAGAAATCCACTGATCCGGAAGGCCAGTCCGGTTCGGTTCCAACCAAACCTGAGGAGGTGCCTGCTGACACAGGCGATACATCCTCAGGCAAAAGGAGAGCCGATTCTGAGGGATTGTTCCATCTAAGAAAAAGAGAAAATCGGCCAGTTCGGATCCAACCCCACAGATCCCAACTGCTGAGGAGATTGCGAAAGCGATAAGCATTGTACAGTAGCTTCGCCCAGTTCCATCTGAACCAACGCCTTCAGGCAGGCAGTTGGTTCGGATGGTTCCAGCCCCAACGGATTATGATCCGGAGGCTTTTTATGATGTTGAGTGGGAGAGAGATGAAGTTTCCTGATGATGATGATGATGATGATGATGATGATGATGTTGATGATGATGATTTTGGAGGCCTAGATGAGCCTGTATAACCTGACATCTCCCCAGACAGGCCTTCCAATGTCTCACATCCCAGACTTTCTGAGTCCCCTTCCGACTTTTTGTTCTACAAAAAAGTGGCTGAAACTCTCCAACTCCCAGTGGTGGAAGCTGCTGAGGAGGAGGAAGAACCTGACTATGTGGAAATGATGGATGTCAAGGAGTCCAAGAGGCTGTCTATCTTACTACATAAGTCCTTAGGGAAATAGACCCTCCAAAAATTGCAAATGCCCATACAGTATAGAGCATACTAAGACCCATAGGAATGATTGTACCCAGGTTCTTCTGCTCAGTCTTCATAGTGGAGATGGAAAGGGATAGACCAATAAGGAGCAGCAGGAACATTGGGGGAATAAACACAAATCCATTTTCAGAGGAAAAGGTCCCGAAGAGACTTGCAAACCTGAAAGTGGACAAGGCCATGGGACGGGACGAGATACTTCCAAGCGTGCTAAGGGAACTCATGGTGCACTTGCTGCACCACTGGTATCCTCATTCCACATATCACTGGAAATGGGAGAGGTTCCAGAGGACTGGGGGAGAGCTGTTGTAGTTATGCTCCATAAAAGTGGCAGCAGGGAGGAGGCTAACAACTATAGACTGGTCAGTCTCATATCAGCGGTGGGGAAATAATAGGAAACTCTGCTAAAAGAAATGCTAATGGAATAAACATAGAAACATAGACTTTGATGGCAGATAAGGACCGCTTGCCCTACCTAGTCTGCCCATTTCCTGACCTATTGGATAAGCTGCAGATCCTAGTTAACCAGCAGCCTGTTTTCGCCTACTCTCCACTATAATTGCCTTATGTCTGTCCCATGCCTTCTTGAATTTCCCCACTGTTTTTGACTCCACAGTCTCCTCAGGAAGGGTGTTCCATGCGTCCACCACCCTCTCCATGAAAAAATACTTCCTCACGTTGACCCTGAGCCGTCCTCTCTCGTCTTCAGGTTGTGCCCCCTTGTTATTGCACATCTGTTTTTCTGAAAGATGCTACCCTCTTGGACTTTGTTGATTCTCTTGAGGTACTTAAAAGTTTCTATCATGTCCCCCCCCCTCCCTCCTTTCCTCAAAGGTACACAGATTAAGCTCTTTTAGCCTCTCTTCATTTGGCTTCTGGTGCAGATTGTGCACCGTTTTAGTTGCCCTCCTCTGGACTGCCTCCAACCTGTCTATGTTCTTGAGGAGATGGGGTCTCCAGGACTGGATGTAGTACTCCAGATGGGTTCTCACCAACTGTCTGTACAGAGGGATAACAACTTCTCATTTTTCACTAGTGATGCCTCTCCCTGTGCATCCCAGTATCCCCCCAGCCCTCCTTACTGCCTACTCACATTGCTTGCCTACCTTAAGGTAATCTGATATGACTACCCCCAGGTCCCTTTCCATTTTTGTTGTTGTTAGTACCACCCCCTCCCACTGTGTACTCTTTCCTTGGGTTTTTGTTTCCCAGGTGCATTATGTTGCACTTCTTTGCATTGAATCTAAGCTGCCATACTTCTGACCATCCCTCCAGTCTTGCAAGTCCCTTCTCATCCTTTCCACCCCCCCCCCCCATCATGTATCAACCCTGTTGCAGATCTTTGTGTTATCTGCAAAAAGGCATACTGTTCCTTCTGGCCCATCCATAATGTCATCTATGAAGACATTAAAGAGGACTGGTCCCAGTACTGAACCCTGCAGTACCCCACTAATAAACCCCCTTTCTTCAGAGTGTACTCCATTTACTAATACCCTCTGCGTCTTGTTGTCCATCCAATTTGTTACCTAGACTACCACCCTGGGACCTACTCCCAGGCTAGCTAACTTGTTTATTAATCTTTTATGTGGGACTCTGTCAAATGCCTTGCTAAAGTCTAGGTAGGCCATATCCACAGCTCCTCCTTGGTCTACTACTTTGGTCACCCAGTCAAAGAAATCTATTAGATTCGTCTGACATGAACTTCCCGCTGTGAATCCATGATGCCTTGGGTCCTGTGCCCCGCTGGCCTCTAGGTACTCAACAATTCTCTCTTTCAGAAGTGATTCCATCATTTTCCCTACTGCTGAGGTCAAACTAACAGGTCTGTAGTTTCCTGCCTCTGCCTTGTTTTATTCATTTATTCAACTCTCTGATTACAGACCTTTGAGCCGGGAGCTCATGTGCGAAGGTTCCATGTCAAACAGTAAGCAATCAATAGGTACATACAGGTTATATACAAGGGTTACATAACAAGTTTCATTGGTGGTACAAACATGAATCTGAGAGTCAGGCAAATACTTGGTACATACAGGTTACCATCACAGTTACACAACAAGTTACATAGTTGGTTCAAGCGTGATAATGAGATTCAGACATGGCTTTAGGATGCAAATGGTTATACAGAAAATCAAGGAAGATTGTTTCGCTATGCAGGAGGTGGAGGGACCTCCAGTGGAAGGTAATAGGCAATAGACAATGGGGAGGGGGAGTGGGGACCTGGCAGGACAAAGCCCCATTGTCAAGGTGAGGTAGTTCAGGGGTAATAGGTGGAGAAGAAAGCTTAGGACCAGAGTTGGGAAGGGGGGTGTGGAGTAGGTGCAAGGGAGTGGAGATAGAGATAGGGATATGGGGGGGGGGATTATGGAAGAGAGTGGGATTAAGGAGGAGGGGGGGGATGATGGTAGACAAGGCAAGGACGAGTAAGAGAGACAAGGGGAGGATAGAGTAGGTAGGCATCTGGGGTAGGTAATTGCATCTGATTGGACAGAGATCAGTGCAGGGGGCACATAGGTAGGCAAGAAGTGCAGGGGGATGACTGGGTAGGCCCTTGATGGAAAACTGGAGTTATAAAGGGCAGGTGCACCTCATGTGGCTAGTAAGGTGGGTGTGAAGCATCAACTTGAAAGGCCCGATTCTGGATTCAGCAATTAGCCCGCTTGGAAGGGAGTTTAGCAGGTAAGGGGTTCGGTATACAAAAGACCTCTGGCTTAAGGAGGTGCTGCAGAATGGCACCTTGGAGTAGTACGTGAATGTTCCTCGTGTCGGATGAAATAGTGCAGAAGGTGTAATCATGTTCTGGACCACGGGGGGGGGGTCATGCCAAGGGTCGTCTTTTCAGCCAGGAGAATGAACTGGTAACTAATTCTGTTATCCAGGTCAAGCCAACCCATACAGGAGTATAGGTCGCACGTATGGGTAAGGTAAGGAACACCCAGGAATAGCCTACAGGCTTTATTGAGAGTAATGGCGATTCTCTTTTGGGCCGTAGTTGAGGCCGCAGTCCACTGTAGATAACAAGACTGTAGTCAACCACAGAGAAAACTGAGCTTGTTAAAGCAAGTCTTAGAGTGTCTTCTGTAAGGCAGTGCCTATGCCGGTACAGTTGCCCTAACTTGCCCCCACTTTTGTGAAGGGGAATCACATCCGCCCTCCTCCAGTTCTCAGGTACCACACCATCCTCCTATGATTTGTTAAAGGGTAGTCAGTGGTGTCCCTAGGTCTCCCCTTAGTTATTTTAGAATTCTGGGGTGAATCCTGTCAGGCCCCATTGCTTTGTCCACCTTGAGTTTTAGGAGTTCTTTCAGGACCCTTTCTTCTGTGAATGGACTGGTATCAACTCCCCTGTCCAGAGTGGTTCTGTTTGGTTTAGGTACCTCCCCCTCTTCTTTTGTGAATACTGAGCAAAAGTATTCATTCAGTATCTCTGCATTTTCACTATCACCCTCTGCCCACCTCCCCTTCCCTTTATTAAGCATCACTATTCATCCCTTGGTCTTTCTTCGCTCCCTAATGTACCTATAAAAGGTTTTATCCCCCTTCTTAACTGAGTTGGCTATCTTTTCCTCGGTTTGGGCCTTCGCTATTCTCACTGCCTTCCCTGCTTCCTTCTGCTTTAACTGATACAGTTCTCTGTCCTGCTCCTTCTGTGATTCCTTATACTTCCTGAATGCTATTTTTGTCTCCCTAACCTTCCCCGTCACCTCTTTTGAGAACCATAGTGGTTTTTTACTTTGTTTTGTTTATTTGCTTCACACTAAAGCTTGTTGCCTCTGTGATGGCAGTTTTAATTTTTCCCCATTGTTCTTCCACCCCTCCTTTCTGCCCATTTACTAGTGCATTCTTTAGACACTCACCCATTTTGCCAAAGTCAGTCCTCCTAAAGTCCAGTACCCTTGCTTTTGTATGGCTTGACTCTATGGCTGTGTTTATCGTGAACCACACTGTTTGGTGGTCGCTTGTTACCAGATGGCGACCCACTTCTAAATCGGTGATCCTCTCTCCATCCCTGTTTGAGAGTACTAGGTCTAAGATTGCTCCCTCTCGAGTGGGTTTCAACACTAGTTGTCTGGGGCATGCCCCCTGTAGGGCATCAAGAATGACTCTGCTCTTGGATGTGGCTGCATATCTTGAATCCAGGGATTGCAAGACCAAAGACAGCATGGATTCACTAGAGGGACATCATGCTGGACAAATCTGATTGATTTTTTTGACTGGGTGATCAAGGAAGTAGATCAGAGGAGGGCAGTGGGCGTGGCCTACCTGGACTTCAGCAAAGCGTTCAGCATTGTACCACATAGGAGACTGATAAAGAATTTGGACCATCTAGGGGTGGAAGCCAAAGTTGTAAACTGGGTAGAAAACTGGCGAATGGATAAGTAGCAGAGGGTGGTGGTAAATGGCACTCACTCTAATAAGGGGAGAATGACCAGTGGGGTACCAGATTGTTCAGTATTGGGACAGGTCCTGTTCAACATTTTCATAAGTGACATCGCAAAAGAGCTTGAAGGGAAGGTATGCCTTTTTGCAGATGACACCAAGATCGGTAGTAGGGTGGATACTTAACAAGTGGGTGGAGAAAATGAGTAGGGACATTAGAAGACTTGAAGAGTGGTTAAGGATATGGCAGCTGGGGTTCAATGCCAGAAAGTGCAGAATCATGCATCTAGGGCCTAGAAACCTAGGAGATGAGTATAAAATGAAGTGAGGGGGTTATTGTCAGTCACTAAGTAGGAAAGAGACCTTTGGGTTATAGTGTCTGATGACTCAAAGTTGCAGGGCAGTGTGACAAGGCAGTGGGAAGAGCCAGTGGGATGCTAGTGTGCATAGGGAGAGGTAACACAAGCAGGAGGAGGGAGGTGATCTTACCACTGTCTATTTCATTGGTGAGACCCCACCTGGCATATTGTGTACAGTTCTGGAATCCACATCTCAGAAAAGACATAGGCAGGGTAGAGGCAGTCCAGAGGAGGGCAACTAAAATGGTACCGGGGTTGAATGAGGAACCATATGAGGAAAGACTGAGGGATATCAACATGTAGACCCTGGAAGAGAGGCAGGAGAGGGGGAAACATGATAGAGGCGTATAAGTACCTCATGCAAATGAACAGGATAGAGGTAGGGAGCTGGTTTCAAATGAAGAACTGAAATATAACAAGAGGTCATGTTACGAAGCTAGAAAGGGGAAATTAGGAGGATGTGAGGAATACATTTACTGAAAAAGTGATGGACGCTGGAACAGCCTGCCACCAGAAGTAGTAGGAGTAAAAACAGTGTGTGTGTGTGTGTGTGTGTGTGTGTGTGTGTGTGTGTATGTGTGTGTGTGTTGGGGGTTCAAACATGCATGGGATAGACATTGGGGAACCCTGGTAAATAAAATGAGGGGTGGGAGGGTCCCGGAGACCAGTTTGGGTCTCTTAAGGCAGAACAGGCAGGAAACAACTGCACAGACTGGGTGGGCCAAGCTGACGTTTTCTGCTGACAAATTCTGTGTTTGTATTGCAAACATTATGATGCAGATATAGCAGTTGGAACATTTAGCTATGATTATTTTACTGAATCCCATTTGGCTAATATGCAATACCTCATTATTGTTTTACAACCTAGGTGTTCCATTTTATGAGAATAAATGACTGAAACTCATCTCCGTTATATAATTTGTGAATATTATCTTAGTCATACTTCTAGATTCTAATATGAACAATGTAAGTACATACAGATGATATGTGCAAAACAAAGGTTTGCCAGACACAGTATAGAAATAATTAACCACTTACTGTGAAGAACAGGGTTGGTAGGACACGGAGGGGTTCTTCTGACATCACAGAACCACAAGAGCTAAGTTTATGTGGCACTATGATGTTATTTGAACTCAGAGCAACCCAGTTCTATACAGTAAGAGTATTTCTTTTTATTGTTGGTGCTAAATGATTTCCCATTTAGCAAACACAAACTATTTAAATACCAGACTTTCCAGAAGTCCTAAACAGTATTATTGTGTGTGTGGGGGTTTAGATCTGCCATCGCCAAGGAGTACCCAGCAAGGCTGTTGTTCAAACTGGCAAGTTGATGAGGGAAAACAATGATTGCCGATAAGGTGTTTTCTTGTCTCCATAGAAGCCCATTCTTCACATTCCTAGTCATTCTAGATGGTTCTAAGTACTGAAAAAGTCAATATGGACAGCTCTGTGTGAAGAATGGCTTTCATAAACCACCGGCAAAATAGGCTAACCTAATCATCTGTTATACTCCAGTTAATTTCATATCACAACAGTGGTTTCTGTATAATATATTAAAATCATAAGGGATGATCATGGGGCCCAAGGGTCTACAACTTGTGCAATGAAGACTAATAAACCCTTTTTGTGAAGACAAGTACTAATTTGGTTTTGGCAGCCCCTATGGTATGAAATTTCCTCCCCTGCTACATTTGCTCTGCCAACACGGTGGAGGCCTTTAAAGCCTCATTGAAAATGTTCTTGTTTGATCAAGCTTTTAATATGACTTACTCCAATCCTATTTTAATTTTTAATACTGTAGTGTATTTGTGTTGTGACTGGTATCTAATTCTGTAAAGCACTCAAGAGCCCTCACTGGATTGAGCGCTATATAAATAAATATGCCTTGCCTTGCTTAACCTAATTTAAAACTACAATTTTTATTTGAAATTTTCAAAAGGAAAACAAAGTAGTTTTTTTAATTAGTATGTGTTACCTACATCCTGTATCTTGACAAATACAGAATGATCCTCCCTCCTTTCATCTAACCTTCACCATTAATCATCTAACCTTTGACTTAAGCAAGTTCCTCATATCTGCTACAGAATCAAGGGTAAGGAATTTCATATTAATTTGTTCAGTGCTGGAAAGAGATCTGCTACAGTGCAACATCACAATTTAAGGAGTCCAGTTACAGTTTTTTTGTTTTGTTGTTGTTATGAATTGTGCTTTGTGAACTGTTCGCTAATTAAATCCAGCAAATTCTGTGGTTTTTTTTTTTTTTTAGATGGAAGAAGGGTTGAAGCCGTTGCGTCCCTATGAGCGCATTGACACGCTGCGACAGTTCTTGGAACATGACAGACATGTGCTAAGACTTTTCTGCATCTGGGATGACACGGACAGCATGTTTGGAGATCCAAGGGAACTTGTCCTGCACTACTTCCTGGCTGACGACACCGTTGAGATTAGGGAAGTACTAGGACCTAACTCAGGCAGGGACGCTGTCCCAGTATTTCTTCAGAGGAGAAAGTTACCCAAGGTATAAAACAAAGACTTTTTCTCAGTCTTCTCCATATGGTCTTTATTTTGACTGGATTGCAATGCAGCAATAGACATGGCAAGATAGTTCCTAAGATTTCTGTGATATATATCTAGAGAACTAGAACTAGAGCACAGAACCCCAGGGCTCTGTACTAATTGGGAGGGGAAGTTCTGGCAACCACCAAAACAGGAAAAGGACCTGGGGGGAATCATTTCTGATGACCAGAAGGCAGCCAAGCAGTGTGATAAGGCAGTGGGGAAGGCTAGCAAGATGCTAAGCTGTATAGATAGGGAATACATAATGGGTTGCAGTGAAATAACACATTTACATAGAAACATAGAAACATAGAAGTTGACGGCAGATAAGGACCCCAAGGCCCATCCAGTCTGCCCATTTCTTTTTCTAGAATTTATCTCCACTAGTGAGTGGTAAGACCCATAACTCATGACTGGCAAAGTCACAAGTTAGTTATAAGGGTCTTACCACTTGTGTGGAGATAAATGTGTTATTCTACTGCAACCCATTATGTATTTGATAACACCACACCATTTGCAATGTTTTTACTAGTGTTTTCCCTTGTTTTAGCTTAAAACTGCCTTTCCTTCCATTGTAAGTTCTCTCTCTTTCTCTGGCCCATTGTTCTCTGTGTTCTGTTTCCAGATTTGTTTTTTTTATTGAGCTGTTTGGAGGAGGCAACGGGGACACATAGGTATTTTACAGGTTTCTCCCTTGCTCCCCAGGCCCGGCACACAGCTGCTTGGCGTGTGGAGGCACGCCGACGCATCTGTGGCGCCCAGCTCAGCCCTTCCATCCTTCCTTAACTTTGCCACCCCTCTCTACCTACTCTACCCACTGGAGCTTCACCTGGTGGGAGTGGAACTACGGGGGGCAGGCACCAACCCACCCTCACCACCCTCGGGAGAGGAGAGCTGCTCATTGGCATGCTCGAGCCTGCTCCACCCCCCCACGCCAGCTACCCGATGGTTCGAGGTTGTTCCCGAACCCAGGTCGCCGGCATGGCATGAGGTGTGGCGTCCAGCGCCACAACCCTCTGCACCATTGGGCCACATCTATTTCCAGATTCTAAGTGAAAATAACATGTTCAAACACCATGAAGTCTGCTATATTAGGACTTCTTGCAGTATGCCACTGCACTTGAACTGCAGTTCAGTGCAGTGGCATACTGCAAGAAGTCCTAATATAGCAAGACTCCATGAGAAGAAAAGCAATTACTAAGGTGAGTAATTTTTTCTTCTAAATGAAATAAATGGTGTTCTAAGTGAAATAAATGGTGTTCTAAGTGAAAATAAATATTTATCCCCAAATAACATGATTTATTTACCCAATGTATTCACCACTAGTGTGGTGTATGGAGGGGTATCACTAGTAGGAAGAAGGAGGTAATATTACCTCCGTACAGATCACTGGTAAGATCCCACCTCGAGTACTGTGTCCAGTTCTGGAGGTCCCACCTCTGGAAGGACATTGATAAGGTGGAGGTGGTACAAAAGAGGGCTACCAAAATGGTGCAGGGCCTGTATCAAAAGCCGTACATGGAGAGGCTCAAGGAACTGAATATATACTCTTTGGAGGAGAGGATGGAAAGGGGGGATATAATAGAAACTTTCAGATACCTAACAGGTATTAATAAGGTACAGGAAGGTAGCATTTTCCCTAGAAAAAAGAAGCTCGAGGACAAAGGGTCATGCTATGAAGTTGTGTGTGTGTGTGGGGGGGGGGAGGGAACTCAGAGGAAATATGAAGAAATACTTCTTCACGGAGAGGGTGGTGAACACTTGGAACATCCTTCCAGCAGAAGTGGTGGGGGTGCCAAAATGGTGATGTATTCAAGCATGCATGGACAGATACAAGAGGACCTTGGTAGTAAGACAAGGGGAGGAGATGACCCGGAGATTGAGTAGGGTCTGTAGTGGCACAGTAGCCTGGGAAAACTGGGCAGACTAGGTGGGCCACCAGGGAAAATTTCTTCAGAAATATTGGCGAATATCTAGAAATATCTGACCATGTCATTTGCTGCAGTGGACCATAGTTTCTATTTAACCACTTTGATTCTGCAGGCTTGGTGTTTGAGGTTGTTCCCTCCCTGCCAAAATATAGCCACTCTATAGCCACATTTATACCACTGTCTTTGCAGCGCATCAACTCATGCACTCCAGTTGATGCACTGCAAAGACAGCTTTGTGGACACACACCACATCACCCTAAGTGCAGAACCACTCCAGACTGTAAGCCAACAGAAAAGTGGGGATGTGTACTGGATTGAGCACATTACCCAGCAGTGTAAACGACTGATGCGCTCGATCCGCTGCGATCCTCTGTCGGCTGAAGATTTAATTTTTTTGAACTTTGACTGCATGTCCAGGGACACTCCTCTTGGTGTTATCTGTGGCACATCAGGTTCGGAAATGTAAACAAAGGAACTGCGGTATCAAGTCACAGCGCAGCGGGAAGGCAGCAGAGTTTTTTGAGGTGCTGCTGCTGTGTAAACAGGGCATATGATATCTTGGCCAGAAGACAGAAAAGAAATGTAAAGCAAGTCAGCTCAGCAAGTCTCTTTCTTTTTGCACAAGCTTTTGAGACCTATCTGGTCCCTTCATCAGGTGCAAAGAAAACTAACAAGCATTTAGAATATATACAAGAGTTTGTAGGTCACAGATTGCTTAGCAAAGGGGAGCATGTAAAGGAAGCAATATAATACAATACAGGGGACTACCAGGAAATAATCCCCATGTCATTAAAAGGTGAGAGATCAGACATGCAAATGATGAGCTACATCAAAATCATACTTTAACAAAAGGATCACTGGCTGAAAAATGTTCAATTAAAGTATGTAGGATGTGTAATGCTGCCAGTTCCATAAATTACTGTAATTAAGCAGTGTCTGTGTGTCTTTATGTCAGCTATGTGCCAACAGTAGAGGAAGATTTAAAATAAATACATAAATCAATTAAATATATTCTGAATGGTAGAATGCAGAGACTGCTTAATTAATTTACTGAACAGGCAGCATTACACATCTTCAGCCATAGATCCTTTTGTTGTGGTATCACTTTGATGTAGCTCACCATTGCTCAACATGTCTAATCTCTCACCTTTTAATGACATACTAACATACTATGAAGTCAGCAGAATAGGTCCTATGGTCTGTCGAGTCTGTTCGATGGTCAGTGCCTACACAGGGCACCAATTTTAGCCCTCCCTCCCTCCCAACAAGGACCCCTATTTCCCAGCGGGGCTCCTGGATGTACCCTCCCCCTGCACCAATCCAAGCCCTTCTTGAACTCCTCCACAGTAGTAGCAGCCACCAGATCTTACTTGAGATACAGCTCTTGCAGCAGGTAACACCATTAGGACTGAAGCCGGCGGGCGTCAGGACCCAAATTCTTCTAGCTAGCTATCTTCATGAGGACACGCCCAGCGTCGGTCGCCTCCGGCTGTCGGTCCGCCTCCGGCGTCAGGCGTAAGTACATAAGGGTGGTCCACAGACTCCCCAGTTCTTTCCATACGTCGACTTGCATGCTCGACCCTTGGTTCAGATTCTGGCGCGCGACGCGTGGTAAAGTGTTTTCCTACGGGAAATTTGTTCTCTTCGTTCAGCTTTTTGTCTGATGTCCTCTCCAACCTCCGGTCACTCCTCGAAGTGCGCCTGTGGGAAGCAGATCCCATTCAAGGATCCGCACTTGGCCTGTGTCCGGTGCCTAGGCCCAGACCACGACACCCGGTCCTGCACCTTTTGCCAGGGTTTCAACAGCAGAACCCGGATCCGTCGCCAGAAGGTCCTACAGGCGTTCCTGCTCGAGGAACAACTCAAGACCATGGCTTCGGGGGATTCTTCGGAGAAGGCCGTAAGCATTCTGAGAAGCATAGAGAGAAGGCCCCTTCCAGGTCCCCGTCTAGGGCCTCTGACTCGTGCAGCTCCGGTTCCAGGTCCGACCGCTCTCCTTCCCGGGCCAGCTCTCAGCCTCCCCCCGCTGCGGTGAGAAAATCTTCAGGCTCCTCTTCTCAGGCCAAGACTCCCAGGCCTTCCTCGTCCTCCAAGGCCGGGCTAAGTCGGGGATCATCACCATCACCACAAGTCGGGTTCCCGCCATTCGAACCAGCGTCAGGTCTCTCCTTGCCTCCTCCTCCCCAGCGGAAGACCAAGGAGCTCACCTCGCAAGAAGGCCGTTGGACCCGGCCGGTTCGCCCGGCAACGGCCTCTTGCCAAAGGTCCCCAGAGCGATCGTCGTCAGAAGACGTCGCGGCCAAGCCTACTCATCCCGGATGCGGTAGGGGACTGCGCCCGCACCAATCGAGAAGAGGACCCCGACGCCTCCGACCGATGTCGGTTAGGAGACCATCACTGAGGAGGAGTTGACACAGCCCGAGGACCAGACGGGCAACCCTGGTCCTGTTGAGACTCCCAGGGAACCCTCCCCGCAACCCGAGGCCCCTGTGGAGCCGACGCTGGGACCCGACGACCGACCACCGGCGCCCGGTCCATCATCGGGCCTTTCTTTTTCAGAGGTTAAGGAACTTTTCACTTGCTGGTGGGATACCATCAAAAAGGACATGGTCCCCACTCCACCTCCTCTCCCACCTCCTCCTCCTACACCGGTTACTCCTCCGGTTCCTGCGCCCCCTTCTCCATCTGGGTTTTCAGGCCGGTTACCTCCTCCCGGGAGCCCAGGATCCCTCCAAGGGGGAGACCAGATAAAGGAGACCTCCGTCCAGATCCTCTTCTGGGTCACCCAGCCCTAAGAGACCCAGAAGACGCCGCCGTTTGCCTTCGACAGAGGACACGGGATCAGAGTTTTCAACAGGATCTAGATCCCCATCTCCCCTTCACATCCCTTCTCCAGACCCACGTGAGCTTCCAAGGTCTCCTCCAGATGACCCTTCGTTCTCGGACATCATGAGACACATCCAAGAGAACATGGGATGGGATGCGGAAGAGTTAGACCCGGAAAGGCTACGCCTTGCGTAATATCTTCGGCAGAAGGACCCCAAGCCTGTGGTGGTGCCACCCTTGGTGGACACTTTCGTGGATGTCACCAAGGCAGCGTGGAAGCATCCACATTCACTCTTGGCGATGCCGAAGAAAGCTGACCGCCTGTACAAGGCTCCAAGGGAAGACCAGTACTTGGCTCAGCATCCTCAGGCCGACTCTCTGGTCATAACAGCCTCTCATGACCGGTCCCAGAGACCGCAACATTTGAGCATCCTGCCACCGGACCCAGAGTTCAAGCAGCTGGATGCCATGGGTAGGCGCACGTATGCTTCCGCTACCTGTGCCATCAGATCCCTGAATTATTTGACCCACATGGTGCAGTTCCAAAATGCCCTGTGGGAGCAGGGTCTGGATGCGGCTGAGAAATTGCCAGAAGGTGAGCAGAAGGAGGAGATGTTGCAGCTCCTCTGTACGGGTTTGGACATGGGAACCCAAGTGCTATGAGCCGCGTACGACTCCGTGGACTCCTCGGCCCGAGCAGCGGCTTCAGGCGTATGCCTCCGGAGGCACTCTTGGCTCCGTGTCTCTGGTTTAACCCCGGATATCCAGAAAAACATCATGGATGCCTCATTCGAGGGAGAAGTTTTATTTGGTCAACCCTCTGAGAAGGTAATCACCAAACTCCAAGAGGCCGGGAAGGCGGTGAGGTCGGTTCAGGCCATGTACCGACCGAAGCTTAGTTCCTTTTGCAGGAACCAAAGCCGATTTTGTGGATGGACGCAGAGACAACAGTCCTGCCCCGTTCCACAACAGAGGAGCTCCGGTTTCCGCAGAGCCAAGGGAAAACGACCCGCAGGTCGAGGCCAGCACTCTCCTAAGTCGGCCCAGCCAGCGGGCCCCTCAGCCGCCACAGCCGGACTCCTTTCCGGCCCCGGCCCCTCAGGATCAACGGGATTTCATGGTCGGGGGTCGCATTGCGAATTTCCTGCCAGGATGGCAGTCTATATCCACCGACAGGTAGGTTCTCCAGATGGTCGGAAGAGGCCACTTTATAGAATTCGCAGAAAAGCCACCCTCGAGGCCTCCTCTGCTCTCCGTTACTCGGGTCAGCACAAGTCATTGATCAGACAAAGTACTCGCGCTCCTGCAAAGGGAGTGATAGAGAGTCGTCCCAGAGAAACCAGAGAGGATATGGATACTATTCCCACTTCTTCCTGGTTCCAATAAAAACAGGGGATCTCCGTCCGATTCTGGACCTCAGCGACCTCAATATGTCGCTCGCCTACAAAAGATTCCGCATGGTGACTCTTCCGGGTCTTATTCCCATGCTAAAGAAGGATGCCTTCTTAGCATCTCTAGACATGCAGGACGCATACCTGCACATCCCTATAGCTCAAGTGCACAGGAGGTTCCTGCGCTTCGAGTTTCTCGGCCACCATCTTCAGTTCCGAGCCCTTCCATTTGGGCTGTCATTGGCACCCAGGGTCTTTACCAAATGCATGGCAGTCGTGTCAGCATCTCTAAGGAGACAGGGCCATTATGTGTTCCCGTACCTGGACGATTGGCTTCTCATGGCTGCCTCCAGAGAGGCGTTGTTACTGGCGATCCAGAGTACCCAGGACCTGTTTCGATCTCTGGGCATCTTAATCAACCACGAGAAATCTCTCCTGGTACCATCGTAGAAGCTGCAGTTCATAGGCGCAGTTCTGGACACCATTCAGGGAAGAGCATTTCTTCCAGATGACAGAGCGGAGCGCATCAGATCCCTCATCAGGGATCTTTCATCGAAGAAGACCGTCCCAGCCAGGTCGGTCCTTCGCCTGCTCGGATACATGGCTGCGGCCATTCCGACCGACCCTTTTGCAAGGCTTCATATGCGGGTAACTCAGTGGATGCTCAAGATGCAATGGGACCAAAGGCAAAACCACATGCAGCATCTGGTCAGAATCACGAATGCCGTGATTTGAGACCGGCAATGGTGGCTAGACCAAGGGACACTCTCTACGGGTGTCCCGTTTATAGCGCCATCCCCAGAGGTAATCCTCACCACAGATGCCTCAGGACTAGGGTGGGGAGCACACCTGGATGGGGTGAAGTCCCAGGGAATGTGGACCCCTCAGGAGGCTCACCTCCATATCAACGTCCTGGAGATGAGGGCGGTCCTTTATGCCCTGCAGGCATTTCAGTCAGAATCGCCGAGTACTCTCCTGCTTCAGACAGACAACATGCGGTGATGTATTACCTCAACAAACAAGGAATGCTCTTACCCCTTTGCAGGGAGGCTATGAGGGTGTGGGATTGGAGTAATCCGACCGTGTGAATCTGATCACAGTACATGTTCAGGCGGACAACACAATACATGAGCGGCCTGAGTGGTTCCCAGGCCAGAGTCCACAGTGGGAACTTCTTCAGGAGGTAGCAGAGGATCTGTTTCTTTGATGGGGAACTCCAGAATTGGACTTGTTCTTCCCCATCAACATAAAACTGCCCAGTTTTTGCTCGCTAGATCCAGGGCCTGGTGTTTTCTGGCGAGACGTGTTGTCCCTCTCCTGGGTGGACAGATTCCTCTACGCTTTCCCTCCCTTCCCGTTGATCCAGAGAGTTCTTCTCAAACTGTGCAGGGAGCATGTAACAATGATCCTAGTGGCCCCCTTTCGGCCCAGACAGGTCTGGTTCCCTTTGCTAATGCAGCTATCCCGGGAACCTCCACTCCTGCTGCTGTTCAGCTCCCATCTCTTGTCTCAGGAGGAGGGTTCACTGGTCCACCTGGACTTGCGCTCTCTGAACCTGCATGCATGGCTCCTAGAGACATAGCCATTTTTCGACACGGGGTCTGCATGAGGTGGAAGTCCTTTCCGCAGCCAGAAACAGCGCAACGTATGCAACACTCACGCCATGAAATGGCGCTGTTTTTGTTTATAGTGCTAAACCGCGGCCTTTCCCTCTAGGTTGTCCGGTGAGGCGGTGCTGAGTACCTGCTCTCCTTTTCCGTTCGGGTCTCACCCACTCCTCTATTAAGGTGCACCTCTGTGCTATCTCTGCTTATCACCTTCCGGTGGGACAGCGCACTGTGGCACAATTAGATGCCTGTTGGGAATTCCTGAGAGGGGTGTTGCATCTTAGGCCTCCCATTAAGGACACTGTGCCTCCATGGGATATACTCTTCGTCCTGGAACAGCTCACGCTCCCCCCCTTTGAACCTGCCGCGGATTGCGAACTGCGTTTTCTGTCGTGGAAAACGGTATTTTTAGTTGCTGTTACGTCAGCGAGAAGAGTTTCCGAGCTTCAGGCTGTCATGTGTAAGGAACCTTATTTGGTTTTTCACCAGGACAGAGTTTCCCTGAGGACGAACCCTAAGTTCCTGCCTAAGGTGGTCTCCACACTCACTCTCAATCAGGACATTGACCTGCCGGTCTACTTCCCTAATTATTCTAATAGAGGAGAGGCGCTGCTCCACACCCTGGATGTTCACCGCAGCTTAAGGTACTACCTAAGCAGGACTAAGCAACGTAAGTCGGAGCAGCTTTTGTTTCCTTTACTGAAAGGATGATGGACCAGCCAGTATCGAAAAGTCCCTTTCTGCTGGCTTGTCCAGTGCATATCATACTGCTATGATATCAAAAAGCCCCTCCGGGATCAGTTCAGGGCCATTCCACTAGAGGGTGGCCACCTCCTTTGCAGCACCAGCAGCGTCTCCACCTCAGCCATTTGTGCTGCAGCCACTTGGAGCTCTGTCCATACCTTTATCAGGCATTATAGCCTAGACATTGCTTCACGGTGAAGAGCCGGCTTCGGCCTGGCCGTGCTACAGGGTCTCCTGTCCTAGAACCAGGACTTGGAATGAGCCTTCTAGTTTCCTCCTCCCAGAGTGTTTGCAAGTGCTATTGCTTGGAAATCAGTCCTAATGGTGTTACCTGCTGCAAGAGCTGTATCTCGAAGTAAGATAGTACAGTTACGTAAGAACTTACCGTAACAGTAGATCTTCGAGAACAGCTCTTGCAGCAAGGCTCTTCCCACCTTCCCCTTGGAGGAGGCATGGCTTCTCGAGCCTTTACAGGACTTATACCTCTTTGTCTTCTGATGGTGGATCCTTGGTCTCCCATTCTGATGTCATCCTGCGGAAGTCTCCGGCGGAAGAACTAAGAATCTGGGCGGAGGAACCCCCTTGTGTACTCGCCTGGCGTCGGAGTGGGACCCCGATGTCGGGCGGTCCCTTCGAAGATAGCTAGCTAGAAGAATTCCATGGGATCCTGACACCTGCCGGCTTCAGTCCTAATGGTGTTACCTGCTGCAAGAGCTGTTCTCGAAGATCTGCTGTTACGGTAAGTTCTTATGTAACTGTACTTTCCCTGGGCAGCGCATTCCAGGGCTCCACCACTCTTTCAGTGAAGTACCACCTCCTTGTTTCCCCCCTTAGCCTCCCCCCAGCCAGCTTCATGGGGTGTCCCCTGGTGGCCCCCGGTTCCCTCAGCTGAAGGACTCCCTCTAGGCTCACCCTATTAATCCCCTTGAGATACTTAAAGACTTCTGTCATATCTCCCCTGACTCTTCTCTCCTCTCCTCTCCTCTCCTCTCCTCCAATGAGTATAGGTTGAGCTCCCCCAGCTGGTCCTCACAGGGCCTTTCTCTTAGCCCCAGTACCATCCTGGTTGCTCTCCTCTGTACCCTCTCCAGTAACGCAATGTCCTTCTTTAAGTAGGGATGCCAAAACTGCATGCAGTATTCAAGGTGTGGTCTAACCAGGCTATTGTACAGTGGAAGGAGTACCTTACTACTCCTTGAGGTTATCCCCTGGCTATGCACCCCAGCATTTGATTTGCTTGTGCCGCCACCCTTCTACACTGCACTGAGTTGTTCATTTTGACTTCCATCACTACAGCAAGGTCTTTCTCCCCCCTCGAAACCTGCAGCATCTCCCCCCACCAAGGTGTATTTATGAGTCAGGTTTTTGGCCCCCAGGTGCAGAACCCTGCATTTCACAGCATTAAACTTTAGTTTCCAGATTCGTGACCATCTCCCTAGAGTCTCCAGGTCCTCCTGGAGATCCAACTTCCTCTCCTCCCCATCTACCACCACCCACAGCTTAGAGTCATCTGAAAAGAGGCTCATCCTGCTCCTCATACCACTTCTGATGTCCGCGACATAGGCATTAAATAGGAGTGGACTCAGTACCGACCCCCGTGGGACCCCGCTTGTGACTAACCTTGAGGATGAGACCTCCCCACCCTCACCCTCTGTACTCATCCCACCAGCCAGTTTCCTGTCCACCTGCCCATTCTCCCCCCCACCCCATACTCTCCAGCTTCTCCAGTAGCCCATGATGTGGCATGGAGTCAAAAGCCCTGCTGAAGTCCAGAAAAAGGACATCCACTGGCCTGCCCTGATCCAGCGCCCTTGTCACCCCTTCATAGAACTCCACCAGATTTGTCTGGCATGATCTGCCATTAACAAAGCCGTGCTGGTGAATGTCTATGTGACCCCTTGCTCTCAGCTCCCCCTCTATCCTTTTCCTTCAGGATGCTGTCCATCACTTTGCCCACTACCGACATCAGGCTAACTGGCCTATAGTTACCCGGCTTCTCTTGCAGTCCCTTCTTGTGGATAGGCACAATATAGGCCACCCTCCAGTCCTGAGGTACCCACCCAGACTGCAGTGAGGAGTTAAAAAGATCTGCTAGGGGGGTGGCCAGGGTATCCGCCAGCTCCCTGAGCACCCTGGGATGGATATCATCAGGGCCCAGTGCCTTGTCCCCTCTTAGGGCCTTGAGTGCATCCAGCACCCTACCTCTGGGTATTTCATCATCCTTTTCCCCCCTTATAATCCGCTGTATCCCCTGCCCCCTCTCCTACCAGTGGCACCCACCAGCCCTCCTTGGCAACAACAGAGACAAAAAAGTAATTTAGCACCTCCACCTTCTCTCCTGCCTCCCACCTAACAAATTACTTCCATTACACTCTTCCCTTTGTTAAGCAATCTGGGACCCACAAACTCTAGTATATTATTCTGAAATGCTGGTTAGTTGTCTCTGCACTTAATGAAGATACCTGAGGGGTCTTAAAAGCTTGTGTAAAATTCTTCATTTAGCCTAATAAATAAGGGATATGCAAAGGGACCTGTATCAGTGGCATAAGCCATAAGTGAGGTGCCCGAGGTCAAACAGCATGTGGATAAATCATGTATCACACTGGTTGTCCACTGCATGTTTCATTCATGCAGTAGGCTCTTAGTTTTTTTGTTTAGTTTTTGTTGCAGTTTGTTTTTAATTTACATTTTACTCTACCTCCGTAGAGCTGACAGGTGGCTCCGGCCCTCCCTTGGAGGGGCTCATCCTGCAACCCTGACCGACCCCAGCTCAGTCATCCCTGTAGTTCCCCCATGGATTATCCCCCATGGCAGGGCCAGCATGAGAAGTGCCAGCTTGCTCCCTCTCCAGAGCACAGTCCAGAAGTCAGGGCAGCAAATTACAGGGGGCGCATTGGGTCATTATGGACCCTGTCAGACCCAATTTTTTATCCTGTTTTGTTCCCCAGGGCACATGAATGTACAGTGGGCTGAGTGGCTGGACTCTGCCTCTGCAGATGCAGCCTTATGCCCTGGAGGTGGGACCCTTCCCATTCTGGCGGCGTGCCTGTACTGACACCCAGCCACCGCTGGGTGTCAGCCAACAGCTTGCCGCACTGTCCCCCCTCCCCGAGGAAGGAGAGCTGTCTATGGAAACTTGATCCTTCCTCACCCCAGCTGACCCCCGAGCAACCAGAGTCCATTTCTGAACTTAGGTAGCTGGCATAGAGTGAGGTGTGGCATTTAGCGCCTCAGTGCCACTAGGCCAGACTAATATAAGACCTATTTTTAAAATAAAATGAACAGTTGGAAGGGAGCTATAAAAGGAAGAGAGAAACAAGCAGAGTGGAAACAAAATCTGGAAGGCCCTGTGTGAATGCTAGAAGTCTACGAAATAAGATTCTGGACCCAGAGGCCATCATGGCAGTGGCCAACCTGGATGTTGTAGCAGTTTCTGAGTCATGGTGCACTGAAAACCATGGCTGGGACATGGCCATACCAGACTATACTCTGTTCAGGAAGGATTGGGTGGGAAGAAAAGGAGGAGACATGGTGTTTTATGTGAGGGGAAAACATGAAAGTGACGGAGATGTAGGGAATACAGGGGGTGGCAGAGGTACTGTGGGTCACCCTGGAGACAGGGACTGGAGTCACTGTTTGCACTGGAATGATCCACAGACCTGCAACAGAGGGGGAGGAATTAGATAAGGTGCTAGTGGAAGCCATTGGCAAGATAGCAGAAAAGTGGGAGATGCTGCTGGCGAAGGACTTTAACCTGCCAGATGTAGACTGCAGACTTCCGGCAGTGGCTTCAGCTAGGAGCAGGGAGATCCTGGATTCTCTGCAGGGGGCATTCCTGAGGCAACTAGTCAGTGAACACACTTGTGATGGGGCAGTACTGGACCTGGTACTCACTAACATGGACAGTATTGTAGACATCAAGGTGGGAGGTCACCTGGGAACCAGTGATCACTGTATAAGGATAGCTGCAGAATCGAAACACACAATGGCAAGGGTCCTGGACAGCTGGAGCGCAGATTTTAAAAGATGGGCGAATGCCTAAGGGATGACCTGGCGGGGAGGGGGGTGGCCTGCATGGGGCAGAGGAACAGTGGGCAAAGATCTAAGAGAGCATAGTAAAGGCAACAAACCTCTGCATCAAACAAGTGAGCAAAAGCAAAAGGAAAAAGAGACCGCTATGGTTCTCGAAAGAGGTGGCTGAAAAGGTAAAGTCTAAAAGTGTAGCATTCAGAAGGTAAAAGAAGATGCACAGGGAGGAGGATATGGAGGTGTATCAGGGGACACAGAGGGCTTGATTCTCAAAGGGTGATGCAAGCTGCACCAATAGAAGCTTGAACCGACCCCCAGTGCGCCAGAGACCCTGCACCCGATTCCCTATTGGGAGGGTCCCAGCGGCAATTTCCAGCAGCTTGCTGCTTTGGCTCTGCGCCAAAGAAAGGGCACACCTGAGAGGTGTGCCGCAATCGGGCAGCACTCAGAGCAGTGAAAGGTGGTCTAGCGGTCTTGTCACCCCCATCCCCTTATGCATAAAACATGTCATGCCCAATTCATGACATACTATAAGTCCCTGTCCATGCGGTTCCCTTATCCCCGATCCACTTATTAATAGCTCAATCATGCCCAATCTGAGAAATGTCCCATCCCTGTGGTCCTCCCATCCCCGATCTGCTTATTAATAAATTAATTTATGAATAATCCAAGAAAAGCATGCCCCATCCCTGTGGCCCACCATCCCCAATCCCCTTATAAATATATTAATACATGCCCGATCACAGATGTCCCATCCCTGTCGTGCTCCCATCCCTGAGCCCCTTATAAATATATAAATATGTGCCCGATCTCAGGTCACGTTCCTGTGGTCCCCCCTTCCCGAAATACTAATGATCCTTCCTGGTGGTTTGGTGGCCCCCACCCCACCCACAGGTAGTGCTCAGCACCCTGCTCCCCTCCCAATCCCAAAACAGAGAGCTGGCACACAGCCTGACCCTCTTCTCACCTCCATGACCAGCGCAGATCCAACTGTCATTGAGCGGTAATGTAACGTGTACTCACTCAATGACATTACTGTTCAGTGACAGTTGAGTTGGCGCCAGCCATGGAGGTGAGAGGAGGGTTGTGCCGGTGCCAGCTCCTCTGTTTTGTGATTGAGGGAAGAGAGGAGCAGGGTGGTGGGTACTACCTGTTGGTGTGGTGGTGGGGGGCCACTAAACCACCAGGGAAGGGGTCATTAGTATATTTCATAGAACGGGGTCACATCGGGGATCGGAGAGGGGGGACACAATATATACAGGGATGGGGCACACTTATAATAGCGGCTCACATCATGGAGGGGGCCACAATTCGTATATTATAATAGGGGTTCACATCGGGAAGGGGGAGATGCAATACAACCAGAGACAAGGGTATACTCATTATATTATAATAGGAGTCACATCAGGAATCGGGGTGGGGGGAACGCCTCCCACAACAGATTGCCTCAATCAATTCTCCCAGAGGAGGATTGTCTATATACCCTTAGACCAGCTCAGGCTGCTCTAAGGGTACTTAGAATTTCTCCCTCTGGGAGAGCTCTGAGAATCCTACATTTGGGGATGTGGCAGCTTGTGTTTGCCACAAGCCCCCTAGCACCATGTTGTAGCCCAGTTTTGGATGCACAGGTGGCACAAGTCCCTTATGGGGCAGGAAGCCTGTGGCTGATGCAGGCTGCCTTTATGACTTGCTCCTGGGGCATCCTTTGGTGCAAGGGGCACTTTGTGCCAGTCACTGGGATGCAAGCCCCTTGTGCCACCCTGGAAGCTTTGAGAATTGGGCCCAGAGAGAAGCAGGGGAAAGCAGCAAAGAGCACAAAGGCACAAACTGAAGAGAGACTAGCCCAGGAGGTAACAAAAGGGGACAAGACATTTTTTTAGGTATGTCAGCGAAAAGAGAAAGATCAGGGTGGGATTGTAAGGTCAGAAAGGGAACGGAGGACTGTGCAGAGGGATCAGGAAAAGGCAGAAATCCTGCACAAATACTTTTGTTCAGTGTTCACAAAGGAAGGAGAAAGGGAGGGACCACAACAAGTAACAGAAGCTTTAGAAGGAGAGAGGTGGGCATTGTTGGAGACTGTCCTGAAGGGATCTGCTGATCTTAAAGTGGACAAAGCAATGGGGTCAGATGGGGTGCATCCAAGGGTGTTGAGGGAGCACGGGGGGAGATACTGGCTGCACGTCTGACTGTCATATTTAATAGCTCACTGAAAACAGGAGTGATTCTGGAGGACTGGAGGAGGGCAGATGTAGTTCCACCACACAAAAGTGGTAGCAGGGAGGAGGCTGGCAATTACAAGCTTGTCAGCCGGACATTGGTAGTGATAAAGTTAATGGAATAATCGCTGAATGAAAGGATTGTTGAATATCTTGAATTCATGGGGTTACAAGACCCGAGGCAGCATGAGTTCATTGGAGGGGGGGGGTGGGGTGGGGTTGTCATGTCAAGCAAATCTGATAGATTTATTTGAGTGAGTGACAAACGATTTAGGTCAAGGTTGAGTGGTGGACGTGTCACGTGGCCTACCTAGATTTCAGTAAGGCTTTCAACACCGTATCACATAAGAGACTAGTAATCAAGCTGAGTAGCTTAGGAGTGGGGTCCAGAGGTAGTAAACTAGATAAGAAATTGGTTAGGGGATAGACAACAGAGGGTGATGGTAAACGGAGTTCACTCAGGGGAAGGGAGGGTGACTAGCAGGGTGTCAATGGGCTCAGTACTGGGACCAGTCCTTTTTAATGTCTTCATAAGAGACATTGCAGATGAGCTGGAAGGGAAGGTCTTCCTCTTTGTGGATGGCATCAAAATCTGCAAAAGGGTGGATACTCTGAGGTGGGGGGTGGACAGGATAAGCAGAGACCTAAGAAAACTAGAGAAGTGGTAAAGGGTATGTCAGCTGGGTTTCAGTGTGACAAAGTGCAAAATAATGCACTTAGAGCACAGAAACCCAGGGACAACTACCAAACAGGAAAAGAGACCTGGGGATAATCATACTGGATTGACCTAAATGTGGCCAGGCAGTGCAGCAAGGTCAGTGGGATGTGGGGGTGCATAGGTAGGGGTATCACCAGTAGAAAGACAAAGGTGATATTGCCTCTATATAGATCGCTGGTAATACCCACCTAGAGTTCTGTGTCGGGTTCGAGAAACCACATATCCAGAGGATATAGACAGAGCATGGGCAGTTCAGAGGAGAGCAACTAAAATGGTGCAGGGTCTGCATCAGAAGCCCTATGAGAAGAGACTAAAGAACCTCAACATGTACACCCTGGAAGAGAGTAGGGAGAGGGGGGATATGATAGAGACCTTTAAATACCTCACAGGGGTAAATAAGGTACAGGAGGGAAGTATTTTTCAGAAGAAAAGTTGCTCAAGGACAAGGGGACATGCTGTGAAGCTGGGGAGGCATAGATTCATGAGAGATGTGAGGAAGAACTTCTCTAAAGATAGAGTGGTGGATTCATGGAACAGCCTTCCAGCAGAGGTGGTTGGGGTTAAAAACAGTGGTGGAGTTCAAGAATACATAGGATAGGCATAAGGGAATCATAGTGGAAGGGGGGGGGGGGAGAAAGAGCTGTAGGTCAAGTATGGTCTGTGGTAATAATGTAGGTTGAGAAAATAGGCAGACTGGGTGGGCCAAGCAGTTTTGTTTGCCATCAGATTATGTTTTTGTTGTAGATGAGGGGACAGGGTAGTATGCCAGTGAATGAGGGGAGTATGTGGGGCAGTGCGACTGCCGGTGTTTGTTAAAAGTAAACTTAAAAGAAATGTGTGTAACCCCTAGATGGCGCTATCCCAGGGGCTACTACCCCTGCCTGATTTGCCACTAACAGGTTGAGGGGCCTGGATCCAATGGCGGGTGCCTCCACCCAGAGGTCAGGGTTTGCAATAGTTAAACTAACTTGGTCACAGCCCTCTGGGACACTGCAACCCCCTTTCTTCCCACTAGTGGCCCACACAATACATCAGAATTACCTTCACAGTATACACTTACCCCAGGTCTGGTTCCGGCACTGGGACCTCCTGTGAAATGAGATACAGTGCAACAATCACAGTACAGTACTTTAACATAGACAAATACCTCAGGCAGTATAACTTTGCTGAAACAAGCAGCTCTGATTTATTTAGGGGATATAACAAGGACAGGGGAAATCAGTTAATTAGCTTATCACTCTAATAATCTACCTATGGCTCTGTGCACAGGCCTATCCCTATCAGTTACTGTCCTGGGTACCCAAGCCCTAGTGGCTAGTCCAAACCGTGGCAGCTGGTAGGGGCCCTTTCACACAGAGAAAAGGAGAATTAAACAGTCAGCAGTACAGTAATTCCATTTGGATTTAATGTGGCAATTCAACAGGAGCGACCCTGAATTAGTACTCACGACCTCCAAATAAGATAGGGTCCTTCAATGTCAGGCAGGGCTCACTTGAGGTACACAAACCTCTTCACACATCCATATAAAAGAAAGCACTATACCAGGCAGGCTGCATCTGTATCCCGATCGCAATTACTGCACAATACCGGAGAACACACAGCAGATTCAGTTCCTGACAGACCGAGTGTAATTTTCAGCAATTCCTCCAGTCTTCTACAGGGTGAGCCTGGTTTCTACTCTTCAGAGATCCTTTGATTCTTTTCACAGGACGGATTCAGTCCCAACAAGCTGCAGACCGGAACTCTGGGCCTTACACACGTTTTTGACTAAAACTGCACACTGAAAAGCACAGGGCTCCTTCCTTCTTCACTGCCAAAGCTCAACTGAAACTCCAACCGACAAAAACTGGCACTTCCTTTGAGTTCCTCCCAGTTCTTGACTGGATTGGCTGTCACTCACAATAGACTGCTGCTGTTGGTCCAAAAGGCACTGAAGTCTAAACTACATCTCCCAGAGTCACTGCCCATACAATCCTCTTGTGGCTGGCTCAGATTATGAGTCCAAGTTCTGATTCGTCCAAGGCACCATTTTAGAGCTAGCTTACCCCACACTGATTGGTCCAGTTCAGCAGTTCAAAACTAGAATGGGAACTAGCAGACACAGTTCTGACTGCAAAGAAAGCAGGTTAGACAAACTGTAATTTCATTATTACTCTAAATAATTTCTGGCAAACAGTTACATCTTTCAGATAGGTTCCTTTGCACCCTAGTGACTGCAAAATGAAGTGAATTGGCAGCAGCTCGAGTGGTACTCAGAGAAGCACACAGTCCCTCCATACAAACTAATTATGTCTGCAAGCAGACAGCTCTTAAAGAGACAGTACCAGAGGCTCTAAAAACACTCACTGATAAATGGCTTAAATGCCAAACACCATTCAGGCTTGGAGCATTCAAGCAAGCTCCTGGAAGTCTTTTGGGAACCCCCATTTGCAGGGGGGTTACATGTGTAAATAGTGTGTGTGTGTGTGTGTGTGTGTGTGTGTGTGTGTGTGTGTGTGTGTGAGATAATGCCGCAACTATTGAGATAAACGCAACAGTTGAGATAAATGCCTTTGTCTCACTATTCACTGTTCAGCAGTGAGATGCATGATTTTTCTAAACTAATTTAAATCCACGCCTATTGGATAAATGGTAGCACCACCAAAAAGCATACTAATATCTTAGGCTTCTTTTTAAAAATTCTGGTTGTCTTGTTTATCCACTAAAGAGACACCTCTAGTTTATTTAAAGGTCTGCCTTTATTTTTATGTCTCTTCACATTGCTTGCGTTTATGTGATGCAAGCCTCTTTGTGGTTCCTAAATCAAGTTATTGTTGGCTGGAGTGCAGGTTATGTTAGTTTCTGGCACCAGTTTTGTAGAATTTTCTTCCTTAGTATATTTGGGAATCAGTCAATATGCTTTGCTATGATAAGGCATATCTGTTTTGATTGTTTTAATGTGTTTTGTATTTTATTTTTCCACAAAACTTTCATATGCTAGGAACTGTGCTTCACAAATAAATTAAAAATAATCAGGTGATAAGTCTTGCATTTAAGGGCCTTTCTAGGAGGATAATGCCAGTTGGGAGGAGCTTACACTTTGGTTCTAAACCTTCCAGTTGGGAATTAACCTAATAGAATGTCTGAGGATGAAAACCTTGTTACTAATATTAGCTTTTTTTATTTATACATGTAACCCCTAGATGGCGCTATCCCAGGGGCTACTACCCCTGCCTGATTTGCCACTAACAGGTTGAGGGGCCTGGATCCAATGGCGGGTGCCTCCACCCAGAGGTCAGGGTTTGCAGTAGTTAAACTAACTTGGTCACAGCCCTCTGGGACACTGCAACCCCCCTTTCTTCCCACTGGTGGCCCACACAATATATCAGAATTACCTCCACAGTATACACTTACCCCCAGGACTGGTTCCGCACTGGGACCTCCTGTGAAATAAGATACAGTGCAACAATCACAGTACAGTACTTTAACATAGACAAATACCTCAGGCAGTATAACTTTGCTGAAACAAGCAACTCTGATTTATTTAGGGGATATAACAAGGACAGGGAAATCAGGTTAATTAGCTTATCACTCTACTCATCTACCTATGGCTCTGTGCACAGGCCTATCCCTATCAGTTACTGTCCTGGGTACCCAAGCCCTAGTGGCTAGTCCAAACCGTGGCAGCTGGTAGGGCCCTTTCACACAGAGAAAAGAAAAATTAGTTTAAACAGTCAGCAGTACAGTGATTCCATTTGGATTTAAAGTGGCAATTCAACAGGAGCGACCTGAATTAGTACTCACGACCTCCAAACAAGATAGGGTCCTTCAACGTCAGCAGGGCTACTCTTGAGCTCCACGAGACTCCTCACACATTTATATGGTAAACAGTCACAGGCAAAAGTCCTTTAATGGCAGCAGGATTCACTTGAGCTGCACAAGCCTCCTCACACATTTATATGGTAAAAAAGAAAGTACTATACCAGGCAGGCTGCTTCTCTATCCCGATCGCAATTACTGCACAATACCCGGGAGAACACACAGCAGATTCAGTTCCTGACAGACAGAGTGCAATTCAACAATTTCTCCAGTCTTCTACAGGGTGAGCCTGGTTTCTACTCTTCAAATATCCTTTGATTCTCTTCACAGGACGGATTCTGTCCTAACAAGCAGTTACACAAGCTGCAGACCGGAACTCTGGACCTTACACGTGTTTTTTGACTAAAACTGTGCACTGAAGGAGCACAGCGTTCCTTTCCCCTTCACTGCCAGAGCTAAACTGAAACTCCAATAGACAAAACCGGGCACTTCCTTTGAGTTCCTCCCAGTTCTTGACTGGATTGGCTGTCACCACAATAGACTGCTCCTGTTGGTCCAAAAAGGCCAAGTCTAAACTACATCTCCCAGAGTCACTGCCCATACAATCCTCTTGTGGCTGGCTCAGATTATGAGTCCAAGTTCTGATTCGTCTAAGGCACCATTTAGAGCTAGCTACCCCACACTGATTGGTCCAGTTCAGCAGTTCAAAACCAGAATGGGGAACTAGGCAGACACAGTTCTGACTGCAAAGAAAGCAGGTTAGACAAACTGTAATTTCATTATTACTCTAAATGATTTCTGGCAAACAGTTACATCTTTCAGATAGGCTCACTTTGCACCCTAGTGACTGCAAAATGGAGTGAATTGGCAGCAGCTCAGTGGTACTCAAACAGAGAAGCACACAGTCCCCTCATACAAACTAATTATGTCTGCAAGCAGACAGCTCTTAAAGAGACAGTACCAGAGGCTCTAAAAATGGCTTAAACGCCAAACACCATTCAGGCTTGGAGCATTCAAGCAAGCTCCTGGAAGTCTTTTGGGAACCCCCATTTGCAAGGGGGTTACATACATTTTCTAAAACTGTTTTCGATGTGGCTAGGTTCTCTGTAGTGATCTTGGCAACTAACAACATGATTTTTATTGAAGCATTTTTTTTGGCATGTACTGAAAATGCATACTCTTCCCCATGTCAGTTTTCACCATTCATTACTGGTGGGTGTAAACCGGAGGCGCGCACCCGCTACAGGAGCTTTTTTTTTTGAGGGAGGAGTCGGTGCCTGCGGTGCTGCCCACACAGCTGACACACTATGTGAAGCCATTAGGTGCCGTAGACTCCTTCTCCATCCCAGTTCTGTTTCTCCCACTGCCGAGGTCGCACCTACTGCGCAAGTAGACAAATGTGTCTGCACCGTAGGTCTTCGTCTGTCGACGCTACCTTTCTCCAGCTTTCATCCTGGTTCTGAACTGCCAGACACCGTTGGAAATCTGGTAAGCCTGTTTCTTTTATTTCTTCCAATGGTGCTGGGCTTTGTTACTGTAGTTTGAGAGTGTTTTTTTTTCGCATCGTGTCTGGTTCTGGGGCCAAAAGAAAATCCAAAGCGGGCCATGCCCCTATGCATCAGTGCCCCTGTGGCTGGCGTCTTTCCATTTTGGATCGGCATGATGTTTGTCTCCGTTGCCTGGGACCCAACCACATTATGGACCACTGTGATGCCTGCTTCTTCTTGGATGGCCATGTTCTGGAATTCTGGGCGTTTAAAATCATCAGGACCCCACTGACTTTTGGAGGACGACTTTGTTCACGGGTCTCCCAGGCTAGTACTCTAGATCCTTCTTCCGGGTCCCCTCCCGGGTCTATATTGCCCAGCGAGGAGGGGGCCTCCTCCAGTTCCAGCCTTGCTGAGGAGGAGGCCTCTTCCGTGGCACTGGAGGAGCAACGTGGTTCTTCCCTGGAGTCGCGTTGCTGGTGCCACCCCAGCAGTCACCTCTTTGAAAGTGCTGGCTCCCCCAGTGTTGTGGTCCATGGTTGCTGGGTCCGGCACTGGCAAACCCTTGGCACTGCCAGGCTTCATCTTTCTGGATCCCGGCACCATTTCTGGCATCAGTGATCAGGACGGTGCTGCAAGTGGTGCCGTGTCCCATAGTGCCATGCAACACCGCTGCTGGGGGGCTCTCCCGGGGTCACTAGCCTGGAGGTCCACCTGGCCACCTCCTCCTCGGAGGGGGCAACTCGGAGGCGGACTCGGACTGGCAGCCTGACTCTTCGGGGTCGGAGAGCTCCACGGGATGTGGTGCCAGGTGGCCCAGCGGCCCTATCCCTGAGTCCCCAGAGCCTGTTGCCTTGGAGGATCCCTCAGTGGTGGGTGGCCACACATCCCTTAAGGGCGATGATTCAGGGGTCCAGGATGGGGTACACTCCTCTGGAGGGGGGGGTCCAGGCACCTGCCATCTCTGATGTGACTGTGGACCTTTGTGGGGGGTGGGAGCCCTCATTTCTGTGGCTCCATTCAGGGGGTCTCCAGGATCGAGGGAACACATTTCACTGGGACTGAGAAAGAGGGCTGCCTTTAAGTCCAAGGGGTTGAGGGGTCGGGGTAAGGTGCAGCAGCCCCCTTCCACCACCCTGCAGGTGGGGTGGGGAGGAGTTGAAGTGCTGAGCTCTGCCCTTCCCTTAAGGTTTCAGAGGCACCCTTGGTTGGCAGCACAGTGGGTTGCCCTTCTGGACACTTGCAACCCCAGGAGCATCACAGGGGAGACTTTCCTTCAGGGCTGTTCCGGAGTTTGCCTTCCCAGACTCGAACTTCACAGCCCGGTATGACCTCAGGGCTCCCTTGCACAGTGGAATCAGTCCCTGGATCTCAGAGCCCTGGCAGAGGTTTGACATGCTCAGTACAGTGCCCATCGCCCATCCCTCTGCAAACACCCCCTTCTGTCCTGGGCCAGGTGGGTCCTACAGGGCCTTTAACCTGGGAGATGATCAGAGCCACTGCAGCGGCCTTTCCTTCCTATGTTAGGGCCATGGACGAATGGGTCATCTGCCTGCCCCCTCCACCGCAGGAGTCCTCTGGACATTCAAGCTCCTCGTCTTCCTCTTTTGAGGGAGAGGAACATTCTGTCCACCTGTCCTCTGATGCTGATTTCATGGAATATCAGTGGTTCCTTTTGAGGCTAATACAGGAGCTTTGCATCTCCCATGTTCTGAGGACCAATACCAAGCAGGAGGTGCGTTCATTCCTTAGTGAATGTACTGCTCACCACCTAGTGTGCCCCCGGCCCATCCCCTTCCAGGAGGCATCTATCCACATCTGGCAATCTCCAGACGCCCTTCTCCAGTCCCTGCAGACTGCAGGGGGTGGTACTGTGCTCCCCAGGAGTCTCTAGGTTCCCTACCTCACCCCCCTTTGGGCCTGACATCCCTAGACACTCCGTCCAGGCCTCAGTGTCCGGCTCACGACTGACCCCCGAATCCGGATTCTGCAGAATTCGACCAGTGGGGATGAATAGTTTTCTCTTTGGCTCGTGTGTTGATGTGAATAGGTTCACATCAGATGCACCCCACTGCCTATAACAGGCACCTGTGGTCAATCTTCGCTCAGGTGCTAGTATCTTTGCCTGATATGGAGCAATCTAGACAGGTCATTTCCCTCTCTTCTCAGGGTCTGGTACTTGTGATGCACCAGGCAAGGGCATCTTACGACACCAGTGAGGTGACTTCCAGATTGACAGGGGCAGCGATCTGCATTAGGTGAACGACGTGGCTTCGTCTATCCAGATTGTTACCCATTGCCTGGCATACGGTGATCTCATCCACTTTCCAGGGAATCCGTCTTTTTTCCTGCAAGACAAGGAGGATTCTTCAGGGGTGCCCTCTGTCTTCCCAGCCAAGGGGAAGACCTCCTCGTTCTGAACAGCCTTAGACCTTGCTCGGTCTAGTAAGGCTAGGGTCTCCCCCTCCTGCATCTCACCTGCAGGAGGCTGAGGGGTCTGCTCCTTCAGGGCTGTGCCAGGTCCCCTTTGGGGGGCTTGCTACTCACCCAGCAGTAATGAATGGTGAAGACTGACAAGGGGAAGATATGAAAATTATGTACCTACCGTAATTCTTGATCTTCTCTTGTATCTTCACCATTCATTACTGATTCCCACCCACCATCTCCTTGTGGGCCTCAATTCTTGGGCATCACTTCTACTCTGCTCACCCTCCCCCTCCTTGAGGCCAATTGGGGTGAGTCCCCGGGTACCTCAGAGCTCTCTGTTCCTTCTTTAAAAAGTCACAGAGCGTTCACCATGGACGATGGCGAGTAGGGTCTTCATCCTACACCCTCTAAGGGAACTCCCTCTGATTATCTTTACAATTCTAGGGTGTCCCCCACTTGGGGCTTGAATAATTCTCTGGCTTATGTCACCCCCTAGCTGTCACTGCTCCAATGCAGTCCTAAGAGAGTCCGTGGGAGTTTTTTCCATCTCTTATTATAGCATGGTTGTCCTGTGGTTCTCTTCCTCTGAAGTGATGACTACACCAGTACTTCCATGGAAAATCCCTCCAGATTTCTTTTCCTATGCATAAGTCAGGACTCACTCCTCTTCTGAGCAGGACTGTTAACCCCGGGACAGTCTGTGAGACCTAGGCTGTGGGGTTTGGTAACTTTTTGGATAAAGTTGGTGAGGAAGGTTCTGCCTTCTCCAGGTCTAACAAGACCATTAATCCCCTTCGGACCTTGGTTCGAGAACTACTTTTCTGGTGGGATCCTTGCTTCCTTGTTTTCAACCCCATAGGGATTTAAAACACTTAAGCTAGTGGTGTTCCCAAGTTACTGTGACAGACAGCCCTCTCCTCCCCTTTTACCCTTACCTCCTTCTCTTCTATCTTTTCCTTCTATCCTTCCCTTCTCCTTTCTCCAAAACCGCCCAAGGATTGGGGCCCTATGGCCACTTAGGGTAGGGTTCTCTTTTCCTGTCCTTTATTCGGCTTATTCCTTTTTTAGTTTATATCCTTTCCTTTTTCTATCCTTCGGCTGTCTTGCCTCACCCTCTTTCTCTGGAACCTGTCTTTCTGCCTCTCTGGCTGTCACAGAACTGGGATTGTGGAGGAGACTACGGTGCCTAACGGCCAACCCGCGTGCTTCACGCAGTGCATCAGCCACGTGGGCGGAACCACAGGTGCCAACTCCTCCCTCCAAAAAAATAAAAAGCTCCTGTGGCAGGTGTGCGCCTCCGGTTTACACCCAGCAGTAATGAATGGTGCAGATACAAGAGAAAATCAAGAATTAACGGTAGGCACGTAATTTTCATTTTGCTAGACCAGTCAGCACCCAGCTTTTACCTGATGACATGGACAAAAGGTTTCAAATAATAGTCATCCAACAGCTGAATGAACTTAGCTTACAGCTGCTTGGGTTCTTGAACTGTTTCCTCCATTCTGTCTACAACCATCCGTCAAGCAAAACAGAAAAACTTCCTACTGTACAAATGAAAAACTTTTAAAACTGACAGTACAAAGATGCGCCTTAACTAATGTGCTTGTCTTTCAACAATCAGAAGACACCTTTATTTATTTGTTTTTATTTTTTAAAAAGCAAGCCACTTATCTGCAGAAATGTACTTACAAACAGAAGCATGATAAAGTCTGACCAATTAAACTTCAGCCATCTACAGTGGTGCCACAGAAAATGTCTCTACTACACAGACATTTTAAAAGCATTTTAAAATCACCAGTACAGTGCTGGTCCCATGGTGTAATGGACTAAGGCACTGGTTGCTGCACCACCCGCATTTGGGAATGGATCAGGGTTGTTCAGGTGCCAGCTGAGGGGAAGGAGGATTGAACATTCAGACAGCTCGTGCCACTCCTCAGAGGATCGGACACAGGTGCTGAGTGCGTGTGGTGTCTCCATGACCGCACATCTGTGTCATGGTGTGCATGCTGACCTTGAGGAATGCTGTAAAAAACTAGGTGGAAAAAAACATTGGCCAGGATGATGTCTGCCAGCCTGCCCCAGGTTCTGTACCACCTACTGGGTACTGGCTTTTTTTTTTTCCGAATTCTGTTTTTGCCCCTCATACTACTGACCTCTCTGGCGTGGTCTCTTGACATTGGATCTGCCGCCCACCTGAAGCTCCAGTAGTCCTCCCCGGTGGTCTACATCTTCCCCTCACAGTGCTGTCCTAACCCCCTGGGTCTGAGTCCTCTAGGGAAGGACCGCCACACCCACCGGTGCTCTATCTAGAATGCTGGCAGGCACACTGCATTGGGGGAGGATCCGGAGAGCACTTCCTGGAAGCCTGGCATTGGACATGGGGCCGCCGCCACTGGACCCGCCACCACCTGTCAGCAGGAAGGGGGGGTTCTACTTGTAGTCCTTCCCCAGATGAGGGACGTGCAATGCCGCCCTGCACATTGCATGAGCGCTCCCACTCACGCCCAGAAGACAGCCACCCTATAGCTCCCTCTTGCTTTGGTCCCGACGGCTGTAGTACACCCAGTCTCCACAGGGTGTCACTAACTGCACGGAACACATCCCCTCTCCCTCCCAGGAGAGGAGAGCAGTCCTCTGGATGCTCAGTCCCCTCCTCCCTTGCTGACCCCCAGCAACCCGGGCTCGTTCCCGAACCTGGGTCGCCGGCATGGTGCAAGGTGTGGCATGCAGTGCCTCAGCCCTCAGTGCCACCGGGCTGGCTTGTGTACTGGCTCTAACCAGGTAAATCGAGGAGATGGTGGGTAATGAGGTTGGGGGGGCTGGGGGCTGAATGGGGGCTTGTGATGACAAAGGGGCACAAACACAGAATTAAAGGAGAGAGGAAATGATTTTCACACAATTAACTGCCCTTCCATCTTCCTTTCGTTGCCATTTATGCATTCTGATATATTTTGATCAATTTTTGATAAATAACTGATACAACTCTGGGGTGCCCTCAGATCTGCATAGAGTTCCACTCTCCTCACTAGGTACTGCTCTTACTTTTCATATTTCTAAGACATTCTATGACGTCAGTAACACCATTCCATGCTGTTTATCTGAATGGCATGGAATGGTGTTAGAATATTCAGGCAGTATGAAAAGAGAGAGAAACAACTGCTGAGAATAGAGGGATTCAGGGTGGTTTCAAAGGCAAGAAAATTAAATTATTAATTTAACAAAAAAGGTAAAAAAACATATCTGAATATTAGATAGACATTACAAGGACAACAGGATGGCATCTAGAAGTGGGAAAAATTGTTTCCTATCACCTTAAAAAAAAAAAAAAACGGCCTGTATACATTTCAGAGGCCTGTGCTTATCTTTCAATATATGCAAACTAAAACACAACATTTTAAAGCAAGAATGAAACAGCTCTTTAAGGACAGAAACTGCCGCATCAAAAATTCACACAGCACAGAAGCTGATGGTAGTCATTTTCCTCTTTCTCAGAATTCCATGATCTGAAAGTAATATGACTAGCCACCTAACTTTATAAAGAAATACAGTCGGCTGCAACCATTAAATTAATGCCTCTGAGCTTTTCACACTTATTAAGGAATAACTCCTGCACTGCTAGAATGTTATTAAAATTTTGAAAAGTAAGCTAAAGCCATTTGTTGACAAACAAAGGCTATTATATGAAACAAATACTACAAAACTGCTGTGTACTCATAAAATAATGCCAAATTGGGGGTTTAAAGTGGTTATAAATCCACTTGCTCTTTAGTGGTTTATGATCTCATTACACCCCCTTGATGATTCAGTTGTTCAAAAGCTCTGAAAGGCTGACAGCACATAAAAATATGGAAATTAATGCAATTTTTTGCTCACCGATACAACAAAACCAGCTTGCAGCTGAAACCTGAAACTTTCAGATCGATTAGAGTGTGGCCCAAGAATGATTTTTTTGATGGGTTTAATGGGTAAGATAAAGTTCCATTTTGGCATGTGAGTAGAGCATTTTTTTCAGTATTCATTACAAACTGTATTTTTGCTAAACTGCCACACATCAGTTCTAACCCCAGGAATCTATCAGTAGAGCTGTATCGTAGCAGTCAGTCCACTGGATTGAGCTGTCCTGGAGATAGAATTTCTGGTAATTTTAGAATCTTAGAATTAGAAGTCATTTCAAACTCTGCACTGTGGTCAGAGTTCCACTAATAGTCAGATTTGCTTCTCCGAAAGAAGAGAGCAGTCATCCCGAAGTACAGCTCCACTCTTCTGGTCTCCAGAATGATTTAACATTTTGTTTTATTTTAAAAATATTATATTTAGTTACTTCTCGATAGTTGATAATAGGGGTTTTTATTTATCTCTAATTTATGTAGTTTCTCCAATTCCTGATTGGTTCCCAGGAACTGGGGAAGGCTGCAAACTGACGCTTTTACCACCTTTAGGGAAACACTTTTTTGCTATTAAAAAATATAATTTGGCTTAAATATAACCATGTATTTATTTATCTTCATTGAGGATATCTCTTGCAGCAAATCACACCTATGGAACTATAGCCATCAGGCACTAGGACCACATGGAAACTTTTCTAGTTAGCGGTCTACTGGGGCTGCCCATGATGAGGAAGTCAGCCGACATCGCTCCTCCTGTATATACATGGGTGGCCCTGCACCCTTCTCAGTTCTTTTCCCGCCATTGACCATCGCACATCAGATCCCATGGAGACACCTCCGCTTCAGTGGACTGCAAAAAATTTCCCTTTTTTCCTTTTTTCCTTTTCTCACCCTAGTTACCCTAATCACTTTATTCTAAAGGGATGTCATGCTTTTCTTTTATGCCTACTGATCCTAAAAATGTTTCTGTTTCTTTGAATGTGGAAAGAAGCTCTCCGACAACGACATCCACAATGCCTGCATCCGCTGCCTAGGCCTCGACCATGACGTGAAGGCCTGTGAGGTCTGCTGCAATGTTAACTAGCCTAGCAGGTGACGCGACCAGAAGGACCTTGAAAACTGTCTCCTGGAACAGAAGGTAAAGGAGATGGAGAAGGAGCTCCAGGTGAGAAGCACCTCCACCTCCTTGGCTTTATCCATCGGCTCCCACGCCTCCAAAGCCCGGGACAAATTGGCCAGGAAGCACAAACATTGGGAGATGGGCAAACTCAGGGACCAGTCCTCTCCAGCTCACTCGCGGTCACCATGTAGGGCGCTGACCGTGGCTAGGTCATTGTCAGCCCCGGTGACGACCTCCATTGCAACTCGCACCCTCTCTTCCACAGGGTCAGCATTTGCAGCCCCACCTCCCCATCTTTTGTAGATGGGTGTGGGGGCTTCAATGCTGAGTCTTCTCTTGCCCCCACCACTCTCTCAGCCCCTGCTGTTTCAGCCCCTTTTTTCTATGGGCTTACAGCTAGTGAGCTCCATCAGGCGGTTCCTGCCTAGTGTTGATCAGTTGTCGTCAGGGGTTCTCCCTCCCCTAGTGACACCCTTGGCCCTTGCTCCAGACCTGTCTGCCATGTCCTCAGCTGGTGGTGGCCCATCACCCTCGGGGATCCAGTCTTCCTCAGCGACTCTTGTGGCCTTCTCTGGAAGTTCCGCTTCAACATCAGGGACACAGTCTCCTCTGTTGTCGCCTCAAGCCACTTCATTGATGACGGGTACCCAGCCCTGCCTGTCAACATCTCAGGCTGCTCTGACAATGCCAGGGCCCCAGCGGCCGGTGACTCAGCCTGCTCTGCCGGTACCGGGCCCACAGTTTCCCTGCCGACACCACAGCCTGCCCTGATGATGCTTGTCATCAACGCTCCAAGTATGCTGTA
This sequence comes from Neoceratodus forsteri, assembly GCA_016271365.2. Classification (NCBI taxonomy): domain Eukaryota; kingdom Metazoa; phylum Chordata; order Ceratodontiformes; family Ceratodontidae; genus Neoceratodus; species Neoceratodus forsteri. Next base: position 665,007,910 of record CM057458.1, read on the forward strand.
CTCTTCCTGGGACTTTATGCATCGTCTTGCCCCTCCATCAGGCCTGGCAACTTTGGGGCCTACTGGATCTGCCACTTCATCTGCACCTTCCACGGTGCCGTGTTCAGTTCATTCCCATTCTTCCATGCAGTTGGTCCCTCTTTCAGAACCTGATGATGAGAATGACTATCATCCTCATCTCCTCCCACGGGATGGGGATGAAGAGGAAGAAGACTAAGAGGATGGAACTGCCAGCCCCGCTCCTTCTTCTTCTGCCATCTCTTCCAGGGAGGAGGGCTCTTTTAAATACACCCTGCATTCCCCCCCGATGATCCCTCCTTCATAGTAGTCATGAAGAAGCTACAGGCTGTCATAGGGTTCGATGCAGAAGAGCAAGACATTGTCCAGAGAAATCTTATGGAATACCTGGAGCTTCCAGACTCTCCACCAATCATAATCTCTCCTTTGATGGCAGTCGTTGAGGATGCCACCATGGCTGTCTGGTAGAGTCCTAAACTGATCCCTGCTATGCCCAGGAAGGCACGTACACTATACCAGACTCCCTCAGGGAAGCCCTTTTTCACTGAACAGCCACAGGCAGATTCATTCTGTGGTTATCAAGGCCACTCATGATAGGACTAAGAGACCTAAACATCTCGGTTCTCTTCCGCTGTACAAGGAACCCAGAAAGCTGGACCTTATAGGTACATGGACATTTACCTCTGCCACCCTGTCCATTAGGGTCATCAACTACAAAGCCACATGGTCAAATACCCAACACTCTCTGGAGAAAGGCCAAGGTGGCAGCAGAGGCCCTCCCAGAGGGTGCCCAGAGGCAAGAGCTCCTCAAGACCCTTCAGTTGGAGGCAGATGTCAGCAAGCATTTCTTAAGGTCAGCCTACGATGCAGCCGATGACTCCATGAGAGCAGCTGCAGGGGACATCTGTCTTGGATGACATTCTTGGCTCAGGGTCTCTGGGTTTGCCACAGACATTAAACAGTACATCATAAATGCCCCCTTCAAAGGCTATAAACCTTTTGGGGCAGATGTGCAGGACATTCTTGCTGACCTGCAGGCTACAGGCAGAACCCTGTAGTCAGTCCTCTCCATTTACCACACCCAGCCAAACAGTACCCAGAGGGCACCCTTTCATCGAGCCTACGACAAACCTAAGCAGGTTCAGAGACCCCAGGCCAAGCATTGGGCAGCAATAGCCCTGCCTATCTCTGCTGCCACAGCTGTAAAATCCCACCAAGGAGGGTCTGTAACCCTAGTCGCAGGTGCTACCTCAGCATGACTCCTTATTAGGCCCCCTACCCTCAAATACTCAAGAAGTGGTGGTCAGGGGTCACTTCTTCCTCCTCCACCTAGACAGGTGGTGGGAGATCACAATAAATGCATGGGTGCTACAGATCATAGAGCAAGGCCACACTCTAGAACTTCACAGTCACCCCAGTCCAGTCCCATTGCCCTCCAGCTCACATTCCGGTGTCGCGGGGGGGAAATTCACCCTTTACTACAGAAAAGGGTCATAGAACCTGTCCCTGACAACCAGAGAAACGGGCTTTTATTCCCACTTCTTCCTAGTCTCTGAATCCACAGGGGATTTGAGGCCCATTCCAGTTTTCAGTGACCTAAACTCCTACATCCAATACAAAAGTTTCAGGATGGTGATCCTACAGGGCCTGCTGCCACTGCTGCTCCACGGAGACTGGCTATGCTCTCTCAACATCAAGGTGTGTACCCCCTATTGGCAGCACGTCAGGTTCCGGTTCCAGAAGGAGTACTATCAGTTTTGAGCATTGCACTTTGGCTTATCCTCCATGCCATGCGTCTTTACCAAATGCTTAGTGATGGTAATTGCAGCTCTCAGGAGAGAGGGCCTATATGTCTTCCCTTACCCGGATGATTAGCTGCTTAAAGCATGATCCAGGGACCAGCTGCTCTGGACTCTAGAGTGCACCATACAGCTTTTTCACGCACTGGGAATCATGGTCAGTCTGCTCAAGTCAGTCTTGACCCCTTGCCAACGCCTTCAGTACATTGGAGCGGTATTAGACACAGCTCAGGGCCTTGCATTTTTACCACAGAACAGGGCAGACCACTTGATGGGCCAAGCCCAGCTGCTGTACAACAGCCATTATGTCATGGCCAGGACTTTTCTGAGGCTCTTGGGCCTGATGTCTGCGGCTATCATTATGGTGCCTGTAGCCAGATTGCACATGCGGATTTCCCAATGGATGCTGAAGGTCCAGTAGGATCAATGCACCAACGACCTGAAACAGTAAGTTGTAGTTTCTTCCCTGGTCAAAAAGGTGCTACTATTGTGGATGGAACCCAGCAACCTGCTTAAAGGGGTTCCCTTCATCATTCCTTCCCCTCAGCAGATTCTCACCATGGGTGCCTCATCAAATCTGGTTCCCCTTATTGCAGCTGCTGGCAGTGGAACCTCCTCTACCTCTGCCCCTGTGTCCTGGCTTGCCATTACAGGAGCAGGGTACTCTAGTCAATCCGTACCTCAAGTTTCTTTGCCTTAATGCATGGCTGCTGAAGACATAGCCATTGCGAGGTTTGGAGTTTCTTAGAAGGTGGCTGATGTCCTCATGGCCACTAGAAAACCCTCCACCAGGACCGCTTATTTCATGAAGTGGAAGCACTTTGCTCTGTGGGCTGCCTACCATCATCTGGATCCATTCACCTGTCCAGTGAATCAGATTCTGGAGTACGCATGCTCCCTGTTCAATGCTGGGTTGCAGTACTCTTCAATTAAGGTGCACCTGTTGGCCATTTCGGCCTTTCACATACCTGTTGACGGCCATACCGTGGTACAGATGGTTGTGTCCCATATGTTTTGACCTAGCCCTGTGCTGCATGGTGGATTCTGCCATCCGCATTGGCCAGGTATCTCCCCTTGCTCCCTTCCTTGCTGTATGAACCTTGCACTGTAGCCCCCGCTCCAACAGCACCCCCCCCCAAATATCCCCAGGGTATCTACTAACATGGGCAGCAGAGCCTTGTCTGTGACAGCCCCTACACTGTGCAATAAACTGCCTGCCGAGCTCCGCTCCCTCGACACCCACTGCAAGTTCAAAACCCGCCTCAAAGACTGGCTCCTGATGACTTCCTGCTGCCACTGTTCCATGGATAGTTCACTCACTTTCCCGACAGCACCCCACCAGGGAATGTGTATGTCAAGCGGGAATCAGTTAAGCTGGCCTGCTTGTGCACTTGAGCTTTAGTACCTATGTTTGTTAATCCTGCCTCCCACCCATCTGCCCCACACCTTCCCCTCCCCGCCCCTATACTTTGCTTCACCTTATCCCTCTTTCTACTTATACTTAGACTCCCTTGTTTGTCTCCTATTTTAACTACTGCCGATAGAACTGTACGTTTATGCATACCCTTACTTATTGTAATGCCTAACTGATGTATGGTTTATGGAATCCTGTATTTTTTGTTGCTCTTCTGTTTGCTGTTCCCATGCACTATTGTAACCTTTATCTTGTTTTTTTTATTTTTTTTGTCAACTGCTCCATGCATTGTTGTTTGTTACATTAGTTCCTGTGCCACAGTATGTGGCCTGGGTCATGCCTGAAAACGGTCCCTGTGATCAGCGCATCTACCTGGTTACCAAAGTCATAAACAAATGAATAAATAAAATAAATGTTCTTGAGGCGCATCCTTCATTTGAAACTGCCCATTCGTAATCCAGCCCCACCTTGGGATCTGAATTTTGTGTTAGAGAAGCTTACTTTGGCCTCCGTTTGAGCTAGACCCAACTTGTGAGCTACACTTTCTGTTGTGAAAAGCATTATTTTCAGTTGCCATTACTTCTGCTCGAAGGATTTTCAAGCTTCAGGCTCTCATGTATAAGCCTCTTTATTTGAATTTTCACAAAGACATGGTCTCATTGTGTACTAGACCCAAGTTTCTAACTTAGGTGGTATCTGAATTTACTTTAAATCAATCCATCCACCTGCCAGTTTATTTTCTAGAACATGTCAATCCAGGGGGAAGCATTGCACCATACTTTAGATGTACATAGAATTCTCAGGTATTATTTCTATCGTAGGAAGGACATTAGGAAGTCCTTTAGAAAATGGGCTTTTTATTTCCTGGCATCTGATTGGCTAGTACCCTTGCCTGGGGGGTATATATACTTTCAATAGATGCCCAGGAAATAAAAAGTACCAGCCTCAGTGTCCTCTCACCCACTCAGGTATCCCTCTGCCCATCCTGCTTGCTTATTGGCTGAAAACATCTAAATTAATTTGAAATTACCGCCATTTTTCTTCTCTCACTTAGCATGAGATACTGGCCCCCACTGTTCTGTACTTCACTGCAAGCTGTCTCCAAATACCCCTACACAACTGAACTTATCTTATTTTCTTGCCTTTTTTCCAACTCTTTGATCTCACTGCGTTCTCCTCATCCTCCACCCACCTGCTTGCTCACCCCCACAAACAAAACTGGCATAATTTTTATAGGGCACGGGACAAAATACTGACGTTGCTGCATCTTTGTCAGAGCAAGCGGGCACACAGAAGTTGCAGTATGGAGAAGGTAACGAGTTGTACTGAGCACAGCAGTTTGACATTACAGCCCTGTGACGGTTTGTGTAACGGACATTGAAGGGATCGCTTCTCCGAGGGGGGGGGGGTTCCGTCACTGGGCTCACTCCAACACAGACATCTTCACAATCCCGATCTTCTGTATTTATAAATGAAAAAAAGCTGAGAACTGCTGCTGATTCACTGCACCTCGCCCCCTTCTCCATACCTCTGCCCTCCCGTTCTAGTATTTCCTCTGAGAAGCCTCACACTACTTTTGTGCGGTTGGGAGGACAGAGAGAAAATCATTTCTCCCAACCACAATCATTTTTCACATTCACAGTCTGCAGATTGCAGTATCATCACGGAGTCTCGTGTGCACTTCTTCCAGCCTCTGCCTGCTATCCACTACCCACCGCAGTGCACTCCAGTTCAAAGTAAGGAAACAAATTATGAACAGATCTATCTATAAAACAAGTCCTAAACAGTCTTTAGGGGTGACTTGCTCTAACTCTCTGTAGCCCTGTGTGTAAGGGGGGTTTGGATTACCATGACAACAGGCTCCAAAGCCACAACTGCTGGACTGCCAATAGGACAAATTCGGAGGAACTATTTTATTACAAAAGAAATAAAATAGCAAGTTTTAACAATCAAACATATATATATTTTTTTCTTTAATAAAAATAATACTGTGGCCCATTTTCTAAGTGCAATAATACCCTCCAGGGTGAGCAGTATGGGCAATACTGGACCTTCCAGGAGCTATAAGGCCCTCCGCCTGCAGCGTCGGGCCTCATTATGCCCCTGGGCAGCCTGGTATTGCCCAATACTGCCCACCCTGTCGAGTATTATTGCTTACTCATACAGTAGCTGTTTGTTTTTCTTGCCCCTGTGAAAGAGGGTGTTCCAGTTGCAAAGCAGTGCTTGTCCAAATGATTGGCCAACTGCATTACCTTTTTGTTATAAGAAGTATGGTAAGGAGCTTCCTGGTGGTGTGCATGGCCACTCAACATGAGGTATAGCCACTTCTGCTGCCTGTTTCTGGAATGTTTCAGCTACTGAGATCTGTGCAGCTGCTGCCTGGAGTACTGTCCACACTTTCACTAGACACTACAGTCTAGACATTGCTTTGAGAAGAAGGGCAGGTTTCAGCCTTGCTGTGCTTCAAGGCCTCCTTTTCTAGGCTTCTTGCTTCCAGTCACCCAGACTGTTTCGATGTCAGAACTGCTTGGGACTCATTCCACAGGTGTAGCTTGTTGCAAGATAAAGGTAGTACAGTTATGTAAGAACTTACTGTAAAAGTAGATCTTCGAGAGAATATCTTGCAGCAAGCTATACTGACCCTCCCCTTCTTCCTCCTTGCTTTCTGGGTGTTTGTCTCCTTCTTCAGAATGCTTAACCTTCTGTTTTTCATCTTACAGTGGTGGGAACCTCAGCCCTCCCTTGGTTGCCTCAGAAAACATCCTCGGTAGATGGTCTCCGGTGGGGGAATTGAGGACGGCACGAAGCTGCCCACTTATATATGTATATGTATGTATACATATATATATATATATACACACACACACACATACACACACATATATATATATATGAGGAGTGACATCGGCTGATGTCCTCGTACTGGGCAGCCCCAGTAGACTGCTAGCTAGAAAAGTTTCCATGTGGTCCTAGTGCCTGACTTCTATAGTTCCACAGATGTGGCTTGCTGCAAGAGATTTTCTTGAAGATCTACTGTTACGTAAATTCTTATGTAAATGTATTTTCTATAGTGATTTCAAGTATTTGAGTCACAGTTCATGTCCAGAGGGAACAGAACTGCTTTGGCTGAAATTTTTTTTTATTGAGATTATTCATGTGTGAAGTATTTCAGCCATACTTGTTACACCTCATACACAATACAAATATAAGTCAAGTTTGTAACAATTCCTTATCAAACAGGTGATTTCTGAAACAACTATTATTCGCATCAGCTCATCAGAACTTAGTACTTCATTTAAAAAAATCTTGTGTTCATGTATCATACCTATATTATTTCTGTAGTACATGTTCATACATATAACAGGACAAATAAAAACTTCATCATTTATACAATTCAGTATTTCTTTTATACTGATATGTAAAGTCCTCCCTTAAACCACAGGGAGAAGTATAACTCCCAAAGTTTCTAAATAAAAGTATTTTTATTTTTTATTTTATTTATTTATATGTATTTCGGATGACACCTTTGAGCTGAGGGCTCTTTTACAAAGCTTCCACGTCAAGGCAATAAGGACAATAAGGTACAAAACATAACTTGATCATTACAATGGAACTTACAAAAAAAAAGACAAATAAGGTTACAATAATAGCAGCCAAAGGCATTGTCAAGGAATTATGTTGCGAGTTAATTATACAGTACAAGTCATAGGCGGCTCAGTGAAACTTTGTTAGAGTGGGTTAGGTGGAAAAGAGAAAGAAGAGTGGTGGTGAGTGGGTGGTATGGGAGACAGAGAGAGGGAGGAGGGGAGAAATGGGGAGGGCATTGCGTTGGGTATGTGGTAGATGGGAAACAGCAAGGGAGGAGGAAGGGGGGGGGAGAAAAAGAAAAGGAGACAGAAGAAAAAGAAAAGGAGACAGATTCATCCTATACCCAGTAATGGGGGTAGGAGAGGAGGAGGAGCTGAGGCAGTGAGGAGGGATGCTTGAGGATAGTATGCCAGGAGGGGATTATAAGAAGCAATCACAGAAGGCACTAGCCACGAGGTGTTCACGCAGTTTACACTTAAAAGCACCAATCGTGGCAGTGTTGGAGATTTCTGTAGGTAGCAAGTTGAACGAAGTGGAGGCTCTGACAAGGTAAGAACGCTGAGCCTGAGAGGTCCGACAGCGAGGTATTGTAAAGGTTAGACTGTCCGATCTTCTAGTTAGGCAGCGGACATGCTGCATGGTCAATATTGATTGGACTCCAGGGGGCATAAGGCCCAGTGATGTCTTCTTAGCTAGGATGCAGGTCTGGTACTTTAGCCTGCCGGATAGCTGGAGCCAGTTAGCCTGCTCGTAAATGTCACACGTGTGAGAAAGGCGGGCAGCTGAAATAAGGAGTCTACATGCCTTATTAGGGCTACAGCCATGCGCCGGAGTGCAGTATCAGTAGTGGATCCTTAGATAACAAGCCCGTAGTCAATAGTTAAGATAACAGAGCTCTGGATAGCGAGGTTCAAGGCTTCAGCCGTTAGGCAAAGTTTATGCTTGTATAGTAGCCCTATACAGGAGTTCACAGTTTTAGCGATATTGTCAATGTGTTTGGTATATGAGAGTGAGCAGTCATGGGATAGAGGAGGGAGGATGGATATAGGCCTGTAGTTGTTCGTGAGAGTCTTGTCACCACTTTTATGGACAGGAGTCACCACTGCCAGTTTCCACTTTTGGGGGAACTTGGAGAGCATGAGGGAACGGTTGAGGATTTTGGTTAGTGGGAGCAGGACTTCGTCAATGGTGAGGGCGAGAGTTTCATATCCAGTGAATCGCCACTGACCCTAGACTTTCCAAGCACTTTAAGAATGTGTTTTTTAGCTAGGCTTTCTGGGATTGCTTTGAAATGGAAAGGAGGATGCCCTGGTGGCAAACCTGAACTAACAGGACCTGGGTTGACTGTGGTGGGATCAAAAAAGTTAGGGGGTAGCACATGACTGAGGTCAGCAAAAGTGGTGTTAAATGTGTTGGCAATGATTACATGGTCAAGAGTGATGGTACCATCTATGTTCAACATTGTGGGTGTTGTTTGGGATCCTTTCCAGTCACTTCAGCAATGTTACGCCAGAATTTACTCCCGTCATTCCAGGTGCTGGCTAAGGTGTTCCTGTAATAGTTAGCCTTCTCATGGCGGATTGCTCTGGTACATGCCTTCCTTGCTGTTTTGTAGGCCTGGATATCAGTTTGGGTGCCAGTAGCCTTAGCACAATACCAGAGCTGGTCTCGAGATTTCATTTGTGTAAGGAGGCCTAGTGTCATCCATGGGTTATTGACACCCCTGATCTTACGCTTCTTGAACGGAGCATGAACATCGCAGGCTGAGTTGAAACAGATGATAAAGTATTCAAGTGCTGTGTCTACATCAGGGGCTATATCAATTGGTGACCAGTCATGTTCACGAAGGAGTGTTTTAAGTGAATCAAGATGACCAGAGGTCAGCATTCTCCTGTTAATAGTTTTGGGGGGGAGTTTGGTGTATTTGTTGGTCCAGATACACAAGATAGGGGAATGATCACTTAAGGAGTCTGGGAGGACTGTTGCTTCGGAGATGTGCCCTGGACGATTAGTTAGCACCCAGTCTAGAAGTGTACAGGTCCCTGTTCTGTAGTTTACTCTAGCAGGTGATTTGACCATTTGTGAGAAGTTGGCAGCAGCTAGGGCATCCTTATAACTATTCGAGCTGGAGGCCAGCCAGTTGATGTTGAAATCACCAAGTAGGATAACGTCTGTATTCTGATCCAGGGAGTTGATACAGTCAAGGAGGGAGTGAAAGCCCAGATTGCTCAACTTGGGTGGTATATAGACAGAGACAACAGTCAGGATCTTGTTATGAGTTCCAAGAAGTACTTTGGCAGCAAGGATTTGGATGTCATTTCCAGAGATGGGCACAGGCATGACATGACCCATGAGGGACTCTTTAAGGTAGAGGGCATAGCCTCCTCCTTTCTTGATAAGTCTGTCCTGTCTGAAAACTACGTATCCGGGAATTGCTATTGCGGAGTCTGGTGTCTTCGGAGACAGCCATGTTTCCAGCACTGATAGGATGTCTGGATTGTGCTGGGAAACCCAGGCAGAGAGGATATCAAGTTTGGAGAGGAGGCTGCAGATGTTAATGCTTGCCAAGGAGAGTGACCCTGCACTGCTGTTAACCTTGTGGCCAAGTTGTGGTGGGCCGGGGTTAGGGTGAATGTTGCCTGAGAGGAGCAACAGCAGCAGCATTAGATGTTTTAAAAGGGGTTTAAAGTTGCTTCTGTGGGGCAGCAGGGGCCCTTTTTTTAACAGGTTCCTTTCCATAAGGATGATGCATGAGGTAGTGACCAGTTAGTAATAGCAAGGAGCTGTAAGGGCACAGTTTTTATTTTTTTTTATTTATTTCAAATTCGGATTAATACCTTTGAGCCGGGGGCTCGTTTACAAAGGCTCCAAGTCAACAAGGAATACAAGACATTTACAGGTGATGAAACATTGCAGAACAGAAAGACATCAACTAACAAGTGGTATTAGTGTGCAGTTACAACATTAAGCAGGGTACAAGAAGTAAGGAGAAACAGGACTACACTTCCAGAGAAACATATTAATGCAGCACTAATTAAGTGCAGTTCAGTGTTTAACAGTCATGTTACAGTTCAGACGGGGTGTTCCCAGTCTGCAGAAATGCATATTTTAGCAGCCAAGGTGAGGCTTTGTCAAAGGGAGGTAGTAGGTGGTGGGAGGTGGAAGGGAGAAGTGGGCAATTGTGGAACAGGAGGGTGGGAGTGAGAGAGGTAGTTTTGATTTGGTGTGAGAACCGCCTTCAGAGGCCATGGGTTAACAGAAACACTGGCAGTCAGATTTGCTGACAAGAAGAGATCAAAGCCCATTTTTAAAGTAGCCAAGTCTGGGGGAGTTGGCAAGGTCTGCAGGCAGATCATTGAACCATTTAGCCCCACAGTAGGAGAGGGATCTTTGGCCAAGAGTGGTTTGTTTGAAGGGAACAGTTAGAACAGTCCTGGAGGCACTCCTTGTACATTCAGATGGTTGTGCAGGCTCAAAGAGGGCTGAAGTAGCCATAGGCATGGACCCCATCAGGGATTTTTTCGCAAGGAGGCAGGCCTGGTATTGGAGTCTGTGGTGGAGTGGGAGCCAGCCAGTTTCCTTGTATAGGTCACAAGAGTGAGTCATTTTGTGTACTCCCAGGACCAGGCGACAGGCCTTGTTGAAGATGGTTTTGACCCTTTTAAGCGCTGTGTCTGTGCCTGCCCCATATATGGACAAGACCATAATCCACAGATGAGAGAACTGAACTACACGTAAAAAGTTTCAGGGCAGCCGTGTCATTGAGGTGCGGTGTCTGTACAGGATGCCAAGCTTCATGTGTTGGTGGATTCTTTACCAGTTGCTCAGCATGGCAGTGAAGGTGAGGGTGTCATCAAGGTGAATCCCTAAGTACTTGAATGTATTGACTTGGTCTAGTACTACTCCTTAACTACTAAGTATGTGCAGTGAAGACCCTCGAATCTTGCTCTGTGGGGTGCTGAAGAGCATGCTCTTTGTCTTTTGTAGTTGAGTAGCAGTTTATTTCGGGTGAACCAGGATTCCAATGCACGAAAATTGTGCTGAAGTTCTGAGCTAATTGATCCCAGGTCTTTCCCCTGGGACGGAGATAACGGCATTGTCTGCATAGTGTACGGAGTGTGCAGGACAGGTAGAAGGCATGTCATTTATGAAGAGGTTGAATAAGAGAGGACCGAGGATAGAACCTTTCGGGACCCATAGGTTTACTTCCCTGGGCTCAGAGATTATATTGCCAATCCTGACCCATTGAGATCTATGGGTTAGGTAGCTATGGAACCAGGCCACAGATTCCAGTGACAATCCTGTAGAGAGGAGACATTTCAGTAGCAGTTGGTGATTGACTGTGTCAAAGGCCTTGGTAGGGTCCTTGAAGATAGACCCCACCGCCATCCCTTTATCCAGGGCCCCATAAAGCTGAGTGGTGTACTCTACTAGCGCGGTGACAGCAGAGTGGTTTTGTTGGAATCCATGTTGTTGCAAGCAGAGAAGGCTATGCTTTTCTAGGTATTCAGTTAGTTGTTCTGAGACCACCCTTTCAAGTGTTTTGGAGAGGAGGGGTAAAATCGAGATGGGCCGGAAGTTTGCTAAATTAGCTCTGTCTCCTGATTTAAAAACAGGTGTGACTAGAGCCTCTTTCCACCTGTCAGGGAAGATGCCAGATCTTAGAGGGGCATTGAATACCTTGGTGAGTGGTGCCACAAGTTCGTTTAATGTGAGTGCTACCATCTTCATATCGACCGTGTCACTTCCCATCCTGGTCTTACCAAGGACCCGCTTGATATATTTGACGGTCTCACCTGTGTAGATTTGCCCAGCGCAGAATGTGGTGGGGTAACATTATCCTGTGGTGATGGAGTGTTGAGGTTGTGCTGCCGGCCTGCAAGGGTGTGATTCAGGTATTCAGGGCAACACATTGCTGAGGTCCGTGAATGCAACATTAAAACCATCAGCGATTTCCTTTGGGTCTTGCAATGTACCAGAGGTGGTAACTATAAGGTCCAGTGGGGCCCTTGAGGCTGTACCCATGAGAGATTTTATAGAGTCCCAGAACTCCTTCCCTCTACCCCAAGTCTTTCCTAGGAGGTCATTGTAGGAAGCTGCTTTCGCCAGACGTATGAGTTTTGTGCAGGTATTTCTAGCTGCTTTATACACTTGGGAGTCAGCTAGATTCCCGGTGGCTTTGGCACTATGTCACAGGTGATCTCTGAGGCACATGCGTTCAATTAGAGGGCTGGACAGCCAGGGGTTGGGGATTCCTCTGGCTTTCTTTGTTTTGTAAGGAGCAAAGATGTCACAGGCTTTAGTAAAAATACTGCAGAAGTAATCCAGTGCCTGGTTTCCGTCCTTGACTCTATCCAGTGGGGACCAGTCAATCCCTTTTAGGTAGTACCTGAAGGAGTCTAGTTGACCAGGCCTTAGTGATCTGTTCCTGGTGGTCTTAGGCTTACTCTTGGTGAACTTGTTTGTCCAGGTAAGTAGTACAGGGGAGTGGTCACTGATGGTGTCAGGTAGGACTGTTATCTCTGCGATCTGTTCAGGACAGGAAAAGAGTAGCCAGTCGATGAGGGTGCTGGTTCCTGTACGGTAGTTTTGTCTGGTGGATTGTGTGACCAGTTGAGTCAGGTACAGTCCAGCTATTTGGTCTCTAGCTGTCGCTGCATCCTGTGCTTGCCAATTAATGTTGAAGTCCCCTAGTGTAACCCCCCTGCAAATGGGGGTTCCCAAAAGACTTCCAGGAGCTTGCTTGAATGCTCCAAGCCTGAATGGTGTTTGGCACTTAAGCCATTTATCAGTGAGTGTTTTTAGAACCTGGTACTGTCTCTTTAAGAGCTGTCTGCTTGCAGACATAATTAGTTTGTATGGGGGACTGTGTGTTTCTTTGATTGAGTACCACTCAAGCTGCTGCCAATTCACTTCATTTTGCAGTCACTAGAGTGCAAAGGAACCTATCTGAAAGATGTAACTGTTTGCCAGAAATTATTTAGAGTAATAATGAAATTACAGTTTGTCTAACCTGCTTTCTTTGCAGTCAGAACTGTGTCTGCTAGTTCCCATTCTAATTTTGAACTGCTGAACTGGACCAATCAGTGTGGGGTAAGCTAGCTCTAAATGGTGCCTTGGACGAATCAGAACTTGGACTCATAATCTGAGCCAGCCACAAGAGGATTGTATGGCAGTGACTCTGGGAGATGTAGTTTAGACTTCAGTGCCTTTTGGACCAACAGCAGCAGTCTATTGTGAGTGACAGCCAATCCAGTCAAGAACTGGGAGGAACTCAAAGGAAGTGCCCGGTTTTTTTGTTGAGTTTCAGTTGAGCTTTGGCAGTGAAGAAGGAAGGAGCTCTGTGCTTTTTCAGTGTGCAGTTTAGTCAAAAACGTGTAAGGCCCAGAATTCCGGTCTGCAGCTTTGTGTAACAGCTTGTTAGGACTGAACTGTCCCTGTGAAAAGAATCAAAGGATCTCTGAAGAGTAGAAACCAGGCTCACCTTCTAGAAGACTGGAGGAATTGTTGAAATTGCACTCTGCCTGTCAGGAACTGAATCTGCTGTGTTCTCCCGGTATTGTGCAGTAATTGCATCGGATACAGATGCAGCCTGCCTGGTATAGTGCTTTCTTTTATGGATGTGTGAAGAGGTTTGTGTACCTCAAGTGAGCCCTGCTGACATTGAAGGACCCTATCTTATTTGGAGGTCGTGAGTACTAATTCAGGGTCGCCCCTGTTGAATTGCCACATTAAATCCAAATGGAATTACTGTACTGCTGACTGTTTAATTCTCCTTTCTCTGTGTGAAAGGGCCCTACCAGCTGCCACGGTTCTGACTAGCCACTAGGGCTTGGGTACCCAGGACAGTAACTGATAGGGATAGGCCTGTGCACAGAGCCATAGGTAGATTATTAGAGTGATAAGCTAATTAACCTGATTTCCCTGTCCTTGTTATATCCCCTAAATAAATCAGAGCTGCTTGTTTCAGCAAAGTTATACTGCCTGAGGTATTTGTCTTGTTAAAGTACTGTACTGTGATTGTTGCACTGTATCTCATTTCACAGGAGGTCCCAGTGCCGGAACCAGACCTGGGGTAAGTGTATACTGTGAAGGTAATTCTGATATATTGTGTGGGCCACTAGTGGGAAGAAAGGGGTTGCAGTGTCCCAGAGGGCTGTGACCAGTTAGTTAGTTTAACTATTGCAAACCCTGACCTCTGGGTGGAGGCACCCGCCATTGGATCCAGGCCCTCTCAACCTGTTGGTGGCAAATCAGGCAGGGGTAGTAGCCCTGGGATAGCGCCATCTAGAGGTTACATCTTGGAGGCTCACCGCTGGGATTGTGTGTCCTCTAGTGGCCATATTTACGAACCACTGTTAAGAAAAAATGGGTACCCGACAGAAGTGGCTGTGCACGGCTGGTGGAGTGGTGTACTGGGGAGGAGATCGACCCCAAAATGCTATGCTTATCCTGGACATCCCCTGGTATCAATACGGACACTGTGCAGGGAGTACTTTCCAAGGTGGAAGGTTTACAAAACCCTGTGGTGGTGGGTCGGCATGCAACTGCTCACCCACACTTTCCTGGCCCTAGTAGAGTTTAAGGATCCCATAGATAGCTCCAAAGTGCCACAGACCATTACCCCAGGGAGTCCTCACTGCTTGGAGAGTGATAACTAAGGACAGTAAAGACCGGGGAATCAGCCCCACCACTATCTGAAACTTTTGAGGAGAAATTTACTAAATGGTTGCTGGGAGAAGGGAAAACTGTGGAGGACTTGAAGAAACTATTCTTGCACCTGGAGTGTTCCTCCCCAATACCCTCTCCTGCTCCAGTGCCCGTAATGGTGGCTGAACCAATGCAGACTCCTATTTCTGCACCTGCCATTAGTCACGACTCTCACGAAGGTTGGATCTTCTCCCAGCACCCTCCCACCCCAAGGGGAGGATGACTGGGAGACCTGGATGAGACTATGTTGCCCCAAGTGCTAGAATGGCAATGCCGGAGAAGCGAAAGAGGGTTAGTGAGAGCCTCCGAGGTCCTGCCCTGGCTACCATCCGTGCTAAGCAGACGGCCAGTAACCCTGAAGCGACTGCACAGGCCTATCTTGAGGCCTTGGAGAATGTGTGTAGGGAGCCCAGATTCTGATGAGGACCTATGGTGGAGAGTAAGAGATGCACAACAGTACCAAGGGAGTTGTTGTCTGTGTATGTATCTCGGCTGGAAAAATTGTTGCAGAATGCCTCAGAAAAGGTAGTTTGCCAGCGATTGAACTGGACGAACCAGGCTGGACAGGATCCTAAGTCTGCCCCTTCTCAGGAACTGCTGTGCTTCAGTTACGCCTGGCAGATGGGACTGGAATCCCCACCCTCTATGATGAGTTAATGAGGAGAAATTAGGGGTTGAGAAAAGGCGACCTCGGGAGGGACCTGCACCAATAGCTGCTTGACTCTGACCCGGTGACTAGGGTGACCCATCAGAGTGAAGTTCAGGGGCAGAGGTTGGCAGACAATGAGTGCTCTGACAAGGAAAGATATGTCACAATGGGGCGAACTGTTGAGAGAGATCCGGAATTCAAAAACAGTCCTTTATGAAGGCCACGCCTGCAAGTCACAGCCTGACCTATATCCGACTGCATCTGCTATGGGGTGGGGTACCCACCCATGTATCTCCTGCTGATAACAGCTCCGAACTCGATTCCTGACCATGGAAGTGGAGAAACTGACGAGATGTCTCCAAATGCTTATCACGCAGAACAGAGATGGCACCAAGGTTTCCAGTTAGTAATACCCGCCCTGGCTCCCAGTGTGGCGCCTCAGCCAGCTCAAACTCCAGAAAGTATGTTTTGCTATAATTGTGGAAAGATGGGCACATGAAAAGGAATGCCAGTCCCAAAAGACACTAACAAAGTTGCATATAGGCTACAAGGAGAGCTTGGAGAAGAAATCAGTGGTTAAGAGGTGCACGACATGATCCCAGTGAGGGCACCAAAAATATAATTCACGCCCTTTGTGGCAAGGTCAGTTGCCCAGGCCCCCACTACCGCCTCTCCAGACTGGTCCAGAATAGCGGGTCCCTCCATGGAGACCACTGTAAAGGTGAATGGAGTGTCTACAAGAGCTGTATTAGACAGTGGCTCCCAAGTGACAATTATGTTCCAGGATTGGTATCAGAAGCATTTGTCAGACGTACCCTGACAACCATTAGAAGGACTGCATGTATGGGGGTTAAGTGAGAAGGCCTACCCTATTCCGGTATATCCGAATTTGGCTGTCTTTCCCCCACCTCCGTGGCTGGAGTAGCCGAACAAGTAGAGACCCTAGCCTTAGGTGTGTCCCCCCACTGGACTGTAAGGATGGTGTCCCTTGTTGATTGGAACAAATGCTCATATGTTCGGAAGGTCATACAGTTGTGTTGAGGAAAACAGGGTCAAAGACTAGTAGAGCTTTAAGAGTTCCGCTTTAATTAAGAAGGCCTATGAGGCACAGAGAGATGCTGAAAAACAGAACCAGAGGAACCGGTCGGAATTGTGTGGAAGAAGGATCCTGAGTCTCTGATCCTGGCGCCAAATGCCCAGTGTACCTTACAGGAGAGGTCCGTATCAGAAAGAATGTTAAGAATAAAATATTAATGTTGGATGCACCAAGGCGATGGAAAATTGCCAGAGGGACTGCTGAGTCAAGCCTAGTATTTTGCTCCGCTAGAGCCCATGCTTATGCCAGAAGGGTAATGGTCCAAGTTCATAATGTGTCTGAAAGAGACATTCGAGGTAAACAGAGGTTGCATCCTGGCTAATGTGCCATTGTGCAGACACTGCAGTGCTACGCAGCAGCAAGAGTTCAAGGAAGAATGACAGAGTAACGCCTGACATCTGTTTGATTTGGCGACTCCCGCTACCAGCTGAATGGAAAAGTGAGGATCAGTGAGAAGCTTGCCAGAGAGACCAGGTGTTTTCTTTAAAGGAATGGGATGTAGGATGCGTGCAAGGGAGCTGAGCACAATATCCGGCTGCATGACGAAAGACCATTTAGGTGAGAGAATCTCGACGCCTGGCACCTGCTGACATAGATGATGTGAGCGGCCTCTGCAAGAAGATTGTTAGCTGCTGGTGTAATACAAGAATCCAAAAGCCCTTATGCTTCCCCATTGTGGTAGTGAGGAAAAGAATGGAACAGTAAGGATGTGTGTGGATTATCGCACCTTAAACCGGCGGACTATCCCTGATCAGTACACAATGCCCGCATTCAGGATGCTTGGACTGCCTAAACGGGGAGCAAGTGGTTCTCTGTGCTGGATCTCCGCCAGATGGGTTTCCAGATCGATGGCCCCAGAGGACCGTGAGAAGACGGCCTTTATCTGTCCGCTATTCTATGAATTCATGAGGATGCCTCTAAGGGATTTCAGGTGCCCCAGCCACTTTTCAACGATTGATGGAGCGTGCAGGGGGGACATGAACTTACTAGAGTGCCTGGTATACCTAGATGATGTTATTGTGTTTGGCAGCTCACTGGAGGAACATGAGAGCAGATTATTTAAGGTATTGGACCGACTGGAGGACTTTGGCCTTAAACTGTCCATTGATAAGTGTCAATTCTTTCAAACATCAGTAAGTAGTATGACACATAGTATCCACCGAGGAAAGAGACGACCCAAGTAAAGTTGAGGCCTTGACCACCTGGCCACAGCTCAAAAATCTAAAAGAACTGCAAAGATTCCTGGGATTCTGTGGTTATTATCGGTGCGTCATCAAGGACTATTCAAGAGTGATCCGCCCTTTACTTAACCTTACTCAAGGGTATCCCCAACCCACAAAAATACCAAAGTCAGCGTCCTCAAGACTGAAAGAGTGTATTTTCATCCGAGTGAAGTATTGAGTCCGCTGACCCTGATTGTGAGACTGCTTTTCATGAGATCATATATCAACTTACCCATGCTCCAGTGCTGGCCTATGCCGATCCAAGAAAACCTTACGTCCTGCACACTGATGCTAGCTTACAAGGGTTGAGGGCTGTGTTGTACCAAGAGCACACAGAATGGCCTGAGACCAGTGGCCTTTGCCAGTAGAAGCCTGACCCCATCCAAAAAGAACTATCCTGTACATAAGTTAGAGTTCCTAGCTTTGAAGTGGGCTATTGTTGACCAATTCCATGAGTACTTGTATGGGGCTAAAATACTAGTAAAAGGACAACAATCCTTTGACCTATGTGCAGACCTCAGCTAAGTTGGATGCCACTGACCATAGGTGGCTTTCTGCGTATCTACATATGACTATGCTCTCGAATACCGAGCAGGTCTGAACCACATAGATGCTGATGCTCTCTCCGGAGGCCTGTTCCCCAGAATGATTGGGTCCGATTCGCAGAACCTGACATTGGCACTCTGCGGAAGTTTGACAGGGAGGAACAAATGTCCACGGACGCAGTGGACTGCATGGTGGATTGCTTGGGAGCCTCTGAGAATTGCATACCTGCTGCTTATTGCCACTTCTGCAATAGACATTGGTGCACTGCCTCAGCTGGACAATGACAGTAGCATGGGCTCAATCCCGCGATCCCATGATCAAAGCAGCTTTGAAGCCCTCTATGCAGGAAAAGATGTGTCCAAATTACGCTCCACTGATTTGAGAACTGCACTGTTATACAAAGAAGGTCCTAAGTTGAAACTGATCAATAAACTGTTATACAGAGAAACAGTAGACAGAGGGGACAAGTAGACAAACAACAACTAGTGCTGCCCACTGCCTTTGAGACTCAGTACTGAGGTCCTTGCACAACCACATGAGGCACCTTGGTATAGACAGAACACTTGACTTGGTGAGATCCAGATTCTATTGGCCTAAGATGGGGCTGATGTGGAGCAACACATTTGAACTTGTAGTCGCTGCTTACAGAGGAAAGCTTTGCCCCAGAGGGCTTGCCCCCTTGTTAACATCACCACCAGTGCACCCATGGAGCTGGTCTGTATTGATTTTCTAAGTTTGGAGTCAGATCAAAGAAATATCAGTAATGTGCTGGTGGTCACTGACCATTTCACGAGATATGCCCAAGCTTTCCCACCAAAGACCAGAAAGCATCCACTGTAGCCAAAGTACTTGTAGAAAACTTTTTATTCACTATGGGGCTCCACAAAGAATCCATTCTGATCAAGGAGAGACTTTGAGAGTCGTCTGATCAAAGAGATGCTTTCTCTGTGGGGAGTGCAAAGTCCAGAACCACTCCTTACCACCCCAGGGGACCCACAGCCTGAACGTTTCAACTGCACTTTGCTAGATATGCTAGGCACCCTGCACCCAAAGGACAAGCCTAGATGGAGCCAACAAATTAGCACCCTGGTACATGCTTATAACTGCACCAAAAGTGATGCCACTGGATTCTCCCCTACCGCCTGATGTTTGAAGAAGCTCGACTACCAGTAGATGTGTGTTTTGGGGTCTCTCCTGATGGGGGTTCAAGCTGACAACTATTTACAGTATGTGCAAAAGTTAAAGGCCCAGCTAACTCATGCGTACCAACTGGCTCAAACCATGGCTGCAAAAGAAATCTGGCAACAACAAAAGAAAGGTATGATAAAAGGTGAAAGCATAGAACTCCAGGAGGAGATCGGTATTGCTAAGAAATCTGGACTGCATGGCAAGCACAAGATTGCTGACAGATGGCACCATCTCCCTCACATTGTAGTGGGCAAACTAGATGATCTGCCAGTGTACAAAGTAAGGCCTGAGAATAATTCAAAAGATGTAAAACAATGCATAGAAATCATTTACTGCCCATTGGACAAATCTTAATTGAGTCTGAGCCCCTAGAAGATGCCCCTCTGGACCAGTGACTAGAGCTGCTGCTAAGAAAAGACCAAGGAAGTCTGCACCTACAGAAGCAGAGTTAAAGTGTTCCCCTGCACAAGTCCCAGTTGAGCATGACTGTCAGTCCATATCAGAAGAAAGTGAGAGTGACTTTGAATACTATCCTTCTTCTGAACTGAGTCAATTGTTTGGGCAATCCCTAGTCAATACTGGAGATGAAGCTGGGCCTTCTGGACTGTCCAAGCCCCCAGCTTCGTCCCTGGAACAATGCTCCCAGAAAGTGAAGTGAA
Source organism: Neoceratodus forsteri (assembly GCA_016271365.2). Classification (NCBI taxonomy): domain Eukaryota; kingdom Metazoa; phylum Chordata; order Ceratodontiformes; family Ceratodontidae; genus Neoceratodus; species Neoceratodus forsteri. Next base: position 665,027,800 of record CM057458.1, read on the forward strand.
GCATCAGATCAGATGAAATGGAATCATTGTGCATGGTTGAACTGTTTGAGCTTTCAGGGAGAAATGATAGATTGGGGCAGACTGGTGATACACCGAACAAGAAGAGTATTTTGAGTGCCCTGACAGTCCACTGCCAGTGTCCGAAAGCTCTCCATGCGAGCCAAATGTTGTGGACTCAGAAACTGTAACTCCTGGAGCTGAAAGTGCCCAAGTTCTAGCCTCTCTACCCCCATGGAGACTCCCTGACAAGTGAGGACAATGCTGAAAATGAGGCTCAGAGTGCAGAGACTATAACAGTTCCCCCTAGAAAGACTGGTCGAGCTGTAAAGCCTGTGGTGCACCTCAGTTATGATTCACTTGGGAGGCCTGTGGACTTGCCTCTCAATGTTGTCCATAAAGGAGTGTATGCGTCCCCGAGCTCATTGCCCAAACTGAGCATCAGTGCTAACTCCAAGTTACTTGTGTTGCCCTCTAAGTATGGTGCCCTTGCCCCATCCAGCCCCAAGGTAACTGATAGGGAAGGGCCCCTCTCTTCAGGTTTCATGTACAAGAGGTAATAACTTGAGTTATGGTACAATGTGTATGTAATACTGTGTAAGAGTGACGTACTGCAATGTTTCAGAAATGTGTTCTTGGTAAATGATATATTGACTGATGATTACATGTGCGAGCCTAATGCAAATGTATATGGTTGCAGTTGAAACTTATGGGGTACTTGCTTGACGCTGGACGCAAGCTTTCCTTATATTAGAAGGGTGTAACTTCTGCAAATGGGGTTCCTAAAAGACTTCAGGAGCTTGCTTGAATGCTCCAAGCCTGAATGGTGTTTGGCACTTAAGCCATTTATCAGTGAGTGTTTTAGAACCTCTGGTACTGTCTCTTTAAGAGCTGTCTGCTTGCAGACATAATTAGTTTGTATGGGGACTGTGTGTTTCTTTGATTGAGTACCACTCAAGCTGCTGCCAATTCACTTCATTTTGCAGTCACTAGGAGTGCAAAGGGAACCTATCTGAAAGATGTAACTGTTTGCCAGAAATTATTTAGAGTAATAATGAAATTACAGTTTGTCTAACCTGCTTTCTTTGCAGTCAGAACTGTGTCTGCTAGTTCCCCATTCTAGTTTTGAACTGCTGAACTGGACCAATCAGTGTGGGGTAAGCTAGCTCTAAAATGGTGCCTTGGGCGAATCAGAACTTGGACTCATAATCTGAGCCAGCCACAAGAGGATTGTATGGGCAGTGACTCTGGGAGATGTAGTTTAGACTTCAGTGCCTTTTGGACCAACAGCAGCAGTCTATTGTGGTGACAGCCAATCCAGTCAAGAACTGGAGGAACTCAAAGGAAGTGCCAGTTTTGTCGGTTGGAGTTTCAGTTGAGCTTTGGCAGTGAAGAAGGAAGGAGCCCTGTGCTTTTCAGTGTGCAGTTTTAGTCAAAACGTGTGTAAGGCCCAGAGTTCCGGTCTGCAGCTTGTGTAACAGCTTGTTAGGACTGAATCCGTCCTGTGAAAGAATCAAAGGATCTCTGAAGAGTAGAAACCAGGCTCACCCTGTAGAAGACTGGAGGAATTGCTGAAAATTGCACTCTGTCTGTCAGGAACTGAATCTGCTGTGTGTTCTCCCGGTATTGTGCAGTAATTGCGATCGGGATACAGATGCAGCCTGCCTGGTATAGTGCTTTCTTTTATATGGATGTGTGAAGAGGTTTGTGTACCTCAAGTGAGCCCTGCTGACATTGAAGGACCCTATCTTATTTGGAGGTCGTGAGTACTAATTCAGGGTCGCTCCCTGTTGAATTGCCACATTAAATCCAAATGGAATTACTGTACTGCTGACTGTTTAATTCTCCTTTTCTCTGTGTGAAAGGGCCCCTACCAGCTGCCACGGTTTGGACTAGCCACTAGGGCTTGGGTACCCAGGGACAGTAACTGATAGGGATAGGCCTGTGCACAGAGCCATAGGTAGATTATTAGAGTGATAAGCTAATTAACCTGATTTCCCCTGTCCTTGTTATATCCCCTAAATAAATCAGAGCTGCTTGTTTCAGCAAAGTTATACTGCCTGAGGTATTTGTCTATGTTAAAGTACTGTACTGTGATTGTTGCACTGTATCTCATTTCACAGGAGGTCCCAGTGCCGGAACCAGACCTGGGGGTAAGTGTATACTGTGAAGGTAATTCTGATATATTGTGTGGGCCACTAGTGGGAAGAAAGGGGGGTTGCAGTGTCCCAGAGGGCTGTGACCAAGTTAGTTTAACTATTGCAAACCCTGACCTCTGGGTGGAGGCACCCGCCATTGGATCCAGGCCCCTCAACCTGTTAGTGGCAAATCAGGCAGGGGTAGTAGCCCCTGGGATAGCGCCATCTAGGGGTTACACTAGGATTATATGTTCAGTTGCAGTGGTTTTGAGAACAGGCCAAAAGTTTCATTTGCTCTTCATAATGGTTGTTGGATATATATCCCTTAGAGACAAGTACATTAAGAGTTGATTTCAATTGACAATGTTTGATACCTGGTGGTTAAGTCAAAAGCTAAAAGAAATGATCAACCGCTGAGGTCTCCAGTCATAGAATGTGTTAGAATTCCTGAAAGGGATGAACTCTGCCTGTGCATATGTAGGATGTGAAATCCTTTTGTCTGTATGCATCTTTGTCATTCAAAGAGGTCTTGAAAAGCCCAAATACAGATCATGTGGCAGGTCAGACGAAAATGTGGATTCAAGCAGGACCCAGAGTCACTGAATTTGTCAGACTTCCTTACTTCACTTATGTTTTGCTTGGGATACCTTCCAACAAGTTGATTTTAAAATGAAAAACGCAGATACCTGGTGATGATGCTTTGTAGAAATCCAGTCCAGGAGACTTTCACGGATGTAGTGAGCAAGAATGGTGTAGTTACTCCAAGCAGAAAACCATGTAAATCCGCAAAAACTAAGCTACATACACAGACAAACACAAGCAGCCACCACACAGACCCAGGAGGCGGAGCACAAAACAAAAAAAAAGAGAAAAGAAATGTTTTATAAAAAAACTGTCTGTTTACTTTGCTTCAGATTAATATTGGTTGTACATTTTATTATTTCGAGGAATTTGTAAGTTCGTATGAATATGTGCTTTATCCACGGATATCCAAGGATTCAAATATTATATGGCTCCTGTATATAGGAGAGATAATAAAAGATCGGCTACTCTCTAATACTTGTCCTATGTTTATTTATTACTCTCATATAGAGCTTCCCACCTACAAAACTTCTAACTCCCTGGGTGATAGAGTGCTAAGTAGTCCCTCCCAAACACTGAGGAAGGACTCTTCTTTACCTTTGAGAGCATATGTCAGCCTATCAGTGGAGAGTTTTGATAACCAGATTTTTCCATTGGGCTACTGTTGCGGTGTTTTTTTGTTATCCACAAATTTTGTATCCCTTGTCTGGCAATTACTAGAAGAATTCTAATCCATCTGGGGTATAGACTCCAGATTCAAACAATATGAAGTCTTGCTGTATTCAGACATAATGCAGTTAGCCCCAGCACTTGAACTGCCCCAGAGAGGAAAGAGTTAATTCCATGCAGAAGCATGGAATGTTGAGCTCTAGCTCGGTTTTCAAACCTCTGTCTGTGGTACTTACCAGTGCAACCGTTAGATTCTTTACTCGCTTAACAGTGAAGTCGCTCCGGAGATTCCTCTGCTCGGTTCGGTAAATGTAAAGCGTTCGGTTTAGAACTTATTCTTTATTGTTTTTTCGTATTTCCAGCCTCTGTCTACGGTACAGGTAGTGTGGTAGATAGGTAGTGACTATATTTTATTTTAAATAACTTATGGAAATTGTTGGTTTCTTTGGTTTCTTCCTGGTCAGTCCGGTTGGGAACCGACCTTGTGTTTCCTTCTAATTTTAAATTTATTATTTTAGAGTGGTGTTCTGGTACCGATCGGTTTCAAAAGAACCGGGCTTTTTCTAGGTTCTTTTCCAAACCCATGACACGGTTGTTACCGATCGGTTGGTATTAGCTGGCTTGAACACTTCTATAGGGTAATTTTGGTAGGTTGGCCATGTCTGAGAAACCCAAAAGGAAAACCGGTCCCACTGGGTTTCAACACTGTACTGAATGTGGGGAGGCCTTTGTCAAGGCCGAGCCCCACCTCATCTGTGTTTACTGTCTGGGGTTTGACCACCTCCAGTCAGACTGCCAAATTTGCAAAAACTTTCCTAAAACCACTCTAGAAAAAAGACTGAGTAGGTTGAAGGAAAGGGAGGCCGAGAAATCCATAGACCCGGATTGGCCAGCCCGGTTCGGTTATGGCCGAACCTGGGGAGGTGTCTACTGACCTAGGCAATACCTCCTTGGGCAAAAGGAGAGCCAACTCTGAGGGGTCGGTTCCATCAAAAAAGAAACGAAAGTCCATCGGTTTGGATCCAGTACCGCTTACTCCAACCGCGGATGAGATAGCCAAAGCGATTAGTATTGTCCAATCGCTTCATCCAGTTCCGTCAGAACTGGTGCTGCCGGTTAGGCGGTCGGTTCGGTTCGGTCGGAACTGGCTCCTTCGGATTACGATCTGGATGCTTTCTATGAGGAGTGGGAGGGAGACGAAGACTATCCAGACGATGATGACGATGACTACGACGGTGGGGGTCTGGATGTGCCCATTGAACCGGACATCTCCCCAGACAGACCCTCTGATGTGTCCCCTCCCAGGCTTTCTGAGTCCCCTTCTCACTTCTTGTTTTATAAGAAAGTGGCTGAAACCCTCCAGCTCCCTTTGGTTGAAGCTGCTGAGGAGGAAGAAGAGCTTGATTTTGTGGAGATGATGGACATCCCAGAGTCCAAAAGGTTGTCTATTCCCCTTCACAAGTCCTTGGGGAAACAGATAAAAAAGATTCTACGGACTCCTAACTCTTTACTTACTGTAGATAAAAGAATGGACAGGAGATGCATGTTATCAGGCAAAGCTGTGGAGTTCCTTTATTCACAGAGCAGCCATGTTGGGGTAGTGCAGGCTGCAGCCTGTGACAGGGCAAACATTCCTTTGGCTTCACACCCCCCCAGACAAGGACTCCAGGAAAGTCGATGCCATGGCCAAAAAACTATACTTGGCATCCTCTTTGGGATTTAGGCAGGCAAATTATACGGCCTACACAGCCGGGTACCAGAAGTCCAGGTGGGATACGGTTCTGGAACTGGCTAAAAAGGCCTCCCCCCAGCTAGCCAAAGAGCTGGAGGAGGTGGCTGTGGATGGAATTGAGGCATCCAAAGTACAATTTCATGCTGCTGTCGACTCCAACGATGTGGCATCCACAGTCATGGCTACATCTGTGTCTCTCAGAAGGCACGCTTGGCTCAGATGTACTAGCCTATCACATGACACCCAGTCTAAGGCTATGGATTTTCCTGTAGTTGGTAACTCTCTGTTTGGGGAGCAGACAGAGGCTTACATGAAGAAAATGGACGAATATAGAACCACTTACAGGAGTGCACAGGCCAAGGAAAGGCAAGCCACTCCTCAGAAGCAGCAGTCCAGGGGCAGGGGCAGGCCTTTTCACAGGCCTTTTTACCAAGCCCAGGCCTCCTTGTCTTACCCACAAAAGGGGTTTCTCCGAGGGAAGGGTAGAAGGGGTATGAGCAGGGCTGCTTCTTCCTCCTCCCAATCCAAGGCTCCTGCCAAGCAGAAACGCTGAGGTGTCAGCCCAGATCGACTCTCCAATCCCAGTAGGAGGCAGGCTGGCTTACTACTTTCAGGCCTGGAAGTCTGTTACCTCAGACAAGTGGGTCCTGGAAGTAGTAAGCCAGGGACTAGCCCTCAGCTTCAAAAGGTACCCAAAAAGGAGGGCCAAGTCTTTTCCACCTGCATCAGTTTCAGAAACCCTTGCCCTAGAGGCAGAGGTTTCCTCTCTCCTGGCTCTCAGAGCTGTAGAGAAGGTTCCTACTCAACACAGGGGAAAAGGCCTGTACTCCAGGTACTTCCTCACCCCAAAGAAAATGGGAGTGGCGACCCTTCCTGGATCTAAGGTATCTGAACAAACACATTTCAAAACCCAAGTTCAAAATGGTAACTCTGGATATAATCCTTCTCGCTGTAAGGCCAGGAGATTGGCTAGCATCACTGGACCTCAAGGATGCCTACTTCCATTTCCCTATAAGGTGCTCCCACAGAAAATACCTCAGGTTCGAGTTGCCTTCAGGTCATTATCAGTTCAAGACCATGCCTTTTGGCCTAACATCAGCTCCATGGGTGTTGACAAAGTGCCTTGCAGTATTGGTGGCTTACCTCAGAAGACAGGGTATCATCATTTTTCCATATCTGAATGACTGGCTCCTAGTAGGGCAGTCTTCAGACCAGGTCAGGTCAGCTCTGCAAACCACTCAGGACTTGCTCAGTTCCTTGGGGTTTCTTCTCAATCTGCCAAAATCTATCCTCGAACCAGTACAGCTTCTCACCTTCATAGGGGTAGAATTGGATACTACCCAAGCAAAAGCTTTTCTTCCTCTGGCAAGGGTGAAGGCCTTAGTAGACCTTGCTTCCTCCTTTTGGCCTCAGGTTTCTCTTCAACGAGACAGTTCCTCCAACTCCTGGGCCACATGGCAGCCTCCACTGCAGTGGTTCAGAGAGCCAGATTTCAGATGTGGGAAATTCAATTCCATCTAAGGTCCTTTTGGTCACAGAGAACAGATTCTCTCACCAAACTGATTCCAGTGACCCAAACTCTGGTCCAGACTCTCCAGTGGTGGCTATACCAGGACAACCTCAGACAAGAGGTTCCATTTCTCCCTCAACTTCCATCAGTAGTACTGACTACGGATGCTTCTCTCCTAGGCTGGGGAGCCCACCTGGGAGCCCTAACAGCTCAGGGGATCTGGTCCCTGCAGGAGTCTCTTCTTCATATCAACCTCCTGGAACTCAGGGCAGTTTTTCTAGCCCTTCAGACCTTTTTGGATTCAGTCAAATGCAAGGTGGTCCACGTCAGGATGGACAACACTACCACAATGTGGTACATCAACAAGCAGGGAGGCACTCAGTCCATGGCCTTGTGCACAGAGGCCATGAAGATTTGGTCCCTGGCCTATTCCCTTCAGACTTCCCTAGTAGAAGTTCATCTTCCAGGGAAGGACAATGTACTGGCAGATGCCCTGAGCAGGATTTCACAGGGGCATCACGACTGCTTCTTCAAGCCTTACATTCTGAGGATCATTTTCTCCAAGTGGGGCATTCCAGAAACAGATCTATTTGCTGCACCAGACAATTATCAACTTCCTCTGTTTTGCTGCAGACCTCTAGTCCTGGGGACAGTTCCCCAGGATGCCCTCATTCTGAACTGGAAGGGCAGATTTCTCTATGCCTTCCCTCATTTCCATCTCCTGTTCAGAGTTCTTATCAAGAGAAGAACTCAACCCTGCACAGTGATACTGGTGGCTCCAGATTGGGCCAGACAACCCTGGTATCCTCTACTGCTGTCCTTGGCTGTCTCAAGTCCCCTGTCTCTTCCCAGGAGATACAATCTTCTCTTCTCCTCCCAGGGGCGGATCTGGTACCCCAATCTCCAGTCTCTCAACCTCAAGGCCTGGCTCTTGAAGAGTTAGAATATGCAGCTCTACATCTCTCTCAGGGAGTTCTGGATATTCTGAAGGTCTCCAGGAAACCTTCCACTAGAAAAACTAACAATTCCAAATGGAAGAGGTTCATTATTTGGTGCTTTCAGAAAGGTATTGTGCCTGATTCTGCAGGCATTTCCACAACTTTAGATTATCTAGCTCATCTGAATAGTCTAGGCCTTAGGCCTGCCACTCTGAAGGTTCATCTAGCAGCTGTCTCTGCATTCCTTTCAGCAGAGAAGGGCTCTTCCCTGGCATCTCATCCTGTTTTCAGGAAGTTTTTCAAAGGCCTGGTTCACATTAACCCTCCCTTTAGGGAGTCTGCTCCGCCTTGGGATCTTAATGTCTGCATTGCTCAGCTTATGCAGCCACCCTTTGAGCCTATGACTTCAGCTGAGTTGATGTACTTGACCTGGAAAACTGTGTTCCTGGTAGCTATTACTTCTGCCAGGTGGATTAGCAAATTACAGGCCCTGTCGGTTGAACCCGACTTCATATCCTTCCATAGGAATAAAGTGGTCCTAAGAACTAATAGGAGGTTCTTGCCTAAAGTGGTATTGGATTTTCACCTAAACCAGTCTATGTCTCTTCCAGTATTTTTCACTGACCTTTCTTCCCCAGGGGAAAGAAAATTACACAGTTTGGATGTTAAAAGGGCACTAAGCTACTACATAGAGCATACTAAGGCACACAGAAATGACTGTCTTCAAATTGTTCCCCACTTATGGTGAAGTGGGGAAAGGTAAGCCTGCCACTAAGAGAACTATTGCCAGGTGGATTGTTTCCTGTATAGAATTTTGCTATGACAAATTGGGTAGAACACCCCCTTTAGGCCTGAGGGCTCACTAAACTAGGGGTACAGCTGCTACTCTAGCTGTGGCCAGAGATATACCCTTGTTAGAGATTTTTAAAGCAGCTATCTGGAAAACAGTTCATACATTCACCAAGCATTACTCTCTGGACATCCAGTCTAGGAGTGATGCTAGGTTTGGCACAGCAGTACTGCAGAGCCTGTTCCCAAAGTAGGTTCTGCATTCCCTCCTCCATAGGGAACTGCTTGGTAGTCTGCATTATGTCTGAATACAGCAAGACTTCATGTTGTTTGAAGAAAAAATTACTCACCATAGTAATGTTGTTTCTTCTAGGGGAGTCTTGCTGTATTCAGACCTCCCCCCGCCTCCCCTCTCAGAAGCTGTTTTGGGGAAGTGGGTTGGCAGGCACAGTGTTGCACCTCAGGGGTGTACCTTGTACCTTCCCTCTTGGTGGGGTAACTGTTATGTTTTTCCTTCTTGTGTTGCATAGTTTGAATTCTCCCTACCTTATTTCTTCTTGGTTTCTCGACTTCAGTCTTTTTTGGACCCCAAAAGGTATTTTGCCTTTTGGCTATGTGTTCAAACAATTTCCACATTTTAGTGTCAAGTTAGTTAGTTGCTCGTAAGAATCTGGCGGTTGCACTGGTAAGTACCACAGACAGAGGTTTGAAAACGAAGGTCGAGCTCAACGTTCCATGCTTCTGCATGGAGTTAACTATTTCCTCTCCGGGGCAGTTCAAGTGCTGCGGCTAACTACATTATGTTTGAATACAGCAAGACTCCATTAGAAGAAACAACATTAGTATGGTGAGTAATTTTTCTTCTTCCTCTTGGTCAGTTACTCCCAATAATAATGAGCATGAGGAAAACCTCACCACTTCACCCCCACCCCATTTTGACTAATTCTCCCCAAATATCCTTGCAATACTGTTAGATTCCTGGACAATCCCAGTAATAATGTACAGCAGTTCCTCTGGCCCTTCCACATTTCCCATAAAGGGGAGAGATTCCCAGACTAAAGTTATGTACAATGCTTGGTGGGAAATAGAGTCTGTATAAAAACTTATATTGTAGTTCTTTGAATTTATTACATAAGAGCAAACCCATATGGGTGCCCATGCCCAGGATCATTTCCCAGTTCTCTTTCGAGATCTCTAGCTGTAGATCTTGCTCCCATTTTTGTTTTACTTTTTGTATTTCTCCTTGGAAATGGGATCTGTCTAGTTTTGCCATTTTCCCAATGAATTCTTTTTCATTGTCTTTTATTCCCATGAACAGTCTCTCCATTTCCCACACAGATGTCTCTGAATCCATTGTTCTATCCAGCTTCCTCCAGTAATTTCTTACCTGGAAGTATCTGAACAGGTGGGACAGTGGAACATCCAGGGCTTTTTGTATAGTTTGGAAGGTGATGAATTCCCCTCTCTCTGTCAAATCCCCCACGCATTGAATCCCTTTTCTCCGCCACTCCGCAAACCCTTCGTCTTTCTAACCCAGGTAAAAAAAAAACTGGGTTATTAGCCATTGGTACTAGGAAAGTGTTAACATGATTTATATTTTGCTTTTCCCCATCTCTCTCCATGATTCCAAACTGGCCACAACCACTGGATTAGGATTTTCCAGTGCTTTATAAGTCTTTAGCCCATTTTCTCCTAAATACGCAGAAATTCTGCCTGGACCATCTTTTTCTTCTAAATCTAGCCAGTTTGCCGCTTCACCTCTATTAATCCAGTTGTGGATAAATATAAGTTGTGTTGCCAAGTAGTAACCTTTAATATACGGAAAATTCAACCGCCCTTTCATGGTATCAGCTTTCAACCTTGTTAAGCTAATCCTTGGTCTTTTTCCCTGCCAAATAAAGTCTGTGAATCCCCATTCCAATTATCTTAAATCTTTTTTGTTTAAACCCCATGGTATCATTTGTGTTACATATAACATTCTAGGTAACACATTCATTTTTAGGAGGTTAATTCTTCCCATCCATGAAATAGGTAGTACTCTCCATCTGTGTAGGTCTTTAACAATTGTATCTATAATAGGTTTATAATTCAATTTGTATATTCCGTGGAGATCTCTACCCACCTTTATCCCCAAGTAAATGAAGGCGTTCTCCACCGTTTTAAGGCCTCACAAGTTCTTCTCTCCCCTCCCTCCCCCACCCCAGAGTAAATTATTTCTGATTTGCTTATGTTGAGCTTATATCCGGAGAACCTAACAAAATCTTTTATAATTCTCAATATCCGGGGGATTGATTATTCGGGTTGTGTCACGGAAAGGAGAATATCATCAGCATATAAAGTGATGATGTGTGTTCGACCTGCTCTTCCTGGTATTCCCTTAGTTCTGGGATCCTCTCTAATTTTGGCAGCTAGTGGTTCTATGGCCATTGCAAATAGCAGGGGGGAAGAGATGGCACCCCTGTCGCGTCCCCCTTTCTAAAGTAAACGCCTCAGATACCAACCCATTAATGAGTATTCTATCTGTGGGTGTTTTATAAAAAGCACTCACTAGTGGAATAAATTTTTCTTCCACCCCAAATATAGCTAATATATTTATTAAATATTCCCACTCGATCCTGTCAAAGGCCTTTTCGGCATCCATTGACATAACACATGCTTGTTTTTCCTATTTAGATCCCCAATGAATGATATTCAGTAGTCTTCTAATGTTATGGTAAGACATTCTACCCCGTATGAAGCCCATTTGATCTGTATGAATAATAGATGGTAAGATTTCCTCTAATCGCAACGCTAATATTTTAGTCGTGATCTTACAGTCCTAGTTTAATAGTGAAATGGGTCGGTATGAAGCGCACTCCTTTTCATCTTTATTTGGCTTGGGGATGACACAGATATTTGCTTTGCAACAAGTTTTGAGCAGCCCTGTCTCCCCCCTCACCTCTCCTAAGACATCTCGTAGGGGGGCAGCCATCTTCATCCGGAGCTCTTTATAATATTCACTGCCAAACCCATCCGGTCCCGCTGCCTTGCCCCTCTTAAGCATTCCAATTGCCCGCATTATCTCCTTTATCGTAAGTTTACTTCCTAGCTTAGCTCTTTGAGTTTCGGTCACTTGTGGGAGGGTCAGTCCTTCCATAAAGCCATCCATAGCTTCCTTCATATTATTACATTCAGCCTTATATAATGCTTCATAACATTGTTTCTATCGTGTCTTTATCTCTCTTTCTCCCAGTATTGGGGTCCCCTTGTTGTCCCTGATTGCTATTATTCTTTTCATAGTTTTACCTTCTTTCATTAATTTCACCATCAAGGGACCAGGTTTGTTCCCCCACTCATATATTCTTTGTTGTGCAAAAAATAATTTACCCCTCGCCTCCTCCGTCACATTTGAATTTAAGGTTTCTCTCACAATCAATAGTTCTTTCCTGTATTTGGAGTCCCCTGTTTCTGCTAACATAATTTCTAGTGCCTTCACCTTTTCCTCTAGTTCGTGTTGTTTCTCTTTTCGGTCCCGTTTAACTTTTGCTGTATAGCCTTTTATGACTCCCTTCATGAAAGCTTTGCCAGCTTCACAGTATGTGCCCACTGATTCAACTGTTCCTTTATTTGTAGTCTCAAACTCCTTCCATTGTGTCTGGAAGAATTGTTTGAATTCCTGCTTGGCTAATAGATAGGTTGGGAATCTCCACGTCCCTTCACTCTCTCTCTTATAAATCAGATCCAGCTTCATAAGGACCATAACGTGATCCAATAAAAAAAATGGGGCTGTGAGATATCTTCTTAACTTTAGGGTACAAACCATTGAAAATAAGTATATAGTCCAGCCTGGACCATGTGTCATGAGGATTCGAGTGGAGCATGTACTCTCTGACACCAGGGTTTGTCACTCTCCAGGCATCAACTAGATCAAGATCTTCTAGACCCTGTTGTCACTGTTTTATTGAGGGGTTGTCTTTAACCCTCCTGCCTGAATAGTCTAATTTTGGATCTAGGACACAATTAAAGTCCCCCGCTAGGATCAGGGCGGTGAATTGTTCTTTAATCATCAGGTCTAGCATTTTCTGGTAGAATTCTGGGTCAGGCACTGCGGGTGCATAAATATTACCCAGCGTGATCTCTTTCCCTTGTATTTTCCCCACTACGAACACATATCGTCCCTCAAGTGGGTCTCTAATCGTACGAATGTGCTCAAAAGGCAAGTTTTTGTGTATTAGAATTGCCACACCCCTCTTATGAGAGCTGTATGAGGACGCATGGCAGGCCCCAACCCATCCTCCCACCAACTTCCCGTGTTCCTTATGTGTCAGATGCGTTTCTTGTAGCATTGCTATCATTGCATTTTGTCTCTTAAGTGCCACTACAATCTTAGCTCTCTTGGCTGGGGATGTAAAACCTCTTATATTCCATGACACAATCTTACAATGTTGGGGCCTAACCATGATCCCCATCAGCAATCATCCTGAATTGCCCCATATCTCCATGCTGGACCGGATCAAAATTCCTCTCTCTCAGTGTTTCTATATACTGTTTAACGTACAACCTTACACAGTAAAAAAATAAATCAAAACATTCGTTTAACATCTTAAAACAGTAACTATCCTGGGCGAACATCTAGCCCAGCAGCAAGAACAATAACTAGTAGTACTATGTGTAGATTTAAATTTCCAAATTGTAGTAGTTTAGTGTGCTGAAATTTGTATGTCAAAGCCCCCAACGCCTCCCTCCCCACCCTTTTTTCAAGCCCTTTTTCATTTCTACTGCCATTGTGTTTCCTTTTCTTGCCCTGTCTTCAAGTATTCTTTTTCACATTCTTTACAACCATATTCACCCTCCTTCCTTCAGTATGTTATTTTCTCTTCTTTTTCCACACTTAAAAGCGTTATGTTTTCTCCCCCATTTAGTAACCTTCTTGTTCAGCAAACAATCGCTAACATTCTTTGGGAGGCCTATATGACCTTCAGCATCCCCCAGCACTGTACCTGGAAACAAGTCTGCCCTGCCACACGCTTTCTTTTATTTAATTAGTTTAACTTTCCTCCAACTCTCCCTTCAATTAAGTAAATCTGCTTAACAGGCCACATCACAGCTGTTTAGAGTCCCCCAAGATAGCTCCTTTCAAAACCTCCGTGCAGTCATTGAGACCATGCGCCATTGCATCATTTTGGAACAAGAAAAGAACAGAGCGCCACGAGGTTAAAATCTTTTAGCATGTTCCATGTTGTCCAGATTATATTTCATTCACAAGTTTTAATGTCCCTTCGTGTGTCTTTAAGGACTCCGATCCTGAAACTATGGCCATACAAGTAAGATTTTTAGCATCAAAAGGTAGCCTCTCCCCACCAAGCTAGGGTAGGTTTCAAGAATGACAATTAACTATAAAAATCATACTGGAGACATCGATCCGTTTATCTCACCCCTTCTTGTTTTTTTTGTCCCATTCCTCGATGAAAGCGCACAGCTTCTCTGGATCCCAAAAGGAGAAAGCAGCTCCTTCCGACTTCACCTTAACTACTGTTGGATATATCATAAAAAATTCTATCTCTCTTTCTCTCAATCGATCCATATACAGGTTGAACTGTTGACCCTTTTTCTGGACGCATGTTGAAATATCCTGGTGGATGGTAAGCCGTTGACCTTCAAACTTTAACTCTTTAAGGTTGCGATATGCTGAGAGAATGGCTTGCCTATCGGGGTAGTGGTGAAGTCGAAAAATAACTTGTCAGGGCGGTTGATCTCCTGGTGGTCGTTGGGCCAATGCTCTGTGGGCCCTTTCAATTTTCAGACCTTTCGACTTGGTTTACATTTTTAGTAGATTGGGGAAGAGTAGTTTTGCAAAATTCTATTAAATTGCCCCTTTTGGCCCCTTCCGGCAGCCCTCTGATTCTCAGGTTGTTCCGTCGGCTGTAGTTTTCCTGATAATCCAGTGTGCTTCTCTTAACTCCTCTAACTCTTGTTCCATCTTTTTGATTTTTTCAGGGACTGATCTAGAGTTGTCCTACAGGTCCGATACACGTTGCTCTACCTCCGTTAGTCATCCAGATTACTGTTTCAGCTCAGTGGTTAGTCCAGTTAATGACTTGTCCACCTTATCCCACCACGGCTGTAAGTCTGCCATCACCTGTTCCGAGACGTCTTTACTAATCACCGCAAGTTCAGTCGCCGAGATGGAGACTGGGCCTGGGCCCGAAGTTGGAGTCTCTGGATGGTTTTTCCTTTGATTTTTGGCCCCCTGCCTCAAACTTTTCCCTGGCGTCAGGTACTCATCCATGCTGGCACTTTTTTCAGGGCTATTTTATAGTTTCAGCGAGATCTGCAGTTTGTAAAAATATGTTTTTTAATCCTTGTGGTGTGGAGCTCTGGAGGTTTGCATCCTTTCACTTTAGTTGCTCATTAGTGCCCCCCCCAATTTTTTTAAGTGTCATCAAAACTGCATATTTTTCTTTTAAAACTGCTGGTTTTGAAACAGTTTTACCATGGGTCCCCTTTTTTTCAGGGTAGCTGACCAACAGATTCTTCTCAGTGGTTTTGGGACCAGTCAGTTAATTTATGATCTGTCAGTGTTTGGCATTACCGACAGACCAAAGAAGAAAAGAACAGGACTTCCAGGCTTTAAAAATTGTACCAGTTGTTTCCAGCTCCTTGCAAGGGCAGACTGCCACAAGCTTTGTTTAAGGTACCTGGGTCCAGACCATAACTCCATAAATTGTGAACTCTATGAAAATGTTTTGCCCTAAAACACAAAATAAAAGGGGCAAAAAAGGGAAGACCTTATGGTTTCTCAGTCTGCCTCCGTATGGCCAAAGCAAAGTAAAGGCTCAGACAAGCTCCTTCCCCTCAGAAGCAGCAGCAATCCCTGTTAAAGCACCAGTGCAACGAAAATGGGTTAAAATTTGACCCCCACCTTTTTTTCTTCCTAATCGATGCCAAATGTCTTCCAGTTTATTTTGGAGGTAAAATTTTCAGTTTTCATTATCATTTAAGAATTTTATGAACGTTCTTAAATAATTATTTCTCAAGAAAAAAGATGGCCGCCTCATTTTTGCATATAAATAATATTGAGGACCTGAGAAGGGTAAGAGTCCAGACAAAAATTCAGATGTACAGTACACAGCATAGGAAGCATCCAGAAAACCCAGCTCAACAGTTCTGCCAATATTTTTCATAACCATAGCAGAAAGTTATGAGATTACAAGCAGCTTACAGCAAGACTTTGACAAGGTTCCACTCTGGTTTGCTAACCATTAACTTTTCCTCAGTGCCAAGAAGACAGTCTCCATGACCTTTGGCACAAGGCAGAGACTCTTAAGGCTTCCCTCCCTACCCATTTTTCATACCCTTGATGGGACTTTACATGAGGACACATCCTCCTTCAGGTACTTGGGTGTTTGGTTGGACAAACACCTAAACTTTTCTGGACATATTGACGCCATCCAGAGAATACTGTGCCCCAAGCTTGGTGCCGTGTGCAGGAACCATAGTTGCATCCCTCCTACGGCTAGGCGCGAACTTCTTCAGAAGATGATACTGCCCATTTTTGACTACTGTGACATAGTCTATTGTGTTGCCCCTAAGTCCTCCCTGGCCAGACTGGACACCCTTTTCAATTCCTTCTGCCGCTTTGCCTTGGATGCCCTCCTCGCACCCACCACTGTGATCTTTATCGTGCCCTATCCTTCCCCTCTCTTGCAAATAGGTGGCTCTCCCACTGTGTTAAATTCACCTCCAAGCACTGGTTGGATGAGCTCCCTTCCTACGTCACCTCCTCCTTTATTACACCCCCCCCGCATTCCCTTAGATCAACCGACTCTTGCACCCTGGTAGGCCCCCATAGATCCACCCAAATTGGCCAATCCGGTTATTCTCACCGCCTCCCAAAAATCTGGAATTCCTTCCCCCCACAAAACCGGCACTCATCCTCTGCCTACTCCATTAGCTCTGCCCTCAATAATTACCTTGCTCCTAGCTGCTTCTGCCATGTCCCTCCCTAACTTCCTCCTCTAAGCCCTGGACAAACCCTACCCCTCTACCATCACCTTAATTTTACCCTGTGCACACCCACAAAAATTCCTAGCTCTCCTATCCTTTCCCCAAATTGCTCCCCCTTACTGTCCTCCCTTGATCTCTCATAGAATATAACAGGGCCCCGAATGGTCTCCATGGGCCCCTCCTCTACCCCCCAAAGGGGCTGGTATCTCTCATCTACTTCCTTCCCCCACCATCCTGAAAGGGTTTCTCTGGGACACTTCCTTATCCCCTTCTCGCTGGTCAGTGCAGTGTAGGATCCTTGCATCCTGAATTGGTCTCCAGGGACACAACTCTTCCCCCTCCCCACACACCTCACCACTGCCTCTCTTTTCCCCTTTTTCTTTCACATAAGCACTTGTTACTTATTAATTGAGTACTTATTATTGTCCACTGTTTTACCTGTCATATGCAACACTGTTTTAACACTGTTTGTAAGCATCTACCTTACAACTGCATGCTAATGTTGAACTGATAACTTGAATGTTTAATGTCTCATTCCTAATGTACCCCTTCCCCCCAGGTCGCACCGGGAGACGAATGACTTGTCGCTCAGTGTGCCTTCCTGGTGAAACATTTCTATAAATAAATAAATAAAAGTTAGCTTTTTGGAATAACATTTTTCATTGCACTGCTGCTTTAAGGGGACAGATTAAACAAGTTAAAGCTGCACAACCATCAGAAAAAAACATGGTAAAGATGGTTTAGAACACAGGTGTCTGAAAGGGGGAACCCTGAGTCCAGTGATGGCAAAAGTAAAAGAGCCTCCAAGCAAGCACTGGAAACAGTGTCTGCAAGGAAAAAAAACAAAAAGGAAAAACATGCCTCCATCATTCCTCCTGAAAAGGAAATGAGCAGACAGTTGACACAAGACAAATGCCCCATGCAGAAGACATGACAAGAGCATAGCAATTTTTTCAGGCCTTTCAGGCTATGGGACATTTTATGAGTATGCTTGCAACCCTTCCGTAGGCTCCAATTCCAAACCAACTGCCTGTGGAGGTGGAAGTAATGTATTATGAAGATGAGGAGGATTCGGAGGGTGAACCCTTGGAAACAGACAGTTCACCTGAGGAAGAATTTGGCTCTCCT
This sequence comes from Neoceratodus forsteri, assembly GCA_016271365.2. NCBI lineage: Eukaryota > Metazoa > Chordata > Ceratodontiformes > Ceratodontidae > Neoceratodus > Neoceratodus forsteri. The sequence goes on from CM057458.1 coordinate 665,045,269, forward strand.
CACAGGCCTTCTGAGGATACACATCCCACTGTTCCTTTGTTAGGCAAAGTAAACACCATCAACATCCCCTCTCATTAAGTGAGGAGGATGAAGAGGAGTTTGCATTTTTGGACATGATGGGTCTGGCTCGCACAATGAGGCTGCTGCTTCCCATCCACAAATCTCTTCAAAAAGCCACTGCCAAAATCATGTCAGCACCCATGTCAGCTGCTGGCATTGATAAGAAGATTGAAAAGAAATATCAAGTGGATAGTCAGGGAGTTGAATACCTGTATGCCCACTTGGATCATGAGGGAGTGGTGTAGGCTGCCGCATGTGAGAAAGCTAAGGTGCCCTTTTCTGCACAGCCTCCAGAGAAGGATTCCAGAAGACTGGACACTGTGGCCAAAAAAGTGTACACCTCATCTTCTTTGCTCCTCAGACAGACAGCTTACATGGCATACACAGCTCAGTACCTTTTGATTTTAGTCCTGGCACTGAGCAAGAAAGTAAACAGTGAAGTGGCAAGGCAAGGCAAGGTTTATTTCTATGGCGCCCAATCCTGGAGGCTCTGGGTGCCATACATAAAAATATAAAACATACAATAAGCAGGGTATCAGAAGCATTAAGTCATAAATAAAACAAATAATTAAAACCATAGCCAGCCCAGTGGCATGGAGGGCTGAGGTAGCGATGCCTTACCTCCTGCCACGCTGCGACCCGTGTTCACAATGTGAGCGGGTCATCGGGAGCCGGCTGGGGTGGGAGAGGTTCGAGCATCCAGAGGACAGCCCTCCTCTCCCGGGGAGGGTGGGGAACAGAGACCGGCATTTGCCTGACACCTAGCGGAGGCTAGGTGTGGGCAAGCCAGTCCTGTACAGTAGAGCTACGAAGGTGGAACAGGCGTACTGTGTGTGGACGCACACGTGGCATGCCCACTGTTGGCATTGCATGCTCCACTCCGTAGAAAATGCCGAAAATGGTCTGACCGAGTGGCTTGATGGCCGTCTGCCGCAGGCCCCACCTCTGAGAGGGCATCACCCAGTACTGGATCCAGATTTGGTGGGTCGAGTTGGGGTGTTGTCGAGGCACAGGTCAGGAAGCTGTTGTGAAATTCCACAAAACAGTTTATTTGTAGTTGCAGTAACATAAAATAAACCTGTTCAGAATAGCTATATACAGAAGCAAAATAAAATCTCTTGTAAAATAAATCTCCCTTGCAGCTCAGCTTAGCTGTTTTTATAAGTCTTTTTCAACCCCCATCCTTTGCAAGCATCCTGTTCTTCATAAATTTCAGGAGCTGCTAGAACATTGAGAGCTTCATGAGTTCCCTCCAGCCTTTGCAAAAGGCTCAGGCATTTGCACTCAAAAAACCTCTGGCTTTTTAAAGTTATCTCAAATTATAAATACATATACATTTCTACAGCAACACTAAACATTTTCCAAACAAAAGAGATCCCAATATCAGCTATATTTCCATACATTGATTCTCATATTCTTATATTACCAGATGTAGATATGCAAGGGGGGAAAAACAGACAGCAAGAGAAAACAGAGAGAGGCAAAGGACTGCGAGATTGTTAAGGTTGATCAAGTCCGAAGTCTCACAGGAAAATTTGGTTGCGCAACCAGACAGAGAAGAGACAGAAGAGGAAAGAATGGGGAGATCACGTGATGCGTCTGGCGGGCTAACAGTGGGTTTTCCGAGCTCCCGCTTCACCTCCGATATTTTCTAATAGTTTTACAAATTTAGACCACAAATCACCGTTTGTGCCTCCATACCAGCATCATTATCCTGCTTAGAAAATATTTGGGGAGACTCGATAAAATTGTCGGCAGAGCGGAGGTAAAAGAGAGGAAGGGAAGGAAGTTCAAACATGGACCTGGAGATGAAGGCGGCCCTGCCTAGGCACACCCCACCGGTCTCGCCGGACAAACAAGCCAAGAAGACTAAGTAACAGCCTCAAACATCGTCGGCTAAGCAACTGATGGCTCCTTCCACGTCAACTCCTCTGTCGGAGGAGCGTTTTTTGGAGGAAATGCATCTTTTCAAGGAATCATTAGCGGAGCTAACGTCTGAATTAAAGAATCTCAGTGGAGAGATGTCTAATGTTAGACAGCGACAAGCGGACAGTGAGGCCCGCATCAGCTCGCTAGAATCCTGGTGGGACAAGATTGACCCCGAGCTGGTTAAATTGAGGCAACAGGTTACTAAGCTACAGCAAAAAACAGAGGACCTGGAAGGCCGTTCCAGACGAAACAATATTCTTATTCATGGCCTTCCAGAGGGGGCGGAGGGTTCCTCTTCCATTATCTTTGTCCAGTCCCTGCTCGCTAAAATTGTAGGCCCTTCACCTCATAACCCAACATATATAATTGAAACGGCTCACAGATCACTACGGCCGAAACCTGCTGCGTCACCCCCCCCCAGACCCTTAATTATCAAAATGCTGAACTACTTAGAGCGTCAACACATACTTTCTAAGGCCAAAGATATGCAATCCATTACTTGGGAGGGGAAGAAGTTGCGACTCACTCAAGACCTGCCATTAGAAACCCGCCAACGGAGGGCCACTTTTAACCCTCTTGTCACCAAGTTAATAGCCACAGGCATTAAATTCAGAATGCTGTACCCTGCGTGCCTTCAGGTCTCGCTGGAGGGAAAATGGTATTTATATGAGGCAGTCTCCCATGCCCAGGAAGACTTAGCCCAGATGCTACCCTCTTTATTTAAAGCCTCTTGAGGCGAAAACAAAGAAAGGGATAGGGAGTCTTCAAGCTCCATGTCTACAAAGAGATCCAGCCTGTGATGATTGAGATTTGTTTTGGCTTCACCACTAATTACTTCACCACCAATTACCTCTCCGATCCTCTCAAACGCTGACTCTATTTACCTGAATGTCCTAGGAGAAGAAGTTAGTCCCAGGGAAACCCATCCTGCCTGCTCTCTTTATCCGACTGGTTTTAAGTCTGGAGAGACAGCCAAGCAATGGATTCCTCGGTCCTGGCGAGTCCCGGGTGTATCTAGAACAGGCCTCTAAGTTCAGCATCATGAGTTTCTGTGAGTCCTATTTGTCCGTCGCACCATCGCGCTGCCGGTCCATTGAAAATTTAACCCCCATTGAAACACCACCCACACTCTGGAGGACCTATTTACTGGGCTTTACTACGTCTGCTCGAACTCAACCAGGACAATATTAGATAATAGCCATATTAATCAAAGACTTGTCTAAGGACTGTTGATTCTCATTTTATTTTGGACTGGATGGGATGAAAATAATTATTGTGTGGGGGGAGGGTGGGAAGGGGGGTATGGTGAGAAACAAGGCAGATCTTGTACAACGCTCCTTCTTTCCCCTTCCCCCCTTCCCTTCCCTCCCCTTTTTTTCCTTTTCTTCTCTCTCCTTATGTATGTCGTTGCCTTTTCTCTTCTCTCTCTCCTCAATATACGGGGGAGGTTCTTACGGCGGATTCGGGGGTGGGGGCAGGAAGGACGGAATAGTGCTGGCCATGTCCAACTGCGCGTACTGGAGAAAAGGGGGGATTATCCTAGCTTTCATAGGAGGAAATATTTTTTTTCTCATAATGAGGATAGCATTGCAGCTTTTTACAATGTTTCATGGGGCAGATATTATAATGCCACAGTACACGATCATTCTCAGTTCGAATGCTATCCTCCGAAGGTTTTTATTTATACTTATGGGGGTGAGGTATGCTAGGATACTAAGAGAAAGGGTAGTGGGAGTAGACACTAACAGTTTCTTGCTACAGAGTTTTAGATTTTGTATGTTAATTGTATATAGTTACCAGTGGGTAGAATTTAGGGGGGGGAGGGGTAGATACTTCAGAGTAACTTCGGTAGATGCTGCTACCTTGACCTTAGGAGATTCCTGGGGTAATGGGTATCTCCACTACTCGCCAGTTGATTATGAAGCTGGGGCTTATCTCTGCAGCATTCTACGGTGTTGCTATACTTGTGGGGGGGGCGAACTGTGGTGCATATTTTGGGGTTTTTTGGATTAATAGCCATGCGGGATTCGTCAAGACGAAATGGTATACAACCCCATTAAGTTTGTTACATGGAATGTAAGAGGAGCCCTCACGCCCACTAAAAAATTACAAATACTAAAGCACTTAGATTTACTGCAAGCAAAGATCTCCTTCATACAGGAGACTCACCTCTTACCGAACGAGGCCTCTGGCCTGTGTAGAAGAGGAATTGGGCAAGTTTTTGCCTCGGGTGGGTCATCTAATGCAGGGGGAACAGCTATTCTCATACACCGCTCAATAGCTTTTCAAGCCAAAAATATTATTGTAGACCCTACAGGTAGATACACGATAGTAAATGGCACCTTAAACCATACTGAAGTGGTCCTAGGTAGCATCTATGGTCCCATTGGGGGGGACCCAGATTTTTTTGTAGCTTTAATAGATAAACTGAGAACCTTTCTGTCCATGCCGATAATACTTGGAGGAGACTGGAATTTGCCACCTACACAAGACCTGGATAGATCTAGTCCCTTACTCAGACCTTTATCTGCTGCCCAAAAGGCGCTTGCAGATTTTATAGATTCGCTTGGATTATGTGATCCGTGGAGAGTGCAAAACCCAGTAGCTCGCCGTTTCACTTTCCAATCCATGGTGCACACCACGTGGTCTAGGTTAGACTATATATTACTTAGTAATACTCTTATGCAAGGGATGTGTGACTCCAATATAGGAGCCATAGTCATTTCGGATCATGCACCAGCTTGGGTTACCGCGGTGCTTAATACTAACCTTCACAGGGACCTGCTCTGGCGGCTGAATAACCAACTCCTTAAGGAGGACTATATTGTTACCAGAATATCGGACATGATTCAGTCTTTTTTTACATTTAATCAGAATTCAGTCGCACGAGTTGATCATGAATGGTGTGCGCTAAAATGTTATTTGAGAGGCGAATTTATTCGTCTGGCCTCTACTCGTAAGAGAAAGAACAAGGCTAAGGCTACCGCACTCCTGGCTAGAATTAAAGCACTGGAACGCTCCCTCTCCTCGTCGACCACATCCGATACCCTGGAAGCCCTTTTGTCCTTAAGGAATCAATACTCCCTTTTACTTCAAGAGAAGGCCGAATTTACTATTTTGAAAACTCGGGCGAAGTATGTTGAACATGGCGAAAAGGCCAGCCATCTCCTTGCCCTGAGGTTAAGAAAGCTGGAGTCCTCTAGATTAATAAATTCAATCGAAGACCATACTGGAGAAGTTAGAACCCGCCCCAGAGAAGTTGTATCGGCGCTTAGACTTTACTTCTCCTCACTATACAACAAAGTTACTCCCACTCCTTCTTTGGAAGAGATGCTAAACTATTTGGCATCTATTCCTTTACCTTCGATTACTCCCAGTCAGCAGTCATTGTTGACCTCCCCTATCTCCACCCATGAGATATTGGCAGCGATTAAAGACTTGGCTCCAGACAAAGCACCTGGACCTGATGGCCTATCCTCAAATTTCTGTAAACAATTTGCCAAGGACTTGGCACCAGGTTTGATCCGCCTATACCAATATCTGCTTTCAGGGAATGCGCAGGACCCAACATTGTTGGAGGCTCTTATTACTCTTATTCTCAAACCAGGTAAACCTGCACACCTCCCATCTAGTTACCGTCCCATCTCATTATTAAACTGCGATATTAAAATTTTAGCCAAAATACTGGCTAAGAGGATTGAGCAGGTCTGGATCCCTTTACTTAGCCCGGAACAAATAGGTTTTGTGTCTAATAGGACCCCAGCAGATCATCACCTCAAACTTCAATACGTTATCGACACAGCCAAATCATCCCTTGTCCCAATGGTTCTGGTCTCCCTGGACGCAGAAAAGGCGTTTGACAGGGTGGACTGGACATTTCTCTGGGCAACACTACAGTCCATGGGTTTTCCCCCTTTATTTATAAAATGGGTGCAAACGTTGTACTCTTCCCCTAGAGCTAGATTGTATTGTAATGGGATTTTATCAGACTTTTTTCCCCTCACTTCAGGTACACGACAGGGTTGTCCACTTTCACCCTTTCTATTTAATTTGTACCTCGAACCCCTCCTCAGGTGTCTAAAACTATCTCCACAAGTGGAAGGTATCCCTATAGCTAATAACCCTACGAAAATTTCAGTGTTTGCCGACGACCTTCTTCTTCATCTTTCAAATCCAGTTTCGTCATTGAAGGCGGCCTTGGCGATAATTGATAATTTTAGTAAATACTCCAATTATAAACTCAATATTAGTAAAACTGAGATTTTCCCTCTTAACCACCTTGCTTATAGTTCAAGTTTTGTTCATTTTGGAATGAAATGGGTTATGCGCTCCATTAAGTATTTAGGGATCCACATCACTCTTAATTCATCGTTGTCGCGAAAGCTAAATTTGGAGGATTTATGGCGGGATATTCAGCAGGACTTAACGAGATGGTCTAAACTCCCCCTATCACTGTGGGGTAGAATCAGTACTATCAAAATGAATGTACTACCAAGAATCTTTTATCCCCTAAATATGTTGAATATATGGATACCCATATCCTATTTTCAGCGTATTCACTCTGGGATAAACTCATTTATTTGGAGTAATAAATCTGTTAGAAAATCTTATCATAAATTATCTCAGCCGAAAGACTTTGGGGGGCTTCGTCTCCCTAATTTTCTCTTTTATCACTGGGCTTCGCACTTAAATAAGTGTGGAAAATGGTTATCCTCACCCGAGTCTCGGGCTCACCAAGGATATACACCAATATGGCTGCAGGCCGAATTAGACCTCCTGAACATCCATAATATTGCTCCAATGGCCCTTTTTTACATCCTTGGGAAATACATCCCTAAAACGTTCCAATCATTACCGTTGGGGATCTCCCTCAAGGTTGTTTCCCAGTTGTTTAGGTACTTTAAGATTTCCCCATTTCTGGATTTCTCTCAGCCTATCTGTTTAAACCCAAACCTTCAGATAGGTAACTCTATGATAACCGAAAGCTGGTTACCGTCTCTTTCTGGATGTAAAGTGAGCGAATTTTATTCATCAGATCTCATTCTAACTACAAAAGAGACTCTAACAAAATTCAAGTGGCCAATAACGGCGATCTTTAAAGTTTTTCAGCTAAGGCATCTTCTAAGTAGAAGATTTGGAAATATTGGCAGAACTTCCCACCTTTCCGACTTTTCCCTCCAAGTCTCCATAACGGTTGATAAGCCACATAGTATTTCTAGGTTATATAACTTACTTCATACGTTCCCAGTTGCTCCTCCAGGCATTGGTTCAAATATTTGGCAAAGTCTGTATCCAAATAGGGAGATTAACTGGCGTAATATATGGAGGGACCTATATGTTTATCATACTCAAGATAGATATAGGGTCACACAATATTGCATATTGAATAACCTCTATTATACCCCGGTTAAGCTCGTACAAATGAAACGTATATCTTCGTCAACATGTTCCAGACGTAGTAAAGAAGAAGGCTCCTTACTACACATTCTCTGGTCATGTGAATCAGTATCCCCGTTATGGAAACAAATAGAGGCTACTCTCGATCCAATGTTAGGATTGGAGGGATTATTCTCTCCCCAAGCTTGTATTTTAGGAGACTACTCTGAAATTCAAGTGAAAGAAAAGAGATTCCATCCGGCTTTAATATCCATGGCAGTTAAAAAGCTAGTACTTAGACATTGGAAAGATCAAACCATTCTAACTTGCACAGAGTGGCTGCATGAACTTTATTTTGCACTTCGTGTGGAGGATTTGATAGCTCGAGTAAATCGACGTTTACCTTCCTTCATTAGAAAATGGGGCAAGTTGTATGCCCTCTATTTCAAGTGCATTTAGATTTGTGATGGGCTGCGGGCTCCTCTATGTTTTTACAATATTCATGTCTAAACGTCTCCATCTTCTTGTTCTCTTCATTTCCTATTATATTATTCCTTCCTACATTATGTTCGACAAGGAGAGAACGCCACGGTAAGCTTGGGTCGGTCTTTTGTTCTTTACTGGAATTTTACTCCCTATGATGATGACCCAAAATATGTTCATTTTGTCATCCAGATAATCACATGGCTATAAGTATTGGAACTATAATGCACCACAACATGGGGGGGGATTTAAGGGGGGGGCAAATTACTTAATCCAACTTTAGAGCTGTTTGACTGAGGGGTATGTTGTTTTTTTTTTATTTTCCTTATATTTCATAGAATTTTCATACTTATCTGTATAATTGTGACATTTCTTTATCATATTCCTTTTTTTCTTCTTGTAATGATGCTTGGTTAACCAATAAAATATATTAAATAAAAAAAAAAAAGAAGAGGAAAGAATACAGATCCTTGCATTTAAATACTTTCTCCAAAACAGATGGGACAGAGTCCTATTCTACCCTGTCACGGGGGCTCCCCACCTCCCTGCCGGGGGGGCAAGCTGTGGGGGTAGGAGGTGAGAACCCAAGATCGGAAGTCGGGGCTGTATGGATGGCGATCGGAAGAAAAAAGGAGGAGGAGGATGGCTGACCAGGACCAGGGAGAAAAAAGAGTAAGCAAAAAAAAAATAAATAAATAAATAATTAAAACAACAAATGCTATATCAGAATCAGCAGTTTAATAACAAGAATTCTGGGCTGGTCAGCTCTCTCCATCTGAGAAAGCCAGGGAGAATAAATAGGTTTTCAGGTCACTCTTGAACCCCATAACCAACGGGGCCTCCCTGATATGAGCTGGAAAAGAGTTCCACAGGACCGATTCAGTGACACTGGAGGCCCAGTCACCAGAAGTTCTTAATCTGGTCCTGGGAACTTCAAGGAGGCCCCTGGTCGAGGAGCAGAGGTAGTGGACTGAGGAGGCATGCTTCAAAAAATCAGCCAGGTAGCCAGGGACAAGCCCGTGTAGGGTCTTATAAGTGAGTAAACTCACCTTGAAGATAACCCTCCACCTGACCATCAGCCAGTGCAGAGCTCGCCGCACCAGGGTCACATGGCTGGACCTCGATAGGTCAGTCAGCAACCTGGCAGCTGCATTCTGCACCAACTGCAGCCAGTGAAGGGTATCTTCAGGGACCCCAGACGTAGAGAGCATTACAGTAATGGAGTCTGGATGTCACAAAGACATGCACCAGCATGGGCAGGTCCTTGGGCAGAACTAGGGGTTTGATCCTGGCAATGTTCCTTAAGTGGTAAAAACACTTTTGATGAAAGCCGTCACTTGAGCTTCAAGTGTCAGTCTGTCATCAAGTATCACTCCAAGATCTCGCACCCTGGGGAGGACATCAACAATGTAGGTCCCAGGAATAAACCAGTGGCCACATCAGAGGTACTCCCATCATGTCCTCATCCTGGCCCAATCACTAGTACCTCCGTCTTGTCTGGGTTGAGTCACAACCAGCTGGAGGACATCCCATCATTGGATTTCTGCCAGGCAGATATTAAGCACTTCCACAGTGTCCGATGTTCCAGGTGCAAAGGACAGGTACATTTGGGTATTATCTGCATAACAGTGAAAACCTACACTGTGCTGCCTAATGAGCTCACCCAGGGGCAGCATATATACTGCAAATAAACATCAGTGACAGGATCGACCCCTGTGGTGCTCCACATGGCAGGAGCCTCAGGGAGGAGGAGAAATTCCTCATCACTACCCGCTGCATCCTGCCAGACAGAAAAGAATCAAACCAGCAGATGACGGTGCTGGTGAGTACACAGTACTCTCTAAGATGATCGAGAAGCACAACGTGATCTACAGTGTTGAAAGCTGAGGAGAGATCAAGGAGCACAAGAATTGACCTGTCTTCTCTATCTCTCTCGCTCTGAGGAGGTAATTGTGAACCTAACTAATGCTATTTTGGTGCTGTGCCTTGCTCTGAAACCTGACTGGAATGTCTCCTAGATGTCAAAGGACTGAGGTGCCCCTCGAGCTGCTGTGCCACGTTTCCCAACAACTTTACCCCAAAAGGGAAGGTTGGAGATAGGACGGTAGTTCGCCAGGGTGTCAGGGTTGAGAGATGGCGTCTTCAGAAGGGGCCTCAGCAGAGTCTCTTTTAAGGCATCTGGAAAAAACCCTTCAGACAACGAACACTGGACAATCCTGGTGAACACTGGGCCAACGGAACCAGTGCATCTCATCAAGAAACGGGGTTGGAGCCACGTCCAGTTCACAATAAGTGTGCTTCAGCTTCGAGATGACCTCAATGACCTTGGCCACCTCCACTGGTTTAAACTCCTCTCAGACAGGTGGAGTGCCCCAGTTCTATCCATAATGATCACTGCGAGTCGCTGATGGGATCCCCTGTCGGACAGTGGACACTCTGTCCGAGAAGAACTGAGCAAACTTATCACACTGAGTTATGAGCTTTTTTCGGCTGTAGACAGACTGGATGAAGAAGTCTGTCGACAGTCCTAAAAAGCTGAGCAGGTCAGTTCTTCCCGGCAGCAATTTTTCTGGACAGGAACTCTGCCTTCTTATGGTTGATTGCCCCCTGGTAGTCAGAATAATGAGTGTACAGGGCCAGCTTGTCCACATTGGACTGGGTCATCCACCAACAATGCTTCAACTTCTGACCCCTGATCTTCATCACCTTGAGAGCCCCATCATACCACGGGGATCTCAAGTGAGAGGATTTGGGTCATACATGGACCGGTGCGAGGGCATCAAGCACACCAGAGACTGCCCTATTATAAGTTGCCACCGCTTCGCTCGCATCCATTGCACATGCAGTGTTTAAACTAGATAGATCAGCTACCACCAGCAGTCCCTCCGGGGACAATCCCCTTAATGAGTGATGGTTGACCATCTCAACAGGGGAGGGACTCGCAGGGGGGGCCCTGACCAAGAACTTCACCGTGCAGTGATCAGATCATACAACCTGATCAATGTCGAGCCGGCCCAGTGGTGCTGAGGAACCGGCCCGGTGGCGCTGAGGGTTGAGGTGCTGGACGCCACACCTCGAACCACGCTGGCGACCCGAGTTCGGGAGCGAGCTCGGGCACTGGGGATCGACAGGGATGGGGAGAGAATTGAGCCACCGCAGGGCTGCTGTCCTCCCCCGGGGGGAGGGTAGGGGATGGCCCAACACACCAGCAGCTCACGATGGAGATCGGGGGTGCTGCAGTGCGTGGGCTGCACGTTGAAGAGTGTGGCTGATGCAGGCAGGGTTGCCATGCGCCATTACATCAGGGGTGCCCACGCAAGGGGGTGGGCTACCACAGCAAGGAAAACCCGACTCCGTGGGTTAGGTGACAGTACCTGATCCCCATGCCCTCCGCTGGGTCCGCCTCGCATGGCCTTCCAGTTCCTTCACCTGGGTCCTCATCCGCAGCCAGAGACTGACTAGTAAGTGTGCCCAAAGAGAAGGGGTAGCCCCACCCCAGAGGGGTTAGGCCAGGGGTGTTTTGGCTGTGGGGGGGGGGCTCAGGCAGGCAGGAACATGCAGGATGCTTGAGAGAGGCTCTGGGGGGCCGTGACCGGAGTGAAATAGAGTTGGGGGAAAAAAAAAAAAAACGGATCAATGTCGAGGCTACTTACCTCGAGCCCCAGAGAGAACACCAGGTCCAACATGTGCCCATGGTGATGAGTCATGGAAGTAACTACTTGCGACAGGCTCAATAATGACATCAACTGGAGGAGGTGAGATCCAAATTGCGAGGCCTCATCATGGACCCAGGCATTGAAGTCCCCCAGAAGTAAACATCTGGGATACTCCAACACTGCATCGACGATGAAGTCTGTAACCTCCTGAAGGAATTCTAACCTTACCCCAGGAGGGTGGTAAATAAGGGGAATCTTGCATCCTGTGCCCGGACCCCCATGCACCACCACACACTCAAAGGACCTGGTTGTCCACACCGGGTGCACGGTGAATCCCAGGTCAGATTTAAAACAAATGGCTGCAACCCCACCCCTGCATTCCCACCATGGGCAGTTCACCACAGAATACTCTTGGGTGGGAAAACCCTCAGGTTTATGTCTAGGGGGACCCCGCTTATAGCATCTGGCCAGTTGCGTAACCTTGGTGTTGTGTTGACAAGGGCCTGACCCTGAGGGCACAGGTGTCGTCCGTAGTCAAATCTTCCTTTTTCCATCTAAGGAACATAGCACGGGTGAAACACTTGGTTCCATCGGAGGATCTTCCTACCCTGGTCCACACCTTAGTTGCCAGTCATCTTGATTACTGCAATGCCCTTTATCTAGGGCTGCCAGGAGTGGATATCCACCGCTTGCAGCTGGTGCAAAATGCAGCAGCTAGGTTGTTGACTGGAAGCCCGAGATCCAGCCATATAACACCTGTGCTGTGCAAATTGCACTGGCTGCCTATACAGTGGCGGATCACTTTTAAGGTCATATTGATGACCTATAAGGCCCTACATGGTGTGGGACCCCACTACCTGAAAGAGCTCCTGGTTCCTTACTGCCCCTTCCGCTCCCTCTGATCCTCTGGTGAGGGATTGCTAGAGATTCCCAGGGTAACCATGAAAACATCTGGTTCAAGAGCTTTTGCCTTTATGGCACCTACCCTGTGGAATTCTCTACCTTGCCAGATACGCAATAGCTTGACTGTAGAAGGAGTTAAAAAAGTTCTTAAGACCTTTTTTATTTAAGCAAGCATTTTTAGAAGAGTAAACTGTGTTTTAAATTCTTATGGATTTTAAATTTGTATGTGAAATTTTGTATCGGCGCCTTGAGCTTTGGAAGGGCGCCTTGTATAAATAAATTTTTACTTACTTACTCAGTGGGGACAGATGCCTCCAAACCCGGCCTGGCATCGTCACCAAACCACTTCTCCATGATGCAAGCCAGATAGACTGAGGAAATCAAGTCCGCCATAATTGCGGTCTTGTTCCTTATCAATCTGGCATTGCATAGCACTTCCCACAGGGGACTGGTAGGCACTGCAGCCCCTCTGGTTACCTGTCCACTTGGTCTGGTGGGTGCCCTGGGGATGGAAACCAAACATATCTGGCCTCTCCCTAGGCTCCGTCTAAACCCAAGGCGTCTCCTGCACCTGATCACCCCAATACCTCTCACCTCCACAGGGCCCACAGCACCTCGCCACCAACAGCCTCTCCATTCCCTAGTAATGCTGACCTCTTGACAGCACCTGGCTATCGTAGCTGATACTGGGAGGTCAGCAAAGGTACGGAGGTCGGGGCATGGCTTGGCAGCTGAACGGAGTGGACGTTCCTTTCTGTGCTCCTCTGTTTTTGAGCCCAAATTTGATTATATTTTTGTTTTTGGGCTGCCCACTCGTGTATTTTTGGATTGCAACAATTGCTGGGGGCTTACGACTTGCAGCAATGGGGAAATCTAAGCACTTGGTGGTTCCTGAAGATTTTTTCAAGCCTAGACCACAGCAGTCTCGGGATGGCCAGCCTACACCACAGGATGGAGCCTTGGATGGTAGTACCTCAGGAGGTGGCGAGGTATCTCTTGTGATGGTAAACGCAACACTCATTCAATTAGTAAAAACCGTCCAAGATGTGGACAAAAAGCCAGATACTCTTACCCCGAGAGTCAGTGCCCTGGAGCAATGTGTGGATACCATCGAACAATCGCTTCAGTGTACAGAGAACTCAACAATGAAATCTGTTGATGCTACAACCAAGCTAATAAAGGACAGTGCTGTCCTGTGACTGTGCCTGGAAAATTTGGAGAACCAGACTAGGGAGCACAATATTAGACTCCTTGGACTCCACAAAAATGCCAAGGGTGAGGATCCTTGGACTTTTGTGCGGACCTTGTTGCTGCAGTTGTTGGGCATCTCTGAGGAGGAACCAGCACTTGCCCTAGAAAAGGCCCACTGGCTCACCCCACCCCTACAGAGAAAGGTGGAAGGTGCCTCAAGCCCATGGACTCTTTTGCTCATTTGTAACGGGGGGAGGGTCAGCGACCATAAATTGGGCCTGGCCTCACAGAGGAGGCAGTTACAATGTGGTGCTGCAGATATATTTCTGTTCCCCGATATCTCCTTTTCTACTCGGCAGAGGAGGAAGACTTTTGATGGAGTATGCACGGAGTTTCGAAGGCTGAAAATCCAAAATCAGTTTCTGTTCCTTGCCTGGCTCAGGATCTGCTAGAAAGATCGTGTCTATATGTTTCATGAACCCTCGGATGCGGCCCAACTGATTGATCTTATCGAGGGTGAACTGGATGCGGGTGATGACTCCTTGTCTGGACATGAAGCTGATGGGGCAGATTGAATCTTGGATTAATTTGGGGCTCTTTGCACAGTGAGTAGGTCCACCGATACCCCACTGAACTTTGAACCAGACTGGACTTTTCCCCTTTGCATTGGTGTTTTCTTGGTATAGATATGGTACTATAATCGGTTGTTGCTGCCACCCCTGGAGTATAGATTTCCATTCTCCCTTCTTATTTTGGACTCAAGCTATGCAGGACTGGATTTACTGTTCACAGTATGTTTGTATTAGTTATGCCATTTAAAGGGAGGTTCAGTATTAAATTCAGTATTACATGTTTTGTTGGAATTGTAGGGGGGAGGGTGGACATTGCTGGTTTTTTGGCCGGTTTCTACTGTTGTTATGGTTAGTTTTATATTTGCTTACATCTTTGTAGTGCGACATTAGCAGCCCATATCTTTATCATTTTTTTTTAATATTCTTTATTTTTTATTGTTTTTTATATAAATATATATATGACAGCAGGAGTTCATCTATACAGTATTGCTCTTTTGTCTTACCATACATGAAATGTTCTTCGGGTTGGCAATTCATGTTTCTACAACATCATTCTATTATATATCAAATGACACTAGATCAAAATTCATATCTTACAAAAATTGGTCAATTTCAAATGACTCTATCAGGGAACAAATGTTTCATATAGAGGTGAGATATAGAAAACCCATGGCCTCCATTGGAGTTCAAATTGTGACATCCTTCCAGCTCTAGAAGCTACTATTCTCTCTAGATAATATATCTCGGTCATTAATGAATGCCAATCAGAGAGGGTGGGTACTTTAGCCGTTCGCCATAGGCGAGTTATGACCTTTTTAGCTGCTGCCAGGTACAGGTATAACTTATTTCTACCTGGTGGTACTTTTCCGTCTTCCCCAATATAAAGCAGAATCATCTGATTGGATAAATTCATTTCTGGTCCCACAATATTTTGTATGCTCTTTTCTGTATCTAACCAGTATTAGGTAACTTTCAGACAAGTACAAACCCATATCTTTATCTTTGCGCTGGGCTTATTGGAGGGGCTATCCTCTGTTATGGAGACTGGCTATAGTATGGTCTCTCAGGGACATCACTGGCTGGTCTGCCCATTTGTTTTGTTTTTTTTGTTCCTCACTGTGTCTCTACACTGTTTGTAGCAAGATATGGTTCCTGTAAGGCTCTGTGCTGCTATAAGCCTAGTGCAAACTGTTGTGCAGCTCTTGACTGCAATACATTTGTGATGGGTACTTCCCCCAAGTGGTACCTGGTGGGAGAGGGGTCAGCTTATCCTATATGTATTTTTGTATGCTGTTGCTCTGTACATTGACTGTATCCCTCTCTGTGTGCTAATGCTTGTAAGTTTTCTATCTGAAACTTATAAATTAATAATACCAAAAAAAAAGGGACGGAGGTCACACAGGCGGGCTGCACTGTAGGCTGTCCGCAAGGGTCCAAAACCCCGGCACATCCCAGTGGACCAGTACCACTTCCGCTGCTGCTAATCTTACTCAGTCTTATCTAAAACCTATATAAAACACAGACACAACCACATATAGCCTAACTAATGCAGAGCAAAACTTAACTAACCAGGCACTACATGCGCACACACACACACACACACATACCTACCCAGTCCAATTACTAAAACACAAAACCTTACAGCCACCCCCCACAAAACTAGAAGTCAGCAAAATTAGTTAATCAGGAGAGAAAATTCAGGTGCTACCAAACAGAGTTAATGATGCTCCCTTTGGAGCATGTCCAACAGTTTGTTGATGACAAATGAATAGTAAATCAGCACTTGTTAGGTCAGAAGCAGGTACTCCTGTGGCTCTAAAGTCCAACAGTAAGCTCACACCAAGACTGCAGGAGATTACAGGGGAGTTACAGTAATAACAGTTCACATAGCAAGAGACATATCACAGGATACTGTCAAAATGCTGAAAACCAGAAACAAAAAGCAGAGGAATAGCTAAGGAGGATCAACTCTCACTCAGCCCAAAACCCAGCAAGCTCTCACCAATGCTGGGCCAGACTTCACAGAGCAGTACAGAGCAAACCGTGGAGTGGTTGGCAGGTGGGCAGACTCACCAGTCCTAATGGTACTACTCTCATCATCACCAAAGTCCCAGTCTTCAGGCGATCTGCCTAGGGAACATCCCGACAAAGCAAGCAACGCCAACGATAGTCCAGGGTCATAACTCGGCATATTTTTCACTTGCACAGAACAAGAACCCAACCCTCCATTGTTCACACCAGGAAAATCACAACCCAAACTGGTGACACTGACAGCGGGGATCCAGGAACTGCAGACCACACACACTCGCAAGTCCTCCAAGTCTGGAGTGGTGATCTGAGACGAGAAACGCTTCCAGGACTGTGCTTTACGCTATTCAAAACTGGCTTCTCTTGCAGAACGCAAACGCTGGCAGACTTCCTATGCAGTGGAAATCAGGGAAATCCTAAAACGTCTCTCAAGTCCGGACTGGACTTCCTTGGAGAAACCCAGCGGTCGCAAAGATGAATCAACAGCTCGTTGCAGACTTCCAGCCCTAGGCAGATCCTCAGAAGTCGACTGCTCGCTCCTCGCCTCATCAGCCCCGCCGCTTCACTCCTGAAGGTTCCTCGGCAGTAACGATAGGTAGGTAGCACTTGAAAAAAACTACCCTAAAACAAAAAATCTGGCTTCCAACACTTCCTCACTATCTCCACCCTATCTAATGCTCTTTGCCCTACACCTTACTCTGTCTATTTAAAATGACAAATAAAAATTTGGGACTCAGGACTGGAACAGTCGCCGAAGTCACGGACAAACCAATTTAACTCTCCTGAACACAACAAAATAAAGAGTAAAATAAAATAAGGGAGGAAATCAAAGTATTCCAGCTCAGTTCAGACCTCTTGAAAGCAGCAGCCCAGCATGGCCGCCATCTTGCTCCTCCCAAGCTGCAAGTGGCACCGGACTTGGCTGACACAGCCAGATCAGCTCTGGATGCCACTTAAGTATCACTTCTACATGGCTGTGGACAGCAACGACTCTGCTTCAGTGGTCCTGAAACATGCAGTATCTCTAATGAGGTTACAGCCATCATATTGTCCCGGGACACAACGACCAAATCCATGGATTTCTTCGTTGAGGGAAATTCCTTGTTTGGTGACATGACAGAGGCTTATAAGAAAAGAGTGGATGAATACAAAACCACTTATGGAAATAACACTGAAAAGAAAAGACCTCCACTTCCTATAGGCCTTACGGAAGGGAAGTTAGAAGTAAGGGTTACCACCCACAGCCTTATGCCCTCTATGAGTATCAACCCCAAAGAGGTTACTATAGGGGCAGGGGAAGGAGGGCACTAGGCATGCAGTCACAGAACCAGCCCTAAGCCACAACCAAAACAAAACCCCTGACAGTTCTGCTCAGGTCACCCAACCATTGCCAGTGGGAGAAGACAGGCTCACTACTTCCAAGACTGGACAAAAATCACCACAGACAAGTGGGTCCTGGAAGTAGTGAGTCAATGTTTGTTCTTGCAGTTCAAAAAATTCCCAAAACCGCTGAAACCAAATGTTCCCATCTCACTCTCCAACAGAAAAATTCTGCTGGAGTTGGAGGTAATGTAACTGCTGCTAGCAAGAGCAGTGAAGAACATCCCTGCCTCACAGTGGGGCAAGGGACTGTTTTCCAGTTACATCCAAACCCACAAGAAAAATGGGGAATGGTGACCCATTTCAGACCTTGAGATATCTGAACAAGCACATAACACAGGAAAGACTCAGGATGGTCATGCTTGGCTCAGTGATACCATCCCTTCAATCAGGAGACTATTTGGGGTCTCTGGATTTAAAAGACGCCTACTTTCTTATTCCAGGCAGACATCCCCACAGAAAATACCTCAAATTCATATTAGGGAACTGCCAATACCAGTTCACAGCCCTTCCCTTCGGCATTACCTCAGCATCAAGGATTTTTTATTTAATAGAAATCGGAATTGCAAACCTTTGAGTCAGGGACTCATTTGCAAAAGCTCCTCATCAGGAAACAGATAGTATATATGAATACAGACATAGTAACATAGAGTACAGATCGTCATAGGGAACACTATGCATGTATGTACATAAATACAAGGGATAAAATTCATACGAGAGCAAAAACTCTATACAGGAAAACACTATACATGTATGTACATAAATACCAGGAATACAGTTCATAAGAGAGTGAAACTCTAGACAGGTTTTCACTAGGGATGGACGAACTGTTTCGTCAAAAATATAAACCAACTCGAACATGCCAAAGTGTTCGTAAATGAATGGCTTCCAAAGACTTTCTGCTGTTCAGATCAGTTTAGACGGCCGTAATATCATGGGAAATGCAGCATGAGAAGTGCCAGAGTAGGAGAAACCCACAGGAGGGACCAGAGCCAAAATTCTGGTTCCTCATTGGATGGCCGAGCTGTACGTCTTCCTAAGGTGGCACCTGATTGGGTTTGCTCTAGCAACCCACGTGGTCCACCTTAGGAGCTACTGAAGAATACAGGATGGAGAAGGAGCAGCAGCTTCTACAGGCTGCTCCGTGATTCTGTGCTTGTGTGCTGCTTGCATTTGCCCGTTGGGCAAGAAAGAGTTGACTCACAGACTCAACACCAAAAAAATAAACTAGAAATTTAATTGTTTTATATTTATTTAAAAAAAGAACTAAAAAACTTGGGGTGGGGAGTTGGGGACTCAGGATTGGGAGGGATTAGAGCCGAGGACTGGGTCAGGTGTGTGTGTGTGTGTGGGTATAGGGGAGTTGGGAGAAGACTCAGGGAAGCAAGTAGGAACTTGGAGACTGGGACAAGTGAGTGTGTCAAGAAAGACAAGAAGAGAAAAGACTGAAATGCCAGAGCCAGACTGCCAGTTTTTTTTTTGAGCAGCAGAGGGGGGTAAACTGTACCACTCATACCACACCACTCCCAATTAGCCTTCTTGCTGTTTGCCCAATTGCCCCCCAACAACAAGTCAGCTCTCAGTTCTCCTGCCTGTACTCACTGCTCAGTCACTTCAGTGGGGATTTATTATTTTTATTATTTATTATACAATCTTTGGCTCAGTGGGCATTCCGTCACATCACGTGGAATAAATAAATATAAAAATCCTTGAAGGGAAAGTACTGTGTCATAAGAGGTTAGTCCAGGCAGGGTCCCAGATAGCATACTGTCTGTGACCTTCCCCCCTACCCCCAGAAGCCAGTGATCTGTCATCTTCCTCCCTGTGCTCACTCGGTGAGGTATAAGCTTTGGCTCAGTGGTCAGGGCATTCCATACATCACATGGAATAAAAAACAAAATAAAATAAAATTCTTGAAGGGAAAGTACTGTGTCTGAGAGGGTTAGGCCAGGCAAGGTCCCTGATTCTCTGTTGGCAGCAGTAGTGCCTGCAACATCGGCACGTAGCCTAGGTGGTATGTGTGAAATAAATTCTGTGTGTGAAAGTCATCAGTGCACCAGGGCCATTTCTTGCATACTGTCTGTGTGACCCCCCCCCCCAAAAGAAGTCAGTCATCTGTCATCTTCCTCCCTGAGCTCGCTCAGTGGGGTATAAGCTTTGGCTCAGTGGGCAGGGCATTCTGTCACATTACGTGGAATAAAAAAAAAAAATCCTTGAAGGGGAAAAGTACTGTGTCAGACAGGGTTAAATCAGGCAGTGTCCCTCAGAATCTCTGTGGGTATACTAGCAGCAGTGCCTGCAGCATCGCGTTTAGCGTAGGTGATGTGTGAAATAAAATCTGCCAAGACTGACAGCCAGTTGTCAGTGCACCAGTGCCACTTCTTCCATGCTATCTGTGTGACCCCCCCCCCCACCAAGAAGTCAGTCTTTTGTCATCTTCCTCCCTGTGCTCACTCAGTGGGGTATAAGCTTTGGCTCAGTGGGCAGGACATTCAGTCGCATCACATGGAATAAATAAAATAAAATAAAATCACGTTCATGGTCATCACAGTCACGATTTTCACATTTGGCAACTATTTCTGGAAGCTCTGTTCCATCATGTATCTAAAGCTTCAGGAAGCACTGCCACTGTTACACGATTCCTCATCCTCACAACAAATCACGTTCACGGCCATCATGGTCAGGAAGAAGCTCAGTTCCATCCAGTGTAAGAAGCTCTAGGAAGTGCTCTCACTGTTACACAATTCCTCATCCTCATGACAAATCGCGGTCACAGTCATCATGGTCACGGTCACGATTTTCACATTTGCCAACTATTTCTGGGAGCTTGTACCACAGTACCACAGCAGTAGCAAACCCTTCCAGTAGGGACAGTTTCCTCTGCTCTGAGATACAAAACACTTAAATTTTGTCTTCTTCAGAAAGGGAAAACATGCATCATTACATCTCTTGAGTTTTTGTTGTCCCATTTGGGGCATTTACAAAGAAACTATCCATTCTTTAAACACATACTATGTTTTGTTTTGTTCTGTTCTCGTAAAAGGGACATTACTAAGAAAGTAACTAAAGGCTGCATAACAATATTTACCTCTGGTTGTACCAACATAAATCCTACAAAAATACACCTACAGTACCTGTTCCACACTTCGTGATTACAGAAGAAACAACTTTTTTTTTGGTGCAACCCTGTTTGTTTTTTTTTCCCCATCTTCGGTTTCATCACAAATCAGGACACCAGTTATCATGTCACGTCACTCACAAGCCTTGGTCCAGTGCGATGCGTCTGTTAGTGTTCACATTCTGTATGATGCCCTACTAGCACATAGACTCGAATCTTTGTCCTTGCAAGCTAACTGTACTTAATCCAGTAGCTATAATCCCAGGTCTTGTTTGTGCTACAGCATGGTAATTTAAAACGTTTTTTAATACGGATTAATCACCGTGCTGTATCATCCATGTTGTTGTGTTTGCACTGGCAGTAGCGTGTTGTAAACCTTTATTACAAACAGTTTACAGCATCTGCACTACTGCCTCGGGACCGGATTAACCATCAACTGGTTCCCAATTAGGGACATCTGGCTTCACGAAAGGGAACCATGCCAGAGCGTTCGCACTCCAGGTTAGTCTGATTTAACTCCCTAAATTTTTTTAAAACTGTGTTTAAGCCTAGGTCTTATCAGGGTTTAAACAGTTTTAAAAAACAGATTAGCAAGCGTGTGTAGTGCGAATGCAAACCGTGCTAGGGCTCTTTAAAACTGTATAAGCTCGTTAAACCGTTTTAAATACCTTAGTGCGAACAAGATATCAGAGTAAACATTGTAGCATGTGTGTGTTTCTCAGACAGTTCAGGGAAGTGCAGCCATAGGTATTTCAAATTTGTTTCAAAGGCAGCTGTTTGTGGAAGCTCCGTTCCATCCAGTTTCTGGTGCTCTGAGAAGCACTGCCAGTGCCAACAGGACTCACATCACATTACGACCAATCATGTTCACAGTCATCACAAATCATACCACTTCAAGTTTTTTTGGTGCCACCGTGTTTTCTTTTTAATCTTCAGTTTCATCATGAATCAGGACACCAAGTTATCATGTCACGTCACTCACAGGCCTTGGTCCAGTATGATGCTTCTATTAGTGTTCACATTCTGCAGGATGCCCTACCTGTTGTGTTCCATACTGAGAGCTGTTGCTGAACATAATTAGTGACATACATTGCAAACACATTATCCCCTTCTACAAAAGGTTAGGCTCAGGAGACTAGTTTTAAAAAAATAGACATCTGGGGTTTGCTAGCCTTTGGATCATATCATCGTCATCCTCCAGTAGGCACACCCCTAGTCACATTATTCACTCCCCATCTTATTTCACTACTCATGCATTTTAGTACTATGGAACAGGGGTTTAATTGCTTTTTTCTATAGATATGTTGATTAAAAACTGTTTAAAATGATTTTTTCACATACAGTTGCCATAAAATAATAAAAGTTATAAAAGGTTTGGATAAGGTTCGGATAAGCAACCAAACCTTTTTTTGCTTATCAGAACCTCATCCTTAGTTTTCACACAGTATCTAGCAGTGGTAGCTTCACATCTGAGAAGGCAAGGTGTGGTGTTTTTTTAACCTACCTGGACAACTGGCTAGTCTCGGGGGGAAAAAAACAGCAGGAGGCAAGGTGCTTCATGCAGGTGGTAAAATGTACCTTAAAGGACCTAGACTTCCTGTAAACCTACAGAAGTCACAAGCAGAACCAGCTCAATTATTGGACTTCTTAGGTGTAGAGTTGGATAACCTGCAAGGGAAAGCTATTCTTCCTTAGGCAAGAGTATCAGGTTTTATTAGCACTGCAAAATCCTTCACACTAGGCCAGCCAAGCCCTGTAAGGGATTTTCTGCAACTTCTGGGACACATAGCCTCTTCCACTGCAGTGGTATCAGGGGGCCAGGTTCCAAATAAGAAACATTCAGTAACACTTAAGGGCCACCAGTTCCAAAGGTATGACCCTCTGTCCAAACTTGTGCGAGACACAAACACTTTGATAAGGGCACTAGAGTGTAGAAGGAAGAAGACAACATTAGAGAGGGCATTCCCATCCTCCAGCAATCCCCAACAAGTATTCTCACAACAGATGCCGACTTCTGCGGTGGGTCACCCACTTGGAGGATCTGATTATTAATGGCACCTGGGTCATACAGAGACTCAGGGACATATTAGCCTCCTGGACCTTTCTGCAGTGTTTCTAGCAATGCAAGCTGTTTCCTCCCAAATACAGTCAGGGTCAGTCTGTTCAGATCCAAACAGACACCACAATGAAGAACAAGATCCTGAAGGCTATAAACAGAAGCCATGAAGATCTGGAACCTAGCCTATTCCTTGGATGTAGAGCTATATGCAGTACACTTAGCAGGAAAAGACCATGTCCTGGCAGATTCACTAAGAAAAATCAAATAAGTAAACCATGAGTGGATGCAACTTGGCTGCACAACAGGAGTCAGGGTGAACAAGGTCTGCACACCAACTTGCTTTATGCAGGTTTTTAGCTTTATTGCCCAGTGGCACCATTGAATCAACATTAAATGTGCATAAATAAAGTACCTGTCATGCTGTGGAGTTTGGACTGCCCCAGCGCTTCGCCTCACCAAGCTTCGTCAGGGGGGTGGAGACAGGTGTGAATTGCAGGTATTAAACAGTTACTTAACTAATGACATCACACATTTGAATTGCATCACAGCATGATAATTAAAACAAAAAACTTTAACATCACTAGTGAACTTCATAAACACCACTTCCTGTTGTTACCACAAATTAATTTGAATGCAAAAACTGTACACAATGTTATTTAATTCAGCAGGGAAATAGCATGTGGCAAGAAAAACCTAACTGTCTTTCACTTCCTTGGACCCCAAGGCAAAACATGGTCACAGGTCCACTACTTAACATATAGAAAAGCATATCATTGCCCTTCTCTTAATTTGTCCCATGATCTCCCTTTTGTTTGAATTCCAGGGTATCCTGGGGATCTACAGGATCAGCATAGGTTCCGGAACCTATGGGCATGGGGGGCTGTTCCACCCCCACTTTTGCCCGTGAGCTTGCACAAATTACCTTTTTTACCCTGTGCTGTTTCAAACTTTAGCACCCCCACTTTCCCCATGAGGATCAGCACCTCTGGGAAAAAAATGGTGCACAGAGAGAAAAAGGAGAAAGCATTTAGATTCCAGAGGGTTGCAAGATCTATTTCTTTAGCTAGTTTTAGTGGTTACAGCTCCCCCTAGCTTTAGAAACAAATCTTCCTGTTGGTGGGAGCGTGACCACAGTCCAGAGTTTGAACTTGGTTCTAATTCTAAGATTCCAAAATTAGCATAAATTCCATCTCCAGGGAAACTCAATCCAGTGCACTGATTGCTATTGCAAAGCTTACTGATAGATCCCTTAAGAAGAAACAACATTACTACGGTGAGTAATTTTTCTTTTGTGAGAGGGACAAGTCTGTGACTGAAAACTGCCATTCAAACCCCAGGAATCCCTCACTTATGTTTACAGCAACAGTCATTCCCCTGGAATGAGCAGCCTCAGAACATTATAGTTTTATGCAAATTATGGAATTTGGAATGAAATTCAAAACTCTGCTGTGTGGTCACACTCACCCATGTCCTCTAATGTCAGATTTATTTCTCTGCCTAAAAAGAACAGTTGCCACAAAGTCTTTTCTACAATTCTGGCTGGTTTACATAGAAACATACATAGAAACATAGACTTTGACGGCAGATAAGGACCGCTTGGCCCACCTAGTCTGCCCATTTCCCTACCTAGAGGATAAGCTGCAGAGCCTATTTAACCAACAGCCTATTTCTTCCTACCCCCCACCAAAAATTGCCTTATGTCTGTCCCATGCATTCTTGAATTCTCCTACAGTTTTAGACCCCACAACCTCCTCAGGAAGGCTGTTCCATGCGTCCACCACCCTCTCTGTGAAAAAATACTTCCTCACATTGCCCCTGAGCCATCCCCCCTCTATCTTCAAATTGTGTCCCCTTACTCTTGCACATCTCTTTTTCTGAAAGATGCTGCCCTCTTGGACTTTGTTGATTCCACTGAGGTACTTAAACGTTTCTATCATGTCCCCCCTCTCCCTCCTTTCCTCAAGGGTATACATATTAAGCTCCTTTAGTCTCTCCTCATATGGCTTCTCTTGCAGACCCTGCACCATTTTAGTTGCCCTCCTCTGAATTGCCTCCATCCTGTCTATGTCCTTGCGGAGATGGGGTCTCCAGAACTGGACGCAGTATGCCAGATGGGGTCTCACCAACTGTCTGTACAGGGGGATAACAACTTCCTGTTTTCTGCTGGTGATACCTCTCCCTATACATACGGTTTCTTTGCTTTATAACTATTGTAGTGTTTAAGTATTATAGTTAAATTTTGATACTTTGTGTTAGAGTGTTATTTGCTTAATTTGCTTAGCTTTACCTTTGTCTCCAGTTCACAATCCATTCCCAGGAAATGGAGAAGGCAGATGCGGTTCCTGCTTTTAGGGAACCTCAGTACCGCTTTCTTACTTCTTAAAAGTGAACATAGTTTTTTTTAGATAACCACTTTTGTAGTTTTACTCTTGTTTCCACTTGGTTCCACGTTCTAGAAAATGAGGCTATATTTTTTTGTGGCTTTCTAGTAATAAACCACTTTTGAGGTACGTTTTGTATTTGCAGTTTTTTTTTATTTTTTTTTTTTTATTGAGTTGCTGTGAACCACATTTATATTAAAAGTCCTCCTTTCAATACTCGCTTGCACTTGTTTCTCCATCTCTGGTGGTTCCTAACTTCTGATCCTCACCCACCCCAAATAAACACCCCCATCTCTCTCAATCTTGGCCCTCCATCTCCCTCCCCTACCCCTCCTTTCCCTAATCCTTTATATCTTTGTACATTTAGTCCTGCTAACCATTACAAGATATCCTGACTTTGCTACTGCTTATGAATTCTTATCACTTTTGCTGATTCTGACTTGCCAGTCATTACTGTACCTTACACCATTGTTCCCCAATGACTCTTATTTAATTCCTGTATACATGATTTTACTAAAAAACTGTATGTATTCGTGTAGGTATGCGTGTATGTATGTAATTCTCTCATGACTGATTGTCCAGTTGTAATTGATGCTATCGCAAATTGTATATATTGTGGCCCCCATATTCAGAAGTCCCCTGCAAAATCGCACAAGTGCCTGGGCCGTGCATCTGAGATGCACCAGCCCAAATAACTGGTGCATTCAGAAGATGCGCTGAAGATGTGCTCATGCATGTCCAGCTGAATATCCCGAACATGCGCAATCACGCATCTGAAGATGTGCAGCACATCTCAGGCAAGGGGGACAACGCATCACAGGCAGGAACAAAGGGAAATGCGCTGGGACAGGTGAGATGGGCAGGACACATCTTTGCAGTATTCAGCCAGGATATGCAGTTGGCCTCATTGCACATTCTGATCCAAACCCCACATGCCGGAGCTCATTACTGGAATGTATTTAGGCCATTTGCATCTCCTGGCTATGCTTAATTCTAGCTTTGCAGGGCTGCCCCACTACCCCACAAAGGTGAATAGGAGGTACTGCAGCCTAGCAGGTAGGTGTACTGGGATGGTAGCGTGTGGGTGGGTGGACTGCATTGGCCTGGGTACAGTGCTACACTCCATAACCATGTACAGGGTCAGACAGGGGTACAGGGGACCCACCTGGACAGTGGCCACAGGGGCCACCTGGACATGCAACAGGGGCAGGCACAGGGTGACACAGGTTGATCAGGATACCACATGCATGTGATATACCAGCTCCATGTGCTGCATACAGTTACCTGCAATGTCCTACACACCCCAGTATGGGAGGTACCTGGTGGGCACTGCAAGTGGTGGCAGCGTGCAAACAGTGACCAGGTTTCCGGGTGGGTGAGTCCCACCTGTGAGCACCCATGGTGTACCACCATGTGTGTGTGTGTGTGTGTGTGTGTGTGTGTGTGTGTGTGCCACTGGTCAGTCCCTGGCCCATGCCATATGGCTACTAGTACCACCAGGCAACCTGGGCACTGTTGCCACTGAAATAACCCTGGGTACATGCCACCTCCGGGTGGCATCCTGCAGGCTGCATGGGTGCTGACCATGGCCCCTCATCCATGTGCTGTAGTGTGGCTGTCCACCCCAATGGTGTGCCCGGAAGGCACACAACAGCACTGGCATGTGGCTGCTGGGTGTCTGTGTCCAATGTGTGGTGAGGAGGTATTGCTCTCTGGATGGTGCTGGTGGTGACACAGCACCTGTGGCTCAGGGTTCATCCATCCTGGCATGACTGCTGTGTGTGGGTGCCTAGAGCATGTTCTTGTGCACCTCCGACAGCTATCTCCGGATGGCCTGCCTGCAGTTCTGCAGCCTGCCTGTGGGTGGCTGGCTGATTTAGGCCACTCTTTTGTATGCCTAACATTGGGTGGCTAATTTCCGAGATGCGCAGCAGATACACTGCACATTTTGGCTGAATATAGGGATGCATAGCGTAATCATGGGAATGTCCCTTTTATTTGCACCACTTACATTATTTACGCACAATTATGCATCCGGAGATGTGTGCCGCATCTGTCTTTCAAATATCATGCTTCGTGCATTCTTTGAGATGGGCAGAGCATCTTTACTTTGTGCCATGCATCTCCTTTGAAAATATGGGCCTATGTATTTTGTATATTGATTCTTGTATCTTTGTTACTACTTGCACAACTGGACGTTTATGAAAATGGGCATTTTTGCTCACATACTTTTCCAGTATAAAAAATAAACTTGACAAACTTGATAACTTGAAACTTCTTTTTTAACACTATTTGGGCTTACTGTACTTTTTTTTTTTTCAGTTGGGAACCAGAAATATCCATCCAGGGTCTTCAGTGTTTGGCATAACTGATAGATCCAAAAAGAGGACAGGATGCTATAGGCTTTAAAAACTGCACTGTTTGTTTTCAGCTCCTGGTAAAGTGGACTGCCATGAGCTTTGCTTAAGGTGCCTCAATCCAGACCAGGAGTTTTCCAGTTGTGATCTCTGTATAAAGTCTTTATGGCTTCTCAGTCTGCCTTCATGTCACCAAAAACTCAGATGAGGGTTGAGCCCCTCAGATTAAGCAGCAGTCCCTGTCAAAGGGGACAGGAAGAGTGCCATGAGCTTTGCTTAAGGTGCCTGGGTCCAGACTACTTGTTTTCCAGTTGTAATCTCTGTAAAAGATTTTGCCTGAAACACAAAAGAAAACTACAAAAAAATGTGACTACCCTATGGCTTCTCACTCTGCCTCCACGTCACCAAAAGGCTTGGGTGAGGGTCCAGCCCCTCAGAATAAGCAGCAGTCCCTGTCAGAGGGGACAGAAAAGAAAAATAAAGCTGCTAAAGATGGTTCAGAACTTAGGGTGTCCAAAAGGGTGGAAGCCTGAATGCAGTAAAAATAAAAGAGCCTCTGAGCAGACACCATAAATGGTGTCTGCCAGCCCAGTGGTGCAGAGGGTTGAGGTGCTGGTGCCTTACCTCGGCCCATGCCAGCGACCCGGGTTTGGGAATGGACTCAGGATGTCGGGGGCTGGCAGGGACAGAAGAGGATCGAGCATCCATAGGACTGCTCTCCTCTCCTGGAGTGGGGTAGTGGGTTGCCGTCGCACTGCAGTGGCCTCTGGTGGAGACCAGGAGCACTGCAGACACACGCAGGAGGGGCTAACTGGAAAAACGTAAATACTGCTCCACATCAGCTGGATGATGGCTGCCCGGCTCTCTGAGGCTGTCTAGGTCCTACTGAGCTTGCTGCCTCAGCAGCACCCACGGGGCCAAATGTCACGCTGGCGCATTCCCCCTCGGAGGAGGGGGACCCATCTGGTGAAGGGTTATGCCGGCTTTCCTTGGGGGATGGCTGCGATAATAAAGAAATAACATACACAAAATAAAAAGGAAAAAAGAAATGGTGCCTGCCAAGAGACAACAAAAATAAAAATGTGTTACTGTCCCTCTACCTGAAGAAGGAAAAGAGCCACCAATGGAGCTAAAACAAATGTCCTCAGCAGAGGATATGATGACAGAGGCATGGCAATTCCTTTAGGCATTCCAGGATATGGGGAGTGTAATGAATATGCCTGTCCCTCCTCCCTAGGCTCTAGTTCCATTCCTGTTGTTGAGGCACAGGTCAGGAAGCATAGGAAAACCAGGAGCAGTTATAAAATTCATAGGTAGCATTTTATTATTATCAATAACAGTAAAAATAAATAAATAAAAAAATGTTCATTATAATTATTTACAAAGGCAGTACAAACAGAGAAAACAAAGTCCTTCATCTGAGGTATCTCTAATTCCAAGTTTCAGTCTCTAATCTCAGTCTCTCTAGCAAAAATATTGCTGCTCCTTTTAGAAGAAGTCTTTGCCTAGCAATTAACTTCTTTGCCCAGAGCACATTAAGGAGACATTCTGTTTTTTGCAAAATGTTCTTGTCAGTTTCTTTGCAGAGCAGGCTTGCAAATAGAACTGGGTTCCAAGCTGGCCTCCTGCTGACAGCTCTGCAAAAGAGTTTGTAAACAAGCCTGAGAGGAGCTCAAACTGCATCTCAGGTTAATCACCTAAAGTCCAAATAGCTTTTTGCAACCATTTCAACTACATTTATTTATTTATTTATTTATTTAACCGTTTTACCATGAAAGCATACTGAGCAGAGTACTGCTCGATTACAGATGCGTCCTGGGGGGGCATAACAATACACATTTCCAAACCAAGGGATCCCAGTATCACTTACATTTTCACACAAAGATTGCCAAGTCTCAGTTGCACTTCTTTGCAGATGACACTGTCCTGTATACTTCTGGGCCATCGTTAGAAGCAACTAGGGACATCCTTCAAGCCGACTTTACGCAATTAGAAAAAAACTTAATCAATGCAAAGTTACTCCTTAATGCCAAAAGAACGAAAGCTATGATCCTACGCCCATGCTCCTCGCACGCTAGTACCCCTGCTTTGCCCAATGATTTCATAAATACTACCCTAGGTGAGCATCTGGAAATGGTTTCAAAGTTCAAATACTGTATCTCGGTTTCTGGTTAGATAATAGGCTTTCTTTTAATGATCATATCGATGACTTGGCTAAAAGGCTCAAAACCAGGTTAGGTTTCTTCTTCTGCAATATATCTTTCTTTCCTGCTGAAATTAGAACAAGATTGGTACAGGCCACTTTCCTCCCCCTCCTTGATTATGGCGATG
Source organism: Neoceratodus forsteri (assembly GCA_016271365.2). Taxonomy (NCBI): domain Eukaryota; kingdom Metazoa; phylum Chordata; order Ceratodontiformes; family Ceratodontidae; genus Neoceratodus; species Neoceratodus forsteri. The sequence continues at coordinate 665,075,093 of CM057458.1, forward strand.
TAATCTATAATTCCTCAGCTTCTACTAATCTCCATAAACTAGATGTTCTCTACCACCGCTCCCTACGATTCATAACAAACTCCCTCCCTCTAACTCATCATTGTGATCTATATGCCTTAGTTAGCTGGCCCTCACTCTCTGTTAGACGGACAGTCCATGCAGGTACATAGACTTTAAAACTTCTTCAGAACAAACTACCGCAATACCTATCCTCTTTAATACATATAGCGTGCAGTGTCTACTCACTTAGGAAGTCCGAATTTCTCCTACTTAATGTACCTAGAACCCGCACTTCCTTTGGGAAACGTGCTATTTCATGCTCACTGTCAACTATTTGGAATTTACTACAATCATTTTTGAAATTAGCCAGTATTGTCCCTGTTAACTTTTTCAAAAGGATAGTTATGGCTAAACTAAAAGACACCTGCAACTGTCTTTAATGAATTACTTTCACTAGGACACTACCTAGTGACTCTGCGATATCCCAGGTTCCATTCCTACACTTCCTCAACCCAGTTTCGCACCACTATCAGTGTCTTAGGTAGAATCTTTGTTGAATTGTTATGTAATTACTGTTATTTTCTAATGTATGCAATATATTGCTTTTACAAACAGTACAAACTTCTCTTCATGAACCGAGAGCATCCTGGGAGCTCTTTATCATTTTGCTTACTGCGTATTATGATGTAAGCTCTTATCATTATGAATTCTGTTTTTTTATGATGTAAGCACTTAACTATTTGTCTGTAAGTCAGTCGCAGGACTTCATTGTGAATGTATGTATGTCTCAGGACCTCCTTGTGAATGAGCTTGCTCAACTGAGTTTTCCTGCAATAAACGTGAACTTGAACTTGAACATATATTGCAGATATAGGAGACTGTGGATGCCAAGGCAGTTAAAAAGTTCAGAATATCTTGGGACAAACATAGCGGAATATTGAAATAAGGGAGTATACTTGGGGGGGGGGAGAATGTCAAATAATGGACAGACTAGATGAATCACGCAGTTCCCATCTTCCATCATGTTCTCATGTAGATACGCAAGGGGGAAGAAAAGACAGAAACAGCAAGTGAAGGCAGAGAGATAGCGAGAGGCAGAGAATTGCAAGACCCTCAGAGTGATCAGTTCCTAGGTCTCACGAGAACATTTGATTGTACAACCACACAGACAAGAGACAGAAGAGGAGAGGAAAGAACAGATCCTTGCATTTAACGCTTTGTGCATAACAAATGAGAGAGGGCATTACTCACCCCTGTCATATACCCCCCTCTTTAAGTGGGAACCTGTTTTTCAAAAAACAGGTTACCATAACTTTGTTTTAATTCTCTTCTAACATTAGCTTATAACCTTTACAGTTCAGTATATATGCAGCATACCAAACAGAGAAGTTTAAACTCAGATATTTTTTTCAGCCTTTCAACCTTCAGAATTCTCAATTCCTGATCCATATCTTGAAAGAAAATCAGCATTGAAAATTCTTTTTCCCAGATTTGTACATCAGTTTAAATTTAAATGGTTGTTGTGCCTGGTACCACTGTGTGATTCTGGAATTTTTATCCCTCATTTGGTTAAGCCAACAGAGAGGATTGTGATCTGGTGTGAGCACAAAGTCAGCTCCTAGCAAATAAAATTTAAGGGACTCCATGGCCCACTTTGCTGCAAGGCATTCATTTTCAATGGTGGAGTACCTCTTCTCTGTTCTGCAATGTCCTACTGTTATATAGAATAGGATATTCTTTCCCATCTAAATTTTGACTCAGGACTTCACCTAGGTCTACCTCTGATGCATCCATCTGTAACAAAAATTGTTTATCAAAATCTGGGCTTTTTAAAACAGGAGTTGAACATAATGCAGCCTTGATATCTCAAAAAGCTTCATCACACCCTGGGGTCCATTTCACATTATTTGGGTACCATTTTTTCATTTATTCAGTGTGGGGAATAGCTAGCTGGGCAAAGTTGGGAACAAATCTCCAGTAGTAACCTGACAGCCCTAAAAATGAACTGACTTCTTTGTTTTTGGGATAGGACTGTTAGCTACAGCTTCTATCTTAGAAATCTCTGGCTTTACTTCTCAATTTCCCAAAACATAGCCCAGATATCTGGTTTCCTGCATGACCAATGCACATTTGGTAGAATCAGTTCTCAGACCTGCCTTTTTGATTGACTGGATAACTGCTCGTAGGTGTTCCAGGCGGCTCTTCCAGTCTGGACTGTACACCATGACATCATCCAGATACGCATCACAATAACCTGTGTGAGGGGATAAAATACCATCCATGTACCACTGGAATGTAGTGGATGCGCCATGAAAACCAAATAAATGGCATGATGGTAAACTGATAGAATTCAACAGGAGTGACAAATGCAGTTTTGTCCCTGGATTCTTTAGCTAGTGGGATTTGCCAGTAGCCCTTGGTGAGACTGAGGGTGCTGATGTACTTGGCACTCCCCAATCTGTCTGCCAAACCATCTATCTTGGGCATAGGATAACTATCAAATTCCTGACACTTGATTAAGTTAAAATCAAGGCAAATTCTTATACCCCCTTCTTTTTTATTTACAATCACCACTGGTGATGACCAAGCACTTCTCAACTCTTCTTTGATACCCAATTTTTCATTTTTTATATTTCCTTAACCATGTCTGCTCTTAACTGCTCTGGTAATCTATGTGTCTTTTGTCTGATAGCGTGTGCATTCCCTGTCACTATTATGTTCTTGAACCCCTTATGTTCGGCCTGGCACTCTAGTGAAAGTACTATTATGGTAAATGTCTGTAGCAAGTTACGAATTTCAGTGGGTTGTTCAGAGGCTAAGAAAACATTCACCTTTACAGCATCAGCAGTTACAGGTTTGCTCTAGTCTGTCATAAGATATATCAATATCTTCATCAGTTTCTGGTAAAACTAGAAAAGCAGCCTGTGCTGATTTTTCAACCCATTTCTTCAGGAGGTTAGCATGGTATATCTTAGTATAATTGTTCCTGTCAGGGTCTCGGTTTCATAGTTAACTGTGCCAGTACATCTAAGCACTTTCTAAGGCCCTTGACACTTCATTAACAGTTTATTTTCTGTAGTGGGTAACAGTAGCAAGACCTTTTCACTTGGCTCAAAACCTTTTTCTTTTACCCCGTGGTAATAATATGCATTCTGCTGGTTTGGGGCCTCTTCCTGATTACTATGGGCAATTTCAACATATTTTGTCAGCTTCTTTCTCAGGGCACACATATAAGACATAATAGATTGTTTCTGAGTGGGGTTATCTTCTCATATTTCTTTTATTACATCTAGTGGCCCTCTAGGTTGTCTACCATACTGCATTTCAAATGGTGAAAAACCTATTGAGGCCTGTGACACTCCTCTGTGAGCAAAAAGCAGGTAAGGTAAGTATTGGTCCCAGTCTTTCCCTTCCCCTTTTACAAACCTTTTTAACATGTGTTTTAGAGTTTGATTAAAATGCTCAATAAGACCAGCTGTCTGAGGGTGATAAGGGGAGGTTCTTATGGCGCTGATACCTAGCAGTCGGTACAGCTCCTTCAGTAATGCAGCACCGGAATTACTACCCTGATCAGTAATGATCTCTTTAGGTATGCCCACCCTGCTGAAAATTTTGGCAAGCTTTGCTGCCACTTTTGGGGCTGTGACAGTATGCATAGGAACTGCCTCTGGGTATCGAGTAGTAGTCACATACTACCAAAATGAATCGATTACCCTTTTTACTTTTGTCTAAGGGGACAATCACATCCATTGCAATCCTTTCAAAAGGCACATCTATCAAATGTAGGGGAACTAGGGGCACCTTGTTTTTTTTTAGTCACTGAGCCTACTTTCTGACACTTGGCACAGGAACTGCAATAGGTAGCAACATCTTCATGAATTTCAGGCCAGTAAAATCTGTACAGCAATTTGGGAAGGGTGCGATCACACCCCAAGTGACCAGCCATAGGACTATCATGTGCTATCTGTAACAACTCAGATCTACACTTTAGTGGTATAACCAATTGTTTTATCTGTTCCAGTGTCTGAGGTTTAACCCAAACTCTGTACAGTAACCCATTACATTTTTTAAACATTGGTTCACCCTGTTTTGGTTTCACCCCCAGCTGCTTAAAATAACCCTGGAGAGAGAGAAACTATGTTAGCTTGCTCTGAAACAAAATCACAACCAGTTATCAATTTAGTTTCAGCATTTTCATATATTAATCCCTTATATCTATCAGTCTTTTGTTGCCACTGTTTCTTCAGGCATTTTCTTTCTTTCCTGGACTTCCGGATCTTGGAGCTGTGCTCAAACAAGTCAGAATCAAAGTCACTGAAAGGAAAAGCATTCCCACTATCCGTGTTTTTCTTTGCCTGTGCTCTTGTAATCACAGCTGCTAAAACTGTAGATTTTACTTCCTCTGTGATTAACTCACTAAATCTTGGAAAGCCATTTCCAATAATCACAGGTACATGTAACTTAGGTATCACCCCCACTTTAATTTGGTGTGACACTCCCTTAATATTCAGTGTCACTTGGGTGGTGGGATAGTATCGAGTGTCTCGTGGATGCATATGATGCCAGTAACTGGTCCTTTTTTACAATTCTTTCCCAGTACTTCAACATGCACCAGGGTCTATCTACTTCCTGAGTCTGTAAGTCCTTTCACAGTCTTATCTCCCACCTTTACATCTGTTAAGTATTTGCCCCAGTTTACTAAGGACAAATCTGCTCCAGTGTTACCCTCCGTACTACGGCAGTGTCTTGCAAGATGACCTGGCTTATTACAGTTATAGCAAATAAAGTCTTTGTGTACAGATTTGTTACCCCCACTAGAGTTCTTGTCAGACTTGGAGTTAAATCAGGAAAAATAATGTCTTACCAGTGCTTGGCTGTTAGCTCACTGCTGTGGCATCTGTCTGGCCATCTGGTAGTCTTTAGCCAAAGAAATGGCCTTTTCCCTACTTTCTGGTCGGTATTCTTTTACCCAAAGCTGCACATCTGTAGGCAGGATGTTAATGAACTGCTCCATTGCAAGTGTGTAGATGATCAGTGGGACTGTTTTGCCCTCTGGTTGGAGCCACTTAAAAAGGAGTTTCCAGAATTGGGTGAAGGTTTCTCGAGGATTGTCGATCGAGTTTTACTTCAGAGACCGGAATCTTTGCCTGTAGGTCTCTCTTGAGATGTCATATCGTTTCAGGATTTCTCTTTTCACCATGTCATAGTTTTCTGACTGTGCAGTGTCCATTTTGCTGTAGGCAAGCTGGACTTTATCTGTCAGGTAAGGAAACAGCCTGATTGCCCATTGCTGTTTTGGCCACTTGAAGGCTGCAGTAACCCTTTCAAAAGTTGTCAGACATGCTTCAATATCATCTGAGGGACACAACTTTGTAAGTTTAATGTCTTTTAGGTTGTTTGTGTTTTGTTGCTCTGCTGGACCTGTGCCAGATGCTCCAGCTTTGATAGCTTGCAAGGCATCAAGCCATCACTGCTCCTGTCGCCACATCTCTTCTTTTCTCTGCTTCTCGAGTTGCTGCATTTTTTTTCTCTGTGCCTGTAAATGTTGAATCTCTTTTTCTTCCCGCTGCATCTCCTCTCTTCTCTGTTTCTCCATATATTTTTGTTGTATAGCTTATCATTTGAAAAAGGCAGTCAGGCTTTCAGGTTCTGTCACTGCCTGTTCTTCTTTTTCCATCACTGTTGCTGGTTGTACAGTCTCAACTTGGACTTCTGTCTCTGCTAGTTTGGCTTCCATTCTTCTGGTAATCACTCCTGGGATTGTTGCTGCAGAATCCATACCTTTCTTCTATGCTTCCCCTGGTACCAGGTCTAGTACCCAAACACAAAACTCCTGGCTTAGAGTGTGCACATCGTAAATCCCACTGCTAATACCATCTGTCATTGAGACAACGGTCAGGAAGCATAGGAAAATGAGAATAAGTTATAAAATTCGCAAGTAACATTTTATTATTATCAATAACAGTAAAAATAATAAAATAAAAATTGTTCAGTATAATTATTTACAAAGGCAGTGCAAATATAGAAAATAACATCCTTCGTCTGAGATATCTCTAATTCCAAGATTCAGGCTCTAATCTCAGCCTCTCTAGAAAAATATTGCTGCTCTTTTTATAACAAGTCTTTGCCTAATAATCAACTTCTTTATCCTGAGCTCGTTAAGGAGACATTCTTTTTTTTTCACAAAATGTTCTTGTCAATTTCTTTGCAGAGCAGGCTTGCAAACAGAACAGGGTCCCAAGCTGGCCTCCTGCTGACAGCTGTGCAAAATAGTTTGTAAACAAGCCTAAGAGGAGCTCAAACTGCATCTCAGGTTATCCCTCTAAATTCCAAACAGCCTTTTGCAATCATTTCAACAGCATAACTATACACATTTTCAAACCAAGGGATCCCAGTATCACTTCCAGTTTCACACAAAGATTCACATATACCACAGATATGCAAGGGGGAAGAAAAGACAGAAACAGCAAGTAAAGGCAGAGAGATAGCGAGAGGCGGAGAATTGTGAGACTGTTAGAGTGATCAGTCCCTAAGTTTCACGAGAAATTTTGTTGCACAACCAGACAGACAAGTGACAGAACAGTAGAGGATAGAACAGATCCTTACATTTAACACTTTCTGCATATCAAATGGGACAGGGCCTTATTCAGCTCTATCACAATTCCCCATGTCTGTGGAGGAGGAGGTTGAAAATTACCATGAAGATGAGGAGGAAGGAGAACCCACAGAACCAGATGGTTCTGCTGAGAAATAATTTGGCTCTCCTCCTAGGCCTTCAGAGGACTATAATTCTCACTATACCTTTGTAAAGCATATTTTAAATACCCTCAATATCTCCTCCCATGGGACTGAGCAGGATATAAATTAGTTAGAATTCATGGATATGATGGGCTGAGCACCCACAAAGAGGTTTTATCCTTGCAGGCTGACCAGGCGGCTATTTAGTTCTGTCCTCGGGTGTCATCCGCCAGCCTGCTGCCTCTATCCTGCTGGTGTGGCGGGAGTACTTACCCTATGGATTTCTCCCCATGATGGGACCAGGGGAAGGGCCAGCCTGTCCTTCCAGTTTTCATCCAGAAGCCCCATCTACCCAGTGGAGTGATGGGGGGGCAGGGCATGACACCTTAGTGAGGACTTTACGTAGCCTGGTCCACTTCCATTTTCCTCCTCATTTTCTCACACTGTCACAGAGCCGCAGCATGGCACAGAAGCAAATGCACATGGAGGCGCACATGCAGTCCGGAACTGCGGCCTCCTTCCACCCATGCAGACATCTGTCTGCCCCCCGCCGTAGAATCTGTGCTGGCACCAGGCCTTCACTTGGTGTCCAGGAAGACAAACCACCCCTGTCCAGGCGAGGAGAGCTGCCTGTCAGCTGCTCATTTCATCTCTCAGCCCCCACTGCCAGCCCTCAGCAACCCAAACTCAGGTCACTGGCGTGACGCAAGGTAAGGCACTTTACAGCCCCTCAGCCCTCTGCACCTCCAGGATGGCTTTATTTTATTTGTTTATTTATACATATCAGAATTACAATCCTTTGAGTCATAGGCTCGTTTCCAAAGGCTCATCGTCAAGTGCACAGAGAAACAACAGGGTTACATAGTTACATAGACCAACACAGGGTTACATAGTTACATAGACAAAGCGTTGCATAGTTACAGCACCATCACAGTAGTACAGTAGTTTATTTGTTGTTTTTTTTACAAGGAGGTTGATGCTGCCCATTATAAATCCCCTCAGGAAAGCCACATACAAAGTCATGTCAGCACCTACCTTAGCTGCTGGCATTGACAAGAAAATTGAGAAAAAGTATCAGATGGACAAACAGGACACTGAATACCCATACTCCCACCTTGATCATGAGGGAATGGTGCAGACTGCTGCACATGATAAGGCCAAAGTGCCCCTTTCCTCCCAGCCTCCTGAGAAAGATTCCAGAAAATGGGACTGTATAGGCAAAAAAGCTTACACATCAGCTTCCCTGCTCCTGAGGCAGGCAGCTTACTTGGCTTACACAGCCCAATACTGGAGAGCCATATGGAATTCCATACTGTCACTGAGCGAAAAAGCTACTGGTGATTTGGGACAGGATGTTGCTGACACAGCAAGATCAGCCGTAGATGCTACATTGCCACTAAAAAAAATAACTTGGTTATCAGATTTCAAAATTTGGTTGCCTGAGAAATAATGTCCACTAAAAATATATTTGCTCACCAGATTCTGAAAGTTGTTGGCCAAGCTGACCACCAGCACACAATGTGTTTTTTTCCTGGTAATGCCACAACAGTTGGGATTGAGAAGGCAACTTGTGACTTATCTTAACTGACCTGTTTTTAGCTTATTGTTGTAAATGCATCATTGTTTGCTCACTCTGTACCCCTGTGAATATTGTGAATACTTGTAATTATTTTGTAATACTTCTTACCTTTCTGTTATATTTTGCAGTGTTGCTGTGTAATTAATTCCAGGTCACCCCTGGAAAAGGGACTTTTAGTCTCAGCAGGCCCACTCAGTTAACAAAATTTAATAAAACAAATAAAAATGTTAGATGCCAATTTTTGCATGTTCATACTGTCTTTAGTTAGAATAACCTGAAATTTGGCACGTGTATGTGAACCCCTCTTCCCCACATCTAGGGGTGTGCCTGAAGGTAAATCGGGAAGGGGGGGCCACAACTGCAGAAACACATACAGGCCATTTGAAACTGTTCTTTCCAGGATCTGGCTGCATTGACATGGTCCTTCTGAAGCCAGTGGGGTGCCATACTGGGTACTGGGCTGCAAGGGAATTCCCAGGTTACCACAACAAAACATTGAAATAACTGCAGGTCCACACAGGAACAAAGCTGCAACAAGGGATCCCATCTTGGCCAGTTCACAAACAATGTACAAAATGTGATCCTCCAGACCTGTGAGTCCACAATGGGGTTAATAAAGGTGGTTTTTCATGGTCGAGCTTACCCTCCACCAAATATAGTTATTCCCTGTGCCGGGTGGTCACTACTGGGATTTTGGGCAGCAGCACTCAACCCTAAAGGGACGGGTGACCCTTAAATACTAGACAGCAGCAGTTCTTCTTCACACTGACTCAATCGGTCCCACTACTTAGGCAGAAAGTCAGGCTCCTATTACTTCACGAACATACGAGATGGCAGGCCAGGGGGAACCTTCACACATTAGGGCTCCAACCCACACTCTCCCTCCTCCTTAGACTCTCCCTCTCTTCTGGCACAGGCAAGCAAATCTCCCCGTGACTCACTGAGGCAGACATCCCCACTACTGGACACATCCGTGCTGGCATCTTGACTGGGACTACCAGCTTCTCTCTGCACTAACCACTGAGCAGTTTCCATTCCCACTTTGCGGCTATGACCCCTAGATCAGTGGTTTTGACCCCTGCTAAGTACCCACTGACACTTACAGGGCACCATATTTTCTCCCTGTCTTCCACTAACCAGTCACTGCTTTGGGCACTGCAGGATCGAATACACCCAACCCACAGAGTCAGTCGCCCTTATCCATGGCTGCCGCCACATCACAACCATCACTGCTTTTATCCTGACCACCCAGCTAGCTGCATAATTTGACACAGGAGCAGACATTTGCCCCTGGTTCCACAACTCCACCGCCGCACACTCCCGCGGCATGGGAACTGACCCTCCTTTGTACCAAAAATGCCCTATTTATGGCCACAACACCAGGTGACCTCCGACCTGCGGACTGGTGAGTGGATTCCATAAATATTAATTGAGTAAGTAGGCCAAAGCTGACTGGGGCACATTATTACACCCAACCCACTGGGGTGGGTTACATGTATTTTTGGGCCCAGGATCTCTGGATCCTGAAGATTTGGTGGTGTTTGTTTTGGTGGTCTGAAAGTTCTAGAAGACTGACAGTGTGAAAACATGCCTTTAAGACCTTTTTGTTTTTCTCACAGATGGCTACACAGTTCAAGTTAGTTAGGTTAAGGGCCAAAGGAGTTTCTTAGCTAATTTAGTTGGAAAAACACATGTGCACAACTTTGTATTGGCAGTGGCAGCTGAAATACTTTCAATTAGAAACAGATCTTGGACTGGCAATTCTCCAGCTTCATTTGGCATTGTCAGTACTTTTAATAACAAACAGTTACTAGACTGATTTTCAAAAATTTTTCATAAGTTTTTGTTTTGTTTTTTTTGTGAAAATGTCAGTCCATTTTAGCGAATCTATAAACTTATGAATATAAAGCAAATGTGGTCCACCTCCCTCCTGATCCCATTGTTAAATCATTTTCTTGGTAGTCTAATGATCCACCCTCTTGCCCTATCTTAGTGCATTATATAAAAATTAATTTGCTGTTAGTTCCAGTGGTACCCCCCCCCGATCCCAGAGCTAGTACTACATGTAATTTCCCTCGTGTGAAGTGGCATCCCTCAACCACCCAGTGCCCCTAAACACAACCCTATGCTCAACTGCACAGCCAGCCACCATCTGCCCTGCAAGTCTAGTAGCATCGATATTCACATGTGCATCTAGTGTATATCAATACAGGATTTTTGAGATAGCCATTGAGAGTCATAGAGCTGTCCTCCAAGTCCTCTGTCGATATACACTACTTGTGTTTGTGTATTTTAAAACTACTGAACTTGTGTGGCACATGGTGGCTGGCTGTAGAAATGAATGGAGGGTTGTGCCGGACACCATCCTGGGGTAGGAGGTGGGGAACTTGTGGGATGGCACTGGACACCAGGGAGAAACTTTCAGTACTGGCACTGTAAGCAGGCAAGCAACCAAGGGAATAATTTTACTGTGAGTGGCACTGGGATCAGGCAGGAGGGTGTCCTTTAGACTACCAGGGAAATTAGATAAATGTGATACTGGGAGAACCTGGATCAGCTGGAGGGGGGGGTCACTAGATTATCCAGAAAAATAGGCTTGGGGTGTTGTGACGGGTCATGTGTTTTGTGAATGGTGTGCATTCACCCTAATTTCACGGCACTTAAATTCCATTTATAAAGTGGGTCTAAAAATCAAACAAATTACACAACAGATGATTGATAGCTATAAACCATGCACAACAGCACTGCACTGTCACAGAATTATATTTCTGATATATAGTAATCATTTTTGTGATGTATGGATGGTCACTTTTTTGCCATAGGGATAAAGTGACATTCAAATATTGCAATACCATCGATGCAACATCCAAAATGATTAAAGCAGCAGCATTCACTGGTCACCATGTCATTTTTCAATAATGTTGTTTTTCTGGCAAAAATATTTACAATACCAATAATTCTTTTCCATATTTATTCATTCCAGAAGCAAGATATTGGATTTTGAAGTTTTTAAAAGCCCCCCCCAAAAAAACACACCACACAATTAACTATCTTAGTACAGTGCTATGCTGTTTTTCATCAGAAACATGTTGTAACACCATCCTAATACATCCTCAGTATGACTCTACCATTTTCATTCAACAGGTAACCTCAACAGAAGGGATTTTTAAAAATTGCGATTGGCAGCCATCTTTAAAGAGATGGTGACACATTCAAGTGAACTTTAACAAAGCATAATATTTAGACACAGTCCAGGTTGTATTTCCCATTAGTTTCATATTTCTCTTCCCCATTATTTATTACTGAGGTCATTTGTATGAAAACAGGACCTTTGATCCTGAAGAGTTCATCTATTCCTGCTGCTTTTCTCTCTACCTGAGATCATAGAGCCTGCTTGTGACCTCAGAGTTCCTACCATGACAACAGATTGTGATGTCACAACAGAGGATTATGACTTGGAGTAGGGAGTAAGCTATAGAGGTAGATGAACTCAAAATGAACTCTAAGGGATAACAGTCATATATTCATACACATTTCCTTAGTAATAAATTATGGGAAGGAGAAATATATAAAATATAAAATGGAATGCAAGCAGAATTGTACCTAATTATTATGTTTTTTAAAGTTTTCTTTGGGGCATCAGTAGCTCTTTAATGATGTGAGCAACTAATTAAAAAATAGCTACTGTATAAAAGCTGTTTTAAAAAAAAATCCGAGAAAACTAAAAATACATTGTGGATGACAAGTATGTCAGAAGTACACTTCTGCTAGAAAACTGTATGATGACATTTTTTGCCGACTAACAAATCCTGCTGCTTTAATACTATTGTTCTGACATCAGATTGAGAGTGTTACAGGATGGAATGTTCAGAGATTTCCAAATATTGTATTATAAAAAGTAACAGCTAGGAAACTATCAGTTACAAGGCATATTTCATTTTGGGATTCTTGTGACATCACAAACCATGCAAGCTTTGCTGTCATGGTTTATTATTATACTAGGTTATTATACTGGGTAATGGATGGGAGAAGGTAACATGCCCATTAGTTCTGTCCACCCGCATCAGCAGGTCCAGCCGATCACTCCATGCAGCAACAGGGTGTCAAGTCTCTTCTTGAATAGATCCAAGTTGACTCTCTACTATGTTTCTAAGTAATCAATTCCACAGCCTACCAGTGCGTTGAAGGAAAAAATTATATTTCCCAATTTTAACAACAGTGTCTAACTTAATCTGTAGTTTGTGTGCTCTCAAGCCAACAGGCTTGACCTGGATTTCAACCCATAGCTCATTCATCAGTTCCTCTTCTTGCTTAATTTTGTACATAGCCAACAGATCTCCCCTGATCCTTCTCTGTTCCAGACTATATCGTCCTAAGCAGTTCAGTTCAGTTTATTTGGCAGGAAAGACTCCATTGAGCAGGCTCATTTACAAGGAGGTCCTGATACATACAATCATGTCATAATATGATTACACAGAGACAACAAAATTAGCAAAAAATATGTACAGATATTTACAGGATATAGAGCATTCATAGACTCCAAAGGTACAAAGTATATACAGGTAGATACATATACAGCATTCATGGAATCAAAAGGTGCAATGTGTATATAGGTAGATACAAAAGCCAAGGAATTGTTGGCAACAATAGTCAGAGAGTAAGTGATTTGTAGAGGGTAGTTGAAGCTGAAGGATAGGAGGGTGGGGGCGGTAGCGTTCCCAGGGGTGATATGGACCGCTGATGGAGGGGAGTGATGTGAGAGTGGTGGAGGAGGAAGATAGTGCAGACAGGCAGGATAGCTACGGGCAGATTTGGAGATAAGAAGGAGTGTGTGGCGGGGGATGTGAGGAGGGTAGGGGTGCAAGATTGCTGGGGGTGGGGAGCTATAGTTGATGGAGGGGAGTGTTGAAGGAATGGCTAGGTGAGGGTGAGTGAGTAGGCAGGTTGGTGCTGAGGGAGGGATGTAAGGAAAGGGTAGCTGGGGATGTAGGGGTAGCTGGGAGTAGGGGTGGGGGAGACAATGGAAGGTCAGCGTAGAAGGTAGGATGGAGGTGAGATGGGGTGTAGGTTGGTGAAGGGGAGGGGGGTGAGAATAAAAAGGAGAACCTAACAGGAGTTGTGGGTGCCCTGTGTGAGGCAAGGGAGGGGATGTAGTTTGGTGGGCGGAGTAGATGGGAGTAACATGGGGGGGCCTGTGAGGGCTAGATGAGAGTAACATGGGGAGCTCCTGAGGGCTAGATGGGAGTAACATGGGGAGCCTGTGAGGGCTAGATGGGAGTAACATGGGGAGCCTGTGAGGGCTAGATGAGAGTAACATGGGGAGCCTGTGAGGGCTAGATGGGAGTAACATGGGGAGCCTGTGAGGGCTGGATGAGAGTAACATGGGGAGCTTGTGAGGCTAGATGGATAACATGGGAGCCTGTGAGGGCTAGATGGGAGTAACATGGGGAGCCTGTGAGGGCTGGATGGGAGTAACATGGGGAGCTTGTGAGGGCTAGATGGGAGTAACATGGGGAGCCTGTGAGGGCTAGATGGGAGTAACATGGGGAGCCTGTGAGGGCTAGATGGGAGTAACATGGGGAGCCTGTGAGGGCTGGATGAGTGTAACATGGGGAGCTCGTGAGGGCTAGATGGGAGTAACATGGGGAGCCTGTGAGGGCTAGACCTGGGATACTCAAGGTACGTGGGAATGATACTTAATGGCAGGTGCAGATTTCGTTCAAGTTACAGGTGATCAGTGTTTTGAAGTTGCTTAGGGGTGTTAGATTTTGTAATTTAAGGCTGGATTGGACTTTATTCCAAGCAGTTGGGAGAGCACGGCTTATGGCCATATTGCTGAAATGGGATCAGACACTTGGAACGTCCAACATAACGTACGAGTTCCTGCACAAGGGGTATTTGCCGACCGATCACTGAAAGAGATTTGATATGTAAGGGGAGGAGTTTTGACACTGTAGCCTTGCATCATATTGGAGTCCCTTCAATCCCCCATTCATTTTCGATACTCTGCGCTGGACCCTATCCACTCGCTCTACCTCCCCTCTTAAATGTGGGCTCCAAAATAGAGATCCATAATCAAGATGTGGCCTGATGAATGACTTACACAGATGCATTATACAGGCTGCAGAATGATTAAGGAAAGCTCTTCTAATATTTTTGATCATGTAATTCGTCTTCTGTATTCATTTAGTACAGTGTTCTCTAAAATTTAGATTTTGGTCCACAAATATACTGAAGTCTTTCTCAACTTCCACTTTTATTATAATGTCACCAGAATCCCTCCGTGGACTTAAAGTATTGGTAATGATGGCGTTATATTTATTCTTCTATTTGTTTCCTTTTTTTCATTATGATGCATCCTATTCTTTGTAATGAGTTATTACTGAATTTGTTTTCTGTCACATCCCAGGTATTTGTTTTCCCACCAGGATACACTAGGAATGATTATTTTTTTCAACTTAGTGTGCCTTTCTGGTTTATAAAGTTTAAAGAACACTTTTCCTGGTACTAAAAAGTGGAAATGTGGAGCTCCCTTACTTCAATGGGAGCTCCAGCACGATGTTTTAAAAAAATGTTCTATTTGTTCTGAAGGGAAGGGATTGTGCTGTGCCCCAAAGAGCTGGCAGCACGGTCCCTTTCCATTTCCTGACTCTCAGATCTGCGTCCATGCTTCGGTGTTTTGTACGTCTCTGTAGGGAGATTGCAGGGGCACGTTCCATTCACTTGAATGGAGTGTGATTTTTCAAAGCTGATTTCCCAGTTTCATAATGGGTTTTGGTACCGATTGATGCCATGGTTCAACTAACAAGAATCTTGTTAGTTGAACCCTGGCATCAATCAGTACCAACCCTTATTAACAGAAATAATTATGTGAAATTTCTGCACACTGTGCTCTTAAAAACTACCATACCTATGTGGCATGCATGCTGCAAGCATGTTTTTTATGTTAAATTGGAACTGATTGCATGCATGTATTATGCACATAGCAAGCAAGTGTGCTGCAAGCATTTTTTTTGTGTTAAACTGGAACAGACTGCATGCATGTGGCATGCATGCCACAAGCAAGTGGTTACTTTTAACTGCACACATAAGGGGAAAAATGTTAAACCAGGAAAGGCTCACTAAGCTGGAGCTTGGTTCCAGGTGCTCAGGATCATACAGTATACAAGTGGGGGTTGATGAGATTCAAATCCAGGGGCTGGATTCACAAAGACAGCCCCAAATCCCGCAGCTGTGGGAAAAAGGCCTGCAGCACTGTGGAAACGCTGGTGTGGGATATTCTAAAAGAAAAACTGTGCACATGTGGAAATCTATAAAAACAGCAGTTGCAGAAATTCCACAAGTGCTGAAAATCTGCAAGTGCGGATCCACAGCTGCGGAAAAGGCTTAGGAGGCACAACAATAGGTGATCCATATTAGCTGGAGCAGTAGACTTTGACAGTCTTGCCATAGATGTAGCTGAAAAGACCCACAGAGAGACCGACAACCATTCCCTCAACTGGGACCACTGCAGCACCACTGGTACCAGCAAAACCATGCACCACAGTGGCTGTCTGTAACTGATGGTTGTGTTTCTTCCTGGAGTGCTTATGTTGCCTGCTGCAATAGCAGTTACTGCAGGCTATTCAGCCTCTACTGCCTGTGGGGCTCCTTCATGGGCTGCACTGGGTCTGGTGGTTGTTGTTTGTTGTCTTTCAAACACTACTGTATAGTGTGCTAGTGTTGCTGTAACAACTGCCACTGCTATACACCCACTGGTTTGCTATTACTTGTGCCTGACCTCCACTATATTTGCATTTAAATAGTTGGGGCACTGCATTTTGCTCAGGGATGGTTACACCTCACTCTCATGTGTGTAACAATTTTTCCGCAACTGCGGAAAAACACTGGCTGAGAATATCCTTTAAGGGGATGTGTTATACTCATCAATGACTTTTTTCCCTCAGGAACTTCCGCAGCTGCAGTTTTTTCCACTGTCCATAGTGTATTTTTTCCGCAGCTACGAAAGTTTTGTGTATAGCACTCAGATCAGTTTCCCCTTTTTTCCCACAGGTACAGAACTTTTGGGGACTTATGGAAGGTTTTGCACCTTCAGATTGTTTTGTGAACCCTCTCAGGTCTCCAGGTTTGCAGCTCAGTGCCCTTATGCGCTACGCTATACATCCTGCATACATACGGCATGCTTTTACTTCAATACAAATCAGCATACATCTGCACGCATATGGCATGCTTATAGCAACTGCCATATTTTTTACTTTTTGTGTCCTCTCCATCTCAGCTGCACAGCTGAACCATAGCACACATATCATTGGAAACACATGTGGTTCCCACCCCCCCATACACACACTGACACACAGAACTACTTAATCACTTCTGTCCTGCCTGTACTCCTATTATTTTCTCACCATAGTTTTGAATGCTTACACGCAAACAGACTTTAAGGGGCATACACAAAAGTAGCAATAACTCGACACCTACGCATTTACATGGCCAGTTTCCCCACCCCCCCCACATACACACCCACTGTAACGGGTGTGGCCACTCCATTACAGACAACCCACCAAGCATAGGTGTAAGTTGAGAGTCTCTTATCCGAGCCTGAGTACTAGGGAGCCAGAGGCAGGAGTCTTTAAGAGATGATGTCCAGGGGACAGAATGCGGGGTCATGCCCCTTTGAAATGAATGGGGTAATGTTTTTACTACTGTTTTATACATTATGATGGTGATTTGGAGACTAATGAAGGCCACTGTTCAATTAACAAGGTCCTTGTTAGTCGAGCGGTGGCCTTCATTAATCTCCAAGTTGCCGTCATAATGTATAAAATAGTAATAAAAAAAAAGTCTCATTCATTTCAATGGGGCATGCCCCTGCGCTCTCCCTTGCCCTATGTCATAACACACTGAGTGCAGTGGTGTGGTGTGGTGATCAGCTTTACTGGGGGGGGGGTATATGCCTGACTATAGCAGGGCTCCAATAGTCTGTGCATACCATACCTCTCAACTCTGTCCCTGATTGCAAGGGATATCCCTCATTTTACCCCAGAAAACTGCTCTGTCCCTCATTCATCCATCACGGAAAACATGCTGCTCATATAGAGGATGTCCTGTAAATTTCTTCTTTATGGCAGGGGTGCCATTTCAGATTTCAACGAGGGGGGCCAACAACTAGTGGAGGCCAGGTGCCAGTTAGCCCATAGAAGGCAAGCTCTGGTACATCTGGAACATCTCTAAAAGATAAAACTAATTTGTTGTGATTGAAAAGTGGTATGCAAAACAGGAAAAATTCAATTGTATAAGATTCATCCATCTACCGAGGGACAAAATCTGAGACTGTAACTGTAACTGCCTGTCAAGAACCTCCACACATTCGCACAAACACTGTGAGTGCGCATGTTCGAGCAGGCAGCAGCCGCCTGCCGGCTCGAACATGCGAGCTGATTCCAGCTCAAATATTCAGCTCTGCAGACTGGGGAGCCCGCCTGGCCCGTTCTTCTACAAACAACAACAGCAACCTTAGGTTGTCAGGTCAAGGCACACCACACACTTGCTTGCAGCCTTTATTTCAGCTATAAATATAATAAAGATTAACACATTTTAATTAATTGACTTTCAGGCATAAACCACCACACCGACTCTTGAGTCTCTCTCTCGATGCTCACTCAGCTGTCTCTTTTTACTTCACACAGTCAGTCAGTCTCTGTGAGCAATCAGGATTTTCTGATTTAGGCATTTAGCACATTTTATCATTCTCTTACACAGACTTCAAGCCCGTAACCTGGAGCAGCGCATCAGATCTGGGCCTAAACCCACCCAGTTACTAACCACTTTTTTTTTCTTGGCTGAAGTTCTGAACCCAGAAAAGAAAATCTGCCCTGATCTCTCTCTCTCTCTCTCTCTGACTCCATTCCTTTCAATACCTGTTCCATATGGGTCGTGAAGCTACCAAAAGGCACAGAAAAGTGCAAAGCACATCAATATTTCAATCCTTCCTCCTTCCCCAATTCCCCTATAAAAAAATTATTTACTTTTACTTACCCGGCCATCTGGCCGGAACCTGTGACCTGGCCAATGTGTGCCGCCAGCTTAGTTTTCAGCTCTTTCCTCATGTGTCCTTCTGCCAGAAGCGACTGTCCGAGGTCTCGACTGTGGTCTGCAACCCAGTCACCTCACCGACCAACTGAACCCACCCAACCTGAGTTCTTGCTTCTTGCTTGGCTGCCACCATGGCTACTGCCATGCTGTGCTGAACAAAGCCTATGAAGGCTGCCCACACTGCCATCACTGTTGTTGCTAGCCATAGCTTGCTGCCATGATGGGCCCACTCTGTTTTTATTGTGAGTCTAGTAGTGCAGGTAGGTAGCCTAGTTGTCAAGCTAGCTTCTAGCTCAACCCCTGTCCCTTCAACCGCTGAGGGAGATGGAGACTCTCTAAGAGTAGACCAACAAAGATATGATGCCGCAATGCTACTATTGAGAACTCAGTGCTCACCGACTCCTACAAGCTGTAGTATGTAGCCTGTCTACTCTGTGGAGGGAAAGACAGTGTCACAACCGTGCGACTCGGCTTTGTGGGTGGCCTCTCTGCTGACAGAAACATAGAAACATAGACTTTGACGGCAGATAAGGACCGCTTGGCTCACCTAGTCTGCCCATTTCCCTACCTACAGGATAAGCTGCAGATCCTAGTTGACCAACAGCCTATTTCTTCCTAACCCCCCCACAAGAATTGCCTTATGTCTGTCCCATGCATTCTTGAATTCTTCCACAGTTTTAGACCCCACAGCCTCCTCAGGCAGGCTGTTCCATGCATCCACCACCCTCTCTGTGAAAAAATACTTCCTCACATTGCCCCTGAACTGTCCCCCCCTCTATCTTCAAATTGTGTCCCCTTGTTCTTGCACATCTGTTTTTCTGAAAGATGCTACCCTCTTGGACTTTGTTGATTCCACTGAGGTACCTAAAAGTTTCTATCATGTCCCCCTTCTCCTGCCTTTCCTCAAGGGTATACATATTAAGCTCCTTTAGTCTCTCCTCATGACTTCTCTTGCAGACCCTGCACCATTTTAGTTGCTCTCCTCTGGACTGCCTCCATCCTGTCTATGTCCTTGCGGAGATGGGGTCTCCAGAACTGGATGCAGTACTCCAGATGGGGTCTCACCAACTGTTTGTACAGAGGGATAACAACTTCCTGTTTTCTGCTGGTGATGCCTCTCCCTATACATCCCAGTATCCCCCCAGCCCTCCCTACTGCCTTCTCACATTGCTTGCTAACCTTAAGGTCATCTGATATGATTACCCCCAGGTCCCTTTCCATTTTTGTTGTTGTTACTACCTCCCTGTCTATCTTCCCCTGGGTTTTTGTTTCCCAAGTGTATTATTTTGCACTTCTTTGCATTGAATCCAAGCTGCCATATTTCTGACCATTCCTCCAACCTTGCCAAGTCCCTTCTCATCCTTTCCACACCTTGTGTATCAGCCCTGTTGCAGATCTTTGTATCATCTGCAAAGAGGCATACTTTTCCTTCCAGTCCCTCTGCAATGTCACTTATAAAGACATTAAAAAGGACTGGACCCAGTACTGAACCCTGGGTGTACCCACTGGTAACCCTCTTCTTCAGCGTGGACTCCATTTACAATTACCTTCTGTGTCCTGTTGTCCAGCCAATGTTTTACCCAGGCTACACCCTGGGACCCACTCCCAGGCTGGTTAATTTGATTATTAATCTTGTGTGGGACTGTGTCAAATGCCTTGCTAAAGTCTAGGTAGGCCATGTTCACAGCCCTCCCGGTCTACTACTTTGGTCACCCAGTCAAAGAAATCAATTTGATTTGTCTGACATGACCTTCCTGCTGTGAACCCATGCTGCCTTGGGTCCTGTGCCCCACTTTCCTCTAGGTACTCAACAATTCTTTCCATGAAGTGATTCCATCACTTTCCCTACCACAGAGTCAAACTGACATGAAACATAGAATTTGACAGCAGATAAGGACCGCTTGGCCCACCTAGTCTGCCCATTTTCCTACCTAACAGATTAGCTGCAGATCCTAGTTAACCAACAGCTTACTTCCTCTTACCCCCACTACTAGGACTGCCTTATGCTTGTCCCATGCATTCTTGAATTCTCCCACTGTTCAGACTCCACGACCTCCTCAGGGAGGCTGTTCCATGCATCCACAACCCTCTCTGTGAAAAGTACTTCCTCACATTACCTCTGAGCTGTCCCTCTATCTTCAAATTGTGTCCCTTGTTCTTGCACATCTCTTTTTCTGAAAGATGCTACCCTCTTGGACTTTGTTGATTCCCTTGAGGTACTTGAACATTTCTATCATGTCCCTCTCTCCCTTCTTTCCTCAAGGGGTATACATATTAAGCTCCTTTAGTCTTTCTTTGTATGTCTTCTGGTGCAGACCCTGCACCATTTTGGTTGCCCTCCTCTGGACAGCCTCCACTCTGTCTATGTCTTTGTGGAGATGGGGTCTCCAGAACTGCACACAGTACTCCAGATGGGGTCTCACCAACTGTCTGTACAGAGGGATAACAACTTCCTGTTTTCTAGTATTGATGCCTCTTCCTATGTATCCCAGTATCCCCCAGCCTTCCTTACTGCCTTCTCACATTGCTTGACCACCTTTAGGTCATCTGATATAATTACCCCCAGGTCCCTTTCTGTTTTTACTGATGTCAGTATCTCACTCACCATTGTGTACGCTTCCCCTGGGTTTTTGTTTCCCATGTGCATTATCTTGCACTTCTTTGCATTGAATCTGAGCTGCCATACATTTGACCATTCCTCCAACCTTGCCAAGTCCCTTCTCATCCTTTCCACTCCATCTTGTGTATCAACCCTGTTGCAGATCTTTGTGTCGTCTGCAAAGAGACATACTTTTCCTTCCAGTTCCTCTGCAATGTCACTTATAAAGACATTAAAAAGGACTGGTCCCAGTACTGAACCCTGTGGTACCCCACTAGTAACCCTCTTTTCTTCACTGTGTACTCCATTTACTACTACCATTTGCGTCCTGTTGTCTAGCCAATTTTTTATCTAGGCTACCACCTTGGGACCCACTCCAAGGCTGGCTAACTTGTGTATTGATCTTTTGTGTGGGACTGTATCAAATGCCTTGCTAAAATCTAGGTAGGCCATGTCCACAACCCCTGTAGTTTCCTGCCACTGTCTTGCTCCCACTTTTGTGAAGGGGAATCACATCCGCCTTCTTCCAGTCCTCAGATACCACACCATCCTCCCATGATTTGTTAAAAAGGGTAGTCAGTGGTGTCACTAGATCTTCCCTTGTCAGTCTTCACCATTCATTACTGCTGGGTGTAAGCCGGGGCGTACCATGCGGGAGTTTTTTTTTTTTTAGAGGATCGATGGCGCTGCCCCGAGAGCGACGTGCTGCAAAGGAGGGCGGCCGTTGGGCACCACAGACTCCTTCTCCATCTCAGTTCTGTTTCTCCCGCCATCAAGGCTGCACCTGCTATGCGGAGGAGATGTAGTACTACAGCATAGGCCACATTTTTCTTGAAGTCATCAAGCTCCTTTATCCTGGTTTTTCTCAACGTCGTCGACCAGTAAGACCGTTCTGTTTTCTATTATATTCGACAATGACGGGAGCTGTACTGTGTTTCTTCCTTAATTGTTTTGTATCATGTCAGGTTCGGGGGCAAAACACAAGTCTAAGGCGGGCTGTGCCCCTATGCGTCGGTGCTCTTGTGGCCGGCAGTTTTCCGTCACGGACTGTCATGATGTTTGTCTTCGGTGCCTGGGACCCTACCATGATATGGATCATTGCGATGCCTGCTTCTCCATGGATCGCCGTGTGTTAGAAGTCCGCACGTTTAAAGTCAGAAGAGCTCTGCCAACTTTCGGAGGATGGCGTCGCCCGCGGGCCTCACAGGCTAGATCTCTTGACCCTTCCTCTGGGTCCCCTCCCGGGTCTGTACTGCCCGGCGAGGAGGGAACCTCCTCTGCCTCCAGCCTTGCCGAGGAGGAGGTTTCTTCTTTGGTGCAGGAGGAACAGTGTGATCCCTCCTGGGATCATGCCATTGGTGCTGTCCCAGCAGTCACCTCCATGGAGGTGCAGGCTCCCCCGGTGTCGCGGCCCCCAGTTGTGGGGCCCGGCTCTGGTGGACCCTCATTCTTGTCTGCCCTTGTCGCCATGGAGTCTGAGGCAGCATGCGGTGCCAGTGACTCGGGTGGAGCCATTTGGCTGTGCCATTCTGAGTCTCGGTGCCACTCATGGCACCGGGGACTCGGGCAGCACCATCAGCGGTGCCGTTCTGGATCTCAGCACCGTCCGTGGTGCCGGGGACTCGGATGGTGCCGTTCGCGGTGCAGCCCGGGTTCCTGGTGCCAACGGAGGTGCGGCTGACTCCGCTGGTGTCATTGGCGTCGCGGCCTTCGGCGGTACCAGGCCTGGTGCTGCTCTGGGGAGGTTCCTATGGTTGTTGCGGTGGAGTCTTCCCTTGTTGTCCCCTCCTCCTTGGAGGAGGATTCAGGTGAGGACCCAGACTGGTGACTGGAGTCTTCTGACTGGAAGCCTCCTGTAGGTTGCAGGGCTAGACGTTCCAGTGTTCCTCTTCCTGAGTCCCCGGAGTTGGTTAACCCAGATGATTCCATGGTTAGGAGTGGCCTGGAGTCTTCTGTAGTGGACCCTTCAGGAGTTCCGGAGAGGATACCCTCTTCTCAGAGGTCCCAGGCAGCTACCATCTCTGGTGCTGCTGGGGTCCTTCGGCAGAGGAGAGAGGACTCTGCCTCCGCGAGTTCTCTTTGGGGTCTCACTCAGCAGGGACCTCCATCACTGGTTACGAAGAAGAGGGCTGCTTCAGAGTCTGAAGGATTGAGGGGTAGAGGTCAGGAGCGGTGATGATCCCCCACCACCTTGCGGGGAGTGGGGAGGAGTCACAGTGCCAATCCTCACCTTTCTCTTAAGGTCTCTACAGCACCTTCTGGTGGCGATGCTGAGGGTTGCCCTTCTGGACTCATGCAATCCCAGGCGTGTCACAGGGGAGATTCCCCTTCAGGGCTCTTCCTGGAGTTGCCTCTTTCCCTGTTTACTACGCAACCCGGCATGATCTCAGGGTCCCCAGTCTTGGCGGCATCGCTACCTGGATCCCAGAGCCCTGGCAGAGGCCAGGCACATGTTATTAGGTGCCCCTCGCTCATCCCTCTGCAACCACCTTCCTCTGTCCCAGGCCATGTAGGACCCACTGGGCCATTAACTGGGGAGACGTTCAGAGCTACTGCGGTGGCCTTCCCTGTCCTATGTCAGGGCCATGGATGAACAGGTTTTCCACCTGTCCCCCCCACCGCAGGAGTCTTCTGAGCATTCGAGCTCCACTTCCTCCTCGTCTTCCTCCTCCGAGGAAGAGGAACTTTCTGTTCACCTTTCCTCTGACACTGATTTCACTGACTATCAGCGTTTCCTTTTGATGATGGTTTCGGAGCTTCGTATCTCCTACATCCATAGGGACAATGCTGAGCAGCAGACGCGTGCTTTCCTTAGTGAATTCAGTGCTCGCCATCTGGTGGTGCCTTCCTGGCTGATCCCCTTCCAGGAGGCGTCTATCTGCTCCTGGCAGTCTCCAGCCACTCCTTCTCCAGCCCCGGGAGACTGCAGGAGATAGTATTGTGTCCCCCACGAGTCTCTAGGTTCTCTGCCTCACCTGCCTTCAGGTTTGACGTCCCTAGACACTCCTTCCAGGCCTCGGCGCCTGGTGCATGACAGGCCTCCGGATTTGGATTCTGCTGAATTCAACCAGTGGGGATGAAGGGTTTTCCCTTCCAGTCGTGCGTTGTTATGCATCTCATCTCTTCAGGCTCACCACGCTGCTTACAACAGGCATCTGTGGTCGATGCTGGCTTAGGTCTTAGCCTCTTTGCCTGACTCAGAGCAGTCTAGACAGGCCATTGCCCTCTCTGCGGAGGGTCTGGAGCTTGCAAGGCACCAAGCGAGGGCATCCTATGATGCCGAGGTGGCATCCAGACTAGTAGGGACAGCAATCTGCATTAGGCGGACTGCATGGCTGCGTCTCTCCAGACTGTCAACCATTGCTCAGTGTAGGGTGGCTAACTCTGCCTTCTGGGGGACCTGCCTTTTTTCCCACAGGGCGAGGAGGCTTCTTCAGGGGCAACCTCCCTCTCCCAGCCCACGGGGGACACCTCCTCTCCCTCACCCACCTTAGAAGTCCTTGTCTATTGCTTAGGGTCTCCCCCTTCCTACTTTTCACCAGTAGAAGGTTGAGGGATCTGTTCCTGCTGGGTCTATCCACATCCCCTATGGGGGGGCTTGGTAGTCGCCCAGCAGTAATGAATGGTGAAGATTGACAAGGGAAAATGTGAAAATTACGTACTTACCGTAATTCTTGATCTTCTCTTGCATCTTCACCTTTCATTACTGATTCCCGCCCACCATCCCCTCATGGGCCTGCTTCTTCGGCGTCTCCCCCTTCCTGCTCGTTCCTCCTCCTTCTATGTTGGCCTTTAAGCCAAAAAAAAACAACCCGATCTTGATTTTTCCATTCTTTCTGAACGGATCCTATTTCCTTAAGGTAAAGGGGGAATGAGTTGAATTTATTCTATCCTGAGGGAACTCTTTCTGATTGCCCTTCAGGGTGACCCCTTGGTTTTTCTTAACCATGTTGCTCAATTCACAGTTAAAGGACCATCCCTCTATGGCTTGAGTCCTTTTTGTCCTGGTCCCTCTGGCAGGTCTTAATCTTCTTGTATCAGTTCTTCTGGTTGGTGCTTTCCTGGCACTTTGATTACCTTGAGCTGATACTATTGCCTTGCCTTCAGGGAGTCCGATTGAGTTCCCACTCTATCCTTTTCGTAAAGGGGTGCCCTCTGTGGAGCTCACCCCCTCCCCTCACACATCTGTGTTATTCAAACAACATGAAGCCTTGCTGTATTCTGACAATTGCAGTGATTCACAACCTTTGAACTGCCCCGGAGAACTAAGAGTTAACTTTCCATGCAGGGCATGGAACACTGAGCTCGAGCTCGGTTGAAGTCTCTGTCTGGAGTGTTTTGAACTTAAACCGTCAGATTCTTTACTACGCCTCGCTGAACGGTTGCTCTGGAGATTCCTCCTTCAGCACGGTTTGAAAGTCGGTTAAAGTTTTCAGTTTTCGTCAGTTTTAAACTGAAAGAAGTATCCGCATAGTCGGTTCAGTCTCTGTCTGTGGTGCCGTGAGTACTAGATAGGAATTGTTCTGTTTCTGTGTGGAACTTGTAAAAGTGCAGTCGGTTCGGCTGAACTGGCCATTTGATTGTGAATTTTGTATACTTAGTGTGTGGTTACTGGTTCTTATCGGTTCTAAAAAAAACGTGTTTTTAACCCTTTTTTTCCAATACCCGTGACACGGTTAGGAACCGATAAGGGAGTCTTGCCTGGCGGTTGCCGAAAAAAGGGTACGTTTGGTTAGGCTGGCCATGTCTGAGAAACCCAAGAAAATAAAAAAACGGGCCCACTGGGTTTCAACACTGCAGTGACTGTGGGGAGGTCTTTGCTAAGGCCGATCCCCACACCACCTGTGTTTATTGTCTGGGGTTTGACCACCTCGATTCAGACTGCCAAATATGTAAAAATTTTCCCAAATCTACACTTGAAAAGAGATTAGGTAGACTGAGGGAAAGGGAGGCCGAGAAGTCTGCTGACCCGGATGGCCAGCCCGGTTCAGTTTCGACCGAACCAGAAGGAGTGCCCTCTGACCAGGGCGATACTTCTTAGGGCAAAAGGAGAGCCGATTCCGAGGGATCGGTTCTGACAAAACGAAAGCGCAAAGATAAATCGACTGGTTTGGATCCAGAGGTTCATGTTCTGACCGCTGAAGAGATAACCAGGGCGATTCAGATTGTGGAATCACTCCGTCCTGTTCCGACCGATCCGGCTCCTTCTGGCAGGGGTTCGGTTTGGTTGGTTCCCTCGGTTCAAGAGTATACCCTTGAAGATTTTTATGAACTGGAATTTGAACAGGAAGGGGAATTTGAGGATTATGATGTAAGTGAAGGTCTGGATGTGCCTGTGGAACCGGACATCTCCCCAGACAGGCCTTCAGGTGTTTCCCCTCCTAGGCTTTCTGAGTCCCCTTCTCACTTTATGTTTTACAGAAAGGTGGCTGAAACCCTCCAGCTTCCTATGGAGGAGGCTGTGGAAGATCAAGAGGAGCCTGATTATGTAGAGATGATGGACATCCCAGAGTCCAGGAGACTGTCTATTCCCCTCCATAAATCTCTTGGAAAACAGACACAAAAAATCCTAAAGTCTCCTAACACTGTACCTCCTGTGGATAGAAGAATGGACAAGAGGTATACACTTTCAGGCTCAGACACGAAGTTCTTATATCAACAATGCAGCCATGTTGGGGTAGTGCAGGCTGCTGCCTGTGACAAAGCAAATATTCCCTTGGCTTCACACCCCCCTGACAAGGACTCCAGGAAGATTGATGCCATGGCAAAGAAGCAATACATGGCATCTTCTTTGGGACTCAGGCAGGCGAATTACATGGCCTATGCAGCCAGGTACCAGAAGTCCAGGTGGGACACTGTACTGGTACTGGCTAAATAGGCCTCCCCCCCAGCTAGCCAAGGAGCTGGAGGCGGTGGCTGCAGATGGGATTGAGGCATCTAAAGTTCAGTTTCATGCTGCGGTGGACTCTAATGATGTTTCATCAAGAGTCATGGCTACATCTGTGGCTCTTCGGAGGATGGCTTGGCTCAGATGTACTTGCCTCTCACAGGACACCCAGGCTAAGGCCATGGATTTTCCTGTAGTGGGTAATTCTCTGTTTGGGGAGCAGACAGAGAATTACATGAAGAAAGTGGATGAGTACAGGACCACTTACAGGAGTGCTCAGGCCAAGGAAAGGCAGGCAACTCCTCAAAGGCAGCAGTCCAGGGGCAGGGGCAGGCCTTTTCAAAGGCCTTTCTACCAAGCACAGGCCTCTTCTTCTTCTTTTTTTCAGAGGGGGTTCTTCAGAGGGAGAGGCAGAAGGGGGATAAGCAAGCCTGCATCCATTCCTCAGCCTAAAGCCCCTGCCAAGCAGACACCCTGATGGGTCTGCCCGGGTCGACTCTCCTATTCCAGTAGGGACAGGCTGGCTTACTTTGTCCAGGACTGGATGTCTATTACATCAGTCAAGTGGGTCCTGGAAGTAGTAAGCCAGGGACTGGTTCTCAGCTTCAAAAAATTTCCATAGATGAGAGCCAGATCTTTTCCACCTGCAAATCTCTTGGAAACCCTTGCCCTAGAGTCAGAGGTTTCTTCTCTCCTAGCTTTAAGAGCAATAGAGAGAGTACCTACCCTACACTGGGGCAAAGGACTGTACTCCAGGTACTTCCTGACCTACAAAAAGACAGGGGAGTGGTGACCCATCCTAGACCTAAGATATCTAAACAAACATCTTTTAAAACCAAAGTTTAAGATGATAACTCTGGGAATAATCCTTCCCTCTCTAAGGCCAGGGGACTGGCTAGCCTCCCTCAAAAGATGCCTACTTTCACATTCCCATCAGGTGCTCCCACAGAAAGTACCTCAGGTTCGAGTTGCCTTCCGGCCACTATCAGTTCAGAACAATGCCCTTTGGCCTAACCTCAGCCCCAAGGATTTTCACAATGTGCCTGGCAGTAGTAGTTGCCTTTCTAAGAAGGCAAAAGATTTCCATATTTCCTTATCTGGACGATTGGCTAATAGTAGGTCAGTCTCCAGACCAAGTCAAGTCTCACCTACACTGACCCAGCAAGTGCTGACTTCTCTAGGATTTCTTCTCAACCTTCCCAAGTCAGTTCTTGAACCAGTCCAGCTTCTTACCTTTATAGGGGCAGAACTGGACACACTCAGAGCAAGAGCCTTTCTTCCTCTAGAAAAGGCAAGGGTTCTTATGGAACTAGCTTCTTCCTTCAGCCTTCAGGTATCTCGACCAGCAAGGCATTTCCTCCAGCTCTTGAGCCACATGGCAGCTTCAACAGCAGTGGTCCAAGGGGCAAGATTCCAGATGAGGGATATTCAGTTCCACCCGAGAGATTTCTGATCTCAGAAGAAGGACTCCCTTACCAAACTGATCCTAGTGACTCTGACATTGATCCAAGCCCTCCAGTGGTGGCAGGATCAGGACAATTTAAGACAAGGTGTTCCTTTTGTTGGTCAGCCTTGTTCAGTGGTCCTTACCATGGATGCTTCTCTCCTGGGCTGGGGAGCCCACCTGGGGTCCCTTACTGCCCAGGGGCTGTGGTCCCCCCAAGAATCCCTTCTCCACATCAATCTTCTAGAGCTCAGGGCAGTTTTTCTGGCTCTAAAAGCGTTCTCACAATCAGTACAGAACAAGGTGGTTCAAGTCAGAACAGACAACACCACCACCATGTGGTACATCAACAAGCAGGGAGGCACTCGGTCCACGGCCTTGTGCACGGAAGCCATGAAGTTGTGGTCCCTAGCTTATTCCCTGCAAACCTCTCTTGTAGCAGTTCACCTTCTAGGCAAGGACAATGTGCTAGCAGATGCACTGAGCAGGATTTCTCAGGGCCATCACGAATGGTCCCTGGACCCTCAGGTGTTGAAAGTGATTTTTTCAAGGTGAGGCACTCCAGAGATAGATCTCTTTGCAGACCCAGACAATCACCAACTCCCTCTCTTTTGTTGCAGACCTCTAGTCCTGGGCTCAGTCCCTCTGGACGCTCTGATTCTGAATTGGGAGGGGAAGTTTATGTATGCCTTTCCCCCCCTTCCCACTCCTGTTCAAAGTTTTGTTAAAAATAAGGTCTCAACCATGCAAGGTGATTCTGGTTGCTCCAGATTGGGCCAGGCAGCCCTGGTACACCCTGTTGCTGTCCCTAGCAGTCCATCTTCCTTTGTCTCTTCCCAGGAATTACAACCTGTTAACATCCTCTCAGGGAAGGATTTGGTACCCCAATCTTCAGTCTCTCAACTTCAAAGCATAGCTCTTGAAGAGTTAGAGTTTGCAGATCTGCATCTTTCCCAAGGGATTCTGGATATCCTCAGGGCTTCTCGAAAGCCCTCCACCAGAAAGACTTACAACTCCAAATGGAGAAGGTTCAGCATTTGGTGTTCTGAGAAACATATTTCTCCAGACACTGCTGAATTGCCTACGGTTCTGGATTATATGGTCCATCTTAATGGCCTAGGCCTCAGACCAGCTACTCTCAAGGTACACTTGTGAGCTGTTTCTGCATTTTTGTCTGTGGGGAAGCCTTCCTCACTATCTTCCCAGCCTGTGTTCTGTAAATTTTTTAAAGGATTGTTTCACACCAATCCCCCTTTTAGAGACCCTGCCCCTGCCTGGGATTTGAATGTTTGCATTGCTCAACTTATGCAATCCCCCTTTGAGCCTATGTCTTCAGCAGAGCTTAAGTACTAGACTTGGAAGACTGTGTTCCTGGTAGCCATTACCTCTGCCAGACGTATTAGTGAATTGCAAGTCCTGTCAGTGGAACCTGATTTTATCTCCTTTCACAGGGATAAAGTGGTCCTTAGAACCAATAGAAGGTTCTTGCCCAAAGTGGTTTCAGACTTCCATTTAAACCAGTCTGTGTCTCTCCCTGTTTTCTTCACTGATCATTCTTCCTCAGGAGAGAGGAGGCTACACAGTTCAGATGTCAAAAGAGCCCTTAGTTACTACATAGAGCATACCAAGAGTCACAGGTTTGACTCCCTCCAGTTGTTCCTCACTTATGGAGAAGTGGGAAAGGGCAAACCTGCCACCAAAAGATCTAATGCCAGGTGGATTGTGTGTTGTATACAATTCTGCTATGAAAAACTGGGAAAAACTCCACCCTCAGGCCTGAGGGCTCATTCCACAAGAGGTACAGCTGCTTCCCTGGCTGTGGCCAGGGATATCCCTGTCTTAGAAATTTGTCAAGCAGCTACCTGGAAAACAGACCATACCTTTACCAAGCATTACTCTCTGGATATCCAGGCTAGGAGTGATGCTCGGTTTGGCACAGCAGTACTTCAGAGCTTATTCTCAAAGTAGGTTCTGTCCCTCCTCCTTGGAGGTACTGCTTGGTAGTCTGCAGTTGTCAGAATACAGCAAGATTTCTTGTTGTTTGAAGAAAATATTACTCACCTTCGTAATTATATTTCTTCTAATGGAGTCTTGCTGTATTCTGACCTCCCTCCCTGCCTCCCCTCTCAGAACCTGTTTTTGGAAAGTGGGTGGGCAGGTGCAGTGTTGCACCCCAGGGGTGTTTTTCGCTTGCACCTTCCTCCCTTTTTGTTTGGGTGCTTATTTATTATTGTTATTTTTAGTACATTGGGTTTTGTTTTTAGGTTTCCTGACTTAAGTCTTCCTTGGGAACCCAAAACTTTTTTCAACCAGTTGACTAGTAGAATTTTTACAATTTCCACATAGAATGTTTAGTTTAGTTGGGCTCGTAAGAATCTGACGGTTTAAGTTCAAAACACTCCAGACAGAAACTTCAACCAAGCTCGAGCTCAGCGTTCCATGCCCTGCATGGAAAGTTAACTCTTAGTTCTCTGGGGCAGTTCAAATGTTGGGAATCACTGCAATTGTCAGAATACAGCAAGACTCCACTAGAAGAAATATAATTACTAAGGTGAGTAATTTTTTCGTACTTAACAAGGTGCTAGAGGACCTCTCTCTCTTCCTAGTTGGGCGCTCTTTTTCTGGAAAAGAATTTCTGCCTCAGCAGTCTGTGAGCTCTCAGCTAGAGTTTAAGGGGTTGGGATGATGGGAGGGTAGAGAATCTGCCCTTTGTGTCCAACTTGTACAGACAGTTTGGTTAAACCTTCTTTCAGTCCTGTCAAGCGGGATCCTTGCTCCCTTGTTTTGGTTCCGAACATATAAGCCTTAAACTGATAGATCAGTGGGCAGTGTTCTCCCCTCCCAACATCCCTTGTTTTCTCCCTCTCTTCTTTTTCTTCCCTTTTCTCCTTTTCTTATCTGTTCCTCCCTTGGAGCCGCCCCAGAAGTGAGGCCCTGCGGTCCCTTAAGGTAGGCATTTTCTTCTTTTCTGTCCTCTTCTGGCTTATGCCTTTTTCAGTTTATATCCTTTCCTTTTTCTATCCCTCAGCTCTCTTGCCTCGCTCTCTTTTTCTTGTCCTTATTTCGCCTCTCCGTCTAACAGAACTGAGATGGAGGAGGAGTCTGCGGCGCCTAACGGCCGCCCCTCACACATCATGCAGCACGTTGCTCTTGGGAGCATGCTGACTCCTCTATAAAAAAAAAAAACTCCCGTGGCGGGTGCATGCCTCCGGCTTACACCCAGCAGTAATGAATGGTGAAGATACAAGAGAAGATCAAGAATTACTGTAGGTACGTAATTTTCATTTCTCTCCTTAATTCTTTTAGAATTCTGAGGTGAATTCCATCAGGCCCCATTGCTTTGTCCACCTTCAGTTTTAGGAGTTCTTTCAGAACCCTTTCTTCTGTGAAATTACTGGGATCGACCATCCTATCCAGAGTGCTTCTGTTACTTGGATTAGGCACATCACTCTCCTCCTCATTTGTGAATACTGAGCAGAAGTATTCGTTCAGTATCCCTGCTTTTTTACTGTCCCTCTCTGCCCACCCACCGTCCTTTCTATTCAGCCTCACTATCCCTCCCTTTGTCTTTCTACGCTCCCTGATGTACCTATAGAAGGTTTTATCCCCCTTCTTAACTGAGTTGGCTATCTTTTCCTCAGTTTGGGCCTTTGCTTTTCTGACTTCCCTCCCTGCTTCCTTCTGCCTTAACTGGTGCAGTTCTCTGTCCTTCTCCTTCTGTGTTTCCTTATACTTCCTAAATGCTATCTTTTTCTCCCTAACTTTCCCCGCCACCTCTTTCGAGAACCATAGTGGCTTTTTCTTTCATTTTGATTTGTTTATTTGCTTCACACAAAGGCTTGTTGCCTCTGTGGTGGCAGTTTTGATGTTTCCCCATTGTTGCTCCACCCCTCCTTCTAGCCTGTTTGCTAGTGCTTTTCTAAGGCACTTTCCCATCTTGCCAAAGTCAGCCCTCCTGAAGTCCAGTACCCTCACTTTTGTATGGCTTGGCTCTGTAGCTGGGTTTATCATGAACCACACTGTTTGGTGGTCACTTGTTCCCAGATGGCTACCCACTTTTAGATCTGAGATCCTCTCGCTGTCCCCATTTGAGAGTATGAGGTCTAAGATTGCTCTCTTATGAGTGGGTTCCAAAACTAGCTGTCTGAGGCATGCCACCTGTAGGGCATCGAGAATGGCCCTGCTCTTGGATGTGGCTGCAGCAAAGGTGCTCCTGTTAACATCTGGCATATTCAGGTCCCCCATCAATAGTATCTCCCCTTTCTCTGCCATCCTAAGGATGCCTTCGATCATATCCTTGTCCATTACCTCTCCCTGACATGGGTGTCTGTATACAACCTCTATGCGGATTGTGGTGCCATTTCCAGTCTCTAAGGTGACCCACAGTGCCTCCACTCCTCCCTGTTTACTTTTTTGTTCCATTGCTTTTATCCCTTCCCTTACATACATAGCTACTCCTCTCCCTCTTCTACCCTCCCTGTATCTCCTGTAGGTTGTGTACCCTGGTATGTTAACATCCCAGTCATCGTTCTTTGTGTACCATGTTTCAGTGACTGCTACGATATCCAGGCATCCCTCTTCTGTCAAGGCCACACGTTCAAGGAGCTTGTTTCCCAGACTACGGGCATTGGTACTCATTACCCTCCATTTCTTGATGGCCTTACCCCTTTTTGCCCCATCCCTGTCCTTATTGCCTTTGTCATTTTCTCCATTTACCCTTGCCCTTCTCCCTATTGACATCTCTATCTTGGTGTTTATCTCACTTACTACCCTGATTTTTGGGGGGCTAGGATTTCCCTGCTCCTTTCCAGTGCCTCCCCCCTTGGCTAGTTTAAATGCTTGCCAATGAAGCATTTAAACCTATTACCTAGGATCCTGGTTCCCCTCCTAGACAGATGCAGACCATCACGCCAGTATAGCCCACATCACTCCAGGTGGACCCCCAGTCCCCAATGAAGCCAAATCCCTGAGCTCTGCACCAGTTTTTCAACCACTGATTGAATCCCATGGTGTGGAGCACCCTAGCCTCATCCATGCCATAGACAGGCAGCACCTATGAGAAGGTTACCATGCGTGCTACCTGTCTAAATCCCCTCCCCAACTTCACAAACTCGTCCTGCACTGCTCTGATCCCTTTCTCAGCCAGGTCATTTGTCCCTAGGTGGACAATGACATTCAGCTCCCTCCCCTGTGCTGCTGCTCCAGCGATCCTGAGGATTCGCTCCCTGTCCCTCCAAGCCATTGCACCAGGCAGGCACCTTACCTCCCTCTCCCCTTCCTTTCCCAGTTCTACCCTCCTAACAATGGAGTCCCCCACCAGGAGTTGTTTCTTTCCCCCTGTGGGGTCCCATGCCACCTTCCTGTGGGTCTCCTTTGTGGCGGCTCCCAGCATCCTCCTTGGTCTCCACTGCAGGTGCCTCTATAGAGGAACCACACTTTGCCAGAACAGCGTATGAATTGTGGAGAGGTACAACTGGAGGGATGTGCCTCTTTTCCACCACCCTCACCCTCCCTGAGCCCACTGTGGTCCAACCGCTCCACTTTCTTGGCAACCTCTGAGGCAATGGCAGTGGCCCTGGTGGTCCCTTGGTGGGAGAGGAGGTC
This sequence comes from Neoceratodus forsteri, assembly GCA_016271365.2. Taxonomy (NCBI): domain Eukaryota; kingdom Metazoa; phylum Chordata; order Ceratodontiformes; family Ceratodontidae; genus Neoceratodus; species Neoceratodus forsteri. Next base: position 665,109,036 of record CM057458.1, read on the forward strand.
CCTATATCCTGGCCAACTCAGCCTGGAGATGAGCAACTTCCTCCCTCAGCCCAGAGAGGTACCTGCACGTGGGACAACACCGCATCCTCCAGAACATCTCCCGGAAGACTGCTGCTCCACAGCCACTGCAGTGCATCACTCCCATCATGCCTTATTTCTGGCCCCTTAACTGTTGTTTGGAATATTTACTCTTTCCTCTGTTTTTTTTTCCCCCTACTTACTTACTATCTCTGTGCCCTTTAAGCTCCTAATCTTCTTGTTCTGAGACAAGAAGTTCCTTTATTTCTCAGTAGTCTCCTTACTTGCTCAGAGTGTGACTTCCGGGGGTGGGGGGTGGAGAGCTACTGTTTTCCTTCTAGGATGGTGAGTCTTTTGTGGCTCTGTGATCACTCACTTCCTGCTCCCAAACAGGAAGTTCCTGTTCAGTCCCAGTAGAAGTATAGTTACAACAGCAGCTCCTTCTTCTTGGTGTTCTCTGGCAGAAGCTTTCTAGGGCAGTGTTTAAATCTGGCTTTAACCTGGCTTCCTTCTAGCTAAGCCACTCCCCCTACTTCACAGCTCTTTTTACACTTAGTAATTGCATAGATAACAATTCCCTTCATCCACCTGAGACAAACACCTAGATAACTGCACAGATAACAATTCACTTCAGCCAACTCAGACAAACACAGTAACTTTTTTGTTTTGTTTTTACCCTGAATTGAAGGTCCCAGTAGTAGAGTTCTAGTTCTTTAGTCCCAGTAGAGAAGCATAGTTATAACAGCAGCTCCTTCTTCTTGGTGTTCTCTGATCTCCCTGATCTCCTCCTCTTTGCAGGAGGATGATTGGGACGCAGATCTGGATTGGCTACCCGATTCCTCAGGGTCCTAAGGCATTCCTCTATCGTCTCTTTGTTTGGGGCCGATGATCACCATCTAGTCAAGTCATGCTTTATTTTTAAAAAGGCGCTTTTCAAATGTCAAAATGCCTGTACAATATGCACAAATAAAATAATTTCATCCAGTTAAAATCCTAACGATAAAACATAGCTCAAAATCCAGTTAAACAACAGCAGGAAAGGCTAGATCAAACAAGTAAGTTTTCAATGCAGACTTAAATGTCTCGGTGGACAGGTAGTCTCTTACCCGATGAGAAAGAGAATTCCACAGGGTTGGGGACACAAAAGCAAAAGCTCTGGCCCCCGCAGTTGTCAAACGGACCCTGGGAATCTCTAGCAATCCCTCGTTGACAGAACGAAGAGGACAAGGGGGCAGTAGGGACAAAGAAGATCTTGCAAATAATGCGGTCCCTGTTCATGTAGGGCCTTATAGGTCAGCAAAGTGACTTTGAAGGTGATCCTCCACCGCACTGGCAGCCAGTGCAGTTTGCAGAGCACAGGCGTGATTTGGCTAGATCTTGATAAGCCAGTCAACATCCTAGCTGCCACGGTTTGCACCAGCTGAGGCAGCGGATGTCCACCCCCGGGAGCCCTAGGTATAGAGCATTGCAATAGTCAAGGCGGGTGGTCACAAAGCATGCGACCTGCATTGAAAGATTATCAGATGGAACAAGGTGTTTTATCCAGGGGATGTTCCTCAGATGGTAAAATGAGGTCTTGACAATGGCTGACACCTGAGACTTGAGCGTCAGCTCACCATCAAGTATAACGCCTAGATTCCACACCCGATCTGAGGTCCTCAACTGGTTGTCCCCCAGAACAAGCCCGGACAGCTGACCAGGAGGTAGCCCCTTTGTCTGATGACCTGGGTCCACAACCATCACCTCAGTTTTATCCGGGTTCAATCTGAACCAGCTGGCACTCATCCAATGTTAAATCTCAGCAAGGCAGTTGTTAAAGACTGAGACAGCATCATCCAGTTCAGGTGCAAAGGACATGTACGGCTGAGTATCATTTGCAAGCAGTGAAAACTCAGCCTGTACTTCCTTATAATGTCTCCCAACAGCAGCATATACACCGCGAACAACATGGGAGACAAAACAGAACCCTGCAGCATCCCACATGACAGGGAGAGGGGCCGAGGACAAAATCCCTGATACCACTCTCTGGGACCTACCCGTGAGGAATGAATGGAGCCATCTGAGGACTGTACCCGACAGCCCACATATCAGCCGCAGGTGCTCCAGTAATACCCAATGGTCCACAGTGTCAAATGCTGCAGAGAGATCAAGGAGAACCAAGATCAAATGGCTCCTCTGATCTCTCACCATCAGGACATCATTAAGTACCCGAACAAGAGCTATCTTGGTACAATGCCTCTTCCTGAAACCAGACTGGAAGAGGCTGGGGGGCCCCATGCTGGGGGCCCCTCTGGAGCCACTCACAGTGCCACTGCAGTGCCTTGTATTGAAAGTGGCTCTGCCCTGGTGGAAATTGAATCCTCCAGTGCTGGGACCGGCACCGTTCTCTGCGCCACCCTGTTCAAACAACATGAAGTCTTGCTGTATTCTGACTAGTGCAGTTAGCCCCAGCCTTTAAACTGCCCCGGAGAACAATGGGTTAACTTTTCTATGCATGGCATAGAATGTTCATCTCGAGCTAGGTTGATGTCTCTGCCTGTTGTAATTCGAACTGCAACTGTCAGATTCTTTACTCCGCCTTGCTGAAGTTACTCCAGAGATTTCTCCTGCTGCTCGGTTCGAGGTCGTTTGAAGTGTCGGTTTTCGGTCGGTTTTCTACCGAAATTTCATTTCCGCATAGTCAGTTCAAGTCTCTGTCTGTGGTACCGTGAGTACTAGATAGGTTTTGTTCTGTTTTCTGTGTGGAACTTATAAAAAGTGTGGATCGGTTCGGCCGAACCGATCATTCAGGTAAATTTTGTATTTTCCTTTAGTGTGTGGTTACCGGTCTGTATCGGTTCTAAAAAAAACGGGTTTTAGTACGTTTTTTTCCAAGACCCGTGACACGGTCAGGAACCAATAGGGGAGTATTGCCTGGTGGTTGCCAAAAAAAAGGGTAAGTTTGGTTAGGTTGGCCATGTCTGAGAAACCCAAGAAAAAAAACAGGCCCATTGGGTTTCAACACTGCAGTGTGTGTGGGGAGGTCTTTGCTAAGGCTGATCCCCACACCACCTGTGTTTATTGTCTGGGGTTTGACCACCTCGATTCAGACTGCCAAATTTGTAAAAATGTTCCCAACTCTACCCTTGAAAAGAGATTAGGTAGACTGAGGGAAAGGGAGGCCGAGAAGTCCGCTGACCCGGATGGCCAGCCCGGTTCGGTTCTGACCGAACCAGAAGGAATGCCCTCTGACCAGGGCGATACTTCTTTGGGCAAAAGGAGAGCTGATTCCGAGGAATCGGTTCTGACAAAAAGAAAACGCAAAGACAAATGGACCGGTTCGGATCCAGAATCTCATCCTCTGACCGCCGAAGAAATAGCCAAAGCAATTCATATTGTGGAATCGCTTCGCCCGGTTCCGACTGATCCGCCACCTTTTGACAGGGGCTCGGTTCGGTCGGTTCCGATTATACCCTGGAAGAATTTTATGAACCGGAGTTTGAGGAGGAAGGAGAGTTGGAAGATGATTATGGTGATGTTGAAAGTCTAGATGTGCCTATTGACCCGGACATCTCCCCAGACAGACCTTCAGGTGTTTCTCCTCCTAGACTTTCTGAGTCCCCTTCGCACTTCATGTTTTACAGACAGGTGGCTGATATCCTCCAGCTTCCTGTGGAGGATCAGAAGGAGCCTGACTATGTAGAGATGATGGACATCCCAGAGTCCAGGAGACTGTCTATTCCCCATCACAAATCTTTTGGGAATCAGACACAAAAAATTCTTAAGCCTCCCAATTCCATACCTCCTGTGGATAGAAGAATGGACAAGAGGTATAGTTTTTCAGGCTCAGATACGGAGTTCCTTTATCAGCAATGCAGCCATGTTGGGGTTGTACAGGCTGCTGCCTGTGATAAGGCAAGCATTCCCTTGGCATCACACCCCCCAGACAAGGACTCCATGACGATTGATGCCATGGCAAAGAAGCAGTACATGGCATCTTCCTTGGGACTCAGGCAGGTGAATTATATGGCCTATGCAGCCAGGTACCAGAAGTCCAGGTGGGACACTGTACTGGCACTGGCTAAACAGGCTTCCCCCCAGCTTGCCAAGGAGCTGGAGGAGGTTGCTGCAGATGGGACTGAGGCATCAAAAGTTCAGTTTCATGCTGCTGTGGACTCCAGTGATGTATCATCAAGAGTCATGGCTACATCTGTGGCTCTTCGGAGAATGGCTTGGCTCAGATGTACTAGCCTCTCAGAGGATACCTAGGCTAAGGCCGTGGATTTTCCTGTAGTGGGTGGTCTCTGTTTGGGGAGCAGACAGAGAATTACATGAAGAAAATGGACGAATACAGGACCACTTACAGGAGTGCTCAGGCCAAGGAAAGGCAGGCAACTCCTCAAAGGCAGCAGTCCAGGGGCAGCTGCTGGCCTTTTCAAAGGCCTTTTGACCAAGCACAGGCCTCTTCTTTCTTTTCGCAGAGGGGGTTCTTCAGAGGGAGAGGCAGAAGGGGGATGAGCAGGCCTGCATCCAACCCTCAGCCTAAAGCCCCTGCCAAGCAGACACCCTGATGGGTCTGCCCGGGTCGATTCTTCTTTCCCAGTAGGGGGCAGGCTGCCTTACTTTGTCCAGGATTGGATGTCTGTTACATCAGACAAGTGGGTCCTGGAAGTAGTAAGCCAGGGACTGGTTCTCAGCTTCAAAACACTTCCCAAGAGGAGAGCCAGATCTTTTCCACCTGCAAATCTCTCAGAGACCCTTGCCCTAGAGGCAGAGGTTTCTTCTCTCCTAGCTCTAAGAGCTATAGAGAGAGTACCTACCTTACACTGGGGCAAAGGACTGTACTCCAGGTACTTCCTAACCCCCAAAAAGACAAGAGAGTGGCGACCCGTCCTGGATTTAAGATACCTGAACAAACATCTTTTGAAGCCAAAGTTCAAGATGATAACTCTGGGAATTATCCTTCCCTCTCTAAGGTCAGGGGACTGGCTAGCCTCCCTGGACCTCAAAGATGCCTACTTTCACATTCCCATCAGGTTCTCCCACAGAAAGTACCTCAGGTTCGAGTTGCCCTCAGGCCACTATCAGTTCAGAGCAATGCCCTTTGGTCTAACCTCAGCCCCAAGGGTCTTCGCAAAGTGCCTGGCAGTAGTTGTTGCCTTCCTAAGAAGACAAAAGATTTCCATTTTTCCATATTTGGACGACTGGCTCATAGTTGGCCAGTCCCCAGACCAAGTTAAGTCACACCTGCAAGTGACCCAGCAAGTGCTCACTTCTTAAGGATTTCTTCTCAACCTACCAAAGTCATTTCTTGAACCAGTGCAGTTCCTCATCTTCATAGGGGCAGAGCTGGATACGGCAAAAGCAAGAGCCTTCCTTCCCCTGGAAAGGGCAAGAGCTCTCATGGAGCTGGCCTCTTCATTCAGCCTTCAGGTGTCTCGACCAGCAAGGCACTTCCTTCAGCTCTTGGGCCACATGGCAGCTTCTACAGCAGTGGTCCAAGATGCAAGATTCCAGATGAGGGACATTCAGTTCCACTTAAGAGCTTTTTGGTCCCAAAGAAAGGATTCCCTTACCAAACTAATCCCAGTGACTCAAACTCTGATCCAAGCCCTGCAATGGTGGCAGGATCAGGATAATCTGAGGCAAGGGGTTCCATTTGCCACTCAGTCTCATTCAGTGGTCCTTACCACAGATGCTTCCCTGCTGGGCTGGGGAGCCCATTTGGGGAACCTCACCACCCAGGGACTGTGGTCGCCTCAGGAATCTCTTCTACACATCAATCTCTTGGAACTCAGGGCAGTGTTTCTGACACTGCAAGCTTTTTACAAATCAGTACAGAACAAGGTGGTTCAGGTCAGAACAGACAACACCACCACCATGTGGTACATCAACAAGCAAGGAGCCACTTGGTCTACGGCCTTGTGCACAGAAGCAATGAAGTTGTGGTCCCTGGCTTATTCCCTGCAAACCTCTCTGATAGCAGTTCACCTTCCAGGGAAGGACAATGTCCTAGCAGATACACTGAGCAGAATATCTCAGGGCCATCATGAATGGGCCCTGGATCCCCTGGTGTTGAAGGTGATTTTCACAAGATGGGGCACTCCAGAGATAGATCTTTTTGCAGCCCCAGACAATCACCAACTTCCTCTCTTTTGTTGCAGGCTCCCAGTCTTGGTCTCAGTCCCCCTAGATGCTCTGATTCTGAACTGGGAAGGGAAATTTCTGTATGCTTTTCCCCCTTCCTCTCCTGTTCAAAGTGTTAGTCAAGATAAGGTCACAACCTTGCAAAGTGATTCTGATTGCTCCAGACTGGGCCAGGCAGCCATGGTATCCCTTGTTGCTGTCCTTAGCAGTCCATCTTCTCCTGTCTCTTCCCAAGAATTACAACCTGTTAACATCCTCTCAGTGGAGGATTTGGTACCCCAATCTTCAGTCTCTCAATCTCAAGGCTTGGCTCTTGAAGAGTTAGAGTTTGCAGATCTGCATCTTTCTCAAGGGGTTCTGGATATCCTCAAGGCTTCTCGAAAGCCCTCCACCAGAAAGACTTACAACTCCAAATGGAAAAGATTCAGCATTTGGTGTTCTAAGAAGAATATTTCTCCAGATACTGCTGAAATGCCTACGGTTCTGGATTATTTGGTCCATCTCAATGGCCTAGGCCTCAGACCAGCTACTTTCAAGGTACACTTGTCAGCTGTTTCTGCCTTCCTGTCAGTAGGCAAGCCTTCCTCACTGTCATCCCACCCTGTTTTCTGTAAGTTTTTCAAGGGATTGCTTCACACCAATCCCCCTTTTAGGGATCCTGCTCCTGCTTGGGATCTTAATGTTTGCATTGCTCAGCTTATGCAACCCCCTTTTGAACCTTTGTCCTCAGCAGAACTTAAGTACTTGACTTGGAAAACTGTGTTTTTGGTAGCCATTACTTCTGCTAGACATATCAGTGAATTGCAAGCCCTGTCAGTGGAACCTGATTTCATCTCTTTTCACGGAGATAAAGTGGTCCTCAGAACTAACAGAAAGTTCTTGCCTAAAGTGGTTTCAGATTTCCACCTGAATCAGTCTATATCTCTCCCTGTTTTCTTCACTGATCATTCTTTCTCGGGAGAGAGGAGGCTACACAGTTTGGATGTTAAAGGAGCCCTTAGCTATTACATAGAGCGTACCAAGGGTCACAGGTTTAGCTCCCTCCAGTTGTTCCTCACTTATGGAGAAGTTGGGAAGGGCAAACCTGCCACCAAGAGATCTATTGCCAGGTGGATTGTGTCTTGTATACAATTCTGCTATGAAAAACTGGGTAAAACACCCTCAGGCCTGAGGGCTCATTCCACAAGAGTTACAGCTGCTTCCCTGGCCGCTGCCAGGGATATCCCTCTTTTAGAAATTTGTCAAGCAGCTACCTGAAAGCAGTCCATACTTTTACCAAGCATTACTCTCTGGATATCCAGGCTAGGAGTGATGCTCGGTTGGTTTAACAGATACTTCAGAGCCTATTCCCAAAGTTGGTTCTGTCCCTCCTCCATGGAGGTACTGCTTGATAGTCTGACTAGTCAGAATACAGCAAGACTTCATGTTGTTTGAGAAAAATTATTCACCTTAGTAATTATGTTTCTTCTAGTGGAGTCTTGCTGTATTCTGTTCCCACCTGCCTCCCCTCTCAGAACCTTGATTTTTTGGGATGTGGGTGGGCAGGCGCAGTGTTGGCACCTTAGGGGTACCCCCTTTACACCCTCTGTTTCTCATGGGGTGAGATATTATTTCATTTAATTGTTTTTTGTGTTTGGGTTTCCTGACTTGAGTCTTCCTTTGAGAACCCAAAACATTATTTTTCTGCCAGTTGGCTAGTAGAAATTTTACAGTTTCCACACAGAACACCTAGTGAGTTTTGCTCGTAAAGATCTGACGGTCGCAGTTCGAATTACAACAGGCAGAGACATCAACCGAGCTCGAGATGAACATTCTATGCCATGCATAGAAAAGTTAACCCATTGTTCTCCAGGGCAGTTTAAAGGCTGGGGTTAACTGCACTAGTCAGAATACAGCAAGACTCCACTAGAAGAAACATAATTACTAAGGTGAGTAATTTTTTCTTCTCCAGTGCTGGAAAGCGGGCGGCCACGCCTGCCACTTCCTCAGTGGGTGAGGTGGTGCCTCTACAGTTGGTGGTGAGAAAGAGGTCCCTCTCAGAGTCTGTGGGGCTGAGGGGCTGGGGTGATGTGGGGTGGCCTTCCCTTGGAGCCCTACGGGGCTCGGGGAGGAGCCAGAGCACTGAACCTGCCTTCTCTCCTTCCTCTTCTTTTGGAGGGACCTCTGTAGGTGGGGCTAGGGGCCGCCCTTCTGGACCTACATGGCCCTGGTTGCCTCACATGGGGGATTCCCTTTCTGGGTTCAATCCTGACCGCTTCAGTCTGGTTGAACGGCAATTAATGGAGGAGACTAACAGATCCTTCCCTAGGGTTGGATTGACTGCCAGGTCTTGCAGTCCTAACAGGGGGCATTCTCACCCTGTGAAAGAGCTTCACCCCTCCCACTACCTTCTCCTCCCTCCTTCCCAGGCCATGTGGGTGCCTTGGGGTCCTTGACCTGGGAGCAGTTCAGGGCCATGGCTGCTGCCTTCCCCAGATACATTAGGGCCATTGATGAACAGGTCTTCCACCTGTCCTCCCAGGAGCAGTCTGACTGTGACTCTTCGGGCAAGTCGGCCCACTCATCTTCCTCCCATGAGGTAGAGGATACCTCCATCCACCTTTCCTCTGATGCTGATCGGACTTCCTATCAGCGTTTCCTGTTGAGGTTGGTCGACGAGTGCCATGTTTCCTGGGTGGTGAGACACAATCCTGAACAGGCGACGTGCGCTTTTCTGAGCGAGTATAGTGCAGACCACCTGGTAGTGCCTGCCTGGACAGTGCCTTTCCAGCAAGCATTATACCGTACCTGTCAGCGTCCCTCAGCCCCTTTCCCAGCCCTGAGGGACTGCCAGCGCAGGTGTTGCGCACCCCAGGGGTCTCCAGGAGCTTTGCCTCATCCCACTTCTGGACTGAGTCTCCTGGACACCCCTACCGGGCATAGAAGCTAGAGGCACAACCAGCCTCCAGAGGCCAAGTCTGCGGAGTTTAACCTCTGGGGGAGGAGAGTCTTCTCCTCGGTGCACCTCATGCTCTGTGTCGCATCGCATCAGGCCCATCATGCTGCCTACAACTGGCACTTATGGTTGATGCTAGGCCAGTTGCTAGCATCAATGCTTGATTCGGAGGTAACCAGGCAAGCCATCGCCCTTTCTGCGCGTGGTCTGGAGCTTGCGAGGCACCAAGCAAGGGCATCATATGATGCCAGTGAGGTGACATCCAGGCTGGCGGGGACAGCGATCTGCATTAGGTGGACGGTGTGGCTTTGCCAGTCCCGGTTGACACCCCTGGACTGGCGTAGGGTGCTTGCCTCAACTTTTCAGGGGACACACCTTTTCTCCCTCAGGGTGAGATGGCAACTTCAGGGGCAACTTCCTTCTCCTGGGCAAAGGGAGACCCCATCTCACCCTGGCCAGTGAGGGTCCCCTCTCCCTGTGTTTCTCCCCCACAGGGGACTGAGGGAGCCCTCTCCCTCAGGGGGTGCCATATTCCCTTTGGGGGGCTTGTTAATCACCCACCAGTAATGAATGGTGAAGACTGATACATATAAGATATGAAAATTATGTACTTACTGTAATTGTTGATCTTTCTGTTTATCTTCACCATTCATCACTGTTTCCTGCCCACCTTCCCTTCTTGGGCTTCAGCCTCTGGGCAGTGCCTCCTCCCTGCTTGCCTTCCCCCAATTGAGGCTAATTGTGAGCCTAGTCCTGCTGGCATCTCTGGGTCCTCTGATCCTTCGGGTGAAGTTACAAGGATTCACCTTTGCGGGAGGGTAAGCAGGAGTGCTTGCCCTCCTATGGTAGGGGCTCGCTGGGGCCCTCTTCTCACGGTCCTGATGGGGAGCCCCTCTCCCATTCCGGATTGTCTAGACCCTTCCTCTTGAGGGCCCAGATGTGCCACCTCTGGTCAAGTTAACCCTTGGGGTCCTCATTTGGATTGCTGGGAGACTGAAAGGCCCCCCAGGGACCTCAAGTCTCTTTTCTTTCTGGGACAGTGATTCCTCTCTTGCTGGTTAACCCAGCTGGGTTTCCCTGGGCAGGGTCCCACTCTTTAAAAAAAAAAAAAAAGGGGTAATTTTCCTCCGGACATCCTCTTGCCCCTCCTGCCATCTGGCTCAGAGTGTGTGACGTCTGTTACTTCAAGCCTAAGAGCCCTTCTGTTGAAGGAGTCTTTCTTAGAGGGGCATCCTGCCCCAGGGTGGGTCCGGTCCCTACCCTAGTGTAAATTAGGGACAAGAGTGGGAAACGCTTGACATCTCCTCTGGACCGGGGGGATGCACCTTCAAGCCTGGTGCCCTGGCTTATGTTCTGCTCTATTGGACCGATGTCCAGTTGGTCCCTTACCTCTTGCCTTCAAATCCAACATGAAGGTTTGTGCTTCTTGCTCCTTTCCCTCAATGGAGCTTAAAAAAAAAAAGATTGGGTGAGTGGAATAGTTCAGAAGTGGCCCCCCCCCCCCTTGGTCCCCAGATAGTCACTTGGACCTCTGCTGTGGTGTCATTGGTTCTCTCTTCTCCTCTCTATCTTTTTATACTCTTTATTTCAGTCTCTCTCCCTTTCTACTATGCCTCCCTTGGCCTACCCGAGGTTGGGGGTCCCCTGTCCCAGACCCCTAGGTAATGTTTCCTTTTGTGGATGGCCTTATTTCTTCTTCTGATTATATCCTTTCCTTTTCCAGTCTATTGGGCTCCTTTGCCCTGCCCGCCTTCTTTTACTCTGTCTCTGTTTTTTTTTTCCGCACACTCTCTGGCGTGTAGAACTGAGGTGGAAGAGAAGTCGGCATTGGTTACTGGCCCAAACTCTTGAGTGCCATGCAGTGCATCAGTCTCGAGGGCAGCACTGTCCTGGTGCTGGCTTCTCCCCTAAAAAAAAAAAAATCTTTCCCGCGAGGTCCTGTGCCTCTGGCTTGAACCCACCAGTGATGAATGGTGACGATATACAGAAAGATCAATAATTACTGTAGGTACAGTACGTAATTTTCATTTTCAGGATGTGTCCCTCATTATAAGGGTTAGTGTCCCTCATTGTTCCTCATTTTGAGTGTCCATGTCCCTCATTTCAGTGACAAGAAGTGAGATACGGTGCATGGTTCTAGACACCTACTCAGCACAAAGAGTGCTGAGCATAGCCGTAATGTATATGCTCCATACAGTAACATCCAAGTGAAACTAAGTGAGCTGCAACAGTCATGGAGAAACACATACGGAGCACTAAATATGCATAAGGGGATTTGCCTAGCCCAAAACAAAAAGGTCAGGCTTCACACCACAGAAGCCCCTCTTAGCACATCTGGAATGTGGTGGTGTTGGCTGACTACTGAGAGTAAAGATTAATGGGGTCATATCTTAGGCATTTAATGCTGTAAGCAAACAATACTTTGCAAATTAATGGCAATTTAATGACAAAAATCAAAAGCCATTAAACAATTTGCAAAAGGATTTAATAGTGAGAATTAATGAGCCTGCCTAATTGTAATGGGAAATCAATGGAAATTGTATTTTAATGGCTCTAATTGCTAGCAGTAGCATGAGAAACAGAAACTGATGTGTTTTTTAGATGAGATTTGCACCAGCTTAGCTACTGCATGCATGTCAGGCGTGCAGTATAGAAACATAGATACATAGAATCTGCTGGCAGATAAGGACCATATAGCCCACCTAGTCTGCCCATTTTCTACTTGGTTTGGCAATCCCTACTTTTATCTGGACTGCCTTTCCCCTGCTCTGCTGTATAGCAGGGTGCCTTTATGCTTATCCCATGCACTTTTGAATCCCTGTACTGTTTTCACTTCCACCACCTCTGTTGGTAGGCTGTTCCATGGATCCACCACCCTATCTGTGAAAAAATGCTTCAAACACCATGAAGTCTTGCTATATTATGACAGAAGCAGTTAGCCACAGCACTTGAACTGCCCCGGAGAGGAAACAGTTAACTCCAGGCAGACTGGAGTTCTAAAGCGGCACTTACCCAAAGCTCTATCTGGCTAGTTTCAAACTGAAACTGTTAGATTCTTTACTCCGCTTCACTGAACAGTCGCTCCGGAGATCAGCTCCTTCATCTCGGTTCATTTCTCGTTAAAGCGAGTATTTTCGATTCATTTGAACCGCAATAAGTATTTTATTTTACCGCATTTTGGTTCAAAGCTCTATCTGGTAAACCGTAAGTACAGGATTTCAAAGTCTGTGTGGAAATTAATTATCGGTTCGGTTTGAACCGATCGGTTTACAAAAAAAGTATTTTAAACATTATATTGGGCTTTTAGAGTGCGGTTCCGGTTCTTATTGGTTCTAAAAACCTATTTATTTCAGTGGGTTTTCAAATACCCGTAACCGCGGTTAGGAACCGATAAGGTTGTCTTACCTAGCACTGCCATAAAAAGGCAAGTTTTGGATAGGCTGGCATTATGTCTGAGAAACCCAAAAGAAAAACCGGGCCCACTGGGTTTCAACACTGTGATGTCTGTGGGGAAGCCTTTGCCAAGGCTGACCCACACACCACTTGTGTTTATTGTCTGGGGGCTGACCACCTCCTGTCAGACTGCCAGGTGTGTAAAAATTTCCCTGCAGCCACCCTGGAGAAGAGATTGGGCCAGCTCAGGGAACGAGAGGCCAAAAAGTCCGCTGACCCGGATGGCCAGCCCGGTCCAGCACCCACTGGACCAGAGGGAGTGCCCTCTGACCAGGGCGAGACTTCCTCGGCCAAAAGGAAGGCTGGTTCAGAGGAACCAGTCCCAGTAAAAAAGTCAAAGAAATCAGCAGGTCTGGAGTCCAAAATTGCCTCTCCAACTGCTGCAGAGATAGCTAAAGCCATACAGATTGTCCAGTCACTGTCTCAGGGACCGGTCGAACCACCAACAGTTGGCAAAAGGTTGGTTCGTTCGGTTCCAGTGGTTCAAGAGTATGATGTTGAGAAATTTTATGAACCACAGGAGGGGAGGAAGATTTTGATCATTATGTATGTGGCTGGGAGGGTCTGGACGTGCCCATTGAACGGACATTTCTCCAGACAGACCTTAGAATCTCCTCCTATGCTGTCTGAGTCCCTTCTCATTTTATGTTTTACAAAAGGTTGCAGAAACCCTCCAGCTTCCTTTAGAAGAGGCTGTGGATGAGCAAGAGGAGCCTGATTATGTAGAAATGATGGATATACCAGAGTCTAGGAGGTTGTCTATTCCTTTGCATAAGTCATTTAGGAAGCAAACAACAAAAATTTTAAAAAATCCTCATTCTGTCCCTCCTGTAGATAAAAAAAAAAATGGACAGAAGGTATACTTTATCAGGCCCTGATATAGACTTCCTCACTGAGCAGTGTAGTCATGTAGGTGTGGTACAAGCTGCAGCCTGTGACAAGGCTAATATTCCCCTGGCCTCACATCCTCCTGATAAGGATTCCAGGAAGATTGATGCCATGGAGAAAAAACAATATATGGCAGCTTCTTTGGGACTCAGGCAGGCAAATTATATGGCTTATGTGGCTAGATATCAGAAATCTAGATGGGACACAGTATTGCAGTTAGCCAAGCAGGCCCATGGCCAGCTGGCTAGTGAGTTGGAACAGGTGGCTGCTGATGGCATTGAAGCCTCTAAAGTTCAATTTCATACTGCTGTGGATGTTAATGATGTTTCCTCTAGGGTCATGGCCACTTCTGTAGCTTTCCGTAGGTTGGCATGGCTCAGGTGCACTAATCTGTCCCAAGATACTCCAAAGATGAGAACCAGACATTTTCCACGTGCAAATCCTTTAGAAACCCTTGCCTTGGAAGCAGAAGTTTCTTCTCTTCTAGACTGCAAAGCAGCGGAAAGGGTTCCTCCTTGTCACCAGGGCAAAGGGGCTGTACTCCAGATACTTTCTTACCCCAAAAAAGACAGGAGAATGGCGGCCCATTCTAGATTTAAGGTACCTGAACAAGCATCTTTTGAAACCAAAGTTAACTCTGGAAATGATTTTGCCCTCCCTGAGGCCAGGGGACTGGCTAGCCTCCCTGGACCTCAAGGATGCCTGTTTTCATGTCCAGATCAGGCCTTCTCACCGAAAATACCTCAGGTTTGAACTGCCCTCAGGCCACTACCAGTTCAGAGCAATGCCCTTTGGCCTTACCTCTGCTCCAGGGGTATTCACAAATGTCTAGCTGTGGTAGGCTCATTTAAGAAGGCAAGGGATTGCTGTGTTTCCTACCTGGACGACTGGCTCATTGTGGGTCAGTCTCCAGATCAGGTAAAATCCACTTGCAAGTCACCCAGCAGCTTCTCACTTCCTGGGATTCCTGCTGAATTTACCAAAGTCAGTTCTAGAACCAGTTCAGGTACTAACTTTCATAGGTGCGGAATTGAACACAAAGTTGGCTAGGGATTTCTCCCTCGGAAAGGGTAGAGAGACTCATTGCCCTGGCATCTCTTTCACCCCAAGGGTCTCTCGACCAGCAAGGCATTTTCTGCAACTCTTAGGACACATGGCTGCTTCCACAGCTGTAGTGCAAGGAGCAAGATTCCAGATGAGGGACATTCAGTTCCATTTGAGGGCCTATTGGTCTCAAAGGAGGGACCCCTTCCAAATTGGTTCCAGTGACCCAAACTCTGATTCTGGCTCTCCAGTGGTGGCAGGATCAGAGCAACTTAAGACAAGGGGTCCCCTTCATTCCTGTTTCCCACTCTCTCACCCTCACCACGGATGCCTCCTTGCTAGGGTGGGGGGCTCACTTGGGTGACCTTTCCACTCAGGGAGTGTGGTCCCCTCAGGAATCTCTGCTCCACATCAACCTATTGGAACTCAGAGCTGTCTTTTTAGCTCTTCAGGTTTTCTCAGCATCTGTCCAGAACAAGGTAGTTCAGGTCAGGACAGACAACACCACGACAATGTGGTACATCAACAAGCATGGGGGCACTCAGTCATCAGCCTTGTGCACCGAAGCAATGAAGTTGTGGTCTCTGGCTTATTCCTTGAACACCTCCCTAATAGCAGTTCACCTTCCAGGGAAAGACAATGTCCTGGCGGATGCCCTCAGCAGGATTTCTCAAGGCCATCACGAATGGTCTCTGAATCCTCTGGTGCTGGGGTCAGTCTTTGCCAGATGGGGCACTCCTCAGATAGATCTTTTCGCAGCCCCAGACAACCACCAACTTCCTCTATTTTGTTGCAGGCCTCCAGTGCTGGGCTCAGTCCCCCTGGACGCCTTTCTGTTGGATTGGAAGGGGAAGTTCCTATATGCCTTTCCCCCCTTCCCCCTTCTCTTCAGGGTATTAGTAAAAATCAGATCCCAGCCCTGCAAAGTGATCCTGATTGCACCAGACTGGGCCAGACAGCCCTGGTACCCACTGCTTCTGTCCCTTTCAGTCCACCCTCCCCTGAGCCTGCCCAGGGTCCACAACTTGCTGGCCTGTGCCCAGGGAGAGTGTGGTATCCGACCTCAATCCCTCCACCTCAAGGCTTGGCTCTTGAGGAGTTAGAATTGCTGATTTACACCTTTCTCAAGGTGTCCTTGATATTTTAAAGGCTTCAAGGAAGCCTTCCACTAGGGCCACTTATAATTCCAAATGGAAGAGGTTTTCCATCTGGTGTTCTGGGAAGCAAATTGTCCCAGAATCTGCTGATTTGCCCATTTTACTGGACTATTTGGTCCATCTAAATTCCTCAGGTCTTAGGCCAGCTACCTTAAAGGTTCATCTGGCAGCTGTCTCTGCTTTTGTATCAGCAGGGAAGCCTGCCTCCCTTTCTTCTCACCCTGTGTTTTCCAAGTTTTTAAAGGGGTTACTTCACACTAACCCTCCTTTTCGGGACCCAGCTCCTGCCTGGGACCTGAATGTTTGCATTGCTCAGTTAATGCAACCCCCTTTTGAACCTCTGTCTTCAGCAGATCTCAAGTTTCTAACTTGGAAAACTGTTTTCCTAGTGGCCATCACTTCTGCCAGACGCATAAGTGAATTACAAGCCCTGTCAGTGGAAAAGGATTTTATTTCTTTTCACAGAGATAAGGTAGTCCTCAGGACTAACAGAAAGTTTTTACCTAAAGTGGTTTCAGATTTCCATCTGAACCAATCCATCTCCTTCCAGTATTTTTACTAAGCACTCTTCCTCGGGTGAGAGGAGATTGCACAGTTTGGACGCCAAAGAGCCTTAAGCTACTATTTGACGCACCAAGGGTCACAGGTTGAATCCTCCAACTCTTCCTTACCTATGGCGAGGTTGGCAAGGAAACCTGCCACTAAGAGGACAATTGCAAGGTGGATTGTCTCTTGTATCCAGTTCTGTTACCAAAAACTAGGTAGAGAACCCCCTCAGGACTGAGGGCCCTCCCACCAGGGGTAAGCTGCATCTCTAGCGGCTGCTAGGATATTCCATTCTGGAAATTTGTCAAGCTGCTACCAAGCAGGTTCACACTTTTACCAAGCATTATTCCCTGGATGTCCAGTCCAGGAGAGATGCTCGGTTTGGCTACAGCTGTGCTTCAGAGCCTATTTCCTAAGTAGGTTCTGACCTCCTCCATGGAGTACTGCTGTGAATCTGTTTCTGTCATAATATAGCAAGACTTCATGGTGTTTGAAGAAATTACTCACCTTAGTAATTGCTTTTCTTCTCATGAGTCTTGCTATATTATGACCACCATCCTGCCCTCTCAGATCTTCTACTTGGGTAAGGGTTTGCAAATTAGTGCAAGCACTGTGTCATGCCATTTTAGTTCTTTCCTTTCCCTTTTCTTTAGGGTTAGGAACTAGGTATTTCTTGTTTTGGTAATATGTTGGCCCTCCTCCTGGACTTGAGTCTTTTGGGGAAGGGGGGCCTAATAGTGCTTGTTGGGGGTGATATTATTATTATTATTATTGTTGTTGTTTCTGTTATTGTTTTTCCTACTAGTAGGTAGCCACTTGGCTAGTGTAGGGTTTTTCCACACAGACTTGTTGCTTAGTGTTAGCTACGTAAAGATCTGACAGTTTCAGTTTGAAACTAGCCAGATAGAGCTTTGGGTACAGCGCTCGCGCTTTAGAACTCCAGTCTGCCTGGAGTTAACTGTTTCCTCTCCGGGGCAGTTCAAGTGCTGTGGCTAACTGCTTCTGTCATAATATAGCAAGACTCCATGAGAAGAAAAGCAATTACTAAGGTGAGTAATTTTTTCTTCCTAGCATTCCCCTTAAGCCTCCCTCCCTCCAGCTTGATGTTATGTAAGCCTCACATCTTTAGTAGGGAAACTAATGGAGACACTACTCAAGCAGAAGATTATAGCATTCCTTGAAACTAGTGGCCAACAAGACCCTAATTAGCACGGTTTCACGGCAGATAGGACATGCCAGACAAATCAGCTTGAGTTTTTTGACTACGCTACAAAAATAATGGATGACGGTGGGGCAGTAGATGTGGTCTACCTAGACTTTAGTAAGGCCTTCGACTCTGTTCCACACAGAAGGTTGGTAAAGAAGCTTGACCATACAGGGGTTGGTCCAAAAGTAGTCAGATGGGCACGAAACTGGTTACAAGGCAGAACCCAAAGGGTACAGGTTAATGTAGTGCAGTTGGCAGAAGGCAGGGTGACCAGCGGGGTGCCCCAGTGCTCAGTGCTGGGGCCTCTGCTCTTCAAAGTTTTTATAGCAGACATCGCTGACAGACTGGAAGGGAAGGTGTGTCTGTTCGCAGATGACACCAAGATATGTAACAGGGTGGACACCTCAGAAGGAGTGAGTAAGATTGAAACTGACCTCAAGAAACTAGAAGAATGGTCTGGAGTGTGGCAGCTAAACTTTAACACCAAAAAGTGCAAGGTCATGCACATAGGAAAGAAAAATCCAAGAAAGGAGTATTACCTAGGAGGAGAAAGACTGGCAGCCTCAAACCAGGAATGAGCTCTGGGAATCATAATCTCAGATGATTTGAAGGTTTGTAAGCAGTGTGAGAAGGCAACATTGAAGGCCAACAGAATCCTGGGCTACTTTGGGAGGGGAATCTCAAGCAGGAGAGAGGTGGTACTACCACTGTATAGATCACAGGTCAGGCCTCACCTGGAATACAGAGTCCAGTTCTGGAGGCCTCACATCAGGAAGGACATTGACCGGGTGGAAAAGGTACAAAGAAAGGTGACAAAAATGATTCAGGGTCTGCAGTACATGTCCTATGAGAGAAAGACTTAGGGAACTGAATATGTACTCCCTTGAGCAGAGAAGAGAGAGAGGGGACATGATTGAAACATTCAAGGCATTAACAAGGTATAGGCACAGGAACTTTTTCACTTCAAGAAGGGCTCCAGGACCAGGAGACATGACCTCAGGCTGCAAGGAGGGAGGTTCTGTACCAACACCAGGAAGTTTTTCTTCACAGAAAGAGTGGCAGATGCCTGGAACAGCCTGCCCCAAGAGGTTGTGGGGCTCAACACTGTGGGGGGATTCAAGAATGCATGGGATAGACACAAGGGAGCCCTGATTACAAAGGGCAACTAGAGTGTCAGATAGGTGTAAAACAAAGGGGCAGACTAGATGGACCTAGCGGTCTCCTGCCATCAACTTCTATGTTTCTATGTCCCCTTGTCCTTGTGTACTTTCCTCTCTGAAATGTGCTCCTCTCTTGTACACACGGTTTATTCCTCTAAGGTATTTGAAAGTCTCTATCATATCCCATCTCCCTTTTCTCTTACAGTGAATAGATGTTTAGTTCCTTGAGTCTTTCTTCACAAGGCTTGTGGTGCAGTCCATGTATCATTTTTGTTGCTCTTCTCTGGACTGCTTCCAGTCTATGTCCTTCCTGAGATGTGGTCTCCAGAATTGGACACAGTATTCCAGATGAGGCCTCACCAGTGATCTATACAGTCGCATCACCACTTCACTCCTCCTACTGGTTATGCCCCTTTGGTATGCCACCACTGCCGCAACCCCCCTGGACAGCAAACTCCCCACAGTGAAACCTCCTCCGCACCTAAATCGGCAGCAATGGGGGTTTTGCCTTGAGACACTGTACGGTGACCGGGGGGGGGGGGTAAATATCTAACTCCACTGTCTGTGCAACATGGAGTTAGATATATTTATCTGGGGGGTGCAGGGGGCACAGCCCCCAAATGGGAGGGGCGTGGGGGGGCACAGCCCCCCTGCATTGACTGTTGGGATGTTGCTGGTCAGTTCGAGGTTGTGTCACGGTCGTCGACTGGTTCCCAGCACTGTAGCAGAGGTCGCAGTCGGGGTTGTCGCGCCGGTGTCATGAATCCTGCCCCTTCCTATGAATCCTGGCATTCTATTTGCCTTCCCCCACTGCTTTTTCACTTTGTTTGGCTGACTTCAGGTCATGGGATATGATAACCCCCAGGTCACTGGTGTCAGCGTGGCTCAGTTGGTAGCACATCCGCCTCTGGACCAGAAGGTCATGGGTTCTCGTCCCACACTGGGATTGGACTTGCACCTAAAAAAATCGCTGGCACCCGAGTGCAGTATTGGGGGGTGCTGTACTGCTGGGGTGTGCCGTCCTTTGGATGAGATGTTAAACCGAGGTCCCTTCTGGCCATCCTGGTGATGTCCTGGTGGGTGTCCAGGTGGAAGTAAAAGAACCCAGGGCACTCTTCGCAAAGAGTAGGGAACATTCCCGGTGTCCTGGCCAACATTCCCCTTCCCATAAACCGGTTCATGCAATTATCCAGGCTGTGTGTGGGTGATGATGTGCGATATGGCCGCCACCACGCAGTCAGTCACTTCACTACCAGTCTAGCATTGCTTGTAAAGCGCTTTGGATGTATGAAAAATGCTATATAAATGCTGATTCTTCTTCTTCTTCTTCTTCTCTCTCCTGACATGTGGTGGCTAGAACCTGCCCCCCCAATCCTGTATTCCTCTCTTGGGTTTCTGTGACCCAGGTGCATTATCTTGCACTTCTTAGCATTCAAACCCAGCTGCCAAACCCGTTACCATTCCTCAAGTAGTCTTAGGTCATTTCTCATTTTATCTAGCCCCTCCTGTTTGTCGACTCTGTTATAGATCTTGGTGTCATCTGCGAACAGGAATACTTTCCCCTTCAGTCCCTCTGCAGTGTCACTTATGAAGACATTGAATAGAACTGGACCCAGCACCAATCCCTGTGGAACCCCGCTGGTCACCTCCCCCTCTTCTGATTTCATGCCATTTACTACCACCCTCTGGGTCCTGCCTTTTAGCCAGTTTCCAACCCATTTTACCACTTTAGAGCCCACACCCAGATTCCCAAATTTGTTAAGCAACCTTCTATGAGGAATGGTATTGAAAGCCTTACTGAAATCCAAGTAGGCCACATCCACCGCCCCTCCCTGATCCACCACCCTGGTCACCCAGTCAAAGAAATTGATAAGATTAGTCTGACAGGACCTACCCTCAGTGAATCCATGCTGTCTTGAGTCATTTGCACTGCCTGACTCCAGGAACTTCACTACACTCTCCTTAAGCAGGGACTCCATCAGCTTCCCCACTGCTGAGGTCAGGCTTACAGGTCTGTAATTGCCTGCCTCCTCACTACTTCCAGTCTTGTGCAGGGGGACCACCTCTGCCCTCCTCCAGTCCCCAGGTACCTCCCCCATCTCTAGTGATTGGTTGAAGAGGGTTGTCAGCAGACCTGCTAGAACTTCCCTGAGTTCCTTCAACACTCTAGGGTGAATCCCATCTGGCCCCATTGCCTTGTCTGTCTTTACTTTTCCAAGTTCCTCCAATACTCTATCCACCGTAAATGGGCTGGTGTTCACCTCTGCCCTCTGTACATCTTTCCTTGTGAGGCTTGGCCCCTCACCTGCTTCTTCCTTGGCAAATACTGAGCAAAAATATTTGTTCGGTATCTCAGCTTTTTCAAGGTCATCCTCCACCCACCCACCCTCTCCCTTCTTTAGCCTGACAATACCATTTCTGGTCTTCTTCCTCTCGGTAATATAACAGAAGAAGGTCTTGTCTCCGTTCTTAATAGCCTGTGCTATTCCTTCCTCCGTTCTTGCTTTAGCCCCTCTGACAGCTTTCCCAGTGTCTCTCTTCTTCTCCAGATATTTCAGTCTGTCTGTGTCTTTGTATTTCCTGAATGCCTTACTTTTTTCTCGCACTTTCTCAGCTACTGACTTAGAGAACCACAGTGGCTGCTTCTTTCTTTTGCTTTTGCTAAGCAATCTGACACACTGACTTGTCGCTTGTGCTATGGATCTCTTGAGCTTAAGCCACTGTTCTTCTACCCCCCAATATCTCCTGCTGCCAGGGCAGTTTTGAGCTGTGAGCAGTATGTGAACCTAATGTGATTTTTAAATGATGTTCACACCAGCTTAGCTGCTACATGTATGTCAAGCATACAACATGCAAACCTGATTTTTAGATGATGTTCGCACCAGCTTAGCTGTTGCACGCATGTCAAGTTTGCAGCATGTGAACCTCATGTGCTTTCTAGATCTGGTTCACTTAGGTTCACTTTTTGTATGCTAGCCACCTGCAAATATTGCACAATAAAGCATGTGGCGTGCATTGTGCATATAGCATATATGCAGCACACTTGTATTTCTATAAGGGTAAATCTGATGTGGAATTGGGAAATCAGCTTTGAAAAAGACATTCCATTCAAATGACTGGCGCATGCCCCTGCGCTCTTCCTATAGAGATGTCACAAAATGCTTGAGCATGGGGTGGATCATAGAGTTAGGAAGTGGAATGGGATTGTGCTGCCAGCCTATGGGGGGGGGAGGGGGGAATTATGATCCCTTTCCTTCCTTTAGGGAGTGGTGGTGCCCTCTTTGAGGTAAGGGAGCTCCATGTTTCTGCTTTTTAGCAGAAAGAAAATGCAGGAAAGGTTTGCTTTAACTGCATGAGTAAAGAAATAAATAAATAATTATTTCTCCCATTTATATCTGTGATAATATCTGTTGAGAGCAGGGCTCTAAATGGTTTACTTGGTACTCATTTTTTTCACATTGTTTTCCTTTTGCTTTATAGCGTGCTCCAGTAGAAACACGCCAACCTGGTGAGATAACCAGTCGTACTGTTCTGAATGTTTTTGGACCATCGGGACATGGAGGTCGTTACATTTTGGACAGTCTGAAGGTATAACTGCTTTAAAGCTAATACTCTTGCTATTTCTTTTAATAATAGTAGTTACTTCTTTCAATTAGAACTCAGGATAAGGTTATGTTGGAGTTTCCATTCAGAAAAGTCAGTTTTTGAACACTGCTATCACATGAATAAAGTATGGAATTTGGTGAGACAGTAGAATATTACAGGGATTCACCTTACAAGCCTACAGATCTTCTGGGAATCAATTCAGTGGTTTTTAATTTAACTATATAGGGAATTAAGGAAACAGAAACATATATCTACTTTTGTTGTAAAATGATTTCTTGAAAATGGTCAAGTACATTATACATGAATGAAGATCACATCGTAAAGCAGGCACTTTGCTATACTCATTGGCCCAGATATTCAGACTGCGCCAGGCTGTGGCGCAAGCCTGGGCGCAGCTCAACTTTGTTGCACAGGGGAGTGGCCTGGGAGATATTCAACGGAGTTGCGCTATGGCGCAGCAGCTTTGAATATCGCACCCTGGACACCCCCATTGTGCATGGCGCAGTGGCACTGTGCCAGCGCAAGTGGCCAGAGTGGAGCATGGAGATGTGCTGGCGCAAGTGCCATTGTGCCATGCACAGCACCTGCGATATTCAAACGGGGACATGCAAATGGGGCCATAATTTATGCAAGACGCACAGGGGGCCATTTGCATCTCATCACGGCCCCATTTGCATGCCATTAGCATGCAGGTGTGCCGATCCCCGACGACTTGCGCCTGGCGCCCTGCCAGGCAGCAGGCATCGGGGACCGACGCCCCCTGCAGCCCGATCGCGGGCATTCCTGTAATATAAATGAAAAACCACCCAATATCCCTGGTGGTCCAGTGGACCGCACTGAGCCCGATCGCGGGAATCTGTAAGCGAACCCTCCCCAAGTCCAATATCCCTGGTGGTCCAGTGGACTGCACTGAGCCCGATCGCAGGCATCTGTAAGCGAACCCCCACAAGTCCAATATCCTTGGTGGTCCAGTGGAGCCGATTGCCGATCGCGAGGCATCAGTACTCATCAAAGACCCCCTACCCTGGTGGTCAGTGTACCCCACCCCACCCGCCCACTGGGCCCCACCGCCCGCCTCCCCGTCAGCCAGCAGGCAGCAGCACCCCACCCGCCTGCCTCCCCGCCGCCACCGACTGACAGCTCGGTAGCTGTATGCCCATTGATTCACAGCATGAGTCAATGGGTGTGCAGCCCATACGTGATACTCAGTCCAGATATGTGAATGAATTCTATTCACATATCTGGACTGAAATAGCTCTTGACATGGGCTGCATGCCCGATAATGCATCGCGGCTGTTCTAATGGTGCAGCCACCCGAGCTGTCAGCTCAGGAGAAAAGCCCAGCGAGCTGAAGTGGGTGAAGGCCGCCCGCCGACTGACAGAGCTGAGTGGTGGGCGCCCGGTGAAGGGTGAGCGAGGTATAGAAACAGTGAAAACGATGATACGGATAGCGTCGAACGCGATCGATCACTGGACCTGAAAGAGAGGATACAGATGCCCGCCATGGAGGCACCACCGGGAGCAGCGGGAACTCGGTGGCCACCGGGTCGGCAGCTGCTGTTGCGCCCTGCAATGTGGCAGCTCACCTGTGGGTGGCCATCACTTGTTCCTTTTTTTGTGGCATAACTTTGTGCAGGCGCGGTAGGGTTGCGCATGCATGACTCTGCATCCGGGCTGAATATCGGGCTGTGCAGGTTATGCATAAGCGCCCCTACCTATGCACTATACATTACTGATGCTCCAGTGCATCAGGATTTGTGCGGCGCACTTTTCCCTTTTGAATATCGTGCCGGGTCGCATCAGTGGGTTGTGCATGGCGTAACACTGTTGCACCATGCACAACCCTTTTGAATATCTGGGCCATTCTGTCTTGTGCGGCCATTTTGGGTTGGGGTAAGCAATGTATGGTTCTGACGCCATATGACACTACCGGTAAGAATGGGTTAAGCTAATATACAACTGAAAACAGCTGGGCTATGAGAATTAAAAAAAGAAATAAAAAAAAAAAATGGTTGTTTTCATGGGCGGTGTTTTTTCATAAGCGAGGCCAGCATTCTTTGGATCAAAAGGAGTCAAACAACAAAAGACTAAAATTCAGTTTGTCAACAAGCTGGAAATATTGCATATGGTATATGGAAACATTGGCTTTGTTGTGCTGCACAAAGCCATCACTGTAGGTCAGGCAACAATAATTTTAAAAACCTGTGTATGAGAAAATTATTTCAAATGATATTGTGTCAGGTTTACAGAAGACATCGTATACATGTTGTAGTTAGTTTAAAACACACAACTGTAGGAAGTTTTGAAAAGGTATTATATACAGTACCTTTAGCAATCAGATATCCAATCTCCATCCAGTTCTGTGGTCTTTGATGGATATCTAAATGTGATGGGTTTTAGAATAAACATTGCAACCATAACATCTAATTCTGACTACCAAAAAAGCAAAGCGTACCACGCCACTCAGTCAACGTTGGTCCAAAGTCCTCCACCACTGCAGTCATTTACGTATGATACAATCTAAAAAGTTAACATGACGCTGTTTAAATCCTTGTTATATACAGTCTTCATCCATTTATGTTGCCAAGTCAACTTTTTAGATTGTATCATATGTAAATTATAGCGATGGTGGAGGATGGTGGGCCAACGTAGACTGAGCAGCATGGTACGCTTTGCTTTTTTGGTAGTTTGAATTAGATGGCATGGTTGCAGTGTTTAGTCTGTTTAAATTGGGTGGGGCTCCCCCCACATCCCCTTTTTTACACTGTCTAATAATGGTAAATGTACCTCACGTACCTCACTATTAGACTGGATTCTTACACCTTGTACAGGCAGGATATGCTGTTCAGATGTTCTTCCTCATCCAGTTAACAACCACACCCAAGTATTCTGTGTGTGGAGAGCTAAATCCCCAAAGTGCCTCATTCATGAATTCACTTTCATGATTTCTCCCACTTTTTTTTTATTTATTTAAACTTTTGTTAACCAGGTAAGCATTATGAGCCAAGGCCCTTTTTCAAACACGACCCAGGACCATAAATACAGTCAAGATATTATACATAACAAAACAGACAAAATACCTGATACTATACAATAAAAATAGGCAACAATATTATAAGCAATCACATTTCAAAGAATTAATATAATTTTTTTAGAAGCATTTTGAAAGTAGCTTAGCTAGGTGTTTGGTGTAAAGACAATGAGAGGTTACTCCAGTGAGTTGGGGAGGAGACAGAATAGGCTCACATACCCATATTTGTAGTTACCTTAGGGACAGAGAGTTTAAGTAATCCAATTGAACGTAATGTCCTATCTGCTTTCCTTATATCTAACATGGAAAATATCGGGGACTGAGACCCTGACCATAAAACATTGTAAGTCAAACAATTTAGGCTATAAAGACAATATAAACGGGGGGGTAGCCAGCCCGATAACTGATACAGAGTACATTGATGCGTACAAAATGGTACTTTCAGGGCAAATCTACAAATGGCATGAAAAGTCGTAGTAAGTAAGGACATATCTGACTTAGCTAATCTCTGAAATAAGAAATAATTATAATTCATGATAGATAATAATACTTTATTAGCAACAGCAAGTCTGGCTTGTTCAGTCAATAAGTTCTGCAATTTTAAACAATATCCCCAGTCTTGGATTAATGTGTCTGCAAGTAAGTTTTACTGTATATGGGAAGAGTAAGTCAGACAGAGGTCTAATAGAATCCCCAGGTATTTAAACAGAGAAACCTGTTCCAGTCCAGTCCCATTAGCATCCTGGACTACAATAGGCTTGCTTCTAACCAATCTTTGTTTAGATCCAAAGAGCATGCTCTTTGTTTTTTTTCTGTTCAAAAGCAAGTGATGGCCTCTAATCCACAAGTTCATAACCTGAAAATCAGCACTTAAGTTAGAATTTATAGCGTTCTCAGAGGGAGAGCTGCTATAGAGGATGATGTCATCAGCATACATTAAGATGTCAGTTCTAAGGTGGCCCAGTGGCGCTGAGGCGCTTGGACGCCTTACCTTGGGCTATGCTGGCAACCCAGGTTCGGAAATGAATACGGGTCACTGTGGGTTGGTAGGGGAGGAGAAGGATTGAGCATCCGAGGGACTGCTCTCCTTCTCCTGCCCCCTAGTGGAGACTGGGAGACACCACATTGACGCTGAGAAAGGGGAAGGGGAGGAGAGGAGGCAGATGCTTAGTTGAGCATGTGTGGAAGCATATGCGCTCCCTCCTTAGGCATCATTGCACGCCCCTCTTCTAATGGGAGAAAACGTGGAAATATCCTGGGCACAGCATGATGACAGCAGATGTCCGCAGGCCCTGCTCCCGCAAATAGCGGTAAACCTTCTGCACCGGATCCATTCTGGTGGGTTGAGGGATCCCTGCTGCCCCACTACGGGGGGGGGGGGCGGCAAGCCGTGGGGGACAGCGGAAAGGTAAGCTGCGAGCAGGAGATGGGGCTGGGGGATCTGGCTTGCTGGGAGCCACCCAGGGGGCAGAAAGAGATCAACTAAAAAAAAATTAAAATAAAAAAGATGTCAGTTCTAGTAAACAAAGAAGGCAATTCATCCACAAACAACGAAAATAAAAGGGGCCACAGGATGGATCCCTGGGGAAGCCCTACCTCCATCATTCTACACCCGGACATCACCCCTGACAGCAGACCCTAAGAGGACAGCCTGTTAGGTAGCTATCAAACCAGTTACATGCAGAGTCCTTGTTAACCTTACCACTTTTAAACAAGATGTTGCTTGTACAGACCGGTCTTTTTTTTTCGGGACACTAGTGATGTTAACCTTGTGGTCTCCCATTTCAATCAGGTATTCACTGAGCTGCAGAACAGGCATGTCCCATGTACAGTTAGTAGGGTTCGAGGTCAGGTGACTAAGTGGTTAGATTGCCTCCTGTTGAATATAATTAGAGAGTGGGGTAAAGCTGGGAGAAGCTTAAAGCCTTTAACTCAGTGTCAGACTTGCTTATATACAGAAAACATAGAAAGGATTGTAAGATGGTCATTTGGTGCAGTAAAAGCACCTATTGTAAATCATTTATTGATGCCACAACTGGCAAGCTAGTTTTTGAAATGCATCAAACAGTTCCTGGGTCAGGATGGTAACTTTTCTCCTAATGATGTAATCTTAAACGGCACTAATTGCAACAACCTGTTGATCATTGCTAATGCATTCAGTGCATAGTTTGTGGACCTCTGTCAACACTTTGACTTCTTCCCCCTGTCTACTTAGGCCCCCTCTCCAGTGTCATTGGCTAAGACTCAGAATCACATACCATTCTACTTCAAAACTGTGAAGACCAGGCTGGCCCAGTGGCACAGCAGGTTGAGGCATCTATGCCTCCCTGCTGCCATGCCAGTGACCGGGGTTCGGGAACGGAATCGGGTCACTCGAGGACTCGGCTGGGAGAGGAAAGATTGAGCATCCATAGAACAGCTCTCTTCCCTTGGGAGGGGGGATCCAACAACTCAAAACCTGACTACCACCTGGAGGAATCCAGATGGCTATGCATGAAAAATGCTGCATACAGTCATCTCTGCCCAAGAAAACAAGACTGCCAAGCCATCCTTGAACCCCAGAAAAGAGCACAGGGTACCTATTAGGGGAGCCCTGATGCTAACAATAGCAAGAAAAGGGCTTCTATGGTTGGCTCAGTGGCACTGAGGGTTGAGGCGCTGGACACCACACCTCACGCCATGCCGTCAACCCAGGTTCGGGAATGGTCTCTGGTTGCTTGGGGGTTGGCAGGGGGAGGAAGGATTGAGCATCCACAGACAGTTCTCCTTCCTCGGGAAGGGGGGATAGTGTGGCGCGCTGTGGACTGACACCTGGTGGTGGTGGGTATTGGCACAGGCAAGTAACCCAGATGAGGGGAGGGCACCCGACCAGGGCATCTGGCTGCTTCTGCAGGTGCCGGGGAGAAAACGGGTGGAAAATGTCTAGCAGCTGATGGGGTCCGTGATGATCCAATGTGTTTGGGTCGGAGTATTAGTCCCTCCAAAGGAGGGCTGGAGCAACCCGTTGGCTCCGCAGAGCAGCCATAAAAAGGATTAATAAAAAAATTAAAAAAGGGCTTCTGTAGCAATGCAACGTATAGATGTGTACTAAATCTATGTACCGTGCATGTAATTTGTATGTATTTCTTATATTTCTATGCTATGTAACTGTTTGAATTCACGTTTGCACGAAGGGACACCATTATCAATGAGCTTGTCTCAGTGGTCAAAGCCCAGATAAACTGAATTGAATTCTGACCAGTCATTGCTCAGAATGACTGGCAAAACAGGGAATCATCTTATGGTTCCTCAGTCAGAAAAGGAATCAGAAGAGCTAGTGCCAGACAACACAGAATATCCTCTGTGGAGGAAATAAGGCAGATGTGGCAGTTTTTCCAAACCATGCAGGGCATGGGAATTCTTGCTTCCTTCCAGTTCTCCACCCGAAAGAGAAATTTAGAGAAGAGGTGGAAAGGGAACTAATATCCTCAGAGGTAACTCCCAAAGAGAACCAAATCCACAGTTAATACCGCACAAACACAGAGGATGGGTGCAGATATGAGGGCAGCTAGCCCTAAAGCAACTCCAAGTCCAAAGATAACTGCACAGCACAGAAATAAATGCCCTGAAAAATCAATAAGATGCTTAAATACAGAAATTTATTCTGGCAGAGCCAAGCTACAAACTCCCAAAGAGGACTACAGTTCCCCTCTTAGGTTTTATAAAGACTATTCCTCCTACTCTGATTTTGTGAGTTAAATGGCTAATACAGTATCATAGTCAGTCAGAGTGGCTCTTCCAGTGCAATTCAAAATTACAAGTATGGATCAAAAGATTTTCTGATGATGATGTCGGTTATGAGGTTGAAACATTAATGACCATATAGATGTCGGTGTGTGGTTCCCTCAGGTCTGCAGAATGGTGAATGCTAGCTTTGCATTTTTTGAACCGCTATAGACCACATTAGAGTTTGTGGATTGAACCCATGCCTTTTCTGATGCTGCTGAAAATTGAAATTTGAATTAAAGCGTGTACACTAATTGAAGTTGTGGAGTGCTGATCTCTTTTCTTGCTATTGCGGAATGTCCTGTGGCTAATACAGCATGCTGAATCTGCCGCCCACCGAGTCTGAGGTGGATATAGAGAAGGATGAGTTTATGAGTGGGCTGTGACTGACTTCCTCAAAAAGAATGTTGGTTCCCATCCACAAGGTTCTTTAAAAGGCCACAAAGAAAGTGCTTTGCCACACCTTTGTCTGCAGTAAACATTGACAAAATGGTAGAAAAACGATACCAGTTGGCCAGGGAAAACTGAATTTATTTACACCCACCCTGACCCTGAGGGAGTGGAGTGGAAAAAGCTAAAGGTCCTTTGGTAACTGCACCTCCTGAGATAAGGATTCCAGTAAATTGTACCTCAGTTTTGTTACCCCACCTCAGGAACATGACAGGTGCTATTTTTCAAACTCCCCAAAAACGTGTTTTTGTAGGCTGTCTGCGAATCACCTTTCAGACAAAATTGAAAATATTCCACCTCTCTTCATCATAAGGTGACTATGTTGAAAATTCAGGGTCAACATTAAAAAGCAAAGACACAAACAAAATACAAGTTATGCAAACTCAGATTTTTTCATTGTTTACTCATAACTTTGATATATTTGCAGATTTTGGGCCCAAGTGTTCAGCACAGCCCTTTTGTTACTTCACCTCATGACATGAACATGCAAGATGTCAGTTTTTAAATCCCGCCCAAAATGTCTTGTCTCATCTGTGCTGCAAAATGTCATTTTGGCCAGGATTTCAAAAAAGGCACGTGCTTTGTTCATAAGGTTAGGTCCTAAAAACACTGTGTTGTAAATCTGGTATCAAAAGCTCAAACAACGGAGTTATGAAGAAACATTGAAATTCTTCAATGTTTACTCATAACTTTGCTATTTTGCCAGATTGTGATTCCAGATTTTCAACGTAGCCATTTTTTACCCCACCTCATGAACATGGCAGGTGTAATTTTTCAAATCCTGACCAAAACTTCTTTTCACACTAATGCAGCAAAATGACGTTTTGACAAGGATTTCATACGGTAAATGACACCTATCATGTTCATGAGATGTCATAAAAACACTGTGTTGAACATTTGGGGGTCAAAGTCTCAAAAAAAAAAATTCATGAGCAAATGTTGACATTTTCCATGTTTACTGAGAAAGTTGCAATCGTGTTTTTTAACCCATCGAATGAACATGGCAGGTGACATTTTCAAATCCCCTCTAAAACCTGTTTTTGCAGTCGTTCCACAAGATCACATTTCAGGATGTATTTGATAAATGACACCTGTCTTGTTCATATGCTGGGGTAATAAAGACTACCGACCTGAAAATTCAAGGTCACAGTCTAAGACAACAACAATATAATGTATTGGTAGCCCTTATTATCCACTGAAATCAAACAGATTACAACCTTGTAATCCCACTGTTGTGATGTCAGAACCTTATAAACCTATCTCATCTATGTCATAGCAGTGGGTTTACAAAACGGAATGCCAGCGTTATTCAGTTTTATACCATGGACATAAGTGAACAGCCAATGAAATCATCAGACTGGCAGTTTACCACTGTTGTAAATCACCTAATAACCAAAGTCTGTTGATGAGTATATAATCTATAATATCAGCAGCATAGGAATAAAAATAAAAAAACAAATAAACCTCTTTAATATTTGTATTTTATTATAGTAAAAAAACATTAACCTTGGTATAATCACAATAAGCCACTCGGAGGATGTGGATTATCGGGGGATTTACCACAGCTGGTAAAGATTTACCCACTCAGCTGCGCCTCATGGGCGGACCACTCCAGCTATAGTAAATCCCCTGATAACACACACCCCCTCGTGGCTTTTTACTTAATTCTACACACCTAGAATGTGATTGTTAGCCTCAGTACAGTATTCAAATAACATTCCGGTTTTCTCAGTTTACTGTTTTGATGAGTCTAGCAACCTTTATGTCTGATAGATATTTTAACTCTGGTGCTATTTTGGCCTGCTGTCATTTAGTCCGTGTATCCTAATAAATTGTTTTCCTACACAATCATGTGGCTGTAGTGCAGATTCATTAATTAGGTAAGGCTAACTTACTTGTGTTTGGGGGGGGGGTAACTTTTCGTGTTGAGTCCCATACACTATAAATGACAATGCCTGATGTACAGGTGATAACCATGGTGTAATTATCTCTCGTGGTTGCTAGGGCAATTGTAAACCTCTCGAGCTGTGCTCTCGAGGTTTACTGATGCCCTAGCACCACTCGAGGTGATTATACCATGGTTATCACCTGTACATCAGGCATTATCCTCCATGTTATGCATGTACCTCTTCATTTCTCAGTCATGACACTTTTGCTACTGTAGCTTGTGTTATTAATTGTTAATTTGTACTGCTCTGCTATCTATGCCCAACAACCACACAGCAAATACAAGCAAGCAAACATTTGGCTCCTACCAATGCTTGTTACACGTGGTGCCCAAACTGCAAACCACAGTCCAGGAGACATCTAACATACAGTAACATCTCTATGAGGGACTGATTATCTTCTCACTTCTGCTATGACAACTTCTTTATATGTAGCCTAATATCTTACTCGCTTTATCAGCAGCAGCTTCACACAGGCTTGTGTTTTTAAAATCATTGGATACCAAAATCCCTAAATCTCTCTCCTCTGTTGTAGCTCTGAGGCTAGTACCATCTATGGAGTAAGTTACCTTCATATGTTTTGGTCCGAGGTGCATTACTGCTCATTTTAGTGTATTTAGGATAGGCTAAATTAGATCCACTGTTTAACGCGTTCTGTCAGTTTGCAACAAATCTCCCTTTCCAAACTCATCACTGCTCCTTATACTCTGCTGTAGTCCTCCCCTGCCTTGGAAACCGTCGCTTTGCCCACTGTGCATGGCCAGATTAATGGATGTGGGGGCCCTACTCCAAGTCATATTTTGTGGCCCGGGGGGCCGCTAAATGCCAACATTCCACTCTTCTGCAGTAACGACCAGGGTACTCAAGCAGGATGTGGTTTATAATGCTATGTGTTATGCCACATGACTTGGCAGGTCACATGCCCTTGATTATAAACAACACAATTCAGAATGACCAATTACTGCACAAAGAAACGTTTTATCAGTACAATATTAACATTTTGTAAATTTTCACTTTTTAGTTACCTTTAACTCATCTTGTTTTTCCCTTGCCACTACCGTACCTTGTAACTATTTTTGTTATTAATAATTACGGATCCTCTTTTATTCCTGTTTTTTTCCCTCCCCTGAGACACACCTGGACATTAGACTTCAATTAGTGTGCTCTGCCTGCCCAGATATCAAATTCAAATTCCACATAAATAGATTAATAAAAATGGGGATTGTAGCTGTCACGATCTCCCTGCATATGCCTCCTTGAATACCTATTCTCTCTGCCAAAACCAAAAAACTGAAGCATGTATTGAAGCAGTTAATGGGGCTCACAGCTCCCTCCCATTATTTCCCTGTTCAAAATTCCTTCGAGCTCCAAACCTAAGACATGCTCAAACTCCTTGCCTCTGCAATGCATCTGCCACAATCACCCTTCTGTGCAGCTATCTTTGTCCTGAATTCTGTCTGTTCTCCCACTGTCTCCTCTCCTCCATCTCCATTGTCATTTATAGTTTTGTTGTCAACTTAAAAGTTGCTTTGTTGCCAATGCTGAGTTGCCACATCCTTGCCCCTACTCCAAGTCATTGATGCCAAAGCAGCTAAACAGAGTTGTGCCAAAAAGACAGCCTTAAGAACCCTGCAGGACCTGCAGGTGTTGACTGCAGTCACTTCAGAAATTAAGTTTCCTAGAGCAACCTGCTGCAACTTCCCAGTAATGTGTATGACTCAAATCAAACCAAGACAAAACTGTGCCAGCAAGAGCAAGTCGCACAAGTTAGTTCCCCTCAGGTGACTTATTAGCATCCCATGGT
This sequence comes from Neoceratodus forsteri, assembly GCA_016271365.2. NCBI lineage: Eukaryota > Metazoa > Chordata > Ceratodontiformes > Ceratodontidae > Neoceratodus > Neoceratodus forsteri. The sequence goes on from CM057458.1 coordinate 665,142,172, forward strand.
CCACTCAGTGCCAAACTCAAATCTTATTTTTTTTTTTTTGTTTTATCTCTTTATACTCCCTCCTTGCCTCCGATGTCCCCCTCCTTCCGACTGCACAATCCCCCGACGCCCTCATCGGGATCTGCCCCTAGAGTGCTCTTACCTCTCCTGTTCTCCTCGCAGCTGTGAGGTCTGTCCTTAGGTGGGCTCGAGATGGGGCAGTCTTCATCTAGGACACCGAGGACTGCCGTTACCATGTTCTCCCTTCCCCCCCGCCCCTGGGGCCGGCACACAGGGCGTCGTCCTGAGGGACGGCGATGGCAGCGCCACGCCTCCCTCAAGCACCTAACAACGCTCCCCTTCCCGGACTCCTGGTTGCGGACCCACAGCCCCGGCGCCGGGTGCTCCCCACCGACATTCTCGGGGTTGGAAATCCACTGAGGGAGGAGAGCATCTGTTGGGACGCTCAATCCTTCCTCCCCTCGGCCAACCCCTGATGACCCGAGTCCGCTCCCAAACCCGGGTCACCAGCGTGGCGCGAGGTGTGGCATCAGTGCCTCAACCCTCAGCGCCACCAGGCCGGCTACTCAAATCTTATTAAAGACTCAGTACACTACTCAGGTTACTGAACACTCACAGACAGACCATGACCAGAGGCAACCACAGCTTAGTTTGTTTCTCCAATGCAATAAAACTAGTTATTTCTGCAGCACAAATGACTTGGACACTGCAGCACACAGCCGACTAGTCAACACAACATACCTGGTGTGGCCTGACTGATGCGAATGTGACTGTGATGAGTCCAGTCTGTCCTCTTGATTGTTTCCTCAGGATCACACAGGCGGTGGTGACATGACTCAGCCTTGCAGCACGGCCCGGCATGGGAGGACTCCTCATAGTCACAGCAGGGCCAAAGGCCAAACTAGCAGCAGCACTGACTGACCCTGGCTAGTGGCTACACTGAAAACACCAGCAGCACGTGACGCTGCACTGAAGCCAAATCTGACTCTGGGTGACCCCCCGTGGCCTGTTCAGATTCTCTATTTTTGTGTCTTTAGACAGAGACTCTTCTTCTTTGATAGATGAGACCAACCACCAGGACCGAAGACTGACCGCCATAGCTCCTCTCTCTCGTTCTCCTCCTCTACTCCTCATTACTGCCTGGCCACATGTCCTGACGCCATGCACAAGCACAAACTGATTCCTGCTCCCCAGTAGCCACACCTCCAGAGCACCTCTGATGGACATGATTGGTTGTGTGTGGTGGGGTCAGGGTGGATCAGAGGTAAAGCTGGAGCAGCCATAAGAGAAACTGAGAGGCTCACTTGCTCAGAGCAGCTGCGGGGGAGGGTCATCATTCACCAGGCTGACTCAGTGAGGTGGGGGGGGCTCAATGACTCCAAGGAGGGGTCTGCTTTTTGGGCAATTCGGCCTGTCAGCGGTCGTCCAGTACAGCCAGAATTAAAGAAAGTAACTATAAATAAGTTAACAGTGGGGGCCCTCTTGAACCTCGGGGCCCTACGCCATGGCGTAATTTGCATACAGATTAATCCAGTCATGCCACTGTGCCACGTTCCTTGGCAAGTACTGGTTCTCAGCCCTCCCCCTTTATCTCTCCATCCTTCTGTCCCCCTCATCTATGGCAGACTACTCCCTCAGAACCCATGATTCCCACACTTTCAATCTCCCCTATCCTCATTCACAAGCAGGCAAGATTGCTTTCTCCTTTAGACTCTCAGATCTCTGGAATTGTCTACTCCACTCTTTGCACCTTGCACCCACTCTAACCATGCTAAGACAGCAATTAAAGATCCCCCCACATCTGCTTCCCATCTGGCCCCTCTTGATTCCATCGCTTTATTCATCCCTCCCCCCCCATCTCTCCCTTTTTTTTCACTCCTTTCTGGCTCACAGTGTCCCCTCAACCTTTCTATCTCTTCTCTATAGATCCCCCACCCTCATACCCTTATTTTCTTTTCTTTTAAACTTTCCTTTCACAAGCCAGTCCTTACTCCATGTAAATTTATACCTGGCATGTTTGCCAAAATTTTTTTTGCATCATATTTTTATTAGGTTTTATTCAATAGAACACAACAGACATGCAAGTTGTATACAAACACTAACAGCATCATAAGTCCAACAAGCTACATACTTCATCTTGCTGTTGACAGTCAAACAAAAGGTAAATGAACAAACAAATTAACAAATAGAATTAACAAATAGAAATGGGTCCAGTTCATCTCCCGGAATTCACATTGCAAATTAATATATCCATATATACGGTTCATTTCCCTGTAAGTGTAAATAATAGATTGACCGGTATCAGTTACATGCACTTTTCCAAATCACCATAGTCTTATGGGTATCCACCTTTCCTTAAAGTTCCCACATCCTCTCCCAACCCCCCTGGTTGCTGTACCTTAATCTCCCCCTCTCCCCTTAAGACTGACTTTGACACAGAATCTGTTCCTCCACTACTGAGACTGAAGACACAAAGGGCTGCCATGTCCTATAGAAAAGCTCCCTTTTCACTCTCAAAACATAAGCTAGCCTTTCCATTGTGAGGACTTGCAGGGTCAGGGCTCTCCAATGTTATATCGTGGGGGATACCCCGGACACCCATGTGTTTAATATACAGTGCTTAGCTAGCACCAATAGTACTCTTGCCCACATTGGCAGGGTGTTCCATTCCTCTTCCCCTAGGTCCTCAACCCCAAATAAGAGGATCAGCGGTGATATCGGCATCCCCTTCCCCATTAACTTCCCCTGCCACCTCCAGCCAGAAGACCTGCAGGATCGAGCATGCCCAAATGTAGTGGTGGTAGGAGCCCAAATCCCCATTACACCGTGTGCACATTGGAGAGACTGCAGGGTTAGATTTATGTACTATAGCTGGGAACTGATACAACTGATGTATAAAGTTTGCATGAATTTTAGTATTTGTCCAAGTACAGTTGTCATGTATTAAAATTGTGAAATGCTCTAAGCACCTTGGAAACACTGTTTTTACAAATGTCCACATGTACTATGCTCCTCGAAAATATGCTACCTCAGCAATGAAACTTAATGTATATTTGCCTATTGTATATTGTCCTACTGTAACCATGATTGTTTCAGTGTTTTACTACTACAAATATTGTAAATCCCTGTACCCTCTCCCCCAGGTCACACCTGGAAATGAGCCTCGGCTCAGTGTGCCTTTCTTGGTTACCAAATGTTAAATGTCCCCTTACTGTATTGTTCTCCATGTTCCTGTGATGATGTATATGGACTTGTTGCTAGCTTACAACTTCACCTTGTATCTTATTGCATTCTCATTTTTGTGGTGGCCAGTGGCATCAGTAATCATATCATAAATTAGCCATGAAGTGATATCGTTCTTGAAAGCTCTGTGTTACCAAGTACATAGAAAGTGATATTAGCATGTGAAATGTACAGACATGGCTATGGATGTCATTGGCTTTCACTGTAAAGCCATCCCATTTTCCATCATTTTGTTGAATATGTGATAGTCTGGTGAGTAGATCTTTTTTATTGGGCCCTCCATAATTTTGCATAGTTTCTGTCATCGAAGCTCAGTACTTTTCCTGTGTTTGTATACAAATGGCATTCTATTCTAGTTCATCACATCTCTATCATTATATTTTAGTGAGTAATATAATAGTTTCACTAAGGTAATACATCTAGTTTTCCTCAGAGCCCTACTACATTCAGCGTGGTTCAAAAACCTAATTGGCAGGTTGGGTGCCTGACAAGGCAAGTTTCTCCAGCAACGAGGCTGTGTTCAACTGGCACTCCTCTCCGGGTGAGTTTTCTGGTGCTGGGCAGTCTCTCAATTGGGAGGATAGGACAGCTTCTCATAGTCATAAAAGAAATTATAGAAAATGAAGGAACAGCTATGATACAGGTGTAGGTCAAATTCACATCACTCTGTTCCAAGATAGCTGTCTCCCTTGGGTATGAGGGAAGTTCCAGTGTCTTTTCCTTTGTTGCCACTGACAAAGGATTATACAACTCCAGACTTCTTTGTGCCCTCAGAGCCAGCACCTCCATTTCCGACACCTCCTATGTCTATAGGGATGTTAGATGAGCAGTTTGGCCCTTGGACAACTCTTATGAAGCAGCTCTTCTACACCTTGTCAGCACCTCATGTAGTTCCCTTGAGGGCGTCAGTGATGTCTCTGAGTTGGTCTCCCTCAGGGTCAGTGGCATTAGTGGTGGCAGTGCTACTTCTGCTGCTGTTACTGTCCTCCGTGCCGGTGCTGCTGCTGGTGTCGGCGTCATCTTTGTTGGCACAGTCCTCAGTGCTGGCATCACCAGTGGTACCAATAGTTTCTTCAAAGTCAATGAAATTACCATCTCATGTATTGCTATCAGTGCTGGAATTAGCCTTTTTTTTTTTTTCGATTTCTGTTTTTTCCTCCATCCAGTGGAACTCTCTCAGGCTGCCTGTATTACTCCCGACTCTACCTCCGTGCCTGAGAGGCCTCCTGAAAGCTGGTACCAGCCCGGCTATTCCCCCGGCTCTGAGCCCCCCTGAGGTAGGGCCACCTATCCACCCAGGGCGCTCTGTCTTCAAATTTGTGCCGGGCTGGGCTCGGCCCAGGTAAGGAGTGCCCCCGGTGGTGGAGTGTGGTCAGGTGGATACAGGAGTCGTCACCTATTCACTTGGCTGGGTATTTTTACTTTGTCCCCACCCCCCCTTGTTACTCCCTCTCTCCCTGATGGAGTCCAACGTGCATTGACGCCAGGGAACGTCTTGCCGTGACTCCGCAACCCTCTGTTTCTGGCCCTGAGTGTTGCGGTACCTCCAGTCTCCATCAGAGGTTGCCGCAGAGCCGGGCGGAAATCCTGGTCCCTGAGGAAGGAGAGCTGTCCTTCAGACGCAATCCTTCCAACCCCCACCAACCCCCGTGAACCAGGCTCGCTCCTCGAACCCGGATCGCCGGGCGGCGGCGTGAGGTGGTGGCCAGCCGCCAACCCTCAGTGCCACCGGGCCGGCATCGTGCTGGAATGAGCCTTGGTGCCAGGCATGGAGTTTTTCTTGTATCCCACCTAATCACCTAAGCAGGAACTCCAGGCTTCCTCAACCTTTCTGGATGAGGAACAGGACTATAACCCTGACCCCACTGATGAGGAAATAGAATTACTATGAGAATCTTTCTTGCCAAGAGGCTGTTCTGGCTACCCATTGAACGCAACCTCCTCAAAAGGATCTTTCTTTCCAGTCACTGCTGTTGAATATGCACAAAGATCTGAACTTTGAGGCAGTGGTTGTTGATAAAGCTAAGAGGATACAGATGGAGTATCTTAATATTCTCTCACTCCCTATATCTCTGGTGTTGCCTATCCAGTCTATTTTAGAGACCATCACAATGGTAGCTAACAGCAAACTGGCCTCTTTTCCAGCAGTCCCTCAATTCAAGGATAGGAAGTACAGTATATAACTCCCTGGACCAAGCTGGTATACATTACTCAGCCTATAACGGATGCTGTTTTTATCATGGCTGCTAATGACAAGCCAGTCGATCCAAAAGAGCTCACTGCACAACTCCTTGGACAGGGAGTCTCACAAAATTGTTATAATGGTCAAGATTGTTTTTGCCTCTGCTACTGGGACTTAAAAGTCATGACCTATCAGTCTCATATCTCAAGGTATGAATACTCCCTGTGGAGCAAGTTCAGAGATGTCACAGAAAGCCTGCTGCAGCCTTCCTCAGGCAGGACCTGTTAGCGGTCATTATGCAAGGGTTTGGAATTTAATAGACACCAACTAATGGCTCCTCTGAATGCCTCTGATGAAGCAGCCTGAGCAGCCGCCACTGGGATTTGTGTCCAGAGGCACTTTGGGCTGAGAATGGCAGGGTTTTCTCCAGTGCCTAACAGAAGATCATGAATGTTCCCTTTAAAGGAACTTATTTATTTGGACATGTGAAGGAAGCCCTTAAGGAGTCCAGTGAGAAGAAAACAACCTTTAAGGGAATGAAGAACATCAACAAGTCTTCCCACAGAGGTAGAGGATGTGACCTCTTCTCAAGACACAGCCGTCTTGTGACAAGCCTGCTCAACTACACTTTCACCAGCAGTTCAAGCCTAAGCCCCTCCAGCAGCAGCAGCAGAAACAAAAGTCACAGGTGAAGGTACAAATGGCAAAGGCCCCCAGCACTACATACTGATGTGATGCTAGTTACACTTCAACTGATTGAGGCTGATCATTCTTCTCCAGTTTGAGGGTGATTAGTCCTGTTCTGTCAGCAATGGGAGACCCATTACCATGGACATGTGGGTCTTGAACATTATTAAACAGAAACCCACAGACAATAATGGTATGGATCCAAGTAACACAATCCAAGTAAATATACAAATAAAACGTTAAATAAACTAAGATAAACGCCGGTTCCTCAACGGTTTCTAACAACCAAAGAGGAACCACGGAATTGAAGTGAAATGAGAAACTAAACTAGCGCTTAACTATACAAATGAAGGTGAAGGCAGCAGATGAAATAAAATTAAAGTTTACTTGTTTTTTTCACAAAAAACAATGAATTTCAGTGACTTCTGATGAGAGATCTCTGAGGTGTCATGACTTGGCAAGCGGAGAAAGAAATCAGAGCGTTACAGAATGCAGCAGTTGGTAAAGGCAATAGTTTGAATGGTGGCACAAGCCAATGAGTGTTCCATCAGTTGCATAAGTTCCATTCTCTGGGCAGTTCAATACTGGAGGCTAACTGCACAAGTTAAGCATACTGAAGAATACCTTGGAAGAAACAAGATTACTAAGGTGAGTATTTTTTTTTCCTTTCAGACCACTGAACAAGGTACACAAGCCACATGAAATTCAGTATAACAGCACTGAGGTCTCTTCTTTTGTACCTGAGACACCAAGATTGGTTGGCATCTCAGGACACAGAGGACACATACTAGCATATTCCTGTCAAGGCTGATCACCGCATATGCCTTCAGTTTTGTGTGTGTCTTGAACCACGTCAGTTCAGAATCTTACTATTTATAGTTGCATCAGCACTGTGTGCAATGCCTTTCAGTCTTCCCCAACAGTGTTCACAGAGTGCTTGGCTGTAGTACTAGCAGTACTTCAAGTTACTGGAGTGACATTCTGCCCATACTTATGTAACCCCCTGCAGGGGCTTACCTGACCTGCCTCCCGTTTCCTCGGTGCTTCGCTTCCCTCAGTGTCCCCCTCGCTTCTTGCCCAAGTTCCCTGATGGCCTCTGAAGTCTCCATCCAGCCCCAAGGTGTTTTATTTGTGAATTGGGGCTGGAGGAGTTGAAGTACAGAGATGCAAACTGGTCTCTGCACTGCGGTGCAGTCAGGATGGTCCGCACATGTGCAGGAGCGCATTCTGGTTTTTGTCCGTTGCTGCGGCCAACTGGAGGGTTTGTGGAAGGTCCTGGTCCCCTTGTGTTTTTGTGGGTGTTTTTTCCAACTTATTTTTCCCGCTAGTTGTTGCTACGTCGAGACTCTCTCGGGCAACCTGGCTTGTCCCTGCCCGCCTGAGATCCCCCTGAACCCGAGTCTCCCCCGCAGTACTCCAACCCTCTCACCTACCTTGCAGCTAGAAATCCCTGGCTTGTACCCCCCCCCAAGGTGGGGCCACCACTCCTTCTTGGTACTCCTTAAGGTCTAGATTCGGCTGCAGGCAGGACTTGGAGGCAGAGAGAATCGGGAGACCAGGTGGGCAGGATCTGGCAGTGGGCATGGAGGCCAGGTGCCGTCACCTACTCGGCAGTGCAGGGTTTTTCCTTGTTCAGGTGCGTTATCCCCCTCCCTGAGGTGTGGACATGCAATGATGCTCAGCGCAGGTGGGCGCGCTCCCGCTGTCACCTGCAGAATGTCCACTGACACCTCTCACCATCTTTTTGATGTGGTCCCAGGCTGCAGTACATCCTGCCTCCGCTGGGTGTCACTAGCACCAGGGAGTCACACCCCACTCTCCCCCAGGAAAGGAGAGCTGTCTTCAGATGCTTAATCCTCTCCTTCCTGGCTGACCCCCAACAACCCAAGCTCGGTCCTGAACCCAGGTTGTCAGCGTGGTACGAGGTGTGGCGTCCAGCGCCTCAACCGTCAGTGTCACCGGGCCGGCACTGGTCTCCTTGTTTAGCTAATCAGTTACTAGAGACCAGAAGAAAGTGAACAAGGAGCAGCAGCGGTGGTTTTAAGGGGAGAGCCAATAGCGCTTTTGCACCAGGGAAGCCTCATGCATATTAATGAAGCCAGGGGAATGTGCATAAGCAAGCCTGTCTGGCACTTGGGGCAGTGCAAATTGGCGCTAGTGACAGGCAGGGTGTTAATCCATAATGCTAAATATTGTAAATGTTGGAAAGGGCAAAGGGGCTACTACAATTCTGCAGGGCCTTAGGGGAATAAAATTGTTTACTGTGGCTGCATCAGGACATGAAAGTTGGGACCACTGGTGAAACTGTCTGGATTGTGTATGTGAGCAGCCATACTATGATAATATGACCCCTAATGGACAGCCAATTAGCTAACTAGGTGCCCAAAACTATTTTTGTGATGGCTTATGGGAGGAGGTGTGAACTATTTTCTGACACCAAGAGACTTTTCCAATCAATAATCAAAGAGGGCTTATGGTTGTGATTGATGGCTGAAAGCAACCAATCAGAGGGCAGGATTCTCAGGAGAAATCCCAGGGGTGTTGGGCAGTTGGGACAGTCTGTTCTGGGCTCTGATCAAGTCAAGAGGGCTCAGTACTGTGTGGAGAAAGCCTTAGCCTTTCATAGGGCTTATGTGGAGTATTTCTGAGGATTGAAGTGATGGAATTTTATTGTTGGAAGGAACTGTGCACCTTTGCTGAATGGACCAGGTATCTGGTGAATATTTCTGGTTTTGAGAAGAATCATTTGATGCAGAAAGCCTGCATCAGAGAGACTGAGAGAAACTCTTAAGCTGAGAAGAAGACTTTCTGGAAACTGTGTGTGAGCCAGAGCAAAAGTGGATGCTGCTTTGAATTAGAGAGACTGCAAAAGGAAAGAGGTGAGCAGGTGTCCTATGCTTCAGGAACCTATTGCTGCTGCTAAAAACCCAGCTGAGGAAAGGAACTATTGATCTGCACTTTGGGAATCTATTGCCAGATGGCATTGGGAAGTGGAAAGGTTTGTGAAACTGGCTGCACACCAATGCGGTTTTCCTGTCTGAGAGAAAAAGGATTTCTCCAGCTGCATCTCAGAGCCAGGTGGGGAACTTGCTAACCCCCACTGAGTGGGGTCTGCTGGCTACAGGGGGCCACTGGCACATGCTGGGTGGCTAGGGCACCCGTGACCTGTGAGGTAGCCAGGCTGTGGAGCCACTCCTAGGTCTGGATCTTTTGTGGTTATGTGTGGGAGCTCTACCACAGACCTGAATAGGCTAAAGGGGACAAGCTACAAGACCTCCAATCAAGGTGACAAGCGACCAGATCTTCAATCAAGTCCAAGTTTATGCTTCACTCTCACCACCCCTTTGTTTCTGCCCTCTCTGAACTGAATCTGCAGAGACTGAACTGTGGGAATCCTCCGCTCCAGGAATCTCTCAGCTCTTTAGAATCGTGAGTACCCAGGGATTGCCCTGGAAATCAAGGGGAGTAAAGGTTTATTTGTTCATGTTTTTTTATTTAGTTGTTTAACCAGGTATAGCACACTAAGCTGAAAGCTTTTTTACAGGAGCAACCTGGGAGCACAAGGAGATTAAGTGACTTGCTCAGGGTCACACAGTATGCAAGTGGAAGCTGTGGGATTCAAACCCAGGTCTGGCCTGCTGGATGTCACCAAATTTGCAGCTCAGAGCCTTAGACCACTGCGCTATACTGCCTCCTGTTTCAGTTTTCATTGCTTCTAGGGCCCCAATGCCAGCCAACCTGCGTTACCGAGCAGGCCTGTGAACACCTGGTTACCCAGCTAGGACAGAGAGGGACATTCACAGGTACCAGTAGGTGTGGACGCTGGGGTGGTCTGGCCTATGGGTCTTGTTACTGTTAATTGCTCTAACTTCTTTTTTTCTTCCTTTCACAGCTATTCCTGGTACCGCTTCCCTAGCCCTTCCCCTAAATAAAGCTGTGTTCTGTTGTTGCAATTGCTGGTGTGAAGGATGCTGTGTGGAAACAAACTGTTAAGTATATGTGGAATATGGTACTGGGGAACCGTTCGGTATCCAGTGTGTTGGGTGGTTGGAAGGGGAGGTGGGTAGGTACAGCATCCTAGGGGGTTGTACCAATCATACACCTGGCCCGCAGTAATTTACTCTGCTTGGAAGTACTGTGCTACTTTACTAATCTGTTTGGGACAGAACCCCCAAACACCACTGTAGCAGGACCCAGGCCCCTTAACGTGTGTGAAGGTCAACATACAGAGGTAGTAGCCCACGGGCACACGGCACCTGGGCTATGTCTTTGGAGAGACCGCTGGGATCTTGTGGTCACCAGCCACACCCACCATGGATGGTCAAACTGGAAAGACCGCTGTCATTTCCCTTCCCCAGTTCTACCCCCCCCCAGCCTAAAGTTAGGCCCAGAGAGAAGGATAAGGTAAAGTTAGTGGAATGGAGCGAAGGTATGAAAATGGATCCCTAGAAATCCTTTTTACTCTTAGGGGTACCCCCTGAGATGGAAGAGGGGACTGTAGAAGGGCATTTGTCCACAATAACGAGGCTGGGTCAGGTAAAAGTTGGGGAAAAATGCTTGACTCTGTTTCAGAGACCTTGATTGTGCTGATGGAATGTAAAAATGCTATAGAAGCATCCTGGGTACCTGAGGCCTTACTGCCAGAGGGGTTGTCGGAGGCCTGGGCCATTGTTACTATGTTCAGTACAGTTTCCCTGGGGGAGGTAGTGTTTGAGCCTTCACTGCCCCCCTTCAAAATGTGAGGCCTCTGAGCCCTCACTGACCCCCCCTCAAAATGTGAGGCGTCGGCCTGGGTATGGGCCTGCTCTTTCAGAATCCTATAGAAAGCTGAGAATGTTTTCGGGGTGAAGCCCACCCCTGCAAGGGAGGAGGATTATTAAGTCATGGATAAACTATGTGATGGTACTGCTACAGGACTGGCAGTGTAGTGAGGGAGAAAAACAAAAAAGGCTAACTGAAAGTTTACGAGGCCCTGCCCCCCGAGGCTAGCATGGAGGATTATATAGCTGCACTGGACAGTGCTTTTGGTAGCACTGAGACCTGTGAAGATTTGTGATGTGGGTTCAGGGTGACTTGCCAGCAAAGAGGGGCGCTCCTATCAGAATATGTGCAGAGATTGCAGAAAACCCTACAAAAAGTGTATCGCAAAGGAGGGATACAGGCTGTGGATTTAAATAAGACCAAGTTGAAAAAAGGTGTTGAGGGGCGCTAGGTACTTAGAATAATTATTGTTAAAGTTCGGCTGGAAGGATAGGCTGGTTAATCCCCCCTCCCTCCCTCCATGTCCTTCTCAGGGAAGTTAGGGAGGTGGAGGAAAGGGACGCTCAGTGGGGACCCCGTCCTGTAGTAGTAGCTGCAACCTAGGTTCAGGAAGTAATTTCCACCTCTGAGGCCTCTGAGCTCAAAGTGTTGCTGAAAGAGTGAAGGGATGCACTGGATAAAGTTAATGCTGGTTCTATTAGGTCTACTGAAGTTCCCTCTAGTCAGCCATTCAGTCAGCTCCAGCCACCCCCCCAGGGATGGGCCTGGGGGGTGCAGGCCCAGGTGCCTCCTGTGGTTCCCCAGCTTGAAACTTGCCATCAGGAACTGTGTCATACTGTCAGTGACTTAAAGAACCAGGGGATGCTAAGGGCAGGGACCCCGAACAAACAGCGGTTATAGCCCAAGTGATTGCTCCTGTCTCAGCTTCAGCCCCATTAGTGTACCCAGGGTCCCTGAATTATCCAGAGCCCCGGCCACCCCTTGCAGCCCATTACCCAATCAGATCCAGAAGAGGAGATAATTTCTGCTACGGGTGTGGGTAGGTAGACATTTCAGTCGAGAGTGTCGATTGAAGGAAGATTCAGCTCGAGTTAGGGACCGGTTGTTGGGGAAGAGAGCCTCAACCACAGGGAAACTTCAATGGGGCCCAGTAAGGGAGCATACTGGGGCCCCCGACAAGCCCAGCTCCACTGTTTATGCGAGGAAATCCTTTGCAAAAGCCACCACTTCAGCACTCCTCGACATGGACCAACTGGTGGGGCCATCAACAGAGACCACCGTTGCCATAAACAGAGTGGCCACACATGCCATTTTAGATAGTGGCTCCCAGGTAACAATTGTCATCAAGTCCTGGTATGATAAACATTTGTCCCACTTAGAAGTACAACTGTTGGAGGGGTTGCATGTGTGGGGACTCAGTGAAAAATCTTACCCCTATCTGGGTTATGTCAAAATTTGGATGGCTTTCCCAACCAAGGTGGCTGGAGTTGGAGATTCGGTTGAGACCCTGGCTTTAATCTGCCCAGAGACCAGTATATATGATGGAATGCCTGTGCTTGTGGGTACCAATGCCCACATGTTTGGATGGCTGGCCCAGCTTTGCCAGGCCTGGTAGGCTGAACAACAGGGGAAGGAGTTGCCAATCCACCCAGCAATAAAAGAAGTGTACAGGAAGCAGGGGCAGCCCCCAGCAGAAGAACTGGATGAATCAGTGGGTACAGTCTGGAGATGGGATGACAAAGAAATCGTGCTGCCATCCAATGCGGAGTGTAGTATCAGTGGTGTGGCATGGCTGAAGAAGGAGGTGAGAAACCAGATCTTAATACTGGATGCCTCAGAGGAACATGGGGTTGCCAGCCAGCCTGCTCCTAAAGCCCAGTGTCTTACCAGCATGGGTGCATGCTCACATCAGAAGAGTCACGGTGCACATTAAGAATGTGACCGACAAGGAAGTGGTCATCAGGAAAGGCTATACTTTAGCTCAAGTCTACTGTGCTGACATGGCAGTACAGCCAGCTGTTCCTGAAGGAGGTGCCCCACCTGGTATTGACCCCAGCTTGTTCGACCTGAGTGATTCCCACATCCCTGAGGAGTGGAAAGCCCAAGTTCGACAAAAGCTCTCAACAAGAACTAAGGTGTTTTCCCTACATGAATGGGATGTTGGGTGTGTGACAAGAATCAGTGCCCCTTTAGAGAGAGAGGTCCAGATGGCTCACCCCAGCTAATATAGATGATGTGAGTAGGCACCTTCAAGAAATGATGGCCACGGGCATAATCCAGGAGTCTAGAAGTCCATATGCCTTGCCCATAGTGGTAGTAAGGAAGAAAAGTGGGGGTCATTAGGATGAGCATGGATTACCATACACTGAATAAACAAACTGTTCTCGACCAGTATATGATGCCATGGATGCAGGACACCTTGGATTGCTTGAACGGCTGTTAACGGTTCGCAGTATTGGACTGAAGAAGTCCAAAACTGCGCTGCTGAACTGTTCTTGCTGCAATGGGGGTAGGTGGTGTCCATGCTAGACCACCTCTTCCCTGCACTACAGAGCCACCAAATCGAGGACAGGAGCAGAAAAAAAGCCTGACATAAACTGCGGATGCAGAGGGGAGAGTCAGGCCAGTTAAGTCTGACCAAGGAGATGGCGATGAATTTAAAAGGAGCAAAGCCGCTTCTCGGCTTCAGCGCTGCTGAACTGTTGTTGCTGCAATGGGGGTTAAGAGGTTGGTAATGTCAATGCTGGGACCCCTTCTTTCCCTGCACTACAGAGCCACCGAACTGAGGACCAGAGCAGAACAAAAGCCTGAAATACACTGCGGGCGCAGAGGGGAGAGTCGGGCCAATCAGGTCTGACCAAGGAGGTGGCGCCGAATTTAAAAGGAGCGAAGCTGCTTCTCGGTTTCAGCGCTGCTGAACTGTTGTCGCTGCAATGGGTGCAACAGGTTGGCCGCCAGATCGAGGACCAGAGCAGAAAAAAAGCCTGAAATAAACTGCAGGCACAGAGAGGAGAGTTGGACCAATCAGGTCTGACAAAGGAGGTGATGTCAAATTTAAAAGGAGCGAAGCTGCTTCTCGGTGTGCTGCTGAACTGTTGCTGCAGCAGGAGTAAGAGGTTGGCAGTGTCCATGCTGGGACCCCCTCTTCCTCTGCTCTACAGAGCCACCGAATCGAGGACTGGAGCACAGAGGGGAAATTTGTTTGCCTGCCCTCCCATCCCACACCCTCACTAGTATTGAAATACTCTTCCAGGACTCCTCCCCAATGGACTGATTGGAAAAAAATGTGTACTCACTGTTGTTCTTGAGGGTGGGTTAGCGTCGTTCATCTAAAAAGTTGGATTGGGCTGTTACATATACAGCATTACTGCTGCCTAAAGTTATACCACCTCCATATAAAAGAGGCTAGCAGAGGCACACCCAGAAGAAGGAGTACCTATCAGGAATGGGCAGGAGGAGGAGTTCAGTGAAGGGGGTGGCCTCAAGGTGAACTTTGAGGCAGGGACTTCTCTGGCTGGAGGGTTTTGAAAACATACTGAAGGTACTGTGAATGCATCCACAATGATTAAATTGTTGGGAATATTGCAGCATAACTAGGGGGAACCGTGACTGTGACTTTTGAGATACTGTAACATAACCAGGGGCACTGTGACTTTTGAGGGACAACTGGGTCATTTTGGGTTTGTTAGTCAGTATGTCTATTTCTGCTAAAAATTGCATTGTCTGCTTATTGGAGGATATTTAGAATTTTAGTTAAGGTTTTGTGCTCTTCTTTTAGGTAGTTATTAAAGCTTAATAGATTCTGTATCTTTAGGCTTTTAGTTAAGTTGGGGGGACTTTAAAAGATTTTGAGAGTTTTATATTTTAGGCTTTTAGTTAAGGTTTAGGATAGGACGTGCAGTGCTTCGTCTTTCAGGTAGTTATTAAAGTCAATAATTGAATTGTACTTTAGATGTACGTTAACCTAGAAATTAAGTTAGTAGTTTAGTGCATTTTTGCTTATTATTAACTTAGTAATTAAGTTAGTAATTTAGTGTAATTTTGCTTATTATTGCGGTACTTTATTATTTGAACATTTAAAGTACTGACCGCCGATAACCAGACCGAAACTTCACCCTTGACACGGGTTCCGCTGCTGCTGCAAGCAGCCTGGTGGGTCCCCCCTATCCGCCGGCTGCCTTCCTTGCTGTACTGCCCGCTGATCACCAGCCCGAAACGTCACCCTTGACACAGGTGCCTCTGCTGCTGCAAGCAGCCCGGCAGGTCCCCTCTGCCCACCAGTTGCCTTCCTCACTGTCCTGCCCACCAATCACCAGACTGAAGCTTCACCTTTGACACGGGTGTCTCTGCTGCTGCAAGCAGCCCAGCGGGTCTCCTCTGTCCACCGGCTGCCTTCCTCGCTGTACTGCCAACCGATCACCAGACCGATGCTTCACCCTTGATACGGGTGCCTCTGCTCCTGCAAGCTGCCCGATAGGGCCCCTCTGTCCACCGACTGCCTTCCTTGCTGTACTGCCAACCGATCACCAGACCGATGCTTCACCCTTGACACGGGTGCCTCTGCTGCTGCAAGCAGCCTGGCAGGTCCCATCTGTCCGTCGGCTGCCTTCCTCACTGTACTGCCTGCCTCTCACCAGACTAAAGCGTCACCCTAGACACTGGCGTGACTGCTACTGCAAGCAGCTCGGCAGGTCCTCTCTGTCTACCGGCTGCCTTCCTTGCTGTACTGACGCCGATCACAAGACCAAAGCTTCACCCTTGACACGGGTGCATCTGTTGCTGCAAGCAGCCTGGTGGACCCCTTCTGTCCGCCGGCTGCCTTCCTTGCTGTACTGCATGCCAATCACCAGACCGAAGCTTCACTCTTGACATGGGTGCCTCTGCTGCTGCAAGCAGCTTGACAGGTCCCCTCTGTCTGCCAACTGCCTTCCTCGCTGTACTGCCCGCCAATCACCAGACCAAAGCGTCACCCTTGACACGGGTGCCTCTGCTGCTGCAAGCAGCCCAGTGGGTCCCCTCTGTCTGCCGGCTGCCTTCCTTGCTGTACTGCCCGCCGATCACCAGACCAAAGCTTCACCCTTGATACAGGTGCCTCTGCTGCTGCAAGTAACCCAGTGGGCCCCTTCTGTCCACCGGCTGCCTTCTTCGCTGTACTGCCCGCTGATCACCAGACCAGTGCTTCACCCTTGACATGGGTGCCTCTGCTGCTGCAAGCAGCCCAGTGGGTCCCCTCTGTCTGATGGCTGCCTTCCTCGCTGTACTGCCTGCATTTCACCAGACTGAAGCTTCACTCTTGACATGGGTGCCTCTGCTGCTGCAAGCAGCTCAGCAGGGCCCCTCTGTTGGCCTTCCTTGCTGTACTGCCCGCCAATCACCAGACCAAAGCTTCACCCTTCACAGGGGTGCCTTTGTTGCTGCAAGCAGCCCAATGGGCCCCTTCTTTCTGCCGTCTGCCTTCCTTGCTGTACTGCCCGCCAATCACCAGACCAAAGCTTCACCCTTGACATGGGTGCCTGTTGCTGCTGCAAGCAGCTTGACAGGTCCCCTCTGTCCACCAACTGCCTTCCTCGCTGTACTGCCCGCCGATCACCAGACCAAAGCTTCACCCTTGACACAGGTGCCTCTGCTGCTGCAAGCAGCCTGGTGGGTCCTCTCTATCCGCTGGCTGCCTTCCTTGCTGTACTGCCCACTGATCACCAGACCAAAGCTTCACTCTTGACATGGATGCTTCTGCTGCTGCAGGAGGCCCGATGGGTCCCCTCTGTCTGCCGGCTGCCTTCCTCGCTGTACTGCCCGCTGATCACCAGGCTGATGCTTCACCCTTGACATGGGTGCCTCTGCTGCTGCAAGCAGCCCAGCAGGCCCCTTCTGTCCGCCGACTGCCTTCTTCGCTGTACTGCCCGCTGATCACCAGACTGGTGCTTCACCCTTGACATGGGTGCCTCTGCTGCTGCAAGCAGCCCAGTGGGTCCCCTCTGTCTGCTGGCTGCCTTCCTCGCTGTACTGCCTGCCATTCACCAGACTGAAGCTTCACTCTTGACATGGGTGCCTCTGCTGCTGCAAGCAGCTCAGAGGGTCCCCTCTGTCCACTGGCTGCCTTCCTCGCTGTACTGCCTGTCAATCACCAGACCGAAGCTTCACCCTTGACACGGGTGCCTCTGCTGCTGCAAGCAGCTCAGCAGGGCCCCTCTGTCGGCCTTCCTTGCTGTACTGCCCGCCAATCACCAGACCAAAGCTTCACCCTTCACAGGGGTGCCTTTGTTGCTGCAAGCAGCCCAATGGGCCTCTTCTGTCTGCTGGCTGCCTTCCTTGCTGTACTGCCCACCAATCACCAGACCAAAGCTTCACCCTTGACATGGGTGCCTGTTGCTGCTGCAAGCAGCTTGACAGGTCCCCTCTGTCCACCAACTGCCTTCCTCACTGTACTGCCCGCCGATCACCAGACCAAAGCTTCACCCTTGACACAGGTGCCTCTGCTGCTGCAAGCAGCCTGATGGGTCCCCTCTATCCACTGGCTGCCTTCCTTGCTGTACTGCCCGCCGATCACCAGACCAAAGCTTCACCCTTGACATGGATGCTTCTTCTGCTGCAGGAGGCCCGATGGGTCCCCTCTGTCTGCCGGCTGCCTTCCTCGCTGTACTGCCCGCCGATCACCAGACTGATGCTTCACCCTTGACATGGGTGCCTCTGCTGCTGCAAGCAGCCCAGCGGGTCTCCTCTGTCCGCCGGCTACCTTACTCTCTGTACTGCCCGCTGATCACCAGACCAAAGCTTCACCCTTGACACGGGTGCCTCTGCTGCTGCAAGCAGCCCTGCGGGTCCTCTTTGTCTGCCGGCTGCCTTCCTTGCTGTACTGCCCGCCGATAACCAGACTGAAACGTCACCCTTGACACGGGTGCCTCTGCTGCTGCAAGCAGCCCGGCAGGTCCCTTCTGCCCGATGGCTGCCTTCCTCACTGTACTGCCCACCAATCACCAGACCAAAGCTTCACCCTTGACACAGGTGTCTCTGCTGCTGCAAGCAGCCCGGCGGGTCTCCTCTGTCCACCAGCTGCCTTCCTCGATGTACTGCCAACCAATCACCAGACCGATGCTTCACCCTTGACACGGGTTCCTCTGCTGCTGCAGGCAGCCTGACAGGGCCCCTCTGTCCGCTGGCTGCCTTCCTCGCTGTACTGCCAACTGATCACCAGACTGATGCTTCACCCTTAACATGGGTGCCTCTGCTGCTGCAAGCAGCCCGACAGGGCCCCTCTGTCCGCTGGCTGCCTTCCTCGCTTTACTGCAAACCGATCACCAGACTGATGCTTCACCCTTGACACGGGTGCCTCTGCTGCTGCAAGCAGCCTGGCAGGTCCCTTCTGCCCGACGGCTGCCTGCCTCACTGTACTGCCCACCAATCATCAGACCAAAGCTTCACCCTTGACACAGGTGTCTCTGCTGCTGCAAGCAGCCCGGCGGGTCTCCTCTGTCCACCAGCTGCCTTCCTCGATGTACTGCCAACCAATCACCAGACCGATGCTTCACCCTTGACACAGGTGCCTCTGCTGCTGCAGGCAGCCTGACAGGGCCCCTCTGTCCACTGGCTGCCTTCCTCGATGTACTGCCAACTGATCACCAGACCGATGCTTCACCCTTAACACGGGTGCCTCTGCTGCTGCAAGCAGCTTGACAGGTCCCCTCTGTCTGCCAACTGCCTTCCTCGCTGTACTGCTCGCCAATCACCAGACCGAAGCTTCACCCTTGACATGGGTGTCTCTGCTGCTGCAAGCAGCCCGGCGGGTCTCCTCTGTCCACCGGCTGCCTTCCTCGCTTTACTGCAAACCGATCACCAGACTGATGCTTCACCCTTGACACGGGTGCCTCTGCTGCTGCAAGCAGCCTGGCGGGTCCCCTCTGTCCGTCGGCTGCCTTCCTCACTGTACTGCCTGCCTCTCACCAGACTGAAGCGTCACCCTAGACACGGGTGCCTCTGCTGCTGCAAGCAGCTCGGCAGGTCCCCACTGTCCGTCGGCTGCCTTCCTTGCTGTACTGCCCACCGATCACAAGACCAAAGCTTCACCCTTGACACGGGTGCATCTGCTGCTGCAAGCAGCCTGGTGGGCCCCTTCTGTCTGCCGGCTGCCTTCCTTGCTGTACTGCACGCCAATCACCAGACGGAAGCTTCACCCTTGACACGGGTGCCTCTGCTGTTGCAAGCAGCTTGACAGGTTCCTTCTGTCTGCCAACTGCCTTCCTCACTGTACTGCCCTCCAATTACCAGACCGAAGCATCACCCTTGACACAGGTGCCTCTACTGCTGCCAGCAGCCCAGTGGGTCCCCTCTGTCCGCCGGCTGCCTTCCTCACTGTACTGCCCACTGATCACCAGACCAGTGCTTCACCCTTGACATGGGTGCCTCTGCTGCTGCAAGCAGCCCAGTTGGTCCACTCTGTCTGGCGGCTGCCTTCCTCGCTGTACAGCCTGCCGTGCACCAGACCAAAGCTTCACCCTTGACATGGGTGGCTCTGCTGCTGCAAGCAGCCCAGCGGGCCCCTCTGTCCACTGGCTGCCTTCCTCGCTGTACTGCCTACTGATCACCAGACTGATGCTTCAGGCTTGACATGGGTGCCTCTGCTGCTGCAAGCAGCCCAGCGGGTCCCCTCTGTCTGACAGCTACCTTCCTCGCTGTACTGCCTGCCATTCACCAGACCGAAGCTTCACCCTTGACATGGGTGCCTCTGCTGCTGCAAGCAGCCCGGAGGATCCTCTCTGTCCACTGGCTGCCTTCCTAGCTGCACTGCCCGTCAATCACCAGACCAAAGCTTCACCCTTGACACAGGTGCCTCCGCTGCTGCAAGCAGCCCGGCAGGTCCCCTCTGTTCACTGGCTGTCTTCCTCACTGTACTGCCCGCTGATCACCAGACCGAAGCTTCATCCTTGACACGGGTGCCTCTGCTGCTCCAAGCAGCCTGACAGGGCCCCTCTGTCTACCAGCTGCCTTCCTCGCTGTACTGCTCACCGATCACCAGACCGATGCTTCACCCTTGACACGGGTGCCTCTGCTGCTGCAAGCAGCCCGGCGGGTCCCCTCTGTCCGCTGGCTACCTTCTTCGCTGTACTGCCTGCCGCTCACCAGACCAAAGCTTCACCCTTGACACGGGTGCCTCTGCTGCTGCAAGCAGCTCAGTGGGTCCCCTCTGTCTGCTGGCTGCCTTCCTCACTGTACTGCCTGCCGCTCACCAGACCAAAGCTTCACCCTTGACACTGGTGCCTCTGCTGCTGCAAGCAGCCCGGCGGGTCCCCTCCGTCTGCCGGCTGCCTTCTTTGCTGTACTGCGCACCAATCACCAGACTGAAGGTACGCTGCTGAAATGTCTGGCGTCTCCATGCCGACTGACCAGAACCATTGGCTCTGCCTGCTGATTGGCTGCTTCACTTTTTGAAATCTTTTCTACTCCTTTTGGACTTTAAGCTAATTTTATTTACTGATTCTAGTACTGGTTAAGTTTCTCCAAATTGTCCTGTGAATGCTAATTGAAATGTGAATCTAAGCCTGTTTACAGCAATTTTGCACTTCAAGGGTTATTTGAAGTGCAGGATCCTTTAGAGTGCAGGTTGTTTAGGTTTTAAAGTATTACAGTTCTCTGTGTAGAATAGGTTTCATCTGTGCCACAGTTGTAAACTACGCCCTGGAAATAATCCCTTTTTTGTTTACTTTTCTGCTTCCTGCTTGAATTTTTCGCCCCCATCGCCCATCCCGGCCTTTATTACATATTCTCCTCCGCACCACCTCAGGCAATCTTCATCCTCCCTCTCAGTAATATTGCAACCCCTTAAAGATACAGAATGCAGTTATAGGGCCTAATACTTGTTGGTGTTAATCTTAACTCTAAGTTAGGAGACACCACACTGAACTGTAAACCAGCCTAATTTCTCCCCATTCTACAGGCGTCCCCACGTCTTCTCACTTTCTACTCTTGTAAGACACCACACTGAACTCTAAACATCAGGTGACTGCCTCATTTCTGGCAGGCACCCCCACAGCCTTGTACCTGCTGCAACCCTAGCGCCCATTGACAACCATGACCACCTCTTATGCACAGCTGGTCCAGCCCTGCTTGTGACACTACTACTAATTTCGCCAATATGCTCGCTGACGCCTCACATGCTTAGCATGTCAGATGTACCCTTCAGACCTCCCTACACACACCTCTCCCCCACCCTGACAACCCTCAGCCCCACCCCCGCTCTCCTCCCACGATGCTGTTCTACCTCACCCCCCGCTTTGCTCTACCTCGCTTCCCAGCCCTCCGCTTCCTGACCATCCCCTGCTCACTCCCCATAAAGTCCACCTACGGTCATCATCCAGCAATTAATAAATGCCTCTCAGCTTTCCTCAGGATAATCTCCCTACTACTCTTGCTGTCTGGTAACATCCATCCCAACCCAGACCCTGCTACCTCCAACCAGTTGCTGACACCCCCAGGGCTATGAATAGCCTCCATGAACATCTGCAGCCTCCCGAAGAAGAATGCATTCCTCCAATGCTGGCTAGTGCAGCACCAACTGGACGTACTAGCATTGGTGGAAACGTGGCTCTCTAAAATGACCCTTGACTCCTTTGTCGCTCTCCCCGGCTACTCACTTTTCAGGGAGGATAGAATGGGAAAGCATGGTGGTGGCTGTGCTTTCTACATCTGAGACTCCTTGCTGTGCCAAGTACTTCCCGCCCCTATGCGGGACCATGGGGCACAAGTCCTCTCCCTAAAATTCACTCCTGATCCCACCAGGGCTCCCCTTATTATAGCCGTGGCTTATATCCCACCGTGGAACCAAACCCCTGCAATCCTATCCCTCTCCAGTTACCTCTCTAGCCTCCCCCACAAAGTAGAACAGATATTGGTGGGCGATCTCAACGTAAACTGGCTCACCAGCTCAGCAGCCCATGCCAAGGACACTTTTGTGGCCCTAGACCTAACTCAATTGGTAACACAACCCACTAGGTCTAGCCCCTCAAGTGCCTCACACACCCTGCTGGACATCCTTCTAACCAATCACCCCCACAGAATCACTGACATTGTGGTCCTCCCTAACTGACTGAGCGATCACTCTCCAATACTCTTCACCTGGTCCTGTCAGCTACCCAAACCACCACCCAGCTTTGTTTCCCATTGCCGTTTATGACCTGGCAGCCTCAATAAGCTCAAACGCTACCTAGCCTACTGGGATTGGTCCCCCATAAAACTGGCCCAGAACACAGACAAGGCCCTCAACTACTTGACTAGCTCCCTCAACAAGGCCTGTGATATATTTGCCCCATTTGTCAAAATGCATACCAAGAAGCCTTGTGCCTTGTAATGTGCCTTGGGTCACTCTTATGCTTTGTCAACAACTGCAACTGAGGGACAACCTCTGGCACAAAGCTGCCGCCTCTGGCAAACAGACAAAAAGACAAGCCTATAATACCGAGCGTAACAGATGCACCTGGGCCATACGTAAAGCCAAGGCAGAATACTACAGATCCTCTCTGGCTGCCTCCTCAGGGAGCACCTGCAAGTTCTGGGACAATATAAAAGAATTAACGGGAAATCCTGCTCTCCACCCCTATCCCAACTTGACATTAACAGCACCACCTCCACAGACCCAAAAAGCATCGCTGACTGCCTCAACACTGCCTTTTCTGATCTCAGTGCAGTCCTCCCCGGCAACTTTTTAGACCCATCTCCACCCTGTCTGGTGCCTAATTTCCACCGCCCACCATTCCACTTATGGGTCATTAGTCCACAAGAAGCCAAACCTTACTTAACCAAAGCACTCAATGGCACTAGCCCCTGCAATGACCCCCTTGACATGAGACTCTTTTGATTGGTCCTTGACTCCATCCTTGCCCCGCTCACAGCCTTACTCAACCGCTCTTTGTATCTTGGACAGTTCCCAACCACCTGGAAAACGGCAGTCATTAGCCCCATACTGAAAAGTGGGGATAGCTCTTCCCCCAATAATTATCAAGCAATCTCTATCCTTCCTCCGCTCTCCAAAGCTCTCGAAAAAATACTGTCTGATCAACTCACAGAGTACCTTGACACCCACAGCCTGCTATGCAAAGAGCATCATGGCTTCTGATCTGCCCATAGCATGATCAGTGCCCTCACGGAATTCTCTAACTTCCTCCACTCTGTCCTAGACAAGGGCCACCTCGCTGGTGCCATTTTTTTTTACCTCTCCAAGGCCTTTGATACGGTCTCACACTCTCTCTTACTGAACACACTCCACCAACTCGGCTTCTCTCACAGACCCCTCTCCTGGTTCTCTAGCTACCTTTCCACAAGGTCCCAATGTATAAAAATTCACACAACCCTCTCCAGTGCCCAGCCTGTATTCTCTGGTGTCCCCCAGGGCTCCATCCTGGGCCTGTTGCTCTTTAGTCTTTATCTAAACTCCCTGCTCAGCTTCTTTTCAGGCAGGGTTCCTCTTTATGTGGATGACGCGGTCCTCTTCGCCTCCCACTCTGACCCCTCTGCACTCCAGTCCTCCCTCCAGCAATCCTTCAGTCAAATTGAGAACTGGTTTATGGACTGCCGACTTATCGTAAATATTCAAAAAAACAAATCAATGCTTTTCATCCATCGCCAAAGCAAAGCCAAGGACTTCTCCCTCCAGATCCTCTCCAGCTCACTCCATCCACTGGACCAAGTCCTCACCTACAAATACCTGGGCATCACTTTTCAATCTTCACTTTCATTTCACTCTCACATCAATATGCTCGCCTCAGCCACCAATGCACGCATTGGCCTGTTACACAGACATAAGGACTGCCTGTTACCCGAAGCCCTCTGCCTGGCAGTCCCCTCCTCTGTACTGTCCCTAGTGGACTACAGACTCACAGTATATGCAGCAGCCAATGCCACTGCTCTAAATAAAATCCAAATTTCCATTAACAAGGCATGCCGGCTCCTGTCTGGAGCCGATAAATGGACACATACCTGCACCCTTTATTCCTCAACCAACGTACCAACACTCAAGGAGAGACTTCAGTATCAGTCCTGTCTCTTTTACAAAAAAATACAACTGGGTATGTTCCCCTCCCGGGGTCTCCACATCCCTTCTCCCTGCCACCCCTACTTTGCCACCCGCAATGCCTCCAAGACTATATTGCAGATCCCTAGGGTCAGGACTATACTAGCACAAAGATCCTTCCCCTTCAGAGCACCTTACTGGTACAATGCTCTCCCCCCGCCATCACCTCTCTCACCAAAATGGGGCCTTTAAAGGTCGCACTCATGAATCACATTCTGTACACCTGCAACTGTGAGTGTCCTCTTCCAAAACCACCCTAGGCCTCTGGAGCCTAGCTAACCTTGACAATGTCTCTCCTGAGCCAGCACACTTTGTACCTCATAAGAAATTACTGTGCTTGTATGTTAGCAACTGCCTAGCTACTGATTGTATAGTACTACAGCTCATTCTGCTAATGGACATGTTAACAACTGCCTAGCAACTATTTGTATAGGACTGAAGTTCATCTGCTGAATGACACTATCACCCTGCTATTTGTATTCAATGTTCTCCATTGCTTGTATTACCTGTTCCTTCAATTTTCATTACTGTCTGTATTAGTCTCTTTGTATCATGACTTGGAGCCTTTGGAAATGAGTCTATGACTCAAAGGATTGTAATTCCGATGTGCTTATAAATAAATAAATAAAATAAAGTTGCATTTAAGCCAGATGATACGGTGGGGACTCTCTAGGAAGATATTGCTGTCAACATACAATTCCAGATAATTCATTAAATTGTAGTATATAGCATGGTTTCGGGATTGAGTAATTTCAGAACTAGAGGAGTACTTATAGCCAGAAAAGAAGTGTGTAAAATGTGGGGGGTTAGGGGACATAACACTGGACAGGGCAACCAGGGAAGGACTGTAGGTTGTAATAATTGTGGGGTGGCTGTATTTATGGAGATACTGTGGAAGATGGGGAGGGGGGTGCCCAGTGTGTAGGAGCATAGGAAAACTAAAAATAGAGATGGGATGCCTCACTAAGGCATTACAAGAAATGAAAGGGGGCAACATAGATGGGATACAGGGGCAAACTGGACATGAAGCAGATGTACATGGACTAAAGAATATCAGCAATGGGAAGAGACAGGAAGAAGACAGGTGAAGGCAAGGGATAAGTCAGCAAGAAGAGCAATACCTATATGAAAGGGACAGAGGGGAGAGGTGGAAGATGACAGGAAAAGGTGGACATAAACAAGGAATTCAGGGAAGAAGCTGGAGAGCTCAGGAAATATCTGTCTCGGGGGTGACTACATACAATAGATATGCAATACTGACAGAGGGGACCCAAGGGAACAAAGGCAAGGTGGAAACAGAGTTGCAGCAGGATACCAGAGAGGTAGTGGGTGGACAAGGTCAGAAGGTAGCTCAAGAGGGCCAGAAACCATATGTCTCGATGGAAGGAGACAAGGAAGTCAAAAACAAAGGAGAGACAGGAAAGGAGAAGAGGGGGAAAAATGTAAAATGAGGGCGGACAACACAGGAGGCAGGAACCACAGGAGGAATGGTCCACACAGGAATCGGGTGGAAGAAGGAGGCAAAAAAACAAGAGGAGAAATAGTGGCTCAAGACACAGTGCAGCCAGAAGTAAGGGGTAATCATGACACAGAGGGGAAGAAGGGTAGGGAGTATGGACACTCTGGAATGAATAAAGTAGTAGTCTATGGGGACGCAATAATAAAAGGTATACAATGGAGAAGAGGTGAGGACACATACATGAGGACAACAGTGGTGTGTGCACCTAGGATGGAGGAAGGTAAAGCAACTCAAAAGATAAGGTAGCTGATAAGGGTGGCAGGGTAAAAACCAGACTTGATACTGCACATTGGGACAAATGATTTAGCCGGGGAGGAACCCGAGGTGGTGCAACACAGATTTATGGACTTAGCTGCGGCATGTAGGCAGTCTGTGAAATCATAACCTTTTCTGAGATCATTCCTTACCAAGGGCAAACGTTAGGAAGGAGAGGATAGTGGAACTTAATAGATGGCTAGGCTGGTGGTGTAAGAAGGAGGGATACGATCTTATAGGCAAGTGTGGAGACACGTGGGTGGACAAGAGACTCTATAGCGGTAACAGACTACACCTGACCTGGGAAGGGAGAAAGAAAATGAAAACTAAAAAGGGGGAATACATGGCAAGGGAACTGGTTTTAAACTGCTAAGTGGGGGAGGCAGAATAGGGGAGGCTGGAGCACCTCCACCCACATCAGCGCAGACAAGGAACAGGGAGAAAGGATGGATATCAAATAAGAAAATTGGGGAGAAGCTAGTCAAGTAGGACTAAGTCAGAAGAGGAGCAAGGGCACGACAGAGACAAAGTGGCAGGTGGTGGTGCTGAATGCATGCAGTCTTTGGAACAAGATGGCAGAACTGGCCTGGCCTGGTGGCGCTGAGGGTTGAGGTGCTGGACGCCACACCTCGCTCCACACTGGCGACCCAGGTTCAGGAACAGACTCGGGTCAACAGGGGTTGGCAGAGACGGGAAAGGATTGAACACCTGGAGGACTGCTTTCCTTTCCTGGGGAGGGTGGGCTTACTTGTTGCAGTTCGAGCAGCTCCTGGTGGTGGCTGGGGGTCGCCGCTACCTGCGGCATGCTTGAAGGGGTAGAGCAGTGGCAGACACCTTATGCACTGGTGCAGGAGTGGGCTTGTCATGTGCAGGGTGTTATTGGACATCCATGCTCTTAGGGAATACGAACAAGGTAAAAAGTCCTATCTCCGGTAGGTGATGGTGGGTCCAGGGACGATGCATCCATGCCCAGTGCCGGGTCTGCTTCGCTGCCTTTGGTGGTTTGCCAAGCCTGGTCACCTCTCTAGAATTGTAGATAGAGTGCCAAGGAGTAAGATGGTCTCACCCTGGGGGATTCAGAGTCGGGGTCGGGTGGACCGTGTGCGTCAGAGGAAACCTACACCGGAGCAGCGAGGGCAGACTTCAGGCGGGTGGGAGAAAGCACAATCAAGTGACCTCACTGGAGAGAGTCCGGAGACAGAGAGGTAGAAGGACAAACAAGGTTCACAAAAACAAACAAAAAAAAAAAACAAGATGGCAGAACTGCAGGTGCTATTAGCAGGAAGCAGGGTAGACATCGCCACCATTACAGAGACCTGGGCAACAGCACACCATGACCGGGACCTATCGATCCCAGGTTACAGGCTATATAGAAAGGACAGGGAGACAGGAAAAGGTGGTGAGGTGGTGGCATACATAAGGAAAGGTATTGTGTGTGCAAGGGAGGAGGAGTTTGAAAGAGGATGCACGGAGGTGCTATGGTTCCAGCTCCAGATGAATAAAGGAAGGAAGTTAAGGATTGGGGTTGTATACAGACTGCCCAGTCAGGGCGAGGACAAGGACAGGGAGTTATGCACTCAGTTAACAAATGCAACGGGGAATAGCAGTGGTAGGCGACTTTAACCTGCCCAAAATCAAATGGGCTAGTCCAGTCACATCCTGTACCAGAAGCCAGGCAATCCTGGACACAATCCAGAATGACTTCATGATGCAGTGTGTGACCTGTCCCACCGGGGAGAAGCAGTCGTAGACCTGGTGCTCTCCAATGGTGAACACGTGCAGGACATAGACATTGGGGATCCCATGTGAGGAAGTGACCACAACACAATGTGGTTCAACCTGGACATGGGCAGGGAAGGCATCCCCACAAAGACAAGAGCGCTAGACTTCAGAACAGCTAATTTTAAGAGAATGAGGGAAATGATTAGAGAAGACCTAGGGAACTTAGAGGAAGGCCTGGGTGTTGAGAAAATATGGGACATGATCAGAGGGACCATACAGAATGCTACAAACAGCTGCATAAAGACAAAGGGAAAGATGGCAGGAACTCGACTGCTGGTTTAGCAGGGAGGCGGCTAAGGTAGTGAAATAAAAAGGGTTACATACAGGAAAAGTAGAAGGACAGCAAGGGAAGAGGATGAGGAGGCGTACCAAAGGCTGGCTAAACTAGCAAAAAGGGAGGTAATACAGGCAAAAGCAAAAAAGGAACTCCAGATAGCAGAAGAGATAAAAAAAGGGATAAGGCCTTCTTTTACTACATTAAAGAAAAAAGAGATGAAAAAGGATGGCATAGTCAGGCTGAAGAATGGGGAAAGCGTAGTAGTGGAAGATGGTGCAAAAGCAGAGATATTAAATGATTGCTTCTGCTCTGTCTTTACCAAAGAAAGAGGGGGCCCAATACCGCACAGTGGGAAGAGTAGGGAGGGGGCTGGTGAGGACCCAATAGGGGCTATAGGGATTGAACGGGTGAGGGAGGGGCTCATGAATTTGTAGGTGGAAAAATATTCAGGGACTGATGGCATACACTCCAGGGTACTAAAAGAGATGGCAGAGGAGCTAGCAGGCCCACTGACAATACTATTCAGTAGATCTCTTGATACAGGGGTGGTACCAGGGAAGTGGAGAACAGCACATGTCATGCCGCTCCAGAAGAGTGGCCCCAAGGAGGACCCTGGTAACTATAGGCTGGTCAGCCTGACCTCGATTGTGTGTAAACTAATGGAGACAATATTGAAGGCAGACCTGGTCAAGTTCTTGTGAGGAAAATAACCTGCAGGATAGCAAACAGCATAGGTTCGTGGCAGGCAGATCGTGTCAAAAAAACTTGCTTGAGTTCTTTGACTGGGTCACCTGGACAGTGGACAAAGGCCAGGCAGTGGATATTATATATCTGGACTTTAGCAAGTTCTTTGACTCTGTGCCACACAAAAGGCTGATTATGAAGCTGAAGGACTTAGGGGTGGGAGAAAGGTTTGTTAGATGGGTCGATAACTGGCTGAGCAGCAGGACACAGAGGGTAGTAGTGGGGGAGGGGGAGTTCTCCAGTACAAGGGAGGTTACCAGTGGAGTTCCATAAGGGTCAGTGTTGGGACCAGTATTGTTTAACATCTTTATTAGCGTCATAGAGGTAGGCATTCAGGGAAAAATTTACATGTTCGCAGATGACACCAAGCTCTGTGGGAGAGTGGACACCCAGGAGGGGATAAAGGAGATGAGGGAGGACCCAGCCAACGCTAGAGAAATGGTCGGGATATGACAACTCGGGTTCACTGCCAAAAAGTGCAAGGTGATGCACATAGGGGCAAAGAACTGGAGAACAGAGTACTACATTGGAAAAGTTCAGGTTACACCATTGGAGGAAGAAAAGGATCTGGGGTGATAATTTCTAGTGACCTGAAACACTTGACTCAATGCAAAAATGCAGTAGCAAAGGCAACTAGGATGCTGGGGTGTATTGCAAAGGGGATTTAGCAGTAGGAAGAGTGAGGTTATTCTGTCGCTATACAGGTCATTGGTGAGACCTCACTTGGAATATGGAGTAAGATATTGGCACCCACACCTGAAGAAGGACATAAACATGATGGAAAGGGTCCAGAGGAGAGCGACTAAAATGATAGAGGGACAGCAGGATAGGTCATATGCAGAGAGGTTGGAGGACCTTCGGATGTACCCTCTAGAAGAGAGGAGGCAGAGAGAAGATATGATTGAGACGTTCAGATAATTGAGGGGAATTAACAGAGTGGACTGCAAGAGCCTATTCAATAAAAGGGCCAACACCACCACCAGAGGGTACAACCTAAAACTGGTGGGGGGTAGATTCAAGAGGATGTAAGGAAGCTCTTTTTTAAAGAAAGAGTGGTGACGGCATGGAATGAGCTGCCACAGGAGGTGGTGGACTTAGTCAGTGGGAGCCTTCAAAAGAGCCTGGCACAAGCATAAAGGAATGTCAGGAGGCCTCATAAGGGGAATGACAGGAACATTCGGTGGGGGGGGGGAGGGATCACAGATGTAAACTGAAGGCCAGAGTCAATCTATATTATTTCGAGCAGACCCGGTAGACCGAGAGGTGTCCTTCTGCTGGCTATGTTCTTATATTACCAGATTCCCATGGCCCCCCAGGACCAGAAGAAGACTACTTTTATCTGTCCCCTGGGATTTTATGAGTTTCTGAGGATGCCCCAGGGCATTTTGGGTGCTCCTGCTACTTTTCAGCACCTCATGGAGAAGGCAGTTGAAGACATGAATCTGCTGTAGTGCTTGCTGTACCTAGATGACATAATAGTCTTTGGGAGGACTCTAGAGGAACACAAACAAGGGTTATATACAGACCCCCATCTCAGGGGGAGGAAATGGACAAGGAAATGATAGAAGGTATCCTTAGAATGGCAGAAAAAGGGGAGAGATTGTTGATGGGGAATCTGAATATGCCAAATGTTAACTGGAGTGCATTTGCAGCAGCCACTTCCAAGAGTGGGGTCATTCTAGATGCCCTACAGGGGGCATGCCTTAGACAACTAGTATTGGAACCCACTCAAGAGGGAGCAATCTTAGACCTGGTACTCTCAAATGGAGATCTAGAGAGGATCACAGATTTAGAAGTGGGTAGCCATCTGGGAACTAGAGACCATCGAACAGTATGGTTCACGATAAACACAGCATTAGAGTCAAGCCATACAAAGGCAAAGGTACTGGACTTTAGGAGGGCCGACTTTGCCAAAATGGGTGAGAGCCTATGGAATGCACTAGCAAATGAGCAGGAAGGAGGGGTGGAAGAACAATGGGGAATAATCAAAACTGCCATCACAGAGGCAACAAGCCTTTGTGTGAAACAAATAAACAAAACAAAACGATGTAAGAAACCATTATGGATCTCAAAGGAGGTGTCAGGGAAGGTTAGGGAGAAAAAGAAAACATTCAGGAAGTACAAGGAATCACAGAAGGAGCAGGACAGAGAACTGTATCAGTTAAAGTAAAAGGAAGCAGGGAAAGCAGTCAGAACAGCAAAGGCCCAAACCGAGGTAAAGATAGCCAACTCGGTTAAGAAGGGGGATAAAACCTTTTATAGGTACATCAGGGAGTGAAGAAAGACCAAGGGAGGGATAGTGAGGCTTAATTAATTTATTTATTTATTTAGTTAGTTTTTGTTGACCGGGTAAGTGCGCTAGCCAACAAGTGACTATTTTCAGGCACGACCCGGGAGGTACAGTTACAGAACACAGTGATACATAAGAGATTACACAAAGCAGGATACATTTGCAGGATACATAAGAAATTACACAGAGCAGGATACATTTGCAAAGGACAAAGTCACACAGTGTAGTCAAGCATAGCAATAAGGATAAAATTACATGTATTCAGTTGTTGAGAACTAGGGAGAGGTGGTAGGGACAGGTGTAAGGGTAGGGCAGGAGAGACGGAGACAGGGGTGGTAGGACGAATAGCAAAAGGGAGGACAGGAGGGAGGTTAAGGCGCTAAGTGCGGCATTAGCGGGAGAAGGTTACCACCTGTGGCCGGGACGGTGGAACCGAGTCGGCAAGAGACGGAGAGGTCGGGGAACAGGACAGTGAAGCTATGGGTGCAAAAATAGAGAGGGAGAGAGGGTGATGTGCAGGGAGGCGGTGGGGGACTAGGTGCAAGGTGAGGAGGGATTTGAAACTAAAGGAATGGGGAGGGAAGGGTAGGGTGGAAGGGCAGGGTATAGGGGAAAAGGGATGAAGGGCACGGAACAGATAGGGAAATGAGTGGGGGTAGGGAGATAGAGTGCACCTAGTAAGAGCGCAGTGGAGCAGAAGAAGGGAGGAGGACAAGAGGCGAGGCGGTGAAAACGGCATTGGCGGGGTAGAGTAGTAACCTGCGGCTGAGCTGGTGGAACTACGAGACGGCAGGAGAGAGAGGGGAGTCACGCAAACTGGTGGGAGGCGGGATAAAATAGGAGAGGGAGGGTGAGGACTGAGCATAGGGAGAAGAGGGAAGAATAAAAGAAGGAGGGGAAGCTGGCAGGAGAGGGTCAGAAAGGTGAAAGAAGGTGGGAAGGGTGGCGGCAAGTTCGGCATTAGCGGTACAAGGTAGCAACCTGTTACCGGAGCAGTGGAACCCGAAGAGCAGCAGAGAGGGAGGAGAGGCGGTTAGAGGGGAGTGAGGTGGCAAAGAGCAGGAGAGGGAGGCAGGAAAAGGAGGGGGAATGACAGGGGTACTGGAGAAATGGCTATGGGAAGGGAAGAGAGCGGGCTGGGAAGAAGTGTTACAGGAACAGAGGGTGCAGGATAAGGAATGAAGGTGGGGAAAACAGCTCAGGAGCGAGGGCAAGCTAAGTGACTAGGCAGTAATTAGAGAGCTTTACAATTGGCATCAGAACAACAATGTTATACAGTATCAACAAACATGAAACATAAAAGCAAAAACAACCAAGAATAAAAAGCGCAAGTGCCTATAATACATAATAGGAGGGAGGAGAACAGGTTAGGAGCATGGATTCAAGAGGATCAAAACAAACACATTTGTCCATCGAGGTAAGGAAAGCTCTGAGATTGTTGCTTAAATGCATCGTGAGAAGGAGCATTTCTTAGTCCCTGGGGCAGCAAGTTCCAAAAGTGAGGGCAGCATAACTGAAGGCTCCCGAGCCCTTTTTTGTGCGGCAGAGAGGAATATTCAATAAGGACTTGTCAGAGGATCTAAGGTCCCGTGAAGGTATAACCGGTTGGAGTAGTTTTGAGAGCTCAGCTGGCTTTGATGCTCTGATGATGGTGTCCGAAAGGTTGCAGAGGTAATATTGCCTGGTGGAGGAGGGAGCTAGCCAGCCCAGGTCTTTGTATAGCTGACAATGGTGCTTCAGGAGCGGTGCTTTAGCCGCATACCTGCAAACATTGTTGAAGGTGGTGTCCCATTGGTGCAGAGCAGTTTTGCTGGCCATGGTTAGGATGGGAGCACTGTAGGTGAGGGTTGGTAACAGGATTCCTCTAGCAATTGCCAGTTTAGCGGCAGGGGTAAGCAGGTAGTTAGTCCTGTAAGCAGCCCCTAGCTTACAATTGACAGATTTACAAGTTTCCTGGATGTGCAGCTTTAGGTCAAGATTTTGGTCAAGGTGAATGCCCAAGTAGCGAAAAGAGCTAACAGACTCCAGAGGGTTACCATTAATGTCAGGCACAGAGAGAGAAGAAGAGCAGGTTCTTAATTTGTGTGGGGATCCAAATAGCATGGCTTTAGTTTTATTGGAGTTAAGGACAAGGCGTTGTGTGAGTCAGCGCCACACCAAGTGGAAGTCTGTGGTAAGGGCAGCATTCAGGTTGGTGATATTGTCAGAGGGGCATAGATGACCAGGTCATCAGCATAAAGTAGTGAGGCCAGAGGTTACTACATCAGGGAGATTGTTTACAAATAGTGAGAAGAGGAGAGGACCGAGAATGGAGCCCTGAGGACGCCAATATTGATAACAGCACTGTCAGAGATCACCGAGTTGAATTTCACTGCTTGAGTCCTGTTGGCAAGGTAGCTGCTGAACCAGGTAGTGACAGGGTAGGAGAAGCCCAGATTTCTGAGGGAGGCAAGTAGTAAAGGATGGTCAACAAGGTCGAACGCTTTAGTGAGGTGTCGATGAAAACAGCCCTGTTAGCTTCCCTTTGTCCATGTTGGTAAGAATGTCAGAGGAGAATTTTACTAGTGCAGTCATGGTGCTGTGGTGTTTTCTAAAGCCGTGCTGTGCTGTATTGAGTAAGTTGGAGTTTTCAACGAATTCAGTAACTTGAATAGAGACTAATTTCTCAAGGATCTTGCTAAGGACTGATAGTATAGCAATTGGTCTGTATAAAGGGGAGGGGGTGGTCAGAGGGTGACTGTGAAAAGGCAGATATACTAAACAAATATTTTTGCTCAGTATTTACAACTGAAGAGGGGGAGGTACCTAAACCAAACAATAGAAACACTCTGGATATGGGGGTTGATACCAGCCCATTCACAGAAGAAAGAGTTCTGAAAGAACTCTTAAAACTGAAGGTGGACAAAGCAATGGGGCCTGATGGGATTCATCCCAGAATTCTAAAAGAACTAATGGTAGAACTAGTGACACCACTGACTACCCTCTTTAACAAATCATGGGAGGATGGGGTGGTACCTGAGGACTGGAGGAGGGCAGATGTTATTCCACTTCACAAAAGTGGGAGCAGGGCAGAAGCAGGAAACTACAGACCTGTTAGTTTAACCTCAGTGATAGGGAAAATGATGGAATCACTTTTGAAGGAAAGAATTGTTGAGTACCTAGAGGCCAGAGGGGCATAGGACCCAATGCAGCATGGATTCACAGTGGGAAGGTCATGACAGACAAATCTAATAGATTTCTTTGACTGAGTGACCGAAGTAGTAGATCAGGGAGTGGCTGTGGACATGGCCTACCTAGACTTTAGCAAGGCATTTGACACAGTCCTACACAAAAGATTAATATACAAGTTAGCCAGCCTTGGAGTGGGTCCCAGGATGGTAGTCTGGCTAAAGAATTGGCTGGAGAACAGGACACAGAGGGTAATAGTAAATGAAGTCCACTCTGAAGAAAGAGGGGTTACTAGTGGGGTACCGCAGGGTTCAGTACTAGGACTGGTCCTCTTCAATGTCTTTGTAAGTGACATTGCAGAGGGACTGGAAGTAAAACTATGTCTCTTTGCAGATGACACAAAGATCTGCAACAGAGTTGATACACAAGGTGGGGTGGAAAGGATGAGAAGGGACTTGGCAAGGTTGGAGGAATGGTCAAATGTATGGCAGCTTAGATTCAATACTAAGAAGTGCAAAGTAATGCACCTGGGAAACAAAAACCCAGGGGAAGAGTACACAATGGGGAGTGAGATACTACCAACAACAAAAATGGAAAGGGACCTGGAGGTAGTCATATCAGATGACCTAAAGGTGAGCAAGTAATGTGAGAGGGCAGTAAGGACGGCTGGGGGGATACTGGGATGCATAGGGAGAGGCGTCACCAGTAGAAAACAGGAAGTTGTTATCCCTCTGTACAGACAGCTGGTGAGACCATATCTGGAGTACTGCGTGCAGTTCTGGAGACCCAATCTCTGCAAAGACATAGGATGGAGGCAGTCCAGAGGAGGGCAACTAAAATGGTGCAGGGTCTGCACCAGTAGTCATATGAAGAGAGACTTAAGGAGCTTAATATGTATAGCCTCAAGGAAAGGAGGGAGAGGGGGGACATGATAGAAACTTTCAAGTACCTCAAGGGAATCAACAAAGTCTAAGAGGGTAGCATCTTTCAGAAAAAGAGGTGTACAAGAACAAGGAGGCACAATTTGAAGATGGAGGGGGGACGGCTCAGAGGTAATGCGAGGAAGTATTTTTCCATAGAGAGGGTTGTGGATGCATGGAACGGCCTTTCTGAGGAGGTTGTGGAGTCAAAAACAGTGGTGGAATTTAAGAATGCATGGGACAGTCATAAGGCAATTCTAGGGGGTGGGGGTAGGAGGAAGTAGGTTGTTGGTTAACTAGGATCTGCAGCTTATCCATTAGGTAGGGAAATAGGCAGACTGGGTGGGCAAAGCAGTCCTTATCTGCTGTCAAATTCTATGTTTCTATGAAGCAAGGCTGTTTAAAATATTGGACCGTATGGAGGAATTTGGCTTTAAACTTTCCATCGATAATTGCCAAATCTTCCAGGCTTCTGTTAAGTACAGTGGGCACATAGTGTTAGCAAAGGGCATTCAGACAGACCCCAGCAAAGTTGAGGTGCTTACCACCTGGCTGAAACCTAAGAATCTGAAGGAACTGCAGCAGCTGTTAGGGTTTTGTGGGTCCTACAGGAGGTTTGTAAAGAGTTACACCTGGGTGGTCAGACCTCTCCTGAATTTGCTACAGGGTTACCCCCCAGTCAACAAAAGTAAAAACCCAGACAGCATGGGGTCTTCACTGAGGCAATGCAATACTTCAGACCTTCCAAACCATTCGGCCCCAGGTGGACTGAAGAATGTAACCGGGCTTTTGAGGACATCATTTACTGCTTAACCCTTATGCAGACCCACAGAATGTCTATGTTTTACATACAGATGCTAGTTTCAGCGGCTTGGGAGTGGTTCTATATCAAGAATACCCAGAGACTTTGTGTCCAGTGGCCTACGCAAGTCTGAGTTTGAGTCCTGCAGAATGCAAATACTCTGTGCACAAGCTCGAATTCTTTGCGCAGAAATGGACCATTGTGGACCAGTTCCATTACTACCTGTACGGGGCAAATATTACCATAAAGACTGATATCAACCCCCCTAACATACGTACAGACTACAACCAAGTTGGACGCAGTTGGTCATAGGTGGCTGTCAGCCCTTTCCACATATGACTACTGCATCGAGTATCACCCAGGGTTAAATCACATAGACACTGATGCCTTGTCCCATTGCCCCCTGGCTCATCAAGAAGAGCACTCCAGCTGGGTGAAAATACCTGCGCAGGTTGCAAAGGCATGGTGCAAAAGGTTCAACACCGAAGAGTCCCCCTCGGTTGAGGATGTCCCGCATCTGGTGGACAGTTTAGGAGCCTCTGGAAGCTGTCTCCCCATAGCGTATTGCCACCTTACTACTTTGGACATGAGATCCATGCCATAGCTAACTACTCAAGATCTGTTAAGCGAACAGCGGTCTAGCCTGGCCATTGGAGAAATTGTGCAAGTTCTACAGAGATAGGGGGATCCAGCACAAGTAACCACATGAGACCCCGAAGCTTGACTGATGCTGCGAATGTGGTTGAAGCTAAACATAAGGAATGGTTTGCTGTATAGAGAGGTGGAAGATCAGCAGGGGGGGCCCAGAGTACAGTTGATGCTGCCAGACCAATTCCATCAAACTGTATTGAAGGCTGTCCATGATGACATGACCCACTTGGGCAGTGAATGCACACTAGACCTGGTTCATAGTAGATTTTATTGGCCCAAAATGGGGCAGGATGTGGATCAAAATTGCAAGACCTGTTACCGGTGCATCGAGAGAAAAGCTCTTCTCCAAAGGGCTGCCCCACCAGTCAGCATTGTCACAAATGCCCCTGTGGAGCTGGTGTGCATTGACTTCCTTACCTTGCAACTGGACTCTAGAAATATCTCAGACATACTAGTGATCACAGATCATTTTACTCAGTACGCCCAAGCCTACCCCACCAAAGATCAGAAGGCATCTACTGTGGCCAAGGTGTTGGTCGAGAAGTTCTTCATGCATTATGGGACGCCACAGAGGATTCATTCAGATCAAGGCCATGATTTTGAAAGTAGGTTAATAAAAGAACTATTGTCTCTGTGGGGAGTCAGCAAATCTCAAACAAAAACCTTGCCATACCCAAGGCGACCCCAGTCTGAAAGATTCAACCAAACCCTATTAGACATGGTGGGCACCTTGGACCCCAGAGACAATTGTACCTGGAGTCAGCGAGTTAGCACCCTGGTTCATGCCTACAACTGTACCAGGAATTACGCCACTGGGTTCTCTCCATACAGACTCATGTTTGGGAGGGAGGCCCACCTGCCAGTTGACCTGTGCTTCGGGGTATCAACAGATGGCATTTAAGAGGGTAATTCTACTTACAGTGTGTGCACATGTTAAAACAACAACTGAATGACACCTATTGTTTAGCCTCCGAGATGGCCAGCAAGAGGAATCAAGCCAACAAGGAGAGCTATGATAAGAAAGTTTGGGCACAAGACTTGATGCCAGGTGACAGGGTCCTATTGAGGAGATTGGGCATTCCTGGAAAGCATAAGATCGCTGATCGTTGGGGAAGCTCACCATATGAAGTACTGGAGAAGCTGGAGGGTTTGCCGGTATATAAGATTCGACCAGAAGAGGAAACTCAAGAATACAAAGTGTTCCATAGGAATCACCTACTGCCCATTGGAGACAAGGTGGTCAGCTCAGCCTCTGATAACTTATAACTTATTGTACCTCACATTGACAACTGTCTTTAAGTTTTTGCTTGTATTATTCCTATCGTGCACTATGCAATGACTATACTAGACAGATCTGCAAGGCAAAGTCAAAATACTTCAATGATGCATTTAAGACTAACTTAAGCCAGCCATCAAAATTCTGGAAGGTGGTCAAAGCACTTTTCGCCCTTCCCTCTTAACCTCCCACCCCTTCTCTAACCGTAGGCTGCTCCATGATTACGGACCCCCTTGAAGTGGCCTCTCATTTCAATTCTTTCTTTACTGAATGCACCTCATCACTTCTGGCCAATCTCACTCCTGACCCTCAAACCACACCCCTTAAAAAAGCTCCCCCAGCCAGCACCCTTTTTGCCTTCCATCCAACTTCCCCCGCTGAAGTCTATAAAGCCTTACTTGCCCTAAATTCCACCAAAGGTAAATGCCCTACTGGCCTGGACTCCAAATTGTTATACCTGTCAGCTCCTGCCATCGCCGCCTACCCTGGCAGCCCTCTACAACCTCTCACTCTCCCTAGCCACTATCCCCACTGAGTAGAAGCATGCCACAGTCGCCACAGTCATCCCGCTTCCCAAAGGTGGGGACTCCTCTGCTCCTGGTAATTACCACCCGATCTCACTCCTTCCTATCCTGGTCAAAATCCAGAAGCACCTAGTCCTCTTTCAACTCTACTCCTATCTCAGTTCCTCTTCTTTTTTCACTCCTTACCAGTCTGGCTTTAGGAAGTCCCACTCCACCATGACCTCCCTCCTAAGACTCACGGACTCCATCCTCACTGGTGTGGACAGGGGCCATATCACCTCAGCCATTTTTGTCGACCTGGCTAAAGCATTCAACACTGTTTCCCACTCACTTCTCCTGTCCAAACTCTCTCATGCAGGGCTCTCAAGCATGGCCACAAGTTGGTTTCATTTCTACCTCTTAGGCCGATCCCAGTCTGTCAGAATTGGCAACGCCACCTCTGCTTCCCTTCCTGTTACCTCTGGTGTTCCACAAGGCTCAGTCCTTGGCCTGCTTCTGTTTTCAGTCTTCTTCAATGACCAGCCCTCTGTCTGCCCACACACACACACACATACACATGTACATGGATGATACAGTACTGTACACATCCGGCCCCATATCCCCCGATGTAGCGACCAGACTCCAGCAGGACTTCAACGAAGTTCAGTGCTTGTTTTGCTCTAACCAGCTCTTTCTCAGCACCAAGAAAACTATCTCAATAACCTTTGGCACTAGGCAGAGACTTTCAAGGCTACCCTCCACCCCCTCCTTCCATACCCTGGACGGGACTACTCTAGAGAATTGCACCTCCTGCAGATATCTTAGGGTCTGGCTTGACCAGTACCTAGACTTCTGTGCTCATATTGATGCCATCCACAAAATGTTACATCCTAGATTAGGTGCTTTTTATCGCAACCATGGAAGTATCCCACTGCCGGCTCGCCGTGCAGTTGTGCAGAGGATGATTCTCCCCATCTTCGACTATGAGGACATAGTGTATAGTGTTGCCCCAAAGTCCACCCTAGCCAGACTGGACCCCCTCTTCCATTCCTTTTGCTGCTTTGCTCTTGACTGCCCTCTTAACACTCATCATTGTGTCCTATACTGCAACCTAGACCTCCTCTCATTGCAGGATCAGCACCTCTCCCATAGCGCCAGCATCATGGCCAAATACTGGTCGCAGTCCCTTCCTACTTATCTCGCCTCTGTCCTTTTGGCACATACCCTGCAGAGCTATGCTCTGAAAAATAACGACTCACGCTTATTGTCCATTCCACACATGGGAACTTCGGCAGGCCAGGCAGCCTTCACTCATTTCATGCCTTAACTCTGGAACATGCTCCCCTCTGATATCCAGCATGCCTCCCATAGTCAACAACTTAACTCCCTTCTCAAAAGTCACTTCTACCACATCTACACATGCACCCACAGGAGCCCAAAACTGGGTGACCAGACCCTGACCCATCCGTAATAGAGCAGATACCCTTATTATGTTTTGTTCTCAATTTCTTTGTCTGACATATGCCCTGATACAGTAACCTAATCCTGTTATTGTTTGTCTGCCTGTACAACAGCCTGTTGAAATGCACCCTACCCACTGAAGTTCCTATTGCACTGTTTTGTTGTAATACACTCGATGCTTACTGGCACTTTACCCTGTAAGGTTATATTGTTTTGTTTATCCTGTAATGTGTTTGACCATGTACTTTATGTGTTCTCCCTCTCCCTCTCCCCAGGGCACATCTGTAATCGAGCAGTAGTCTGCTCAGCATGCCTCCCTGGTAAAACATTTAAATAAGTAAATAAATCAATTTCAATGTCCACTCCAGTTGTATTGTATCTGTTATACAACCCTGTCCACTATGTTATTGCTAAATGTTTTTGCCTATATATCCACTGACATGTGCACTATGTATATATGAATTGTATTCAGTGTTTTATCTCGATGTAAAATGATGCACCTGCACCTGCTCGCAGCCCTAATCTGGCTCCCCTACTGCACTCTTTTTCCCTCACCCTCTGGTTATCCACCTCTGGCACTTACCCTCTCTTTCTAGTACTTGTAGTTCTGCTACTCCACCTAGGCTATTTTTTTTTAGATTGCACTTAAATGTTTGTTTCCCACTGTTTATTATATTATTGTGAAACCCTCACAGAATGCTAATGTCACCTTTGTATTTAAATCACCCAAGTTAGTTCTTGGTTGCTCCTTAGTCTGTACTGTCCTGATTGTATATGTACCTTGGTTAACCCTTGCTGTAAGTTAAATGTTTCAGCCTATATCATGTCACGTGATTGTTGTATGTAACTGGACGTTTGTGTAAACGGGCAGCAGTGCTCACATGCCTTTCCATTGTAACCAATGAAAATTAAATGAAATTAATTGAAAAATGTGCTATGACCTTGCCCAGGTCCACCTTGAAAATTAGTTTTTCTCAACTGTGTTTTGCCTGGTAAAATAAAGATATTGATTGATTGATTGATACAGTAGATCCTCTTGATTGAGTGATACAGTAGATCCTCCCACACGTCCAACCACTCAAGCTGCTGCACGCAGATGACAAAGGAAAGAAAATAGTGATCCCCAGGGGCTGGTCCTCCCCAGTAGAAGAAGCATCTGAGGGGGACAAGTCAGCCAATGAGTCAGAAAGAGAATTTGATGGTCCACCTGTCTGTTTCTATCCCTCTCCTGAACTGGCTAGATTGTTTCAGGGAACACCCTTGACATTGGAGATTGCATCGGTGGACGAAGGGCCTGCTGCAAGAAAGACTGAGGGAGGGAATGATGATAAATCTGGGGAAGTGGACTCGGCTGTGCCTGTGGAACAGGGTGCTGAATGGTAAGCTGCTCTCACTATGCCCCTTGAAGGGCTCACCCCAAATTTGAACACTAGTCTAGCTGAGCCTTTTGAGTCATTCCAGAGCAGCTCCCCTGAGTCAATGCCTTTTGGAGAGTCCACTTGGAACTTGCATACTAGTCCAACTGGGCTGTCTGAGTGGCCACAAGATAGCACCACTGGGCCGAGTGGGGAAAGTGAGTTAGTAACAGAATACTTGGCAGCAGACAAAGTGGAAACAGACAGTGATGCCACCTCTGAACAGGAGGTGACCACCAGGACTGAAGAGAAAGAACCCCTAAGGAGGTCGTGGAGAACTGTGAAACCCTTACTCAAGTTGACCTATGATACCCGGGGGCACCCACTGACCTACCCCTATTTGTAGTGCACAAAGGTATATATGTCAACCCCAGGTCATTACCCAAGGTTAACATGTGTCCCACTAGTGCTAAACCCCCCAGGCCCGAAGGGAACGTGGCAAAATGAAAGAGCGGGAAGTGAAGGTGACACCCAAGGGAAACCAAAGGTAAAATGTGTATTATTAATGTGTAGTCAAGAATACATGTGGTTTGAACAACTAAAGGGATGAAAAGTATAGGTGTTACACATACTA
Organism: Neoceratodus forsteri; assembly: GCA_016271365.2. Lineage (NCBI taxonomy): Eukaryota > Metazoa > Chordata > Ceratodontiformes > Ceratodontidae > Neoceratodus > Neoceratodus forsteri. The sequence goes on from CM057458.1 coordinate 665,183,739, forward strand.
CGAGGTCTGACAACTGTCAAAAGGTAAAGGTGTACAATTTGCTTTGCAAACTGTACATAGTGTGTTCTCTGTTCCAAACTGTTTAATGCCTGAGTAGATAGGATTCAGGTGTCTAGGTAGAAATGTTGAACTGTGTTAAATGTTAAGATTTACTGTTTTACATTTTTACCAGCTCCTACTTATAGGCTTGCTGAGGACACCAAGCATTTAAGGGGGAGAAGTATAACCCCCCGTGGGGGCTTACCTGACAAGCCTCCCGCTTCCTCAGTGCTCTGTTTCCCTCAGTGTCCCCCTCGCTCCTCGCCCAACTTCCCCAATGGTCTCTGAAATTTCCATCCAGCCCCAAGGTGTTTTATTTGTGAATAAAGGCTGGAGGAGCTAAAGCACGGAGCTGCCAACTTGCCTCTGCACCGCGGTGCAGTCAGGATGGTCCACGCATGTGCAGGAGCGCATTCTGGTTTTCAGCCATTGCTGCGGCCAACTGGAGGGTTTGTGGAAGGCCCCAGTCCCCTTGTTTAACTAATTGGTGACTGGAGACCAGAAGAAAGTGAACAAGGAGCAGCAGCAGTAGTTTTAAGGGGAGAGCCAATAGTGCTCTTGCATCGGGGAAGCCTCATGAATATTAATGAGGCAGGGGGAATTTGCATAAGCAAGTCTGTCTAGTGCCTGGGGGCAGTGCAAAGTGGTGCTAGCGACAGGCAAGGGGTTAAGCCATAATGCTAAATATTGTAAATTTTGGAAAGGGCAAAGGAGCTGCTACAATTCCACAGGGCCTTAGGGGAATAAAACTCTTTACTGTGGCTGCATCAGGACATGAAAATTGGGACTGCTGGTGAAACTGTGCAGATTGTGTACGTGAGCAGCCATATTATGATACTATCACCCATAATGGACAGCCAATCAGCTAACTAGGTGCCCAAAACTGTTTTCTGATGGCTTATGGGAGGAAGTGTGAACTATTTTCAGGCACCAAGAGACTTTTCCCATCAGTAACATGTGATTGATGACTGAAACCAACCAATCAATCAGAGGGCAGGATTCTTGGGAGAAATCCCAGGGGCATTGGGCAGTTGGGGCAGTCTGTTCTGGGCTCTGATCGAGTCAAGAGGGCTCAGTGCTATGTGGAGAAAAGTCTAAGGCCTTTAATAGGGCTTATGTGGAGTATTTCTGAGGACTGAAGTGACAGAATTTTACTGCTGGAAAGAACTGTGCACCTTTGCTGAACGGACCAGGTATCTGGTGAATATTTCTGGTTTTGAGTAGAATTGTTTCCTGCAGAGAGCCTGCATCAGAGGGACTGGGAGAAACTCTTAAGCTGAGAAGGAGACTTTATGGAAACTGTGTGTGAGCTAGGGTTGTCAGAACCCTATGAAGTTCTGGGTTCTAGTTCTAGTCTAGAACTTTTGAAAAAGTTCTAGGGTTCTAATCTTTTTTAGAACTTTTTAGAACTCGAACTCTATTTTATTAAGTGTGCTGCCAATAATGAAGATAATAGTGAAATACATGTGAAAAAGGAGAGAGAAAGGATCATGTGTGACTTTGATGTATTGGGTATGGTGCAGCAGTCAAAGGGCACACAGCAGGATAAGTTGGCCAGTACACAGCATAGGAGATGGAGTCACTCAACACAGTGAAAGGGATTTTTCTGCCTCTCCTCCCAACAGGGAAATATATTACTGGCATGTATTTAAGAATTAAAGAAAGCAGAAGGGCAAAATTACCCAAACAAACAAAACTTCAGCACTTGACTCAACCTAAAGCTTAAATGAGTTTCAAACATATAAAACAAGAGGCAATCTTACCAGTTCATCGCCCTATTAAAGTGTTCAAAGCTAATCCCACACATACCATTTAAGCTTTAGGTTGAGTGCTTCAGTTTTGTTTGGGCAGTTTTACTCTTATGCTTTCTTGTTTATGCTCTTTATCTGCAGGCACTGGATTGTAGTTTTTACCAGGAGATAATTGGGCACTTCACTTGCTTTTGCTTGCTTTGAATGTATTTAAGGATACCACCACACAATTGGCTGCTGAGCTGCACACAGACACGCACACTGGGTACAGTGCAGTGCAGTGAAAGGGCAAACAGCAGGGCTGTAAAGGAGGCAGTATAGCACAGTGGTTAAGGGCACTGAGCTGCAAACATGGACACCTGGGTTTGAATCCCACAGCATCCACTTGCATACTGTGTGATGACCCTGAGCAAGTCACTTAACTTCCTTGTGCTTCCCAGGTCAAACCTGGAAACAAGCTTCAGCTTAGTGTGCCTTTCCAGGTTAAACAATTTTGCCTTTCCTTTTCCCAGTGTGGCTGGCCACAGTACACCACAGGAGACAGTTGCACAACACACTGAAGGAATTTTTCCTATCTCTCCGCCCAACAGGTGAAATATATTTCTGGCATGTATTTGATTATACCTCCACACAACTGGCTGCTGGGTTGCACACAGATTAGGCAATATATGCACAAGTGCAATCAGTGAAGTCACATGGCCCAATAACATCTGAATTGAAAACCACCAATCACCATAGAGAGAAGACAGTAAAGGAAACAAAATTGCAATCAAATAGAAAATTTGTTTTGCAAAACACACACTGTTTTTGTGTTTTAACTTCACCTCCAGAATATACCCACACACACCTTAGGTTCACTTTAATCTTTTGTACTCTGTATTGTATTAAAACACAGCTATCTGAGAAATGTGATGGACCTCATAAGCAAAATGGAAGGGTCTGAGTGGTCTGAGAACTACTGCTGGTTATCTGCTCTAGTCTGTAACCCCTCCTTTTAATGTTCTTCTTACTTTTTGCCCCAGGACTGGGTGTCTATTGAATAAGGAGTCCTCGGAGACTGTATTAGAAGATGGATAGGAGGGTAGGATACATTTGTTTTAAAAACATAGCTTCAATAACGCCTCGCAATCACTTTGCCCTGTAATATAATCCATTTAGAGCAAAGCGCTCTCACTCTCAGTATACCTCCCACTGTGATATTTTCCAGTTAAAGACTGTTTTATTTTCATGATCAGGTGGTGTGCCCCTTTGACACTGTTTAGTACACTCATTTTATATCGACTTTGATTTAAATCTCTCTCAGCTGTTTGTTCACAATGTCACCTTTTGAGAAAGGGATCATTTATCTGTTTGATTAAAACATGTTATCTACTGCCTACTTTGAGAGAAACAGCTACAGTACAGGCTTTACCTGAGTTGTGTCGACGCACTGTCTTGCTCTTCCACGCTCTACTTCCAACAGAAGTGCAGTCCTCCCCTCAGTCCAGACTAGTACTTCCCTTGTGGTGACCGGACTGACAGGGTGATGCTACTGCTGTGCCAGACTCCGACCGCACTGACTGTTCATCTCCTGGCTCTCATTCTCGCTGTTTTGTTCCTGCCCCCCCCCCAATTCGCATGCAGTGGCTGGCCTGCTGAGTCCCGATCCAGGTCTCTGTCTCCTGATCTTCAAAGTGACTAACTCACAACCAGGCTGACACTAACAGAACCAACGATACTTCGCACTAAAAACTTCGAATACAAGGATGACACTCGTGCAGTTTTGTATTTAGCGTAGGCGGCAACATCGTGAACCGATGACATGACTGCAACAAAGTAATGCAATTGGTTGAGACTGGGAGGAGGACTGGATGCCGGGGGTGGGGAGTTGTGGAAGGGAGCAACAGACTCCAAAATGATGCCCTCATACCAGTCCTTCTGCAGTAAAACGTAAGAAACAGCAAAAAAAAAAAAAAAAAAGTCAAACCTTTATGAACCCTCTAGTGTTCGAGTTCTAATTTAGAACTCAAACACCAGAGTTCGAGCAGGGTTCGAATCTTCTTAGAACTAGTTCTGACAACCCTAGTGTGAGCCAGAGCAAAAGTGGATGCTGTTTTGAATCGGAGAGACTGTAAAAGGAAAGAGGTGAGCAGGTGTTATATGCTTCTGAAACCTGCTGCTTCTAAAAAAATAGTTGAGGAAAGGAACTGGTGATCTGCACTTTGGGAATCTGTTGCCAAATGGCACTGGGAAGTGGAAAGGTTTGTGAAACTGGCTGCACACCATAGTGTTTTTCCTGTCTGAGAGAAAAATGGAACCAGGGAATTCTCCAGCTGCATCTCAGAGCCAGGTGGGGAACTTGCTAATCCCACCGAGTGGGGTCTGCTGGCTACAGGGGGCCACCAGCACATGCTGTGGGGCTAGGGCACCTGTGACCTGTGAGATAGCTGGGCTGTGGAGCCACTCCTAGGTCTGGGTCCTCTGTGGTTGAGTGTGCCTTGTGTGGGAGCTCTGCCACAAGCCTGAATAGGATGAAGGGGACAAGCTATAAGACCTCCAATCAAGGTGACAAGTGGCCAGATCTTCAATCAAGTCCAAGTCTGTTTTCACTCTCACTGCCCCTTTGTTTCTGCCCTCTCTGAACTGACTCTGCAGAGACTGAACTGTGGGAAGCCCTCCGCTCCAGGAATCTCTCAGCTCTTCAGAATTGTGAGTACCCAGGGCTTGCCCTGGAAATCAAGGGGAGTAAAGGTTTATTTGTTTACATTTAAGTCTTCATTGCTTCTAGGGCCCCAACACCGGCCAACCCGCAGCACTGACCAGGCCTGCGAACACTTGGTTACCCAGCTAGGACAGAGGGACACTCACAGGTACCAGTGGCGGTGGGCGCTGGGGTGGTCTGGCCTACGAGCCTTGTTACTGTTAACTGCTCTAACTTTTTTTTCTTCCTTTCACAGCAACTCCTGCTCCTGGTACTCCTTCCCTAGACCTTCCCCTAAATAAAGCTGTGTTCTGTTGTTGCAGTTGCTGGTGTGAAGGGTGCTGTGTGGAAACAAACCGTTAAGTATATGTGGTATATGGTATTGGGGAACTATTTTGTATCTATTGTGTGGGGTGGTTGGAAGGGGAGGTGGGTAGGGACAGCATCCCAGGGGGTTGTACCAATCCTACACCTAGCCCACTGCAATTTACTGTGAGTGGAAGCACCATGCTATTTTATTAATTTCTTTGGGATAGAACCCCCGAACACCACCGTAGCAGGACCCAGGCCCCTTAACCTGTGTGAAGGTCAATAGGCAGTGGTAGTAGCCCACAGGCAGACGGCGTCTGGGCTACACTTAGAAGACTGGTTATTATGTGGAAGAACCAGGGCAGATGCCCTGTCATCAATGAAGCAAACAATACTCCTGATGGAAAAGTTGGGGTTCATTCTTAATTTAGAAAAATCTGATCACGAACATACACAAAACCTACACTGCAGTGAAGCAGAACTGGACACAAGGGAAAGAAAATTGGGGGAGAGTACCAAATGTGAGAACAAGGGAAGCAAAAAGGGGGGTCACAGGAACAAAGGCAGATGCAGAGCTACGTATTGCAGAGAGGTCAAGGGCAGGGGAAAGCAGTTCTTCAGATATACTAGGGAAAAAAGAAAGAAGGGGGAGGAGGAATTGTTAGATTAACGGATGGATATAGGGTAACTGAGGAGTATGGGCAGAAGGCAGCTGTTCTTAACGACTACTTGCTCTGTATTCACAATGGCGGACAGCGGGCCTCTGCCAAACAGTGGCACTAAGGTAGCTGTAAGGGGGATCCCTGAGATTAGACAGCAAGTATTTACCAGTGAAAGGGTTTGGAAAGGGCTAGCAGTCCTAAAGAGAGATAAGGCCTGAGGGCCAGATGGGATGCATCCAAAGGTGCTCAAGGAATCGGCAACGGAACTAACTGAATGCCTAGTGGGGCTATTCAAGAGCTCAGTTCAGACAGGGATAGTTCCAAAAGACTGGAGGGTAGCAGACATAGTCCCATTCCATAAGGGTGGGGGACAAGAAACAATTGGTTAACTACAGACCTGTCAGTCTTACCTTTGTTGTGGGCAAACTGATGGAAACACTAATCAGAGGACCTTGTGAACTACCTGTAGAGCAGTGGACTCTGGGATGGTAAACAGCATGGGTTCATGGCAGGAAGGTCTTGTCAGACCAACCTGATAGTATTCTTTGACTGAGTAATGAGGGTAGTGGATAAGGGCCATGCTGTGGATTTACTCCACTTCAGTTTTAGCAAGGTTTTCGACTTGGTGCCTCATAGGTGTTTGCTGAAGAAGCTAGAGGATCTGGGTACAGCAAAGGACACAGTTAGATGGGTGTGACACTGGTTGGAAGGGAGTAAGCAGAGGGTTGTGGTTAATAGAGTCAAATCAGAAGAGATGGAGGTCACCAGTTGGGTGCTACAAGGATCAATCCTGGGTCCAGTCCTTTTCAGTATGTTCTTTATTGACATGGGAGAAGGAATCCAGGGCAAGATGTGTCTCTTTGCAGACAACACTAAGCTGTGTGGCAGGGTAGACAATGAGGAGGGGGCTAGAGAGATGCAGATAGACTTGCAAAAGCTAGAGAGGTGGTCAGAGGTTTGACAGTTAAAATTCAGTGCCAAAGCATGCAAGGTGATGCATGTAGGAAACAAGAATCCAAGGAGAGAGCAACTGGATGTAGAGGTAAAGTGGTGCATGACCTCTGAGGAAAGAGACCTAGGGGTCATGGACAATGACACTCTAAAACAGTCAAACCAGTGTAATAAGGCCTACAGTAAGGCAGACAGGATGCTGGGGTGTATAAGAAGGGTTACTGAGTTGTCTAATGCAGTGACCCGCAACCTAGTGTTATCACTGCCAAACTGCAAGCTAGCCTATTGGCACTCGAAGCCTGGTTCTCCTTCAACTCCTTAGTACTGAATAAGGAGAAGACTAAAGCTGTCCTGTTTGGAACCAGGCATCTGGGCACCATCAGATGTGACCTGCTTCAACTTCAAACAGCCCAGGGGAAGAGAGTTGAGGTCCTTGACAAGATCAAATACCTTGAAATCCTCCTAGACCAGGAGCTGTCCTACAAACCTCACATTGACTTTCTAACTAAGACCAGCCACCAGAGGATTGGGCTCCTTTACTGCCTGGGTCACTCCCTCTCTGATGAGGCTCAGCGAGCTATCGCCAATTGCACTCTACTCTCCATCCTCCTCTATGGGGCCCCCCTCCTCCAGTCCCTTAGAGAAGAGGAACTACGTAATCTCTCTGTGCTTTACCACTGTGTGGCATGCTTTGCCACCAATAACCCCCAAGGAGGCACCACTGTGAGGTCCTAGCAGACCTCCATTGGTCCACCTTATGGCACAAACTGACCTACTCCTCTCTCTGCCTGACCTATAAATTCTCCACCGCAGGCCTCCCTCCTCACTTGCGTGGCCTGCTCGACCCTAGAGTGCATTGCCGTGATACAGGATCCTCAGCTGACTGTCCCCTGGACATCTCACGGGTATGCACCAACTCAGGCAAGCGTTCCTTTAAATACTCTGCCCCTCACTTATGGAACACTCTCCCAGCAAACCTGGTCAACAGGCCTACTCTCCAAGGCTTCAAGCTGGGCCTCAAGGTTTATCTCCTTGAATTCAGCCTCTGTGGCTGTAATCGTTAGCACTCACTCATACACTCATTCCCCTTCCTACATAGGTCTTAATTGTGACTACAGTATTCCATGCTCATTCCTATGAATGTGACTACTGTGACTACTGCTACCCCAATGTATTGTGCCAAATGTATAAATCATAATGTCAATTGTAATTACTGTCTCTCCAATGTATGTAACAATCATAACCACTGTATCTTGTCCACTGTATGTAACCTTGCTTTAGGTAACTAATCCTGGGTCGCCCCTGAAAAAGGGACCTCTGGTCTTAGTGGGTTTACCTGGTTACCAAAATTTAAATAAATAAATAAAGACAGAAGAAGGTATTATTATTGTCTCTCTATAGATCACTGGCGAGGCCCCACCTGGGGTACTGTGCCCAGTTCTGAAGTCCTCACCTAAGGTAAGTTAAGGACAGCTGGCGAAAGTGCAGTGTAGAATGACCAAAAATGAGTCAGGGCTAGCAGGGCAGATTTTATGAGGATCGGCTGAATGCACTGAGCATGTACACACTGGAGGCCAGACGAGAAAAGGGAGATCTGGTAGAGACCTGACCTTCAAGTTCCTGAAAGGCATGAACAAAGTTAACTCTGAGGAGCTGTTTAGCATAAGTAGCGGCTCAAGAACATGGGGGCATGAGTGGAAACTAAAGGGGGGAGATTCAAGAGGGAAGTCAGAATGTTTTATTTCACAGAAAGGGTTGTAAAGCTGTGGAACAATGTGCCAGCTGATGATGTGGGGTACCAAAACAATCAATAGTTTCAAACACACCTGGGACAGAGTAAAGGGCTCGGCGATTGCTCAGGGTGATAGCGGTAAAGCAGGGAACATGGGTTGGATAGTGTTGGTTACAACCCTGTATGGACAATAGGTCCTGGGTTTGTTAGGGTTTATAGGCAGACCGGATGGAGCAGTGGTCTTTTTCTGTTGTCATTGTCTGTGTTTCTATGTGTTTGTTTCTTTCAGGCACTGATGCAGTGTAAAGCTTTTCAATGCTTTATTAAAGTTTAAGTAGATAGGAAGAGATCAGACTGACTTGCAGACCTCTGTGTAGGTTATTTTTTAGGTACACACCCTCATGTAAGCTTCCAGCATAGAAGTTAACCATACAGTATGCATTTGGTTCCCTCTAGTGGCCACTGTGTAAATAACAGTAGACTTAAAAGGTTTGATGCAGCTAACAGTTTCTAAACCACTTACAAGAACTTGGTACGTTTCTTCCACTTTCAGTATGCTACTAGACTGTGGAGTCTGATGTTCATCAAAATACATTGTGTAACAGCACCAACTGTTTTACCCCTTCTCTGTACATATTTTCCATGACAAAGCATGTGCTTAGTATGCATTTTCCTACATCTAACACATTTAAACATGTACCACAGCTACAGATTAGCAAACCAGTATAAACACATGCAAATGACTAACTGAACCCTAATAAGGTAACTTCAAGTTTGCTTAAGTTTATCTAATGTTTAATATATCATATAAAAATAATAAGTAAGTGTGGTAAACAATACTTTATGGTAATTACTGGTTAGGCTGTGGTAAATAATATTTTATGGTAATTACTGGTTAGGTTATTTAATAACTGAGTTGGCAGCAGTTTCAAATGCCATAATAACTGGCTTTTGCCCTAGTATACAACTGGTTATTATGGCATAGCTATGAATCAAATTCACCAATCAAACTCATTTACGTAAAGAAAACCCTTTATAGTGTATGGGTTGATGTTGTGTATGGAAATCCATATACTCAAAAATGTTGTTCTGCTGCAGTAGTGACATAACTACTTTTTATTTATTTATTGAAGAGTTTCACCAGAAGAACACACTGAGCAACAAGTTGTTTGTCTCACGGTGCTTCTTGGGGGAGAGGGAAGAGGGGAACATAGACAATACAGTACAGATAAATCGAATGTACATTTTCAATTATAGTTTGGTATGACATATACATAGCAAAACAGTGCAGATAAAGTGAATGCACATATGCAAAAATGTCTGGATAAGACATAAACATAGGCGGAAATTAAATAAATACATTTACAAGGTTACACAAATACTACAACAAAGCAAATTATGCTTGAAGTGCAAAAAAAATTGTGAAATACAACAGAATCTTCACTGACAAGTGCAGTTTGAGGAGTAAAAGTTGTGTAGGGCCTGGGAGATTTATTTATTTTGATTTATATTTAGTTTTTGTTGACCGGGTAAGTGCACTAGACAAATCCTGCCTATTTTCAGGCACGACCCGGGGGAGGGGGATACAGATGAATGCCAACTGAACTTGAACCAGATTAAGCTGTTGATGGTATTTTTTTAGTGAATGAGGGAAATTTGGCCAGGACACCGGGGAAATTCCCCTACTCTTTGCAGTCTGAGCAGGAGCAGCGATGGAGGAGGACTGACAGGCAGGAGCTCTGCCTGCAGCTTCGCAGAGTTTGACACACAGTCCCAACTAATGCCGAAAGAGAAATCGATTTGTTTCAGGGAGCATTGCAGGCTTGTGAGCATGCAAACAGGAGGCTACAAACGGCAAGTGCTTTAATTCCTGAAGTAAATGTAATGGATGTTACCGTTTCTGGAGCGGCTGAAAGATACACCGAGTGGATGTAATTTTCCGGGCCAGAAGCTATGGAAGAAGCCCCATAAGATGATAATTCTGGCAATTTTGACACTCGGAATCGATCTTTTGGTACAGGAACCTTTGCCGGAAACTGCGGTTTTCCACACGGAAGATAGTGGGAATAGCATCCGGATGCACCCGTGAACAGTCCGCGTTGTTACAGGACATTGGGAGGCCTAACCCGATGACGACAGCTTCGCAAATGGTGAAAAGACAGGTTAAACTGCAGTCCCAGCATCGGACGTTATAGACTGGTCAGAGGAGGATTCGTCTTCCATGCAGGATGGATCCAGAGCGAGTCAGGCAGTTGGACACCTAATCCAGAATGGAAGCCGTCGCCTATACCTCACCACAGCATGCCATCACCCTGAGCTCAGGTAGTAGCGCTACTAAAAATACTGTTAAAGGTGTACACCAGTTATTGCAGGACAAGGCAGCTACTAGTAGCTCCAAGGTTCCTTTAGAAGGGTAATGGAGGAAACTGCATACAAAAACAAGTGCCAATGATACCTCAAACACAGAGAAAATGTGCCTCCTAAACGTGTTTCCATGGCAGATCTATTCAAGCAAAGCTTGAGCAGGCTCCCAGGAGAAATGCTGTGAGGCTAAGATATAGAGGAGGCTTAGATATTCACCCTGATAGGTATTACATTGTGAATGCTTTATTGAAGAATACTATGTTTTTTCTCCATCTGATTTTTTGCTCTTATTCACGTGTCCGAGAAGATTCTTTTGACATCAGTTTTAGAACAAATCATAGTTTGGAAAAGTTTTGGGAAAAATATTCAAATCTGAAAACACACCTTTATGGTTGCCCTTTTAGCCATCCCTTTAACTAGACCACAGATTAGGTACGTCACTGTAATGTTTAGGAATGAAGGGTGAATGTCAGTGACATCTATCACTGGATACAAAAAGATGCAACATTTTAGGCCCCTGAGCCCTTACTAGACCTAGAGGGTATCTGGACAGGGAGTTGAAGTTTAAAGTAAAATTATTTCAAGTCAACTCAGAAATAATCCATCTTCCTAACAGTTTTTTGGGGAAAGATAGGGTGTTGTTTACAACGGCCAACCTAGGGCCTGTTACAAATGTGGATCACGGTCTCATATTAGCAGTTCCTGTGATATGATGAAATGTCCACTATGCGGAGGTTTTGGTCATTCGGTAGATTTATGTCAGAATATATTCCAGTGCAACCTCTGCGATGAGAAAGGGCATGCCTTCCACCAATGCCCATGGGCAAAACGTAATAAAACAGAGGGTTGGAATCATGAGGAATTAGTAATTCAAGCACAGGACAAAACCCATAGGCCGGGGCCTTCTGCAGACACAGAGCCGTTAATGATCCCTCTGACAAAAGCTGACCAGGTTCCTAAATCATCACTGGCTCCTACAGATGAGTCTGGAATAGATAAAGTCAGCATGCCACCCCCCAAAAAAGATTTTGAAACCATGAAAGGGAAAAGGGTCACTAGATCAGCTTTAAAAATGTTGGTTCCTGACCCCCTACCAACATCTAATATTTTTTTACCACTGCAAGAAGATCTGGAAGACTCGATTTAGAATCAAACACATCCCACAGATCTGAGATGATCACTGAGGATGAGGAAGGAAAGTTGATAGAGATACTGAAAGAAAAAAAAGTAAAAAAAGGAAAGAAACAAGCAATAATTCAAAGGGGGTATTACCTGAATTTGAAATATTTGATGTCAGCACTTCAACTTTTATCACTTAACGTTAGAAGTTTACAAACATATAAGAAACAAATCTCTGTCCTATCGCATTTATCAACTCTTCCTGTGGATGTCATTTTTTTGCAGGAGTGTCATATCTCATCACTTAAAGAAGTGGAGACATTAAAGAAACGATGGTACTGGGGCCCTTCTTTCTGGTCCTTCAGTACAGGACTTGCAGATGGGATTGGTATTTTATTTAAAATCACTAATGTCCATGTTTTCCGTTTGATAGATTTATGTCCTGGCAGAACTTTAATTCTAGATTGTTCAATTAAAGATTTTCTTTTAGATTGATCAATATTTATGCTCCACAAATTAAATCTGCTAGGGTGGAACTATTTGGTGAAATTAAACCCTTTCTTTTCACTAAACTACATGTTATTTGGGAGGGATTTTAATTGTTCTTAGACACCCCTGTATCTACAAGCAAACAAAAGAAAATATATTGTGATTCCAACGCTTAAAGCAATCTTTAGCAGTTTCAAATATGCAGGATGCTTTTCAGAAACTACATCCTAATGATCCCGGAGCTACATATCATAGATTCATTTATGCTACTAGAATAGATATGTTTCTTTCACATCTACACCCTACTGTGTGTTATTCACAACCTCGAATTTCAGATCATAACATTTTATTTTGCTCATTTTCCTTGCAATTCATCCCACCAAAACTTTATTCTAAATACTATCGCTGGAGACTTAATATATCTTTATTCGATAATTTATCTTTTCAAAACCAAACGGAACTTTTATTTACATATAGGGATTCTGTATATTGTGTATATTCAAACCCGCTACAATGGTGGATAGACACAAAACAAGAATTAAAAAATTATTTGTCTCTTTGGAAAATCTACAGCTAATTCTAAATATATTAACTATTTGCTCACCCGTAATCAATTATATAAACTGATGTCATTTGATTTAAAAACAATCAAGGATTACTTTCCCAAATCAAAAATTTGAAGGAACGAATGAAAGAATATCAATATGACAGGGCTAAATCTCTAGAACTAGAGTTTAAATTTGGGGTTAAAACTACCCCAACCTCGACCCTTTACAGCATGTAAATTCAGACTAGAAACTACTCTTATGACTCAATTAAAACAGCTACTGGGGTTATATGCAAATGACATGGAGATACTAGCTACAGTTCAGGAACATGTAGAAGCATCTTTTAAGAGTTCAGAGGAGTTCAGGCCTCTGGATTTTTCTTTCTTTACGCCCTGTGCCTGAATTGACTAAATCTGAACTGATTCCGCTGATACAACCTATCACACCACAAGAAGTTGAATTTCATATTAAACAATTAAGTAAGGATACGGCACCAGGATGGGATGGACTACCCAATGAATTTTACAAACTCTTTCTATCATATATGATACACTTTTACCTAAAATATTTAATTTTTGTTGTTTACTTTAGTGACTTGTTAGGTTTCAATACCTCGCTGTTATTTATTTATATAAATCAGGTGATAAAGCCTTAATAACAAACTGGAGGCCTTTAAGTTTATTAAACAGCGATATATAAAATATTGACTAAAATTTTGAATAACAGATTATTATTAGTAGCTGAAAAACTTATTCACCCAGCCCAAACATGTGCCATCCTAATAGGAAAATTCAACATAATTTATATCTTTTAAGAGAATTATTTGAGTTAAGTAATAAGAAACAGATTTCAGGGTACATTGTTGCCCTAGATCAAACCAAAGCTTTCGACCGAGTTAATCATCACTATCTATTTTCAGTACTAGTGAGATATGGAATTCCACCTCCTTTTGTACAATGGATATCAACCTTATATGGAATGGCTCACTGTATTCCCATGGTTAATACTTTATTTGGAAAAGAAGTACCTATTTCAATTGAGTCCGCAGGGTTGCCCTTTAAGTCCCCTTCTATTCTTTTGCTCTGGATCCTGTTATTAGACAAATTGTTTGGGATACACATATTATAGGTTTAACCCCTTCCCTGATTTACCAATGGAAAAGCTGACTGCATATGCAGATGATATTACTCTACTCTTAAGAGATATACCCTCATTGCAAAAAGCATTATACCTTTTCATGTTTTGAGGCAATGTCGGGGCTCAAATAAATATGGGAAAGAGCTTCATTTTATTTTACAACCTACAAATTCAGACCCCACTAATATTGCTAATATCCCTGTAGAAACATCACACCGTAAGATTTTAGGAATCTGGTCTGTAATGGTGATTTAGCTACATACAATTGGGAGAAACAGTTATACATTGAGAATTTAAAATTCACAGGTGGAAAGGATGGAAATTGGGAAAAGAAGAGGGTTATTATTATAAAGAAATTCATATTACCAATTTTTTATATTTAAGTTATGTGTTTCACCCCTATTAGTTTAGAGACAAGGCTATTAAGTATTTTTTTCCAAATGTTATGGGGTAATAGATTAAACCCAGTGCGTAGGGACATAACGTATCTTCCACTTAACAAAGGAGGCCTGGGAATGATTAACCCTATTGTTTTTTACCATTCCATATTTTTATTTGATTCTTTTTCTTACTTATGGTTTGATGTCACTAAGACTTGGCAAAAATGGTCCAAATCTTTGTGGTCTGTCTATTTAGATAAATGGTCTATGTTTCCCCCTAGAATATGTGGTAAGCACTTTTTATCGTCATATGGAGTTTTACATTTAAGAAGTTACAACAATGGAAGATATCATTTCCAAACTTGCTTACTTTTTCGAGGAAAACCTTTATAATTTCGTATTTGACGACAGAAATGTATTCCCTGTTCCCAGAATGTATACCTACACAGATGATTTATGCCTTGAGGAAATTGACTGATTTCAGAATACCTCCTTCATTTGGGATATTATCTGGTTATCAATACAAGGGAAATTAGGAGTTCGGAGGCAATTTAAAATACAAACCCACTACTGAAAGATTTTGTTTACTGAAACACATGTATCAACTGTGAAGAATCCATGGTTCATTTTTTTGTTTCCTGTCCTTATAGTCAAAACTTTTGGCAAGACGCTGCCATTCATTGAATCTCCTATTTTGGGTAATGTCTCATATCAAACTATAGTTTTAGGTAATTATACTGGATCTTGGAGACATTATAATAGGAGTACTTTAAATGTTTTTTTTGCTTTTGTTCAATATTACCTGTGGCAAGCCAGATGTCAATTTATCTTTCAACAATTAAATGTGTTAATGAACACTTTATTTATGCAAATTGAAACAGGTTTACTTTCTGTCAAAACCAGAGATCTAAGTAAATTTTCCAAATCAAAAGTTGATTTACTTTGGAAAGACTTTATTTTTCTATGATACATTAAGTAACTATTGTTTTGTCTTTGTTTTTTTGCACTGTGTTGTATAAAAGGATACAAAAGAGAGTACTAGTTATTATATAAGATATCTTTTATGTTTGTATGGATTCTTGTGATGTTATGTTTTCTATCAATAAAACTACCCCTACTCTTTTCGATAAGTGCCATGGGATCTTTAACATCCACCTGAACTACCACCAATCCAGGCAGATGGGACCTCAGTTTAACGTCTCATCCGAAAGACTGCACCTCAGAAGTGCAGTACCCCTCTCATGCTGCAGTACAGTGTCAGTACTGGGATATTAACCCAAGTGCCAGATGTGGGAACTGAACCCACAGCCCTCTGATCTCCTGGCCTCAGAGGCGAGTGTGCTACCTACTGAGCCACTGACACTGATAATGATGGATAATCATTGATGGAATGATAATAAGATGGAAGAGGGGGATGAAGAGTGCCAGATGGGCATAGGTAGTGAATTCCAGAGTGTTGGGAAGCAATAAGAGAAAGCTCCTTGGCCGCTTGTAGTATGTCATGGAATAGCCAGAGTGCAAGAGTCGGTGGATCTGAGAGAATGGTGGTGGGGGGGGAGGCAGAATGGAAAGGGAGGAGGATAGATAAGCAGGGAGAGAACCAAACCAGAATTTAGAGATAAATTTGACGCAGTGCAAAAGTCGTCTGCACTCCAGGGAGGGGAAAGCAAGGGAGTGGTAGAGAGAGCAGTGGTGGGATTGGGGGGGGGGGAGTCAAGAGCAAAGCGACAAAAAGCATTGAAAAGGGAATCCAGTCTGGATAGGGAAGACTTAGGAGCAGCACAATAGACTATGTCACAATAGTCGAAAATAGAATCATTTTCTGAACAAGGTCATGCCTAGCCGACAGAGGTAAGCAGCTGCGATTCCTATAGAGGGCACCAAGCTTGGGGCGCAGTTTCTTCAGGATGGTGTTGACATGTTCAGAAAAGTTTAGGTGTCAGTCAAGCCAAACACCTAAATATCTGAAAGAGGTGGTATCCTCAAGTGTGGTCCTATTCAGGGTGTGGAAGGTGGGTAGGGAGGGAAGCCTAGAGAGTCTCTACCTTGTGCCAAAGGTCATGGAGACTGTTTTCTTGGCGTTCAGGAAAAGCTGATGTGGCTTAAGCCAACGCTGAACATTATTGAAGTCGAGCTGGATGCTGGCGGATACATCGGAGGGAAAGCGGCCAGAAGTGAACCAGACTATGTCATCAGCATACATAGGGATAGAGGAGGAGGAACATACTGACGGCAGGTCATTTAGGAAAATAGAGAATAAAAAGTGGGCCAAGTACGGAGTCTTGAGGCACACCAGTTGAGATGGGCAGTGGTGAGGACATGGAATCGGCTATTTTAACTGACTGAATTCTTCCTACTAGGTAGGCTTTAAACCAGTTACAGGCTGACTGGGATAGGCCCGTTGAGGAGAGGATCTCAAGAAGGAGAGTGTGGTAAACAGTGTCAAATGCCTTGGCAAGGTCGACAAAGATGGCAGATGTGATATGGCCACTATCTATGGCAGAATGGATGGAGTCAGTAAGCCTAAGTAGGGAGGTGGTGGTGGAGTGGTTCCTCCAAAATCCAGATTTGAATGGAGTGAAAAAGGAGCAGTCATCCAGGAAAGAGGATAGCAGAGAGAGAGAAACAAATAGCAGAGTAACTTTTTATTCTGCTGTGGTAGTGACATCACATCAAAGTGCTCCTGCTCATCTGTTTTCAATAGTGCTACTGTTATTCTTGCTCGACTGAAGCACGTGGTCTGTAGTGTAAAACAAATCTGTATTTTGAGCAGGACACAGGGTGAAAAAAGTAAAGCCCAATAAATGGGAAGGGGTGGGAGCAAGAGGCGGTGGTAACAATAGCAGCCAGCGACAGAGGTGGCGGGTTTGCGGTGGCGGCGGGGGATGGAGGTGGGAGTGATCCTCATCAAGTTGGGAAAAGCTTTAAAGCTGCAGTGATCTTCATTAATTTGGGAAAATGCTTTAAAACTACTGAACTCAACTACTACACAGCAGTAAGTGACAATCTTTTTTGTTTCTTTCAGTGTACCTATAAAAAAGATTTCAGTGAGTGCTATCAGATCCACAGTCAAACCGCGGGCCTGAGACTGAAAGCTAAAGCTGTTTTCTGTTTTTGAATGCAAACAGGATAAAATTATGCTTTCCCACACATTATATAAAATAAAGTTTGGGAAGCCATCATGTTTTCCCATATTATGGTTACCATGATGACGGGTACCTCTCGAATTTTGCACTTAAGGTCACTCTGTAGTCATAGTAACCACTCAGTGGGAAAACACCCTTGCTATGAATGGTTTCCCATACATTATTCTGTATTTCTTTGTGCGCTTTTAAACCACAGAAATAAGCAACTGATTTTTGAAGGTAAATGCGCTACATAGCCACAGTTCTTAGTACAAAATGCCTTTAAACAAACAATTGTCACAAAGTTTGTGAAGTACCATACTAGAAGTAACAGATTCAGAAGCAAATTTTGTGATACCTTTTATTGGACCAACATAGATGTTACAAAAAGAAAGCAATCTTCTTTCCAAAAGTTTAGAGATTGTTTTCTTTTTGTAACATCTGTGTTCGTCCAATAAAAGGTAGCAAATCATTTACTTCTGGATCTGTTTTTACAAAGACCAGTATGGCAACTAATCTATTTTTGCATGTCATACTAGAAGTAAAATATCTCTTAGTGGACTTACTTTTCTTTTTGGTGTGTGATTCTTAGTACTTGCCGCATTTTAAGTTGCATTTTCAGAATAAGTTGTCAACCCAAAAAGTTTGCAAATGTACGTTTTTTTCTCAGAGACAAAGTTTGTTTATACAGTATGCTCCTCATTAAAGACAGTAAACTGCAAAGTGAATATAGTCTTCAAATTTTTCCAGCTACCTTTTTGTTTCTAATTATAAACAATTTTTTATTTAAAAAAAAAAAGAAACCAAGGGGCTGTAAGGGAGGTATTTCTAACTTAAATGTTTCATATTTTAAACTTGAATGTACTGTGTTCATGACTGACGTAGGCTGGTGTGGTTTGCATTGCGTAGGTAACACATTTTAAGGGCATTGTCTTGGACCCTCTATAATTAGCAGGCTTTCTAAATAAATTAGGATCCATCTACATTACGTAGAGGCGAAGCAGGCATATACCAAAAAGTAAAGAAGTGAAGTAGGTAAATAGGTATAGGAAAAATACAAAGAGAAGGGAAAGAAGGTAGCACCCTGTCTGAGGTAGGGTTATAAAACACAATCCAGAAGTATAAGAAATAGGAAAAAAGTAGTAAGGGTTAACGACTGTAAAGAAGTAAAAAGAGGTAATCTTAAAAACTCACTTTCTAGGGTCAAGTAACACAGGTGTTAAGCAAAAAAAAAAGGGAAAATTATAAACACCATATCTGAGGTAAGGCTACATATTTCTTCCCAGAAACATAGTGAGTGTAGGAATGGGAATGTTGGGAGTGGTGCTGTACAGTCACTGTGAAGCGGCAGTCTTTAGGGAGACCTTTAGGAGACTGAGGTGCCACACTATTTACGTTCACCTCTCTGGGCTGAGGGTGGAGGTCCCTAGACTCTGGGTTGAGTTAGCTAGGATTTGGGGAACCTTTGCCCCCAACCAGAGGCCACAAAGTCTATCCCCTTTACCACAGAGGAAGTCAAGAAGAAGGATCAGATGGACTGTGGTGGGTTCAGGGAGGGTGTAGGTGATGGGTCAAGAACACATTCCTCAGCTGGTACCACTCACAACTCTTTCACTGCTCTGGCAAGATGGGACTGTCAAGAGGAGGCACCTGTGGTAGTGGCCAAAAAGGATGTGAGGGCCTCCAGATAAGAGGCAGCAAGGTGGAAGGTGGAAGGTAGAAGAAGAAGAAGAAGAATCGGCATTTATATAGCGCTTTTCATACACAGTATCCCAAAGTGCTTTACAAGCAATGCTAGACTGGTAGTGAAGTGACTGAATGTGTGGTGGTGGCCATATCGCACATCATCACCCAAACACAGCCTGGATAATTGCATGAACCGGTTTTATGGGAAGGGGAATGTTAGCCAGGACACCAGGAATGTTCCCTGCTCTTTTGCGAAGAGTGCCCTGGGTTCTTTTATTTCCACCTGGACACCCACCAGGACAACACCAGGATGGGCAGAAGGGACCTCGGTTTAATGTCTTATCTGAAGGACGGCATACCTCAGCAGTACAGGACCCCCCAATACTGCACTTGCATGCCAGTGATTTTTAGGTGCAAGTCCAATCCTGGTGTGGGACGAGAACCCACGACCTTCTGGTCCAAAGGCGGATGTGCTACCAACTGAGCCACGCTGACACTAGAGAAAGGAAAGAAGGTAGCACCCTGTCTGAGGTAGGGTTATAAAACACAATCAAGAAGTATAAGAAATAGGAAAAAGAGGCAGCAAGGTGGAAGGTAGAGGGCCCCAACGGAAGAGGGTCAACTTCTGGTGGGGGATTCAGTTGTTATAGGGGTAGTTTTGGGAACAGGAAGGGAGAGGAAAGAGGGAGGTGAGGTGCCTATCTGGTACCTCAGCATGGAGGGATGGTGAATATGTTTTCAGGATGACTAGAGAGGTGTGGCAGGAAGGGAGATGGATGTCATTGTCCATCTGGGGACCTGGCAAAAGAAGCAGCAAGGGTGGTGCAGGATAGATTTAAGGAACTGGGCAGGGGCCTAAAGCAAGTAGCTCACACAGTGGTCTTCACTGAGGTGCCACCTGTATACAACCAGGGGAAGATTAAGGAATACTGCACAAGTGTCTTCAACAGCTGGTTAAAGGTAAGGTGTAGGGAGGACTTTTTTGGGTACATCATAGATTGGAGTCTTACCTGGAGGGATAGAGGCCTGTACAAAGGAGATGGCATCCATCCATCTGGTAGGAGAACAGCAATTCTGAGCAGAAAGTTTAAATGCTACTTTGATGGGTATTTAAATGAGTCAAGGGGGAGGCAGAAAAATGAGGGAATCAGTGAATGCTCCCCCAGCAAATGGAGCAACAGAGAGGAAAAGCACAAAGGAAATACATTCTCCATGTATAGAGTGGTGCAGGGAAAGAAGGGGAGGGCATGGGAGGGTTGGGAGAGGGTTCTAAGGGTGAAGAAAGAGTTACGGAGGGTGGACAGAGGGAAAATGAAAAATGGGATGACAATAAGAGGGACAGTGGAAAGGTAAAGGATGGAACAGGAAATGGGGGAGATAAGGGCATGATACGACAAAAGGAGTGGAGTGTCATGTGCACCAAATGCAAGGAACCTAAGAAATAAAATGCTTGACTTGGAGATGACCATTGTGGAGTTGGATCTGGATCTGGTGGCCATAACAGAATCATGGTACACCAACAACCACAGGTAGGATATGGCCATTCTGGGATACAACATGTTCTGGAAGGATGGGACAGGAAAGAAGGGGGTTTATTTTATATGTGAGGGAAGGCATAAAGACCACAGAAATACATGGTCACAATGGGGACATGGAAGGGCTATAGGTTCTATGGGTTGATTTAGAGGCAGGATCTGGGGTCATTTTTTCTGAGTGGGGGTGGTATATAGACCACCAACACAGAGGGAGGAGTTGGACAGGGCAGTTGGGGAGAACATAGGCAGAGTGGAAAGCAAAGGGGAGGTACTGATTATAGGGGATGTTAAAATCTGCCTGATATAGACTGGAGCATTATGGATGCAGCTGCAGCAAGAAGCAGAGCCATCCTTGACTCGCTACAGGGGCATTTTGTAGGTAGCTGGTTACAGAACCCACTAGGGATGGGGAAGTGCTGGACCTTGTTCTTATGGAACAAGGACAGCATTGCAGAAGTCACTGTGGGTAGCCCCTTGGGTACAAGTGTTAATCGTACAGCATGGTTTAGCATACAGATTAGGCAGAAGAAAAAAACACACTAGAGTGAGCATACTGGACTTCAGGAGGGCAGATTTTAAAGAAATGGGAGCATGCCTTAGTAAATACATTGAAGGGGAAGTTGGCGAGGGGAGAGTGGAAGAACAATGGAAAAGGATAAACTGGGCAATAGATAAGGCAACCACAAGTTGTTTGAAGGAAACAAGCAAAGTTAGGAGGAGGAGGAAGAGGCCACAATGGTTCTTAAGGGAGGTGGCTGAGGCAGTAAGGGAGAATAAAAGAGTTTTTAATAAGTACAAGAAGACCAAAATGGAGGATGACAGGGAGGTATATCCAGATAAAAGGAGGCAGGAAGGTGAGGGTGCTAAGGCACAGAGGAGAAGATATCCAAGGAGATCAAAAAAGGGGATAAGACTTCAGGTAAGTGAGTGAAAAGAGAACATCGATGGTGAAGATCAGGCGAACAGGAGGTTGGGACTATTTATTTATTTAAGAGTTTTACCAGGGGGGCACACTGAGCAGAGTACTGCTCAGTTTCAGGTGCACCCAGGGGGGAGAGGGACATTGGATACGACTGACAAAGTTTAAAGAGACAGTAAGAGACAATTTGAGACAATTTACATTACAGTGCAAGCTAGGCAGTAGTAGCAGACATTTTGCATTTTACATTGACAGGCATAGCAGAGCAGTACTGAACAAAAATTTTCATAACTAACAGAGCAGGCTAGTATATACAATTGATATATATAAGTGCAGTGGTGTTACAATTCAGGATGCACAGGACAACATCCATGTTCAAGGGGACAGGGAGCCCTAGAGAAGGAATCTCCGGTGCAAGGGAGCCTGTGAAGGAAACGGCATCAGTTTCTACAGGAGCAGGTAGAAGAGAACTGGTCTCACAGGAGGGAGTCCAGGTGCTGATTGGAATGCACTTGTCGGATGTCGACCGGGAGGGAGTTCCAGAGTTTCGAAGAGGCCATGCGGGACACTAGAAAACGCCAGGTGTTGAAACTTTTAAGAGGATACGCAGGAGGCGGTTGTGTGGTTAGGGCAGAGGTAAGGTACGGAGGTAAGGAGAGTGACCAGAACTTGGCCATGAGTTTTGCACAGTGGATCGACTTGCGTCCCTGGAGTGAGGGCAGATCGAGGGACTGGTAGAGAACACAGTGATGCATAGAGGGTGGGCAATCGAAGGTGAAACAGCAGAAGGAATGGAAACGGGGGTCCAGTCTGGCTAGGGTGGACTTGGAAGCGGCACTGTAGCCTGTGTCACCTTAGTCAAATGTGGGTAGGATTATTTTCTGCACAAGTGTGCAGCATGCTGGCAGCGGGATGCATCCACAGTGACGGTATAGACCAATTTGGGGTGGAGCTTTTTATGGATGGCATCTACATGCACAGAAAAGTCGAGGTGCTGGTCTAGCCAGACCCCAAGGTATCGAAAAGAGGTGCAAGCCTCCAGAGTGGTCCCATCCAGAGTGTGAAAGGTGGGGGAGAGGGGAGCCGAGAGAGTCTCTGCCTAGTGCCGAAAGTCATGGAGACGGTCTTCTTGGCATTAAGAAAAAGATGTTGTTTGCAAAACCAGAGCTGAACTGCATTACAGTCTTGTTCTAACATGGTCGCCACATCAGTGGGTGAAGGGCCAGATGTATACAGCACTGTGTCATCTGCATACATATGTGTTGACATGTGTGGGCAAGCAATAGGCAGATCGTTGCGGAAGATGGAGAAGATGGGTGGACCAAGGACAGAGCCTTGTGGTACTCCAGTAGTGACTGGGAGGGAAGGTGAAGTGGAGGGGCCAGTTTTCACAGATGTGAATTGCCTACCAAGTAGGATTGGAACCAACTGATGGCCACAGTGGATAAACCTGCCTATGCAAGCTTGTCTAGGAGTAGGGCATGGGAGATGGTGTCAAACGACTTGGCCAGGTCGACAAAGATTGCTGAGGTGGTATGTCCTTTGTCCATGCTAACTAGTATGGAGTCGGTGACACATAGTAGGGTGGTGGCAGTGGAGTGGGCCTTCCTGAAGTCAGACTGGTAGGGAGAGAAGAAGGAGGAGGAGTTGAGGAAGGTAACAAGTTAAGTGAGGACTAGGTGCTCCTGAAGTTTAGCCAGGATAGGGAGGAGGGAGATCGGACTGTAGTTACTGGGGGCGAAGGGGTCGCCACCCTTGGGAAGAGGGATGACCATGGCGTGCTTCCAATCTGATGGTATAGTGGCTAGGGAGAAGAAGAGGTTGAAACGATCAGCAAGTGGGTGAGCAATGGCAGGGGCAGCTTGGTAGAGCAATTTAGTGTCCAACCCTGAGGGGCATTTGCCTTTGGTTGGGTTTAGGATGAGCAAGGCATCATGTACTTCTGATGGGGTGACCGGACGAAAGGAGAAAGCTGAGGTTGGTGGAGGGTGGCGGGTTCTAGGGGTGGGTAGGGTAGAGTTCTGTTGGTGGGGGGATAGAGAATCGTAATGGCGAGGTGCAGCTAGTCAAGAATGAATTGAACTCTGAGGCGACTGCCATTGTATCCGTTATGTCTGCCCCACCTACATTTAGAACAGGAGAGGGGGGCTGGGACGGTGGGGAGAAGAGGGATTTAACCACCTTCCAGAATTTGGCTGGATGATTTATGTTAGCCTGGAAGGAAGCTTTGAAGTAATTTGCTTTAGCTTGCCAGATTTGCCTGATGTAGGTGTTGCGTAGTTGACGGTATTTTGAGCGGTCATTTGGGGAGCTGTGAGATTTAAGCGACTTCCACGCCTGGTATCTGGCTTTGGTGAGGGCTATGATGTCAGCTGATATCCAGGGCAAGTGGGCGCCCCTCACGCGAGTACTCCTGAGTGGGGCATAGTAGTGCCAGACAATGAGGAACTTGTACTTAAAGTAGTCCAGTGCAGAGTCAATGGCGGGAGCTAGGGTGATGAATGACCAGTCAGTTGCTGCCAGTTCTGTTAGGAGAGAAGTAAGGTCAAGGGTTTTAAAAGACCAGGTACAAATGGTTCTGGGGGGGGGGGCTTTGGGCCTGAATATTTTCCGAATTGAGTAGACCATATGGTGATCGCTTATTGAGTCAGGTAGGATACCTGAGGAGATTATGCAGTGCTTGTGTGTGGTAAGGTCCCAATCCAGTAGAGAGTGGTTTTGCGATTTTAAGTTTTGACGAGTAGGTTCGGTGATCAGCTGGGATATATTCAGGGTAGTGACCTGGTTGCGGAGCTTGGATGTTCAGCTGGAAAGCCAATTTACATTGAAATGCCCCTGGATATGGAGCTCACCCCCCTGTGGCACATGATTTCAAGGTGTCTAGGTGTTCCAGGATTGAAGGTGCTGGGGAGCCAGGGGAACAGTAAGAACCGGCAGCGAATATAGGGATATTGTGGGGGAGGGAGAGTTTGATCATTAAGGCATCGATGGAGCTTGTGGGCAGGTTTATGGTGACAGGGGTGAACTGAAGAGTGGAAGAGATATACATAGCTACCCCCCTCCCCTTTTCTTGACTGGGCAGTCATGGTGAAGGACGGTGTACCCAGGGATGGTGGTTTCAGGATCTTTGTTCTGGGGCTTCAGCCAGTTTCTGTCATGATCAGGATGTCAGGCCTTGGGGTAGTATAGTTGGCTGCAGTTTAGTAAGTTTGTACAGTAGACTGCAGATACGGAGATGCACTCATTTTAATACCTTTAGTAGCGCAGAGGGGGAGGGGGTGGCTGGTCCTGGGTTATGTTCTACATCTCCAGCTAATAGGAGGAGTAACAATGCTATATGCCTGGTGAGTGCCCAGGACCACTGCAACCTTTTAGCCGAGGGTTCCAGTTGTGGGGCTGCCTCCGATAGGTGCTTTGCAGAGGCATGTAAGACTATGAGCCTTGCGTGGCAGCTAGGGAGCAGAATCAAGGCACTGCAAGGCCAAGTGTGGGGCAGGGCAGCTGAGAGCTGTTCTGTAGAGGGGATGGCTAGGGTTGGGCGTTGATCTGACAGGATGCATGAGGGGAGCATTTCGACCTGCTTATTTGGACAGGTGGGGGGGGGGAGTGGCAGGACTGGTAGAAGCGAAGCAAGGAGTAGGAGGTAGAGTGGTATCATTGTGAGCAGAGTTGAGTTTGCTGGAGGAGAGAAGTGGGGAAAGGTAGTGGTGGCCACTAGCAGTGGCAATCTATAAGCTGCAGCTAGTAAAGTGGGCTGTTTGTTAATTTTGCAACACCTATCTGTATCCCTATAAAGTCACACCTATTTGTAGCCTTATAAATTAGAGAGTTCACCAAGGGTGTTGGGGCAGCTGACATGTAGCATCAGCGGGACAAACACTGCTGAGTGCAGTAGCAGGCACATGGGCCAGACAGACTTGAGAGTTTAAAATTAGTGCCAAGATCTTGAGCACAGCGGCCGTCGAGTCTCGTACCTTAATTTGAACAGCTGTGGGGGAGGGCATCTTCTCTAGGCCCTAGCGACCTCCGAGGGTTACAGGAATCTTAATTTGCACAGCTTTGGGGGAGGGCAGCTTCTCTAGGCCCTCACGATCTCCGAAGGGTTACAGGAATCTACGGAGAAATAGATTTCAGGTAAGGATTTTAATTTATGAAGCAACCGAGGGGCTAAGCTAAGAGGGAGGGGAGGGTCTGTTACTGTGCAGATTTGCTACTCAGCAATGTAGCACCAGCACTTCACAAAACACTTTTTAGTAGCAAAAGGGCTTAACTAGCTTGAAGCACTGGCTAAAGTAAGTAAATAATTCTAAGTAAGGACTAAGCGGTTGTAGTTGTAAAACATTCACAGGCTAGAATGCAGCAATCAGAAATAATTTGAGGGAAAAAGCTGCATAAGATAGGGTTTAGTGGCTTGATGAAAAACAGCAGTTTCCTTTTTTTTTCTTATGTTACTCACAGCAGTATGTAATTTCTGACTAAGGTAGGCCAGTTTGCTAAGTATAGAAATACAAACAGATAGTAGGTAAATCACGGGTAAATGCAGCATCCAGAATTAATTTGAGAGAAGATGCTGCAATACAGGATTTAGTGGCTTGTTGAAATTAAATTTGAAATTGAGGAGTGCTGCACCCAGGGATAATGACTCACTCCCACCAGAAAACTTTCTTAAAGCACTTCTGTTGTAAGCCCAAATAAAACATATATGACTTTTCTTAAAGAGCCCTGTATGTTTTTTTTTTACAGCAGAAGTAGGCAAAATTCAAGAAATTACTGTGCAAATAAACAGTCTGTATTGCTATGCCGACTGCTGAGAGCAGTAGCAGGCACGCAAGCCAGATAGACTTGAGAGTTTAAAATTGGCGCCAAGATCTTGACCACAGCAGCCGGTGAGTCTTGCACCTTAATTTGTGCAGCTTTGGGGGCAGCTTCTCTAGGCCCTTGCAAGGGGTACAGGAATCTTAATTTGTGCAGTTTTGAGGGAGGGCAACTTCTCTAGGCCCTCGCGACCTCCGAGGGATACAGGAATCTTAATTTACGCAGCTTTGGGGAGGGCAGCTTCATTAGGCCCTCACGACCTCCGAGGGGTACAGGAATCTTAATTTGCACAGCTTTGGGAGAGGGCAGCTTTTCTAGGCCCTCGCAACCTCCTAGGGGTACATGAATCTTAATTTGCTCAGCTTTGGGGGAGGGTAACTTCTATAGGCCCACGCGACCTCTGAGGGGTACAGGAATCTTAATTTGCACAGCTTTGGGGGAAGGCAGCTTCTCTAGACCCTCGCAACCTCTGAGGAGTACAGGAATCTGTGGAGAAAAACTATGCAGAAAGTGGCCAGGAAAAAGCTAAAGTATTAAATGAATATTTCTGCTCAGTCAGTGATGGACCAACATGTGTCAGCAGACACCAGAGGGAGTGTACACATGTCCATTTTTGGAGGAGAGAGTCTGAAGAGGAATGAAATCCCTAATGGAAAATAAGGTCATGGAGCCAGATGGAATCCATCTGCACAAGAGTGGCAGAAAGAATGAGGCTAGCAATTACAGGTCAGTCAGTCTGATGTCAGTGGTTGGAAAAATAATGGAAACTATGCTGAGGGAGAGACTGATGGACTACCTGGAGGCAAATGGGCTACAAGACCACTGGCAGCATGATTTCACAGTGGGGAGGTCATGCCAAACAATTCTCTTTGATTTATTTGACTGGATGACTAAAGAAGTGGATCAGGAGAAGGCAGTGGATGTAGCCTATCTTGACTTCAGGAAGGCCTTTGACACTGTACCACACAGAAGGCTAGTTAACAAACTTAGCAACCTGGGGGTTGGAGAGAAAGTGGTAAACTGGATATCAAATTGGTTGAGGGGTAGGAAGCAGAGGGTGGTGGTAAATGGCAGTCACTCTGGGGATGGGAGAGTGACCAGTGGAGTACCACAGTGATCAGTACTGTGTCCTGTCCTCTTCAATGTTTTCATAGTTAACATTGTTGAGTAACTGGAGTGGAAGGTGTGTCTATTTCTGGATGACATAAACATCTGCAACAAAGTGGATTCCTTGGAAGGGGTGGAGAAAATTAAAAGGGATCGGGAGAAACTGGAGGAGTGGTCTTGGGTGTGGCAACTGGGTTTCAATGCCAGAAGGTGCAAAGTCATGCACCTGGGGAGGGGAAACCCAGGGGCTTTATATAAGATGGGGGAGGTACTGTACTTACAGTCACCAAGCAAGAGAGGCACCTTGAGGTAATCATATCTGATGATCTTAAGGTGGCAGGGCAGTGTGACAAGGCAGTAAGCAAGGCTAGTCGATACTGGGTTGCATAGGGAGGGGGATTTCTAGCAAGAGAAGGGAGGCAGTGTTGCCACTATATAGTTCTCTAGTGGAACCCCACCTAGAGTACTGTGTCCAGTTCTGGAGGCTGCATCTCTGCAAAGACATTGACAGAGTGGCAGTGATTCAGAGGAGGGCTACCAAAATGGTGTTGGGTTTGCACAAGAAACTATGAAGAGATGCTGCTGGAGCTCAACATGTTCTCCCTGGAGGAGAGGAGAGTGAGAGGGGACATGATTGAGACCTATAAGTACCTCACGGGGGTGAACAAGGTGCAAGAGGGAAGTCTCTTTTGATGAAGGAGAAGTACCAGCACACGAGGGTTTGCTATGAAGCTTGGGGGGGGGAGTTTAAGAGGGATATGAGAAAATACTTTTTCACAGAAAGGGTGGTAGACACCTAGAACAGCCTGTCAGAAGAGGTGGTGGGGTGTTTCAAGTATGCATAGTATAGGCACAGGGGCATAATAGGTATAGAAAATGAAGGAGGGAGGGACAACTGTGACCAAGTAGGGTTCAGCGTGTAGAAATAGGCAGAGTTCATAGGGCATACTAGATGGGCCTACCAGTTCTATTCTGCCAACAAATTCTATGTTTCTATGTTAAACACCAGCAATTATGTAAAATAAATGATGTAGTGTTGATATTATTCTCTTTTTTTCTTGTACACACTCTTGGTGGGAGATACCATTATAAACTGCTTGTGTTTTGTACTTATGGTTTATGTAGTGTCACCCACCTCGGGTGTGTAAAAAAAAAAAAACTCAATGTGTGACACCCTGTACATTATCCTATTGTACATATCTTGTTGAAGCTTAATTTTTCAGTGGAACCCCCTACTATACCTCCTCTAGACCTCACTAGAGTGAAACAACAAGCATTACCTTCATCAGCCTCATTTAATAGCTTGTCCACTTACCGCAGATGTGCTGAACTCAGTTTTGGTATTACCAGAATATCGTGTACAACCACTGTTATACAGAACTGCCTAAGCGAAAGGTCATAATCTTGGCAATTTCTGAGCAATCATAAAATGTGCGTTTTCAACTAGAAATAGTATGATGCAAAATAGGTTGACAGTATCCCTTTTAAAGAAAACCGATAGGCATTATTGTACACCATGTTTCAAACCCCAGGAATCCCTCACAATGCTTAACTACTGCAAATCAGCCTGCTAGTTTGAGCTGCCCCAGAGAGTAGAAATTTATGTAAATTAGAGAATCTTGGAATGAATTTAAAATCTCTGCTGCGTGGTCACGCCTCACTCTGCCCTCAAATGTCAGATTTATTTTTCCGCCTGAGGAAGAAGTTGCATGCAAGGAGCTCTCTTCATGTTTCTATGTTGGATCATGGTTATCTTTACTATTTTAGTTACTTTTGCTCAGTTTCATTTAGTTTTCAAATATCTTCGATAGCATTAGTTTCTTAAATTTTTCAAAACTTTTAGTGCTATTCTCCAGTTCCTAAGTGGTTCCTTGGAACTGGAGATAGCTTCTTGACTCACGGTTTTCTCACTTTGGAAACCGCTTTAGAATTAAAAACAGACACAAAAAAATCCTTTTTGTTTTTTGTTTACTGTTTTTCTTGCTGCTTTGCAGTTGTTTTTTTGTCCCAGTTCCATTTTTCTGGGAACCAAGACGCAACTGGTGTTTTCTTCTTCTAATTTCTCTAGTAAACCTTCTAGTTAGCGGTTCATATTTTTATTCAGTAACCAAACTGCAAACTGCATTTGTTCGTTTTTTGGAACAGAACCATATTTGGATTTGTTGCAACTGGTACATCTGACAGACGTAATAAGAAAACAGGACCCACAGACTTCAAAAACTGTAAAAACTGTTTTAATCTCCTGGCTTAGGTAGACTGCCACAAACTGTGCTTAGGGTGCCTGGGTCCAGATCACCTCTTTTTATAACTGTGGGCTTTGTATCAGATTTTGCCCTAAAACTATTAAAAAGAGGGCTAAAAAGTTAGAAGACCTTATGGCTTCTCAGTCTGCCTCAACACTCAGAAGAGGGTCCAGGCCCTCACAGTAAGCAGAAGGACAAGTCTGCTAAAGAAGGCTTAGAGTCCAGGGTGTCTGAGTTGGGGAACCCTGAAGTCAGAAAACATAAGAGAACCTCTGAGCAGGTACTGGAAATGGTGTCTGATAAGAAAAAACAAAAAGAAAATCATGTTGCTGCCCCTCTTCCTGAAAAAGGAAAAGAGTCATCAGTGGACAAAAGTAAGATGCCCTTGATTGAGGACATGACCAAGGCATAGCAGTTTTTCTGATCCTTCCAGGCCGTGAGATCGCTGATCGGCATACCAGTTCCCCTTCCCCTGGTTCCAGTTCCTACCCCAGTTCTGGATGAAGTAGGGGCTGAATTCCATTATGATGAGGCAGAGGAAGAGAGAAAACCTATTGAGCTTGACCGTTACTCTGAACAACAATTTGACTCTCTTCCCTGAACCCAGGATGATTTCTCCTCACATTGTTCTCCTGTGAGACTTATGGTCAACACCCTCAACCTCTCCACCAAGGAAACTGCTGAGGATGAAGACGAGGTAGAATTCCTGGACATGATGGGGTTAACCCCAACCAAGAGGTTGCTTCTGCTAGTCCACAAGTCCTTGAAGAAGGCAACCTGCAAGTTGCTGAAAACATTAACCTCCACCCCTGGTATCAACGACAAGAAAATAGAAAATACCAGCTGGACAAAGAGGGTGCTGAATATCTTTTCTGTTACCTTGACCATGAAGGGGTAGTACAGATTACAGCCTGTGACAAAGCAATGATTCCCCTCTCTACCCAACCACTGGATAAGGACTCCAGGAAGCTTGATAGCATAGGGAAAAAGGTCTACACCTCAGTATCCCTGCTCCTGAGACAAGCAGCCTACTTGGCTTACACTGCCCAATATCAGAAGGCTCTGTGGAGCTCCATTCTGGTCATGAACAAGAAAGTGGCTGGTGACCTGGTGCAGGACTTAGGAGAGACTGCAAAGAAGGCTATGGATGCCACCATTTATCAGTTCCATATGGTGGTGGATGCCAGTGGCACTGCCTTCAGGGTCATGGCTCATACAGTTTCTGTGAGGAGGTCTGCCTGGCTTAGGACCACTAGCCTCTCCCAGGACACTCAGACTAAGGCTATGGATTTTCCCAGTGAGGGAAATTCCCTGTTTGGTGACAAGACAGAGGCATACATGAAGAAGGTGAATGAGTACAAGGCCACCTATAAAAGTAATTCTGAGAAGGAAAAGATTCCCAAGACTGCAGATTCATAAAAACTTTAAACCTCCAACCCCAACAGAAGAAATCCTTTTGTTGTTGGAGGTAGGGAAGTTGTTGCAAGCAAAAGCATCAGAAAAAAGTCTCCCCCAACAGTGTTGAAAGGGCCTTTACTCAAGCTACTTCCTCACCCCAAGAAAAATGGGGAATGGCAACTCATTTTGGACCTTAGCTATCTGAACAAACACCTCAAAAAGGAAAAGTTCAAGATGGTAATTCTGGCTGCAGTAATCCCATCCCTTCAGCCAGGGGACTGACTCGGGTCTCTGGACCTGAAGGATGCTTATTTTCATATCTCAGTCAGGCCCTGTCACAGAAAATACCTAAGGTTCAGGGTAGAAGCCAGACATTATCAGTCACAGCCCTTCCTTTTGGACTCTCTTCAGCTCCTAGAGTGTTCGGGAAGTGCTTGGCCATGGTGGCGGCACATCTGAGAAAGCTGGGAGTGGCAATGTTCCTTTACCTCAATGGCTGATCGCAAGGAAATCACACCAGGAGGCCATGACCTCTCTCCTCCTCACCCAGCATACCCTGGAGGGTCTGAGCTTCATCATAAACACTCAAAAGTCCATCCCAGACAGAACCTGTGCAGGTTCTGGATTTCATAGTAGCAGAGTTGCATGACCTCCAAGGGAGGGCCTTCCTCTCAAAAGAGAGTGAGTGAGAAACTTGGTAAGCCTAGTGAAGTCATTCAGACTCGGCTAGCTCAAGCCTGCAAGAGACTTCCTCTGGCTATTAGGCCACATGGCATCATCCACAGCAATAGTAGCCAGGGCCAGGTTCCAAATGAGGAACATCCAGTACCACCTGAGGGCCCACTGGTCCCAAAGGCGAGACCCTCTTTCAAGGCTGTTGCCTGTGACAAAGTCTCTCTTAAAAGCTTTGGATTGGAGGAAAGAAGAGGGTAACCTTAGGGAGGGAGTGCCCTTTCTTCAGCAGTCACCCACAGCAGTTCTAACTACAGATGTCTCCATCCTAGGCTGGAGTGCCCATCTGGACGGCCTAACAGTAAGCAGGGTGTGGTCCTCCCAGGAGTCCCAGGAGCACATAAACCTGCTAGAGCTCAGAGCGGTGTACCTGGCTTTACAGGCTTTCACCTCCCATATCAGCCCTAGAAACCGTAGCATGGTTTCGTAGCTACCTTAGCCTGTGATCACAGCAAGTAAAGATCAGGGATATCCTATCAGAAAGTCCACCAGTCAGATCAGAGGTACCACAAGGATCCACACTTGATCCATTACTCTTCAGTGTCTTCCTGAACAACCTCCCGGCTGCTTGCAATAGCCACATGCTCCTCTACGCAGATGATGCAGTGATCTTTACTAGCAACCTTGACCCCGCACATCTGGAATACAACCTCCAGAGTGGCTTCGCAGCAGCTGACAATTGGTTCAAAGAACAAAAACTGGTCATGCACTATAAAAAGACCAAGACCATGCTCTTTGCCACAGCCAAAAACAAGCTAAAAGGCAATCCCCTGGCAATTCAGAATGACTCTGGTAACACCCTGGTACTAATCCCCCATTTCAAGTACCTGGGAATCGCACTGGACCCTGCCCTGTCTTACACACACAGCACACTGACATCATGGCCAAAGCCTTTAACACAAGGATTGGTATCCTATACAGGCACAGACATTGCTTGACCTATGAAGCTCTGAACTTGGCAATTAACAGTTCACTCATCACTTTGATTCACTATGGCCTAGCTATCTATGGCTCCACTACTGGCACAGTGCTCCAGCGCCTCTCAGCAGCCTTAAACAAAGCCTGCCGCCTGCTCACTAATGCCCCCAAACTCACCCACACCTGTGAGCTTTATGTGTGATCGGGCTGGCTTCAATTGAAGGACAGAATACTTTATCAAACCTGCCTACTCGCAAAAAAGGTCACACTAAACTTACTTCCTCAAGGAGTTCTGAACCTTCTGTCACCACCTATACATGTTAGGCACACCAGGAACTCGACTGCACAAGTATTCCATGTGCCCAGGTGCTGCACAACTATGGCCCTGCAATCCTTTGCTCACCGGGCCTCTTTGTGGGCAAATGGTCTACCACCTGACATAGCCGGAGCCACAATTCTTGGTTCCTTTAAGCACAAACTCCATCAGCACCTCACCAACA
The DNA here is from genome assembly GCA_016271365.2 of Neoceratodus forsteri. Classification (NCBI taxonomy): domain Eukaryota; kingdom Metazoa; phylum Chordata; order Ceratodontiformes; family Ceratodontidae; genus Neoceratodus; species Neoceratodus forsteri. Next base: position 665,216,878 of record CM057458.1, read on the forward strand.
GTAGAACCTGTAGGTGCCGCTGCTAGTCTGCACCTGCAGCTTTAGTCTGCTTCAGCACTTCCAACTCCTGACCTGCCAAGTTAAGTCTTTGCCCAAGCACTTGCCTCCCACCCCTTTTGCCCTAGCACTTGCCTCCCACCCCCTACCCCTTGGCTCTTTTCTTTCCCTCTGCCCTTCCTATCCCAGCTCCCACTGCCCCTCCCTACCTCACCCTAACCGTCTGCCTCTGCCTCTCTCTCTTCCACAGGATGCTGGCATACCATGTACTATGCCTTAACACAATTTGTGTAACTATTTGTCACTGTAACCCATGTACTGTTGAATTTTTTTGTACTCTGTATGTATAATTACTGTAACTTTATTATGTCTTCTTGTGTTAATGTATCTGACATGGAACCTCTCAATGAGCATCTGCTCACAGGTGTCATCCAAGATTTCAATAAATAAATAAATAAACATCAGAGGTCAGTCAGTTCAGTCCAGGTCAGGACAGGACAGACAATGCACTACCATGTACTGCATCAACAAACAAGGAGGTACAAGACCCTTTGTGCAGAAGCAGTGAAGATCCAGAAGCTGGCTTACTCCCTAAAGGTGCAACTGTCAGCAGTTCACGTGCCAGGGAAGGACAACGTCTTGACAGACTTGTTAAGCAGGATCAGCCAGGGACATCAAGAATGGACCCTGAACAAGCAGATCTTGGCCACAGTAATTCAGAAGATGGGGTACACCAGAGATACACCTGTTTGCATCCTGGGAGACTCATAAGCTTCCCCTGTTTTGTTGCAGACCACCTACAGTGTGCTCAGTCCCATCGGGCGCTCTGACTCTGGACTGGACAGGAAGATTCATGTATGCTTTTCCTTCCTTCCCACTTTTGCTGAGAGTGCTGTTGAAGCAGAAGGGCCAGTCTGCAACCATGATCCTAATAGCCCCAGACTGGGCCAGGCAGCTTTGGTACTAACTACTCCTGGCCCTCTCCATCAAGCATCCCATCGGCTTCCCTCTGAGACACAATCTTCTGACCCTGTCTTAGGGCAGGATGGTCTTCAATGACCTCAAAACTCAGAGTCTCAAGGCATGGTTCTTGAAGAATTAGAGTTTTCTGGTTTTAACCTTTCTGAGGAGGTTTTGGAAGTCCTTAAAGAGCTAGTGTACTGCTTGGAATTAATAGTAATTTTCAGATGCAGTCAGCTATCACTTCCAGTATCTGAAGTATTTTTTTTTTTTCTGTCTGCTAATTAGAAGATTTCCCCCCTGGCCATACTGGGGTGATGTGTGGAACAGCACTCTGTGTGGAGGGAAAAAAGTCAGTTCTGTTCCTCCCACTACATCGTCAAAAATGAGACCTAACACCTTGAGGCACCACAATCCTTGCAGCCTGAGCAGTGACGTTCATAAGCTACTAATCAAAATGCAGGAAATTGTGACATCACTAGTAACCAGGGAGAGCCCGTCCCTTCTGCTTCCTGCGAAAGTGAAACCTGGCAGTGAAAAACGGTTCTCATTGGTTACGAGTGATGTCATAGTCAGTGTGGTTTCCGTGTTACTGTAGTGGGAGGAACAGAACTTTTTTTTTCCTCCAGACAGAGTGCTGCTCCACACATCACCCCAGTACTGCCAGGTGGAAAATCTTCTAATTAGCAGACAGAAAAGAATAAATACTTGAGATATGAGAAGTGATAGCTGACTACATCTGAAAGTTACAATTAATTGCAGGCAGTTTCCAGGCAGTACACTAGCTCTTTAAAGTTTCCAGGAAGCCTGCAACAAGAAAAACCTATCCTTCCAAGTATAAAAGGTTTTACCTGTGGTGTTCTTCTAAGCAGCTCAGTCTCTTGCATGCAGACTTACCCATAATCTTGGACTACCTGGTCCACCTCCAGTCCCTGGGCCTCTGGCCCTCAGCCTTTAAGGTGCGTCTGGCAGTAGTGTCAGCTTATGTTTCAGCAGGTAAAGAGAAAACCTTGGCTTCACACCACATTTCAAAAAGTTCTTTAAAAGACTACTACACTTCCATACCCTTGTCAGGGATCCAGTTCATGCTAGGGATTTAAACCGGTGCATTGCCAAACTCACGGAGAGTCCCTTGAAGCCCATGGCTACTTCTGGCTTAAAGTATGTCACATGCAAAACAGTTTTCCTGGTGGCCATGGCCTCCACCAGAAGGGTCTGTGAGCTGTAAGCTCTCTGCACAGAACCAAATTACATCGTCTTCTAGAGGGACAGAGCGGTCCTAAGGACAAACAGGAAATTCCTTCCTAAAGTGGTGTCCAAATTTCACCTGAACCAGTCCATTACCCTTTCAGTGTTCTTTACAGCAAAATGCAGCTCTGGGGAGCAGAGGCTCCACTGTCTGGATGTCAAAAGGACACTCAGCTACTACTTGGACCGCACTAAGGAAGTCAAGACCTCTCATTCACAGTTGTTTGTCACATATGGTAAAGATGGCAAAAGTAGGCCAGCCTCCAAGAGAACAATTGCTCACTAGATAGTCTTTTGTATTCAGTTCTGTTACAGCAATGCTGGCATGCTACCACCACCAGGCCTCCGGGCACATTCCACGCATGGCACTCCTGCTTCAGTGACAGCTTCAAGGGATATCCCCTGGCTGGAAGTTTGTAAAGTAGCTTCCTGGAAAACAGTACACACCTTCATAAAGCACTGTTGTCTGGATGTACAGTCCAGAAGGGATGCCAGATTTGGCACTTCTGTCTTGCAGAACCTTTTCTCTAAATAGGTTCTGTACCCAGCCTCCCAAAGTACTGCTATGTAGTCTGCAGTGGTTAAGCATTAGTGAGGGATTCCTGGGGTTTGAAGAAAAAAATATTCACCGTAGTAATGCTGTTTTTTTCCAAGGGATCCCTCACTGTGCTTAATATATCCACTCTACCTCCCCTTCCAGAACCTGGAAAAAGGATCTCCAAGAGTCAGTTTTCTTTCTTTCCTTATTTTGCTTGAGCATTTTATGGGCATTGCCTACAATGAAATTTTGGTGATTTTTGTGAAAAATGTTTGGTCTGCCATGTTATGACCCTGCAGGATCTAAACATTTTTGGGCTTTCTATTTTTTTGTATAGGTTTAGCTAGTTTGGTGGTCACTGCTCCCCTAGCTACAGAACTAAATTTGATGTTAGAGGGCAGAGGAGCGTGAACATGCAGCAGAGATTTGAATTTCATTCCAAGATTCTCTGATTTACATAAAATTCTACTCTCTGGGGGAGCTCAAACCAGCAGGATAATTTGCAGTAGTTAAACATATGAGGGATCCCTTGGAAGAAACAACATTACTATGGTGAGTAAGTTTTTGCTTATGCCCCCTAAGGTCAGGGAGTAGTGTCTGATTCATGCTAGTTCACCTTAGTTACAAAATAAGTGACCTTGAACAACGGATGTTCAAAAACTTTAGAGAATACTGATGAAAATCTGGGGATAGCCATATTGAAAGGAACACTTTTTACTGTTTCAAATGTTAAAAAAAAAAACAATAAGAAAACGCTAAGCAAACTCAAAGATGGGTAAAAAAGGCATTGTATGAGGCGGGAGAGAACACATGAAGTTTACTGTTGGAAGGGGACCATAAGTCCATCTAGTTTAGAAGATAACTGGCAATCTATGATAGAACAAAAAGTGTATATCACAGTTTTCATCTCTAATACTCACTGCTGCTTTAATCCTTAATAACTATAGATCTGATGAAAACTGTTGTCTTTTTGGGGGCCAGATTTTAAAAAGTGGAAAAACTGCACAGTTACAGATAAAACCAAAAAAATTGCTAGGGAGATTTCCTTGTACAACCACAGTTTTTTCTGCATGCGTTCAATTTTCAAAAAGGTGACCTTTTTGCAGCATTTTCCACTATTTATGGCAGCTTGAACATAGTTTTTTTTACACAGCTATAGAAAAATGCATAACATTTTTCTGCAGCTATGAGGGAAAAATAAGCAAGAGTCCATCTGTGTGCAGACACACCTGATTGAGTACTATGACTGAGTGACCAGGGAACTGGACAGGGGGCATACAGTGGATATCCTGCACTTGGACTTCAGCAAGGCCTTCGATTCCGTGCCACATGGGAGGCTAGAGGGGAAGCTGGAATATATTGGGGTGGGTACTAAGATGGTCAAATGGATCACTAATTGGCTCAAAGGCAGGCAACAAAGGGTGGTGGTGGAGGGGAAACTCTCATAGCCAGGGTCGGTAACAAGTGGGGTGCCTCAGGGATTGGTACTGGGACCAGTGCTGTTTGGGATATTCATAGCAGATATCTCACTTGGAACCCAGAGTAAGATCAGTCTGTTCGCAGATGATACCAAGATGGGAGCTGTGGTGGATGACATCGAGGAGTAGAGGGGACTGCAGGGAGACCTGAATAAACTACAGGAGTGGTCGGAAACATGGCAGTTGGGGTTCAGTGCCAAGAAATGCAAGGTACTGCACTTCAGAGCTAAGAATCAGAGGTGGACCTACCAGCTTGGGGGGGGTTACAGTTGGGGAACACTGAAGAGGAATTGACCTGGGGGTGATTATAACAGGGAATATGAACAACTTGGCTCAGTTCAGGAGAGCAGCAGCCAAAGCCAACAGGATGCTGGGTTGTATAGTAAGGGGGATCTCCTCTAGAAGTAGGGAGGTGATCCTTCCCTTGTACAGGTCACTGGTCAGACCTCATCTGGAATACTGCATGCAGTACTGGCACCCATTCCTGAAGAAAGGCAACAGGCTGTTGGAAGGGGTGCAGCGCAGAGCGACTAAGATGATCCCGGGTTTGGAGGGGAATTCCTACGAAGAAAGGCTGAACAGGCTTAACATTTATTCCTTGGAGGCGAGGAGGGACAGGGGAGACATGATCGAGACCTTTAAGTATCTGAAGAAGATATAAACAATGTGAATACAGGAAAGATATTCTAGATCAGAAGGGGGAGGGATACTAGAGGGTACCAGCTGAGGTTGGAGGAGGGAAGTTCAGGAGGGAAATCAGGAGACATTATTTCACAGAGAGGGTGGTGGACAAGTGGAACACTCTACCTGAAGAGGTGGTCTCCTGCATGTAACAAGGGATAAAGAAGTTTGTCCCTATATTTCAGCCTAACCTCATTTTGGTCTAAAACATAATGTGTCTGTGTAACAAATGTTGGCCTATATAATTGGATCATATAAAACTTGTGAAGCCACAAGACAAACTAAGCCACAAGTTGCAATATTACAGTGCCTTTTGACATTTGTGCTGACCATGTAAGTAATAGCAAACATTTGGCTTACTGACTGCAAGACAGGAACACAGGATAGTGTCCAAATTACCCTTTTGACTATCTCTAGTGTTTGTCCTTGTCAGGACAGGCCAAAATGCTTGTATGCACATTCCTAAGTCCAAACCTACTTCTTCCCCCTGAACCTTGGTAACTGGTAGTAACAGCTATTGCTAGCCATATATAGTAATAGAATGTACACTATCTATACTTGTGCTGACCAAGGATGAGCTCATACATATACCAAAGGAGTACTGCCTTGTAGGTTGATGTCTGTGCTTGTTTTGGACCAATCATAGAAAACCATAGGAAATGATGATGCTGTCTTCCACTATATCAGCAAGCCAGCACACACTGTTATTTTGAAGAATGTACCACTTGTAATCTCTCTCTGTGATTATTGTTATAATCATTAAATTCTTCCGCCTTCAGTCTAGTCTCCGTTCATCTCCTTTCTAAGTATCTTGTAATTGATAATTTACTAACTGTAATTTTTTAACAACGCTACAATTGGTGCCTTAAAGACTCGGATCGCTGGTGCTGCATGTGAGGAGGCCGCCTAACTACTGGTCGGTTAGCTTGCGAGCCCCAATAAGAAGGTGACGACGCTCGGAGACGTGGTGCTGATGGCTTAAAGCGAGAGAAGAAGGTATACACAGACAGTCACAGCCACTTGACAATCAGGTGATGTATGCTTTGTATGCTTCTCAAATTGTTTAAATAAAAAGTAATGCTTAACTCTGTAGGAACTCATGGGGCAGAGTAGGTAAGTGAAGGTGCTGGGACTTGCAAGCCAGACCTCACAAGGGAGCCTTAAGACGTAGCCAAATGGACCAGGGCACCAGTGCACGGGTGAGCCTGGCTGTGGAGGCTAAGCAGGCAAGAAGATAAAAAAAATGAGTATAGAAACAATAATAGGCCGTTTTCTAGGAAAACACCTAAAGGGGGAAGCATACGAACCAGTGCCTGATGATCAACAGGCACAATTGTATTTTACTCAGCAAGTGTCGCTCCATAATGAGGGAGTAAAAAATGAAAAGGAAATCTTTGCAAATGCATTGCAAGAACTGTGGCAGTATAATCAGACTATTGTGTGTCGCCAAAATAAAGAAGCAGCTCAGTTGAGGGATGAAAGGGATCAAAATGCTAAGTTGCAACAACGACTAGAAGAATTAACATCAAAGCATAAAGACAGCGTCCCAATAGATAAACATCAAGAGTTAGAACAACAGTGTATTGACTTTAAAACACAGCTAATAAAAGCACAAGGGGATTTGTGTCTGTTAAACAGGGATCATGCCCTCCTACAAATTAAGCTAGACCAACAGTCACAAGAGCATGCTAGTGAGACTAGGCGCCTGTACACTGAGCTCCAGGATGCTGCAAGCAAGATCCAGGAGTTACAGGAAAAGCAAGATGAGTTAGACGAGCTCCTTACTGGAAAAAGGGGTGGGACAGTAACCATTAAAATGGCACCTGTAAGCACACGAGGAATGACCACAGCTGGGGGGCTATGTCAGCTGCAACCCGACATCAACGAGAGCAGTATCTACTAATGTTAGACTCCAAATGGCTAAAACATAGATTAAAAAGGGAATATGCTGAAAAAACTGGGCATACGGAAGAAGCTGAGAGGTATAGGAAACAAGAATTCTGGGTACATGTTGATCAGTGTAAAAAAGTGTCAAACAAAGCTGGTTAAAAATTAAAATACTACACTTGATGTTTATAGCCATGAAGACCCAAGACATCATTATCACCGGCTTGGTGGCAGCCATAAGACTTTCTGCACATCAATGTGGAACAGACTAATGTTACGTGTGACTATGAACAGTCCATTACTCTGTTAGTCAGTTGGAACTGGGACCCTGTTGATACAAACGCCTACACGACACAAGCATGGAAAGCCACCTGGACTAAAAACAACTGTACTTTCATATCTACAAATTGGTGTGTGGACATTTTTAATAGCTGGTCCAGCTGTGCGTCAGAGCTCAAGACTGGATCACAGCAAAGCTACATGGACTGGAAACAGAAAAATGGGTCTCTTGTCATAAACAGAGCCACACCAAAGGACAATGGTGTTTATGTGTTAACTCTGTCCTACTGTCTTTGGGGTAATAATAGTGTTTGTAACTATGCTGGTGTAAACAACTCATTACATTTTGCAGTCTCAGATGCCATATACTTAACTGTAACACCAACCGAATGCCCAAATGTGACAACAGGGCCAGAGAGTGGGCTTACATCAACACCTATTGATCAAATGCTTGTAAATAATGTAAAGTACAGTAGAGTGTATATAAATCTAGATTTCTCTGGCTGGAATATAAATGTTAACAGTAGTTGTGCTGACACTAGCGTGTCAAAGTTTTATGCCACTATGTTAATTGACATGTTAAACGCCTTCCATGCTAAAACTGGGAGTATTATGGCCCCTCTTATTAGTAAAGAAAGGGTTAGTAATACTAGGAAGAAACGAGATTTGTGGGGAGATCTGGCTGGACTTTTTGGATCAGGAATGAGCATATGGAATAGGGCAGACCTTGAGGCCATTAAGGGGTACCAAGATCAGTTTAATACTAACACAGGCATATGATATTAACAAGTATGCACCATCATTTGGAGCTGTTATACTTCCCCTGTCTCTTAACGTGCAGTCACTTTTAGATCGAAAAGATACTCATTTGATACACATCCAAAATACTGCCCATAAGGCACAAGCAGTTGTAAATGAATTGCTCAGTGAGAGTGATAATGAGCACTTGATTTATAGCTATGCAGGGGGACCCTTAGGAGTCCTGTCTTTTAAAGCATTGCTTGTGTTGCAAGTGGTCTTAGTGTTCTTGGTAATTATAGGCCTGTGTCGCTTAAGACTTACTATTCGTAAAGTACGCAGTGAGATGTACATGCTCCGAGGAGCTGCATTGTTGCACAAATAATAATTAGGAAATATAGGGCCAAGGGGGGCTTGTAACAAGGGATAAAGAAGTTTGTCCCTATATTTCAGCCTAACCTCATTTTAGTCTAAAACATAATGTGTCTGTGTAACAAATGTTGGTCTATATAATTGGATCATATAAAACTTGTGAAGCCATAAGACAAACTAAGCCACAAGTTGCAATATTACAGTGCCTTTTGACATTTGTGCTGATCATGTAAGTAATAGCAAACATTTGGCCTACTTGACTGCAAGACAGGAACACAGGATAGTGTCCAAATTACCCTTTTGACTATCTCTAGTGTTTGTCCTTATCAGGACAGGCCAAAATGCTTGTATGCACATTCCTAAGTCCAAACCTATTTCTTCCCCCTGAACCTTGGTAACTGGTAGTAACAGCTGTTGCTAGCCATATATAATAATAGAATGTACACTATCTATACTTGTGCTGACCAAGGATGAGCTCATACATATACCAAAGGAGTATTGCCTTGTAGGTTGATGTCTGTGCTTGTTTTGGACCAATCATAGAAAACCATAGGAAATGATGATGCTGTCTTCCACTATATAAGCAAGCCAGCACACACTGTTATTTTGAAGAATGTACCACTTGTAATCTCTCTCTGTGATTATTGTTATAATCATTAAATTCTTCTGTCTTCAGTCTCGTCTCCGTTCGTCTCCTTTCTAAGTATCTTGTAATTGATAATTTACTAACTGTAATTTTTTCACAATGCTACACTGCAGGACGGTGGGCTGCTTCAAGATGGGTTGGGACACAATGGGGGGGATAATGGATAATAGGGGAGGGGTGGGGCAGCTGCAAGTTGAGGGGCTAGCTGCACAATCGAGTAGACTCAATAGACCATGTGGCCTGTTTCTGCTGGTGTTTCGTATGTTCATATAAAATGCTGCAAATAGTATTTTCACAGATTGAGGGATTTTGTCCCCACACAAGGGAGTTGCACTCAGGGACTTAGTCTTTGAGTCATGTCAGGTCCTTTCAAAATCAGGCCTCTGGGGCCAGATATTCAAAAGAGGAACTATTACACAAGTGCAGAAAAAATAAAGTTGTCCAAGGGAGGGTTTCCTTGTGCAACCCCAATTTTTTCCACATCAAAAAGGTGGCCTTTATGCAACCTTTTGTACAATTGATGGCTGCTTGCACATATTTTATGTACAGCTGCAGAAAAGTGCTACACCTGGTATTTTGCACAGCTGAGAAAAAAGAAAGTGCTACCCATGCACACAAAATGCTGGAAATAGCATTTTTGTAAGTGCAGGGAATTTTCCCTGCAGTAGGGATCTGCACACAGGACTTCCTCTAGTGCCGTATTTCCAAAACTTACTGGGACTAAGTCCTGCTCTGCAACTTCAGTTGCGGACCCAAATCTCCGCAGCTGTGGAGATTTGTATTTTCAGTCCATCGCAGCTATGGGAGTTGTTATACCTGGTTCCCACCGGCTGTAACATTTTTCTGCAGCTGCAAGAAAACACTCACAAGCTGCTGTAAATTGTGGAGCTGGTCATAAACCGGATCCACTTTTGAGAATAATGTATCTGCAGGAAAAACTGTGGCTTAGCAAGTGGCAACCCACTTGCGCTGAGGTTTTCCTGCAGCTGTGGGATTTTCAAGGGCTCTGAAAAGCCGGCCCCTGGTCTTTGCTCTTCCATTGCAGCTGCTTGACCAATCCTCATAGGTGTCTTAACAAGATGTCTGTTGTGATTGGTCTAGCATGGGCAAGGCAGGCCAGGATCAGGAAAGTAATGATTTTCACTGGCTCCACAAAACATAAGTACGGATTAAAATAATTAATAAATAAATAACTTTTCTGTTTAAAAATAATCCAGTTGACTAAGGGAATCTAGACACTACCTTACTGAATGAAAAGTAGGCAGTGGTGTTTTTTGTTTGTTTACAGCTGACACAAACTACTGCTTTAAACAGCAGAAATTTGAATACATGTCTCAGATTACTTTTACAATATATTGTGTGTCAACAGACAACATAACATTTAAGTGAATGTTTTGTTATTTGAAAATATGTTCTTTTTCACATTTTCTTTCCTATGACCATCAGACTGGAGCTGTAAATGAGGAGTTCTATAAAGACTATGACCTGAGGATAGGACAGCACATTAATGTCTGGGGAAGGAATGTGTTGATCTGTGACTGTGATGAGTTTACAAAGGAGCACTACAGGACTAAATATGGAATAGGTAAGTCAGCCTGAACTTTTTTTTCTTGACAATGTCTTTAGTCCGAAAACTCCCCATTTCAAAGCATGTCCTTACAACATCAATATTACTATATAAAAAAAAAAAATCAGTGTGACAAATGAACTTAAAGAGCAGGTACATACTTCGGTGCATGATATAAGGAATAAAGTACACCTACATTTAGGGTGCGTAATAATGCTGCAATAGCAAAATATCGGGCACTCATCCCCTGCACTTGTAGTAAATAAAGACTCTCTGGCATATTTTGTGTTTGGTAATGGTGCATAAAAGGTTCTAATGATATTGTGGAGTTCTGGTGGCTTTTCTCGAGTGGTTTATGTACTTGTGCCTGCTCTGGTGCTGGTTTACTTGCAGTTTTGTGCTTGAAACTGGAGTGACATAGGAATTCATCATTTACAGCCTTACCATCGATGAGTTCCCATGTCACAGCGTTGAGATGTAGAAACTCACCGATAACAAGGCTGCAAATGCCTGAGGTTATATGGAGATTAACATTCAAAAGAAATTATATAATAAATATTATAACATGGGTTGGGAAATCACTGCATCCATTATTGGTCAGGAGCCACCCACAGCCGTATGCTTATAGAGCAACAACCCTGCAGGTGGCACTTTTCTGGCAACCAGCATGCAGCACATACCACATATCCATGCTGCCAGAAATGTTTGAAAACAAGAAAAAACAGGTTAAGTGCTAAAAAGAAATGTGTACAGTAACATGAGAAAGAGAAAGGGTTGCGTTGGATTGGCTAAGTACCATCAGGTGACCATACATTAATCCTCAAGTAATGCACGGTTGCTTGAGAATTAAAGTATGGCAGAGTCTGCAGCTATTCTCGCCCCCATGAGCCCACCATATCTATTCTTGGACAGCCATCTGTTGGCTGGGTGTGAATTGCAGGCTAAGACTGTTTAACCCATCATATACTGTAGCAGCCTATTTCTAAAAAGAGGACTGAAAAGCAACTAATTATTTATTTATTTAATTCTTGGAATTACAACCTTTGACCCAGAGGCACTTTTACAAAGGCTCCATGTAACAGAATGGAGGAAAACAAGGAACAATAACATGGTACAATTAGACAGAGTGAAAGATACAGGGTCCATAGAATAAATCAAAAATACAAAGGAATTTGTTGGAGAGGAACTTAAGAGGAAGAAAGGCAAGGGCAGGTCACTCTACACAATTAAAGGGATGCAGGATGACCAAGAGCAGAGGTAAATAGATTACAGTGTATACCTTTAAAGTCTGTTTTCATTCTGCTCACAGAAGACACCAAGACCACAGCCATGTTTGGGTGAACTGGCAGATGGGAGGGAGAGCTAGCCAATTGCAAATGATGTGGTGCAGGTGTGTTTCAGAATTTGCTCTGGATGCATGGAAGGTGCCCAGTATGTAGGAGGATTAGGGCCCTTGCCAATGAGGTTACTTCCCTCTGGACTGAAATAAGGTTCATGAGAAGTACCTCTGGACAGGGCCCTAAAGGGCGATGTAGCTCCATTACCTCAGAGACCCCAGAGGATCAGCACTGGTGGCTGGACTGTGGTGGGGAGGGGTGGGGAAAGGGTAGGAGGTACACTGTTGGGGAGTGGGGGTAAATCCCAAGATGGGAATTAGGAGACTGTTTATGCTTCTGGTAGAATCAGTTTAGTCTGATGACCTCAAGGGAGAAGAGGCACTGGGGCCCAAGGCAAGGTGGCTACACCTGGTAGGATGCCAAAGAAGGTCGAGCATGGTAGGAGGAAGAGAAGGGTACTAGTGCTGGGGAACTCCATAGTAAGAGGGATGGGGAGGTTAGTGGGCTCCTGTGACTGGGAGGAGAGATCTGCACATTGTATGCTAGGAGCAGTAGTCAGCAGGGTCCTGCCCCAGCAAGAGAAGCTCATCAAGTAGTAAAAATCTTTATTTTTAGACAGAAAATAGATGGAATAACACATCATTAGGACACAGTCATATTTACAAGATGGTCATGTAGAAAGGAGTTTCAAAATCCAATAACCACACAACAGAATACATATAAATACAAATACCATTTTAAGTACCATACTGGTTTACTTTTAATAATACAATTAGTCAACAATACTTAACGTACTACAATCATGAAGTGCATGAAACATTCTATACATAAATATCCTCTTAATATAACCTACTTCAGATGAAGTTATATTATACCAAACCCAGAATCCTAACTACTAGCACCCAATAAATACAAACGTTCAACCCTATTTATGTACCCATAGCACTTACAACGAACAGTAAATTCTAATTTTATATCTGTTATAAAGGGTTTTACATCTCTATATATTTTATGAGTTACAGACTTCATAGAGTTCCACAATCCAATAGCACTTGTGAAAACATCATATCACTATATTTATTTTTAAACCTGGAATGTACAAATGACATAGATACATAGATAAATAGACAGTATCAGCAGATAAGGGCCTATGGCCCACCCAGTCTGCCCATTTGAGCTTGTAAATTCTCTCAGATTTATACTTCACAAATTTTGATGGTATGATTTCTTTTCCAATTTATCATAAAGATAACTTGGTTGCTTTAAATTCAGAACTCTATAAGTCTGTACAGCCCATACTAATTTCCTTTTAATGTCTTGTGGAAACCACCCAAGTTCCTCATACATTTCACAATAATGAGCACAAAAATCCTTCCTAAGGATAAATCGGGCCAAACGATTGTACAATGTGTCAATTTTTGTCAGCATATTGTTAGTGGCAAAACCATGTACATGGTTCCCATACTTAAGTACTGGAATGAGAAGTTGATTTGCTATAATTTTTCTCATATGTTTATTCATGCAAAAACTTGATCATCTAATTGCCCCCAATCTTTTGTTTATTTTTGAGATTGTGTCAATTATATGGTAGTCAAACCTTAAATATTGATCTACCCATACGTCTAGGTATTTATATTCTGATACTTGAGATAGAACTTCATTTTTTATTGTTTTTACCTCCACTACATGTTCTTTTTTTTCAAGTTTTTTGCCACCTTTATTGACTAACATAAATTTTTTTTTTTTTACTATTTGCTACCAGTCCTGAGTTTGTCAACCACGTACATAATTCTCCAAAATCTTCCTGTAATTTTGCTTCCATAATTTGGGATTTTTTCCACTAGCAATCAACAAGGTTTCACCAGCATATAGGCGTATATCAGAATATTTTACAATGTCCACTAGGTGATTTATATATATTAAAAACAATGTTGGCTCCAAAATGGAGCCTTGCAGCACCCCTCTTTGAACCATAGCTTTGTCAGACAGATAGCCATCAATAAACACCTGTTGAGTTCTACCCTGCAAACAAGAAGTAAACCAAGCACATGACTCCCTAGATAATCCAATATCAATCAATCACTCCCCCAATGTCTCATGGGCCACAGTATCAAATGCCTTTGATAAATCCATAAACACTGCACCCACCGACAGGCCATCCTCCATTTTTGAAGCTATTATATCCACCATGTCGGTGAGTGCAGGGGGAGCCAGACATGGTGATTCATCTAGGAATCAAATATTTGACAAGCTATGGTGTAGAGAATGTTGTGGATGGCTTTAGAGAACCAGGCAGGAAGCTGAGGGCAGCTGCAGAGATGCTAACTTTTCTTTGAAGTCCCACCTATGTCATGTGTGGGTAAAGACAGACAGGATAAAATAATGGACTTGAACACTTGAGTAAAGGGCTGGTATGGGGAAGGAGGGTGTTTTATTTTGGGAGGACAGAGGAGCATTTTGGGAGCAGCACTGGTTGTTTGCCAGGGATGTCTGTAACTTGAGCAGAATGGCACCAGTGTGTTAGGGCAGACGTTTGATGTAGGAATTAGCAAGAATTTAAACTACAAAGGGGAGGGCTATGCTAGTGTACTGAACACAAACGCACACAGGAAGCCTTATGGTCTCTCCTCTACCACATAGTCAGTGGGGGCAGGGCATGGTAAGAACAACAGTACAGGGGAGAGGGCCGGGGAGTAAGGAGCGGGAAGAAGATAGACCCAGAGGATAGGAATTGTAAGGGGAATCAAAGGGGATTCAGAACAGAGGGAATGAGAGAAGCTGAAGGGTAGAGGTTGAGTCGACCAAGAGGGACAAGGGGTCATATAGGAAGAAGCCAGAGGAAGAGCAGAAAGTGGCAGTTTGGAAGGCAGCCTACTGAATGCAAGGATTCACAGAAAAGAATGAGGGAGCATCAAGTGGTAGCAGCAGAGGCAAAATTAGATTTGTTGGCAATAATGGAAACCTGAGAGAAACAACACCATGATTTGAAGCTAGCTATTCCTGGGTACTCTGATTTTAGGAGTGACAGGAAGAAGGATAGAGGAAGGGATGACTCTGTACGTAGAAGACAGCATAGAGGCCACAGAAGACAGCACCCTAAAGGGGAAGGGGGGAATTGGTATGTGTACAGTTACTGACAGTTAAAGAGTGGGGTCATTAAGGTGGGGGTGATATGCAGGGGAGATATGACAGAGACCTTCAAATACCTCAAGGGCCTAAATAAGGTAGAAGAGGGTAGCATCTTTCAGAAAAAAAGATGTTCAAGAACAAGGGGTCATGATATGAGGTGGGAGAAGAGAAGACTCGGGTAAAGTGAGGAAGTATTTTTTCACAGAAAAGGTGGTGGGTGCATGGAACAGCCTCTCAGTCGTGGTGGTGGGGGCAAAAATGGTAGGGGAATTCAAGAATACATAGGATAGACACAAGGGAACCATGGCAATAGGAAAGAGAGGGCAAAAGCTGGAGATCAAGTAGGATCTGCAGTATTGCAGTAGGTAGGGAAAATATATAGACTGTGTGGGCCAAGCGGTCCTTATCTGCCGGCAATTTCTATGTTTCTATGTTTCTATGTTTCTGTGTAGGCCATCAACCCAGACAGACAGTCTTTATAGAGCACTGAGGAAAGAAATGAGGAGGGCATTAATAGAAGGGGAGGTGGTATTAATGGGAGACTGCAATCTTACCAGATATGGACTAGGAAATCCTGTAGGCCAGAAGTCCTCAGAGTCAGGTGTTCCTAGAGGTAATGCAAGAGTGCCTAATAACCCTATGGGTTAGTGAACCTACAAGGGAAGGGGCTATACTGGACTTAGTACTGTCAAGTGAGGACAGCAGAAGAGAGGTCAGAGTCAAGGAGTGCCTTAGGACCAGTGACCACAACTCAGTGTTGTTTAGTATCCTGCTGGAAGGCCATCATTTGAATTCAAGGACAATGGTCCTGGATCTCAAAAGGACAGGTTTTGGAAAGACAGAAGACCAGTTAAATCAGAAGAAACTTGGAGGGGGGGCAATTGGGTTGAGGACAAATGGAAAATAATAAAGCAGGAAATTGCTGAATCAACAAGCTCCTGTTTGAGGTATAGTAGGTAGGAAAGAAAAAGAAGCATTAATGACTACTTTGGATTTTCTAAGAATCAATCCTCTGCATAGAGTCCCACTCTTTTGTTTTAGGTATGATGTTCTAGGCCCCATGGTAGTTAACTTTTTTTGTCAAGGCACAAACTACGGTGTTGGGACGTGTACATGTGTGACACCAGGCACTGGAGCCATTAACCATCATTGATGCCCAAACTGACTCAATTCTGTTTTCCCCAAAATTGTGTGTGCACCATATGGTAAAACTTTGCTTCACCTCAGTTTGTTCTTCATTCCGTCTCTTCATTTTCATATAGTATGTTGGGTAAAACTTTGGGGGCCTCCTTTTTTGGCATCATAAGTATAGGAAGGACATTGTCCACACCAGCCAGCATACTTTATGTTTCTAACTACATGAATTAGAACAGACTAGTCAAACTTGTACATCATCACTGTGAGTTGCATGGCGCCCCAGAGCTTAGAATCCTTTTCAAAGATTCTGTCTCTCACTGTGCAGGTCTTGAGCCACCCAACATTCCAAAGGCAAATCTTTACTTCTAACAACAGGAATCTAGTAATGATGTCATACAAAACTGCATAATTTAGAATAAATAAAATTGTATTTTAGTATTCTGTTCAGACTCTGCACTATGGTCTAACATCAAATTTGTCTTCTCCATTGAAGAGAACAGTCACCCTGGAGTCCTGTTCCATTCCTGTTGGTCAAATTTATATTTTTATTTGGGCTGGTCTGCATCGCAGACCGGTTCCTACTAGGATCAGGGTCAGGAAGTGTTTTGCAGCTGTCCCATTGAAATGCATTGGGGGACTGGGACCTTTTTGTGGCCGTCAGTGAGTATTGTGCCTTGCTGCTGCTCCTTGCTACTGTGTGTAACACTTTGCTAACTTCCTATTGGCTGCATAGGAAAAGAATGCATGAGAACCTGTTGAGCAAGTGGGGCTACTGTCGTGAACATGCAGCTGACCTAGGTGATACACTGAAGAAATCCTCAGGTTGTTTAGCCTCGTCCTTCTCAAGCCCCCACCCACTGTGATGACAAGAATGACAGTGAATGAGCTCAGACAGGAGAGGGAGTATTAATAAACTCTCTGTCTGCACACCTTCGTGAATGGAAAACTAACTTTTATTTTTTCTTTAAGAAAATTAAATTGCCTATATTTAACTGAGAGTTTTCGTGCTACTAAAATATTACAGTGCAAAAGGACAAAGAAGGAATAGCATATCTTTAGCACCATTTAATGCTTATAGGAACTAGGAAGTATCTCTCTCAACCTCTCTGTATAATGAAAAAAAAAATCAGTTTTCAGTCAGTCTGCGTAGCCTGGTCATGTACTGGGAAAACTAAGCCGGGGGGAATCAGTTGCTGGAGCAAGAGATGGGCAAGGGTGAGGCAGTTTGTAAATCAACACATAGCTAATATGACTGTCATACAGACTGTATCCCAGAGTGTTTTACAAATCACAGGAGTTCCATACTGGTAGTGCAGGAAATCAAGAGCAAAATGCGCAAAATGTGTTTAGCACTTTATGGCACTGATATATGAAATAAACCACCGAATAGCATTTTGACTCAAACTGGTGCCCTGTATCCTTGCTCTCGGTGCTGTATTTTGCTCTCATGTTCAATTTTTTTTACTTTCGCACTGCAGCCCTTTCTTGTGCGCCACCTGCTCCACATGTGTGGAGAACTCTCTCGTATAGCGTAGGGAATGTAGAATAGAATTTCCAGTGCCCAAACCTGGCCTGACAGGTAATTAAAAAAAATCTGGCCACCTCTCACAACTACCTGGTGGCTCCAGTGAATAGCCTGAGCCATCAAGGAATTAAAAATGAAAACAAAATCTGTCTCCCTCCCACAACAACCTGACAGAGCCAGTACCCAACATGATACAACCTTACATGTCCAGTGTTCAACCAGGACCCTCACAGAATTAAAAAAAACAACAACTGACCCTCACCCATCAGCCTGACAGATCCAGTGCTCAACCCTACCTGGCAGGAAATAACATCTGCCAAACATCTTACTAGTTCAGTGCCCATCCTTGTCCATCGGGAATAAAAAAATCAGTCCCCTCCCTCCAGCTGCCTAATGGGTCCTGTGCCCAACCTGACCCATGTGTTGAACCAAACAGAGATAAGGAGGCACAGCATCCAAGTGGTGAGAGGAATGTGGAATAGGCAGGCAAGTAAAACACTGCTGTCCCCATACCAATCTGCTCAGGTCACAGTGAGGGGCTGAAACACTGCGCAGAAGGCTTGGGGCTGCTCCTCCACTACTGCTACTACCAGCCCGTTCGGGAACCTACAGCTTCTCTGGCCTGCAGCACACTAGCGTGGGAGACTGGACTGAGGGGAACTAATGGTGCACACTTCCGAGGCTGTAATGGCAGGTGCCAGTGCTCCTGGCTCCAATGCCAGACTCTTCCTGCCTCACTCTTTCCTTCTCTCAGACCTCACTGTCATTCCTGTACTCTTCCCAATAGCACATAGCGATCACTCTGCTATACATGCTTCAGCTCAGCCTTGCCTGCCGCACAGCAGAATGGTCCAGTGCTGAACTGGCTGATGACACAGAGCTTTGTGGCATGGTGGACAGCGAGGAAGGTCCGAGGGAAATTCAGAAAGGCCTGGAAGAACTGTAAAAATGGTCATGGGCCTGGCAGTTGAGATTCAAACCCCAGAATTCCCTCACTTAAGTTTAACAACTGTTTCATTCCCCTGGAATAGCTGCCCCAGAGCTTAGAATTTTATGCTAATTCAAGAATCTTAGAATGAAATTCAAACTCTGCTGTGTGGTCATGCTCACCCTAGCATTCTAATGGCAGATTTATTTCTGTGCCTGAAGAAACCAGTCGCCCTGAAGTCTTCTCTTTGCTTGCGGTTTATTGTTTTCATTTATTCTTAGTTTTTAGTTTATTCATACTTGTTTATAGAAATTATCAATACTCTGCATTCGTTAGGGTGTAGTTGATATAAAATTGTCTATTTCTCCAGCTCTGCATCAACTACCAGGAACTAGAGAAGGCTGTTCAGTGGCATGGTTCATGCTCTACAGAACCACTTTATTTAACAAAAAAAAAAAGATTTCTGGGATTAGTCAACAGGGCAGAGGCCATACAACAAAATATCCTGCCCCATATGCTTTTCTTTTTACAAACCCCACCCATCTTCCCCTCGGAGGCATACTTTTGATCTTGGAATAAACTGACTTCTAGATTTGTCTGGGGGGGGGGTACCTTGAATAAAATATACATTATTGCAGCTTCCTCTGGTGCAGGGAGGACTGGGCTTGTCAAACCTAAAAGATTATACACTAGCGGTGCAGATTCCTACTGCCCTTTTACGTTTAACTACTGGATACCATTCACACTGGAAGGATATTGAGGTAACATTAAATGGGCTGGAACACTTACCTCCCTACCTTCTGGGACCCCCCGAGATGCCTTCCTCTGACACAGTTCCCTATACGTACCAGGGACTTCTTCAAACATTGGTTATATATAATTAAGTTTCTCCTCTCTACATTAGAGAGGTATTACTTAACAGATATCGCTCATGATTCAAATCTCTGTCCGCCAGAGTTAACATCACAACTCCATGCTTGGAAGCCGGCCCGGTAGCATGGAGGGTTGAGGTGCTGGACGCCACACCTTGCACCACACCGGTGACCCGGTTTTGGGAATGGACCCGGATGGCCGGGGGTCTGTGAGGGGGGAAGAGTGAGCATCTGGAGGACTGCTGTCTCTTCCCCGGGGAGGATTAGGGCAATGGCCACTCAACGAGCGACCTCTGGCAGAGGCTGGGGGTAGCCCAAAGCAGCATCGTGGTGTATGCCAGGGGGTGGAGCCATGGCAGTGCATCGTCTTGGCAGCTGGGCTCCTCAGGGGCATAAAACAAGAAAATCCTCCCCTGCTGAGGAAGACCTTGTGGTTGAAGCGCTGGGGTAGTTTAGTGCAGTGTCACCGAGCCTGGAGAATAAATTAGCTTTATTTCACATTTGAAAGCTTTTCTGGCTCTTTTCTTCCTGTGAGTGCATTCACCTAATAAAGAGTGATTTACCCGGGTTGGCAGCCTTTGGATGCACCGACTGTCCGTATCCAGTGCGCGCTGTTTTACTCTAATCTGATAGGCGATGGTGCCTCCCTACGCAGTCCACACTCCTGAAGTCGGGCTTGGCCCCCTCCACTCTCCCCTCCCTCTCCAGCCCGGTGGCTCAACACTTAAGATAGAGCGCCTTGGGTGGGGGTGACCCTTCCCAGGAGGGCAGACCCGGGGGATGCCCGGTGCTGGGGAGGAGTGGAGGGGCTAACTGAGCAATGCTGGGAGGTAGAGATGGCGGACAGGAGGCCACCGGAGAGAGTTCGGCGGTGGTGGGAGAAAAATAGAATTCAGAAAAAAAAACAAAAAAAAAACTCCATGCTTAGAAACCATATTCTATATCCTTCATGTTTCAGATGGTGGGTCCTCAAGGTATTTACTCCTTCTCATACTTACAATCCACATATAAATTACCCAGTAGCCAATACCAAACTTATGTAGCCCTTAAAATAAACTTCTCCCATTAGAGGAAGCAATAACTGAGATAGCTAAATCACCGTCTGCTTTGGTGTTAATAATTATGCATTATCTAAAGTGGGGAATTATGGAACATATTATTAATAACCTATACAAGGCACTAAGAACATATGGAAAGGAAAACCTTAGCATGGTCAGGGGGCGATGGGCAATGGAACTGAATATACAAATACCCAAGAATTTGTGGCAAAAATCAACCCTACCTAACATATTGGAGAGAACTTGCATGGAAAACAAGAATTCATTTTTTTTTAGAACTCCAGACATCCCAGCTAAATTTTGGGGGACAAGCAGGGGTTATTGTTGGAGAGGGTGTGGTTTCCCCTCGGCAGGGAATGAACATATATTCTGGTCTTGCCCATCCCTACAGGTGTTTTGGGGGGAGATCATAACAGAAGTTAATATTTTTCATATTCCTGAGTGGATCACACCAGCCTTTGTCCTGACAGCAACTCCACCCACTGATATAAAAAACAACTGGGCACAATATAGGGTAGTAGCACTTTTGATTGTGATAGCCAAAAAAGTAAACACTAGGCTTTGGCTCACGGACACAATTCCAGCTAAAGAATCCTGGAGAAACTTGACTTACGAGGTTTATAACATGGAACGAATCTCGGCTAAACTAAATAATAGAAGCAAAAGTTTTAATAACAGATGGAGACAGTGGATCTCCTGTCAGTTGGAGCAGTATCCTGAATTTATACCATGATGGTAGAAAATTAAATAATTTTCATATTCTGAATTTTGATAGCCAAGATGCTTATTGCTATGTGGAGAACCTCTAGGGGGTCACCTCAGGACAGGGGTAAAATGATAAATGAGGGACTCAATAGATCTGCTATTTGTGATGAAGTTGTACCCTTGATATTAACCCTGCAGATAGAAAGTTTTAAGATTGTCTTTCTTTTTATTTTTAATTTTTTATTTATTAAGCTTTTGTTGACCGGGTAAGTGCACTAGACAAATCCTGCCTATTTTCAGGCACGACCCGGGGGAGGGGGATACAGATGAATGCCAACTGACCTTGAACCAGATTAAGCTGTTGGTGGTATTTTATATTTATAAAGTCAGAGATTTGGGTATTGAGATGAGTTATATTAAGATGTAACAGCTTGAACACAATGGAGATGTATTGCAAATTATATGTTTTTACTTATTGCAAAATAAAAAAAAAAAGATTTGCAGTACCTTGGTATAACTATTCTCAATTCTATGATTTTGGGAACTTAGATGAAATTGGCCTTATTTGCTTTTAACACCATTAGGTGTTATTTTACATTGCAGTTCATCGGCTAGGTGGGTTGAGGCATCCGTGACTCCCTGCTGCCACATAGGCAACCCAGGCTCAGGAATGGACTCGGATTTCTCAGGGCTCGGCTGGAGAGGGAATATTGAGTATCCGTAGGACAGCTCTCTTCCCTCGAGGGGGTCTGGGGGGGACTCATGACTCACAGTTCAGCTGCCACCTGGCAGAAGCAAAATGGTAGTGCGGATGAGTCCTGTAACCAGGGGAAAGGCAGGCATTCAGCATGCTTGGAATGCTTCTTTGGAGGAGGAGTGTGCTTGTGCCACATTGCATGTATGATGTGTCTCGGGGAGAAAAATGGAGGAAAAATGGGGGTTGGGCTTCATCAATCCCTCCCTGCAAGCACTAGCAGACCCCCTGGTCTAGGAGAGATGGCCGAGATGCGGGATGGTTGCGGTTTAATTGGACAGGGCTGATGCAGCTGCCCAGCCTGCTGCAAGGAGCTAGTAAGTGAAAATAGGGAAAAAAATGTAAAGTTTGCTCCCAACTCCTGGCAAGTTGTGTTTAAGGTGCCTAGGTCCAAATTATAATTTTCTCAGTTGTGAGCTTTGTATTAAGTTTTGCCCTAAATGCAAAAGAAAAGGCCTAAAAAGTTAGAAGATGTTATGGATTCTCAGTCTGCCTTCACATCATGTAAAGGCTTAAATGAGGGTCCAGCCCATCAAAGCCCCTGTCAAAGGGGATGGATACAAAAGAAAAAGCTGCCAAAGATGGATCAGAAATGAGGGTGTCTGAATGGGGGGGACCCTGAATCCAGTAAAAATAAAAGAGCCTCTGTGCAGGCACTGGAGACAATGCCTGCAAAGAAAAAACAAAAGGAAAAACATGCCACTGTCCCTCCTCTTGAAGAAGGAGAGAAGCTGCCAGTAGACACAAATAAAATGCCCTCAATAGAGGACATGACTAAGTCATGGCAATTTTTCCAGGCTTTCCAGGCAGATTTACTATGAAAGATCAAAATTTAGAAGACTGAGTGTCAGGATCCCGAGACTGACTGCCTGAAACTCAGAATCCCGACACTCAGTAGTTGTCTGCGGCATAGGTTTTTTCCATGTTTCAGGGGGCTGTGCCCCCGCACCCTCCTTCGTAATGGAACAAACTCTGCCACGGGCAATTACTGAGTGTCAGGATTCTGAGTTTCGGGTAGTCCGTCTTAGGATCCTGACACTGGGTCTTCTAAATTTCGATACATAGAAATATAGAAACATAGAATTTGACGGCAGATAAGGACCGCTTGGCCCACCCAGTCTGCCCATTTCAAACACCATGAAGTCTTGCTATATTAGGACTTATTGCAGTTAGCCACTGCACTTGAACTGCCCCGGAGAGGAAAGAGTTAACTCCAGAGAATCAGGAGTTCTAAAGCACGAGGGCGCTATACCAAAGCTCTATCTGGGCAGTTTCAAATGAAACTGTCAGATTCTTTACTCCGCTTCACTGAACAGTCGCTCCGGAGATCAGCTCCTTCAGCTCGGTTCATTTCTCGGTCAAGCGAGTATTTTCGGTTCATTTGAACCGGCAAAAAGTAATTATTTTACCGCATTTCGGTTAAAGCTCTATCTGGTAAACCGTAAGTACAAAATGTAAAGTCTGTGTGGAATTTAGTTATCGGTTCGGGTTTTGAACCGATCCGTTTCGCTTATTTTAACGTTTTAAAGTTTTGGGCTTTTAGAGTGCGGTACCCGGTTCTTATCAGTTCTAAAAAAACCTTGATTTTAAATAGGGTTTTTTCAAATACCCGTGAAACGGTTAGGAACCGATAAGGGTGTCTTGCCTGGCACGGCCATAAAAAGGGCAAGTTTTTGGTTAGGCTGGCATTATGTCTGGGAAACCCAAAAAGAAAAACCGGGCCCACTGGGTTTCAACACTGTGATGCTGTGGGGAAGCCTTTGCCAAGGCTGTCCCACACACCACTTGTGTTTATTGTCTGGGGGCTGACCACCTCCTGTCAGACTGCCAGGTGTTTAAAATTTCTTTGCAGCCACCCTGAAAAGAGATAGGGCCGGCTCAGGGAACTATTGGCCAAAAGTCCACTGACCCGGATGGCCAGCCCGGTCCAGTACCCACTGGACCAGAGGGAGTGCCCTCTGACCAGGGCTAGACTTCCTCGGGCAAAAGGATGGTTCAGAGGAACCAGTTTAAAAAAAAAAAAATAAGAATATGACAGAGAAATCAGTAGGTTTGGAGTCCAAGATTGTCTCTCCAACTGCTGCAGAAGTAGTTAAGCCATACAGATTGTCCAGTCACTGTTTCTAGGTCCTGTCGAACCATCTACAGTTGGTAAAAGGTGGCTCGTTCAGTTCCAGTGGTTCAGGTTTATGATGTTGAGGAATTGTTATGAACCACAGGAGTGGAAGGAGGAAAATTGATCAATACATGTGTGGCTGGTAGGGTCTGGACGTGCCCACTTAAGCGGACATTTCTCCAGACAGACTTTTAGAATCTCCTCCTATTCTGTCTGAGTCCCTTTCTCAGTTTATGTTTTACAAAAAGCTTGCAGAATCCCCCAAGCTTCCTTTAGAGGAGGCTATGGATGAGTAAAGGGGAGCCTGATTATGTAGGAATGATGGGCTAGGAGGTTGTCTTTCCTTTGCATAAGTCATTTAGGAAGTAAACAACTAAGATTTTATAAGATTCTTCTTTCTGTCCCTCCTGTAAGATAAAAAAATGGACAGAAGGTGTATTTCGTCAGGCTCTGTTACAGACTTCCTCACTGAGCAGTGTAGTCATGTAGGTGTGGTACAAGCTGCAGCCTGTGTCAAGGCTAGTTCCTGGCCTCACATCCTCCTGAATAGGATTCAGGAGGATTGATGCCATAACGCAAAAAAACAGTATATGGCAGCTTCTGTGGGACTCAGACAGGCAAGTTGTATGGCTTATGTGGCTAGATTTCGGAAATCTAGGTGGGACGCAGTATTGCAGTTAGCCAAGCAGGCCCATGGCCAGCTGGCTAGCGGGTTGGAACAGGTGGCTGCTAATGGCACTGAAGCCTCTAAGTTCAAGTTCATACTGCTGTTGGTGTTAATCTTGTTTTCTCTAGGGTCATGACCACTTCTGTAGCTTTCCGTAGGTTGGCATGGCTCAGATGCACTAATCTGTCCCAAGATACTCTGTCAAAGTCTATGGATTTGTTTCTTGTTGTGGGTAATTCTCTGTTTGAGGAACAAACAGAAAGCTATATGAAAAACATGGATGATTACCTACAAAAGTGCCCAGGTAGAGGCTCAGGCCTCCTCTGCTTTCGCCAGAGAGGTCTCTTCAGAGGCAGAGATAGACGGGGCACAAGTAAACCGTCCCCTTCCCCTTAGCCTAAGACTATTGCCAAGCAGGCACCCTGATGGGGTGCCCAGGGCCGATTCTTCTGTACCAGTGGGCAGGTTGGTTTTTATTTCAGCCAGAACTGTGTGTCCCTAACTCAGACAAGTGGGTTCTCAAAGTAATAGGTCTGGTTCTCAGCTTCAAACAGTTTCCAAAGATGAGAGCCAGACAGGTCCACCTGCAAATCCTTCGGAATCCCTTGCTTTGGGAGCAGAGGTTTCTTCTCCTCTGAACTGCAAAGCAGTAGAAAGGGTCCCTCCTTGCCACGGGGCAGGGGCTGTGCTCATGATACTTTCTTAACCTATAGAAGGCAGGAGATTGGCGGCCCATCTCAGATTTAAGGTACCTGAACAAGCATCTTTTGAAAACAAAGTTAAAAATGTTAACTCTGGCTGAGGCCAGGGGACTGGCTAGCTTTCCTGGACCTCAAGGATGCCTATTTTTTCATGTCTTGATCAGGCCTTCTCACCGAAAGTACCTCAGGTTACCCTCAGGCCACTACCAGTTCAGGGCAATGCCCTTCAGCCTTACCTCTCGCCAAGGGTATTCAAGAAATTCTAGCTGTGGTAGTGGCTCTTTAAGAAGGCAAGGGATTGCTTTGTTTCCTTTCCTGGATGACTGGCTCTTAGTGGGTCAGTCTCCAGATCAAGTAAAATCCACTTGCAAGTCTCAGCAGCTTCTCACCTTTCTGGGATTCCTGCTGAATTTACAAAGTCAGTTCTCGAACCAGTTCAGGTACTAACTTTCATAGGTGCAGAGTTGAACACAAAGTTAGCCAGGGCATTTCTCCCCTCTAAAAGGGTAGGCAGTCTCTTGCCCTGGCATCTTCCATTACTCTGCGAGTCTCTTGACCAACAAAGCATTTGCTACAACTACTAGGGCACATGGCTGCTTCCACAGCTGTAGTGCAGGGAGCAAGATTCCAGATGAGGACATTCGGTTCCATCTGAGGCCTATTGGTCCCAAAGGAGGATTCCCTTTCCAAATTGGTTCTAGTGACCCAATCCCTGATCCTGGCCTTACACTGTGGCAGGATCAAAGCAATCTAAAACTAGGGGTCCTCTTCATTCCCTCACCACGGATGCTCCTGTGTTAGGGTGAGGAGCTCGCTTAGAGCGACCTGTCCACTAGGGAGTGTGGTCTCCCTAGGAATCTCTGCTCCACATCAATTTTGGAACTCAGAGCTGTCTTCTAGCTCTTAGGAGTTTTCAGCTTCTGTCCAGAACAAGGTAGTTCAAGTCAGGACAGACAACACCACAATAATGTGGTACATCAACAGGCAGGGGGCACTCGGTCATCAGCCTTGTGCACCGAAGCAATGAAGTGGTGGTCTCTGGCTTACTCCTGAACACCTCCTGATAGCAGTTCACCTCCCAGGGAAGGACAATGCCCTGGCAGATGCCCTCAACAGGATTCTCAGGGCCATCACGATTGGGCTCTGAATCCTCAGGTGCTGGGTTCAGTCCTTGCCAGATGGGGCTCATTTTCAGATAGATCTTTCGCAGCCCCAGATAACCACTAACTTTCTCTGTTTTGTTGAGGCCTCCAGTGCTGGGATCAGCCCCTGGACGCTTTTCTTGGATTGGAAAGGGAAGTTTCTGTTCACCTTTCCTCCCTTTTCCCTTTCTTTCAGGGTACTAGTAAAATCAGATCTCAGCCCTGCAAAGTGATTCTGATTGTTCCAAGCTGGGCCAGACAGCCCTGGTACCCATTGTCTCTGTCTTTACAGTCCACCTACCCTGAGCTTGCCCAGAGTCCACGACTTACTGGCCTTTGCACAAGGGAGAGTGTGGTATCCGAACCTCAAATTCCTCCTTCTCAAGGCAGCTCTTGAGGAGTTAGAATTTGCTGATTTACACTTTTCAAGGTGTCGCGGATATTTAAAGGCTTCAAGGAAGCTTTTTCACTGGCGCCACTTACAATTCTAAGTGGAACAGGTTTTCAGTCTGGTGCGGCTGAGAAGCAGATTATACCACAGTCTGCTTATCTGCCCATTTTCTGGACTTTTGGTCCATTTTAAATTCTTTTCGGTCTTAGGCCAGCTACCTTAAGGGTTCCTTTGGCAGCTGTCTCTGTTTTTCTGCAAGCAGCAAGCCTGCTTCCTTTTCTTCTCAACCTGTGTTTTCCAAGTTTTTAGGGGTTGCTTCAACCAACCTCCTTTTTGGAACCAGCTCCTGCATGGAGCCGAATGTTTACGTGCTCAGTTAATGCAAACCCCTTTGGACCTCTGTCCCAGCAGAGCTCAAGCTTCTCACTTGGAAAATGTTTTTCCTGGTGGTTTCACTTCTGCCAGGCGCATAAGTGAACTACAGGCCCTAGCAGTGGAAGAAGATTTTTCTCTCCCACAGGGATAAGACAGTCCCTAGGACTAACAGGGTTTGTCCTAAGTGGTTCAGGTTTCCACCTGAACCAATCCATCTCTCTCCCAGGATTTTTCACTGAGCATTCTTCCTCAGGTGAGAGGAGACTGCACAGCTAGACGTCAAAAGAGCCTTATGCTACTATTTGTATGCACCAAGGGTCACGGGTTTGAATCCTCCAACTCTTCCTTACCTAGGCGAGGTTGGCAAGGAACCTGCCACTAAGAGGACAATTGCAAGGTGGATTGTCTCTTGTATCCATTTTTGTTATCAAAGACTAGGAGAGAGCCCCTCAGGACTGAGGGCTCACTCCACCAGGTGTACAACTGCATCTCTAGCGGCTGCTAGAGATATTCCCATTCTGGAAATCTGTCGAGGCTGTTACTTGGAAGACAGTTCACACTTTTACCAAGCATTATTCCTGGTTTCAGTCCAGGAGAGATGCTCGTTTTTAGCACAGCTGTGCTTCAGAGCCTATTTCTAAGTGAGGTTCTGACCCTCCTCCATGGAGGTACTGCTGTGTAATCTGCAATAAGTCCTAATATAGCAAGACTTCATGGTGTTTGAAGAAAAAATTACTCACCTTAGTAATTGCTTTTCTTCTCTGGAGTCTTGCTATAGAACACCCCAACCTGCCCCTCTCAGAACTTCTACTGGGGTGGGGGTGGCAAATTAGTGCAAGCACTGTGTCATGCCATTGTAGTTCTTCCCTTCACCCTCTTTTATTTAGGGTTAGGGAACTAGGGTTTTCTGGTTGAGTGATTTGTTGGCCCCCTTCCTGGACTTGAGTCTTTGGGGAAAGGGGGGGTTCCTAATAGTGCTTGTCAGGGGGGAAAACTAATGATACCATTATTCATTCTTATTATTGTTATTGTTGTTTCTATTGTTGTTTCTATTGTTGTTATTACTACTAGTAGGTAGCCATTTGCCTAGTGTGAGGCTTTCACACAGACTTGTTGCTGAGTGTTAGCTTAGTAAAGATCTGACAGTTTCATTTGAAACTGCCAGATAGAAACTTTGGTATAAGCCCTCGGCTTTAGAACTCAGATTCTCTGGGTTAACTCTTCCTCCCGGGGCAGTTCAAGTGCAGTGGCTAACTGCAATAAGTCCTAATATAGCAAGACTCCATGAGAAGAAAAGCAATTACTAAGGTGAGTAATTTTTTCTTCCCTACCTAATGGATAAGCTGCAGATCCTAGTTAACCAGCAGCCTACTTCTTTCTACCCCAACCCCCTGGAATTGCCTTATGACCGTCCCATGCATGCTTGAATTCAACCACTGTTTTTGACTCCACAACCTCCTCCGGAAGGCCGTTCCATGCATCCACAACCCTCTCTGTGAAGTAATACTTCCTTACATTACCTCTGAGCCACCCCCTCTATCTTCAAATTGTGCCCCCTTGTTCTTGCACACCTCTTTTTTTGAAAGATGCTACCCTCTTGGACTTTGTTGATTCCTTGAGGTACTTGAAAGTTTCTATCATGTCCCCTTCTCCCTCCTTTCCTTGAGGCTATACATATTAAGCTCTTTTAGTCTCTCTCCATATGTCTTCTGGTGCAGCCCCTGCACCATTTTAGTTGCCCTCCTCTGGACAGCTTCCATCTTGTCTATGTCCTTGCGGAGACTGGGTCTCCAGAACTGCACACAGTACTCCAGATGGGGTCTCACCAACTGTCTGTACAGAGGGATAACAACTTCCTGTTTTCTACTGGTGATGCCTCTCCCTATGCACCCCTGTGTCCCCCAGCCCTCCTTACTGCCCTCTGACATTGCTTGCCCACCTTTAAGTCATCTGATATGACTACCCCAGGTCCTTTCCATTTTGTTGTTGTTAGTATCTCACCTCCCATTGTGTACTCTTCCCTGGGTTTTGTTTCCCAGGTGCATTACCTTGCACTTCTTAGCATTAAATCTAAGCTGCCATACATTTGACCATTTCTCTAACCTTGCCAAGTACCTTCTCATCCTTTCCACCCCACCTTGTGCATCAACTCTGTTGCAGATCTTTGTGTCATCTGCAAGAGACATACTTTCTTCCATTCCCTGCAATGTAAAGCATAAAGACATTGAGAGGACCCGTCCTAATACTGAACCCTGCGGTACCCCACTAGTAACCCCCCTTTCTTCAAAGTGGACTCCATTTACTATTACCCTCTGTGTCCTATTCTCCAGCCAATTCTTTACCCAGGCTATAATCTTGGGACCCACTCCCAGGCTGGTTAACTTGTATATTAATCTTTTGTGTGGGACTGAGTCAAATGCCTTACTAAAGTCTAGGTAGGCCATGTCCACAGCCCCTCCCTGATATACTACTTTGGCCATCCAGTCAAAGAAATCTATTAGATTCGTCTGGCATGACCTTCCTGCTGTGAATCCATGCTGCCTTGGGTCCTGTGCCTCTCTGGCCTCTAGGTACTTGACAATTCTTTCCTTCAGAAGTGATTCCATAATTTTCCCTATCACTGAGGTTAAACTAACAGGTCTGGAGTTTCCTGCTTCTGCCCTGCTCCCACTTTTGTGAAGGGGAATCACATCTGCCCTCCTCCATTCCTCAGGTACCACCCCATCCTCCCATGATTTGTTAAAGAGGGTAGTCAGTGGTGTCACTAGTTCTACCTTAGTTCTTTAAATTCTAGGATGAATCCATCAGGCCCCATTGCTTTGTCCACCTTCAGTTTTAAGAGTTCTTTCAGAACCATTTCTTCTGTAAATGGGCTGGTATCAACTTCTGTATCCAGAGTGTTTCTGTTGTTTGTTTTAGGTACCTCCCCCTCTTCATTTGTAAATACTGAGCAAAAATATTTGTTTAGTATCTCTGCCTTTTCACCGTCACCCTCTGCCCACCCCCCTCCTCTTTATTAAGCCTCACTATCCCTCCCATAGTCTTCCTTCACTCCCTGATGTACCTAAAAAAGGTTTTATCCCCCTTCTTAACTGAGTTGGCTATCTTTTCCTCGGTTCGGGCCTTTGCTGTTGTGACTGCCTTCCCAGCTTCCTTTTGTTTTAAGTGATACAATTCTCTGTCCTGCTCCTTCTGTGATTCCTTGTACTTTCTTAATGCTTTCTTTTTCTCTTGAACCTTCACTGCTACCTCCTTTGAGAACCATAGTGGTTTCTTACATCTTTTTGTTTTGTTTATTTGCTTCACACAAAGGCTTGTTACCTCTGTGATGGCAGTTTTTATTATTCCCCATTGTTCTTCCACCCCTCCTTCCTGCCCATTTGCTAGTGCATTCCTTAGGCATTCACCCATTTTGGCAAAGTCGGCCCTCCTGAAGTCCAGTACGATCTTTCGTAATACTCTCTTGCAGGCCATGCTAGAAAAATCCCCCACAGAAATGCCCCAGTAAAGAAAAAAGATACTGTCCTGTACCTGATGATTGCTACCTTTTTCCACTTCCGCTCTCTTCTAGCACACTCGTATTTCTAGTATTGACAAAGCACGGGAGCAGCCATGGAGGTGAGCAAACGGCATTGGTAGTTTTTCACTCAATAGTTTAACATGGCCAGTTGGGCACGTTGCATTTCACTGTAGTATGGAGTACGGACTTCATACAGAATCTCTGAATTTCAACTCACAAAGTAGTTGCAACAACCAGCTACAGCCAAGTTCTTATGTTTTTCTACCAATGCTGTAGTCATTCCTATAGTACATTCTTCAGTTACTCAATTCAGCATATAACATTTTTACAAAAGAAATTCAAATTTAAACGGGGTCATGGTTGTTTCTGGGGAAACATATTTGAACAGTTTTTTGGGAGATAATTGGAAATGTGGTTTGTTGAGCTGCCTAAGATTTGATATTAGACATTATAACAGCTCTTATCTATTTTTAAGGGGTCACAGCTGCCATTAGGGAAAAATAGTCTGGCAGCTTACGAAACAACATATAACTTGTGTGAGCAGCAGTATGCTACAGAATCTTACGGGGATCTGTGAAGGACTTGAGCATGAGAAGACAGCCAGTGGGGCACAGTAGGTTGGTTCATAAAGTTGCACAAGTTTGAGGAATTTGAGGAGGTATACCCCCTACTTAATGTAGTTGATTATTGGTTGAATATGACCCCTTTCTAAGCCATTTGGTAGCAGGTACCTTCTGATGTCACCCCTCCTCCACCCAGTTAAGAAGAACTGATTTGGACCCTGGCATTTTACTGATATACATGATAAATTTCTGATTCTGGATGTATCATTTTGCTTTCTTCTTTGGACATTATTTATTGAATATGTGATTCTGGCACCAGGCATCTTCTGGTACATCATTTATGGATTTTAAGAGGTGTGAACTCTCTTTAGAATACTGGGTGCTTCATTGAATTATATATGAATTTCAGTAATTTAGTGATTGAATTGTTTTATACACCTTGAGCCGAGTGGATTTTACTGCATACAGCTTTATATTGTTTGTGAGCCATCGAGTAAAAATGTAAGAAGTGGGGCAGGGAGTGGACATTTACATTATCTGAAAACTGAGGGGGAGGGTGCAGATATGTGAGAGCTGGGGCTTGAAGGGGCAGAAATGTGTGAACTGGGGCACAGAGAAGGCACAGATGTGAGAACTAGGGCAAGTAGGGTGGCAACAGATTGTTGAAATCAGATGATGATGATCATCATACTGTACAGGGACATGGTGAGAAAAGTCCTTCATTTTAAAATATCTGTGTTTCCTGTGTGGTACTCTCTTGCCGTATTTGACATGCTGTCTGGAACTTCACTGACTATACCCAGTGTGTGCGTGTGCCACTGATCTCTAAGTGTGTGATATTTTGCAAATAAATACATCCTGGAAATGTTTTTGGTGACCGGAGAGACTGGAGTCGGAACGATTCTAAAAGTGTGGGGGGGGGGCAAGGGCTGGCATGGGGGTAGCAGGTCCCCCACAAGGGTGTGGCAAGAGTTCGGAGGAAAAATAATAAATAAATGCTGTTCAGATGCAGACACACACAACTGGTTGACAAAGAAGCATAATTCCTTATGTACATGTTACGTATAAGTTAACATTATCAAATATTCCCCAAAAAGTCATGTTGTGTGTCACTGGCAAAACAAAAGTAACATAAAATGTTTTTAAGATCTATACAATTTGTGAGATGTTTATGAATTTGGAAAAAAAGGAGGTGGTTTAGACGCTTTTCAGTCATGGGCAATCTTAGGTATAATTCCAGCCGTCGAAGGCATGAGAAGCTGTGCTCAGCCATAGCATTAGACATTGGGACAGTAAGGTAGATTCATAAAAGTTTGTCAACTTGGAAAAAAGGCAGCACATCTCTGGTCGTTCTGCTAACATTTCTAGTATGGTTCCAATTTTGTCATCAGAGTTAGAAGTCCAGGTGCTTTCTTCACTGATTCTGTGTTACCACTAGCAGCAATTATTTCCTCTAAAGTGTCGTAAATGGCTTCATAATTGAATAGTACTGACTCAATTGCCCGAGTTCTTGCCGTCCAGCGAGTGGGACAGGTAGGCTTTAGGGAATGTTGTAAACCTGATGGGGAGGATGAGGAATAGGAATCCTGAATATTCTCAAACATTGCCAGTATTTTGGGCGATGCCTGAATAATTACATGAAGTTCCTGTAATAAGCTCAAAACACTTCAAATTATGGAAAGTATAGTTACGTAAGAACTTACCGTAATAGTAGATCTTCGAGAGAGGCT
The DNA here is from genome assembly GCA_016271365.2 of Neoceratodus forsteri. Classification (NCBI taxonomy): domain Eukaryota; kingdom Metazoa; phylum Chordata; order Ceratodontiformes; family Ceratodontidae; genus Neoceratodus; species Neoceratodus forsteri. The sequence goes on from CM057458.1 coordinate 665,249,919, forward strand.
CTTGCAGTAGATAATTACATATAGGACCGACGCCGGCTGGTGGCAGGACCCCACGAAAAAATTTCTAGCTAGCAGTCCCTGGCGAGGGACCGCCCCCACGTCAGGTAACCGGCATCATGCGACGTCGGTATAAAGGGGCGATCCCGGATGCCTGCCTTCCAGTTCTTTCCCGCCACAGGCCCGGAAGGCCCAGACGAGAGAGAAGCAGATGTTTCCATTCCTGGAAAAAGAGCAGAAAAATCTTAGGGGATGGAGGGCATTGGCATCGGAGCTGGCGTCCGGGGGGCCCGCGTCAGATCTGGTTCCCTAGGAGAAGGGTCTGACGGGGGTGGAATATCCCCCGCATTGCCCAGGGACGGTGGGGAAAAGTCCTCGAGGTCAGGCTGGGGTGACTCGGGCTCCCTGGATGGCAGCGAAGGCTGCGGGGAACCGGGTATGACGGGGGTTGAAGGGTCCGTCGTAGGTTCTGTCACCCAGCGTACGTCTGGGGGGCCACTATGCGGCTTAGGGGCTGGTTCCTGGTGGGCGTTGGAGGAGCTGGCATCCAACTTACAGGGTCCCTCGTTGGAGGCGGGCCGAGGGAGGAAGTGGCGGTCAAGGGGATGAGGTGCTACGCCGCCCCAAAGGTCGAGGCGCCTATCAACCTTCTCCCGGCGGACGTTGGAGGAGCCGATGTCCGACTTATGGGAGTCACCCGCACCAGTAGGCCGCAAGCCTGTGGCAGTACTGGGGGCGGAGGCCTCCTTTGGCCCGGAGGCGCCTGCAAGGCCCGAGCGTGAGCCCGATGGGCGGGCTGACGCCTCCTCCAAAACTTTGGAGGCTGCTGTTGGATGGTCCCCTGGAGGGGATATTACCTGGGCCGTGACTCCGGCCAGAGTTGCGGACGAGGAGGCCTTCTCCCGGTGCCTTTCTTTGTCCCACTTTTTATGATGTCCTTCTGGAGATGTCAACGCCTGCCTGAGCTTCTTCAATTCTTTTTCCATTGAATACATCTTTTTCTTTAGAAGATGGGCTTCCAGGGACTGTTGGCGTCGTCTGCGGGTAGCCGTGTTGAAGTGCAGGCAATGCGGGCACTTGTCGACAGGGTGGTTGGGGCCTAAGCAAAAAAGGCAGAGAGAATGGGCGTCCTTGTGTGGCAGTTGGGCGCTGCATGAGTCGCACTTATTTTTGGAAGGTGTAGGGGATGACATACACCGACGCTGACCTGACGATGAGAAGAAAAAATACTGAAAACTTCGGTAAAACCGACGAAAGAACAGGGCTTTGCTAAGCATGAACTTTACCGTGAGGTGCTGCACGAGCTAACGGCGGGAAAGAACTGGAAGGTGGGCGTCCAGAACTGCCCCTTTATACCAATATCGCATGACGCCGGTCACCTGACGTGGGGGCGGTCCCTCACCAGGGACTGCTGGCTAGAAATTTTTACGTGGGGTCCTGCCGCCGGCCGGCGTCAGTCCTATATGTAATTACCTACTGCAAGAGCCCTCTCGAAGTAAGTTCAATTGGTACCAGCTTCCTGCAGAATAAGATTTAAACTGTGGTTAATACAATGAACTGAAACAGCCTTGGGATAAACATCTTTGATTCGTTTAGCTACGCCTGTCATCTAACCTTGAAGGACCAATGCACCATCGTAAGTTTGTCCTCTCATGCAATCGATATCTAAACTGCAACATAGTAAAATATCTGTGATCATAAGGAAAATGGATCCTGCATCCGTTTTTGGACAGTCATACATTCCTATGAAGTCTTCACCTATGACATAGTCCTGTGACACCCATCGTATTGACAAAAATAACTGCTCACGTCCACTTACATCTCTTGTTTCATCAACGATAATGGAGTACACTTCTGCCTCCTTAATCTGTGAAAGAAGTTGATTGAGGCACTCTCTATACATTTCCTTGATCAGCTCATTCAGAATATCATGTGATGTATACTTTGCATTAAAGGTTTGTAACTCAGGGTTATTCTGCGACACTAGGTAAACTAGCTTCCAGAAGTTACTGTCTTCATCAGTATGACCTCTAATAGCAAGACCCTGCCTGACCAAAAATTGCAAACAGCGTAGCTGTTCTAAAAGGTGCACTGGTTCTTTTCTTGCTCAGCCCTCTTTTGATGAACAAGTTGTGAATCCACAGGTACTTGTTTCAAGTAAGCATTGCATTTAAGCAAACACTCCCTATGAAAATGTGAATTTTCATGCAAATTGAAATTTTCTGGACAATTTTTCCAGTCATGCATTCCAACTTTTATGAATGCATCATCTCCGCATTTTGAGAAAGTCAGAAGATTTTTGGCTACTGCAAAATGACAAACTGCGCAAAAGCTCTCATTCAACTTTTGCACAGAACAAGCCAGTCTCTGGTTTTGTACCAGTCATAGTTGAAATATCTGTCTTGTGCCTGTTCACCTTTTCCATATACTCTAGCAGTATCTTTCTTATGGACTGTCAGTTGAACCACTGTACCCGAGTCATTGCTGGCACAGCATATTCCTTTACGTTATATTTCCATTCCGCAGCTACCTGCATTAACCACTAGTTGTTCTCCTGGTTCACTCTTATTCTGAGAATCTGTCATGGGTGCCGGGTCAGGAGATGTAGGCCTTGATGTGGGAGTGGAACTTGTGGATGGATCAGTTGCACTAGTTGCATTGCTTGGCGATGGCAGTGTAAGTGAACCGAAATGCAACTTTGCCTGAATCAGCTTTTGCTTACGTGGTGCTGGTGTACCACCTGCTTGTTTTTGCTCACTCATTGCTGCTAAAGTACTAACACTTCACCCAGACCAGAAGAAATTGTAGCCACTTTTTTATCACCTGAACTTCTCCTCTTCGTCACACCAAACAATTACAGTGCCCACTTGCACATATATACACACAAACACACACACACACACACACAATTAGTGTACAAAGTGTTTTTATATTTGTAACCCCCCTTATAAATGGGGCTTCCCAAAAGTCTTCCTTGTGTGTGCTTAAATGCCACTGCCAGGCGGGTGTTCTGTGTCTTTACAGGTGTAAAAGAATTGCATGCAAGTGCCCTGTTCGCCTCCACGACTGTCCCTTCAAGAGACATTATTTTTGTAGTGTATAATTAATCTGAGTAGGGGCCGAGTGTTTCCAGGCTCGAGTCCTGCCCGAGTTGCAATAATATTGCTCTGTTCTGCCATTGCTAGTGGTGCAGAGGGAGCTCTGTTAGAACTGGTAATTGTTTGCTGATTAGCTGCTGTAATAATAATGGTATTATAGTTTGTCTAACCTGCCTTTCTTTGCAGCATGGACATTTCTGTATTGCATCAATCAGTACCTTTTGGAGACCTTAAAATGGAGTCTGTCCCCAGGGGTCTTGGGGGACTGAATTTCTGTAGGAATTGTAGTTTTTTTCATTTTGGCACCTAAATGGACCTGGAGGGGGAGCTCTTGCTTTGACAGACAGATGAATCAACCAACCAAACCCTTTTTGGATCAGAAGGAAGTCCCGGTGTTGCCTGCAGCAGAGAGTCAGTCTAAGGTTGGAGTTGACGGAGTGAACTGCTCAAGACATTCGAGCAGCTGCTCCTGTGTAGTAGTGCAGGAATCTGGTGGGAAGGCTGTGCCTGGCCTGCCTGCTTTATCTTCCCTTCTGAGGGATCTGCTAGTGAAATTAATTGGACTGAATCTGAACCGGCTTGTGACCAGAAATACTGAATTGTGACTGTCCTGTTACCTGAATAGGACTGAAGATTTGCTGTAAGTGATCGGTCTGTCAGGACATCTGAACCACCACAGAGATCATGGTTTTGCACAGGAAAACTAAAACTGCAACTGGACTGTCATCTGACCTGTGGTTTTGTGTTTTGCTTTACTATAAATGTGCTGTAAGCTGTCAGTGGGTCGCAATTTGGTTCCCCACTACTTAAGTATATCACGCTTACTGGAAGATGTCTCCAGCACCAATCGAACTGAATCCGAACTGTTCATCCGGCCTGGACCCTGCCACCTTGGCCCAGTCAGCTACTTCAGATGGAGAGATCACCATCGATGAGAGACTCGCCTGGGGATCAGCCCTCTGCTCAACATCTTGAACAGGAATGAAACATCTGTGAATTGTGTGGGCCCTGCTTCTCCTGGCATACCAGCTTGTTGACCTGCAGTCTCCATGTCGTCCCTCCTGTGTTTTGTATTGGGTACCGTGAGTAAACACCAGGGTAGCTCCCTGCAACATCAGCTAAATCAAAAGTGTTTTCAGCTGATTCAGTTGTTGTTTTCTTGTCACAAACTGAGCCTCCAGGCTCTGGATTACAAATTGTGTGTGGTTGTGCATGCTCCTTCTTTCTATCACAGTGCCCCGACCAGCTGCAACGCCGGCCTACCCCGGGCAACGTGTCAGGCTAGCCCACCTTTTTTCCAACTGGGTACCCAGAGTGTGTGACTGTGAAGGGACTCTAAAGTGCATGCATGATTGCCTGATTGAATCAGTTACAGAACTAATCAGCCAAATTATGCCCCTCCCTTGTTCATTCCCCCTGAATAAATCAGATCTAATTCTTTTTGCATTTAACTTGACTGTGGTTCCATTTTGTACAAGAAGCACTATACTGTTGTAAATTGCTGTGTCTAACCTTATTTTGAAGGGATATCAAGGATCGAACTGATGGAATCAGCCCTGGTAGTAAGTGCAAACAGAGTGGAGATTTGTGTGCTGATTTGGGATTATTGTAACTATGTCTGTTGTTCATTGCTTAGGCCACTAGAGGGGAAAGAGGGGGGTTACAGTGTCCCGGAGATCTGTACCCAGGTCAGCTATGCTACCAATACCCTGTCCTCCGGGTGGAGGCACCCATTTTCAGTACCCAGGCCCCTTAACCTGCACCTAGTCACCCAGGCAGGGGGAGTAGACCTTGGGATAGTGCCACCTAGGGGTTACATATTACCTTTTTTTTATTCACTTCACTTCAGTTCAGCACCACAGTGCTGTCTCCAGACCAAGGCTGAGGCCAGTCCAAATAATTTTTATTTTTTTCTGCCCCGTCTGACAATGTGACAACCACACATAACCTCGGCTGCCTGAGCAGTCTAATGAGTTCAGTGTCTGAGTTTTGGTTTTTTTTTTACTCTCTCACGACCCCAAGAAGAAAGAATCAAGTTATTGTCTCTGTTGTTATTATAACAGACTTACAGTGAGTAACTGCAGAGTCTTCAGACAGACTCAGTTATCACTCAGTCCCCACAAAAATCTCCAAATAATTTCACTTTTTAAGCCCCTTGCCTTAAACACCCCATGGCTGTTACCCTGTAAATATCCCTGCATTTTTTTTGGGAGGGCTATGATGTGATACCTTGGCAAGCCGGGATGGGAAGTGGGAACTGTGTGTTGTTCACTAGGTCTCTTGAACTTACACTACATGGCTTGGCTGGGGTGGTTGGAATGTTGTGATAAGGCAAAGAGCCAAGAAGAGGTTTTCTTCTGTTCTACAAATCGATTACAAAGTTGTTTCCTTTTGTGCCCCTGAAATTCCCTGGACAAGACCCCAGAAGTTCACACTGACCTTAATGAACTGCTTATGTCCCTGCCTGGCTACTGTAAGTACTACTCTGAATACACAGTCTAATCAGTTGGTGTGTCCCCTCCCTGTCAGAAAAAGAAGGTTGTTCAACTCAAACTAATGTTTTTATTTTGCCCACTGGCTTGGGTCCTGACCTGACCCTGCCTGAGGCTGCTGCAGCAGGCAGCAAGTAACTTGTTAACACAGAAGCAAGTAGAAGTACACAGATGACAAGTTTCAAGATGAAATGCAACTTGGGTGGTCGCTGGGGGAACTTGCTGCCTTATTGAACAACAACAAAGTAAATTCAGCACAGCAGAAAGGTTTAAAAGGGTATTTATTTATTTTACATAGTCAGCCCCCCCATGCCCAAGGGTATTTATTTATTTTACATAGTCAGCCCCCACCCATGCCCAATCAATCTATCTACACCCCTGACGCCTGCAAAAGTCTTGACCCTGCCTTCAGTGCAACAGCCAGCAGGTTAAAAGTACACTGTCTGTCACACACTCTGTGATCAGAAAAAAAAAGTTCAACTCAAACTAATGTTTGTTGTTTTTATTTTGCCTACTGGCTCTGGCCCCTGAAAAATCAGTATAATATACACCCTATACCCCTGTGTTTGTGTAAAAGACTAAGAAAGACCCACCCTGACCCTGCCTGGCAGGCTGGCACCTAATGCTGCCTGCAGGCTACTAACGTTTAACACAGAATCAGGTATATACTGTAGAAAGAAGTACAGATCACAAGTTAAAAAGAAGAGATTAAAATTTAACTCTGGGTGGGAGAACTTGTTGGTGTTGCCTTAGATCAACAGAGTTGAGTTCAGGAGGCAGTATAGTGCAGTGGCTTAAGGCTCTGAGCTGCAAATCTGGTGACATCCAGCAGACCAGACCGGGGTTTGAATCCCACAGCTTCCACTTGCATACTGTGTGACCCTGAGCCAGTCACTTAACTTCCCTGTGCTCCCAGGTTGCTTTCAGCTGGTTAAACAACTAAATAAATAAAAAAAAAAAAAAAAAGCAGATTGAATTCAGCAGAAAGGAACTTAAGGGTTATTTATTTATTTTTTTTAATTACTACTTGTTCACTTCAGTCAATAACTTTCTTAAAGTCAAGAAATCAAATAATAATTTTAGGTTTAGGTAACTACGTAAAAGGAAACATTTTCCTTTTGGATTTTCCTTTTTAAATGTCAACTCTCAAATTGCAATTTTTTGGGCTGGCACTCCTGACTCCTCAAAGAACTAAGACAGTAACATTGTACTGTACAAACTACAAAACAAAAAGTAAAGAAGAAAATCCTTATCAAAGTGGGGCCTGCCTGGGCCTCCCTGATCTAATAATCGATCTGAAAACAAACTAACTGTCTGACTGACTGACTCTCTCAGTCTGAGCAGCCTGCTTCAGCCTTCCTCGTGTTTTTTTTTTTTTTTTGCCTTTTTGTCTCTGTGTTATTTATTTGTTTAAGATAGCACAAAATGTTGGAATGATAGATTTAGAGTAGGATGTAACCCCCCTACAAATGGGGGTTCTCAAAGTCTTCCTTGTGCTTGCCTAAATGCTCACTGCCAGGCTGGTGTCCTGCATTTTAGCAGTTTAAATGTATTACCAAAGAGTGCCTGTGTAGCCTCTATGTTCTGTCTCTTTAAGAACTGCCTGGATTACAGTCATAATTAATCTGAGAGGGAGCTTTGTTAGAAGATGTACTTGTTTACTGATCATTTGTTAGAGTAGTAATAATATTGCAGTTTGTTCTAACCTGCCTTCTTTGCAGCATGGACAGTTCTGTTTGTTTCCATCGTCTTGGTCCTGGACTGTCAGAATGGGCTAATCAGTATATTTGGGACTCTAAAATGGAGCCTGCCTACAGGGGCTTGGTGGGGCCAAAACTTGTAGGATTTGTAGTTTTGGGGTTTTGGCACCTAAAATAACCTGGAGGGGGAGCCCTTGTTGTGACTGACAGACAGATCAGCCAACCTAACCTTTTGGATCTTGGGGAAAGTCCCACACTGCTTGCAGTTTCAGTTAGATCTGAGCTGGGAAGTGAAGAAGTAACAGCTCGAGATAGTTCAAGCAGCAATCCATAGTGGATTCGCATGGGAGAACTGTGGAAAGGCCAGAGTTTGGCCTACATTCCTGCCTGCTGTTCCTGAGAGGGAACCTGTGCTTTTTTTCAGACTGAATCCGATTTGGAGAGCGAATTAAGCCACTGAATTGTGACCAGGCTTTAACCTGAAGAAGACCAAAGATTTGCTGAATGCGATCGGCCTGTCAGGACTTTCTGCTACCTCTGAAGTCCCGGATTGTGCAGAGACTCTGTAATTGCGACCGGCAAGCTGTTTGCCTTGTACAGTGGAATTTCCTTACATGTAATTGTGCTGTGTTCTTATAGTGGGTCGTGATTTGGTTCCCCACTGTGTGTCTGAAATGTGTTTTGCTTGCTGGAGGCTGTATCCTGCTCCACAGACTGAATCCGTATCCATTTCCGTTTGCCTGGGCCTTGCTACACTGGCCCAGCCAGAATACCTGCTATGCAGAGAAAGTCATCGACGAGAGACTGGCCTGGGGATCAGCCCCTTGCTCAACGCCTTGAACAGGAAAGATGCCTCAGTGATTCGTGTGGGCTTTGCTTCTCCGGGCACTCCAGCTCAACAGCCTGCAGTCTTGATTTCATCCTGCCTGTGTCCAGTATTGGGCATCATGAGTAAACATCAGGATAGCTCCCTGCAACAACAGCTAAATCTAAAAGTGTTGTCATCTGATTGTCTTGTTGCCTTTTCTTTCACGAACTGAGCCCTCTGGCTCCAGATTACAAATAGTGTGTGTTGTGCATGTTGCTTTCTTTCATCACAGGGCCCCAACCAGCTGCAACGTTCCTGGCTAGCTCACCGTTTTCCTACCTGGGTACCCAGAGTGTGTGACTGTGTAGGGACTCTGAACTGCATGCATAACTGTCTGATTAATATAGCTTTTAAGCAAATCAACCTGATTACGTCCCTCCCTTGTTCAAGTCCCCTGAATAAATTAGATTTAACTTTGTTTGCATATAACCTGACTGTGGTTCCAGTTTGTGCCAAAAGTATTGTGCTGTTGCTATTTGCTGTGCTTAACCTTGTTTTACAGGGGGTCCCCAGGGTCAAGCTAGAGGAATCAGCCATGGTGGTAAGTGCAAACAGTGTTGGTAATTGCCTGGTGAATAAGGGTCATTGTGAAAGTAATTATTGTATATTGTTCAGGCCACTGGAAGGGAAAGAGGGGGGTTACAGCGTCCCAGAGGGCTGTGCCCAGGTTAGCTTCACCACTAACAACCCTGATCTCCACGTGGAGGCACCCGTTTCATTACCCAGGCCCTTTAACCTGCTACTAGCCAAGCAGGCAGGGGTAGTAGCCCTTGGGATAGCGCCACCTAGGGGTTACACAGAGATCTGTGTTCCAATTCAAATTCAAGTCAAAAGCAAGAAATGATTTAGCAAGCAAGCTGCTGCATGCTGCTTCTCTCTCGCTGGTCTGTCTGGCACTGACTGGTGACTGCGCACGACGTACAACAATACGCATGCAAGAGAAGCAAGCAGCACTGTTTGCCCCCTGACCAGTCTGTGGACAGAGACATAGTCATCATGTGACTGATCACCACTCAGCACGCACAGCGTAGCCTGCAGCTCTGTAGGACCACGGCCCCATCCCGCAAACTGGTTGTTGCTGGAAGTTGAATCAGATGCCTGACACACACACACACACACAGACACAGTGAGTGACATGAGAGTGAGTGACTGAGTGACACTGTCTGTCACACTGACAGAAGAGAGAGAAATTCAAATTAGTGATCCTTCCGATCCGATATCCTATTCCTATTCCTGGCCTATCTACACAGACAGACACAACAGTGTGTTTGTTTCTCCTCCCTGGACCCCCTGCCCCTTTCTTCCTTGCTCCCTCTCCCTCCCTGACTCCCTCCCGGCGTGTCCTGCTGCCCCTGCCCCCAAGTCTCTCTCAGTCCACCACACCACCATGACTCACTAGTCTGAGGGTGCCAGTGCCTCCTCCTGCCTTGCCCCCGCCCCAGCTGCCTCATTATACAGTCCCCAGACAGGAGTGCATGCCTAATGGATTTGCCCCTAGTCACCGCCGACGCTGTCGCTAGCCCTGCCTGCCCTGCTACTGCTGCTGCAGCTGCCTGTCCAGTGCCCTTCCTCTTGACCTTCCTCCAGGGCCAGGCTCATAACCTCCGACCTTGATGATGGGATCAACCTCGAGTCAGTGCATGCATGCCATGCAGTTGCCAGCAGAGTAGTCGCTGGATGGAATCTGATCACCATTGGTTGGTCGGAGAGTACATCTCAGAGAGATGGGAAGCCTGGGAGAAGAGTCAGAGTAGCAGCCAGCAGACCGACCAGATGGGAGGGATGCAGCGACGCATTTGACCATGCAGCAAGGCAGCAGGTCACAGAGTGGAGGGTCAGCAGGACAGACAGAGACAAGTCAGAAACAGAGTCGTCAGACTCGGCTCAGCACTGACTCAGCAGGGCAGCCAGCAGGCAGACGGCAGTGCAGTGTTTTTTTTACTTTTTTTTTTATACTTGCTTTATTAAAAGTCACATTACTTTACATACATACTGTACTTTCCAAAGGTATCTGCTTTGCTTTCTTTTTTAGAATTTACACAGTTAAGTGTAAACATTCAGCTTGCGTAATAAAAAACTCAAGAGAAATTAAAATGGCAGTAGTGTCAAGACAAGATAAAGTACATAAAATCAGAACATTAAGCTCAAACATTCTAACTGTACCAGTGAATACGTATGATGTATAATGTTTTTCCTTTTTTTCCCCTCTCAGGGGTATCTCCTACAGTTAATTGTGTATCACAAATAAAGGTGCATGTTACAACCAGCCAAGACCTCACTCCGTGTTGGTTGTGTAGGATTTGGGTTGGCCCTTCTAGAAACTCATCAGAGGGACTCCTGTCTGGCCCACATATGTTAATAATGACGAGGATGGGATCCAAAGCCCACCATATAAGAACCACCTGGGCCATCTGTTCTGTCAAAGCTGTGATTGCTGCCTAAGGTTAAAAGTTAATCTTTCCATCTGATGAATGGATTCTAGTACCTCTATCCAATCTGATTGTTCTGGGACCCGAGTCTGGAGCCAATGCCTGGTAATGGATTTTAAAGCTGCTGCTACCATCATAACCCATAAATATCTCTCATCTTTGCCCTTCAGATCTCTTGGGAGAAGACCCAACACCAGGTGTTCAGGGCCCAGGCGTGTCTGCATAATGAAAATCTGGGACAGATGATGTGTTATATCTTCCCAGAACAATGTTAACAAAAGGCAAAACCAAAATATATGGGCTTGTGTAGCATGTTGTTCCCCACACCCTCGCCAGCAGGTTGGCACTGCACCTTTTGTGAAGTGTGCTGCCTGAACTGGCACTAAGAAGTAGCGGACCCTAAGCTTCCAACAAAAATCTCTCCAGACTAGAGACCCAGTGGTGGACCATGCACTCCTCCAGATCAGTGGCCACTGCTTATCTGTAATGGAAATATTCAGATCCTGCTCCCACTTGGCTTTTATGTAATGTGAGTAAAACTCCATATCTTCAATATAATTTGTGTACAGCGGAGATATGGCATGCCCCTCCCCCTGGGCTCCAAATCCTTTGAAACAGGGAAATCCCAGGTTGAGTCTCCATTTTTATGTTTGCTTGTGCGCATGAGCAAAAAACATTATGTGGCAGCTTAGGAGAAAAGCAGGTTATGGAGGTGCGGCTCTGTGGCAGCCAATGGCGGCACTGCATTTGGGGGCTTGGCACTGGTGGACCAATGCAGGCACACTATGCTGATGACATTGGTTTCCAAAAGTGCCACCAAGTTGAAACGATTTTTTGGCCGCTGCAATGAGGGGCCACCTCGTCACTGCAGCATCAGCCATTCCGCTGCAATGAGGGAGTGACCCGTCATTGCAGGGTGGTACCTTGCCTAGTGTAAAATGTTTTGTAAGCATGGTGGCGGCTTGCGCACCCTCACAACTCATGAAGCTGGCGGGTGGCCAATCCCTCTATCGGCATGCCCCACCCAGTTCATTTGCCGGCCAGAGCCCTCCCCATTGGCATAATGTAACCCTTCCCCCATTTGTTGTGTGCCAAGGAGGTGCCCAATCCCCCTTGGCATCATGCCCCCCCAAACAGTCGTTCTTTGCTGACGGGGGGGCCCAATCCCTGTTGGCTTAAGTCCCCTCACCCCAAAAAAGGCAGGTGGCACACTTGGAGCCCACCCCAGTGTGCTGAAAGCAAGCCTGAAAAAAAAAAAACCCTTCCCACGGCGTCTTTTTATTAATTTTTTCTTCCTGAAAGAAAAGAAACAGTCCTACGCCGGTCGCCGTCCCCTCCCTCAACCCGCACCTACCCACTGTGCACTGTACCTCCCCACACCCCCCTCACCCCATACTTACCTCTGGAGTACAGCGCGACAATCTTTGGTGGGCTGGGAACATGTCTGCACTCTTCAAAGCCAACCACGAACTGAAGAAATGCAGGTAAGCTGTATAATGGCATAAATAGGGTTTTTTCAACTTTGGTGCATATCTCAGGCATTTTGGGGAATTTTGGCACCAAATTTTCAACATGGAGTTATTGGGACCCCTCTTCATTAATTCAGCATCTGTCATGACATTATTCTGTCCCAAAAGGTGATTTCACGTTCACTGCGTGGAATCACCTTTTGGGACCAGTTAACGAAACGACAGTGCCAGTGTTCATGAGGTGTGCTCTCAAAAAGCCTATGTTGCAAATTTAGTGAAAAAATTCAAAAAAATGACTGGTTTACAAGCATGCATTGCACAGTTTCCACACACGCTCGTAGCGTTGCAAATTTGTGATATTCTCACTCCAGATTTTCAACATTGGCATTTTTCCACACCTCCTTATGAACAGTACAGCTGTCATTTTTCATATCCTGACCGAAATGCGTTTTCGCACATCCGGCACAGAATAGCACAGTAGCTGTGGGAAATCAGTGTTTGGGACACATTAAGAAATTCACAGTGACACTGTTCATGAGCAGAGGTCCTAAAATACCGATGCTGAAAATTTGGTCACGAAAGTCCATAAAATGACTGTTACGAGCATGCGTTACGTAGTTTCCACACATGCTCATGACTTCGCGAATTTATAATATTTCCACTCCAGATTTTCAACATTGTCATTTTCCATACCTCCTTATGAACAGTACAGCTGTAATTTTCACATCCTGGCTGAACTGTGTTTCGCCTTCCAGCGCAGAATAGCGCAGTCGCTGTGGGAAGTCAGTGTTTGGGACAGATTAAAAAAAATCACAGTGGCACTGTTCATGAGCAGAGGTGCTAAAATGCCTGTGTTGAAAATTTAGTGTCAAAAGACCGTGAAATGACTGTGTTATGAGCGTACGTTGCGCAGTTTCCACGTACCCTCATAATTTCGCGTATTTGTAATATTTTCACTCCAGATTTTCAACATTGGCATTTTTTCATACCTCCTTATAAACAGTACAGCTGTCATTTTTCATATCCTGCCCAAAATATGCATTTACACATCTGGCTCAGAATAGCACAGTCGCTGTGGGAAATCAGTGTTCGGGACAGATTAGGAAAATCATAGTGACACTGTTCACGAGCAGAGGTCACAAAATGCCTATGTTGAAAATTTGGTGAAAAAATTCCATTAAATGACTGTGTTACGCACATGCATTGTGCAGTTTCCACATAAGCCCGGAAGTTTGAGTATTTTTAATATTTTTACTACAGATTTTCAACATTACCATCTCTTCACACCTCCCTATGAACGGTACAGCTGTCATTCTTCACATCCTGCCCGATCTATGTTTTCGTATATCTGGCGCAGAATGTCATGGTCGCTGTGGGAACTCAAAGTTCAGGACACATTAACAAAATCACAGTCCCACTATTCATGAGAAGAGGTCCCATATGCTTTCATGAGGTGGGGGGTTACAAAAAGGCCATGTTGAAAATTTGTAGTGCAAATACCAACAAACGCTCATGGCATTAGGGTTTCTAACCATAATGTCCTGCCCTGTACAGAGTGACAGGTATCAGGGGTATGCCTTTGGATTGCCGACTGTAATGCTCATGCCATTCCACCCCAACCCCACCACCCTGCAACCAGTGACAGGCATCAAAGTGTGCCTTGGACTCTTCGGCCCCAGAGTTCACCCCATTTTCATATACTGCACCTATTTCAACGTATGTCCTTATGGAATGGGGTGACTGTAAAGCTGAACACCCCAAGGCACACCTCAACACGTGTCAGTGTTTGCAGGATAGGGGGAAGTGAAATGGCATGAACGTTATTGGAGACGACCCAAACGCATACCCCAGTGCCTGTCCATCTCTGCAGGGTGGAGGTGGGGTTGGCGTGAAGTTCAATATTTCACTGCCATTCCTATTCTGCACCTCTCTAACTCCTGCATTTCCAATGCTAATACCAGCAAGCAAACATTCGGCATTGACAAATGCTTGTTCTAGTTAGTTTCTGCAATTTGTTTATTTAAAAAGTCCCAGAGCTGGTACTATCTAAATCTATCCGTGGGTAGAAGGCTGTAATGCTGTTGAAGTGTCTCAAAAGGCAATATAGTGTAGCCATTCAGCATTTGATATGGCGCATGAAAATCCCTTTTAGCGTGCCTCAGGTACCTGTTATCCAGCTTAGCTGGTGCAAACTGTGGATCATTTGCCCACCACCTGTATCTCCAGAGATGTCTACCTGTGTTACCCCTACTTATCCCCCTTTTCCATCCTTCTAGCACAGCCCTTGTGCCCGTGAATCCTCATGCCCTGTAGGGCCCTACGTCCATAAAGAGTCTCACCTGAATAGGAGGTTCATCCTGTTCCCAAAGGTCTGTCCTCTTCCAGTGAGAGTTGTATCATGGAATACCCCACAGGAGGGCTGCCCGCATCTGTGCCGTCACCCAATACCCCTGCAGATTCGGAAATGCTAACCCCCCTTCTCATTTCGGGAGGTAAAGCAAGGTCTTCCACACTCTAGGTTTCTTGTCTCCCCAGAGGAAGGCAAAGAATAATCCCTGCCATTCCTTCAAGTCTCGCTGGGTCACAGTACATGGTACACATTGGAATAAATACAAAAGACGTGGCAAGGCATTCATCTTGAGTGCCTGGACTCTTGCATTCAAGGATAAAGGGAGTAGCGACCATCTCTTAAAGTCATTCTTTAACTGCTTTATGACCGGAGGATAGTTTTGTTCTCATAAATGCTCATTATCAGTACCAGTTTTGACTCCTAGATATTTTTAGGACACCAAGTTGCATAGGGTATTTCAGTTAACTTTCTGGACCTGGTTCATAGTTAAAACTCAGAACTTCTGTCTTTCCCTTGTTTAGCTTATAACCAGCTAAGGCGGAGAACTCTTCAATTAGCCGAAATACTGCAGGAAGGGAATTCTCTGGGTCTGCCAGATATAAAAGCACATCATCACCGTATAACGCTAACTTGTGTGTCTTCCTCCTAGGTCAGTTCCCTCCATCTCCGGGTGTTGCCTCATGGTCTGGGCCAGAGGCTCAATATAGAGGGCAAACAAAAGAGGGGAGCGGGGGCGAGCCTGTCTGGTGCCACAGCCCAGGTTAAATGCCTCAGAGATATGACCATTTGCCCTCACATACGCTTGGGGGGATTCATATAACCTGAACAGGGCAGTAATAAAGTGCTGCGGGAATGCAAACTGGGAAAGGACCCCACTCAAAAAAGGCCAGGACACCCTATCAAAGGCCTTTTATGCATCAAGGCTCATTATCAGGGAAGCTTCTGTTTGTTAAAATGATCAATGATGTGGGTTGTCAGTCTTAGGTTGTCTTGGGCTTGTCTATCTGGGATAAACCCAGTCTGATCCATATGCATAAGGGATGGGAGGTATTGTTGTAGGCACCTTGTTATAATCGAAGAAAATATTTTATAGTCAGTATTTAATAAAGAGATTGGGCGGTAGGACATCAGAGTCAGGGCACTTACCTACTCTCAGTCTCCCTATCTCTACCTTTATTTCCTCCTGCCTCACCGGGGTCATCAGGGCTTCTCCCTGTTCTGTTGAGAGTTCTGGAAGTTTTAACTTATCCAGAAAACTCTGTATTATATCTCTCCATGGGTGTATCTCCTCTGTGTACAATTTGGCATAGTATGCCTTAAAGGCATCTGAGATTTCACGTACCCCTGCACTGTCAACCTCTTCTGCGGGTTCCAGATATGGGTGATTGTGGTCCTGGCTCTCTGCGCCCGTAGTCCACTAGCCAATAACCTCATTGAGCGGGGGCCTCCTTCGTAATACTGCTGGCGCAGGAAGAGAGGTTTTTGCTCCACCTGATAGTCTAGGATCCCTGAGAGTTCTCTTTTATAGTTCAGAAGTTGTTGTGCATGCTCCCTGTCTACTCCCTGTTTTTGTTGCCCCTCTAATTCCTGAATGCATCTGAGAAGCTCAACCCTTCTGTTTTCCCTGACTTTCTTTTTTTGTGAGGCTATCTGTATCAATTTACCTTGGAGCACCGCCTTCGCAGTGTCCCATAAAATAGATTGGGAGGTACAGTCTCTTGTCCCTCATTCTCGGCTAAAAGGTTTCTGTAGGTCTGGACTATCAAGTCTTTTACCTCCTGGTCTTTCAGGAGAGAGACATTTAGGCGCCAAAAGGTGTTACGGCGCATCTTACCCAAGTCCATTTTCAAGTAAAGTGGGGCATGGTCAGAGAGGAGAAACTCACCTACCCAGGAATCAAAAACCCTGTGTTTCATCTTTAGGAATCAAAAAGTAGTCCAATCTGGAATACATGTTAAGGGCAGCTGAAAAAAAAGTATAGTCCCTACGCCTCCCATGTTGGTGACGCCAGATATCCACCAAACCCAATTCCATTACCAAATTGGCCATTTTATTTGCTGTATTATGCATTTTTCTAGGGGTTGTGGAGGAGGAACCCAAGTGAGGATTAAATGTTAGATTCAAATCCCCTCCACATATCAGCGTCCCCTCACCCCATTTTAGCCACGTAGTGAAGAAGGTGTGGTATTCCTGATATGGCGTACCTGGTGGGAAGTATACTGAAACTAGGGTTATGATGTTGCCCATGTATTTCCCTTTCAGCATAGCAAAACACCCCTCCTTGTCCACCTTTGAATCCATCTTTTCAAGTGGTGTCCTAGTAGGGACCAGGACCATTGCACCTCATTGTCGTCATCCCTTTTTATATGAAGCAACTGCAATTTCCCTGAACCCCAGTTTCAGAAGCTTGTCGTGCTCCTGCATTGTCAAATGAGTCTCTTGTAGGAGCAAGAAGTCCACAGAGGCTTTTTTAGCCTGACTTATAATCTCATTCATTTTAATCAGGCTGGTGAGACCTTTTACATTGTACTAGCACACAAGTGTACCCCTTTTATCCATCTTTAAATCTATTGGTATTAAATGCTAGTCTTTGGGTAAGGAATCCTCCACCTTCCTCTAGACCATCTGTTCTGTGTTCCCTTTCTCTGAATGCATTTTGAAATATGTTGTATTCCTGGTACATAAAATTACAAGAAACAGTAACAATAACTGTAAGTGACAAATAAAACCATATAACAGTACGAGCCGTAAACTGTGCGAACATTTTCGACCTCCAAAGGTGGAGACCCTAATTTAAGGGCCTCTTTTCTTACCCACCCCCTATTCTTAGAGAGTCAGTATTGAAGGGTTGTACTATGTCTCCTCACTAAGAGACCCCTTCCAAGAGCTTCAGTGTGAAAGCTATAGCTCTGCACCTAATCTAGTGGCTAATGCTAAACTAGCCACCGGAGGCGCCAGTGATGAGCACTCAATCCCCAATGATGACAAAGGGTTGGGCGGTTGTCTGAGCATGTGCTTTACTTAAGATCCCATTATATTCAGACCGACCTATAATATAGAGCAGTAATTTCCGTTAGGCTGAGTGGAGCATGCCGCAAGAGCCAGCAGGGCACAACGCCCCCCTCCCCCCAGAGGGAAGTGAAGTGAGCAGAAAACATTTGTGGTAACTGCATGTAACCCACGCAGCCATTTCTTTGGGTACCGAAAACTACCCTAGTATTGGCTTAGACTCAGGTCTTGTATAACCAGCTGTTGTTTAGGCCACCTAGTAGAGAGCTGCTTCCCACCACCCAGCTGGCAGAGCTGATCCCCAGATTCATTAGGGGTGCCTATATGTCCCTCAGCAGGCCCCACAAGTAACCTCTTTGGTCACCTATGAGCCAAGCCCGGACACCACGCCCCCCCTCTGAGCATACATTCAGTCATTTACTGGGGTCAGTCTAGCTCTGTTTAACCAACCATTTCTTATCTGGGCGAAATCTGGTAGGGCAGCACTAAGCCTCTATAGCAATACACAATTAAGTGTTTTGGCTCACCCCCCCCAGCCTCAAGCGTCCCCCGAGGAGAAACAGGGCCCACATCCACCAGCTCCAGCTAAGCCGTCCCACCCCCTTCTAATCATGTCCGCTCCATAACGATATATTTTATAGAGATGAATCCCCCCGCAATGCTCAGCGTTAAATATAAAGAGTTATGTAATGTTCATATGTCCCCTCATTCGCTGGGTGGTGCCCCTTGTCAACAATGAAAGCCCTCACGACCATCCTCCTAAGCGCTTGGTCACACAGTGTAAGTAGCCCCTTCAAAAGTACTTGCTGGCTCCTGTTGTTCAGGTCTGGGATCCTGTTTCAGCAGCCTGCAGGACATGTTCCTGAGAATTGTTCACTTTGTTCAGGGCTTCCTTATCTTGCTCATCTTGGCTCGGACATCTCTTGGCTTTCACTGAGTCTCACAAGCCGGAAGTGTCGGAACTGGCTTTTGCTCCTTGTCTTTTCGGTCCTACTGTGATCCAGGCCCACCTGCGCACCTGTTGCTGCTGATTCTGAGAAACGACCTGCTCTGGGATGGAAACTCCATGCTGGGCCAAGAAGTCCGTGGAATCCCCCAGCTCCTGGAACTGCAATGGACCCTTTTCTGTAAGGACTAAGTTTTGCAGGATATTCCACAAATGCTCTGATTTCTTTTTGTTGTAGTAACTTCACAACTGCCAATACATGTCTTCTCCTCCTTCCCAGCAACTGGGGGGTAAAACCGTGGTCGAAAAATAAACTTACATCCCCAAAATCCACACTCTTCTTTGACCAGGCTATTGAAAGAAGTTCTTCCTTAACCCTGTAGTCAAGGAAGGCGAGAGCCACTAATCTTGATCTGATCTTTAGGGTCTCGGGGTCTGGGAATGAGTGAACGATGGGCACAGATTATATCTAGTACTTTGGTGGCAGGTTTAAGATTTCATGTAGGAAGGAGTCGATGAATGTTAGCATATTGCCTGACTCCATCCCCTCCGGCAACCCATGAATTTGTATATTGTTCCTAAGATTGCGGTTTTCCATCTCCTCCATTCGTTGTTCGAGGGTGGCGGTTCGCTGGTGGAGCTCCAGCAAAGCTGAGTTGTGGATATCCATTGTCTGGGTATAATCTGTTAGGGTAGTCTCAAGGTCTCCTGTTCGTTGCTCCAGAGCCTGAATTTCTTTTCAGTGATCGTAGACTTTAGCTTTCAGGTGCTGCAAGGTTTCTGTCGTCTGTTTTAGGGTCAAACAGAGCTGCCGCGATGTAATGGTACAATCGGTCTCCTCTTATTGACTGCCCGAAGCTACACTACCACCCAGAGGCTCATGCAGACCGAAGGCTGTCGTTGGCTGTATATTTTCAGAGACCTGTTTCTGTGGTTTACTGCTTCCATTCAGTGGATTTTCTTTAAAACGCTGTTTTGGGGCCATTAAGTAAGCAGTGATACTGCTTTTGGAAGACAGGGTGTTGACTTTGGCACGACGATGCACGCGGTTTGTTCTTGATCGGTCTTCAGCTCGCAGACTAAGCCGCCATTAGAGAGGTGCTCAAACTGGAAGTTGTTTTGTTTACTTTTTAATGTGTGTAATGTTCAGTTGGTCTCTCTCTGCTGCTACCTGCTGGGCGGTCCGCTGGCACTGCACCGCATACTCAGTCCACCATCCACCAGCATGCCAGAAGCCCAGAATTTTTAGAAAATGGAATTTGTTTGATTTTTTTTTAATATCTGCCAAAAAAGTGAGGGGGCATGGCCCCCCTACTTCTAAAACTGAGGGGGCCATGCCTCCCTATCCCCGGCTCTGGCACCTATCAGAGAGAAGAGGGAAATCCGTTATTCATTTAAAAATATCTGTGACTCCTGCATAGTGTACTTTACATCTGTGCTGCTGTGCTCCATTTGAGTGCACTGTACCTAGTGTGTGACCATGTGCCACCTGGCACTAAGTGCATGGTATCTCATATGAGTGGGTGGGTCAGTGACCCTGTAAGCACCCATAAGTGGTTGTTTTTTACTAGTACTAAAGGAGAAGAAACCACAGATAACCCTAGCTAGTCATGTCAAAGTCACATGTGATCACCTCTCTCTCTCGCTCCCCTTATAATGAACAGATTTATTTGTTTTTCCCCACAGTTTCATGCTGTATTTCACTATTATCTTCATTTTGGCAGCACAATTAAAAAAATAGGGTTCGAGTTCTAAAAAGTTCTAAAAAAAGATTAGAACCCTAGAACTTTTTCAAAAGTTTTAGACTAGAACTAGAACCCAGAACTTCAGAGGGTTCTGACAACCCTAGTAGTAAGGCATGAGGCCGAAGGCCGATTGTCCGTACGCCCCTGGGAAGAGCATGAAAAATCCTATGATGCACACCCTGCAGGTGCTTGTTACACTTTGGCTCTAAGTAGTTTTTTGGTGAGGAAAATGAGATTTGGTACCTGACCCTTGTGTTTTATATACTGTAGATTTAATGCATGGTCAGGTGACATGTCTCGTCCAATGAAATTTCTAGATTTTTTTCTTGCCATTTTTAACTATGATTTTCCTCCACAGAGAGGTTTCTTTAGAGCTAGGGGTTGAAGGGCCACCAGGCATGCAGTTGCATAATTGGTCTCAAAGGCTGAGGCTAAGCAAAACCCCTAACAAGTCTGCACAGGTTACCCATCCATTGCCAGTGGTGGGGGGTGAGGCTGACTCACTGTTTTCAGATTTGGTCAAAAATGACCAGAGACAAATGGGTTCTGGAAATAGTGAGTCAGGGTTTGACCCTGCAGTTTAGAAGATTCCCAAGGCTGCAGAATCACAAAGGTTTCCACTATCACACTCCAGCAGAAAGACTCAAGTTGGAGATGGAGGTAAACATATTGCTGCAAGCAAATGCCGAACAAAAGGTACCTCCCTTGCAATGGGAAAAGGGACTTTACCCAAGACACTTCCTGACCCATGAGTAAAATGTGGCTTGGTGACCTATTTTAAACCTGAAATATCTAAACAAACAGTTGAAAAAGGAAAGGTTTAAGATGGTAACACTGGCCTCGGTGATTCATCACTGCAAAAGGGAGACTGGTTAGGGTCGCTGGATCTGAAAGATGCCTGCTTTTACATGCCAGTCAGGCCCAGTCACAGAAAGTACCTAAGATTCAGGACAGGGAACTGCCATTACCAATTCACGTCGCTTCCCTTCGGCCTATCCTCAGCACTAAGGGTGTTCACAAAGTGCCTTCCCATAGAGACAGCAATTTGTAGAGGAACTGGATTGTAGTTTTTCCCCTACCTGGACAACTGGCTAGTTTCAGGAAAATCATACCAGGAGGCCAAGGCTTCCTTTCTTCTGACACAAGGTACCATGGAGGACCTGGTTTTCCTCATAAATGCACAAAAGTCACAATCAGACCCTTTCTGGACTTTATAGACACGGAACTGGATACCCTGCAGGAGAAAGCATTCCTTCCCCAAGCAAAGGATAGCAAAGCTGATTGCAACTGCATGTTCCATGGCCCTCAGGTCCTCACAGTATTCACCTCCGAGGGGGCTGGCCTGGGTTAGGATAGGTGGATGTATAATAGCGCAGTGCCTCCACCTGAGGAAGTGGCAGGGCATACCTGTGGACAAAGTGCAGGTTACCACCACCCCAAGAAAATACTTCAGCAGCCCCCCAAACAATTCCCCACACACACTGACAGTACTCCCCTTCTTTGCAGAAACACTCTGTGGCAGCAACTAACATGAAGAACAACAGTATTTTATTGGAGGGGAAGAGGGAAAAGGGAACTAAGCAACAACAACTACTGGCTAACTGCTCTGCCCCAAACCATCCCCACCTCCCACTGGTGGATGCACCTGTCTTTCCCTTGGCAGCTGCCCAGAAAGACTATACAGTCTCTTTGGTGAGTACCTCACTGCGGCACAGAAGTCGACATGGGGGTCTTTCATCGGGGCCCAAAGTGTAAATTCACAACTCTTAACTTTAACTTTCAGGCCTGGGTGCAGCTTTAATCTTGGCATAATCCTGCCCAGGACTTATCCCCCTTTAAGTCTGACTAGCTAGCTAGCTAAATAAAGACTTCCCCAAAGCTACAGCCCAGGGTACTTACAGTTCATCAGTTCAAAAGGGGGTGTCAGAAACTGGTTTCATGGTACCATGCTGGCATCAGGAGTTGTTGGTGCACAAAGCAGCAGCTGGCTGAAGAAATGGCGAAGCTGATCTTTACCTGCCAGGCCTTTCCAGTCTTTACCGCTGGAGCCTTTCTATGTGGTGTTCACCAGGCAGGCCTCTCAACGTCTTCCTCCATTGGTTTCCTCTGTCTTCGATCCAGGGACAAATCAGGCATGGTCCCCACACCCATCTGTGGTATACCCTCTGGAACACAAGCTGCAAATGGGCTTTTCCACAGTCCCTAGCCACAGCCACACTCAAAGGTTCTCTCAGGGCTCAGCAGCACAGGCTTCAAATCTGCCCAGTTGAGGGGTAAAACTCTGTACACACTCCCTTACCTACTGCTGCTGCCCTCCACACTTGCTCTCACACTGTGCTTTAGCTTGCTTTCTCTCTCTCTCACTCTCTTGCTGTCTTTCTCTGCTGCTCTCCCAATGTTTTTCATGGGTTCTCAGTTGCCTCCTCCATGTCTCCGGACCCTGATTTACTGATCCGGAGGTCTGGGAGCACCAGAGAGGCTTTTGAATCACTGCAACGGTGGTAAGAAAATGAATACACTCGAATGTGCATGTGCGACCTGCCGCTCGCACACTTGTGCTGCACAAGGGTGGTTGGTCTGCAACTCTTGCTCTTCTGGCCCCATTCTAATAGAGAAAATGCCGGGGGCCAGACGGAGAGCCCTGGAACACCAGGGTACATGGGCAAGATAGCGGTGAGGACACCGGGGCAGACGGAAGCCACACCAACCACAAGGTAAGCCCGACAGAGTTGTGGGGATTACATGCTCCCTCTGCTAAATGCTTGGCATCCCGACAAGCTCTTTATTTTTTTTGTACCTTATTTTTATCATATTTCTCAGAAGCCAAGAAACATTACATTTCCATATGACAGACATCACATTGACATTAGTTCCATCCAATGGTACAGAGTTTTATAGTCTAACACATAGTGACCAAGAATGAGGGGTATTCCTTTAAAACTTTCATGAGATAAACGTCCCAAAGCTACATCTTACAAGAGTTTAGGGGTCGATTTAAGTATTATATGTCCGAACATTAGGAATAAAATGGCTATTACAAATGATAAGACCCCTCACCAACCATGTCCCCTGAACAATTTTAGTGATTCAGAGTGTCTACATTCGGCTTAATGTAAGAAAGAAAACTTCTTCACTAAAGAAAACCAAATCACCCATTATTTAATAACAGTGGCAAGCACAGCATATTCCCCTGTCATACCCTTGTGGGGAGATAATATCAACAGCGATTGGTACTAAATGGCATTAATGATTACAGCCTTACTAGGGTAATTAAAAGTTCAAACTGAGTCCAACAAACAGATTTTGAGTCCTTACTGATGCAAGAGCGATGACACATCTCAGAGCCTTACACTTTTTCAGGTCTCTTCTTCATCTGAGTCGGATATCAGCTCCTCTTCCCTCCGGACTGCAGCAAATTCCTTCTCAATCTGTTGGGCCCTGACGACCCACTTTCTCTGGATCCGTGAACTGGTATACATGGCCCCCATAAAAGATGCGGAGACGAGCTGGCATGAGTAAAGATTGAGAGACCCCGAGACTTCGGAGTTTCACTCTGACTCCATTAAATCTCTTGTGACAGGCTCGTGTAGCAAAGGAGAGGTCAGGAAATTTGTGTACAGTATTTCCCAGGTAATTCAAATGCTCCACTGATCTTGCCACCTGCAAAATTACATCTCTGGTAGCAACTCCATCCGTTACCATCAGGACAGTTCTAGGCAAGTCTTGCTGGGATGTCCCTGTCCTAGGAGAGATCTGGTTAGCTCTGTTAAAATGTGAAGCCAGGTCCGGTGAGAGGTTCAGCACTTTAGGCAACCACTGTTTAAGAAAACTCATCAGATCCGTGTCTGCCAGATCCTCTGGTAACCCGATTAAGTGAACATTAGAGGCTCTATTAGCGTTCTCTAGGGCCTCCAGCCTGTAACATAAGTTCGAATTCTCCTGCACCAGTTTGGTCATTGTTGACAAAGCCTTAGTAGCCTGTGATTTTGCTGATGCCGTGGATTTGGTAGCCACCTCGATTTTTACATCTTGTTCCCCCACTCTCTGAAACCGGGTTTCAATCTTCGCGTCGATTGCCTGCATCGACTCTTTGAGGGCTTTCCATGGTGGCTCTTGCCCTGAACACTTCAGCATGGAGGTTGAGGCCTGTGGCTCCGACAGTTGCTGTGACTTCAAGCCACTAGGGCCATTTTTGTTTGTTCTCCCCATCGTAGATTTTAATATCGATCTGCTCCGTTCGATAAGTAGTTTTGTTTTCTGCAATCAGTTTCAGGTTTGGATTTAGTTTTAAGCAGTTTTATGTGTAAAGCATGCCAAATACAGAGCAGGTCTGAATCACGCCTGGTCAGTAAGATGCTCCACAGTGCTCCCCGACAAGCTATTTAAACTCCAACATTATGGTCAAAAAACATTTTTAACATTTCTAACTAGACACTGATTCTTGTCTAGCAGAGTGAATAATCCACATTCAAACATTCAGGACAAAATCAGTATAACATTGTCTACCTAGATACTGAATGCTATCTATCAACAGATTTCACATGTAATAGAACCCTACATCTCCCCACGTCAAACTTTACCTCGGAGAAGTACCTGGGGAGAGTGGGAAGGGCATGTACTCTAGGTACAATATGTTTATGGGTGCCATACAGGGGGTGTCGGTGGAGGCACCCAGGGTATCGTAGGTGAGCTTTATAATGGATCTGTGCTGTCTTTCAGACCGTATAGGCAGCACTGTGTCTGAGGCGGTCATTTCACTGGGGACAGGGGGCATCTCTTCCTGTCCTGGGTCTGCTGGCAGCTCAGTGTGACAGAGAGCTCCTGCCACTGTTGAGGACCAACCTTTTCTTAAATCTGTTGCAACAGTTCTTCTGTTTCTTGGCCTAATCTATTCTTTGCAGTTTCTAGTCCATAGGGTTGGCCACCTATGGGCACCCCCTTCTCTTTCTTGACTATGCTACAGTGTCCTCTTTAATTTTCCTTTTTCCTCTCAGGTCCCTTACACAGGAAGGTTATTGTTGTTACCTCTGAGCTGATATAAAACAGGCTGTGTTCTCGTTGTTGGATTTAGTATGCAATGGCACTATGTCATAAAATACTTTAATGTATATATCTTATGTGTAGAAAACCTTTAAATACCATGGCACTAGGTGCTTTTGATAAAGGTAAAAAGTACTAAGTGACTATATATTATAGAAATTAAGTTAGTTGTGCTATTTAAAATGCATGTAACGTCCATCCCGGTGGCGCTGAGGGTTGGAGCGCTGGACGCCACACCTCGCTCCACGCCGGTAACCTAGGTTTGGGAATGGACTCAGCTCATTTGGGTGCTGATGGGGGACGCAAGGATTGAGCAACACAGCTCTCCTTCCTCGGGGTTGGGGGGATCTGTGCTGTGAATGGCACAGCTAGGCGGGCTCGCCCGCACCCAGGGTGCTTGGTAGCCTCCACGGAGGTGGAGTCAGCTGCTGCACCCATTGCACAGTCCGCAGGCGCAAAGGGGCGAAAAAGGAGGAAAAAATCCCTAGTGGCAGGATGATGCCCGACTCCCTGCAGGCACTGCTCCTGGGCCGGGCATAAGGTAAGCCCTGGTAATTCTGGGGGACGGAGCTGGGGGGGGGTCAGGCAGAAGGGGGCTGTCGGGGGGAGAAGACATAGAAACAGCAGCTGTGATTAAAAAAAAATGCATGTAAATTGCTGTAAGTTGAACAAGTCTGAAATGTCATGTTGATTTGCATATATCCCATGAGACTTTGCATTAGGGAAGTATGTGTGATGATGTGTTTCTTTGAAACTTGGCTTATTGTCAATGCCACAATACCCTTGTTTCAGTGCTTCTGCACTGAGGTTCTTTGTTTTTTTTGTTTTTTTCATTTGAGCCCCCACTACCCAAGCAAACGGGGCCCGCATGGGGTGGAGGCTGAATCTCAACTGCTAAGTTAGATCAGAGATCAGTCAGTCAGTAGGTGCTGGCTAAGTGCAGAGAAAGGACATACATAGTCTGTTGCTGCAAACTGATGTACTGAAGAAGGGATATGTCATTGCTTAAGATTATCTCCTGCATTTTGAATAAACATCACCCAGCGATTGTGTTGAACTTGAAGTTCGATGTCTGGTTCATCTGTTATCCCACAACCCCTCCACACTCAGGAACATTATCTGGCAAAACACCATGTAACCCCTAGATGGCGCTATCCCAGGGGCTACTACCCCTGCCTGATTTGCCACTAACAGGTTGAGGGGCCTGGATCCAATGGCGGGTGCCTCCACCCAGAGGTCAGGGTTTGCAATAGTTAAACTAACTTGGTCACAGCCCTCTGGGACACTGCAACCCCCCTTTCTTCCCACTAGTGGCCCACACAATATATCAGAATTACCTTCACAGTATACACTTACCCCCAGGACTGGTTCCGCACTGGGACCTCCTGTGAAATGAGATACAGTGCAACAATCACAGTACAGTACTTTAACATAGACAAATACCTCAGGCAGTATAACTTTGCTGAAACAAGCAGCTCTGATTTATTTAGGGGGATATAACAAGGACAGGGGAAATCAGGTTAATTAGCTTATCACTCTAATAATCTACCTATGGCTCTGTGCACAGGCCTATCCTATCAGTTACTGTCCCTGGGTACCCAAGCCCTAAGTGGCTAGTCCAAACCGTGGCAGCTGGTAGGGGCCCTTTCACACAGAGAAAAGGAGAATTAAACAGTCAGCAGTACAGTAATTCCATTTGGATTTAATGTGGCAATTCAACAGGGGCGACCCTGAATTAGTACTCACGACCTCCAAATAAGATAGGGTCCTTCAATGTCAGCAGGGCTCACTTGAGGTACACAAACCTCTTCACACATCCATAAAGAAAGCACTATACCAGGCAGGCTGCATCTGTATCCCGATCGCATTACTGCACAATACCCGGAGAACACACAGCAGATTCAGTTCCTGACAGACCGAGTGTAATTCAACAATTTCTCCAGTCTTCTACAGGGTGAGCCTGGTTTCTACTCTTCAGAGATCCTTTGATTCTTTTCACAGGACGGATTCAGTCCTAACAAGCAGTTACACAGCTGCAGACCGAACTCTGGGCCTTACACACGTTTTTGACTAAAACTGCACACTGAAAAAGCACAGGGCTCCTTCCTTCTTCACTGCAAAGCTCAACTGAACTCCAACGACAAAACCGGCACTTCCTTTGAGTTCCTCCCAGTTCTTGACTGGATTGGCTGTCACTCACAATAGACTGCTGCTGTTGGTCCAAAAGGCACTGAAGTCTAAACTACATCTCCCAGAGTCACTGCCCATACAATCCTCTTGTGGCTGGCTCAGATTATGAGTCCAAGTTCTGATTCGTCCAAGGCACCATTTTAGAGCTAACCCCACACTGATTGGTCCAGTTCAGCAGTTCAAAACTAGAATGGGGAACTAGCAGACACAGTTCTGACTGCAAAGAAAGCAGGTTAGACAAACTGTAATTTCATTATTACTCTAAATAATTTCTGGCAGTTACATCTTTCAGATAGGTTCCCTTTGCACTCCTAGTGACTGCAAAAAATGAAGTGAATTGGCAGCAGCTCGAGTGGTACTCAGAGAAGCACACAGTCCCCCCATACAAACTAATTATGTCTGCAAGCAGACAGCTCTTAAAGAGACAGTACCAGAGGCTCTAAAAACACTCACTGATAAATGGCTTAAATGCCAAACACCATTCAGGCTTGGAGCATTCAAGCAAGCTCCTGGAAGTCTTTTGGGAACCCCCATTTGCAGGGGGGTTACACACCATTTTCGGGAACTTGCTTCCCAGGGTCTTGTTCAACTGCATTGCCCATTTCAATGTCTGTCTCTAGTTTTGGCACTGGGGTAGAGGGTACCACATTGGGATTCAAAATGTGGCCTTAGTTCAATAGGGGCTGTGCTTGTGGAGGGCTCTGAATTCCTACAGTCCATCTGTCACTGATCTAAAACTTGGCTTATGACATATCTTCACCCCACTCAGAAGGATCTGGGTCACTTAAATCAGAATCTGATACAGGCCACACGGGAGGCTCAGTTTGACCAGTATTTAGGTTCAGTGTGGTCTTCTCGGGGGGGGGGGCACGTACAAAACAGTATCTCATCTTGCAGGTCACTCAGAAGGCTCATTTGGACCAGTATTCAGGTTCAAAGTGGTCATTTTGGGAGGCCCGGGATGAAACAATGCTTTCATTTTGCTTTTGTACAGTTTGGCTCCTTGTTCTTGGCCTTCTCACCACAGGAGTCCCAGTGTCTGGAGCTGGGTCAGGGACAAGTTCACCGATGGGGAGCAGGTGATTTCTGTGTACTGTCTTCTGCTGTTTTGCTGAACTTTTTCCCTAGGTAGGTTCTGTACCCAGCTTCCCAAGGTACTGCTATGGAGTCTGCAGTTATTAAGCATAAGTGAGGGATTCCTGGGGTATGAAGAAAAAAATTACTCACTGTAATAATGTTGTTTCTTTCAAAGGGATCCCTTACTGTACTCGACAATCCCCAATCCCTACCTCCCCTTCCAGAACCTGGAAAAGGTTCACACAGGAATCACTTATTTCTGTTGCTTGAGCATTACTTGTGTTACAGCACCTTTACAATTGATAAAATTGCTCTGCCATTTTGAAAAAAATTAAAATGTAAATTTTATGGATATATTTTTGGTAGCCATTTAGTTAGTTTAGTGGTCACTGCTCACCCTAGCTTTAGAAATAAATCTGCTGTTAGAATATAAGGGTGGGCATGATCACTCATCAGAGTCTGAATTTCATTCTGAGATTTTCTAATTAGCATAAAATTATAAGCTCCAGGGTGTCTTATTGCAGGGGAATGAAGCAGTTGATGAAAATAATGAGTGATCCCTTTGGAAGAAACAGCAATACTACGGTGACTAATTTTTTTCCTCAACACCAAGGGGTGCAAAGTGATGTACTGGGGGGGGGGGGAGCCCACCAAGGAGTACTGGATGGGAGGGGTTATGCTGACCACTGCATCAGAGGAGAAGAACTTGGATGCCATCCTCAGTGACTCCCTCAAGCAAAGCAGCCAGAGCAGTAAGGTGAACAGTAACACACTGAGGGAGCTGGGGTATATCGGTAGGGGTTTGATAGCAAGAGAAGCAAAATGATGCTACCCTATACAGATCTGCAGTGAGGCCTCACCTGGAATTCTGTGCCCAGTTTTGGAGCCCTCACTTGAGAAAGCACATAGACAGGCTGGACCAGGTCCATTTAGTGAGGACTAGGTTGGAAGCAGCTAAATACTAATTTCTGATGGCCACAGTCACAAATGATACTGCATCTAGGGCATGGCACAATAAGTGGCACTAAAGAGATTTGCATGGCTCAGGGTAACCTCTTTAACTTAGATATAGGGCAAAGGTATGGACTTTCTCTTCAAAGGGCCCTCCCTATTTGGGGATAGGACAGAGGCCTGTATTAAAAAAGTGGATGTACAGAATTTCACTTTTGAAAACTAATAGAGAAGAAAACAGCTCCCACTTCATAAAGCCCATATAGAAGGGGATCTGGGAATAGGGCATACTATAGCAGAAATAAGTGCCTTAGCCTGGATTTGAACCCAGACTACCCGGAATATCATTCTGATTATGCTACCAGCTGCGCCACCAAGGCATCTGATAACTGGGATGCCCAGAGGCACCATACTTTTTCTGTAATGCACATCTGGTGCTGCATGGATAATTACATTTTCAATCACAAGGGTGCAGTGTGCACATTTGAATTCCTAAATGTACGCTGCCTATGATGAACTCTAAGCACGATAGCAGACCCTATGCCTGTTTGGAATATCTAGTCCAGAAAGGCAAGAGAAGAGCTAGTCATAAGCCTACATCAGCTCCGCCAGCACAGCTTAAGCCTAACCCCTGACAATTTTGTCCAAGTCACCATAAACTCATTGCCAGTAGGAGGGCGCCTGGTACACTATTTTGTGAGGTGGGTAAAGGTTATTACAGACAAGTGGGTACTGGAAATAGTGGGGCAGTGCTTAGCCCTTCATTTTGTAAAAATTCCAAAGTTAAGCAGATCAAGAGTCTTTCTAGCTCACAGCCTGGAACAAAAAATCCTACTGGAGACAGAGTTGTCAAAGTTACTGCAGATAAAAGCAGTGGAAAGGGTCCCTGCATCCCAGCTGGGAAAAGGGATAATTCTCACCCCAGGAATACACCAATATTCCTAACTCTTCTGCAGTATACCTTTAAGGTCAGATCCGCCCGGAGATAGAATGCTGTGCTAATGATAGACTCATTGGCATGAGCCACTTTTCAGTTGCTGCCACCTATCAACTGCCTACATTCTAACCCTCAGATTTCTCTCTCCGCCTGACAAGACCAGATGCCTGGAGATTTCATCCTTCTCATCTAGTCAGAAAAGCTGTTGTTATTTTTATTTGCTGCCTCTTATCAGTGTTATTTTAGTAACTGTCAGTTTATTTAGCTAGTTTTGTGTTGTTTTCTCGGTTTCTCACAGTTCGGAATAACCGTTGGGGAACCAAGGTACTTTTAGTTAGTTTCAGGATTTTTTCCCCGGTTATTTACTAGTTTTAAAAATCTTTTTGTGCTAAAATCTTTGTTTTTTAGAACCGATAATCCTCTGTTCTGAACTGCTAGTCCCGGTTCTATTTCTATCGGTTCCGCTCAGTTCCCCCAATCGGTTCCTGAACTGACCGCAACCGATACAATTATCGTTTTTTGAATTTTAAAACATTTAGGCCCAGATATTCAAAAGGGTTGCTCCATGCGCAACAGGGTTGCGCATGCGCAATTCCTACATTGCGCCATTCTGCGATATTCAGCAGGAGGCAGTTGCTCCACTGGCAACAGGTTGCGCAAAAGAGCAATGCAAATGAATGCATGCTCAACAGGAGGGGGAGGAACCATGCATAACCTGCGCAACCTGATATTCAGTCGGGTTGTGCAGAGTTGACATCGTGCAACCAACCTGCGCCTGCACAACCTGAGCCAAAAAAAGGATCAAGTTGAGGCCACCCCAGAGTGAGCTGCTGTATTGCAGGGCGCAACACAGCAGCTGCCACTGACTGGCCCCAGCTCGGTCCTGTGCCCCCCACCAGCCAATCGCGGGCATCACAGTTACATGAAACCCCACACATCTCCCACAGCCCGATCGCGGGCAGAACCTATGAACCCCCAGTGCCCGATCGCGGGCAGAATGTAACCCTCCCCAACTGAATAACTCCTGGTGGTCCAGTGGACGTAAAGCCCGATCAGCGGGCAGAATGTCTAGCACAACCCCCAAACATCTCCTGGTGTCTAGTGTCCCCCCACCCACGCAAGCCCCTCCACCCGCTCCCCGCGGCGGCGAGCAGCATCACCGCCTGCGCGCCCGCCGCCCGCCGCCTGACTGTCGGTGGGGCTGCGCCCAGTGGTGCAGAGCTACAGCCAATGGGCGTGCAGCCCATACGGGGTTATCATCTCTGATGACCTCAAGGTAGGAAACAGTGTGACAAGGTAGCAGGTAAAGCAAATAGGATGCAGGGATGCATAGGCAGGGGCATCACCAGCAGAAAAGGAGGTCATAATTCCACTATACAAGACACTAGTGAGGCCCCACCTGGAGTACAGTGTACAGTTCTGGAGACCTACCTACATAACAACATAGACAGGGTAGAGAAGGTTCAGAGGAGGGCAACAAAGATGGTACATGGATTGCATCACAAGTCCTATGAGGACAGGTTGAAGGAATTGAATCATGTACTCCCGGGAGGAGAGGAGGAGACAGGGACATGATAGAGACATACAAGTATCTTACAGAGAGGAACAGGGTGCAGGAATACACTATTTTAGCGAAAAAAGATGTTCCAGGACTAGAGGGCATGGGATGAAGTTGGAGGAGGAGGATTCAAAGGAAACGTGAGGAAGAATTTCTTCACAGAACAGGTGGTGGACAAGTGGAACACCCTGCCAGAGGAAGTGGTGGGGGCCCAAACAATCACGGGATTTAAGAATACATGGGATAGACATAAAGGAATTCTGGAAATCAGGGGTAAGGGGCAACAGACTTCTAGGAAAACATAAACTGAACTTACAAGCTCAAATGGGCAGACTGGGTGGGCCATAGGCCCTTATCTGCCGACACTGTCTATGTAGCTATGTATACCATGTGATGGTCACAGGCCCCCAGGTGACCTTCTACCTGGAGATCTGTGATCCCTTCCCTGTTAGTCAGTACTAGATCTAGGATATCCCTGTCTCTTGTGGGTTGTTGTACCAGTTGTTTGAGGCCCTCCCCCTGCAGGGAATCCACCATGTGTCTAGTTGTAGCAGATGTTCCTGCTGGTATTGCCCAACCTGTATCCAGCATGTTGAAGTCTCCCATTATCAGAAACTCCCCTTTAGCTGTCATGTTTTGTATATCTTCTAACAGTAATGTGTCTATGTCCTCCCCCTGGTCTGGGGGCCTGTAGACAACCCCAGTTCTTACGGCTGTCCCATTTCCTGTTTCCAGGGTGACCCACAGTTCTTCTGGCTCCTTATGAGTATTCTGAATTTCTGTAGCTTTGATATTTTCATTGACATACAGGGCCACTCCACCCTCTTTTCTGCACCTCGGTCTCTTCTCAGAACATAGCCAGGTACTGAAGTCTCCCAAGTGTGGTTACGCAGACCACATCTCATTAATTGCTACTATGTCCAGTTTAGCCTCTGACATTATTGCCTGCAGGTCTGGGATCTTATTTCAGGCTGTGAGCATTTGTGTACATGATTTTCCATTGGCCAGATTTCAGTGTGTTAGTTGTTGGGTGAGGTTTGGCATTTCTGTGCGCCGCTTTGATGGAGATGGACCTTTTTCTTACCTGGTGATGCAAATGAACTGCAAACATGCTGAATCCCTGTTTGACCACTAGCTAAGGGAGGTGTTCTTCCATTCGACGTATGGGTGCTGCACCCTCTCCCATTTGCTAGTTTAAATATTCTGCAAAGACGCCAAACTTCTGCCCCAATGCACTGACTCCTCCTTAGTCAGATGCAGTCCATCAAATTTAAAGAACTTTTGCTCTCAGAACTGTTGCCAGTTCCCTACAAATCTGTGCCCTTTTCCTGGCACCAGCCCTTGAGCCACATGTTTAGCTCCCTATCTCCCCTTCTCTGACCTTCTGTCCATCTGCCCCTCTCCCAGAACTGGGGATCTCAGAGAAGGAGATGTCCGACGAAATGGATAATAGTTTGCATCACCCAGCCTGGTCAGGTGTTCCTTGGTCTCCTGACCAGCCGGCTGGGTGAGATCATTAGTCCCTAGTGTACCAGGATGTCAATGTTTTCTCCTGCTTTGTGAACAATTTAGCAATGCGTCAGTGTCTCTCCACGCTGATGTATTTGGGAGTCATCTGGCCACTACCCTGGCTGAGATGGGTATCAACTCCCGAATCATGGAGTCTCCTATGATCAGAAGTTTTTGATTTTCTTTGCTTTTTTTGTTTTGTTCCTGATTTGGCGTAGTTTTGTTGTGCTAGCTCTTTGCTGCAGTGTCCTCTGCCCTTTGTTTGATTTTCGAGATAGAGGCAGATACCTGTTTGTAGTGTTTATATGGTTTTGGAGGTACATGTTGGAGAGACAGAGCGATGAGGGCATCTAATTTGTTCTCCTAACCACCTGCCAACCTCCTGGACCAACTACCCTCTGCGGTCGAGGTTCTTCTGTTGGATGTTGGGGAAATGGTGGGTGGTTCTTATAATGTATTTCCTCTTGAATATGAAATTTGAGGCGTGCAATCTCTGCCCATGCTGCCCGGAGCTGATCCCTAAGATCTCCAATGGCCCAGCATGTAGGAGAGTGTCCTAAAACCTGTAAGACTGTCCTTCTGAAAAGTGTTCCACAGTACCTGCAGTCAATGATATCCATTCCAGATAAGTTGCTGGGTTTATAACCTGGTCAGGGTAATTAGAAGGAAGAAAATGCAAGTAATGGTTTGATTTTGCATTTTGTTTTTGTATAACTTGCTATAACAAGTTAAATTACTAATGCCCCTGTAAATGAGCTCACCTTGTGGATGCCCCACTGATCCGTCCCTTCCTGCTTTGCCACAGGAAATGTCACAACTGTGGTACCCTATAAAAGGAGTGTAGTGTGGGGTGGTTGAGGATGGGGGTGGGTGGCTGGGCCCTTCCCCTGCCGAAAAAGAAGAACCACGGATGAAAGAACAAGGAGGTAAGAGCAGAAACAATCAGTCAACAACAAATACAGTAACCCTGAAAGCTTATCCTAATGTTAGATAAAACTGTAAAACCTGTAAAGCACCACCTGTAATAATTTCAGAGAAGATATACCTGTAAGAAACACTTTGCTACAGAGAAAATAAAGCAGTAACAGAAGATATACCTTGCAAAGACAATTTGAATCAGAAGATTACAGCAGTAATCTGTTAGCACACACCTGTAGACACACCTTGTAATAATGCAGAAGAAGGTATACCAGCAACAACAATTTGAATCAGAGAAAAATAAAGCAATGAAATGTTAGCAACAAACAGTAGCAATCCCTGTGAGTACAAAATAAAAATAACAACACACAGTAAATCTGCTTAGCCAAAAGAAGTCTTAATCTGTTTCCCTTGCTCTGGTAAGGTTCTCTGTTCTGTCCTTTCAAGCAATCTTAGAAGGAAAGAGCTCAGGTGAAGCTAGGTGCCTTGGCCAGCAAACCAAGTCCCATGCATCACTGAGTTCCTCAAACCATTTGGTGCCCTCAGTCACAGCATCCAAGCCTTGCGGATATTCAAGAAAAGGCTTTCAAGCCCTTCTCCTTA
The DNA here is from genome assembly GCA_016271365.2 of Neoceratodus forsteri. Lineage (NCBI taxonomy): Eukaryota > Metazoa > Chordata > Ceratodontiformes > Ceratodontidae > Neoceratodus > Neoceratodus forsteri. The sequence continues at coordinate 665,284,805 of CM057458.1, forward strand.
ATTTCTTTTGTACAGCAAGCACCCTTCCTTTTCAGTACCGAAGCAGGAGTGTAATTACGCCTAGAAACAGATGCTGATCACCGAAGAAGACCCCTTTGCCCCATGCTGTGTGGAGGACTTGCTCCTTCACCCGAAACTCCATAAATGCCATCACGATTGAGCGTGGTCTGGCTGAAGCGTCCCTCGGAGGCACCACTAATGATCCATGTGCCCGAATCAAATTTAATTGGATGTCAGGTGGCAAAGGAAGAATTTCCTTCAGCAGGCCTTCCATGAATGAAATCATGTTACCGGATTCAGTCTTTTCCGGTAACCCGTGTGGTCGAATGTTACACTGTCTACTGCGGTTCTCCAGATCCTCAATTCTACCAAATAATTCCATTTCCTGATGGTGCAGGTCAAGCAGGGCCAAATTGTGCTTGTCCAGCATGTTTGAGTAGTCAGCTGCTGCCTCCTCTAGTTTCACCGCTCAGCTCTCTAGGGCTTTATTGTCCTGGGTGTTATCAGCTACCAGAGTCTCCATTTTAAGAAGGGTGCCTCAATCTTTTGCAGTTGACCCACCTAACTGTTTGGATGTAATAGTAAAGTTCGCTCTGGTTCAGTCTCTGCCAAATTAGACTGACTGTGCTGCATAGGCTCCTGGCCCCACTGCCACTGTAGTAGTCGTGGCGGGAGATGGCTGCCAGCTCAAAGTGGCTTGTTTACTTGTTCTCAGTAATGAGGTCACTGCCGATTCCTTCTGCTTTTGCCTAGTGGACATGTCGGCAATACAACGATCCTCTTCTGCTGGTCTGGATCGTGATTTTAGATGCAGGATGGAGTTTGATTCGGGAGGGTGGATGGAGCCAAAAATATAGGCTGCTATTTACCAGGTGACATCACCGGAAGTTCCCCGAGGGAAAATGTTTTAATTGAAAACCTATTGGGTCTGAGAGACTTTTGAAACCGCTCTAAGCACATCACTCCTCTTTTTGTTTTGGCTCACAATGAAGGTCGACTCAGCACAGGGTTTTATTTAACTCTAAAAACTGATTAGCGTTTTGCTCATAAAAGTGCTAAAACTTTGTGAAAATGAATAGCTCTTGCCTCACTGTGTTTAACAAACACAGCACTTCTAGAAAATCTATATAAATATTTTCTGTACAGTTAGTATCAGCCCAAGAAAAAAACTGCTAATCAATTGTTTAAAACCCTGCAGCACCTCCAACTCCAGGGGATATATCTTCAGTTCCTGTAAAGATATTTTTGCAGAACATTAATGGATTAAATAATCCAATTAAGAGGGCAAGGTTTATGCAATATCTAAAGAAACACCCAGCAGATCTATACTTTATTCAGGAGACACACCTATCTGAAGCTGAACATTTAAAATTGAGGAGCAGTCAGAGATATGAAGTTCATGCATCCTCCCACCCCAATGGTAAACGATGGGGAGCAGCAATATTGGTACCACATGTCACTCCTCTGGAGGTACAGGCTAGCTTTGTTGATCCACTGGGGAAATATGAAAAAATTACTCACCATAGTAATGTTGTTTCTTCTAATGGAGTCTTGCTGCATTCTGACAATATACAGTTAGCCCCAGCACTTGAACTGCCCCAAAGAGGAAAGAGTTAACTCTATGCAGAAGCATAGAACGTTGAGCTCAAGCTCGGTTTTCAAACCTCTGTCTCTGATACTCACCAGTGTAACCGTCAGATTCTTACGAGCAAACCAATTAACTAGTACACAAAGTGGAAATTGTTTACTTAAAGCCAAAGGCAACAATTTGGGCCCAAAAAGACTCAAGTCGAGAACTCAAGAAAAGAAGTAGTGACAGTATATATATCTATATATATAGAGGCAAAAAAACTCAGTTTAATGCATTAGTTAGGGTTGTTCCACAGCGACAAAAGTGAGGAAATTCGGTGTTAGGGTTGAAAGCCCCCCTTGGACCCCCCGCCCACACCCCAACCCGGCATCGGGAGTGCACTGGGGTTACCCGGCTAACTCTCACCCCATCAGATATGTGAAGAAACGAAATTATAGGGGAATAGGGTAGGGATTGGGACAAGCAACCCCAATGCGGCGATGCCCGGTTGGGGGTGTGGGGCGGGGGTCAAGGGGCAGCTAACACGAATTTCCTGCTTTTGTAAGCTGTGCAGACAACCTAACTAATGCATTAAGCGGAGTTTTTTGCCTATAATTTCCTTCTTTTGAGAATGATAGCAGAAATAATAGATATAATCTGACATGAGGAAGCTCCAACCACGTGATGTCTTGTCACATAGTAACATGGTGCCCATAAGCGCAAATGGTAATGTGCATGAGACACAAAGTGAAACACAAAGATAAACAGTACTATGTAGACACAAATGGTTAAAATAGCACAAGCATAAAAAAGCGCAAATGAAGCAGCATAAAGATACGCACATAGTACTTGTAAGCCAGGAACAGTAAGTAAACAGGTATGGAACCATAGCCAAGGAAGTGGTAAGAGTAACAATAATATAAGCACACAGAGGCTGGGTTTCCCAAAAAGCTGCATAGAAAAGACAGTGAGTACAAGAATGTATGCATAATAATAGGTCTCAGAGCAGAAAATGAGGAGTTGGAATACTAAACTGCTTATATCTCTCAGGAACCGTCTGACGTGAAAAAAAATTTAAAAGTCATATGATTTGTGACTTTCCTGGCTAGTTTGTACTTAACCCCCAAGCATTTTCTGATGAAAAGTCCATATCTACTTTTCCGTTTCGAGATACAGGCCCTGAAATACAGCGGCGCTGTAATGTTATCTATAGAAACAAAGAAGTTCGAATGCCATAACTTGCCCTGTCAATATTTTTCACCAAACCACCAAAAGTCACATCTGTGGGATGTTGGCTTTCTTCCCTCAAATTTCATCCCAAAAGACCAAACCGTTATTTTGCAGCAGAGCGGCAAAGTTCCTGTAATGCAGCAGGCGCGTAATGTTATCCTATGGAAAAGCACCAACTTTGAGTGCTGTAACTTTGCCACCCTGTAATATTTTTTCACCAAAACACTGAAAGGTACATCTGTGACATGTTGGCTACGTTTCCTCCAAATTTCAACCCAAAACACCAAACCGTTCTTTTGCAGCAGGGTGACAAAGAATTGCTGTTATTTTCCCACAGCCTGGAAAAGTAGTGTCAAACTTTGCGAAAGCTTTCGCAAATTCATTCGACAGTGTTGTGCATGCGACACTACTTTGCAAAAGTACTTTTTCCAGAAATTTGAAAAACATATTTCTGGGGTGTTTTCCCCCAAAATGAAGACATGCCTAGCATCCTCAGGATCCGACTAGGTGAATACAAAAAGAATTAGGTTGCTAGAGGGTCCCAAATTTAAATGCCAAGCATTTTTCTGATCACCAACTGAAAACAAAATAGTGGATTTGCGACAGTAAAAGGGCCATTTGCGAAAGTAAAAACTGCATTTGCGACACTGTCGAACTTTTTGTTAACTTTTCCCATTGACTTATAATGGGAATTTGTTTTTTGAATAACTTTTGAACCGTTTAATATTTTTTCATGAAATCTTCAAAAGGCACATCGGGGATCCCAGCCACACATTCCCTGAAAATTTCGGACTGGTCGCACAAACCATGCGACCTGTAGAGACGAGCAAAGAATTCCAAAAAAGTGTAAACGCGCGCGCAGATCATGCTTAATAACTCCGCAGTCATATATCCGAACAGTAAGAAAGTTGGCAGATCCCAAGATGTATGGTTCTTGATCGTGTATTCCAAATTTCAGGTAAATCCGTTGAACGGTTGCAAAGTTATTGAGGTGCATAATTTTAGGTTTAACATGTAAATGGCTCCTCAACCCTAACTATGGTAGCACTACCGTGCTACCATAATATATATATATATATATATACGAACAGAGAGGTCACTGCACGTACTGTGGGACTGCCAAAAGTGGTGAGATAGGGGTGTAGTGACTGACAAGTGTGCTGTTTCGTGTGAACGGAGGAGTGTTACGATTCAACTGTATTCTGAGTGCTGTTAATAGTAGCGGAAGCCTCAATCTGCAAAGCAGAGGGTGCTGATATGCCCGCTACCAGGACGACAATGATTTATTTCAAAGGGGTGGAATTGAAGGAGCCAGTGCACAAGCACTTTAGTGGACAACAAGGCAGGTGAAGCTGATTAGAAGTGACAGCAGAGGCCCGCAGAACTTCCAGTCCATCTGGCTATAAATTCAGGTGCTCACGAGAGCAGTACGGCGTGTCTGCGGCCTCGACAGAGCTAGGAAAGGTTCCATACATCCAAAAAAAGCATAATTTTTATTTATGAGTGAGTAGCATATTCTTTCATTACTTGCAATAACCATCAGATTATTAAGCCATTGTTGTATAGAAGGGGGATTCATATCCTTCCAGTTTTGAAGAAGCAATCTTTTGTAGGCTAGAGCACAGGTCAAGAGCCAAATTTTCATTTGTTTGGGGATATTTGGAATCAAACTGGTGCCCCCAAGTATAAAAACAAACACTGAGAAAGGGACAAATGAACCAAGAATGGACTAGCATACAGCATTAATTTGTCTCCAGTGAGATGAAATTACCTTACAGTGCCATAATAGGTGTGCCAGGCCTGCATCAGGTTCCCCACACCTCCAACAGTAATTATCTGTGCCGATTCCTATGCTGAATAGTTGTTTGGGGGAATAATAATAATAATTTAGTATTTTCAACTGTATAAGTCTTCCTTGCAGTTCTCTGTAAGATTTGACAGTATTCTCCCAAGTTTTGCCCCACATATATTTTGAAATGGCTAGGCCTAGGTCTTCCTGCCATTTCAACCTAGCACATTCTGTGAAATATGTATCTGATTCATTCAAAAAGTCATATGTGAGACTAAAACCTTTAGGTAAGTAACATATTAAAAAAAAGATTCTCCCAAGCAAAGGAAGTGATGAGTTTATATGATACATCTAAAAATATGTTGAAAAGAAAGCTCCTGATTTATAAATAGAAGCAAAAATCACATTTAAGCAAGTGAAACTTTCTTTTAAGATCTGTGAAGGATAGTAGTTTGTTTTGATCATCTAACACATTTCCCAGCACTACTATGCCTTTACATTTCCATCCAATGTCCCTAACAGGTTTATTTTTTGGGGTCACCCTGGGATTATCCTAAATAGGCATAAATTGTAGAGGGACAAATTCCACCTTTGTTGGAGAATTTAATTTCCTGCAGACCATTACTGAAACTTGAAGAGCTGTTTGATTTAACAAAAGGCCTGTATTCTTGTAGAAAAATAAATCCATTAGCTTTAAATGGTATACAGTCTCTTTTTCTATTCTAACCCATAATGGGATGTCAAAAGAGTCATTTGATAAGAACCAACTGGCTACCTGTTTCACCCCAGAAGTAGCCCTGCCACCATGGTAAGGCCAACCCACCTAATTTGACCAATGCACTGAGTTTAGCTTTAGAAAACCTAGGAGGCTCCCCCCATAAGAAAAGGGAAATTACTTTTTCAGTTTTGTTGGAACCAGGTATTGGGGATATTGCCATAAAGTTGTTCATGAAGTAAAATAATTTGGGGGCAAAAATTATTTTCAGAGAATTAATTTTCCCTCATGATGACAAATGCAATTTTGCCCACCTGTCCAAATCAGATTTTAAGTCCTCTATAATTTTTGACACATTTTGGGACAAAATCCTGTCTATGGAGTCAAACACTTTTATCCCCAAGTATGTTAATCCTTCCTCAGGCCAAGTCACATCAGGGAGAACTGCAGAAATGGAGGATTTTGAAATCAAAGGGCATAGTTTTAGGCAATCGGACTTAGACCAATTGACAGATAAGCCAGATATTTCTCCAAAATTCTATAGCACTAATTTTACATGTTTTAGAGAGTCGATAGGATTGGATAATGTAAGAAGCACATCATCAGCAAAAGCTAGGACTTTATTGACATAATTACCAGTTTTAATTCCATATATGTTGCTAGAAAACATAACTTTTCTAATGAGCGGCTCTATTGCCAGTACAAATAATAAAGGAGAAAGTGGACACCCTTGTCTGGACCCCCTGTGTAACTGAAAAGACTAGGATCTAAATCCATTGGTGACCACACATGCTCTGGTAGATGTGTATAAAGTTTGTATCCATTTCATTAAACTAGGTCCAAAATTACGTTTCTCTAATACTTCATATAAATAACTCCATTCAAGCAAATCAAAGGCTTTCCTTATATCTAGTGAAATATCCAGAGAAAGACAAGAGTTACGTTTATTGGACTGAACCAACCACAAAATAGAAAATAATCTTTGGAAATCATCAGCAGCTTGCCTGTTTTTTAGAAAGCCAACTTGTTCTTTGCCTACTAATTTATTGAGGAGTTTAGATAGTCTGGTAGCCAGGATTCTTGCCTGTATCTTATAGTCGAAATTTAAAAGATAAATCGGCCTGTAATTATTACGGTTTAAAGGGTCTTTCCCTTTTTTACCTGGTAGACAAATGTATGCTTCATTCATGGAGTCAGGTAGGGCTCTATCAACAAAAGAAGTCTGAAAAGCATTAAGTAAGTGAGGTGCTACAATACAGTTCAGATGTTTATAAAATTCTCTAGATAAGCCATCCGGTCCAGGTGATTTCCTTTTGGGTGCCTGTGCAATGGTTTCTGAAATTTCCTGTAGAGAGGCTGGTCTATCTAATAGAAATTTATTCTCACTGGATTGGTGAGGAAATTTGACTGATTTTAGAAAATGTTCTAAAATATCCACCTGTACAGATCCTTTGGATGTATACATGTTCTCATAAAAGGATTTAAAGCAACTATTAATTCCCTTAACATTATATATAATTTTTCCAGAGCTGTCTTTAATTCCTTTAATATTATTCTGGTTTTGGATTTTACGCAGCCTATAAGCCATTAACTTACTGGCCTTTTCACCTGTTTTCCAGTATTTTTGTTTCACCCTAAATAGGGAATATTCCATTTTTTCAGAAAACATCTTATTAATGTCATATTTAAGTCCCATGGGTTTGAAAAGCAAATCCCGCTTTTTAGGTGGATTCTGTTTTAAGTCAGAAAGAATGTTCCCCAGAGAATCTTCCATTTCTTTTAGTGTTTTCTGCTTTTTTCTTTTTGTTAGGCACAAAACTAATAATCCTTCCTCTGATGTATGCTTTGTAAGCATTCCATACAATTTTGGGAGCGACTTCCCCATTACAATTTACCTTGAAATACTCCTTAGTTTCCTCTAGAATCCTAGTTTGAAACCTAACATCTTGTAATAAAGAGGAGTTAAATTTCCAACTAGTAGATCTGTCGGATTTGTTTTCAACTAGTATTGAGCTCCTCAAAAGGCAATGCTCTGAAACATTATATATTCTCATATGAAATGTGGCTAGTATTGTTATACAAATCCAAAGGATGAAATAAATAATCTGGTCTGCTAAAAGATCCAAACCTTGCTGATAAAAGGAATAATCCCTATCTCTAGGGTGAGTTAGCTTCCATACATCCAAGAGGTCTAGATCTTCCAACATCTTATGTAGACACACTTGTGGGGCTGATAACATGTTCAGAGCATGAGGGTGGGATCTATCTAATAACGGACACATAACTGCATTAAAGTCCCCTCTCAGTATGATTTCATACTTACCTATACTTGCTAGTGCATAGGCTAAAGTTTGGAAGAAATCTTTTTGTTGCACATGTGTGATGGGGCATATACATTACATAGGACTGCATCCTTACTATATAAATTACCCAAAATTATTTGGAACTTTCCTTCTGGATCAGTCAAGTGACTGTGTTTGATAAAATTAATGCCTTTCCGAATTAAACTAGCTACACCCCCTTTTTTTTTTTGGCTGAGAAGCAACAATGATGAACTGTAGCTACCCAACTGCAAGCAAGCTTCTCTGCTTCTTCTGGAATAAGATGAGTTTTTTGAAGCATGGAAATACTGGAAATGGGCAGACTAGGTGCCAACAGATTCTATGTTTCTATGTTTCTATCTATGTTATGTTTATTAAGATGGTTGATCACTCTATATCTCTTAATGGGTGACCCTAACTCTTGGACATTCCAGGAACCAATATTTACCAAACTCATGGTAAAAGATTTTTACTAACTAGACCTTAATAAATTCAAAACAATGAACTAAGCAGCAACTAAAAACCAAATAATGTAATAATACTTATAGTAAAAAACAGTTCTTAATGACTAAAACCCAGGGCTTTAGATCTTAAAACTAAAGAAATGCACTTAATCACAAATAGCAAGTCAGCTAACTAAGATATATGAAATAAAACTAAAAATATAACTTTAAGTAATACTCTACATCAAGACTTAGTTCTTTGCTAGTTTATATAATGTGAACCATAATAATAAATAAAAATATTGTTACGAATCCACGCACTCACACTAGCACACACACAAAACACTAACACAAACACAGCAAAAAGACGTATGGACATTCACTGAGGGAACCTCAAAGTGATAACATACGACTTACAGATGGCCTAAAGCCGAGAACCCACAGTCATATGTATGTAACTAAAGCATGTTTTATGCAGAACAGCTTAATCCTTTCATCTATGGAGGAACATTCTGCACTGTATCATCGTCCCCAAATTAGTAAATGAATATCTATTAATATTAATAGCAACTGACTTATTGAAATAAGAAAGACAGCAAAAGATCACCAATTAAAATCAAAATTCTCTCATAAACAATTACTTTGCTAGTAAGTGTACAGTATATCACTATAAGTTTATGTTCCTGCATCGAAACATACTCAGACTTAAAATATCTGGTCTTTGTGCAGTCGCGCTTCTTTACCAAGATCAATAATAGCCCTCATTCACACCACAATAATTTACCTGTAAGGATGATATGCCTTTAAATCAAAAGCATAGGGCAAGGGCTTATTCATCAGGCATGCAGAATCCCAAACCTTGTTTAGTCTGGAGTGCCCAATAAGCCTAGTTATGTTTCGATCCTAATTAGTAAGTGGCAGGTATATGCTCTGTTGACCAATAAAGAGCAGTATAAAATGGTTCAGGGAAGAAACTCTAGGAACATCAATAAAATACAGCATATGTAGACCTCTCCTTGCTGCCTTTCTATCCCAAGAGTCTGTCTAGAAACCTCCCCTATTATACCCCTCATTATGAGCATAAAGAGCAAATCCATAGATAATTAGACTGCCCATCCAACTTCTGAACAGAAAAAGTGATTAAAAGTAAAAATTTTAGGCAAAATAAGTTATCAAAAGGAAAGTTTCAGGTATAAACTTACAAGCAAGACAAACCAAAGTTATCAGTGAGACATTCAAGGCTCTAATATTGCATCGTGCACTTTCATGAAGAGGTGTCTCACAGGAAATGACCTTGCGTTACATTTCCTGTTTAACAGACCTTGCATACAACCAATTAGAACACCTATTAGAACATAAATACATTGATAATAACGTGACTTAAAATTTGTAACAAAAGGTCTGCGGTGTTTTTTCCTTTAAAAAAAAACAGCTCATAATCTTTGTTTCTTTTATAAATTTTCCTGGGGAAAAGAAAACGTTTTAAATGAGTATCCCAAAACAAAGTGTCAGGTGACAGAAATATTCCAATCCCCACACAGCATCCACAGATTAGATCCTCCTTCCCTTTAGAGAGAAACAAGCTACTGAATTGCAAGGTGACATTTTGATTTTGTTCATGTTACCAGTGCTTCTATTTCTGAAACCGGGTAGCTTGGGGATGATGGCTCATTGAACATATCTGCCACTGGACTGCAAGGATCTTTCAGACATGCAGGTACTTCATTAGCTGGGCAGTCTGAAGAGACTATTGAGGAGACATGAGAAAGGGTCAGACATCAGTCATTACTTTTAGAGCTTTTGGGTACGATTGAAGCGAGAAGAGCAGATTTATTTTTTGTAAAAAGTCTGGGACTGTGTTGTCCTCGTAATCTTTGATGGTCAGGCTACATATTTTAGAAGGGATGCTTTTGTGATAGGGTGTCTAGCAGCATGCTTGAATACTGGAATGTGCGTGTGCTTTTGAGGGACAGCAGGTTGAGCAGCATCTGCATAAGCAGGCATAGCACGTGAGCTTTTTTATGGAGTGAAAGCACGCACCTGGTGTTCTGAAGATGAATGCCCATCATTTTGAAGTTTAGCAGTAGCCGTTGAATGACAGCCAGTGTTCAAACTGTATTTAGGCCTGTCATGAATAATTTGTTCAGCTTCAGGCCAATTCCTTGTGATAAAACCCCAAGCTTCCTCAGGAGACTTAAAGCTGTGTGAACCCCCTCCTTTAGATAACACCAATACAGCAGGATATTTAATGTAATAAGGCACTTTCAGAGTCTGTAGTATAAGACGAATATCATTGTAAGCTTTCCTTTTCTCAACAATTTCAGTAGAGTAGTCCTGAAATATGAAAACATGTCCATTCCCCCCAATAAAGAGCTTTCCTCTGCCTTGCTACACCTAAGATTTCTTCTTTTATGTTGAATCTCAAGAAATTAACTGTTATGGGTCTGAGTTTTTGTCCTTGTTTTGGCATCGCTCTCAGAGATCTATGAGCCCTTTCTATATCTAAAAGCCACTGCCAGTTGTAATTGAAAATGGAAAGGATGAAATCCTGTAGAAATGTTATCATGACATTCCCTTCTATATGTTCTGGTACTCCCACTAACCTTAAATTGTTTAATTGTTTTGTCTGCTCCTATTTTCCAGGTCATCCACCTTGAAACCTAAATAATCAATTTTTGATAAACTTTGCTCCATTTTATCCTCCACCCTGCATAAGGTTTCTTGTATCATAGCAATTCATTCCTCTATAGTGTTACTCCTTTCTTCTAAAATGCTAATGTTGTCCCTATCTGTGCCAGCTTGTTGGTTTATATCCACTATATCCATATGCATACTTTGTAGTTTGTCCTTTATGAAATCCATGTCTTTCAAACCAGGAACATTACTGTTTTTGCTACCTCTTATAGATCCTTTGGAGCCATTCTGTCCACTGCTCGATTCAAGAGCCCTCAGAGGTGAGACTCCAGACTGCCCTGAAATCCCTGCCCCGAAGGGGCGACTGTCAGACAGCATGGCGAAAATAGGTGAGTGCTGTCAATACTAACTAATAATTAAAAACAAACCAATTGACAACATTTCTTCAAACTTCCCCAAAAGTCATCAGATAGCTTTAAACTCAGAACAGACTACAAATTAAAATATAACTTTAACTTGCTTTAGTAATGCTTTAATCATGATCAGTGGGAGAGCTCACACTTAGGCTGCCATTACACTCTTGCACTAGCGCATGACCGCCTGGTCAAAAATTCTGTCCTCAATTTATGTTAGCTGAATCCCAAGTAAAGGCTTTGCTTCATGGATATTGCTGAGCAAGTATGCACATGGAGTCTCATGTTTGAATTGTGTCTGGTTAAAATTCAGTTAACTCCCCAGCAGATATGCCCAACAATGCATGGAAGTAATCCTAGTTGCCGATAGATCTCTTTCTCCCAAGGTAACACTACAAATACAAAAACAGGAAATTCTGAGAGATAATGCCCCAGGAATCCTGAAAATTCAGACAAACCCTAGGGCTGCCTGAAAAAGCCATATGCATTAGCTATATAACTATATGCTCAAATGCAATACAGTGTCCCTGGAGAAAACAGAAAAATGACCAAATACCCTGCTAGTTATCCAAAATATAAAAACCTAAATTAAGACCACTAAATGAACTTGGCCATAAAGATGGTTCCAAGTAACACTTCTCTTATCAATTAAAAATAAAAGGGAAGGGGAAAAAACTTACTGGCTCTGAAGTGGTGACCAGAGTAATGGCTTTGCCACTTGAGAGGCTTTACCAAGCCACAAAATCAGCCTCAGAATCAGAATTTGTCAGTTGAGAGACTCTGCTAAACTCAGGAAGTCATCAACCATGGCTTTACAAACTTCCAGCCAAAAAGAAGTGTCCACCATAGGGAGTGAAGCCACTGTATAACTGTGCACAACAGTACCTAGCTATTTGCACCATACCTGAGAGCTCCTCTGAGCTGGCAGTCAGCAAGAAGGCGAGCGCCCAACAGGAATGCCAACTGCAAATTACCTGCTTTTAGGCTGTTCACCCATGTGGAGATTATCTTGTACAAGGAAACTGTCCCTCATAATGCTGTGCAGTTTGGGCTGAATTAGATGATTGATTTTAGGCAGATAGTTGGCCAGAAGTTTAAAGGGGAAGGGAGGTATTGATAGTACCTAAAAAAATATACAGGAGTGTAAAACCACATATAAAAGCACATGAGATAATCTTTCAAGATGACACTATAACTATGACCTCAATTGGAATCCCATAACTATTAAAATATATAACTTGTACTACAGTACTAGATATATGGGGGAAGAGAGAAAGGTGGCAAAAAGAGTATTACAATACAAAAGTAAATGTTCAAAATACACCCCTTTTGAATGTTTGTCCAATGTTTGAATGAGGGGACAGTCTGGTGTATGGAGTGGGAGCGTAAAACCCCCCATTCGCCTCTCGCTCAGAAGCCTTCCAAATTACTTCCTGTTGCTCCAGGGTCTTCTATAACTTTAATAGTTTTGCCACCATGGACTGTCCACCTGGGGAAACAAAAACAAAAGTGAGAGGAAGACAGACTGCATTGGAGAGTGCACACAATAAGCTGTCCTAGAAAGGCTGCACACTTAGGCAGTAGGTGGCATACCTGTTGTAAAAATAAAACTTGCGGTGTAGCCCTGCTACCTGCGGCTCCTCCACAACCGCTGGCATGCGTAGTGAAATACTGACTCCTCCAAATCATGACAAGCTCCCAGGAGGTGAGGTGGCCAAATGAAACAAAGCTCAGGTTTAACAGAGTCTTCTAGTACTTGCAGGATTGGGGTGAATGCCCTTCAATGAGTTGCCACAGAAGGAGAATACTTGTTATCTAAGTAAATACAATGCTCCTTGTGTTTTATTTCTTTTAATCTCCATGCTCTAAGGAGAACTTGTTGCTTAATGGAGTAACTTAAAAATGTTATTGCTATAGAGGGGGGCAATTGGCCAGGGTGTTGTGGCTTTGGTGTCAAGACTCTGTGGGTCCACTCTATATCCAATGGAAAAGCTAGATCAAGCTGGAGAGTATCTCTGAGGAATCCATTGATAAATGCACACATACTTTTGCCTTCTTCTTCTTCCAGGATTTTGTGGATTCATATATTATTTCGATGGGACCTATTTTCTAGGTCCTCACATTTGTTCTGCAGCTCCTTCTGTTCATTGAGAAGTTGGACCACGAGACGTTCCAGCCTATTGGTCCAGATGTCAAGCTGACCTTGGTGCTCCTGCAACTCAATGACTTTCTGGCTGACTTGCGAGTTTTCTGCCGAAAGCTCTGATCTAATGTTCTGGACTTCATTCTTGAATTTTTTGAGCTCTGTAAGTATTATAGTGTTACTCAGTTGCTCCAAGGGTGGTTGGGGGTCCACCATGCTTTGTTCAGCAGTCAAGATCTGAGTAGCAGCTGCTTTTAATCTCATTGCATCTGGTACTAGAACAGTTGAGTTTTCCTTTTTTCTGCCACCCATCCACTTCACAGGATCCTATGCTAAATATCCAAATTAATTGTTGGTCAATTGTTGATGGATTAGGAGCAGTTAGAATGATTATTGCCAGAGCTTCTACCTCAGTGCTGCATCCCTCGGGGCGATGTTACCAGAAGTCTTAGGATGGTTTAAGATTTGGCCATTCAAATTCCGTGTCAAAGTGCAAGGTAATGCACCCAGGGAAAAATAACCCCAGGACAGAGTACTGGATGGGGGGTGAGACTTAGCACTATGGCTGAGGAACAGGACCTTGGAGTTGTCATCAGTGACACCTTCAAACAATCGAACCTGTGCAACAAGGCCTATGGTAATGCAAGTAGGGTGGTGTGGTGTATGGGGAGGGGTATTGATAGCAGGAGGAAGGAGGTTATATTATCCCTTTACAGTTCTTTGTTGAAGTCACACCTGGAGTACTGTGTCCAGTTCTTGTGCCCTCACCTCAAGAATGATAGGGACAGGCTGCAGATGATGCACTTTAGGGTAATAAAGTTTTTCAGGGACAACAGGGTAGCTGTTACGAGACTTTCAAGTTCCTAAATGGAATTAACAAGGTGAACTGCTAAGAACTATTTAGCTTAAGTACTGGTTCGACATCACAAGGTCATGAGTGGAAACTGACAGGAGAGGGGTTTAGGAGGGACACAAGGAACTGTTATTTTACAGAAAGGGTGATGGAGCAATGGAATAGTCTACCAGCCAAAGTGGTGTGCACTGAAACAGTTAATGGTTTCAAGCATAGCTGGGACAGAATGAAGGCTATAGTGGTCGATCAGGTAGAAATAAACTGGAAGGAGAATGGGGGAGGAGGGGAGGTCTAGGACCCTGGATGAACAGTAGGTTCCAAGGTTAGATAGGGAACTCGGGCAGACTGGATGGACCATTGGTCTTTTTCTGCCATCATTGTCTATGTTTCTATACTTACTTTCAATTAATGCACAGTATTTCAAAGCATAATTTTATTAAGAACCAGACAATATTTGTGGTCTTTATTGATCTAACGTAGGCCTTCAGTTTATTCAATTTGATCAATATTGTGGCAGAAGCTACCTTTCTAGAAATGAAGGATAAACTTCTAGATATTGTTAGAAGTTATCATGCTGACATAACTACAATCAGAGTGACAAGATAATGTCATCTTACATTTAATTCTAACAGTGCAGTGAGACAGGGGTGCCTTTTAACGCCAACTCTCTTCTGTCTATATTTAAATTATCATCCAGAAGTTTTACCAAATTTACATTTTATGAGCCCAAAATTATGAACAAAAAGTTAGACATGTTGTGTGGACAATACGGTCTTGTTGTTCCAATCAGCCCTGCCAGGAACTCAAAAGAATGCTGCATGAATTAGAAAGGATATGCTCAAAGATGAAGGCAGTCACCATAGTTTGTAGTAAACACCATATAAAGAAAAGGGGAACCAAAATTAGGTAATTAAATTAAAGTGAAAGGATACCAGCTGTGTCACAAAAAGGTTTCCAAAAACTTCCTGGTAGGAAATGAGAACCCTATCTAGAATCAGTCCAAAATGATAACACAAGAGATACAAATTGATTGGTTATGGAATCAGGAGTCAGTTGTTTTGGACAGATTCCAGATAAGACAATGATGGGTTTAATAGAAGACGGATGGATTTTACACACTATTAAAAACAGTAGAGGAAGTAAAAAAATCGAAGCATGTATGTAATAACTGGCGAGCAGTTTTTTTCTATAGGCTCAGCTAGTTGATATTTGCCGTAATAACTGGCTGGTTATTACGGCAAACACACGATGCCTCAAACTCACACGCTGAATGTAAAAGTGTGAGCACGAGTCCTCTTCTAACAGCTGTGCAGTGGCTATCAATGAACATCCGTGCTGGGTCTGTTAGAAGCTGCACACTTGCAGTCTTTTTTTAATAAGGTTGAAACACTAAACAGAACAGAGTACATACCTTTACTGCCCTAATCTCAGCACCTTTTTTCTCCCTAAGCTTCCTATCCCAGCTCCCTTTTGCCCCAGCTTCTCCATGATTCATTACACTAAATGACAATCTCTGTGAGGATGCAATCACGTGACAACAGTCCATGGCTGAAGAAAACCAGAAGTGGGGGGGGGACTACACATTTTTTAATGTTTTCAATACATATTTGAGACTTTTTTTTCCCCAAAGAATCGAAATATAGAGACCGCTATGCCACATACACGGTAATTCATGGCTCTTTTTCTCCCATTTAAAAAACCTCAATTTTTTTTTTTAAACTTTATGTTTATTGATAATTCATCAAACATATAGTTATGTTTCACTAGCATATGACATTCACAATGATGAAATAAAACCATGAGGGCGCCACCCCACTTAATACACTCAGATGATCTACATATGCTATAAGATACGACATTGGGGGGTATCACCAATACTAGGCTTAGTCAGTTATCTAAATACTTAAGCTGCAAATGAACCCATGAGCTGCATGGTTTTAATGCGTATGTCCAAAGTCTTAAAAATACAAAAAATCATACCCCTATATCGGGGAAGTTATATCACCATGCCTTTCTCATAATTAGTGCACTAATATGTGCAAACCTCCTTTTAGAAGAGCTCAACATAAGCCAGGAGGAAAAAAGGGAAAAACTTTGCTCCATATTCATTATCTATAGAAAACATCAGTGCAATCTTGCATTATACTTGGCTTCACTTATTAACGTTTTAAGCAGTAAGCAAACAAGGTAGAAGCATGACTGGGTTAAACATCATATCAACTGAAACTTGTTGTATTGTCACAGCTAAATTATAATACCAGCATATCAGCTTTAACTTTAGATTATATGAGGCTGAGAGGAAAGGAACATTTCAATCTAAAATAAGAGAGTTTGATTAAACTGACAGTGGTGGAATCCTGATTTGTACTCTATACCTGTTGTAAATCCGAGTCTGTGTTCTCACTTCGATGTTTATTTCAGACTACCATTTCTTTCAATTAATAAGATATTTCTAGTAGCTCCTCTTCAATTCCTCTTTTTATTTACCCCTGCACCCAAAAGTCTACATAAAGTCACTGCAATCTGGTTGGAAAAAAAATTCCTTTCCAGTAATTATAAAAAATAAACCATGGGGTTGTGGGCATACTTGAATTTAACCCTTGGCCTGCTGACAGAATTAGAACGTGTAGGAATTTGGACTGATATATCAATCTGCAGCACAGCAAGGGTTAATGCACACCCTCAGTGGGAGATGCTTTTATAAACCCCTTGAGCTTCACTCTTGGGGTTTATGTAGCATCTCACATCTCAGGTGTGCATTAAATTCTTGTAATGCACACCACCCCATGCATTATTCTCTATTTAATACACAATAAAAATTCAAATGAAGTTAAGCCAAAAATGTAGCTGTTTAATTTAGACAATAATAAGTTTAGAAGGGGGTTTATAAATTTAAGATTTCCAAACATGTCTTCATATGATGTACTTTGGCAAAAAAAAAAAAAAAGGATTACAGAAAAAAAGACAAAGCACTTTATGTGTTTGAGACAAAAAAAATTAGATGTTACAGTTTTTTTTATTTTTCTTTTATTTAGCATGCTTTCCCCCAGTCGCTTCACCTTCAGCCCCACTCTGTACACCTGCCTCACTCCCCAGTGACCACCTTCCCCCACTGATACTCCCTGGCTTAACCCCCAGGGCGGGGCCACGGCACCATTACCTGCCTGTCTATGATGGGGAGAGGTGTCAGCAAAGCTGACATTGTCTACTTGGCTTCCCCCCCAGGGCAGGGTTCAGGGTCTGTAGTGACACCTGTGGAGCAATACCTCAGTTGGTGGGTGGAGCGGTGGAGAGCCATGGAGGCCAGATGCCAGAGGAGGCATCATCCAGGGTGATCAGAGTGATTTTCTGTATTTTTCTGGATGCGGGGATGTGCAATGACATCCAGTGTCCACCCTGCCTCCCTGCACACTCAGACGCTGGTCACTGCGGTACCCACCCAGCCTTCACCAGGGGTCCGTCAGTGAAATATCAAACCATACACTGCATAATCCATAATACATAAATTCATTTAACATTATTTATATTAGGAATTGATGAATTATGTTAAATGAATTTATGTATTATGGATCATGCATTGTATGGTTTGATATTTCATTTATTTTTTTATTGTTCTGACTTGTTACTTTCCTGTGTGTCACCCTGAGCCTCACGAAAAGGGCATGTGAAAAATAATATTGATTTGCCATGAGCTTTGTTTTAAAGTTGTCATGACTATGGTTTGAACAAAAATAAAGGTATTTATCTGTCTGTCTCATTCTCACTAGCGAGTCTGCATAATGAGACAGCAAAATATGTCTTTTTAGGTCTGATACACTAAGCAGTACTTCTTTGAAAGAGTGTGTATGAGCATCTAGGACAGAATCTTCATTTTGAACAGCTGATGAATCATACAGACATTTAGATTTCCCACCAATCAAAGTCATGTGATTTGAAGGCAGCTTCCCATTTTTTCAACAATAAAATATGTAAGCAGAAGCCTATGCCTATGACAGGATGTGTATTTCTAAAGTATTAAGGTGCATCTAGGGTGAATTAGAAGGCACAAGACCAATGGCCAAGTGTCTTTCAATGCACCCAGGAAATACTAACATACTAAAATGGCAGCAGAATAGGCCTAACGGTCTTTTGCGTCTGCTCGTTTGGTCAGCCCCAAACCTGGGAGCTGACCTTGCTGCCCCCCCTTGCCTTCACTGGCTTCTCCCTTCCCAGTTCCAGATATTCTCGCTGCATTGGATTTTGCTTCCAGAACCCTTCCCCTGTACCTGTCCCACCCCCTCTTGAACCCCTCCACCGTCTCTGCCTCCACCAGCTCCCTAGACAGTGCATTCCATGGCTCCACCACCCTCTCAATGAAGTAGCACCTCCTGCTTTCTCCCCTGAATCTTCCCCCCCTCCAGCTTCCACCCATGCCCTCTAGTGGCCCCTCCTCCTTCCTTTGAAGCACCCTGACTGTTCCTCCCCTATTTACCCCCTTCATGTACCTGAAGACCTCTATCATGACCCCCCGGTCCCTTCTCTCTTCCAGTGTGTACATATTTAGCTCTTCGAGCCTCTCCTCATAGGCCTTGTCCCCAAGCCCCAAATCATTTTGGTTGCCCTCCTCTGGACCCTCTCCAGGAGTTTAATGTCCTCTTAAGTGTGGCCTCCAAAACTGCATGCAGTACTTGAGGTGCGGCCTCACCAAGCAGTTAGTCAGAGGGAGTATCACTTCCCTCCTTCTGGAGGTGATCCCCTTAGCGATGCATCCCAGCATCCTGTTGGCCTTGGCTGCTGCCCTCCTACAAGTCTCTGAGTTGTTTATCTTGACATCCACCACCACCCCCAGGTCCCTCGCAACCATCGAGACTTGTAGCATTCCCCCCCCAGGGTGTACACTTGGCCTGGGTTTCTGGCCCCCAGGTGCAGTACCTTGCATTTCCCTGTGTTGAACCTCAGCTTCTACTTTCTAGACCATCTTTCCAGAGCCTCCAGGTCCCCCTGTAGGGCCACCCTCCCCTCCTCCCCATCCACCACCGGACCCAGTTTTGAGTCATCCACAAAGAGACTCATTTCACTCCTGATACATGTCCTTATGTCAGAGATGTAGGCGTTGAACAAGAGGGGCCCAAGGACTGATCCCTGTGGGACTCCACTAATGACTCTCCTTGGGGATGAGACTATCCCGCCAACTACGACCCTCTGGGTCCGGTCCTGCAGCCAAAATGCATGAGTTCTTAAGAAATCTATGACCTGGGGTGGATTATTGTGCTTACAAAATGAACACTTCTTTTTCTCAGAAATGGTTTTATTTTCCTGTAGTTAGGTATTGCCAGGTATAGTACATGAATCTAGTAACAAAGGTTAAGTACCCTTGAATGTATCCAGGAAGTAAATTTATTTTGAAGAAGCCCATGCCATGTTTTGGGTGTCTGTATTTAAATAGCGAAACAGTTTTTAATTTAATGAAAAACTGTTTTTTTTTTTTTATTTTCATTTAGCTAGTCTGTCTCTGTGTGACGTATGTAAGAGTCATGCTCTGGCAAAATCATTATTACTTACAAAGTCAGTGCAAATTGCCAGCCTTAACACAGAATACTAACACTGTAACATGTAAGTACTAAACCATGACAGGCTATGCCTTACAGGAATTTAATGCATGCCCAGGGGCATGCTAAGGTATGAGCCTGGAGGCCTGGAGAGGCTTATCACACTTATAAAATTGCTTTTTATTTGCTACAGCTTAAAAAATAGAGTAGTCAAAATATGTATTTTATTTATCTTAAAATTAGTACTGCTGATTATAGGCACCTGTTTGTTTTTTTGTTTTGTTTCTTTGTTAACTTTGTGATTTTATTTTTCATAATAAATACTGGGAATTTCACTTCCTCTTTGTCCCTCCCTCCCCCCATCGTGTGACCCGAAGCGCATGACTGATAAATTCTTGTGCCTTCACAACTCCACCCCCAACACACATGTCTGTTAGGAAACTGGGGAGGGGTCTCAAGCAAGTAGCTACTTCTGTCACTTTCTCAGAAGTACTACCTGTGAGAGGCAAGGGAGAGCATAGGAGTGCATGCACCAGGAACTTTAACTCATGGTTGAAGAACTGGTGCTGTGAGGAAAGGTTTGGATTCATTGGTGACTGGGGACCCACCTGGAGGATGGAGGTCTGTTCAAGCCTGACGGCCTGCATCCATCCTGGAGGGGAATCCAAGACTAATGATAAGTTTAAATGCTACATTGACAAAGCATTTAAACTAGCAAAGGGGTGGCAGGCCAGCAAGGAGGCCCCACTTGCTCACCCCCACAGCTAGCAGTGGAACCAGTGAACCAGAGGAGTGGCTATCTCTGCAAAGCAGTGTGCAAAAGATGGAGATTAGTGCCCAAGAGGTGGATAAGCAGACAAGGGCAAAATTCAGCAGAAGGGCAGACAGCAAGGAGAACCAGGGATAAGGACAACCAAGGAAGGGGCTGGAGTAGAACACTGAAACAGTCTAGGAGGTCAACTCATGGAAAGCTATGTGTGCAAATGCCAGGAGCCTTAGCAACAAGATGGAAGATTTGGAGGCTGTCATGGTGCAGTCAGACCTGGACATTGTGGCCATCACTGAAACCTGGTGTAATGATAACCACGACTGGGAGATGGCCATGCCTGCTACAACATATTCAGAAGAGACAGAGCAGGCAGAAAGGGAGGAGGAGTGGCACTGTATGTGAAAATGACATAAGAGCCACAGAGATCCAGGAGGAACAAACTGGGGAGAGATACTGTGGGTTAAGCTGGAAAGGAAAATGGGAACAGCCATCCGCACAGGTGTGGTCTAGACCACCAGCCCAGGAGGAAGAAACAGATAGGAGTTGATGCTAGCCATCCAAAGGATGGCAGACAAGGGTGAGGTAGTACTGGTTGGAGACGCCAATATTCCAGACGTGGACTGGAGCATCCCAGCAGCAGCATCAACTAGGAGCAGATTTATCCTGACTCCTTTCAGGGTGCCTTCCTCAAGCAACTGGTCATGGAACCAACTCGACAGATGGCAATACTGGACCTTGTGCTCACAAACAGGGACAGTGTGATGGGGGTAACAGTGGGGGAGCACCTGGGGAACAGCGACCACCAGTCATTGTGGTTTGAAATCACAGTAGGAGCAGAACCAAACCACACAAAAACACGTATCCTGGATTTTAGGGGGGCAGACTTTGGGAAAATGGGGAGTTACTTGAAAGAGGCATTAAGGGTAATGGGACAGGAATCAGGGGTTGAGGAACAGTGGGCAGTATTTAAAATGGGGATTACAAGAACAACAGAATTATGCATTAAGTAGGTTAGCAAAGGAAAAGGAAGAGGAGACCATTATGGTTTTCCAAAGAGGCAGCAAAGAAAGTGAAAACCAAAAGACTGCATTCAGGCAATACAAAAGACACAGGCAGAAGGGGATAGGGAGAAGTACCAGGAGAAGCAAAGGGAGGCAGGGAGGTCAGTAAGGAAAGCCAAAGCTCAGACAGAAGAACACATTGCAAAATTAGTGGGTAGAGGACAAAACCTTTTACAGGTACAAAAGTGAAAAAAGAAAGACAAGGGAGGGATAGTGAGGCTGAAGGGGAGGATGGGGGCACGTGAGGATGACAATAGTAAAGCTGACATATTGAACAGGTATTTCTGCTCAGTCTTTACTGAGGAAGAGGAGGTAATGGGTCTGAAGGAGTACAAGGGGTGAGAATGGTGCAGAAATGGACACAGCCCCTTTACGAGAAAAGGTCCTGAAAGAACTGGAAGTAATAAGAGTGGATAAAGCAATGGGGCCAGATGGGGTTACCCAGGGTCCTTAAAGAATTAAGAGAGGTGGTGGCTGAACCTACGGCTATCCTGTTTAGCCGATCACTGGAAACAGGGGAGGTACCCAAAGACTGGAGGACAGCAGATGTAGTCCCCATATACAAAAGTGGGAACAAAGAGGAAGCGGGAAACTACAGACCAGTCAGCCTCACCTCGGTAGTGGGGAAGATCATGGAAGCACTACTGAAGGAGAGATTGGTGGAACATCTGGTTGTCAATGAACTACAGGACCCAAGGCAGCATGGTTTCACCAGGGGGCAGTCATGTCAGACCAACCTCGTTGAATTTTTTGACTGGGTGACTAGGGAGGTGGATCAGGGGAGGGCAGTGGACATGGCCTATCTGGACTTCAACAAGGCCTTTGACACTGTGCCACATAGAAGACTATTACACAAACTGGGGAATATGGGTGTGGGCAGGACAGTAGTGTGGTGGGTAGGTAACTGACTGGGTGGCAGGACACAGAGGGTGGTGGTAAATGGCTGTCACTCCACAGAGGAAGAGTGACCAGTGGGGTACCACAGGGATCAGTGCTGGGACCGGTCCTATTCAACATCTTCATCAGTGACATTGCACAGGACCTAGAAGGCAGAATTTCACTGTTCGCTGATGACACGAAGCTCTGTAACAGGTAGACACACCAGAGGGTGTAGACAGAATGAGAAGGACCTGCATAAACTTGAAGAATGGTCAGGGGTTTGGCAGTTGAAATTCAATGCAAAAGTGCAAGATAATGCATATGGGGCACAAAAACCCTGGCACAATATATCAGTTGGGGGTGAGGATATAGCATGCACCAAGCAGGAAAGGGATCTTGGGGTTTTCATCTCTGATGACCTCAAGGTAGGAAACAGTGTGACAAGGCAGCAGGTAAAGCAAATAGGATGCTGGGATGTATGAGGCGAGGGGCATCACCAGCAGGGAAGGGAGGTCATAATTCCGCTATACAAGACACTAGTGAGGCCCCACCTGGAGTACAGTGTACAGTTCTGGAGACCATACCTACGTAAGGACATAGACAGGGTAGAGAGGTTCAGAGGAGGGCAACAAAGATGGTGCATGGATTGCATCACAAGTCCTATGAAGACAGGTTGAAGGAACTCAACATGTACTCCCTGGAGGAGAGGAGGAGAGAGGGGATATGATAGAGACATGCAAGTATCTCACAGGGAGGAGAGGTGCAGGAATACACTATTTTTAAGTGAAAAAGATGTTCCAGGACTAGAGGGCATGGGATGAAGTTGGAGGGAGGTCGATTCAGAGGAAACATGAGGAAGAATTTCTTCACAGAACGGGTGGTGGACAAGTGGAACACCCTGCCAGAGGAAGTGGTGGGGGCTGAAACAATCACGGGATTTAAGAATGAATGGGATAGACATAAAGGAATTCTGGAGGTCAGGGGTAAGGGGTGACAGACTTCTAGGAAAACATAAACTGAACTTACAAGCTCAAATGGGCAGACTGGGTGGGCCATAGGCCCTTATCTGCCGACACTGTCTATGTATCTATGTATCTATGTTAGATTCAAATTTAATCTCAACCCCCCAATCTCAGGCTTCCTAGGGATAAGCAGACAAACCGGCAATCTTTTCTTCCCAATTCCAATCTGACCAAGGCACACGAGATGGCACAATGGTGCGCTTTTTTGAGAACAGCTGCGCACTTCTCCACTCATCCCCTAGTCTAGTGGCCAGACACTCTTCCTTCTCTGCTTGTGTTCAGGGCATACTGTGTCCACTCTCACACATCAATCAATCAATCTTTATTTATCCTGGGGAAACATCATTAAGACAGTTCATTTACAAGATGGACCTGGGACAGGTAAAGGTATATAATATAAAAGTTAGATGAACATACAATATAAGGCACAATAAATACAATCTTGCAAATAGGTTATAGTTGGCACAGTTTGATGAACATATAATACAAGGCACAATCAGTACAATCTTGCAATTGGGTTATAGTTTGTACATCATGTGCAAAAGGAGAAGAAAGACATGTTTGTACATCAAATACGCAAAAAAACAGATAAAAACAACCGGATGCAGGAGTCATTTAATACAAATGAATACACATGAATGAACCACACTACAGTGACTCTCTGGCTCCATTTTGTTTGCAGCTGCATGCAAATCCCTCCCCTGTCTCCCCTCCACTTAAATGTCTTTCACTCCTGGTCCCAGCAAGCTCTTATAGCTGGGGATCTGATTAGGAACAACAGCAGCAGGATTTCCTAGTGGCCCAAGATGCATGGCTACTTGTTATCCCTGGCCCCCTCTCTTCTGAACAGCAGGACTGAAAATGTGTTTATCATAAGTTAAAACAAAAAGTAATGTCAGTTTGTTTATGGCACTGGGTCAGAATGCTGAATTCCACAACAGCGTGGTCAAAAACACTCAGGAAAAACGGCACTGCCAGAAGCAGCACTCAACCAACACAGCATTGGCAAAAACAATGCCAATGGTAGCAACCAAAAACACATTGATGACTGTTATCATGGTTTAAATAAAGCAACTACTTTCTATTTTTTCATGAGGACTCCACCCGCACCCGCATGGCAGAGAATCTCATTGTTTATATGGGGCCAGGGATCGGAGGGCAGGGGACCACTAGGCACCAGGGACATGACTTATAACTAACGGGCCGGTGATTGGAGGGTGGTGGGAGCACTAGGCACTAGGGTTGTGCACGTTAATTTCATAGGGACGGGCACGGGACTGGGGTGGACCGTCGCAGAGACACAAAGCTGCCACCTCATCCCATAATGAGCCCTTAATAGTCATACATAGAAACATAGAAATTTGTCAGCAGAAATGGACCCCTTGACCCATCTAGTCTGCCTGAATCCCCCCCATCTAATTAATCTTACACCCTCCGTTCCATGGCCTTTACTTTATTGAGCCCATGTAGCTGTCCCAAGCCCTCTTGAATTTGCTTACTGAATCTACCCCACCACCCATTTTGGCAGCCTATTCCATGGACCCACCACCTTCTCAGTGAAGAACCCTCTTTACATCCACTCTAAATCTACCCTCATCCAGCTTGAATGCATGTCCCTAGTGGATTTATTTTCATTCATTCTGAGTATGCTACCTTCCCTCACTCTGTTTATTCCTTCAAATGCCCAATGGGCTCATTTGCATGCTGCCGTTTGAATATTGCACTGGAAGCTGCTAGCACTATTGGATCTGGGGGCACTGTTCCATGCACAGCAGGGATCCATTCGGGACAGCACTATTTGACTTAGTGCTGTGCTGATATACCCATTCAGTCGGATACTGCCGAGTGCTATCTGACTGAATATAGCAGCCTCAGGGCTGTGGGCAATGGGCAAGTGCAGCACAAACCTTTGCACTCTGCTTTGCCCATTTTTGAATATCAGACCCCTGGGGCTGGATTTGTAGCCCTCCTGGGACTAAGTCCCACTCTGCAGCACTCAGTGCTGACTGAAATCTCTGCACCTGAGGACTGCCATATTTTCAACTCTGACGCTGAGGGAGATGGTATGCCTGGTTTCACTAGGTGTAGCATTTCAGTGCAGCTGGCAAGAAACCAACTGCAAGCTGATCTACTGTGGAGTCAGTTGTAAACTGTCTCCACCTCTAAAAGACCACAGCTGCAGGAAAACTGCAGCTCTGCAAGTGGTGACCCACTTGTTGCTTTTTTCCCACAGCTGCCCAAATTTCAGGGGCTCTGAGCGTCCAGGGCTGCATTTTCCTGAGCCCTGAGAATTTGCGAGCTGTGGGAAAAAATTGGCACAAGTGGGTCGCCAGTTGTGGAGCTGCAGTTCTTTTGAGCTACGGCATTTTCAAAGGTGGAGCTGGTTTACAACTGACTCAACAATGTATATCAGCTTGCAGCCATTTTTCACCACTGCTACACCGAAATGGGTATGCCTAGTGGAACCAGGTGTACCATCTCTCCCACAGCAGTGCAGACTGAAAATACAGAAGTCCACAGGTGTGGAAATTTCAGTCTGCACTGGCCACTGCAGTGGGACTTAGTCCTGGTTGGGCTGAAAATCCAGCCACCAACCCTCCTCTTTAACTAACATTAGCCTGTTTATCCCATTCCTGTTTCGCTATTGCTGTATCTACTCCCACCCTTCAAGTCCTGGTGTGTCAAATCATTATTGTTTTAAAATCTCTTTTTGTTCACAAAGTAACCGAGAAGTCTGAGTCCTTCAAAGACTTTTATTTTCAAATAACCAAACTATGCAGATTGCAAGCAAAATAAAAAAATAAAAACTAATACCACACCCAAATACCCATATTAGGATGTTAAACAACATATCACAGTACTTTTTATACACACATTTCAGGGCAAATAGAACTGGTAAAAATATTTAGAGTCTCCATCTCGCTAAAACAATGTTACGC
This sequence comes from Neoceratodus forsteri, assembly GCA_016271365.2. NCBI lineage: Eukaryota > Metazoa > Chordata > Ceratodontiformes > Ceratodontidae > Neoceratodus > Neoceratodus forsteri. The sequence goes on from CM057458.1 coordinate 665,311,114, forward strand.
CCCCTTGAGGGAGGAAGTCTGGCACTCCCAAATTTCTACCGCTATTATCTGGCGACACAAGGAGCCCAGTTATGTACAAGGACCAAAAGATGAATAACCTCAGGCTGGTACCAAAAAGAAGAGGGCTCTCTGAAGGGGTGGGCTCCATGGACTCTACCAACAAATAGCCTTCCTGTGCAGATATGGACCCACTTAAATAATCCTTGTATTAAACATTCCTTGCGTTTCCTCCTCCGATTATGTAAACTTACTAATACCTTAAAAAGGTTTAGGGCCTCTATCTCTCATTGGTCATGAAGACTCTTTCTGTCCTTCAAGAATCAACTCAGGTTACATTTATTTGGCAAATAATAAGCTGACCACATTTTTGTAATGCTCTGATGAATGGGACTGTCTTGCTTTTGCTCAGTTGCAAGCTAAGTATTCCCTTCAGAGAGCGATCACTATAGGTTTTTACAAGTTCAGCATTTTTGTTGATGCCAGGGGTTTTCGCTCAAATTCATAGACAGCACACAGATCTAAGAGTCCTTTTCTTATCATGCTGTCACTATCAGAACAAACGTTCATTACCTCCCAGAACTCCACTCAATACTATCTTGCACTACAGACCTGCTATTCGAAGCTCAGAGGAAGAAATGGGAACAAGAGGCAGGTTTCCTGATTGGTCCAGATAAGTGGGCCAGAAGGATAAAGAAGAAGTGGCAGATAAGTGCATCTTCGCATGGCAGAAGTTTAACTGAAAAATGTTAGTGAGAAGTTTTTCTACCCAAGTAATAACCAAGCATTTTAACACCACTAATACAGAGCTGTGCTGGAGGAACTGTGGAGTTTTTGGGCCTGTTCCAAATTGTTAGGGTTTGGCAGACAATACATTCAGAAATTCAGCTTCTAACAGGCCTTAGCATCCCTTTTATGTTTATTGATTTGGTGTTGGATTCCCCACTTTGTATCCTATCCCAAGAAAGTTGGAAAATTGGGTCAAATATTACGTGTTGCCGCTCTCAAATGTATTACCCTAGGTGGCTCTCCCCAATCTGCCTACTGTAGGTTGTTGGAGGCCAAATATGAAATGGAATGGATGAAGAACAGTACAATCGAGTTAGACTAAAGCAGGACAAGTTTTGGAGACTTGGCACCCTTGGCACTATATTTATTCACAACCGGATCCTCAGTGAGGGTGGATCCTTTTGAAGTGTGGGGGGGCGGCCTTTGCGGAAGGAGGGAAGTGCACACTGCAGTTTCAGTTCCACTGTTAAGTTTATATTACTGCATAGAGCTGCTGTATTGCAGGGGTCATGAGGGCTAAATATCTGTGAAGCCCTCCCCAGTTTTCCCTTCACTGATCTCCCGATTGCAGCCCCAGATGGCAAAGGAAGGGTCATGAGGACTAGAATATCTGTGATGCCCCCCCAGTCTTCCCTCGCTGATCTCCCGACCGCAGCCCAGCTGTCAAAGGAAGGGTTGTAAAGCTGAATATCTGTGAAGCCCTCCCCAGTTCCCCTCACTGATCTCCTGACGCCGCAGCTAGCTGGCAAAGGAAGGGTCATGAGGGCTGAATATCTGCAAAGCCCTCCCAGTTTTCCTTTCACTGATCTCCCCACCGCAGTCCTAGCTGGCAAAAGGAAGGTATGGAAAGAACAAACCAGATTTTCAAACTTGGCGCCTTTTTTCTCAGGCACATAACCTGAACTTTAGCTGCATGTAAATGGATTTTGTGTGCCTGCCAACTATCTTTGCAGCACAGCACAGAGCTACTGCATAGAGCTGCTGTATTGCTGGATAGTTTTTCAATTTGGGGGAATAATTAGAGTTTAAAAGTTACTTTTTTCCCTGTTTCTGTGGCACTGTACTTGAGAAATTTAATTAATCTGCTGTTACTCCATTTCTGCACTCAGCCCTTGTCCAGCGCTATCTTGGACTCCCTCCCTATAATTTCTTTTCTGACTCTGTCCCCTCCCCTTGTTCTTGTTTGCTCTCCTCCCAGTTATAAAAATATACTTAAAGCCAGTTTATCTCCCTTTTCCCCAGGGTCATGAGGGGCTAAATATCTGTGAAGCCCTCCCAGTTTTCCTTGTTGATCTAGCCACCACAGCCCCAGCTGGCAAAAGGAAGGTATGGAAAGGACAAGCCAGATTTTCAAACTTGGCGCCTTTTTTCCTCAGGCGCATAACCTGGACTTTAGCTGCAAGTAAACGGATTTTGTGTGCCTGCCAGCTATCTTTGCAGCACAGCACAGAGCTACTGCATAAAGCTGCTGTATTGCTGGGTAGTTTTTCGCCACCCCACCCCCTCTCTCTCTTAACTGGGCTATCGCTCCTCCCCTTTCCCCTGGTAGTCTGTCCCTTTGCCCTGGTGTTCTGAACATTAATGTAAAATGAGGTCTTCTCTCCCAACCCCCCTTTCTAACAAATGCTCCACTGATTTCCTCACCGTTTCTCTCTAGTGGTGAACATTACCCCTCTCGGTGTTTCTTCCCTTTCCATCCCCTGTTTTATCTGGAACGGTTTCTGTTATCCACTGTGTAGCAACCAGACTAACTAGGCATTTTCTTTTTACCAGCATTCCAGGCTTATTATAGTCCCTGGATACTCTGGAAAATACGCTCAGGTTTACACCACTAAAGCTCTGGCATACCTTGATCTTACCCACTTAACCCAGGAGGTTGACCCTTCTTTTTCTCTGTTTCTTTCTGGCTGTCTCCAGGTAGCGCATGCGTGCACATCTGCAAGTTTAAATTAAAACTATAGCCAGCTTGCTATCCTACCAGTAAACCGTGAGACAATATAATACTCACCTAAATAACTTACATACATATATAAATCTAGTTTTTCCATCTAATGGTTTCCTTCCATAGTTCTCTCCCACTAGGATGCTTCCTTGCACTCGGACAGGGATATTTCTGGTCACTGCTGGACTACTTTCTCTTATTACCCTCTCTACCTCTCTCTTAATGAAATAGCTTGCAACAATGTGTATCATGCACAGGATGAAGCATCTTTGTCTTCTCCAATCTCCTGATAAATGGAAAATCGTATCAAATATACAATCTATCCCTGTATATCATTCGCATAACGAAACTTGGATGTATTCTACTCCATCACCCTCCTGTGTTGCCAACCTGCCTCAAGCTACTCCTCCAACACTCCAGAGAAACCTGGGTGCCTCTCCTGCTTTTAATATCATCTGGGGACATAAAGTCTAACCCTGGCCCCTCCACTAATACTAGACCTATCCCATGGCTCCACCTGGTTCTCCTCAAAGGTATGAAAATTGCACACATGAATATCAGAAGTCTGCCTGCAGATTTTCCCGAACTGGAGGCCTGGATTGTCCTGTACAGTACGGATATACTAGCATTGACAGAAACATGGCTTAGGCCAGACATATCTGACACTATATAAAATAAACGGCTACAACCTTATTAGATTTGACCACCCATCGAAACAAAGTGGTGGCGGGGTTGCATTCTACTATTAAGAACATCTTAACATCTCTGTTCAGCACTCGGGGTTGTCTGGTTTCTGTGAAACCCTGCATGCTGTTTTGCTAATGGGGGGTGCAAAAAGACTAGGCTTGGTGTGTGCATACAATCCTCCAAACGGAGCTTTCCCAGGCCTAAATGGTCTCATGGACTATCTCTCTACCCTAAAGGGTAAATCTGAAGTCATTCTAATGGGTGATTTTAACCTTGATTTCATTGGTAGCCACTCCGAGTCATACACTGAAGCTCTTGCACAACTTCACCTATCTCAATTGATTGCTAGCCCTACCGAATCACGGCAAATAGCCACATCAATCCCTTCTTCATTGGATTGCCAGAAACAAGTGAATAAGATTGTGGAGGCAGGTATCTTTACCAATTCTATTAGTGATCACCATCCTACTTTCTGTATTTGGAATGATCACAGCCCAAATCCTCTGCCCAAAAGTAATACAGTTTCATGATTTTGCCAAACTAAATCCTAGAGCACTTCACAAGGCTATAAATAATATTGACTGGTCTCCTATCTATATCACTGAGGATGTAGATAATGCCCTTGACTACCTAATTTCAAGCTACTCCACCTCCAGGATCTGCATGTTCCACTGAAAAGGAGGTTGATTAGGGCTCAGCAAATAGATGGTTACACAAAGATCTCTTTCATTCCATGAAAAGAAGGGACAAGGCCTGGGCCTCCACAAAGAAGTCCCAACAGACAGAAGACTGGGCTACTTACAAAAAGATGAGAAGGCTTGCAAAGAGACATTTGGATGGCAAAAGGACAACTGTCACAAACTACTCCAAGCCTCTGCTTGAGACACTTGTGCTTTTGGAACCATATCAAAATTTCATGGGACAAAGGCCCAAGCTGTCCATAACTGAAATGGCTAAATGATGCAAACTATAACAAGCTACCTATGATTGCTAATGCTCTGAATGTTCATTTCTCTGTTCTCTCTGAGTACCAAAGAAATTTTAATCGGTCCCCAGCACCTACCCTTGATAGTAATTTGCCCCCGGATCATCCTTTAAACTTAAAATGGTCTCCACTGCTGAGATGCTGAGTCTTCTTAGAACCATTCCCCAACCCCCATGGATCTGCTGGGTCTGATGGGTTACTGCCTAACCTCATCAGACTGGCAGCTCCTGCTCTTTCTGCCCCACTCGCAAGAATTTTTAATCTATCCATCTTAACCCAAACAGTACCAACTATATGGAAAACTGCTCGTATTGTCCCAGTACATAAAAAAGGGGACCCCAAAAACGTGGCAAACTATCGCCCTATTGCCATTCTCTCTACCCCAAATAAACTACTCGAGAAGGTTATTGCCACCCAGGTCACAGAATATCTGCAGCTTCATAATCTCCTATCTCCTGCTCAGCATGGTTTCTGAGCAGGGCACAGTACTACAACTGCACTAATTCAACTTTCAAACAGCATCTTAACAGCTATGGATACTGGCTTGCTCACCAGGGCCATATTTATTGACCTCACAAAGGCCTTTGATCTTGTGGAACCCTCTACTTCTTTCCAGTCTGACTTCCGTGGGTTTTTCCCAGACTGCCATCCCCTGGTTTCATAGCTACCTCACTGGGAGGATGCAATTTCTTCAAATTGAAACTGCTGTCTCTGACCTTGCCCCCACCAGCGTTGGAGTTCCTCAGGGATCAATACTTGGCCCTCTCCTCTTCTCTTTCTGTCTATCAACAATCTGCCCTCACTGTCCTGTTCCTCCTCTATGATCCTATATGCTGACGATATGGTGCTTCTCTCAAATGGTAAAGACCCCATCTCAATAAAGGCAAATCTTCAGGAGGATTTTGACTGTCTACAAGGTTGGCTTCTATAGAATAAGCTCTTATTAAACTCCAATAAAACCATGGGCATGCTTTTTGGCTCCCCTCTTAGGATCAAATCCTGTACCGCTGCCCTTACTATCACATGTCTGGATGGCTCCCCCTTGGAATCTGTTAACACTTTTAGATATCTAGGATTTACACTCGACCTATCTCTGGATTTTAATCTGCACATTGCTGCTACCTGTAAGGCGGTAAACACCAAACTGGGACTTGCACACAAAGTTAGGTCCTTTCTAAATGATGCCACTCAGCTTGCCATTGCACAAGCTTTCCTCCTTCCAAGTCTTATGTATTGCTTCCTGGCATACCTTGACGCTAGCAAAGGAGCTCTCCATAAATGGAGCACCTGCTATAATAGCATGTGCAGATTTGCCCTCTCTGCTCACAGACTAACTCATCATTGTCAACTCTACTCAAGACTGGGCTGGCTCTCCCCCTTGTCATATAGACTATATACTGCTGGCTGCCTAAATGATAATATAACCAGAACGGGGATCCCTGAGTACCTCTCAAGGCTGCTAACCCATTCTGCCCAAGCCTATCCCCTAGATCATCAGTAAAACTTCCTCTAGAAATTCCAAGGTGTTTCACTAAAAGGGTGAACTCTCCTTCGCAACATCTACCATACATTTGGAACTCCCTTCCACAACAGGTCAAACTCTTCAAGTCCCACCAGGCCTTCAAACTTAGTCTATGCTCCTTCCTTATGCACTCTAATGACTGCTCCTACTCTGAATCTTGAGCTTGAGTAAACATTTTCCACCTCATTATGGCTCCTACTGATCTCTGCATTTCCAGCACCAGCCATTACCTCATTCCTCACTAATCCTGTTGTTATAACATTTATTGATTGCCAGATCTCAGCTAGGACTCCTGCTACCTCTAGAGCAAGTAATTACCAGAAGCTATCAGTCTTCTTGGTTTTTGTCATATTTCCTTGTACTTAGTCTGTAGTCTTTGCGCTGTGTTGTTTCCCAATTTTCCTGCTGTTGCAAAGAAAAAATTACTCACCTTAGTAATTATGTTTCTTCTAGTACAGTCTTGCTGTATTCTGACAAGTGCTGTTAGCCCCAGTCTTTAAACTGCCCCGGAGAAGAATGGTTTAACTTTTCAATGCATGGCATAGAATGTTCATCTCGAGCCCAGTTGATGTCTCTGCCTGTTGTTATTTGAACTGCAACCATCAGATCTTTACCAGCAAAACTCACTAGGTGTTCTGTGTGGAAACTGTAAAATTTTAATTAGCCAACTGGCAGAAAAATAATGTTTTGGATTCTCAAAGGAAGACTCAAGTCAGGAAACCCAAACACAAAAACCAATCAAATGAAATAACATTTTACCCCAAGAGAACAGAGGGTATAAAGGGGCAGCTCTAGGGTTCCAACACTGTGCCTGCCCAACCACATCCCAAAAATCTAGGTTCTGAGAGGGGAGGCGGGGGGGAGGTCAGAATACAGCAAGACTCCACTACAAGAAACATAATTACTAAGGTGAGTGATTTTTTCTTCAAACAACATGAAGTCTTGCTGTATTCTGACAAGTGCAGACTACCAAGCAGTACCTCCATGGAGGAGGGACAGAACCTATTTTGGGAATAGGCTCTGAAGTACTGCTGTGCCAAACCGAGCATCACTCCTATCCTGGATATCCAAAGAGTAATGCTTGTTAAAAGTATGTACTGTTTTCCAGGTGGCTGCTTGACACATTTCTAAAAGAGGAATATCCCTGGCAGCAGCCAGGGAAGCAGCTGTACCTCTTGTGGAATGAGCCCTCAGGCCTGAGAGTGGAGTTTTACCCAGTTTTTCATAGCAGAATTGTATACAAGAAACAATCCACCTGGTAATAGATCTCTTGGTGACAGGTTTGCCCTTCCCAACTTCTCCATAAGTGAGGAACAACTGGAGGAGTCAAATCTGTGACCCTTGGTACACTCTATGTAGTAGCTAAGGGCTCTTTAACATCAAACTGTAGCCTCCTCTCTCTCCCAAGGAAGAATGATTAGTAGAAGAAAACGAGGGCGATGGAGACTGATTCAGGTGGAAATCTGAAACCACTTAGGCAAAAACTCTCTGTTAGTTCTAAGGACCACTTTATCTCTGTGAAAAGAGATGAAATCAGGTTCCACTGACAAGGCTTGCAATTCACTGATCGTCTAGCAGAAGTAATGGCTACCAAAAACACAGTTTTCAGACAAGTACTTAAGCTCTGCTGAGGACAAAGGTTCAAAGGGGTTACATAAGCTGAGCAATGCAAACATTAAGATCCCAAGCAGTAGCAGGATCCCTAAAGGGGATTGGTGTGAAGCAATCCTGAAAACTTTCAGAATACAGGATGGGATGACAGTGAGCAAGACTTGCCTACTGACAGGAAAGCAGAAACAGCTGACAAGTGAACCTTGAGAGTAGCTGGTCTGAGGCCTAGGCCATTGAGATGGACCATATAATCCAGAACCGTAGGCAATTCAGCAGTGTCTGGAGAAATATTCTTCTTAGAACACCAAATGCTGAATCTTTCCATTTGGAGTTATAAGTCTTTCTGGTGGAGGGCTTGCGAGAAGCCTTGAGGATATCCAGAACCCCTTGGGAAAGATGCAGATCTGCAGACTCTAACTCTTCAAGAGCCAAGCCTTGAGATTGAGAGACTGAAGATTGGGGTACCAAATCCTGCCCTGAGAGGCTGTTAACAGGTTGTAATTCATGGGAAGAGACAGAGGAAGATGGACTGCTAGGGACAGCAACAAGGGATACCATGGCTGCCTGGCCCAGTCTGGAGCAATCAGAATCACTTTGCAAGGTTGTGACCTTATCTTGACTAACACTTTGAACAGGAGAGGGAAGGGGGGAAAGCATACAGAAATTTCCCTTCCCAGTTCAGAATCAGAGCATCCAGGGGGACTGAGCCCAGGACTGGGGGTCTGCAACAAAAGAGGAAGTTGGTGATTGTCTGGGGCTGCAAAAAGATCTATCTCTGGGTGCCCCATCTTGAGAAAATCACCTTCAACACCAGAGGATCTAGGGCCCATTCATGATAGCCCTGAGATATTCTGATCAGTGCATCTGCTAGAACATTGTCCTTCCCTGGAAGGTGAACTGCTATCAGAGAGGTTTTCAGGGAATAAGCCAGAGACCACAACTTCATTGCTTCTGTGCACAAGGCCGTAGACCGAGTGCCTCCTTGCTTGCTGATGTACCACATGGTGGTGGTGTTGTCTGTTCTGACCTGAACCACCTTGTTCTGTACTGATTTGGAAAAAGCTTGCAGTACCAGAAACACTGCCCTGAGTTCCAAGAGATTGATGTGTAGAAGAGATTCCTGAGGCGACCACAGTCCCTGGGTGGTGAGTTCCCCCAAATGGGCTCCCCAGACCAGCAAGGAAGCATCTGTGGTAAGGACCACTGAATGAGACTGAGTGGCAAATGGAACCCCTTGCCTCAAATTGTCCTGATCCTGCCACCATTGCAGGGCTTGGATCAGAGTTCGAGTCACTGGGATTAGTTTGGTAAGGGAATCCTTTCTTTGGGACCAAAAAGCTGTTAAGTGGAACTGAATGTCCCTCATTTGGAATCTTGCACCTTGGACCACTCTGTAGAAACTGCCATGTGGCCCAATAGCTGAAGGAAATGCCTTGCTGGTCAAGACACCTGAAGGCTGAATGAAGAGGCCAGCTCCATGAGAGCTCTTGCCCTTTCCAGGGGAAGGAAGGCTCTTGCTTTTACCGTATCTGGCTCTGCCCCTATGAAGGTGAGGAGCTGCACTGGTTCGAGAACTGACTTTGGTAGGTTGAGAAGAAATCCTAAAGAGTGAGCACTTGCTGGGTCACTTGCAGGTGTGACTTGACTTGGTGGGCACTGGCCCACTATGAGCCAGTCATCCAAATATGGAAAAATGGAAATCTTTTGTCTTCTTAGGAAGGCAACAACTACTACCAGGCACTTTGTGAAGACCATTGGGGCTGAGAGTTGGCCAAAGGGCATTGCTCTGAACTGATAGTGGCCTAAGGGCAACTTGAACCTGAGGTACTTTCTGTGGGAGCACCTGATGGGATTGTGAAAGTAGGCATCTTTGAGGTCCAGGAAGGCTAGCCAGTCCCCTTGCCTTAGAGAGGGTAGGATAATTCCCAGAGTTATCATCTTGAACTTTGGCTTTAAAAGATGTTTGTTCAGGTATCTTAGGTCCAGGATGTGTCACCACTTTCCTGTCTTTTTGGGGGTTAGGAAGTACCTAGAGTACAGTCCTTTGCCCCAGTGTAGGGTAGGTACTCTCTCTATAGCTCTTAGAGCTAGGAGAGAAGAAACCTCTGCCTCTAGGACAAGGGTCTCTGAGAGAATTTGCAGGTGGAAAGATCTAGCTCTCATCTTGGGAAATGTTTTGAAGCTGAGAACCAGTCCCTGGCTTACTACTTCCAGGACCCACTTGCCTGATGTAACAGACATCCAGTCCTGGACAAAGTAAGCCAGCCTTCCCCCTACTGGGATAGGAGAATCGACCAGGGCAGACCCATCAGGGTGTCTGCTTGGCAGGGGCTTTAGGCTGAGGGGTGGATGCAGGCCTGCTCATCCCCCTTCTGCCTCTCCCTCTGAAGAACCCCCTTTGTGAAAAGGAAGAAGAAGCCTGTGCTTGGTAAAAGGCCTTTGGAAAGGCCTGCCCCTGCCCCTGGATGGCTGCCTTTGAGGTTGCCTGCCTTTCCTTGGCTTGAGCACTCATGTAAGTGGTCCTATATTCGTCCATTTTCTTCATGTAATTCTCTGTCTGCTCCCCAAACAGAGAATTACCCACTACAGGAAAATCCATGGCCTTAGCCAGCGTATCCTGTGAGAGGCTAGTACATCTGAGCCAAGCCGTTCTCTGAAGAGCCACAGATGTAGCCATGACTCTTGATGATACATCATTGGAGTCCACAGCAGCATGAAACTGAACTTTTGATGCCTCAGTCCCATCTGCAGTCACCTCCTCCAGCTCCTTGGCAAGCTGGGGGGAAGCCTGTTTAGCCAGTGCCAGTACAGTGTCCCACCTGGACTTCTGGTACCTGGCTGAATAAGCCATATAATTCACCTGCCTGAGTCCCAAGGATTATGCCATGTATTGCTTCTTTGCCATGACATCAATCTTCCTAGAGTCCTTGTCTGGGGGGTGTAATGCCAAGGCAATGCTTGCCTTATCACAGGCAGCAGCCTGTACAACCCCAACATGGCTGTATTGCTGATAAAGGAACTCCGTATCTGAGCCTGAAAGAGTATACCTCTTGTCCATTCTTCTCTCCACAGGAGGTATGGAATTGGGAGACTTAAGAATTTTTTGTGTCTGTTTCCCGAAAGATTTGTGGAGGGGAATAGACAGTCTTCTGGACTCTGGGATGTTCATCATCTCTACATAGTCAGGCTTCTCCTGATCCTTCACTGCCTCCTCCACAGGAAGCTGGAGGGTATCAGCCACCTTTCTGTAAAACATGAAGTGTGAAGGGGACTCAGAAAGCCTAGGAGGAGAAACACCTGAAGGTCTGTTTGGGGAGATGTCCGGGTCAATAGGCACATCCAGACTTTCACCAACACCATAATTATCTTCCAACTCTCCTTCCTCCTCAAACTCCAGTTCATAAAATTCTTCCAGGGTATAATCACAAACCAGGGGAACCGACCGAACCGAGCCTACCGAAGATGCCGGATCAGTCGGAACAGTGATTCCACAATACGGATTGCTTTGGCTATTTCATCGGCGGTCGGAGTATGAGATTCTGGATCCAAACCAGTCGACTTGTCTTTGCGTTTTCTTTTTGTCGAAACCAATTCCTCAGAATCGGCTCTCCTTTTGCCCGAAGAAGTATTGATCTGGTCAGAGGGCACTCCTTCTGGTTCGGTCAGAACTGAACCGGGCTGGCCATCCGGGTATGTGGACTTCTCGGCCTCCCTTTCCCTCAGTCTACCTAATCTCTTTTCCAGGGTAGATTTGGGAAAATTTGTACAAATTTTGCAGTCTGAATTGAGGTGGTCAAACCCCAGACAATAAACACAGGTGGTGTGGGGATCGGCCTTAGCAAAGACCTCCCCACACACACTGCAGTGTTGAAACCCAGTGGGCCCTTTTTTCTTGGGTTTCTCAGACATGGCCAACCTAACCAAACTTACCCTTTTTTCAGCAACCGCCAGGCAAGACTCCCCTATCGGTTCCTGACTGTGTCACGGGTCTTGGAAAAAACTGTACTAAAACCCGTTTTTTAGAACCGATATGGACCGGTAACCACACACTAAAGTAAAGTACAAAATCTACCTGACTGATCGGTTCAGCCGAACCAATCCACACTTTTTACAAGTTCCACACAGAAAACAGAACAAAACCTATCTAGTACTCATGGTACCACAGACAGAGACTTGAACCGACTATGCGGAAACAAAAGTTTCAGTAGAAAACCGACTGAAAACTGACACTTCAACCGACTTTGAAACAAGCAGCAGAAGAAATCTCCGGGGCGACTGTTCAGTGAGGTGGAGTAAAAATCTGATGGTTGCAGCTCGAATAACAGCGGGTTGAAACATCAACCGAGCTCGAGATAGACATTCTATTGGACTATTGCAACTCGCTTTACCTTGGGCTTCCGTGGGTTGATATCTGCTGCCTTCAGCTGGTGCAGAATTCTGCAGCTCAGTACTTAAGGTACTCCTAGAACATTTCATATTTCTCCGGTGCTGCGGGATCTGCACTGGCTACCATTTCAGTGGTGGATCACCTTCAAAGTTGGATTACTAACTTTTAAAGCCCTACATGATCTGGGCCCTGACTACCTGAAAGATCTCTTGACTCCTTACCTCCCTGTGAGGTCGCTCCGCTCAGCCGATGAGGGGTTGCTGGAGATTCCTAGGGTTACATTGAAATTAGCTGGTGCCCAGGCTTTTATGTTTGTGGCACTAACCCTTTGAAATTCTCTACCACGTCAAATAAGGGAGTGTTCGACCGTGGGGAGCTTTAAACAGGCTCTTAAATCGTTTTTATGGAATAAGGCATATGGCGTCCTTGATTAATGTTTTGTATTTGTTTTTAATAGTTTTTATATTACTGTTTGTATGCTTTGTTTGTATTTAATCTTTTTGGAATGCGCCTTGGGATTTGAAAGGCGCAATGTAAATAAAGTTTATTATTATTATTATTTTTCTATGCCATGCATAGAAAAGTTAACCCGTTGTTCTCTGGGGCAGTTTAAAGGATGGGGCTCACTGCACTTGTTGGAATACAGCAAGACTTCATGTTGTTTGAAAAACTGTCTCACCTGTTCTTACTTGGTTCTCCTGTTGTGTATCCTCTACAATTCTCGTGCCAAAATTTAAGAAATACTCTTGTCTTGTGCCTGATAAATAGAAACTCAATATATAAATAATAAATTATAATTCATTTACTTTTTGAAACTACCTTCCTTTTGTCTCTTAGACATACCTGAGTCTTGCTCCTACTACTCCTACTCTAACCCACCCCTTTCAGTGTGCCACTCCACCATAGCCTGTCTCTCCTCACCCATACTGCCCTAGTCCCATTTCGTCTCTACCCAGTTATCACTGTTTCCCCACCACCCACTCTCCCATGTTCCCACCTGCCTCTTACATGGCCCCACTTTTGACCTTTCTCTGATTCCTTCTACTGCTTCCCCATCCCTTCCCCCTTCCCCCTTCCTCCTTCCCCACCTCTTAAGCCTTCTACTTTCTCTGCTCACCAAAAGCTGGCCCTCTGGCACCTTCTGCCAGGTTCCTGCAGTTAACCATCCTGTCTCTCCTGTAATTTGTGTCACTGTGCTGCTGAGTACCCTACTGCCGTATGTGCAGTGTTGGAAATGCACTCCATTTAACTTATGTATTTCCCTAACTGCCGAATTCACATTTTCCAGTATGTATCTGAGGGCTCCCTGGAGCAAGTTGCACTTAGCCGTATCCTGTACAATCTATGTGACTGATGTAGTTTATCTCTCTTATTGATAACAATTATGTTTTGTCACTATTGTTTCTCCTGCTGTTGACCACTACTGTATTTTGTATCTACTTGTTGCTTGTCATGCAATTTTGTTTTGTAATCCTCCCAGGTCATACCTGAAAATAGGCATCCCTATGTCCAGTGTACCTACCTAGTCAACAAAAATGAAATAAAATAAAATAAAATAAATTCAATTTTAGATAACAACCACTTTTCTGAAAGTTATGAGGAACTGCTAGCAGTCTGAAAAGTATTCTCTAGGAGGTTTAGAGTAGAAAAAAGTATCATAATGGGTGCCAGACCTCTAGACCTATGGACATAAGAACATAAGAAAAGCACTGGCAGATGGGGACCATGTGATCCATCCAGTCTGCCCTAGAAACTACCCCCCCCCATGTAGCCTTCATCCTAACTTGTCCTTTATGTCTGTCCCATGCGAGTTTGAACTCCTTGATCGTCTTTGATGCTACCACCTCCTGGGGCAGGCTGTTCCACTGGTCTATCACTCCGTCTGTGAAGAAGTACTTCCTGAGCTTGCTTTTGAACCTTCCTCCTACCAGTCCCAGTTGGACCTTAATGAAAGGTCAATCCTGCTTGATTCTTAGTGGTTATTACTTTTAAGGACTTTCGGACATTTGAACTGGGTCAAGTGTACTTGGGATCTGGCACCCTTTTTTTTTTTTTTTTTTTTTTATTTTAACCTCCAGTTTAGCATTGTATTCTGTCAAAACTAACCTAGTGGAGTCCTGGGAATTGTAACTTTGCTACATTGTTTGATAGTGACTACACTGTTTTGGGCCTTGTTATATTATCATGTATCAATAAAATCTATTCTGAAGTTAAAAATATTTAGAAGTCTGCGTCTAAAGCAGTCGTTTCATGGGCAGATGGTGCAGTACTAAGTTAGCAGATGTGTTTCACCTTTCCACACGATTCACAGATGTTCATTTATTCTGTCCCTTAATTTTGCAAGAATTGATGGTGCTAGTAGTTGAGATAAGTCAAGATAACATTGATCAGGTTTCTGGGCAGCCTGTTTTTGCCATTTGTGCCATCACAGTTTTCTTTATTTGCCCATTTCACATCTAGAGTGTGTTGTATGACACAAGGGTAGGAAAAATCAGTGCTGCAAAGCATTTGGGTTTGTCTGAGCTCCAGCTCTTGAGATCCTTTCTTTTCTCTTGTGAGAGGCACATTGTCCATATCCCACAGAATGTTCATAGTACCCATGATGTGATCATGGACTACTCTCAGTGGAACCAACACAGTTACCCTTTCATCTGCTATTGCTTATGGCACTGTGTCAGTGTCCTGCAGTGAGTCTCTCATTTCCTCTGCCTCTATATTCCTAGCTTCTTTGAAAAAACTAGCTGTACTGTGCCTCTCCAATGGTGTTGATGTCCATGGTCTTTACATTTGCTGCTGCACCTCCTCATTCCCTTTTGGGTCTTGAATCATTGCCTGCAGATGGAGTTTCCCTGCCTTTAGATGTTCCATAGTCTCTCTCACCTGTTGGCATTCCTATTTCCATTATTTTATGCTCTTCCACATAAACCACTCATATTTGTCTCTCTCCCACTCTCTTCTGTGTTCTCTGTGTAGCTGTTTTCACATCAGCACTGTTCCTTGGTGCTCTTTAGTTGCCTGTTCCCCTTGTGTACCCTCCACATGCTGTTCTGTTGATTCTTGGTCCACTGGGCTGGCCTGCTGTTTGGGCAGTTCCTTGTCCCCAAAGGGCGCCAGCTGCTCTGATGCTCCTGTGTTGTCAAGATGGGTCAGCTGCTCAGGTGTGGCCTTGAGCAAGCCATGGTACACTACAAGGTAATGAAATGTTCCAGGGCTGTCTCTGTAGTCTTTAGCAAGCCATGGTACACTACAAGGCAGTGAAATGTTCCAGGGCTGCCTCTGTAGTCTTTAGCAAGCCATGGTACACTACAAGCAGTGAAATGTTCCAGGGCTGCCTCTGTGGCCTTCAGCAAGCCATGGTACACTACAAGGCAATGAAATGTTCCAGGGCTGCCTTTGTAGTCTTTAGCAAGCCATGGTACACTACAAGGCTATGGAATGTTCCAGGACTGCCTCTGTAGTCTTTAACAAGCCATAGTACACTACAAGGCAATGAAATGTTCCAGGGCTGCCTCTGTAGTCTTTAGCAAGCCATGGTACACTACAAGGCAGTGAAATGTTCCAGGACTGCCTCTGTAGTCTTTAGCAAGCCATAGTACACTACAAGGCAGTGAAATGTTCCAGGACTGCCTCTGTAGTCTTGAGCAAGCCATGATACACTACAAGGCAGTGAAATGCACTCATCCTCAGTCAAATGATGCTACATATGCAGGTAAGCCCAAACAGACTATTCTTTGACTGGCCCCATGGTACTCAATCATCAGGCCTTATCTCCTGCCATCTTTGGGAAGAACCCATCTGTGTCAGCAGCAGATTAAGCCATTACCCCCTTTGTACACTCCTTGCGAGACTACTGCACCATCACACTTACATGACAGCCATGGATTTTTCTCACCCCTGGTTGGACCTATCTCCTACCTAAACCTTTCCTTCCCCTTGAATCCTCCCCCTTTCTCACTCCCCTTAGCTATCTGGTCTGTTCTGGTATCAGGGAAGGGAATTTGACCACAGACAAAGGGTTTCTTACTGCAAGGTTCCTTTTGCAGGCTGTCTATTTTCTTAGTTAATAAATTCTAGAATGGTCTTACTCAGATGTAAATCAAAATCTCATGCCATCCATGACTAATTTTACATCTAATCTGAAACAAAGCCCATTACACTATAGAGCTCACTCACTATGGCTACCGTGGCTTTGATTGTCTGCTATTTCAGTTTTTAGTAACCCAGCTCAGTTTGCACTAACAGCTGGCTGCTGCTGATTCCTTCCTACCCCAATCCCCAGCTCACCTCACCATGAATTTCAGTCTGTAGTAACAGCTAATTGCTCTTGATTCCTTGTGGTGGTGAGGGCAAGTGGGCGGGCAGTCGCGCAGAGTGGCTGACATCAGAACCTCTCTCCTCTCTCCTCCCTAGCTCTCGCTCTTGTTCCTTCACTCTCATAGGTAAAAATATACATGGCATAAAAACTGCAGTTCTAAGTAAAGTAAGGTAAAATCACTAAGCTGTCTTGATGGTAGGGAGGCAGCAGGAGAGCATGAGTGCGAAGCAGGTGAGCAGTAGCTGCAAGTGGCTGATGGGCAGACAGAGAATGGAGATGGGACATGATCCACATTTCATCTTAAATAACACTAAGATTTGTGTTTCAAACTACAGCAATACTGTAACTTGTGCTGTGATATTGTTGTAGGATGTTGTTTTGGGAGTTAGGGGCAGCAGAAAGAAGTGCAGTGACAGTCAATTTTCATCAACCTACAGCACCACCCCAACATCATTGTTCCCCATCTAGACCTGGCTCCTGTTAATTGTGGTGTTATAGAAAATAAAGCTGTTCTCCCACCTTTCATCATCCTACACCCCAGGAACCTACCATTACCAAAATCAGTCATAGCTAATGAAAATATCCATTGTCATACTCTTCTTCTCACCTTTGCCTTCTGATATACTTTGAAGTCACAGTGTCGATTTGTACTAGTTCCTGTACATGGCCTGACTAACAGAGGCCAGCTAGCCCATGTTCAGGAATGGGGGTGAAGTGGGAATCAAATCCCAGGAGGACAAATATGAAAATGAAAATTCCCAAAGATGGATCATTTCACTAGCCAGCACATTTCAAGAAAAGTGGGCACTGGTTGTACTGTATAAAGTGTGTCTGTTGTGTGTGTGTGGGGGAGGGATTGCCTTGATTTTGTTTCAGACATTCTAGCTGGCAGGAGCTGGGACTAGATGGGGAACAATGTTGGGTGAGGGGTACAGGTAGGTGTAAGATGCTGAGGGAAATACCCTGGACAAGAAAGGCATTAATCGCTGATGCATGAGTCACAGACTTGATCATAAAGTCCGTTACTGAAAAACATCCATTGTTTGCATTTAAAAGAGGCATAAATGTTAGTGAGTCTGGGGTACATGGCAACATAGGGAATAAAATACCCAAAACAATTTTTTTGTAGGTTTATTAATGGTGGTTTTAAATGTGAACACTGTATTCATTGCAGTGACCTCATGATGCCAAGATGTTTACCGTCCACATAGTGGCAGACAATTAACTGTGAGAGATTTTATCAACAGTAGAACCATGAATGTCATTTATTTGTTAAGAGGTCTGTGTGACATGGTCTATGTCTGCAGAATCATAAGGCTATTTTTCTTATCAGGCTACATCCCCCCTTCTCACCTGAACAAATGAAGATGTACACAATACCTTGGAGAAAATGGCACAGTCATGCATTTAAGATTACATCAGCAGCATGAAGTACGCAGCCTGGGAGTCTCAGAAAGTCTTTGGTTGCTCGACACCTTACATTAATCCATCTTCTGCCCCAAAGAGGACCCTCTGAGGAGATCTCACACACCAAAAAGGTACAGCCTCCAGAGGGACACTGGCCTCTGAGGCATAAGGGATGGCTTCTGAGCCACGTGACATCCACTCCTACCTCATCAGATGACACTTCATACACAGGCCAAGCCAAAGACGCTATCCCTTTACTGGCCCCTATTGGGCACCTGGTTATCTGGGCTTCACCTCTTGCCAGCCTCAAGGCAAACCCTTTGCACAGAAGTGAGTTCAACCCATTACCCTCTTTGTACACTCCTTGTGAGACTATAGTGCTGCCACGTTTACATGACTAAGACACCCCAACCATGAGACCTAATCTTATTTTTTAACCCCACCAGAGATGGTAAAAAGCCGGAAACCCAAGAAACCTAATGAGAAAAATTGGGAAATTCCTTCTCAACCCCTAAGGTGATCCACTTAGTGAGACAGCGGGATCCCAATTTACCTGTAATCCCCTAGAGCCTACTTTTATGATGGTGGGGAAAAGAATTCTGGTGAGACAGGAGGGCACAAAGGGCCAGCTCTTCAGTACAGCTGGTTAAATACCCTTTGCTCATCCTTTCCAGACACAGGCCCCACTCCCATGGGGACCCTCCCTGCCTACCTAAACCCTCCCTTGGTGGAAGGACCATACCGGCCATGTGAAAGCTGAATGTGTTTCCCACTAATTAACTGATGCTCTCAGAGCTATGTGTGAATATATATAATGAATTTGGGATCCCTGTTGTTTCTTCAAGTTCCATGTGGACATTCCGTTATTGAAAGAACTGATTAATATGCATTAACCTGTTGCTTACATCCAGCACAGCAAGAAAAAGGGACATCTGTGTGACATCTGGACTTGAGTAACGTGGCCACAGGAAGTATTTTGGCTACTGTTGGTGCCTCCTTCCCATGGACATATTCCATCCATACCCCTAGACACAGAGAGGAGGGTCACATTTCTGTGTATGACAGGTAATGTGATTCAAATGGATAAGGCACACAGCTGTTCCAGTTTTACCTCACACTGTTGGTTTACAGAGCAAGTTTAGATACAAATATGTGTGGTGGTTGTCAGTGGGGAGGGTAAGGTGATACTGGCTTGAAGATCAAACAAAACAAAAAACAAAACAAATTAAATACCTGTGCCATATAGTATTGTGCACTCCATCAGGCTCAGCAGTGATGAACAGTACAGACATATTCTGAAGGTTACAGTCAGAAATTTCAGAAATACATATTTTTTTATCCAAGCCATCAGCCTCCATTCAGTGCACATAGTAAGCTTTATTTGTAAAAGGTTCAGAAATAATTTAACAGTTTAAGTTGACAAAATAGTTAAGAAAGTTATTACATTTGGTCAGCTTCACTTTTCAGAATTTCATGTATAAGTCTGGTTCCTAGAAGAGAGAGAGAGAGGAGTTGTGGAGCATGGTTGCCCATCCAGTATTCTCTATGTACATTCACACACACACACACTTGGGAGACAGAGTGAGAGAAGTGTTATTTGAATCTCTTCTTGACCAATGCAGTTTCATTACAAACTCAGTTTTGATAAACAGGCAGTGGTGTAGTGCTAAATTTAGAAGTATGGGGTCTCTGTGAACTGCAATTTCCCCACACACATAAGCAGGGGGTCTGGGGGCCGCTGGGCCACAAGCTATCTGGTTTTAGATGCATTCTAGTGCATTTGAGGGTCATTTGACACTATTTGGTTGCTTTAAAGCCTTCTTTGACTTGTTACAACCAAACAATATCACTATCAAAATAACTACTTTTTATTTTCTTTAAAATTAAATCGTCAAAACTAGAGCAAAAATCCTACTCTGGCCACCCTTCAAATACCTAACTATATACCACTTCTCTTGAGTACAGGCAGATATCACTGTAGCAGGCATTACACTTGTTACCTGCAACCTGAACAGCAGACTCTGACTCTGCCCCCCCCAACAGTGCACCACACAGTCAGACATACAAGGCAGTGAGAAGGGCATACAAAACACCAGCCTGAATGTGCATGTGTCTGTCACACAGCAGACACTTACCATCCATGCCAGAGAATGGAACTGATATATTGGACACACTGGAGGGTCCCTCAAGGCCCATCATTGACACAGGATGTATACCAGGTCATGATTGTTTTATCTGCATGTACCCTAAAGTGAGACAGCTGGAGCAGGGAGGGTAAGGCTCAGCAGGGACAGCTGCTTGAAATACAGGGCATATGCAGTAACATCACAGCCCACAGACTTGACATACAGCAAGGGCTCCACATCCGATATGAGACCTCAGACAATAGCATGACCATAACTGTCACTGCTCTACAGCAGGATGATTTCCCATTCATATCCAGTACATGGCAGCCAACCCCCAAATCCCCATATGTCATACACTGGAACCACAACACCACCAAGCACTCCAGCACAATCCACACATGTCAGCCAACCTGCAGGGGTGCACAGCCAACTGTAACAGATGATGACTTAGTGCCAAGTACATCCTGTGGCATTTAGACAGCCCAGTCACATGGCAAGGGCATGGGCAATGCCAGTGGTAGGCTCATCTCACCCTAAACACCCACTCAAAAGTCATTCCAGACACCAAAGCCAAACAAGCATTTGTCAATGCCGAATGTTTGCTTGCTGGCATTAGCATTAGTAGTGTAGGAGTTACAGAGCTACATAATAAGGCAGCAGTGAAGTATTGAACTGAAGCCAAAGCCCATCACCACCCTGCAGCTAGTGACAGGCATTGTGGTGTGTCTTTGGAGTCATCAGGCATAACAGCCATGCCATTTCACCACACCCTACCTTGCAGACACCCGATAAAGTGTCATGGTGTGCCTTGGTCTTTGGCCCTTATGTGCACCCCATTCCATCAGGAAATATGTGAGATAGGTGTGGTATAGGAGAATGGGGTGAACTTTGGGGCCGAAGAGTCCAAGGCACACCTCAATGCCTCTCACTGGCTGCAGGGTGTGGGTGGGGGTGGAATGGTATGAGCACTGCAGGTGACAATCCCAAGTCACAGCCCTTATGCCTGTCATTCTCTACAGGGTGGGGTGTTATGGTCGCGGAAACCCTAACGCCTCAGGCATTCGTTGGTATTTTCACTCCAAATTTTCAACATGGTTTTTTTGTGACCCCCGCCTCATGAACAGTGGCAATATCAGTTTGTTAGCTGAAAGCTGCTTTTGCACAGTGACTACGGCATTAGTCACCACAGGTGCAAAACACATTCTGAACAGGATGTGAAAAATGACAGCTGTACTGTTCATGGGGAGGTGTAAAAAATGGCAGTGTTGAAAATCTGCAGTGAAAATATTAAAAAAACTGGTGAAGTCATGAGCGTGCATAGAAACTGTGCAAAGCACACCTGTAATGTAATTAGTTTGGGGATTTTTTTTACAGCAGATTGTCAACACAGGCATTTTGGGACCTCTGATCATGAACAGTGTCACTGTGATTTTCTTTATCTGTCCGGAACAATGATTTCCTACAGCGACCATGCATTTCTTTGCTGAAAGTGTGAAAACACATTTCGGCCATGTTGTGAAAAATGACAGCTGTACTGTTCGTAAGGAAGTGTGGAAAAATGCCACTGGTGAAAATCTGGACTGAAAATATTACAAATTCATGAACTTACGAGGGTGCGTGGAAACTGCGCAATGCTCACTCGTAACACAGTCATTTTATGGACTTTTGTCACCAAATTTTCAACATAGCCATTGTAAGACCTCTGCTCATGACCAGTGTCACTGTGATTTTCTTAATCTGTCCCAAACATGCTTTTGCACACCAACTGCTCATAAGGAAGTGTGGTAAAATGGCAATGTTGAAAATCTGGCATGCAAATATTAAAAATGCAAACTTGCGGCGTGCGTAGAACTGCTCAATGTGCTCTCCTAAAACAGTCATTTTGAGGAATTTTTACCAACTTTTCAACATAGCCATTTTAAGACCTCTGCTCATGAACAGTGTCACTGTGATTTTCTTAATCTGTCCCAAACATTGATTCGCACACCGACTGCGCCATTGTCTTGACGATACATGCGGAAACACATTTTGGGAGACATGAAAAATGACAGCTGTACTGCTGTCTGTTCTATCCTTGTGTTTCAAGTTGTCTTTCACTTGAAGTTTGCCATGGGCGCAGAGCCATATTATGTCCCATATGTAAGGTGGTGGTGGTGTTTTATCCATTAATAAATCTGAGATAGCCTTCTGTTTAAAAGGAGGGCGATCAGTGTATGCTGGAGAGATCAGAAAGTGAGTTTTTTGTATAATATTGTAAAATTATTTTTTGGAATTAAGCCTAAACACATTGTATTGTATTTTCCATAGTTTTAATTTGCTAATGTAATCTGTAATATAACTTGGGAGATCACTTATTATGGTCTATTTTTGTATCAGGCCTGTAATCCTCCAGTTCTCTAATAAAGGCAAGATATAATCTGCTACTCAAGGGTGCCACAATGCCAGAGGGACTGTTAGAAGGGGAAGGATGTTTGCATACAGAAATGTACTGTGAAAAAGGAGATGGGGCTGAACATTTTCAGACCTCTAGAAGCTATATCTTGATATAATATGCCCCTTTTTTATGGGGTTGAGGTGGCTGCCCCATACACACTGGAAAAAACAGCTTAACAGTCTAGTTTCCAAAACTTTTGGGGGTGGAAAATCATAACTTAGAAATAAATACATAGGCAGTAAAAATGCATGAACCCTTAAAATCCTTTTCTTTTTACACATCCTCTACTGGTTCCATTGAGCAATTATGTCTAGGGCTGTGTTGATGGTATAGTACCAGCTGTAATATGCATTGTCTGCATGTCCATAATATATACCTAATATCTTGCAGCCTGTCTGTAAGAGAGGATACCTAAGATTTCTGTTTGAGGGTCTGAAAATTTCCTATTGGTATGCATTTACTTTGATCAAATTTATTTGTGAGCCTGACTGGTCAGAGAACTCTTTAAATAGCAGTGTTAGATTTCTTCCTGATTGTGCATCTGTTAGTACTATACATATAGGTCATCAGCATATGCTAACGTTTCTATTTCTGTGCCTTGACTGAAAATGCTAAGGCTTTGTATGCTGGGATGTAAGTTTATTTTCCTAATGAGATGATTTAATGTTAACAAATACAGCAGTGGGCTGAGGGGACACCTCTGTCTGATCCATCTCCTAAGTGCACATGGATAACCGATCCAACCATTTACGTAAGGGTACACCACTGCATTTTTATACACCAGCTGTATCTATTCTATAAAGGTTTGTGGAAAACCGTAACTGTCCAAAACATCCCACAAGTATTGGTGGGAAACCTTATCAAAGGCCTTTGATCAATATTTAGTAAAAAAAAATATTAAGTTCCCCATTATTCCCTCCTTCTAAAATGTATCTAATTAATATCAGAACATCAGAAATTTTCCTGCCCTGTAGTAACCATGTTTGTGTGGGATGTATTATGGATCCTAAGGGTAGGATTAGTTGATTACTGAGTCATTTAATGAGTATTTTAAAGTCTGAATTTAATAAGGAGATTGATCTCTAGTTTTTAAGATCATCTGTAGGTCCTGTTTTATGTAATAGGAATAATAGTCCTGCATACATGTCCTTAGGTAATAGCTTGTTTATTAAAATATAGTTATATAGTTCTGTAAGTTCAGATACTATGTAAGGTGCAATTTTTTTATAAAAGATATTGGATAGGCCATCAGGGCCTGGTACAGTACCTGTCGTTAGTTGAAGTATTACTGCCAATAATTCAATTTTTGTAATGTGTTGAGTAACCAAAGTTCTATCTATATTAGAACGTTGTGGCAGATGACAAGAGCTAAGCCATTCCTTTGAGGAACCAGAGATTCCAGAAGTGGTTCTAAATGTATTTTGTAGAGATTTTTCAATTTCCCTAAGAATATTGTGTTCCCAGTAATGGTCCCTGCTTCTGTTTGAAACGATGAGATTTTTTTTTTCTTTGTTGTACTTATATTGCAAGTTTCATATGGGTTTGCTTGATATTGGTTTTCTTGCATATTGTAACATTGTTCAAATTCCAATGATTTATTTCTGTCATATTGGTAAGTTACCATTTCCTGCTGTATTTGTTGTATCTGTTCAGAGTAATCCTTTTTTGTTTCTATTTGTAAAGAGAATAATTTATACAGTTGTTTCCCAAGTTCTTGATATTTTATGTTTTTTATGACTCCCTAACAATTTTTCTTTTATTTTCAAAAAGTCTGTTACATCTTGTTTACGTTGTTCCCACCAGTCCAGTAGTAAATCATATAGAAAATAGATTGATTTTCTTGCTTCTATGATATTTAAAATTCCCTGCCAAATATCTGGATTGTTCAAAAGTGTAGTGTTCAGTCGCCAGTACCCTGACCCATTGCTATCTTCTTTTGTGTATGACATTCTTACTTCTAGCATAGCATGGTCTGACATTGCAACAGGAATTGTTGCACAGTGGTGTACTGGTAGGTGCGGGGATATTAACCAGTAGTCAATTCGTGTTTTAGATGTGCCTCTAAAATAGGTGTACTGAGTTGTGTTGTTGTGTTCGTGGAAAACATCCACTAGATTTGTTTGTGATAGCACCTGATTTAAAAAGATGGAGTCACTGAACATTTTGGAAGGTTTCAAACCTCGGTCACGTTTAAGTCTGCAGCAGTTAAAATCTCCCCCTAGAAACACTGAGTTTGCAGTATGCAAATAGAGTTGTATAAGTTGTGGAAGCTGAACCATGCCTGCTTTGTCCTGTGGGGCATATACATTGATTAGTCTGATGCAGTGTCCATTTAAGGTAGCATCTATCAATAATGCCCTACCAGGAGAGAAGTCAAGAATTTTAGATGTCTGTATCAAAAGACTGTTTATGCAAATCCCTACCCTGCTACATAGGTCTTCACCTATTGACCAGAAGGTTCGTCCCCAACGCCAATCTGTGGTGTCTTGTTGAATATCCTGTTCTGTATGATGACATGTGTCTTGTAAAAATATAATGTCATGGTAGGTGGTGGGAAAAAAATTCAAAAGTGTCTTTTCTTTTTCTGTCTGATTTGATACTGTTTGTGTTTAGTAAAGCCAACAGCGAGTTTGCAACCATTATATAAAAGGGAGGGGGGATCATCTAGTTCTTTTTCCTCAGGCAATACCTTGTCCTCATTCATTTTTTCTTTTTGGCTCTATCAACTGGGGTTTCCTGCTGATCTTCCTCACCTGAGATATCTTCTATGGGTACAGACATTTCTGACTGGATCTCTGAGACACCTTCTATTTCTGTGTCTCCCCACTGGGGGAGTGGAGAATTTGTTTTGTGTTGTGACAAGGTTACCAGTGTCTAGAGGAGTCTCCCCTTGTTTCCTTCCCTTTTCCTACTACTTGGTACTCTGGTTCGGTAGGGTGAGGTGGGAGCAGGGGCATGATTTCTGGATTGTCTGTGTTGTCTCCTCAATGTAAGGTGTGAGGGGTAGGCTGACTAACGCTGCTGTCTGGCTTTGGGGTGGCCCATTGATTACTACTTATAGTATCTTTCTTCTGTGTGGTGGGGTGGGACCTGTTTCCCTTCTTGACTCCTGCCTTGTTGCCTTATTTATGTAAAAATCTTGTTCAGCATAGTCTGCATCTACTGTATTATGTACAGTCCAGGGACAGGAATGAAATGAGTGACCTCCCCCCTTCATCACATAAATGGCATAGGGGTGTGGCTATGCAGTGAGCTCCTGTATGGCCCATTGCTCCACATTGAAGACATTTAACCACTTCACAGTTGTTGCTGATATGCCTACGTGAGCCACACTTATCACAAGACCTAGACTGGCCCTGATAAAAAAGCATTCCTTTGTCTTTACCTAAATAAAAACAATTGGGCAGATGTTTTACCCCTGAGTCATCTTGCCATATGTAACTTTCATCCTCCATCCTCCTGTTCAAAAACCTTCTGCATCTACAGTGGGTTCTGGTACCCCTGAACATCACATTTTTTACCAAGTCAATACAATATATCAGAGATATTAACCCCTTCATTCCTGAAAAGAATCATTATTAGTTTAAAAAAGTAGGTTTAGTTAAGGGGATTGCTTGAAATAGTGGCCACAGTGGTGTGGATTTGCTGGTAGCATAAAGAGTCCAAAACCTGTCAAGCAGAGACATAGAATGAAACTGATAACAAAAGTTGCCACCCCTGGGGCATGAATAAGGGCATATACCTCTGCTAGGGTAAAGCCCATGTCTTGTTTCATGAGCTGCTTCCCTACATAGAAGCGGTTGGGTAGCAATTCCAGCCCTCCAATATAACAAAGGTGAACTGCATGCCTTCTCTTAGCTTGTTCTAGGGTTTTCAACAAACTGGCATAAGTAACTGTGGGGGCTGATTGTTCTTCCCAACATTAGGCTGTACATTGTCAATTTCAGGTGTTGTCTGTGCTGGTGGTGCCACATCCAGTAAGGCCTCAAAACCCATCATTATTGTTATTGTTTTAAGAGGTGAAAAAGAGATACTGAGGATGCCTGAGTGTTCATAGTTTGGTGCTATTTGGTGGCTGCCTCTGTCCCGTTCCTTGTTCGGTAGCATTGGGGTTGTGTACCTGTGCCTGTTATGTTATTTTCAGTAGTTTGTGTCCTTTAAGGTGTCGTCAATCTGGGTACAGGAATAGCAGGATCTGGAATCCATCCTGCACTCATCTTTTGCCAGCCGGACTGCTGCAGAGCTAAGTCTGCACTCCATTCAGTAGTTGTGCTGCTGTTTTGTTCTGTACCAGGATGTGCAGCTGCAGCTGGAGCCGCATCCAGGTTTCCTTGGGCACCAAACACAAACAACCTAGAGGATCTGCCCATCCTGTTTTTGGGTGAGTTGTTTGCTATCCTTTTGCATTTATTTTCCTCTGCAATGCATTCTTTTTCATTTTGGTATGCCATATCGATGGCCAAGATTTCTGCTAGCAAAGCTTCTTTTTCTTTTTGTGCCTTTTCTGATAATACGACTTCCTCCCCGTCACTCTCAGTAGCATTGTTACTGACCATAGGAGTCTCTACCTTTTCCTTTTCTGATGAAATATTTATCTGTAAAGTTTGTGGGACGTTCTGCTGGCCACTCAAAGGTGAGTACATTCCAGCCATCCTGGGTGGTGTTCGATTTCCTTCTGGCTCCTCCATCACAATGACCAGCAGTTCCCCCTAGTGGAGAGTAGAGGAATTTTCCCAGTGTCCTGGCCAAATTTCCTCCATTCACTAAAATACCACCAACAGCTTAGTCTGTTCAAGGTCAGTTGGCATTCATCTGTATCCCTCCCCAGGTCGTGCCTAAAAATAGACAGAATTTGTCTAGTGCACTTACCCAGTCACCAAAAAAACAAAAAACTAAAAACTAAACCTGAGGCATGCCATTTCCCAGCACAATGCACATCCTGTTGTGTCTTATTGCTTAATTAATAAACACACCAGAGTACAAAATGTGCACATGAATACATAGCTTCATGTCCCACAAGCCCTTGTGTCTGATGTTGACAGGGATCAGCAGCAGAAGATTCAGTTATGCCAGTAATGGTGGTAGGGAATAGTTACACTGGAAGACATCTTTTACCAGTAACGTTCTTCCTCCAACCATTATCTTCTAGCAGTAGACGTGGCCCCCATACAGTAGGTGTTCTAATCATTCTGCTTTAAAGAGCACCAGTTTCTGTCATTTGCTCAAGCTCTGCAGTAGCAGCTTACCAGTAGGGACTTAAAGAGTCCACTGTACAGAATTTATTAATTACTCTTTTTCCAAGGGGAAGTAATTGCAATTCCTCAGTCAGTGGAGTCAGCCACTCGATCCCTTCTCCTTGCCGGTCCCCAACAGCAGCAAGTGCCACCCCTGCTTTGTGATGTATTGCTTTGGAGAACATGGCGGCATGGCGGCATGATCTATTGATAGCAGTGGGGACTGGTTTGGAAACCTTATTTTTTATACGTTAGACTGGTAGTTTTCAGTTGACTCCTGTGACCTCCATTGGTAGCGAGTGTACACGTACACTTTCCAAACTAATACATCCCAAAATGTGAGAGCATGAGGTGGTGCCTACTACTATCGGGAACCAGGAAGGGTAAGGGATCGGGCAGCTGACTCCTCCAACTGAGGAATGATGATCTCTTCCCCTTAGAAAACAGCCATTAATAAATTCAGGAAAGTGTACTTTTGAAGTCCTTATCAGGTAAGCTGCTGATCGGAGGCTTGAACAAATATTTGCAAATGAGCACAACTGGAGCTCTTTAAAGGGACACTGCAATCCCCTTAGGCCTCAAAGTGTTTGTAGTTTAAAAAAAAATATACATTATGATAGGTCATATTCTGTTGAGCTTGCTGGTGTAGCTGGTAATTTGAGTTTGATTCATTTTTCCTTTTTAAAAGTGAAAACCAGACTGCCATCTCACTGGTATTACCAAACAAAACACTTCTGTTTACAGTCCTTGATCAACTCCACTGCATCTTTCCTGTACTGGAACACATCAAACATGACTTAGACACTCATGATATATAGCATGAGACAAGACTATTCCATCATACATTGCTGCACTGTTTGGGGGTGTTCTTAATGTTCAGTAAGTGTACAGTAAGAGTAGATCAAGGACTTAACCAAACAAAACCGGGCTGGGTATGATTACAGCATTAGCATGCATTTCAGTTCTACTAGGAATGGAAGCAAATAAAACAACTGGTGACCAATTAATTTGAGAAAAGGTAAGCGCTAATAAAAACATGGGTTTTCAACAAGAAATTATATGAAGCAAAAAGGGTTGACAGTGTCCCATGTAAAAAAAAAAAAAGCTTTTCAGGCCATGATGGTAAGAACCATTTAGAACTTGTACAATATCAGCAGTGATACAGTGCAATACAGTTCAATGTAGCGTCCTTCATATGTCAGTATCCCATAATGTTTCACATTGCAGGATACTACAGTTAGATACTTTCATTGTTAACCTCATCCATATAAGTAAAAGGTGACTCAGAGATGGCTCTTAGCTAATCAAATGTCATCTCACCAGGAACTCAGCTTCTCATCCTTCTCTCTCATATTTTTTCAACTGTTCAGCTGTGCATGTCTTCCCCAGATGTGCCACAGTATCTCTGGAGCAGCCTCCCTGTCTCATTTCACGTGGCCTCTTCTCTATTCTCTCTAAACCCCTTGCCCAGTTCCCACAAAGCCCATCGCTGGTCCTGTTCCTACTCCTGACACTAGGCTTGCTCTTCCCCCCCTGACTCCAATTACGACTATTATGGATATGGTAATATTTGCTAACTGGCCCCAGTGACTTCACCATAATCTATTCATGCTTAATGCACTATCTGCCCTTGTCATACATTTGTTGAACTGTATGCAATGTTAGTTACTCTGCATATCTAAACCTTGTAAATAGTTGCTGACATTTTCCCATGATTTGAATCCCTGTGTTATGTGTACCTGCATAGTTTACTACCTAATATCTTGTAATGCATCTTCACACCAGCGACCTGTTTGCTACTGCTGTCGATGTTCATTTGTAACTGGTTTCTCCCAGTCTTCCAGGACATACCTGAAAAGGAGATCTGTTTCAGTGTGCCTTTCCAGGTCACCAAACTTTTAAATAAATCAATGTCATATTTGTAGTTGGAAGATACATGTACTGTAATTGTTCCATTAAGAACAATCATGCCCTTTTCTATTTAATAATCTCAGGAAACAGGTGAAAAACTCCAAAAGTAAAATTAGATTTTTAAACTACCAGATAATGCAAAATATGGAAAGTAATGAACACTTCCTAACTAGCCAGTATTGTTGCATTAATTCAGTGGCATAGGATGTTTCTGTATTTAGAATGAATATTTATTAGTTTTGTATTTTTTGTTACTATATATATATATTTAAAATTATCAGATTTTATGCCACTATTTTGCCAACCAGACTCCTTCAGCTGGTCTTCCCAGCCCCATCAACCATCTCCTCCCCTGGCTTACTCCTGCCTCCAGCTTCTGTGGCTTGCCGTCCATGGTGGGGATGTAGGGGGCAGTCCTGCCCCTTCAGAGAGACTGAATTCAAGTGGGGGAGCCAAATGTAACATTGTGCAGCCTGCGGGAGACCTAGCATTATCCTGCTGCAGAGGGGGATGCTGGCAGCAAGGGTGTGCAAGTGTGCAGCATGTGGCACCGGCTAGCATCCCACCCTTCCCACAGCACCGCCAAACAGCTCCACCTGTGGTCATTCATATGGCACTCGCATGGTGACATCTGATAGATACACCCTTTCTGGAGAAGGAAAGAGCATCTGCTGGGATGCCTCCCCCACCCATCCCACCACCCGGTCTGGTGAGTTATTGGCACCAAATGCTGTAGCACTACTGCTGTGCCTATGGGCCAGCTATTGCCATATTTTTTGTTTATTGATTTTAGTGCAAAACTTACAAACACATTTATAGAGAGAGAGAGTGAGAGAGAGAGAGAGAACACAGCAGGTGTCTCATACAAAGGAGTTCAAATGTATATTCTTTCATACAGTGCTCTTTGGGTGCAATAATAATCCATGTTTCCAATTAATAGTACATATGAATACTGACTGCAGCAAAAGAACCAGCTGGGCCCATGGGTAAGTAACTTGATAATAGGTAAACTTCAATCACGATCATGAACATTGGTCAACACTGAGCCCAGGTGGCACTGCTATGCATAAAAACTTAAAGTTACCAACAGCAAACCCACATAGTAATTTGAAGGGAACAATTGGATGCTATTACAGTACAAGTCTTGTAAATAGTAAAAATAATAAATTAAAAATACATACCATCATCACTGTAATTTGATTCATTTGCCCATTAATTTAAAGAGATATACAGCTATAGTAGTCAATTCAACTGCAACTAAACATTCTAAATGCTGTACTAATTGTGAATGGCTGGGCAAGTCACTACAATGTCATGTAATAATTCATTAGCCATGATTTACAACAAGTAATGTATAACTGCCTGGCAATAGACATGGCATTACAAATATAAATTCTTAACAGGTTGCAGTGAAATAACACATTCATCTCCACTAGTGAGTGGTAAGACTCATAACTTACAAGTGGTGAAGCCACAAGTTAGAAACAGCATAAAGGTCTTACTACTCAAGTGTGGAGATAAATTTGTATTCCACTGCAAACCATATGTGTTTTATACATACCACACTATTGTTAATGTTTTTTTATGTTTTACCCTACTTTAGCCTTTAGCCAGTCCTGGAGGAGATGCCCCTCTTCCCCAGTTACTCTGTGATACATCACCCAAGACTGGAACAATGAATGGGTGTCAGGGAGACCATTTGTTTTAGTGCTGAGATGGGCTTTGTGATGTCACCTGTTGATGGAGCATGGTCTCTTGAGTGGCTGGCCCTTGAGTGTGTGGCTGGCTTAAGTTGTAGAATTGTCCTTCTTTACCACCCCCAAGTGGTGGAGGACTTCCTTTAGAAATTTACTGATAGTCTATATTTGTAAAACTGAAATCTCCCAGTATTAGAATATTCTTATTTTTGTCACATTTATCCCTAAACTGATTTAGTAAAGTATCATTATATACTCTATTGCTGTTTGGTGGTCTGTAACATGTACCAACTGGTAGTGTTTTAATTTTTTTCCCTATTATATCAACCCATCATAATTCCATTTTTACTTCAGTGGAAGTCAAAGTACTATTGGCCTGCAAACATTTTAGGAAATTGTTGACATTTAGGGCCACACCACCTCCCATCTTGTGTTGTCTATTGTTTTGGACAAGAAGGTTGTCTACAGGGTCGTCACTGGTCTGCACTGCATAACCTGAAGACTATACTGTGCTCTGACCAAGTTTCTCAAGGCAGAGTTGGAGGTCTTGGTTCTGGCCTCTGTGGGGATTATCCGTGCCTCCTTGTATAAGGGCCTCATACTGCTTCCACTGAAAGATATTGTGGTGAGGCTCTTGGTCAAGAAGTCAACACTGAATCCAGACAACCTTGCAAATTATTGACAGACTAGTCTCTGAGGGGGTTCATAAGAAGACACTTTGGGCCTGATTTTACAACAGACCTTAGCCCAATGCAAGATGAATCATTCTAGGGCTGCAGCAAACTCCAGGTGTGTCAGGGACCCTGTGCCCAATTTTATAAAAGGGGGGGCCCCTACACTAAACACCCAGGAGTTGTTGCAGCTGCAGACTTGTGCCAAACATGTGGTTCACCTGTAGGGACTGATGCAGGGATCCAGCCCACAAAAACATTAGAAGGGGCCGCGAAGGTGGGGGATGAACATGCATGCCAGGAGGGGCTTAGGACAGAAGGATCAAGAGGTGCCCTAGGGGCATCAGGAAGATGGCAGAATGGCAGGGTGGTGATGTGGCACCCAGAGAGGGTGCCTGTTGCAATGTCAGGCAACCAATTGGCTCAGACCGCTCCATGTATTGTTGGCAGGGAGGAAAAGTGGCCTGGCACCTGCCCCAGAGGTGCCATGCTTCCCAACCCTGTAGGTGGGAGGCAGCCTGCCACAACACAGGTTGGCTGGGTAACAGGAGACTGTTGCGGTACCTGGAGAATGTTACTCTCCACCACTGACAGCCCTCCCCCTGCAGCCAATGGTTCCCACCTACAGGGTTGGGGATTGTGGCACCTTTGGGGCTGGTGCCAGGGCTGTGCCCAACCAAGGCCAGGTCACTTTTCCTCCATGCCAACCCTCCACAAAACAGTCTGAGTCAATTGGCTGCCTGGCATTCCAGCAGGCACCCCTGCTGGGTACCATATCAGTACCCTGCCATTCTTCCATCTCCCCAATGCTCCCTTAGGAACCCCCATTTTCCTTCTGCCCCAGCCCCCTCCTGGCAGCCCCCCCAATTGCCACATTGTCCTGCAGTGGTGCAGGGGACTACGATCACCTCCTGGCTGGTCTAATCTGAGCCCCCTGTTGCGTCCATGGTGGAGATTGCAAACTTCCAAAAAAGGGGATGGTACAGCCCCACCCTGGGGCATTCCCCTTTGCGACCTGGAGGAAGGGCACTTCTGTCACAAGGGTGGTGCAGGGTGGCTTCAATGCAAGGCATCCCAATTTTGACACAGCCTGCATTCAAAAATCAGGATTGCCGCAAACTTTGATGCAAGGTGACACTTGTGTCATACCAATTTGGTGCAGGCACCTTGCATCAGAGCCTTCTGATTTAAAATCATGCCCCTTTATTCTGGAGTTATAGTGCAAGGCACCCTGTTGGGGACATTTTATTTACAGGTTATGTGCAATATATTTGTCAGAGTGCAAAATGGATGACTATAGCAGCACAGAGGTTTTCAGGGACCTCTTTCTGCCCTGCAGTTGGACCTTTAAAGCCAGTAAAACTGTGCCAATTAAGAGATTGGGAACCAACCCTTTTCAGTACAGCAGCCCATTTTGCAGGCACCCTAGCACTACCAATACCACTGGGGTTCCTCCTGCAGCATAGGTGCCAACATACCTTACTCCTCCAGTTTAATAACCAGTCTGAGTGCCAAGAATGGTGAATATACAGTAGCAACCTTAAATGCAATCAGTTAGCCAAAATCTAACCTTTAGAGTCATGGTCTCAATCCTGGGCCACCATCATCCCTCCTCTCCTATCAGGACCTAAAATGTCTCCTACCTGAGCTCTCCACATAAGCTGCACCACTATTACTTTAGACACTCCCAGGATCCTAGTACTCAGATCTGTCTTGCCTCTTGCCCTCCTACTAATTCTCCTCAGGCTCCAAAGCTGCACCTGCCAGAGGTGTACTCCTTCCGGTCAACCCTGAGGGACAGAATTTCCTAGCTCAAGCAGCAGTATTTATACTCATTGTAGGTCAGGTGACCTGTCAATCACAGAGATGCACATGCAGTTAATAAATAAGTAAAACAATATAAAGAAGCGGTGCGTGTTAAAAAGTCATAACTTCAAGGGAAACATTTACACAGTTCTATTCCTAGTCTCAGTCTTACAAAACTAAAAGACCAAAAAATAGACAAACTCTCAGACAGGCGGTCCTTCCCTTTCTTTTCCTATATTTTTCAAGGTAGCAACTCTATCAAGGCAGCAGTTTACAGGGCAGGCTTCTTCCTAAGGGAACACCAAGGCAACATGGCTGCCACACCCTACAGATGAACAAAACCTCACCTCTCAGGGAGAACAACTTTCAGCTACAGTACTAGGAAAACCTCTTACATTGTGTAAAAAAGCAAACTCCTTTCAAGTATGCAAGTTCTCTTTAGTCACATAAGAGAAAAACCTGTGCTTTTATCATTTGAAATAAATGCTTGCTTAGCATGAGTCACCTGAACTCTCCTCTTAGGGATACACTTAAAATGCAAACCATTCCCTCCTTAACTTTAAGGAAAAGCAGGGAACAACAGCAAATTTTATTTACATGGTTGATCAAAATACGAGGTTCCAAACAAACCCAACTAGAGCTAGTGAAGGCTTTTAAACATAAATATAGGAAATCCAAGGAATGTTCTCCTTCTTACAGAGCCCAGTCTAAGGTTATTAACATAAGACCAAGCTCAGAGGTGTGCCTCTACTCTAAGTGTGTCTGTGGAGGAGCACATGATAGATGTGTAACCTCTAGGTGGCGCTATCCCAAAGGCTACTACCCCTGGCTGCTGGGCTAGTAGCAGATTAAAGGGGCCTGAGTTCTGAAATGGGTGCCTCCACCCGGAGGTCAGGGTTGGTAGTGGTCAAGCTAACCTGGGCACAGCTCTCTGGGACACTGTAACCCCCTCTTTCCTTACTAGTGGCCAGAACAATACACAATAATCACTTTCACAATACCCCTGATATACCACACAAGTACCCACACTGTTTGCACTTACCACCAGGGCTTTCCCCTGGCTCAGCCCTGGGGACTCCCTGTAAAACAAGGTTATACACAGCAAATAACAGCAGTATAGTACTCTTGCACAAACTGGAACCACAGTCAGGGTAACTGCAAAAAAGAGTTAGATCTGATTTATTTAAGGGACTTGAACAAGGGAGGGGCGTAATCAGGTTAATTTGCTTAGAAACTCTATCATTCAAACAGTTATGCATGCACTTCAGGGTCCATAAACAGTCATGCACTTTAGGTACCCAGATGGAGAACGGTGGGCTAGACAGGAATGTTGCAGCTGGTTGGGGCCCTGTGATAGAAGAAAACAACATGCTCAACACACACTATTTGTAATCTGGAGCCGGAGGGCTCAGTTCATGAAAAGAAAACAGCAAGACAATCAGATGACACACTTTTAGATTAGGCTGTTGTTGCAGGGAGCTACCCTGATGATTACTCATGATACCCAAGACTGGATACAGGCTGGACGAAAATTGAGACAGCAGGTGGTTACTCTGGAGTACCAGGAGAAGCAGGGCCCACACAAATCGCTGAGGCATCTTTCCTGTTCAAGCGTAGAGCAGGGGGCTGATCCCCAGGCAGGGCTCTCGTTGATGGCTTTCTCTGTGCAGCGGGTAGTCTGGCTGGGCCAATGTGGCAAGGCCCCGGCCAAATGGAGACAAATTCAGATACAGTCCATTTTGGGTGGGATACAGCTCCCAGCAAGCAGAACACAGTTCACAGAGTGGGGAACCAAATCATGACCCACTTTCAATACACAGCACATTTACATGTAAGGAAATTCTACTGTACCAGGCAAACCGCTCTCCGGTCACGATCGCAAAGTCTCTGCACAAACCGGGGATTCAAAAGCAGCTGGAAATCCTGACAGGCCGATCGCATTCAGCAAAATCTTTGGTCTTCTTCAGGTATGAGCCTGGTAGAAAATCAGCAGCTTACTTCGTTCTCACAAACTCGGATTTAGTTTGAAATAATTCTCTTTTCCCCCTCTCAG
Source organism: Neoceratodus forsteri (assembly GCA_016271365.2). NCBI lineage: Eukaryota > Metazoa > Chordata > Ceratodontiformes > Ceratodontidae > Neoceratodus > Neoceratodus forsteri. The sequence continues at coordinate 665,346,688 of CM057458.1, forward strand.
GGGCAGCAGGCAGACATGCAGTCCAAAACGTAGCCTTTTCACAGTTCTCCCATGAGAATCCACTCAAAATTGCTGTTCAAAAACACTTGAGCTCTTACTCATTTCACTTCCCAGCTCAGAACTAACTGAGAATTGCAAGCAGTCTGGGATTTCCCCAAGATCCAAAAGATTTGGTTGACTGATCTATCTGTCAGTCACAACAAGAGCTCCCCCTTCAGTTGCAAAAAGGTGCCAAAAACCCCAAACTACAATTCCTACAGATTTTGACTCCAGACAGCTCCTGTAATCCGGCTCCATTTTAGGTCCCACCAGACTGATTGGTCCAATTCAGCAGTCCAGGACCAAGATAGTGGAGACAAACAAAACAGTCCTTGCTGCAAAGAAGGCAGGTTAGACAAACTACATTATTATTATCACTCTAAATGAGTTTCAGCAAATAGTTACCTCTTTTAACAGAGCTCCCTCTCAGATTACTTGTGACTGCAGTCCAGGCAACTCTTAAAGAGACAGGAAACAGAGGCTATACAGGCACTCTCTGGCAATCACATTTAAACTGCTAAAATGCAGGACACCAACCTGGCAGTGAGCATTTAGGCAAGCTCAAGTAAGACTTTTCGGGAACCCCCATTTGTAGGGGGGTTACAGATGGACAGACAGATGGAATAGAAACATTTTATGGGTGGCCAGCTAAGGATAAAGCTGAAAAGATATAGGAAGGAACATACCACTGAAGCAGAGAACAGAAAAAGAAGATACAGTGAATAGTGTTATGTCTTTAGCAGCTATGTACTCTCCATTTCAGTTGTACCTATTGTAGGTGTTTCTTTATTTCTTTTATCCTGTGTGGGAAGTGGATATGACAGTATTGCTGTTTACTAACTCATGATCAATTACTGGGACACTAAACAGTGGCAGGGAGCCATTTATCACATAACCCTTCAAGCTCTCAATCCCACAAGGTGTAACTCCTGACAGCCTCCACCTAAGCGTCTGCATCTCTCTGCTCCTGCCGTCGCCATTCCTATCACCATCTTCTTCAACCTTTTCCTCTGTCTCTGTCCAGGATTCCTCGAAACAGGCTATTTCACCCATCTCCTTAAAAGGGTATACGGTCGCCGCAGCGACTCCCTGATGGTAAAGACCATCACAGCGACAGGATTTGGGCAAAATCTGCATGTCACTGTGATGGTCTCCACTACAACTCCAGGACTGTCTTTCAGGGTGTCCCCGTCCAACTCAACTCAGAGTTGGAATCCTAGAGACCGGCAGTGTGGGGGGTTCGTGGGGTGCAGTCCACGATGGAAACACAGAGGCATCCCCGACACTGCATTGCCGACACTCGGCAATGCAGCTGTCGCTGTCGGGGATGTCTCTGTGGCCGCTGTTGCTGTGGCATGGTAAAACCCCCTAAAAGGGGTTATCTCTCCCATGTTAACACATGCCTGAAGGAAAAAAGGTGTGTAAAGTTATATACAGACATGTTCTCATTGTGTCAGCCCATCAAAACGGGCACATATTTCTATGCCTGGGGTTTCTGTATCATTAAGACAGACTTGCTACTGTCAAAGTGTGAGACGGGCACTTTTTTCAACCTTTTTTTCAGGTGAGCTTCTACTCTTCTCGGGGTAGTGGGGGAGTGCAGCATGTAAAAAACATGTTGTTTTCCTGGATGCAGAAATGATTGGTGGCCCATTGGCAGACCATGTATTTTTACCCAATCATTTCTGCCTAATGTGGTCTGTCTCCAAGATCCCCCACCCCAGTCACGTGGTGGCCTGACAGTTGGAACGTGATGCTAGGCTCAGTGCTGCTACAGCAGTTGGTGTCATCTTCTGCAGATGATGCTGGACAGAGTTTATGGAAGAATAGAAGATGGGTGCAGGAGGAACAATAAAGGTACTGGAGGCCAGGATCACAGATTGCTGAACTGGCAAAAGTTCAGCCAGAAAAGAGCATTATAATCTAAGGTAGGTGGGTGGGTCATTCTGTCTGATTGGTGTGGAACTGAGTATGGAAGAGTGGTCTGGGACCTAGGTGTGTAACTGTTAGCAGCAAGGTGACAGGTGAATGAGAGAGAGTGATACCAGGGAGGATTGGCATGATTGGTGAAGTGGATGGAACTGTGGGTGTGGTCAGTCATCTGACTGATGTGTGAGGGGCTAAGGGTAGCACTTGTGGAGGAATGGCTAGGTTAGTCTTCATGAAGTGCAGCTGAGTCTGGAGGCAGTAACAATTTGAGTAGCAACATGGGTGGCCAGAGGAGGACAAGTAAAGCCTCTGCTGTATATAAGTGCTGACCTGTCTGAAGACTCCACTGGTGGTGGGGGGGAGTCTCCGAGTGTCTAGCTGCTGGCATGGTAGGCAGTAGGTTTAGAGCAATTGGAGCAGCCATTGACTGAAGAAGAGGTGTGGCTGTGTGTTAGGATGGGGAGATGGGGATGGGTTGGGGTCTCTGAGTGTCCGACTGGTGACACGGTAGGAATGGCATGCTAGAGCAACACGGTTAGAGTGAGCAGAGCGACTCTCAGCCTCCGGCCTTCCCTTGATTAAAGGTGTGGTGTGGTGTGGTGCTGGGTCAGGATGGGGAGAAGGGATAGGGTTCTTTCATTACAGTATGCCAAGCAGTCCCTCTGTGGATATGGTGCTTGAGAGCTGGTACTGAGCAACTGCATGTGCAATGTCTAATTCCTTTGTATCTTACTACTTCCGCTTTAACTATATGCTGTGAACTCTTTAGTTTACTTGATTATTGAGCTATGTATGCCACTACCTTAGCCCTGTTCAGTGGCACAACCCATGCCCCAACTACATACATACATCAGGCCACTTTTCTGAACGGACGCCCACCTTCAACCTCTCCTGTGGGAGCTGCATCTTCTCTGGTGGCTCTTCCACAGTGACCTGACTGCCAGCCAGCCCAGAGACCCACAGGCCACTTCCTGAACAGGCATCCTACTCTAACCTCTCCTGTGGGAGCTGCACCTTCTCCGGCAGCTCTTCCATGGTGACCTTCCCGACTGCCAGCCAGCCCAGACTTCCACAGGTCACTTGCCCAGAACAGGCGTCCACCTCCAACCTCTCCCGTGGGAGCTGTGCCTTCTCCAGTGGCTCTTCCACGGTGACCTAACTGACTGTCAGCCAACCCATAGACCCACAGGCCACTTGCCCTGAACAGGTATCTGCCTCCAACCTCTCCCTTGGGAGCTGCGCCTTCTCTGGCAGCTCTTCCACTGTAACCTGCCCAACTGCCAGCCTGCCCAGAGACCCACAGGCCACTTGCCCTGAATGGACGTCCACCTCCAATGTCTCTCATGGAAGCTGCATCTTCTCAGTTGGCTTTTCCATGGTGACCTGCCTGACTGACAGCCAGCCCAGAGACCCATGGGCCACTTGTCCTGTACAGGCGTCCACCTCCAGCCTCTCCCATGGGAGCTGCGCCTTCTCTGGTGGCACTTCCATGGCAACCTACCCGACTGCTAGCCAGCCCAGAGACCCACAGGCCACTTGCCCTGAACGGGCGTCCACCTCCAACCTCTCCCATGGGAGCTGCGCCTTCTCCGGTGGCTCTTCCACAGTGACCTGCCCAACTGCCAGCCAGCCCAGGGACCCACAGGTACGGGTATGGACACGCAGCCCAGCCTTTGGAGCTATTGGGCTTGAATCTCGGCACTTTCTGTCTCCACTGGCTGATTTGGTTCTGTATCTCAGTTCCTCAGCCTTGATTGGACACTTCACTTTTCTCCTGTCCTCTTATTCGCAGCTGCTTTCATCTCCCTAAGCTGCTTAGTTTGCACAAACGTTTATATTGCTGGGTTGTATTTACTGCTCTGTATACTTTGTTGAATTCAGCATTCTATTTTGTTATTTAATAATGCTTAGTGTCTACTCTACTGTGATATAAGTTGCCAAATATTGTTAGAGGTATAGTTTGTATGCTCCTTTCTGCCTTGTAATCCTGTCTGAACCGACGGAGTAGCGCTAAGCGCTCCACGGTACCCTATATCCTCTCTTTAAATTTCTACTGTCTGAATTAGTGTCCTGCATTTTAGAACTGCTATCTATCTCTGTTCTTTGCCCTGAATTTTCTTTCTTTTTTCCCCTTTGGCTTTCCTTGTGCTTACTAATCATCCCCCGACATAGCCTAAGGTGTTACAGCTCTTTTTGGCTTAATTTTAGAGCTACTTTTGTTCAGAGCCTTTGTTATGCAATCCGCCTTCCCACCTTCCTGGGGACTAGGGGATTAGCTGCCATTGCCTTTGTATTTTTTGCTTTAAATTGACTGTCCCTTCTCCCCTTCACAGGCCACTTGACCTGAACGGGCATCCGCCTCCAACCTCCCTCGTGGGAGCTGCGCCTTCTCCAGTGGCTCTTCCACGGTGACCTGCCCAACTGCCAACCAGCCCAGAGACCCACAGGCATGAACAATGAGATGCAGTCCAGCCTTTGGAGCTACTGAGCTTGAATCTTGGTGCTTTCTGTCTCCACTGGCTGATTTGGTTCTGTATTTCAGTTCCTCAGCTTTGATTGAACACTTCACCTTTCTCCTGCCCTCTTATTTGTTACTTTCATCTCCCTACGCTGCTTAGTTTGCACAAACTTTTATATTGCAGGGTTGTATTTACTGCTCTGTATATTTTTTTTTTTTTACTACTTTCCCATTTGCAAATTATACTGCAAAGCCACTAGAGGGCAACAACTCAATTAACTTGCTGCTGCTGGCAACTGTTACTGTCCACCGCTACTCACAGTCACTTTACTTCTGCCAGTGCCATTGATCTACTCCCTACTGCTGATTAGTATACCCCGATCTATTCTTGCTCCCCATTCCATATGATATGCCCACCCTTCCTTCACCACTTCCCCTCCTTCTCATTCTTCTATCAATTTTATCTACCTCAGCGCCGCACTCTCCTCAGTCTAATAAACCTTTCTCACCTTTCCCCTCCACTCTCCTAGCCCCTACCTTTATCCTTGCCATAACTCCTACACCCTCTCAAATACTCTGGTCTCACTTCCCTCACCCACCCCCTGCTACTTTATTCTCAGCACCTAGCCACCTAGCTTTCCTTCACCTCCTTATCTTCATTTCACCTAGCCCCCACACCCCCCCAAACACTTCACAAATCCTTGGCCCATCACAAATGCCCTAAACTCTCTTCCCTCATAGTAGCACTCCTGTTACTCGCATCAGGAAATGTTCATCTCAGTCCTGGCCCCCCTACAACCACCTCTGCCAGTTGCAATCCTTCCACTAATGTATCAACTTCCCGCACCTCTTCTGCCCTCCCCAAGGGCCTGAAAATCCTCCTTAAACATCTGCAGTCTCGTCTCAAAACTTGACCTTTTATATTCTATGGTAAACTCCCTCACACCTGATATTCTAATTTTAACGGAAACTTGGTTAAATGCTAAAATACCTGACCTCGCCATTAATATCCCAGGTTATTCCATAATCAGGCAGTATAGGACTGGCAGGGGTGGTGGAGTAGCCATGTATATCCTGTCCTCACTTCAGTTCACAACCATTCTATCATCCTCATTACCCTCCGCTTATGAAGCACTTGTAGTAAACATTACCTTACCTTTTTCCTCCTCTATCTTCATAGCCAGTTTCTACTGTTGACCTGGTTCCAAGGCACTCGATACTTCGGATCTCATTACCTCCATAACCTCCCTCTCACATAAAGGCGAGCTATACATCCTGGGTGACGCAAACCTAAACTGTCTGTCACCAACAACTGCCAAGACACGTAATGACATCATGGCCTTCAATCTCTCTCAACTCATCGTGGAACCCACCCGCCTAAATCATAAAACCCTTAACCACTCCCTGACAGACTGGGCTCTCACCTCTCACCCCCACTGAGTCATTAAATCAGGCATCCTCCTAGATGCCATCAGTGATCATCACCCAATCTTCGTAGTCAGGAAAGTCCATAGACCAAAACCGCCATGCAAAATTCCGCAACTCTGCTCCTTCAGCTCCTTAAACCTTAATCCCCTTCTTAACAAACTGGCCAGCTCCGTTTAGTCCCATATTGCCTTTGCCCCTTCCATTGACCAAGCCCTCGCTTATTTTAAAGATAAATTTCTAACTACATGGAACACCTATGCTCCATTCAAATGCACTAGAGTTTGTGGCAACCATCATCCTAAGGTCTCCCCAAGTTACTGACCTGTCTCAGGGAGCAAGACAAAGCTTGGAGGAAACATAAGGCCTCCCAGCTTCCCAGACTATGCCAGGTATCTGCGTTAAGAAATGCCTGCACAAAAGCTACCAGACTTGCCAAGTCAGAATATTTAAAATCATCTTTCTCAAAACATCAGTTCCTCCTCCAAATTCTGGAAAGTGGTCCATGCCCTATTCTCCTCCCCTTCATCACCTCCCCTGTGCTTAAAATAAACAACTTATTGGTCTCCAAACCATGTGCAGTGGCTCAAGAGTTTAGCTCCTATTATATCACCTGCACCACAGCACTTCTAAAGTCCCTCCCCTCTAACCTCCCCCCTCCCTATCCTCCTACACCCAACACTCAACCCCTCCACGCCCACCCTTCCTTCTCCTTTTCTGCTGTCTTCCCAGAGGAAAGACTAATGGCCCTTCTCTCTCTTAATCCTTCTAAAGGCTCATCACCAGATGTACCAATGACGTGGAACCTTTGTAAAAGTGTCTCAAAGGTATTTGTAATTCTAGAACAAATAAATAAATAAATAAAATAACCCCCCCCATTTCCACAGGAGTCCCTCAGGACTCGGTGCTTAGATCCATTCTCTTTTCCATCTTCCTAAATGACTTGCCCTCAATATGCTCCCCCTCCTCCTCTATCCATATGTATGCTGACGACACCATCCTGTTCTCCTCTGGCAAATGCCCCACCGATGTAGCAACCACCCTTCAGCATGACTTCCACCAGGTTCAGCTATGGTTTGCTTCACATCAACTATTTCTAAATGCCAAAAGACTGTCTCCATGACCTTGGCACTAGGCAGAGACTCTCTAGGCTCCATCCTTTACCTTCTTTCCATACCCTTGATGGGACAATCCTAGAGGACACCTTCTCATTCAGATACCTTGGGGTTTGGTTTGACCAACACCTCAACTTCTCTGGCCACATTGACGCCATCCTGAAAAAAACTGTGCCCCAAGCTTGGTACCTTATTCAGGAACCATAGTTGCATCCCTCCTATGGCATGGCGTGAACTAGTCCAGAAGATGATCCTCCTCATTTTCTACTACTATGATGTAGTCTATGGTGCCGCTCCCAAATATTCCCTAACCAGATAGGACACTCTCTTTAACTTCTTCTGTCATTTTGCCCTTGATGCTCCATCATGGACTCATCACAGTGACCTCTACCACGCCCTGTCCCTTCCCCACTTGCCAACAGGCACCTCACTCATTGTGGCAAACTCATTTTAAAATTTTGGTTAGGAGAACTTCCCTCCTATTTCTCATGCTCACTCTCTTCCCCCCTCCCCTCCCACACAGATCCTCTGACACTGCACTTTATTGGTCCCCATCGAACCACTCTCATCAGTCAGTCAGGCTTCACCCATCGTTTCCCACAAATCTGGAACCCCCAAATATGGCACTCTCCTCCTATTACTCCCTTGCCTCTGCCTTATATAACTTTCTGTCATCTAACTGCTCCTGCTTTAACCTCTCTAACCATCCTCCTCATATCTCTGCTCCTCTCCATGACTCACATCCCCTATTAAACCTTCCTCCCCGAGCCTGCTTCTCAGCACGCTATCTCCTTTCCATTCACCGCTTACACCCTCACTCCTACGCCTAACCTTCTTCCATTAGCAACTTGCCCCTGCTTAGTTTTGACCTCTGGCAGGGTTCTCAGCATCCTGGAGGAGTCTAGCACTGGGCAAACCTTGCTCCTTTCCCTCCCCCTCTCTCCTTTCTACCCAGCTTGTCCTAAATCTGCCCTCTGTCAAGATTCTTAGCACCCTGGTGATGTCTACTCTCAGTTAAGTTTTTTCCCTCCCTTCTTTTTTTTCCTTTCCTCTTCTATCCCCCCATTCCCTCTGCCCAACTTGTCCTCACCTAATTCTGTCCCCAGGCAGAGTACTCTGCATCCTGGAGGGGCGCAGCACTGGGCAATTACTCTTCCTTCACTCCCCCCCATCCTTTCTACCCAACTAGTACTCACCTGATTCTGCTTTCTGGCAGGGTTCTCAACATTCTGGAGTGGCCTAGTCTTAGGCAAGCGTCTTCTTTCCCTCCTCTTCCCTCCTTATCCTTCATTCTTTCTTTTCTCTCTTCCCAACTTGTTCTCACCTAGTTCTGCCCCCTGGCAGGGTTCTCAGCATCCTGGAGGGGTCCAGCACTGGGAAATGACTCTTCCTTCCCTCCCCTTTCCCCTTCATCCTTTCTACCTAACTCGTCCTCACCTGACTTTGCTCTCTGGCAGGGTTCTCAGCATCCTGAAGAGGCCTAGTCTTAGGCAAATTTTTCCCACCCCTCTCCTCATTCCCTTTACCATCCCCTCTACTGTCTCTACTAAACTTGTCCTTGCCTACTCCCGCCCCTTCTTCTAAGTCTTTGCCTCATTCTGCCATTGGCAGCGATCTCTGCACTCTGAAGGGGCCAGTTCCAGGAATGACACGTCATTCCCTACCCTATACTTTACCCCACCTCTCTCCTGTTCCCCTCTCTACCCCCTTGCACTTAAACAAAGGAATTAGTTCACTTGAGCTAATAACTTGCACTTTTTTGCTGTCTGAGGTGCTCCCAGATTGCACTAGTTCTGTGTTAACTTGCCCCTTGCAACTGATTTTTTGCTCACTTTGCTCAGGTAATGTTTCCCCCATCTTTGTCCTCTCCTTCCCCCAGCTGGTTTCCCCTGTCTACCCCGCTACCCTCTTTGATGTCCCCTTACTGCACCTCATTCATTCAATAATTGCTAAATAATCTGCCTTTTAACTGTGATCCATTCCTGCAAGGAGTTGGCTCCAAGGCTATATTAAATTTCTGTACTGTTTCTCAGATATGCCACTTGTAATTAAATGCATATTCCACAGGTATGATACATTTAATTGTATGTTATGTCACAAATGCTATTGTATGATTATTTATGATATTTTTTAACTGTATGTCTTGTTACAAATGTAATTGAATGTTTAGTTTCGCAGAGCCAGATATTCAAACAATTGCGCCTAGCGCCAAAACCATAAGCTGGAATACGCTGGATTCTGTGAGGCTGCAATTAAAACTCTATTAGTGCTGGCGCTGTATGGTAGCACTGATGCTAATAGATAATAGTAAGCAGGGGTGGGGATAGGAGTGTGTCCATGAATGACAGCAGCATGGCATATTCAAAGGTCTAGCGCCACGCTACAGGCATTAGCGCAACCTGTAGCACGGTGCTAGATACTGCCAAACAAAAGCTGGCAGTAATGCAGTGGTAATGCAGCGGTGCCCCCCCCCCACACACACACATATTGCCGACCCCCGTAGTCGTGACATAGCACGAATCACCCTGGTAGTCCAGTGGTCCCCACCCACACGAATCCCGACCCTCATTAAATCTAAATGACAATCTTTCCTGGTAGTCTAGTGTCCCCAACCCCCAGCACAAATTCAGACCCCGTTAGATGTAACAGTAAATAATTTCCCTGGTAGTCTAGTGGTCCCTCCACCTCGCTAGTGTATCTCACCTGGTCATCAAAATAAAAACAAACAAACAATATTTTTCATTTACAGATGCCTAGTAGCTTTGAATAGTGAAAGTGGAATGAGATTAGTGAACAATCTGAGCTCAGTTTTTAGCATTCTGTCTCGTGTGTGTCACTAGTTTGAGCACTGAGAGAGGCAAAGACTCCTCTGTTGGTCCTGTAATGCAGACAGCTGGCGCTGGCAGTGTCACTTTGTCAACATGTGAAAAAGTGTCTGTGGTGGGGCGGGGAAGGGGTTAGAGTGGAGCTCAGACAGGCCAAACAAGGTGTAGGCTGTCTTTTAAAATAATTTTTTTTTTTTATATAGATGTTTGCAAGTTTATTTGGAAGGAGGAATGGGTGCAGGCAGCACAAATTTAATTACAAAATTTTCAGAGCACCTAAGTACTGACCTGACCTTTCTTCTCAGCAGTCGTAACCAAGTCCAAGTCTACCACACAGTCATGACTTTTATTAATGCTAATGGTTCTATCTCTGACTCTCCTTATGTGACTGTGATTAGGAGTTGAGTTGATCATGATAGATGAATCATCATGGATGCATACCTTATTTATGCCTGACTGAGAAACATATTTATAGCATCGTATCTGACAGTGTTGTGCTGTGATGATAATTAGATGATGATGATGATGATGATGATGCTGATGTTGATGATGGTGGTGGTGGAAGTAGTGTAATGGCACTGAGTAGTCTGAGCCTCAGTGCTCTACTGCACCCTGCACTGTACAAAATGAGTGTCAGTGTGGAGTGTGTGGCGGGGCCGTCGGGGTAGCGGGTTGCTAGCAGGTTAGCAGCTAGTATTTGGCAGCAATTCTGATGCGGAGGTGAGAGTAGCCCCAGCATCACAGTGAAGATAAGTTGGATGACTATGTGGAGCCAGCCTGGAGCATACTCAGGGCTGTGGTACTGTAACTAGCCACTGACAGCAGACAGTTGAGCCCAGACTCAAAGACAAGTAAAAATTAGACTAGTCAGAAAGGAAACCAAACAGACTTGCTGCTTGTTTGTGCTACTGCTGCTGCTGCTCCTCACTACATCAATATATCATGGATCTCTCTCTACCTACTCGCTGCTGTCCCTGCAGGTCCTGACTGCCTCCAGGGCAACATTTTATTTTATTGTTTTTAAACCAGGAGAGACACACTAGGCTGAAGCTTGTTTACAGGTGCAACCTGGGAGCACAAGGAAGTTAAGTGACTTGCTCAGGGTCACACAGTATGCAAGTGAGGGCTGTGGGATTCAAACCCAGGTCTCCAGGTTTGCAGCTCAGAGCCTTAAACCACTGCACTATACTGCCTCCCACAGTACAGCGCAGTGCCCCACATAGATGGTGTTCATGCCATAAACGCATGAGGCCTGCAGGCAGTCAACAAGGCAGCAGTCAGCCAGGCCCAGCCAAGAGCAGTGGATATGATACACAGTCATCAATATGCATCATAGTGATGATGCACATGGGTGGTGGGTTGTGCACTGGAGCATGCAATGCAGGCTGCATGGGTGTGGGGCTGGGGCTGACTGGTGGGCCAGGGATTGGAACAAGGACACACACAGCATAGTAATAAACACTGTGCAATACATTATCACTCAGCTGAGCAGCCCACTTTATTATTTTTTTATTATTTGTTTTAAATTAAAAGGGCTGGGTCGGGGTGGGTTGCAGTCACAGACTCAGATGATCCATTGTCTGATCATGCTGATGCATGCACAGGACAGAACAGCCCATGTGTTGCCATGGGGTGGTGACTCATGGTTAAGGCTGTATTTTTTTACGGGCGTCTCAGAATTCATGATTTCTGTGAGATTAAGCCCTTACTGTGAAAATGGCAGTTCACCCTGAAAGTCCCAGCATTATACCCCCAGTAGTGTAAATATGTAGCAGAGAGCTCCCAGACATGCTCTCTGACTTGCTCTCGTGCTGTGGAAACACCCGTTAACACCAGAGACCACCTGATAATAATAATAGAATCAGCCTTATTAGTCTCAATTCATCTCGGTCCCTGCCATATGAATTCTCAGTCCCCTGGGTACACATCCAATATCTAGATAACGTTGCACCGTTACTTGCTGCCAAACAACTTACTTGTAAGCAGTCTTACAATTGCTGCCTCATTGACTGCATTAGCTTCTCGTACTGCAGGACGGGCATTAACTGAAGGTGCAAGACCAGGTTTAATAAAGAGCAGGTCCATGAAAAAGGTACCTTGTGTAGGAGCCGATGGGGGGTAGATACAGGTTCCATTCTGATGCTGTATTCACTTCTCCATCGACTTGAGATTCCAGTGCCTACGACGAGCAAGCCTAAAGCAAGCCACAAACAGGTAGAGCAAAGACAACTCACAGTTTGCAGGCTAGCAGACAGAGAGTGAAAACTGAGCAACTCGTAGCACTGGAACAAAAATGAAATGATCAGATACATTTACAATGATTTTAACCGGTGCCATGAAATAACTGTTTTTTTCCCATGCCAGTGCCATGAAATTGTCCCTATTTTTTGCTGTAAAAAAATTGCAGTCCTACTTATGGTTATTTGTGTGAAGTCAATGGCCGGGGCAGGGTGGGGTCAGCCAGGGACCAGTGTTAAGGTTACCATGAAGCCAAATCAAGCGCAAGCACAGCAACAGGGGTGGGGCAGTGAGCGCTGAGGGTAGATAAATCCCCAGGCACAAATGATATTAAATCAAGGGTGCTGAGGGAGCTGGCGGAGGAGCTTGCAGATCTCTTGGCTGACCTGTTCAATAGTTTACTAGAGTTGGGCATGGTACCATAGGACTAGAGAACAGCACATGTCATGCCCCTCCATAAGAGTGGTCCCAAAGACAACCCAGGGAACTACAGACTGGTCAGCCTGGCCTCAGTCATGTGCAAGCTCATGGAGATCACACTTAAAGAAAGGTTAATAGTGTATCTGGAGGAGAATGGTCTCAGGATGAAAAGCAGAATTGGTTTATGGAGGCAATCATGTCAAACAAATCTGATTGACTTTTGACTGGCTCATTAAAACAGTGGACAGGGACCATGCATTGGATATCCTTTAACTGGACTTCATCAAGACCTTTGATTCTGTACCCCACAAGAGGTTTATCAGGAAGTTGGCAGATCTATGGGTTAGTGAGAAGTTGACCAGGTGGGTGGAAAACTGGCTGAGGGACAGAACACAGAGTGTGGTGGTGGGAGGTGAGCTCCAGCACCAGGAAGTTAACCAGTAGGGTCCTACAGGGCTCAGTGCTCAGACTGGTGCTATTCAATGTCTTCATCAGCAACACTGGGGATGGCTTTAAGGTCAAAATTTGCCTATTCGTGGATGACACAAAACTCTGTGGGAGGATTGACACAACAGAAGGGATACAAGACCTAAAGGAGGATATGGAAAAGCTAGAAAAGTGGTCCAGGATTGGCAACTTGACTTCAATGCAAAGAAATGCAAATTGAACTCCTAGGTGGTGTTATTCCAATAGATACTACCTCTGCCTGCCTTCCTAACAACAGGTTGAGGGCCTGGGTTCAAAACTGTCAAGTACCAGGTGTCTCTACTCTCATTAAACACGCTTAGTTTGGTGCCTCCACCCAGAGTATGGTTTGTTTGGGTATCTATTTATACTACTGCAGCCCTCTGGGAAGCTATCACCACCCACAACCCCACCTAGTAACCGATTACCTAGAGATTGACAATGACCATTAACAGTATTCACTAGATAGTTTGCAATAGGCATTAACAATATGCTCCAAGTTGTGCAACTTACCAGCAGGGTCTCTGGTCCTGGTGTGTGCCCTGCAACCCCCTGTAAAGACAGTTTGGCAATACAGCATGCACTTTAACACATTTAATACAGATCCTATCACTTTAAGCCAAGACATAATATGCTCACAAGCTAGGTTTAAAGTAACACAGCAAATCAGGTTTATTAAAGGGATGTGAACAGGGAGTGGGGAGCATTCCTGAGCAAATGATTACTGTTCTGGAAAACCAGCTTACTAAACACAGTTAATTTAGTCCTTTGCTACTGGTACCCAGGATCTATGCTGGTTGGCCAAAATCGGTGCCTGGGTTGCAACTGTTGTTGGGGTCTCGGAGAGAAAATCAATCACATTAACTGTAGAAAGCAAATTAAATTAGTTGTATCCATGGCCAGTTGGCCTAGTCTATAGGAAACCCTTCAAATTGAGCTGAGAACAATTAGATGATACCATAAGAAAATTAAGATGCCTGTTGCAGGGAGCTACCCTGGATTTACTCACTGTACCTATCAATTTAGGATGCCCTAGTGCAAGGAAAACTTGATGCTGGAAGCTGTTGCACATGGGGAAACTGGGCTGGCACAACTCACCTCCACTTCACGGCCTTTCCTGTAGGTGGCCACATCTGCCACGACTGGTTGCATGGGGTTGGATCCCAAAGCTGGTCTCTAGCTGGTAAAACTGTAGCTGGCACAAGAACAGATGGCATGGGCCAGGATGGACATGGGCCCAAGTTCAACAGAGTGTCTCTGGCAAAGTTCAGTTCATCTCCTGGAGACCGATCCATGACGATCGGGTTGACAATTTTGTGTAACCAATCAACAGTGACCCATTTATGTCAACCACAATTCCAATTGGCACAAAGAGATCTTCACTGGAGGTTTGTTTTTCTTCAGGGGCTTTGCCCCGATCTCCCATGGGGGCTCTGCACCACATCCCCTGTAACTATAATAATCAACTTCAAGTCGGAATTGATTTGGGAGGGGTGTGCAAGACCCTAGAATGCAGTGCCGGAGGCCCACGCAGACATTACAGTGACCTGGCACTGTAATGTCAGTCGTGGTAAACGTGTCAACCTAGAGACGGCATATCCTGGATACCACTCCAGTTGGTGAACAGTTTGGTCACTGGTAAAGGTGGGCTCCTCTCTGGCAATCAGGAGTCCCTGGACGGTAGGCTTTGACCCATAATAAGCATTCAGCACATTTATTTTTAGAAACATCAAACTCTCCAGTTCCTCTTTCGGCTCCTGGCCAGTTCGCAATGTCAGCCGCTTTGCTGAGCAAACCTCTTGATTCATAGAAAGGCTGTTCCTAATGACTGATACCCCTTTTGGGACTGTCCGATGCACACCAGAGAAAATTAGGCCTCTCCCAGCCTGATCCCCACAGGGCATACACGCTCTTTTTCCCACAGAGTCTCAGGATGAACCGCCACACAAAGCTCCTCTCAGTTCAAAAGCTCGAGCTGCACTTCTCACTGTTTTATACTATTCCTGACTCATCCATCTTTCCAGCTATTAGGCAGTCTGATGCTGAAAATAGTAATAGGGAGGCAAGTCAGGCCTTTTCCCAGTCAGTTCTCTTCAGCTCTTTCCGGAGCTGCTTACTCTCCACTCTACTAACAACTGAACTCTTTTTTTCTATCAGTTCTCAGACTAGTCCAGTTTCTCTAGATTCCGGTTGGCTAGGGAGCTGTTAATCACAGTTCTGGTGCTCCCATTTGTCAGTTAAAACTACAAAAACTACAGCTTTTTCCCATGAGGCATCTGAGTTGGGACCCTCGACGCCCTGTGCCCTAATTGGTCCAAGCAGGAAGTCTCAGTCCAAAACAAGGTGACTTCCATTGGAAAATGCATGCTGCAATAAAGGCAGGTTAAACAACAATCTATATCTTAAAGACAACTATAAATTAGAAGAAAATAACTGCAGTACTATGTAGAGCTCCCTTTGCTCTATTAGCGACAGCAGAGTGGGCCAAATTGGGGTGATGCCTGGCTGGTCACGAGCTTTGAAACACTTAGACCCAGCCCAGGCAATCTACAGCATTTACACTGACTGTGGCACTTGAAGTGACAGGCGTGGAGACACATCATGGCACTCTCATGCAGATCAATAGGAGGACACCAACCATTATGATTCACCATCTCTGCAGGACATCTGCCTGGCAATGGGCATTACTTGAGCCTCCAGGGGTTACTTAAGGTACGCCTGATTTGGGGTTACAGTTATGCACACTGGAAGCCATAAACCTGAAGACAGAGTACAGCATGGGTGGGGTCTGGGTATCTGCATTAGAGGAGGAGAAGGACCTGGGAGTGATGATCACTAGTGACCTGAAACACTCCTGCATATGATAGGGCAAAACATACAGTGATACATGCCGGTGGAAAATTTGGATTATGTGTCAGAATAAACCTCAAGAGATTCTGCATGTGGGAGCCTGTGGCCTGCCCTCCCCCCCTTTCTGTCTCTAGCCAAGAGCAGCCTATTTTTGGTTTGTTTGTTTGTTTGTTTTTATCATTCTTTTTATGTGCTGATATGATGCACACACACCATCAATATGCATCATAATGATGATGCACGTGGGTGGGTTGCTTGCACACTGTAGCCATGCAACACAGACAGCATGGGTGTGAGTCGGTGACTGACTTGGGGTGGGGTATCGGGACAGGGACACACACAGCCCAGTAACACACACACATACAGCACAACATATAATCACTCAGCTGAACAGCATGCTTTATTATTTCTTTTATTTATTTATTTATTTATTTATTTATTTTATTTTAAATTTGTTAATCGGGTGGGGTCACTGGACAAGCCCTTCTTTAGAACCGACCCAGACAAAAACATAGTATAAAATGCTAAGCATACAATATCACACTGAACAATGACAAAATCTCATGTAACAGTTACATACATCTAAAGACAATAAATATGTTTTAGGTTGACCTTTAAACATAGATAAAGAGGTAATTGATCTTAAAAGCAATGTTAACTCATTCCATAAAACTGGGGCAGCAGCTTCAAAACAGAGAAAACCATACTTATTCTTAACTGTGTTAGTCTCCAGTATTATACTCTTACTGTATGTCAAATTAACAGAGGATTCTCTGATCCCACTAAATCTAAAAGTGGTAATGAATCTTTCGGATATATAGCTTTATGGATCAAACAGCCCAAGGAGTATACAAATTTAGACTTTAAGGATAACCAGCCTAAGGAAGAATATAATGTACAGTGATGAGTCTTTGGAGGGATGACAAGTATAAAGCAACAAATATTGTTATATCACATTCAAAACATGATTCTCTGCCACACCCAGACGTTGGAACAGAGGGGCGCCATAGTCAAGGTGAGGCAGTAAAGTTCCATTGCAAAAGATCTTCAGGATTCCTGGATCAGGAATTGTTTAAATTTATAAAATAACCCCAATTTCTAATGTATGGTCCTACTAACGATCCCAACTTGTGTACGAAAAGTTAACTCTAGGTCAAGAAGGACACCTAAATATTTAAATTCATAGACCTGATCCAGTAATATATCAGAGCAGTCGTGAATGTGTAAACAGGGGTTCTCCTTCAATCAAAATGTAGTACCAAATACCATTGTTTTTGTCTTTTTCACATTCATAACCATTAAGTTTCTGGACAACCAAGAACACAATGAATGAAAATCTTTCTGTAAAGCACTGTTAATTAGATTTATATCTTGACTATGGAAATGAGTATTAAGCCATCAACATAAAAAGTTTATGGCTTTCACTTAAGATTGATGGGATTTGATTAATGTATAATGAAAACAACAGGGGGCCAAATATGGAACCCTGTGGTACACCACTCAAAATTCAGCATAAATTAGAAAACACTGACCCAATTGCAACACTTTGTAGTCTACCCTTCAAATAATCCCTGATCCAAGATACAACCTTATCTGATAAACCCAGTTTAAGAAGCTTCTGACATAGCAGGGGATGATCTATCAAATTAAAAGCCCTGGTCAGGTCCACAAACACTGCCCCCGTTAGGACACCCCTATCACATCCCTGCATGACAGCATTCGTGAACCCGACCAGAGCCGTGCCAGTCCCATGACCCCATCTAAAGCCATGCTGTTTGGTAAAAAAGGCTCCACCTGATTCAAGAAAATTAACAAGCTGGTTAGCAACTAGCTTCTCAAGAATGTTACTTTGAGGGTTCAGTATTGATATAGAATGGTAATCCTCAGCCACGACAGCATTATGCTTTTTAGGCTGGAAAGACTCCAGTTATAAGGTACAGATTGTAGATGGAACAAAGTGGACCAGCAACATAAGGAGCAACCAGTTTAATAAATCTCTCATCCAGGCTCTTCCCACAGTCACTAAATTTATTCGGTAACAAATTAAGTAACTTCAACAAATCAGTGGCAGTAACCCTATGAAAATAAAACAATGGGAAACATTGGTTTCTCTGAGCTTTCTCCTTCCCATCATCAAAGCAGGTTTCCATTTCAAGAGAACTTGACACATCAGAAAATTTATCATTTAGTAAATTAGCCATTTCAAACACATCCGTTACCTCCCTATCCAAGGACTGCAAGGAAGAAATAATCGCCCTTTCCTTAGGACTCACCAATGTGTTAATGATATCCCAGAAAACCTTGGGATCAGAGGATACCTCTTCCAGTTTATTTTTTAAATAATCAGTTTTAGCTTATTTTATCCTAAGACTCGCCAAATTGTAAGTAGACCTATAAGCTTCTAACAAAGTAGGAGTCAGGGTCTGTTTGTATGCTATCCAAGCAGCATTTCTCTGTTTGATCAAACTATTAAGATCCTTAGTAAACCATCTATTTCTGACACCTTACCCCCATAGTGTGCGTAATGGAAATAGTTGTTTCTGTATATCCATTAGCTGCTGACAAAAAAATCTTTAGCACAGTCCGACTGGCATAGCTTCTAAAAACAACCAGTCAGCATTCATTAACTCTTGCCTCAAGATTTCAGACTGTACCTTTGAAATTTCTAAATTGAATAATCCTGGACGGTATCCTAGGCCTTTTAAAATTTAGAATACCTAAAGTAGCATGGTGATCACTTACAGAATCATCCAAAACACCAGAATGAGATACTTTGTTAATCCTATTTGTGACTGCCCAGTCCAAAATGGTATTCTTCTCAGAAGATAAATTTTATCTTGCGGGTTCATTTATAAGTTGGAACAAGTTAAATGAATTCAAGAGATTCTCATAACCCTGATCCAGCTTAGTCCAATCTAAATTAATATCACCAAACAAAATAAAATCCCGATGTAACACAGAAGAAACTATGTCCAAAAAATCCTTTAACCAAGATATTCCACATGGGGGGGGGGGTTGTAAAGACAACCAATAACCATGTGTTTAAACCCTCCCAACAACAATCGTATTACAAGCCAGTCATTGGGCAACCCAGTATTCTGACTGGTGAACAATGTAGAAACTTCTAAATGTCTAAGTAATACACCACCACCACCCCTTCTCCCTTCTTTTTACCTTTTCAGTCTGCACGGATTATTTTATACCCAGAAAGCGAGCATGTGGCATCAGAAATGGAGGGCTTCAACCAAGATTCAGATATTACAACCATATCTGGTTTATAGGAAATTATAAGGGCCTTAATGTTTGCTAATTTAGGGAGCAAACTTTTTGCATTAACATGTAGAATTTTAAACCCATGAGCATCAAACCAAAAAGGTACAGTTTCCATATGGCTGTGATGCAGAGCTCTGTTTCCCCAGATTAGTTTCAATTTCACCTGATAGTGCTAACAATAACATAATAATCAAAGTTTTTCTACAAAATCAAATCTGTGTCAAGCCCCCTACACATAATGGTATAGAAAACCATGCAAGAATACATCCTATTACTCGTAGAGGTGCTATTTTTATGTATAACAAGCAAAATGCATCTATCCCCCCTCCCCCCGAACAAACAAAGCAGACATATCAAACTTAGTTTGATTGTACTCAGTATGATTTTATTTATTTATTTATTTCTTGAATTTTGTTGACCCGGTAAGCCCACTGGGCCTAGAAAGTCCCTTTTCAGGGCGACCGAGGGATACAGATGGTAAGCAACTGAAATTGAACCAGATTAAGCTGTTGGTGGTACTTTTAGTGAATGGGAGAAATTTGGCCAGGACACTGGGGAAATTCCACTACTCTTCAGTAGGGGGACTCTTTGGTCTCGATGATGGAGGTCTCAGTATGTGCTGGGACGGAGACGGAGCAGGTTGTGGAGGAGCTTCACTGTGCACAACATGATATTTGTTCTGATTCAGTTGATGTAAAACCTGACTGTGGGGAACCGGTCAGTGGAGTGAGAGACACGCTTGAGCTCTCTCAAGATTTGTCGCTAATTGACCCTGTGCTTTTGAATGTTCAACCGGCATGGCCAATAGTGGAACCAACAGTCTTAGCTGCGGGGTTTGCTACAGGTGAAATTCCCCCAGCTGCTTCCTGACAGGGGTGTGTGAATATTGCTGTGGCATCTGGGCTGCTTCCGGAAGAAAATGCAATGTGGAAGTCGGGAGACCAGGAGGTCTCTATGTCACAGATATTTTAACAGCAATTTGGTGTCGGGACTAAACAGGATGTTTTGGAGGTCGAATGGACAGCTTCAGCAGCGCTGGTATGTTCTGGATGGACACAGTCGACCATGGGTGTATGGATTCTGGATCGCTCATGGAATGAGACGGAGAATGGAGTTTTGTGCACAGCACACAGGCCTGCAACAAACTTACTGAGCTCAGTTCAGGTACTGAGTATCCCTGTCCAGGATACGTGTAACAAGACTATGAATGGCCAACAATCTAAGGACTGGGGGGATATTGTAGATAATGATTTAACTAGTCAGTCTATGGATGTTACTAAGCATGTGGGGGATTCTATATCTGTACTAGAAAAGGATGTTTCATTTTCAGGGAAAATTTTCAAGGCGTTTCCTGATACAGAGCCTTTGGGTAATCCTACACTGAATACTTCTGTGTCCCCTGCCTATGTGGAGGGACTACCTAGTAGTAGGGGAAATTGTAATGTTACTTTACCATGTAATGACTCTTTTCTAGAATCAACTCAGATAGGGTTCCACAACTACAGGGCTTCCAGCACGTATCCCATCTGGATTTCTGGTATCTGGCAGCATAAGCCATGTAATTTGCTTGTCTGAGTCCCAAGGATGCTGCCATGTACTGTTTCTTTGCCATAGCATCAATCTTCCTGGAGTCCTTTTCAGGACGATTAGAGGGGATATTTGCCTTGTCACAGGCTGCAGCCTGCACCACACCCACATGGCTGCATTGCTGTGTGAGAAATTCTATGTCAGAACCTGAAGTATACCTTCTGTCCATCCTTTTATCCACAAGAGGTATAGAATGAGGAGTTTTAAACTTTTACTGTCTGTTTCCTGAAAGATTTATGAAGGGGAATAGACAGTCTCTTAGATTCTGGAATATCCATCATTTCCACATAATCAGGCTCTTCCTGATCATCCACAGCTTCCTCCACAGGAAGCTGAAGAGTTTCAGCAACCTTCTTGTAAAAGATTAAATGAGCAGGGGACTCAGAAAGCCTGGGGGGGGACCCCTAAAGGTCTGTCTGGAGAGGTATCTGGCTCAATAGGAGCATCCAGATCCTCCAGACCATAATTACTCTCTTCATACTCTCCTTCCCCCCATGGTTCATAAAATTCCTCAAAATCATAATCCTGAACGATGGGACCTGGTAAACTGAATGTCTCCCAGATGAGGACGGTTCAGGAACCGGGGAAAGAGACTGGACAATTTGGATTGCTTTGGCTATCCCTTCAGCTGTTGGGGAAAGGACTTTTTCCACAGCAGCAGACTTTCTAGTCCTTTTTGCAGGAACTGGATCCTCAGAACCAGCTCTTCATTTGCCCGAGGAAGTATGGCCCTGGTCAGAGGGCACTCCCTCAGGTTCGGTTGGCACCAAACCGGGCCGGCCATCCGGGTCAGCGGACTTTTTGGCCTCTCTTTCCCTGAGCCTACTAACTCTCTTTTCAACAGCGGCAGCAGGGAAATTCTTGCAAATCTGGCAGTCTGAATCGAGGTGGTCAAACCCCAGGCAATAAACACAGGTGGTGTGAGGGTCAGCCTTGGCAAAGTCTTCCCCACAGACATCACAATGCTGAAACCCAGTGGGCCTGGTTTTTCTTTTGGGTTTCTCAGACATTATGCCAGCCTAACCAAAACTTGCCTGTTATGGCAATCCGCCAAACAAGACTCTCCTATCGGTTCCCAACCGTATCACCGGGCAGTGGAAAAAAAGCGTAATGAAATCCGTTTTTAGAACCGATAGGAACCGGAACCACTCTGAAAAGGACTAGCAATTGAAAAGCAACCTAACGGTTCAAACCGAACTGTTAAATGTTTTACAAGTTCCTATTACTTACGTTTACCACAGACAGAGCTTGAACCTAGCGGTTGCGGTTAAATTAAATAAATTTACTTTTTAAAACTGTTTTAAACCGCGAAAATGAACCGAGCAAAAGGAGAAATCTCCAGGGCGACTGTTCAGTGAGGCGGAGTAAAGAATCTGATGGTTTGGGTTTGAAAGCAAGCAGACAGAGCTTCCTTAACCGAGCTCGCGCTCAAGATTCCATGCTTTGCATGGAAGTTAACTATTTCACCTCCGGAGCAGTTCTAACCTGCGGTCATACTGCAATGGTCATAATGTAGCAAGACTCCATTAGAAGAAACAACATTACTAAGGTGAGTAATTTTTTCTTATGGACTGGGGGATGGAAGTTCCGTTTTAAGCTTTTCCAAGTTAATTCTGAAATTATGCATCTCCCCAACAGTTTCTTTCTTGGTAAGGATAGAGGAGTTTGTTTTTATGGGGGGCAGCCCTGAGTCTGCTACCAGTGTGGGGCTGGTACCCACTTGAGTAGTACCTGTGATTTATTGAAATGCAGTCTTTGCTGGGGGTTTGGTCATCCTAGTGTAAACTGTGACAACATTTATCAATGTAACTTATGTGATGAGAAGGGACACGCATATCATCAGTGTCCTTGGGCAAGTAGGAATAGGACAGCAGGTTGGATTCAGGAAAACTTGATGCAGAAGGTACAATACAAACAGGAACAGCAGCAGGAAGACTTTGCCCCTACTCCTACTCAGGAGCCTGCTCCATCTTCCCCTCAGGCAGCCGAAGCCTCCCCGGTTGTTCAACTGGAGGTGGATTTGAATTTAACTCGGGAAGAGATGGAAGTCCAGTTGCTCGAGGCTTAGGTCTCTTTACCTGAGTCTCAACAGCCGAATGCGTCACAGGATTCAGGTACCTCTCAAAGTAATGTGGAAGCTTCATCTCAGAACAGGAGGGTCACAAGAGTTAGGGCTCGGAAGTCACAAGTGGTTTATGATGTACCAACACATAATACCTATGATTTATTGCAAAGGGACGTTTCGGATGTAGATACAGAGGTTTCTTCTGATGTAGATGTTCTTAATGTTAGGCCTCCGACTACAGTTAAAAAGAAACAGGATAAGAAAAAGAAAGGAGGGAAAAAAATGCAAAAATATGGCCACACTGGATGATAGTGGGTAATTTTCTTTTGTATGGAACTGGCGTAGTTTCGGGTCTCTTCTCTGAATGTTTGTAGTTTTAAAAACTACAGAAAACAGACTGCCTTTTTTCATCATGAAGCTACATTGCAAACTGATATTTTCCTTTTACAGGAGACAAGACTTAAAACCATTTTTGAAACTAGGCAGGCCCAAAGGGGTTGGGTGTGGGGACCCTCCTATTGGACTTTTGGAGAAGAGACAGCGGATGGTATTGCAATATTGTTTAAATCTACTTTCTTTTCCATTTCTAGGATTATTGATCTTCTTCCAGATAGGGCTTTGATTATTGACTGTAGATTTCAGGATTTCTCATTTCGTATAGTGAATATTTATGCCCCACAGTCCAAAGCTGCCAGGATAGACTTAATTTGATTTAGCCCTTTCTCTGTACACGAAAACATATAATTTAGGGAGGGGATTTGAACTGCAGTTTAGATATTACCTGCAGGACGGCAATAGGTAAAAAGGTATATTGTGATTCCTTAGTGTTAAGGAATCTGATTCAAGATGTGGCTTTAGCAGATGTTTCTAGGTCTTTAAGATCTGATGCGCGAGACATTATCATAGACATGTCTATAATACAAGGATAGACTATTTTTTCCTCTAAATATTGTAGTCCGGTTCAGGTTTTTGTATGTCCAAATGAATTCTTGGATCATCATATTCTGACAGGGCAGGTATTTAGTTTAGGGTCTGCTCCACCTATATTTTTTCTCAGGAGTCATTGTGTAGACTTAATAGTTCTCTTCTTCAACAAACTATTTTGTTACAACAGGTGAGATCCATTTTACAAGCCAGAATGTCAGTACTTTGTTTATATGATTCTGTCTGGGCATGGTGGCAGGATACAAACTGATTTAAAAGCGTTATTTCTGAGTATGGAAACAACAAGTTTGAGATAGGTATATACAATATCTCAGATACAGGGACCAATTATATAGACTTTTGTCTTTACCGGCCTCCTCACTTGTACATTATAAGGTGCAGATAGCAGAATTAAAAAAATGTATGTTTGCCAATCAATATGACAGGGCACACTCTCTAAAAATGGAAATGCAGTTCGGTACATCCCATTCTCCTTCAGCGGACCCCTTTATGGCATGTAAAGCAAGGTTGCAAGCTACTACGATGTTGGGTCTTTACCATACTGATGGTTCCTTAGATAGGTCAGTTACTGGTATGCAAACTATTGCCCAAACTCATTTACGACTAGAATTAGGTACTGCCCCTGTTTTAGACATGCCTTTGGCAGCCGTCTTTTCTGGCCTCTGATTTAGTGCTCCCAATCACAAAGGAAGAGGTAGCTATAGCTATTGCATAGCTTAAATTAGGGGCTGTCCCAGGTTGAGGTGGGCTTACACATGAATTTTATAAAACATTTTCTGAGGATTTGACTGAAGTCCTGCTACAGTCTTCAATGTTCTTCTGAATGTAGAAGATGGTGGTCAGAATTTTGGGACTGCAGTTTTGACGTATATTTATAAAAAAGGGTGATAGGTTTTCTTTAGATAGCTGGAGACCTCTTAATCTCCTCAACACTGATTCTAAGATTCTTTATTAAGATTCTCAGTGGTAGGTTTCAGAAGGCTGCTCAGGAGGTCATAGATGTGTCACAGACGTGTGCCATTCCTGGTAGAAACATACAGTATAATTTATTTTTATTAAGGAAATCTTTGAAGCTAAAGCTGCCCATAGGATCAAGGGTTTTGTTTTATCATTGGATCAGGCCAAAACCTTTGATAAAGTGCATCATAATTACCTATTTCAAGTTCTGAGTTATTATGGAATACCTCCTGTATTTCTCAAATGGCTTATGCATTTATGTACTTTTGCTGGTTTTAGACCTCAAATAAATGGTTGTTTGGGAGACTTTATCCCTCAACATAAGGGCATTAGACAAGGCTGTCCTTTTGAGCCCATTGTTATATACAATCGCTCTAGATCCAATCATTAGGCAGATTAAGTGGGACACCCAGATTATTGGTTTGGCCCCATATCCTAATTTGTGTCCAGAAAAGATATCTGCTTATGCAGATGATGTGGTTTTATTCATTCAGAATAAAACTGCAGGAGATAGGGCAGTGCAGATTTTTCATAGATTTTCTGCTGTATCAGGGAGTACTTGGAACATACAAAAAAGTGTTTCTATCCCTTTAGATGATGATTCTGTTCAGATATCAGAGGTTGGTGGTATACTGACAACCACTGACCCACAAAAAATTCTGGGGGTGTGGTTTAATATGGCAGATGGAACTACTTTTATTTGGGAGAAAAGATTGCTTATCTGTGAAAATAAAGTTCGGGTTTGGAAAACATGGAAATTTGGGAAGAGGAAAAGGGTCATGATTGTGAAGAAATGTTTGCTTCCTATATTTTTATATTTAAGTTACATATATGCCCCCCATACACTTGGAGACATGACTTTTAAGTGCTTTTTTTCAAATTGTATGGGAGTAGACTTAACCCTATTAAAGAAGAAATCACCTATTTACCTGTCAAGAGAGGTGGTATTGGAATGATTAATCCCATATCTTTCTTTCACTCTATCTTTCTCTATCACATATTGTACTGTGGGAGAAATAATGCTTGTACTCAATGTGATTTTTGGGTGGGTCATTCTATGAAGGAGGTTATAGAAAATTGGGAAACATTGACCCCCAAACTTACGCGGAATTTACAAATACCTTCATATGCGATAGATTTTTTTAAGAAACTGCGGCAATGGAAACTGCAGAAAACATCGGTTATTTCTCTTAATAGGAAGCAGTTGTACCAGAAAATTGTTAGTCTTATGGAGCCTTCACTTCTATTTCCAGAATGCCCTCCGTCAAAAATGAA
Organism: Neoceratodus forsteri; assembly: GCA_016271365.2. NCBI lineage: Eukaryota > Metazoa > Chordata > Ceratodontiformes > Ceratodontidae > Neoceratodus > Neoceratodus forsteri. Next base: position 665,372,554 of record CM057458.1, read on the forward strand.
TTTTGCTTTACAGAATTTTCTTGACAAGCGAATTCTGCATCATATGTGGGATATTACATGGTTATGTTGTCATGGCAGAGTAAATGTACATGGGAATTCAAAACATAAATCTTTTCAAGAGAGATTTTGTCCTAAACAAACTTGTATACAAATTGAGGAAACCATGCAACATTTCTTTTTTGACTGTGCAGATTCTCACTTATTGTGGAAAACCTTAGCCTTTAAATGGCAATGGCCATTGTTAAGTACAATTACTTATCAGACATTGATATTGGAGATTTTCTGGCATATGAGTAAATTTCATAGGAGTACTTACAGGTTATTTTGCTATTTGTAAATATTTTTTATGGCAAGCCAGATGTCAGTATGTTCTACAACAACTTCATTCCCTCCTCAAAGTATAATACTACAAATTGAAACAGCTATATCTAGGATTATGGAATTAGAACGACAGCTATCAAAGATTAAGTTTCAACTACTGTGGAGACTCATTTCTTTTCTTCGATAAGATATTATCTACCTGGAGTTCCTTTAGATGATTGCATACTTTATGAGTGCTTGGATTTATTGTACTATTTATTGCTTGTATGTTTTTTTCCCTTTTTCAGTGTTACATATTATGATTTCTTTGTATATCGATTTCTGCCTATATTTTGATGTTATTTCTTGTACATGATGTTGTGTATCATTCTTTTTAATAAAATTCCCTACTCTTTTTCGATAAGTGCCATGGGATCTTTAGCATGCACCTGAACTACCACCAATCCAGGCAGATGGGACCTTGGTTTAACATCTCATCTGAAAGATGGCACCTCAGAAGTGCAGCACCCCCCACCTCATGCTGCACTACAGTGTCAGTACTGGGATATTAACCCAAGTGTCAGATGTGGGAACTGAACCCACAGCCCTCTGATCTCCCGGCCTCAGAGGTGAGTGTGCTACCTACTGAGCCACTGACACTGCTATCACCTTGAAAATTCACCAGTAAACATCCCATATTGCATAAAACACATAAACCACCCAGCATAATTACCCACACCCACATACTACTTTTTTACAAGCATCCCTGCTTCCCTTTAAGTACAACTACCTAAAACAAATACAGCAACCGTTCCTGCCCACGTACTCCATGTCCTACTTGGACTCCCTCTGACTCCAGTGCACTTTGCCAAACTTCACCGCTGGAGCCACTGAAGCCACCACTTAAACTACCCCGCATTTAGCAGGCGTCAGATTTTAAGCCCCGGGACCCCACCGACTGGGCTGCCACCACCAATCAGGGAGAGAGGGCTCGGCACAGCTGCAGAGTGTAGAGTGCAACAAGGAGTGTGCAGTTTTAAGTTAATAGGGGCTGGGTTAGGGGTGGATTGCAGTCACAGACTCAGATGATTCACTGTTGGATCATACTGATGCATGCACAGCACAGTACAGCATGTGTGTGACCATGGGGTAGTGAATCCCGGTCATTTGTGTGAGGTCAATGTTCACGGTAGGGTAGGGTCAGGCAGGGACCAGCATTAAAGTTACTATGAAGCCACATCAAGCACAAGCACTGCAACATGGGGAGGGCAGTGTAGTACCTAGTAGTAGTAGACAGTTATGAGTGGTTCTGCTACTCACCATGTCACCCTCCTCTAGCACCATATTATATATCATGTAGTGGAGGGGAGGAGAGCGCTTTTGCAAACTGCATGCATAGGGCACGGATGGCATGATGCCTTCCTTGTTCGATGCTCCTCCTCCATGTAGTTTTTTTTTTCCACAGAATGTTGGATGCAGCTTGATGTTCCTTGGGCATACCACACTGTGTCAAAGAACTGTCTGTAGTGCAGCAGTAGAGCAGACAGTGTTAAGCCAACATGCACCAGGTAATTAATTATTTTTACTTTAATCTGGTGCTCTGCCTGGGACTAACACTACACTGTAAATTAACTTTTTTTCAACTTGTGTTGCTGTGTATGTCACTGGCAAATATATTTTGTGTTATTTAATTTATTATGCACTGCACTGTGACAGGGTCCAGGGTTCTGTGCTGATCACAAGTTCAGTGTAAAAGAACTATAGTATATGGTTAAGCCTTATTGTGGCTAGAATTCAAATCCTTTCAAAATGTTGTTGTAGGACAGTTCAAAGGTCAAAAAAGCTGTTGTACTATGTTCTGACATCACATCGATAGTACAACAACTTTTGAGCCTTTTCCTGCCACCTGATTGGCTCTCTCCACGTACTTTTACATCGACGTTCCACCAAGAAAATCAGCAAAAACATGGCGGCAACTTTTAGCAAGAACCGCTAACGAAAAGAGCCTTATACAGCTCCATGCCACAAAAGTTAACTTTTCTTATTTAGTTATTAAAAACTCACAACCAAAACCCAAAAAATAAATGCAGGACAGAGTGACTCAGCAAGCAGAAGCACCGAGAAGTGGGATCGGGGAGAAGCAGATGGGAGCGCGAGTAGCAACAGCTAAAGCAAAGAGACAAGCTGGTGAGTGGACGAGTGAGCCGTTAAGGAGAAAAAAAAACAGAAAGCCTCTTGTGTCCTGCACTTTGGAACCATATACTATATAAAATAGTATATGGACCTTCCTCTACAGACAAGACGGTGTTTCCATCTGAGGTTGAGATGACATGGGACCTCTCGAGCTTTGCTCTCGAGGTCCCTGTGATGTCATCTCAACCCCTCGATGGAAACATAGCCTTGTTGTGTATGGTTGTCCATACACAATTCTATATATAGTGTATAGTAGAGTGTTGTTCTGCATAGAATTCCATCCCTTTCAAAATGCTGTTGTACCACAGTTCCAAAGGTCATGGAATGTGATTCTGTCCTACTGTGGTAGAACAGCATTCTAGAACCTCTAGATACAGCATGAATCAATCTCATTTTGAAAGCAAAAGAACCAATGCACATATATTTAACACAGTACTATACACTATAAAAATACAGGGTGAGCAACTCTATGCACAACCGTGTGTTCTACCTCAGGGTTCAGATTCCCATGGACCTCATGAGCTCGCTCTCAAGGTCAGAGGGAATCAGAATCCTCTGTGGCAGAACACACAGGTTCTGCATATAGTTGCCCATCCAGTACTCTCTCTCTATAATACTAATAGTCTTCTGCCCCCTTGGGGTGTGTGCTGCTTCAACCTGTTTGGCATGTGTATATGCCATGGAGTGGTCATTGATTAGTGCCTCAGTCCAGGCCCCTATCAAGTATTGTGTGGTTTTGGCAGACTGATGGCTGTACTGTACTGGACCTGTTGTGAAGCTGACTGTCGACACAATTAAACTGACAGTGAGCCATAAGCCACATGTGCACGCTGCGTTGCACTACAGAGCAGAGGCTGGATACGTAAACTCTCACATTTCATTCCATCCAGGCAATTCATGGTGTTAAAATGTTCTGTTTTGAGTGTTGTTTGTAATCTATTTTGACTGCCTCTTGTTTTGTTGTGTTTTTTGATTCCTCTCTTTCTTTGTTTTGTTCAATATATAGACAGAGCAATAGGCGCTGCACCAGCACAGCAGAACTGGCTCCGAAGGGACATACAGCCAATTTGCCTTGTTAGGCTGGAGGAGGAGGAGGAGGAGAACAATGAGTCAACCCTGAAGTCACAAGAAGAGAGAGAGAGAGAGAGACTGTGTGTCTATTGCACATCTTCACAACAACAATTTTGCAAGTACAGCAACCCCTACCCAGCCAATATAAAAAAATTGATGATGTTGGGACAACTCGTGGTTGATTGTGGTGCTGCTACCTGAGAGGATCCAATCACTTGTGATGCGGTTCACCTTCTTCTTCATCAGGTTCCTCCTGTTCATGACCGCCACCTGAGGCTATGGACTACCCACTATAGGTAGGTGAAGGACTTGCTGGCAGCTGCCAGTAAGTCATTCTCACCAAAAGAGTAAAAGACTGTAATCTCTAAGACTTAAACTAATATTTTGTGAAGCATCCATGATACATCCAGATGTAGCACCTCATCCATCCACCATCATCTCCCAGATGCAACCACTGACTATACTTTCTTGTTGTTTGTGTGTGCACAAGTGCACTGGGTGTGTCATGTGCCCATGATCACTGTCTGTATGCTTATAATCACATTGGGTTTCACTAAGTTTTAAGTTATTGGGTTTAGACAGGGCAAGTTAGGTCATGGTATCCATCCATGGACAGCATCAGGTGCAGCCTGTGTTAAGGCAGATTTTCCATTTCGGTCAAAACATTTTTTTCACAAATATTTTATTGTGTTTCCATAGCAAAACATGCTTTATGCACCTAGAAGAATGCATGCATTGTGAGCCATACAGAGCACTGTAGTGGCTGAGGCTACAGGAAAGCAGAAACTTGCATCTCTTGACCATTATATTTAAATTACAGAAGAGAGAACTGCCCAGCTACATCCTAGATTTGTTCAGGATCAGAGCTGCCAAAGAGAGTCTGAGATTTGCGCAGGGGTTGGAATATGTTGTTCCAAAATTTAATCTGGGAGTAGGGAGGTCTTCAATTTCTTACAGTTTTATGGATCTCTATCCCTATTTGCCTCAAGGGGGTAAACTCAATTATCCATTTGGGCTTTTTAACAGGGCTGCTGTATCCTTGCATTGCTGTTCAGAAGGAATAACTTGATTGGATAATCTTTTATGCACTAAGCTCCGTGATTGTATCAATTATTTGATTAATCTTTTATTGTATAATCATATGTGTTTATACGTTTAATTTATACGTTATATGTATTGTACAAGTAACTATGAGACAACGAAAAGGAGACCTCATTGAAAATGAGCTATGCTCAAAGGAGTTCTATCATCCCTGTTCATAGTTTTATGAATAAAAATTACTACCACTACATGCATACATGTGTAGAAAAAAATCATAAATTGTATGGCTAAAATTAATTTTGAACACTATAAGTAGTAAACATAAATAACAATAAAAATGTACAATTAACTAACAGATAGTGCTAGTCACTGAATTAGTCTTGGTAATACATTCAGTTAGTGTGACTGCAGTGTGTTTACTTTCTCTTATTGTTCAGCCATAGGGACTGATGTTAGTCTGGGTTGTCATTATAGGTAGTGTGCTGACGCCTGTCAAGAAATTCCTCGAATGCTAGCCATCTATTTTCATATATGTCTAACCTGCCCTTGGCACTACAAATAAGTTTCTCCAGACTGGCACATTCTGCAAGCTGTCTTAGTCATATTGAACAATGTGGAGCTTCTTCACTTTCCAGTCACTCAGAATGCCAAGCTTGGCACACATTATGAAATGCACTGAAAACGTAAATTTTCACTGTCAAAGTAATGTTCATTATTTTCACTGAAGTAGTAATGTATGCTAAAAGAAATTTGTGCTAATTAGCACTTTTTCCATTATAGGGAAAGTGGTGCCAATGACTTAACACTAAATTCAATTTGCATGATTATGGTTACATTTTTGTTTGCATCAAAATTACTTTGTGTGAAAATAATTAGTTTTACAGTATATAAATCTTCCTAGTCCCTCTTTTATGATGCTGAGCTTCTCTAAATCCTCCAGTAGTACCATGGGGGTCTCCAGCTTTGCAAACAGAGTCCCTGCAAAATACCAGGAAGTCCACGGGAAATGATGCTGTGGTCAACTTGTTGCCACACAGATGGTTGTGCACTAATCCAGTTAACACTCTGTTTCAGAGACTGTTGCAACTTCTAAATTATAATCATTCCAAACATTTATCACAAATTCAATTAGAACTACATCCTCAGTGTTTTACCTTAATAATAGCAGGCTTCTTCAGGAGGTGGCCTTTGAACCTAATAATAAATATAGAATACTAATTGAACAGCTGCCTTAAAAATATACATTTTAAAATTGCAACTGTGTCTGTTACCTACAGGTAGTATTCTCTTTATACATTTATTGCAATTTCACAACTGAATCAACAAATTCATTTAACAAATAACCTAGGAACAATATTGGAAATCAATATTTAAAGACCCTTGATTTAATCAGCGATATTATGGATTTTCAAAAAGTATTCCTTCACTAGACACCCATCAAAATGCTGAAAACATTCTTAAAGGGACCAAAGACCTGTATGACATTTTATAACATTGCATATTTAATCAATTCTTTTCTTACTGCCCTGGAGACTTTACAACATATTGTAGGCTTCAACTGCAGTCAAATTGACCTGCTCAGTTAAAAGTGAAAATACTTGATTTCATTATACTACACCATGACTCATATTGATTTCAAATAAATGAACTTCTTATGACATATATGATATGTGTATGAAGTAGCCAAACCTTAAAATGTATTTTATTTTCTATTATGGCCCCTCTGGCGTTATTTCGATTGAGGCTCACATGCAATTTATCAAACTAGCTCATAGGCAAAACTATTCTAATAATACCAGGTAAGCCAAAAATATATTCTTATTACTGTTATAACCACTATTTTCACATTGCAAATTAATCTTCCAAATAAATATTCATTATAGCCAAAACGTTTGACTAACTGGACTCCATATAAGTGAATGAATCTTCTAATGCCAATTAAACAAACTACAATTATATACTCACTACTAGCAGTTAAAAAAATTAAATATGCCTAGCATCTGAATAGGCAGAAGAGGAGCCGCAGACAGTCACTGTGCCACTGTCATCACCATTTCGGCGATCACTATGTTTTCTCAGTTGCTCTTTGTGGCCGTGCTATTGTCCGTTCACTGTTTCTGACCTCTTAGTTTTTTCGTCGCTATTATCACATAGACCCATATAGAAAGTATTCTCCACTTTTTTAACAGCTCTTTGGTATTCTGCAAAAGGGTACATAGGTAGCTGTATATAATCCTGTCATAGTTTTAGTTATAGTGACACCCAGATATTTGAATCACATGTCTGACCATTAAAATAGGTGGATATCTTGTACATACATTTACAGAGAGCATTTGATAGATTTTGTCACGTTTGCCTTGCATACTGTTTTAACTCCAAAGGCAGTAATGACTTTCATTAAGGCAATAATGACTTATTTGGGTGTGTGACATTAACAAATGATCAGAATATAATGCTACATGGATTTTCAACTGACCTATGCCTATCCCTATTCCCTGTTATTCAGGGGCACCTTTTGATCATTACAGCCAGAAACTCTATAGCCATATTAAACAACAATGTGGATGGGGGCACTGCCTCATCCCCTGCTCAGGCGATGGTTCAAATACTCATGCATTAGTTTGGAGATTGGCTGTTACATAGAAGCTATTAGAATTTGATGGCAGATAAGGACCACTTGACCCACCTGATCTGCCCATTTCCCTACCTAATGGATAAGCTGCAGATCCTAGTTAACCAACAGCCTACTTCCTCCTACCCACCACTAGAATTGCCTTATGTCTGTCCCACACATTCTTGAATTCCCCCCAATGTTTTTGACTCCATAACCTCCTCAGAAAGGTCATTCCTTGTATCCACAACCCTCTCCATGAAAAAAAGTTCCTCACATTACCTCTGAGCCATCCCCCCCTATCTTCAAATTGTGCCCCCTTGTTCTTGCACATCTCTTTTTCCAAAAGATGCTACCCTCTTGGACTTTGATTCCTTTGAGGTACTTGAAAGTTTCTATAAAGTCTCCTCTCTCCCTCCTTTCCTCGAAGGTATACATATTAAGCTGTTGAGTGCTGATATATTGCTTGTACTAGACCAACATACTTTTGCCCAAATCCCATACTGCACATGGTGCACTAAAGGTGGTCCCACTCAATCTGATCAAAGGCTTTCTCAACATTAAGTGAGACCACCACTGGGCAATCTGAGGACTCCACCTTGCCCCTTGCTGTAACTTGTAATAGAGATCTTAGATTCATATGGGCCACACTGTTCATCCAAAATCCTGCCTGATCTGTGGAAATTGGTACATAGATACATAGATACATAGACAGTGTGTGAGATGAGAGCCTACTGTGCCCACCAGTCTGCCCATTTGAGCTTGTAAGTTCAGTTTATGTTTTCCTAGAAGTCTGTTGCCCCTTACCCCTGACCTCCAGAATTCCTTTTATGTCTATCCCATGCATTCTTAAATCCCATGATTGTTTCAGCCCCCACCACTTCCTCTGGCAGGGTGTTCCACTTGTCCACCACCCGCTCTGTGAAGAAATTCTTCCTCATGTTTCCTCTGAATCATCCTCCTCCAACTTCATCCCATGCCCTCTAGTCCTGGAACATCTTTTCACTTAAAATAGTGTATTCCTGCACCCTGTCCCTCCCTGTGAGATACTTGTATGTCTCTATCATATCCCCTCTCTCCCTCCTCTCCTCTCCTCCAGGGAGTACATGTTGAGTTCCTTCAACCTGTCTTCATAGGACTTGTGATGCAATCCATGCACCATCTTTGTTGCCCTCCTCTGAACCTTCTCTACCCTGTCTATGTCCTTATGTAGGTATGGTCTCCAGAACTGTACACTGTACTCCAGGTAGGGCCTCACTAGTGTCTTGTATAGCGGAATTATGACCTCCCTTTTCCTGCTGGTGATGCCCCTGCCTATACATCCCAGCATCCTATTTGCTTTACCTGCTGCCTTGTCCACTGTTTCCCTACCTTGAGGTCATCAGAGATGATAACCCCAAGATCCCTTTCCTGCTTGGTGCATGCTATATCCTCACCCCCAACTGATATACTGTGCCAGGGTTTTGTGCCCCATATGCATTATCTTGCACTTCTTTGCATTGAATTTCAACTGCCAAACCCCTGACCATTCTTCAAGTTTCTGCAGGTCCTTCTCATTCTGTCTACACCCTCCGTGTGTCTACTCTATTACAGAGCTTTGTGTCATCAGTGAACAGTGAAATTCTGCCTTCTAGGTCCTGTACAATGTCACTGATGAAGATGTTGAATAGGACTGGTCCCAGCACTGATCTCTGTGGTGCCCGCTGGTCACTCTTCCCTCTGTGGAGTGACAGCCATTCCACCACTCTCTGTGTCCTGCCACCCAGCCAGTTACCTACCCACCACACTACTGTCCTGCCCACACCCATATTCCCAGTTTGTGTAATAGTCTCTATGTGGCACAGTGTCAAAGGCCTGGCTGAAGTCCAGATAGGCCATGTCCACTGCCCTCCCGATCCACTTCCTAGTCACCCAGTCAAAAATTCAATGAGGTTGGTCTGACATGACCTCCCCTGGTGAAACCATGCTGCCTTGGGTCCTGTAGTCCATTGACAACCAGATGTTCCACCAATCTCTCCTTCAGTAGTGCTTCCATGATCTTCCCCACTACCGAGGTGAGGCTGACTGGTCTGTAGTTCCCTGCTTTCTCTTTGTTCCCGCTTTTGTATAAGGGGACTACATCTGCTGTCCTCCAGTCTTTGGGTACCTCCCCTGTTTCCAGTGATTGGCTAAACAGGATAGCCAGAGGTTCAGCCACCACCTCTCTTAGTTCTTTAAGGACCCTGGGGTGCACCCCATCTGGCCCCATTGCTTTATCAACTCTTATTACTTCCAGTTCCTTCAGGACCCTTTCTCGTGTAAAGGGACTTGTGTCCATTTCTGCACCATTCTCACCCCTTGTACTCCCTTCAGACCCATTACCCTCCTCTTCCTCAGTAAAGACTGATCAGAAATACCTGTTCAATATGTCAGCTTTACTGCTGTCATCCTCCACTGACCCCATCCTCCCCTTCAGTCTCCCACTATCCCTCCTTTTGTCTTTCTTTTTCACTTATGTACCTGTAAAGGTTTTGTCCCCTACCCACTGATTTTGCAATGTGTTCTTCTGTCTGAGCTTTGGCTTCCCTACTGACCTCCTGCCTCCCTTTGCTTCTCCTGGTACTTCTCCATCCCCTTCTGCCTGTGTCTTTTTGTATTGCCTGAATGCAATCTTTTGGCTTTCACTTTCTTTTGCTACCTCTTTGGAAAACCATAATGGTCTCCTCTTCCTTTTCCTTTTGCTAACCTACTTAATGCATAATTCTGTTGTTCTTGTAATCCCATTTTAAATACTGCCCACTGTTCCTCAACCCCTGATTCCTGTCCCATTCCCTTAATGCCTCTCAAGTATCTCCCCATTTTCCCAAAGTCTGCCCCCTAAAATCCAGGATACGTGTTTTTGTGTGTTGGTTCTGCTCTTTCTGTGATTTCAAACCACAATGACTGGTGGTAGCTGTTCCCCAGGTGCTCCCCCACTGTTACCCCATCCACTGTCCCTGTTTGTAGCACAAGGTCCAGTATTGCCATCTGTCGAGTTGGTTCCATGACCAGTTGCTTGAGGAAGGCACCCTGAAGGGAGTCCAGGATAAATCTGCTCCTAGTTGATGCTGCTGCTGGGATGCTCCAGTCCACGTCTGGAATATTGAAGTCTCCAACCAGTACTACCTCACCCTTGTCTGCCATCCTTTGGATGGCTAGCATCAGCTCCCTATCTGTTTCTGAGGCAGCACTTTCTCTAGCCTACTTTCTAAAGGGAATGCAGCAGAGGGCTGTGGTTGGTGGGGTCATAGCAGAAGAAAGGGAGGTCACAAGTGGGGTACCACAGAGATCTCTCCTGGGTTTGGTCCTCTTCTCAGTAACACTGATGAGGGAATGCAGAGCAGGTTGTGTCTCTTTGCAGATGACACTAAGCTCTGTGGGAGGGTGGCTAGAGATGAGGGAATCAAGGAATGCAGGGTGACTTATAAAAGCTAGAGGGGTGGTCTAAGATTTGGCAGTTGAAACTCAATGCCATAAACAGCAAAAGTAATGCATCTAGGGAATAAGAACCCAGGACAGATTACTGGATAGGTGGGGTGAGAGTTAACACTATGGCTAAGGAACGGGACCTTGGAGTTATCAAAATGACACCATCAAACAACTGTGTCAGTGCAATAAGGCATATAGCAATGCAAGTTGGATGCTTGGATGCATTGGGAGGGGTATTGATAGCAGAAGGGTAGAGGTTATGCTTCCACTATACAGATCTGTAGTGACGCTACACCTGGAGTACTGTGCCCTGTTCTGGAGCCCTCACTTCAGGAAGGATAGTGATAAGGTGGAGAAAGTGCAGCACAGAGTAACAAAAATTATTCAGAGCCACCAGGGTAGGTCTTATGAGGAGTACCTCAAGGCACTGAACATGTACTCGGTGAAGACCACAAAGGAGAAGGGAGATATGATTGAGACCTTCAAGTTCCTGAAGGGAATTAATAAGGTGAACTGTGAGACACTATTTAGCGTGAGTATTAGTTCGCAGTCACATGGACATGAGTGAAAACTGACTGGAGGGAGGTTCAGGAAGAATTTGAGGAAGTATTATTTTATAGAAATTGTGGTGAAGTGTTGGAACAGTCTTGCAGCTGAAGGGTTAGGTGCTAAAACTGTTGATGGTTTCAAGCACAGTTGGGACAGAATAAAAGGAACAGTGGGGCTCAGGGTGGCAGACAGTGGGAGGAGAATGGGGGAAGGATGGGAGGCCAGGGACCCTGGAGGGACAGTAAGTGCTAGGGCTAAATAGGGGACTCAGGCAGACTGGATGGACCACTGGTCTTTTTCTGCTGTCACTGCCTATATTTCTAGTGGCTAATATTTAGCACATATGTTAAAATCTGCATTAAGTAGAGAGACTCACTGGTCTGTATGAGGATACTAGATCTTTTGGCTTGTTAGGTTTTGATAGTACCATTATTCTGGCTTCAGTGAATGACTTGGGCAGTCTCTCAGTCTTAAAAATGGACTGGACAGTATAATTGAGGGGGCCAGGAATTCTTCTGCAAATTTCTTATACAGCTCAAGGGGTAGGCCATCTGACACTGGAGTCTTACCAGTTGTCGTTGCTCCAATAGCTAACAAGATATTGTGCTTAAAAATCTGGCCCTCTGATTTCTGCTTTTTCTCTTCTGGTATCTGAGATAAAATGGAAATAAAACTCAATGTCACTGGCCTATGGTGGGCATACAGGATTACCTTGTCCTGCAGTATCAAGTCAGTGTAATACTGGACAAATTCTCTATTGACATCTTTTTTCTTTGTGACCAAACCATTATGATGCCCTTGATCTCATTAATGTATGCTTGCCTCTTCCTTTTTGAGCTGAAATACTAAACATTTCTACACTTGTTTCCAGCATCATAATATCTAGCTTTCAAGCATAAATTATTACATTCCATTTTTAGCTTTGTAAGGTTATTGCAGGTTCCTGCATTATAAGTTCTTTTCCATCTGCGCTATTTTTACCTCTAGTTTGCTAAGGCTTTTTTGGGATTCTTTCTTCAATTTTGCTGAGTATGTAGTTGCCCTCCCTCACAGCAATGCTTTTAGGGCATCCTATGCTGTTCCCACATCTTCCACTAATCCCTTATTATTTGCTTAGAACTTCCTAATTTGATTTTTAATATGCTTCAAGAGGTCTTGTCTATTTTTAGTATGGGGTCTAATCTCCACACTCCACTGGTGGGAGACAGGTCATCTTTTGCATCCCATGATAATTTAAATGGAGCATGGTCTGACAATATTATTGGTAAGTATTCAGAAACAACCTTCCCTAGCATAGAGTTTGACAAAAATACATTATTGATTTGTGTGTAGGTCTGATAAACATGTAACTAATAGTAATAATATTTTATACTAGAGTATAATACTCGCCTTGCATCATGCAGTCCCATATCTGAAGCTTGCTGTTTCACAACCTCAGCAGCCTTATTAATGTGATATGGTCTGGTGGAGGTCTATCTAAATCAGTTTCTCAGATCATAAAGAAATGCCCTCCCTTCATTATTGCATGCTGAGTGAAAGCAGGATATCCTGATACAATTTGGTGTTGTCGTTGTTAGGGTGTATATGCTGAGCAGAGCAATTACCCATAGATTGTTAAAGGGCATGCCCTGCACCAGTGCCCCTCTTTCTGTGTTATCTGACTCCACGAATGGTAGCCATAAATGGTACATTCTTATTGACTAATATGGTTACTCCCCTCGCATGTTTGGTATATGTGAAGTAATAGACCTTAATCATCCATCCTCTTTTGAGTTTCAGGTGTTCCCCCTCACTGAAGTGTGTTTCTTGTAAGAACACCAGCTTTACATTCTCCTTATTAAGATAGTTAAGAATTTGTGCTTCATTGGGTGATTCAGGCCCTTCATGTTCCATGTTATAAGATTTATCAGTTCTGCCACAAGGCTTTACAGTCTGTTTTTTTTTTTTTTTTTTGTTAATTCTGTTTAATACCTCAGGCACACAGGTGGAGATGTACCCCTTTATCAGACCCTTTACACCCCCACCCAGCATCCCCGCCAAACTTCCCAAACTGGGAGGCTTGTAGCTTACCCCTTGCGGAGGGGCTCCCCTGGGTGGAGAGACTGAGATTTACCTTGAATCTCAGCTAAGGCTGACGTCGAGATGTCATTCAGGAGGGACACCAGGGAGCTTCATGCCACTTCTGCTGCTGAGGGTTTTTCTCTTAGGTTCCCCCATGGAAGTGCAGTAGTGCAATAATGCCCAAGATGATTCCAAGTGCGTTCCCATGCTTGGTGAGTCAGTGTCCTCTGTCACTTCCCAACCCAGATCTGGCAGTCCCTGGCCACTTTTCTCCAAGCCTCTGCTAGGAGTCAGCTGTGCGCCACTCCCCATCCATCCATCCAGTCTGTCGGATGCTCATCCTACCTCTCCCTTTCTGGCCCTATGGTGCCCCAGCCTCATTCTTGAACCTGGATCATCAGTATCACAAGCAGTAGCGCTACCCCTGCACCATCAGTTTACGGTCTCTATGTTGCAGCATTTAGTCACCCTTTTTAGCACAGTTTGCACAAGTATCACCTGACTTGTCTTCCCTATTCCCTATGTTCAGTGATCCAACATATAACGATATCTGCCTTCTGTGAGCACTGTTGATAACTTTTAGTGAACCTTGGTAAATCAGTTATAACCATATTTAAAATTTACTAACCATGGCATGACATCTCCTGGATAAAACCCTCATTCAAATTGTCATGTAGTGTCAAGCAGTCCAGGAGTCAACATATTAACAAAGGAAAAACAAAGTGCTCTTGAACCAAGCCGTTACTTTATATGTTTGTCAAGAAGGTTGCCTGTTAGATCTGTGTGGTTTTAGCAGTATAACTCAGAAGCACTGCGTGCACAGGCTCCCTAATCTGTGCACTCTTTCCAGTGCTTGGTTTGATGCATCCACTGTTTTAAATTTTATTAGCATCTTTATTAAAGTTGTTAAAACACCACCGCTGCTCGGTTTGCACATTTAACATTTTGCTTTCATCTGTTTATGTCCGCTGGTACTATTTCCAGCCTTTGAACCTTGTCAGCTGTAGGGCTTTCAGACTGGGTTCATTAGTAGTGTGGGAGGTCACTTCCCAGGTTCGACTTCCCCAAGCGCCCACCTGTTATGACTACTCGGACTCTACTCCTCACCATCGCTCAGACATTCAAATTTTAATATCAGTGGATAGGGTTTTCTATCTTTAGGAGTTCAAACTGTAGTTAGCTGTACATATAAAGTGAGCTGTCTTCCACCTTCCTTGCTGCCTAAACTTCATAATTGTTACCATTAGGCAGGTCGCAATGTGGTCAGTAACTTGTGGTGTGATAGTTTCCCTAGTCTGAGCAATTCTAAATTGCCTAGTCCCGCTAGTCATTAGCAAGAACGACAAATAGTAGAGATTAGATGAGCAGTAGCAGGGTTTGTCTTTATTATTTAGTGTTCTCATTTCTTACTCACCTGCAGGTTTTCAAATCAAAGATGATGGATGCCTCGCGTCCTCAAGGGGAGATGCAGACAGATCTTGCAAGCATTCCAATGAGACAAGTAATGGCCTTATTCCTCATACTAAAACACTTGATTCATGAGATGCATAACCATTTTCCTGCCTTTGCATCTGTTGCCATAGAAAATTGTCAGTAAATTTAGGGGGGCAAGATGTGTCCATAGATCCAATTCCTCACTCTATCATCTTGCTGGACAATGATGCACTAGGGGAGAAGGGCAATGTTTCAAAGTCAACACACTGTTTTAAACAAAGTTATTGTAAATTGGACAGGATTACCCATAAGCTCACAAAGGGCAAAACGTCAACATATTCAGCTGCCTTTTGAGGGTCTATGAAACATGATCATTTACCATTCACCAATATCTGGAGCTTTGCAGACATTAGCAGTGCAAAGGGATATTTCTGCATTTTAGCTTCTCTTTTACTTCTGTGAATTCCTCCACTTGGAAAACAGCTCTGAACTTATATCTGGATAGACTTGCAGATTGTGTTGTTGGAATTGAATTTGCCTTCCTTTCTGGCATGCTTCATAATGAGTTCTTTATCCTGGTATTTGAGAATTTCACTAGGATGACATATGGTTTGTCGTGCAGGGCAGGGCTGACCGAGCAGTCCATTTCCATCTTCTCCTGATAGCCCAGTTTTGTAAAATCCAAAAACAGCTTGCTGGAAAAGGATTCAGGGCTTGCTCCTTCAGGCCTTTAGGCAGTTCAATAATTTTAATATTCTCCCACCAACTGTGCTTCTCTAGGCAGTCCACCTATGCCTGGAGGGTTGCAATCAGTTTTTCCTGTTGGGTGACTAACAACAAGTGGGCTAAGCTGTCCTCATTTAGTTAACACAATGCTCAACTTTCTCCATTCTCTTGTCCAGATCAGTCACTTTACATGCCAGCTGAGCCATGTTGCCCTGGATTGCTATGAGCAAATCCCTTTTACAAATCTGTAAGCAGCGTATTGTGTACTGAGTCAGCAGCTGCCAGTCCTGGATTCTGGTGCATTCTGGCAGCTACATCTCTACTCTGCTGTCTGGGAGTTGTGGCTTGCACTGGCTATGCCTACAGCGGCATTGCTTCTGCAGATTTGTAGAATGCCACAATACTTTTGGTCCCCCAAACAGTCTTTTTCTCTTTGGTCATTCCTTTAGGTGCCTTCTCCTTTTCATTTGCTGCAGTATTTCTTGCAGGCCAAAGCAGACTTTTTGATTAAGCAGGCTAGGAGCACAGTGCAGTGCAAGTTCACTTACTGGCAGCTGTTTTACTCTCCTTGGTCAAAATTTATGAACTTAAAAATAGTATATATAGTGCATAGTAGAGCATTGTTCTATATAGAAATCCATCCTTTTCAAAATGCTGTTGTACCACAGTTCAAAGGTCATGGAATGTGATTGTACCCTTATGTGGTAGAACAACATTCTAGAACCTCTAGAGACTGCACAAGTCAGTTTCACTGTGAAAAGGAAAAAAACACAAAGCACATATTTCACATAATGCTATACACTATAAAAAATACAGGATGAGCAGCTTTATGCACAACCAGTGTTTTCTGCCACCTCAGGGTTCTGATTCCCACAGATCTCTCGAGCTTCACTCCCAAGGTCAGAGGGAATCAGAACCCTTCTGTGGCAGAACACACTGGTTGTGCATAGTTGCCCATCCAGTATTCAGCCTTCCGGAGGAGGTTGTGGAGTCAAAACAGTGGTTGAATTCGAGCATGCATGGGACAGTCATAAGGCAATTCTAGGGAGTGGGGGTAGAAAGAAGTAGGCTGCTGGTTAACTAGGATCTGCAGCTTATCCATTAGGTAAGGAAATGGGCAGACTGGGTGGGCCAAGTGGTCCTTATCTGCCGTCATATTCTATGTTTCTATGTTTCTCTATATAATAGTGTATACAGTGGCAGTATAGCCTAGAGATTAGAGTAATGAGCTGTGAATGAGCTTGGTCCATCCAACGGACCTGGGTTTGATTCCCACAACCTCCACTTACATACTGTGTGACCCTGAACAAGTCACTAAAACTCCCCAGTGCTCCTGAGTCTCCACTGAAAACAGGCGTTGTACCTAATGAGCTTTACCCCATTACCAAAGGAAAAAAATAAGGTCTATCAGCATTAGCACGGGTGTCCTAGGCCTTCTAGCTGTAGGCTGACTCATACAGAATTGTACTAGTACGTACTCACCAACGATTTTTAATAAGATTCATTGCCTAGCCTTGCCCCCGACTCTGCAGTGCAGGCCTGCAATTTCTGCTGTGGATACGATTGTAAGCCTGGTCATATAGTTAATAACACACTTACACAGTCATTTCAGTGTAAGATTAGAAGATTAGAATGAGAACAGGACAGGAGACACATGTACTCTTGAGTGTCAGTCCATCAAATGGACACATTTTGATTATATCACAGAACAAATGTTAATAACAAACAACCTTGGCCAGCCAGCAGCATGGAGGGCTAAGGCATTGAGTGCCTTTTATCCTGCCACACCAGTGACCCATGTTCACGAATGAGCTTTGTTTGCCAGGGGTTAGCGAAGAGGGAAAGGATTGAGTGTCCCAAGGGACAGCTTTCCTCTCCTTTCCTCTTTTCACCTCTATTTGCCTCACCTCTTCTCTCCCA
The DNA here is from genome assembly GCA_016271365.2 of Neoceratodus forsteri. Classification (NCBI taxonomy): domain Eukaryota; kingdom Metazoa; phylum Chordata; order Ceratodontiformes; family Ceratodontidae; genus Neoceratodus; species Neoceratodus forsteri. The sequence continues at coordinate 665,389,907 of CM057458.1, forward strand.
GGGAGAGATGCTCAGCCATCTCAGTCCATGACTGTCGCCGGGTCGAGGCCTGTTGGCAGTGCAGGTCCCAAAGGTGACTCAAAGGCAGGGGTTATAGCCCTGCATGTTGTGTATGCCTCCACGCACATGCAATGCCACCATAGCAAGTAAGAGGAAGGTATGTAGAAAAAAAGTGGAAAATGGGAGGATGGGCTACATGAAGCCCTACCCAACTCCCTGGGACCTACTCCACCATCCAAAGCAGTGTAGCGGGGAGGAATCTGGAGGTGTTGCTTGAGGGGGGTGGCACTCCTTCCCCGGTCCCACTGCAGAGAGGGGTAATCCCAATCCATGGGAGACATGTACCCCAAGCGTCCAGTATCGGAGGATGAAGGAGCTGCTGCTGGTTGCACAAAAGAGTTAAGTCCATGTACAAAAGCAAAGCAGGCTTAAAAAATATAAGTCTGTTGCACAAAAATTGTCTTACATTAAATTGGTCTTATTTAGAGACTTACTTAAGCCTCCTATGTACCAGGCTAATTTGTTGATAGTAGGCTTAACTTGCCATAGTCAATTTTAGGAAAATTTACTTTATTGTAGGAAGCCATTCTGAATATTGTACAGTTAATATATATATATACTTGAGTGCATTGATTTCCTGTTTTAGAGACTGATATTTCCTGCAGCATATCTGTATGTTACAATGAAGAAAATATTTTATATCCTTTTTTTCCCACATTTATGCCTCAGCTCAGGTGGGTGACTGCTCAACCCTGTCCCCACTTCCCATGACCACTTACTGCCTCACCAGGTGCTTAAATCCCCCCTTGGATTCCCCCCAATGGTGGGACCAGAGGAGGGAGCCCCCCTGATGCACAATTATGCAGGCGGGCCCTAGGGAGCAAGTGGCGGTTTGGGCCAATGGAACAACTGACAGGGCTTTCTTAAGCTCACCTGACTGTCATTTTTCTGTTTTTCTCTCCAGTCTCCCAGTCACTGTGGTACACTAGTGCATGAACTGCAGTCCCTACCTTCGAAGACTCTTGGGACCTGCACTAGCAATGGGCCTCTATCAGGTGACAATCAAATGTTAAGACAGCTAGCCTCCACTCCCAAGGGAGAAGAGCAGTCCCTGAATGCTCAATACCCCCCCACCCACGTCACTTCCCAGCAACCCGAGGTCGTATCTGAACTTGTTGCTGCTGTGGTGGCACGACATGCAATTGTTTCAGTCCTCCATTGCCACTGTGGTGGCCAAAATATTTGATATTCTAAAAATCATTGGAATGCATGCCATACACTTGAGTTTAAATGCCAAGGAATGCAAGGTGATGCACTCAGTGAATAGGAACCCACATATGGAATACTGGACGGGTGGTACGTTGACCACTACAGCTGAGGAGAGGATCTGGGAGTCATCACTGACTCCCTCAAGCAAACCACCCAGTACAATAAGGGCTGTAATGAGGCATTGAGGGAGCTGGGGTGCATTAGGAAGGGTTTGTTTAGTAGGAGAGGGGCAGTAATACTGCCAGTATACAACTAGACACTACACATGTTATATTTTATAATGCTTATTAAAATTCAATATTTGGACATTAAAAAGAACCAGTTGGTTCAACAGGAAACTTACAAGCAAACGATGATAGCATTCATCTCACTGTTTGTCATGCCTGCATAATAAAAATGATTTCATTCTGTCTCAGTGTGTCTGGTGTATTTCTTTATTTAGCACCAATATAGCTCTTTTAGCATCTCATACATATCAGCATAGCCTCATACAGAGGCAGGGAATATATTTAAGGGCCCTACTGCCATTCAAATGTTTTGGTCCATCCCTTTAACTCATACAGTACTTACATCTCTCCTTGAGTAAGACTTTCAAAACCTGGTTGTGCCACATTTCAACAATTGGATGCTGCCGACATACCCATGTATTTTGTATGCACTTTCTCAAAAGGGGGAGTAGAATACTCACTACTCTTGTATAAGATCCCATTCATCTCATTCCATGTACTATAGAAACATAGAATTTGTCAGCAGAAAAAGGACTGGTAGGCCCATTTAGTCTGCCATATTTCCCTATTACTACTCCTTGAACCCTATTCGGTCTCAGGTGTCCCTCCCTACTCCCTTTCCTCTGTCTTATTATGCCCATGTGCCTATCCCATGCATGCTTGAAACCCCCCACTGTCTTGGCCCCATCACCTCCTCTGGCAGGCTGTTAGAGGCATCCTTCACTCCCTTCTAAGAAGAAGCATTTCCTCACATCACTTTTAAGCTTCCCCCATTCAAGCACACATGACTCTTCATTTTCTTTTGTCCTTCCTTCCCCCTAAATTGTCCTCCCTGCCTGATTTCACCCTTTGCCATATTGTTGTCCCTGGTACTGCCCCCCTCCTGCTGCCCACCCTCCTTAGCCCAGTTCTCAGCTTTAGATCTGCCTCCCATGCTTCCAGTCCGGTACTCCCTCCTTGTACCTACGCCTCTCTACTTTCAGGGAATTTATTTCCCTGGGTGTCTCCTCTCTGCTGCTCCATTTTCGGGAAGGGGACATTCACTGCAGGTGGGAACTCAACAGGTAATGCAGGGACAGGGCTGAGAGCCCACCTGTGATGACCGCCGAACCAAAAAAGGTTATGAAAATTAAAAGTGCTGTGGTATGTTTAACATTAACATACACACACACACATATGCACTCTCTCTCGCTCTCTCTCTCTGTCTTTCTCAATCTCTCTGTAACAAGTGTAGCCGAACTGCTACAGTAAACCTAATAAATGCAAGTAATATTCAGAGGGTCGTACCTCAAGTTCAAGCACCACCTTCCATCATAAAACCCATAGAAAGTCAATGAAAATTAAAATCAAAAAGTGTTATTCATAATAGTGCCAAGACCTCTTCCCAATTGATTGGGGACACCGGTGTTCCTGATCTATTGGTAAGAGGTTTTGGTACTATTACAAATAAAACTTTTTGATCTGAATTTTCATTGCCTCCCTGTGTTTTATGATGGAGGATGGTGCTCGAATTTGAGGTATGGTTCAGTTATTTTTCTGAGCACACCCAGCCGTGGGGTGGCTTTAACTCTATTAAATAATATGCAGATGGTCTCCTACCTGGTTACTAGGGAGCCTGAAGCAGGAATCTTGAAGGGATGATGTCTGTCAGACCTGTAAAATAAAATTTAGGAAAGGGGTCACAAAGGATCTGTAGTTCTTAGGAAATAAATGAGAAAGATTGGATAGGTTAGACATGGAGTTATACTTATCTGATGGGGAAGGAGTCAGCATCCTATCAAACATGTTAAAATAAAGAGAAAAAATAGTTAATATGGAGAAAATACAGTAGCAAGAGCAAAGAGATACAAAAAAGGTATAGGACCACATTGTAGTAAAAAAGGGAGCTTTAGATAAAAAGTTACTGTTAGGGCAAAGTAGGAAGATGGATATATACAGTATATAGAAAAAACATTAGTAAACCAATAGGAAAAGAGAAGAGGAAATGTTGCTTGGATAGAGTTTCTGAAAAACCACTGATCATCACCTACATGGCCTAGTTGCCAGTAATTATAAGTGGTAGCCCGGGTGGGTTATGGATGATGTTTTGGGGTTAATGGCCTAGAATTATTAAAATAGTTTATCATTGACAGTCCAGGGGCTAGAGTTGTCCCAGGGAGACTTCTATAATACCCTAGTGGACTAGTGAGCTACTTTCCCAGTGACCAGTGTATTAAATTAAGAATCTTCTCCATGTGATCTAGTGTGTGGGGTCCCTGGGTCCTAATCCCTATATGTTATGTAAGCAGTGAGTAGCAGTCTCTGGGCCTTTTCCTGGGAACCTTCTTAGCATCTCTGCTGTCAATGAAATACAGGGTCTCTTCGACCTAGCACTGCCAAGGTTTCTGAGGCCTTGGGGGGTGGGTCTGGTTGACAACTGACTTCTTTTGTGTGGCCTGCTGTGATCCTCCCCCATCTGTCTGCCCTGCACATCACATATCTCCACTGGTGAGACCAAAGCTATATGCACCGTCTTCCCCAGTGGCCACCACAGTGTCATGGCCTGGTGCTGTCTGCTGCCGGTGAGCAGGGTGGCTTCAGCTGTGACATCTGGTCCTCATCCTCAGTGATGGGACTGATGCTATATGCACAGCCTTCCTCAGTGGACACTTTGGTGTCATGGTCTGGTGCTGTTTTCAGTGCTGGTGAGGGGGCTGGCGCCAGTCATAACATCAGGTTCTCAACCTTGATGGTGGTCACTAGTGCCGATGCTATACCCTCAGTTTTCTCCAGTGGACACCTTGATGTTGCAATCTGGTGCCAACCTGGCTTTTGGCAACAGTTATGGTACCAGTGAGCAGTGTGGCAATGGCTGTGATATCAGGTACCCTCCTGACACTATTTATGATGAGTGGGACTGATACAGGGGCTAGACAGTCAGGATCCCTCCAAGTCTGCGGGCTCTGGACACCTCCTCCAGGACCTAGGAACCAGCCTTTGGACCGAAAGATGCCTCTGGGGTCCCAGCTTAACAAGCAGCCCCCATTGAAGACAAAAGCACCCCTCCAGAAAGTCTGTTGCCAGGGGCCGCACCGACCACAAGCCATTCAAGGAAGGGAACCAGGGCTGACGCAGCCTGAATTTCAATGCCTTGCAAAGGCAAAGCCCTCAGGATCCCTTCAAGCCCACCAGAGCTCTGGACACCCTCCTCCAGGACCTAGAGACCAGCCTTTGGACAAAAAATGCCTCTAGGGGTCCCGCTTAACAGCGGCCCACTGAACAAAAGCGCCCCTCCAGAAGTCTGTTTCAGGGGCACCGACAATAAGCCATCCGAGGAAGGAACCAGGAGCTGGCACACCCCTGGTAACTTGTGCCGCTAAAGGCTCAAAGCCAGCAAGGATCCCTCCAGCCCGCCCGGGCTCTGGACACCTCCTCCAGGACCTAGGAACCAGTCTTTGGACTGAAAGGCGCCCTCTGGGGTCCCGGCAATAGCGGCCCTGAAGACAAAGCCCCTCCAGAGAGTCTGGGCGCAGGGGGCGCACCAGCCATAAAGCCATCGAGGAAGGAACCAGGGCTCGGCCGCACCCTGGTACCTTGTGCCGCTAAAGGCGCAAAAGCCCTCGAGGATCCCTTCAAGCCCGCCGGGGCTCTGGACACCCTCCTCCAGGACCTAGGTACCAGCCTTTGGACCGAAAGATGCCTCTGGGGTCCCCGCTTAACAAGCGGCCCCCACTGAAGACAAAAGCACCCCTCCAGAAAGTCTGTTGCCAGGGGCCGCAGCGACCGCAAGCCATCCGAGAAGGGAACCAGGGCTCAGCTGCACCTTGGTACCATGTGCCGCTAAAGCGCAAAAGCCCATAAGGTTGCGTTTAACTCGACCTCCAGCCTGCCGGCCCTCTCTTGCTGGTTTTTGGGACTTTACCAAGTACCATCCTCCACAGAAAGCGGCTGTTCTCACTTTATATTTTTGGATTTGGACTGCTATCTTGTACCCAGGACTGTGAGCACTGCCACTGCGGCTAGTAATACAGCTCCCAGAAGCTCTCTTCCTCCGTGGCAGGCCGGCTCCCCACCGCCCCCACCTCACCCACCGGTCGACCCTTTAGCTTTATAGACACCAGGGGGTCATACGACTAAGTGTCTACTTTCCCATTGGCTCCTTATACTCTTCCTCCACTAGGGGCAGCTTACTATTCTTTCAATCTAATGGCTCTGTTACTTCTCTTACCAAGCCCTCCTTCGGAGCTGCATCAGAGCATCCCATTTTTCCTTCCATAGTATTTGCCCAGGACTACCTGTATTTTCTCTCTATAGCACCTTGCCGCACTTGCCACTGCGCTATCCATTTCTTCTCCTTTCCTCGCCCCTACTACCTTCTCTTCTTCCCATACTAAAATGACTCCTCATGTAACTTTCCTCGCACAGATTGACTTCTTTTCTCTGCCTGGGTCTCCTGTATGGACTAAGTAGTGTCTCCCTATCTGTGCCGCTTGACAATAATCACAAGGCGGAATGGATCATTGATTTCTACTTCTCTAATCTTCTCCTTTCCTACCATCACCCCTTTCCCCCTCTATACCATGCCCTCCTGAAGAAAGGCTGTACCTACGTGTCACTCCTGTACTACCTACAGCATAGGGCTAGACACAAAAAACGTGACACGCTCACTAGAATCCTGCTTAAGTTCCTAGCCCAGAGGCTGCTCCTGATAGCTGGTGACATCGAGTTGAACCCAGGTCCACCACATAATATTACTATACCAGCCTCAGCCAAAGCTAAAAAAGGCCTATTACTAGCCCATGTGAATATAAGGAGTCTGGTGGGGCACCTGGCTGAACTTGAAGCCTGAGTAAAACTGAATAGCCCTGACATCCTGTGCCTTACCGAAACATGGCTCAAACCCAATATCCTGGATGCCCACTGCACTCTGCCTGGTTATGCCATAATTCGGCAGGATCGAAGTGGCTCAAAAAGGGGTGGGGGCGTTGCCATTTATTACAAAAGTTACCTCTCAATAAAAGCTGTTCCAACTCCTGATCCTAACATGCGCTATGAATCACTACATGCTACACTATCCCTAGGCACCAAATACTTGCACATAATGTGTTTGTACAACCCACCCACCGGAGGGTTGGAAAGTCTCCAGGTCTTACTACAACATGTGGCACAGTCTGTGAAAATGAATGAGTGTATCCTGTTGGGGAGGCGTCAGCTTAAACTAGCTAGGCCTGAACCATGGTAACCTTGCATCTCTGGTCCTAAAATATAACCTTCACCAACTTGTAACAGAATGCATGAGAATGACTAACATGCAGGAAGGAACACTACTAGACTGGATTCTCACCAACAGGCCGACCATGTATCCAAAACTACTGTACTAGTGGACTCTCTGACAGACCACTCTCCCACAGTCTGTCACTGGCGTTCCTGTCAGCCGCCTGCTCCTCGGTCCGCCTCATCACCCTTACCAACTTTGCAGCGCTTGATGCAAGCATTTCTCTATGACATATCTATTATGGACTGGTCCGACATCTACAAGCGCTACAAGTGCTGAGGCTGCCCTGGATGTGTTCCTCAACAGGTTTGGAGAGGGGGTACAAAGGAGGCATGTACCTAAGATAAAAAGAAGGGTCAGGGGGCAACAAACTAGGTGGCTGAGCAAAGATCTTCTCCACAAGCTCAAACTCAGGGACAAACTCTGGAAACATTATAAATCCACCGGCCTGCCCTGTGATCATCAGGTTTACAAACAGCATAGAAATGACTGTAAGAAACACATCAGGCTTGCGAAGAGCAGATACTGCCAAGACCTTTTAACTAGTTCTGCTAATGATCCTCGAAGATTTTGGAGTCATATAAAAACTTTCCTCGGTACCCCTCAATCCATCACCCCCTCGGACATGCTACTACAAGGAGTCCACTGCAATGACCCCCTCACCATTGCCAATGCCTTCAACCAGCAATTCTCGGACCTATCTGCTATCCGTCCTCTTTAAAATCCTGCCAGCTAACTGTCTACCACACTCTAACGTAATAAGCTCCAATCTACAACCTGCCTCCAAAAGACTGTTTTATTTTAAAGGGTTACTGAAATCAGGTCTGCAAACTCCTGTCTGGGATATCTGACAACACTAGCCAGGGATCTGACACCCTGGAACCTCGACTCCTAAATAGCTGCTCATCTCATATCCGCCCACTTGCCAAAATTTTCACATTATCTCTCTCTACAGGTACTGTCCCGAGATCTGGAAGGCTTCCAGAATCACGCCAGTTTTCAAAAAGGAAGCAAAATGACTTATCAAACTATAGGCCTATTGCCATACTCTCGGTTCTGAGTAAAATTCTCGAAGATAGTAGCCACCCGGTCACTGATTTTATTGACTCCACAAATGCACTCTGTGAAGCGCAACATGGTTTCAGGAAGCACCATAGTACCACAACTGCACTGACAAAACTCAGCCTGGATGTTCTCTCACATATGGACAGAGGGCAGCTAACAGGTGCTGTGTTCATTGACCTGACAAAGGCCTCTGACCTTGTTGATCATCCACTATTGCTTGCTACCCTCAAAAATCTATGCTTCTCACCCCCAGTAATGTCCTGGTTCAGTAGCTACCTCACCAACAGGTCTCAAGCTGTAAAACTTAACTCGGCCATCTCTGACAGTACCACAATTAATATTGGCGTTCCGCAGGGCTCTATTCTCGGTCCACTTCTCTTCTCTTCTCCCTATTCATCAACAACCTGCCCAACGTAATAACATCAGGCAACTCGCTACTCTATGCTGATGATCTTGTTATATATGCTCACTCTGACAACATCTCTCACCTGAATTCCACACTGACATCAGCTTTCCACTGTACACAACACTGGCTTGAAGCACATCGCCTTATACTCAATGCTAGCAAAACCAAGGCTATGCTCTTGGGATCAAATCATAAGCTTAAAACCTGCACATCTCCACTGAATATTCCTGATATCAGCGTATCACCCTTGAGACTGTAAGTTCTTTCCGCTATCTTGGGATACAGCTTGACCAAACCCTTGACCTGAAGCAACATATCCAGGAGTAGTGTAGGAGCGTCAACTGAAACTGGGTGCTGCCTACAGGGCGAATTTTACTGCACCCCACCCAAACTTGCTATTGCAAGGGGTATCTTATTACCCACTCTGTCTTATTGCACCTATTCTCACCTTGGCAAATAAAACCGTTCTACAGAAATGGGACACAACCTACAATAATGTCTGTAGATATGCAGCTAAAGCACCACATCTGACTCATCACTGCCAACTCTATAAAGGGTTAGGCTGGCTATCCCCATCCTCCACAAGACTTTATTACCTTTGCAGCCTGTCAGACTCCATAATCAGAGCGTCGAAACCTGCCACATTGTCTGAACTACTCCAACCTGTAATACCATCGCTTGACCTGAGGTCATCAGACAAGTCTTTTATATCTGTTCCCCACTGCAGTACCTCCAAGGGTGCTGGTGCCTTCAGGTCGCTGCCCTCTCACATGGAACTTACTGCCTATGGATCTGAGGAATGCTCCATCACACCTAGCCTTCAAGAGGGACTTAGCAGTACTTCTATTTTATGGACCACTGCACTTGTTCTGATCCCACTTGAACTGTGTAACCTGTCTAAATCAATCCTCCTTTCCATTTACTCACTAGCCTACCTCACCGTGACTGCTCTGTCATTTGATTTGTCTGCTTGCACTTTAATGAACTGTCATCAAGACTGTCTGCACTTTCAATGCAATGTTTTACAAACTTCTTGTATGGCCACTCCATTCTAATCATGCTGCTGTCTAATTGCCTTAATGTTACAATATGTATAATATGCTGACCTATTATTATGCTGCTTATCCAATGGTGTTTAATCTCTTATGACTTTTTGTATAATTTCTGACTTAATCCTTCTTTTGATTTATCCTCGTTCAGTTCTACTGTGTTGTACTAAACTATATGAGTTATCTAATTGTTGTGGTACTGGTCCCTCTTGCTCTCCCTCTCCTCTTCCTATCACCTCTCTCCCTTCACAGTCCTACGGGCATAGTTCCATAGCCCGGTCCCTTCTTGCTTTTTCTCCAAGCGTATCTAGCCGCACTTTGCGTATGAGTCTCTGAGCCCAGGCGAGATTTAGTTCCATAGCCCGGGTCCTTTTTTGTGCCTTTCCCGCTAAAGCCGTAACCAGCCGTACTTTGCCGCATGCATCTCTAAACCCTGCCGAGTTCTAGTTCCACAGCCCTGGGACTTCTTTGCGCCTTTTCCTGCTAAAGCCGCAAGGTGCCGTTCTTTTGCCATACGTAGCCTAGTCGCCTCTCCTGATCCAGTTCCATTGTTATTTTGATCCTATGGTGCCTTTCCCGCTAAATGCTGCACTTTGAATTTCTGTCCCTTAGCTCCTCCTTGCCCCTCCTCCCTTACCCTCTGGTTCATCCTCTTGCTTTTTTCCCACTACACTCTTCCCCCCTGCCTGCCGCTCATCCCCCCACCCCTTGCGTCCCTTGGTTCTGTAGCAGCTGTGTATCTCTGCCCAGCACCACAAGGCCATTAGCTGTGTTCTTCTGTCCTTTCGTTCTTCGTCCTCCACCTCCCATCTTTTTCACACCCTCCCTTGTCGTCCTAATTCTCCTCCTTACCTTCTCTTTCCCCTCTCTCTCTCCCTCTAAATGTGTTCTCCCACCAGTACCCTCTGCCTATTGAAACCATATGCCTGCCTTGAAATTCGTATGTCTGTACTCGTACCATTGTACCTCTGCCTGTTTGTGTTAACTAAACTGACCTATTTTGTATTGTAATAGTGACTCCCGGTCGTGCTGAAAATAGTCACCTGTTGGCTAGTGCACTTACCCGGTTAACAAAAACTAAATAAATAAATAAAAAGATACGGTTCCAAATGTTTTGTGCTGGCGAGCAGGCTTAATCAAGTTGGTGCACACTATGAAACGGGTGGCTCACCACAAAACTCAGCAAAAATTAAAAAAGTAGTGGCACACAAACTGCAGACTGTTTCCGAAGTGCAAGCTAAGTGATTTTTTTGCACCACAAAGATGCTCAGTATATAATGCAGCACAAAATACAATACCACAAGTCCTAGTTGTAAATGTAGACAAATAAATGTTGCTGCACCTCAATAACAGCAAGAGAAGAGTGAGAGAGCGACTCTCTCACTCTGCTCTTGCTGTTATTGAGATGCAGCAACATTTATTTGTCTACATTTACAACTGGGACTTATGGTATCGTATTTTGTACTGCATTATATGCTGAGTATATTTGAGGTGTAATAAACCACTTTGCTTGCACTTGGGAAACAGCCTGCAGTTTTGTGCCACTACTTTTTTGGTTTTTGCTATGCAGAGTCAGCTGGCCAGGGGTGCTGTTGGTCCTTTCCCTTGGTAGTCCTCATGACGCCATGAAGAGGATGATGAGCCCCACCCCACCCCCCAGCCATGGTGTTAGTCCGGGCTCAACATGGAGTGTGGTGCCTGTTATGGAGTCACCCTAGAACTGTACCTGGTTCCAGTGCCATTCTCTCATCTGCTTCAGCTCCTGCACCACCACCTGTAGTCACCAAGGGTGACAGTTCATCAAAGCTGGCACCCTCCATCCCTGGAGGTGGTGGGCATCCTGTGGTACACTCAATCCACTCCCTGGCTGGCTCTTGATGAATCATGCCAGTTTCCTAACTTGGTCATTAGCACTTGACTTTCCTATGGCAATCGACTAACTTAATATTTACTCTTCGCTTTGTCGCTGTTATTTATTTTCCCCTGTTGCCTCTCTCTCCTAGCCACCAAACCCTAGTGGTTCTCAGACTTTCTGGCCCTATAATATAGCTCTGACACCATATCATACACATCTGCATGGCTTTCTGGGAGGCAGGCAATACATATATAGGGACACAACTGCCTTTCAGATATTTTGACCTATCACTTTATCTGATATGTAGGTCTCCCCTTGGATAAGATTTTGAAAACTTGGTTGTGCCACATTTTGAAAGTTGGCTGCTGCCAAGAGTCCCATGTATTTTGTATGCATTTCCTTATAAGGAGGAGTAGAATATGCATTACTCTCGTGTAAGGGGCCCAGTCATCTACTTCCATGTACTCAAAAAACATAGAATTTGACAGCAGAAAATGGATCAGTCGGGCCCACCTAGTCTGGTCTCACTCCTTGCCTGTTACTACTTGGGCCCAATTTGGTCTCAGGTGTCCATCCTCACAGATCCCATCATCCTGAATATTTCAGGAAAAACATTCCTTCATTCTGACTGTAGGTGAGGGCAAAATTCCATGTTAAATACAGGAAAAGTTTGTTTTTTTCATGTTATTTTACCACTACATGTCTCAAAAACCATAAAAGATAAAATATATCTTCATGAAACTTTTCATGTTTTGAGACTCTGAGTCATGAAACTGTTCATGTTATGATACTTGTTAAACTTCAGGGATTAGACATTAAAAGAACCAATTGCTTCAACTGGACACATACAAACAAACAATGATAGCATTCTTCACACCTTTTGTCATTCTTGCATAATAAACATGATTGCATTTTGTCTGTGTGTCTGGTGTATTTCTTTATTTAGTACCAGTGTAACTTATCCAGCACCGCATGCATATCAGCATGGCCTCATTGGGAAGCATGAAGGATATATGAGGTCCCCATGCCTTTCAATTTTTGGCTCATCCCTTTACTGTAACTCAAACACAAGTTTCTCCATGGGTAAGACTTTCAAAATCAGGTTGTGACACATTTCAAAAGTTGGCTGCTGCCAACAGACCCAAATACTTTGTATGCATTTCCTCACAAGGATGAGTAAAACACACACTACTGCTGTATATAGCTCCCAATCATCCCCCTGTACATACTCTAGAAACATAAAGATGTAGAATTTGTCACACAAAATGACCGGTATTGGTCTGCCCTATTTCCTTGCCTATTACTAATCCTATTGCCTATTAAGTCTCAGGTGTCACTCCATCCTTTCTTTCTTCTACTAATTCTGCCCATGTGCCTATCCCACATTTGCTTGAAAGCCCTGCCTCAATGTCTTTACCCCACTACCTACTCTGGAAGCCATTCCAAGATTCCACCACTCTTTCTGAGAAGTATTTCCTCATATCACTCTTATCATAACACTCTTAAACTCCCCCTCCCCCTTCCAGTGCATGCCCTCATGTTCTGGTGCTCCTCCTCTGAAAACACTCTCCTCCTACGCTTTGTTTACCACCCCCCATGAGATACTTAAAATTTCAGTCATATTCTCTCTTGCTCACCTCTCCTCCAGGCCATCCCCACCTTCAAGGTATTTACTGAGGCAGTCACCAATTTCCTTAAAATTTGCCTTCCTGAAGTCTAGTGCCTTGTCCTATAGTGGATTTCTCTTGCCCAAACCATATGCAAACCACACCGTACCTGCCTCTAACCTGACCCAAACAGCCTCCAGACCCTCCTTCTCTCTCTGTACCTCCATGAATTTATGCCTTCCCATATACATAAAACCCCACCCTTTCTCCTGACTTGTCCTTCCAGAACATGGTGTTTCCTGGAATGGACACATCCCAGCTGCGAATGACAGTGCACCATGATTCTGTTATGGCCACCAGATCCAAGCCTGTATCCACAATGGTTGCCTCAAGTCAGGAATTTTATTTCCTATGCTCCTTGCTTTAGTACATGTGGCTCTCCATTCTTTTTGTCCTCCCCACACACACACACTGTTCTCCCTCTTGATTTCATCTCCCTTCTACTGTCCCTGGTACTGTCCCTCCTTTTTTGTCCTCTTTCTGCCAACCCTTCATAGCTCTACTCTCAGCAGTAGATCCATTTCGCAACCCTCCCATCCTTTCCTCCCCCTTGTCCTTATGCCGTTCTACCCCTGGGAATTTATTTCCACTATGCTTCTCCTCTTTGCTACTCCATTTTCTGGGCGGCATTCAGATCCAGTTTGAAAATCCTGCCCACAGAATTCATCTTGTGATTTTAGAGGGAGCGACACACACTCTCTTGCAAAATAATTCATGTAATGACTATAGTACAGTACCCCTCTCCAACACGAGCCATCAAATGCCTGGATGTCAACAAAGTGATATGGACTTCACTGCCCATATACACACACAAACACACACACACACACACACACACACACATATGCAGCCAAATATTGACATCATCACATGTACCACTTTCTGCCTCCCACCCACCTACAAACTATTGGCTATTAACAAAATGCTGAGGACTGTGACACACACACACACACCCTTGAACAGAAATAGTTACCAACCATAGTACTGCCCACCTTCCAAAACAGCAGCTGTTCAAGTATAAGACAAATGTTGTGGTGTGTGCATCATAAACTGCAAACACACAGACAAAAAGTTTTCCATGGCAGATATTGACAACAGCACCCATCATTACAGTCAGAAAGGTATTGGTTATCTATAAATCATTGCAGATTATGTATCCTACACATTCACACACCCATTTGTGGTAACTGTTGAGCATAGCATACCTCCCACTTGACAGCCAGCAAACATTCATGCAATGAAACAATTGCTGCAGTGTGAGTTCAGCCCAGTGGCATGGATGGCTGAGGTGCTGTGTGCCTTACCATATCGTGCTGGCGACTGGAGTTCGGAAACAAGATCAGGTTCCCTGGAGTCAGCCAGAGGGAAGAGGATTGAGGATCTCTCAGACTGCTCTCCTCTCCAGGGGTGGAGAGGCATGCTGACTTATCCCTCGGTTGCCTTGAGGTGGAGGCCTGGGGGTACCATTGAAGGAAGGGGACCACGGTTCCATAGCATGAGTATGCCTCTATGCACACATGCTTACATGCCACCATGGCAAGGAGCTCAAGGAGAGAAATTGGAAAAAAAATGTCAGTGCAGGCTTCATGAAACCATGCCCACCTACCTCTGTCCCATGTAACCACCTCGACCACTGGACCAGTTCTGAATGTAATGGAGGGGCTGTCTTACAGGGGACAATCCATGGGGAGGAGGAACTTAACATAGAAACATAGAATTTGATGGCAGATAAGGACCGCTTGGCCAACCTAGTCTGCCCACTTCCCTACCTAACGGATAAGCTACAGATCCTAGTTAACCAACAGCCTACTTCCTTCTACCCCCCACTAGAATTGCTTTATGTCTGTCCCATGCATTCTTGAATTCCCCCACTGTTTTTGACTCTATGACCTCCACAGGAAGGCTGTTCCATGTCCCACAACCCTCTCTGTGAAGAAATGCTTCCTCACATTACCTTTGAGGCGTCCCCCCTCTATCTTCAAATTGTTCCCCTTGTTTTGCACATCTCTTTTTCTGAAAGATGCTACCCTCTTGGACTTTGTTGATTCCCTTGAGGTATTTGAAAGTTTCTATCATGTCCCCCCCTCCTTTCCTCGAGGCTATACATCTTTAGTTCCTTTAGTCTTTCTTCATATGTCTTCTGATGCAGACCCTGCATCATTTTGGTTGCCCTCCTCTGGACAGCCTCCACCCTGTCTATGTCTTTGCGGAGATGGGGTCTCCAGAACTGTACACAGTACTCCAGTTGTGGTCTTACCAACTGTCTGTACAGAGGGCCAACAACTTCTTGTTTTCTACTGGTGATGCCTGTCCCTGTGTATCCCATTATCCCCCCAGCCCTCCTTACTGCCTTCTCACATTGCTGGCCCACCTTTAGGTCATCTGCTATGACTACCCCCAGGTCCCTTTCCATTTTTGTTGTTGTCAGTATTTCACCCCCCATTGTGTACTCTTGCCCTGGGTTTTTGTTCCACAGGTGCATTACTTTGCAGTTCTTTGCACTGAATCTAAGCTGCCATACATTTGACCATTCCTCCAACCTTGCCAAGTCCCTTTTCATCCTTTCCACCCCACCTTGTGTATCAACCCTGTTGCAGATCTTTGTGTCATCTGCAAAGAGACATACTTTCCCTTCCAGTCCCTCTGCAATGTCACTTATAAAGACATTAAAAAGGACCGGCCCCAGTACTGAACCCTGCAGTACCCCAGTAGTAACCCTCCTTTCTTCACTGTGGACTCCATTTACTATTACCCGCTGTGTCCTGTTGTCCAACCAGTGTTTTACCCAGGCTACCACCCTAGGACCCACTCCCAGGCTGGCTAATTTATTACTCTTTTGTGTGGGACTGTGTCAAATGCTTTGCTAAAGTCTAGGTAGGTCATGTCCACAGCCCCTCCCTGGTCTACTGCTTTGGTCACCCAGTCAAAGAAATCTAATAGATTTGTCTGACATGACCTTCCTGCTGTGAATCCATGCTGCCTTGGGTCCTGTGCCCCACTGGCCTCTAGGTACTCAGTTATTTCCTTCAGAAGTGATTCCATCATTTTCCCTACCACTGAGGTCAAACTGACAGGTCTGTAGTTTCTGCCTCTGTCTTGCTCCCACTTTTGTGAGGGGAATCACATCTGCCCTCCTCCAGTCCTCAGGTACCACCCATCCTCCATGATTTATTAAAGGGTAGGCAGTGGTGTACCCTACACATATCCTACACATTCACACACCCATCTGTGGTAACTGTTGAGCATAGCATACCTCCCACTTGACAGCCAGCAAACATTCATGCAATGAACTAAGGGAAGAACTAGTCTTCCTTAGTTCCTCTAAAAATTCTGGGGTGAATCCCATCAGGCCCCATTGCTTTATCCACCTTCAGTTTTAGAGTTCTTTCAGAACCCTTTCTTCTGTGAAAGGACTAATATCAAAACCCTATCCAGAATGCTTCTATTGACGGATTAGGTATTTCCCCCTGCTTTTCCACTGTGAATACTGAGCAGAATTATTCGTTCAGTACCCCTGCTTTTTCACTGTCGCTCTCTTCCCAACCACCTTCCTCTTTATTCAGCCTCAGTATCCCTGCCTTAGTCTTTCTTTGCTCCCTAATGTACGTATAAAAGGTTTTATCCCCCTTCTTAACCGAGTTGGCTATCTTTTCCTCGGTTTGGGCCTTTGCTATTCTGACTGCCTTACCTGCTTCCTTCTGCTTTACCTGGTACAGTTCTCTGTCCTGCTCCTTCTGTGTTTCCTTATATTTCCTGAATGCTATCTTTTTTCCCTTACCTTCCCCACCACTTCTTTTGGTAACCATAATGTTTTTTTCTTTCATTTTGATTTGTTTATTTGCTTCACACACAGACTTGTTGCCTCTGTGATGGCAGTTTTAATGCTTCCCCATTGTTGCTCCACTCCACCTTCTTGACTGTTTGCTAGTGCTTTTCTGAGGCACTCTCCCATTTTGACAAAATCAGCCCTCCTGAAGTCCAATACCTTCACTTTTGTGTGGCTTGACTCTACAGCTAAGTTTATCGTGAACCACACTGTTTGGTGGTCGCTTGTTGCCAGATGGCTACCCACTTCAAGATCAGAGATCCTCTCTCCATCCCCATTTGAAAGCACCAGGTCCAAGATTGCTCTCTCTCCAAAACTAGCTGACTGAGGCATGCCCCCTGTAGGGCATCAAGAATAGCCCTGCGCTTGGATGTGGCTGCAGCAAAGGTGCTCCAGTCAACATCTGGCATATTCAGGTCCCCCATCAGCAATATCTCCCCTTTCTCTGCCATCCCAAGGATGCCTTCTATCATTTCCTTGTCCATTTCCTCCCTCTGAGACGGGGGTATGTATACAACACCTGTGCGGATTGTGGAGCCAGTTCCAGTCTCCAGGGTGACCCACAGTGCCTCCTCTCCTCCCTGTTTACCCTTTAGTTCTGTTGCTTTTATCCCTTCCCTTACATAGAGAGCTACTCCTCCTCCTCTTCTTCCCTCACTGTCCCTCCTGTAGAATGTGTACCTGGTAAGTTGACATCCCAGTTATGATTCTCTGTGTACCATATTTCTGTGACTGCCACAATATCCAGGCATCCCTCTTCCATCAAGGCCACCATTTCAGGGAGCTTTTTACCTAGACTACGGGCATTGGTACTCATTACCCTCCATTTTTTTATGGCTTTATTTATTTTTGCCCCATCCCTGTCCCTACTGCCTTTGTCTTTTTCTCCATTTACCCCTGCCGGTCTCCCTATCGACTGCCTGTTGTGGTGTTTACCTCACTAATTACCCTGATTTGGGGGGAGGATTTCCCTTCTCCTCTTCAGTGCCTCCCCCCATGGCTAGTTTAAATGCTTGCCACTGAAGCATTTAAACCTATCACCTAGGATCCTGGTTCCTCTCCAGGAGAGATGCAGACCATCGTGCCTGTATAGGCCTGCATCCCTCCAGGTGGAGCCTCAGTCCCCAATGAAGCCAAATCCCTGAGCTCTGCACCAGCTTTCAACCAGTCATTGAATCCCATGGTGCAGAGTGCCCTAGCCTCATCCATGCCATAGACAGGTAGCACTTCCGAGAAAGTTACTGTGTGTGCTACTTGTCTAAGGCCCTCCCCAACTCCACAAACTCCTGTTGCACTGTTCTGATCCCATTCTCAGCCAGGTCATTCATCCCTAGGTAGATATGACATCCAGCTCCCTCCCTTGCGCTGCTCCAGATCCTGAGGATTCGTTTCCTGTCCCTCCAAGCCTTGGAGCTTGGCAGGCACCTTATCTCCTTTCCTCCCTCCTCCAGTTCACCCCCCTAACAACTGGTCCCCACCAGGAGTTGTTTCCTTCCCCTGTGGGGTCTAGTCCCACCCTCCTGTGGGTCTCCATTGTGGAGGTTCTCAGCATCCTCCTTGGTCTCACAGGTGCCTCCATAGAGGAACCGTGCTTCCTCAAGTGGCAAATGGTTGTGGAGGCACAGCTGGAGGGATGTGCCTGTTCCACCACCCTCACCCTCCTGAGCCCACCATGGTCTAACCACTCCTCTTTCTTGGCAACCACTGAGGTAGTGGAGGTGGCCTGGGTGGTCCCTGGTGGGAGAGCAGGTTTCCTGAATCATTGCCAGGTCAGCATGGAGATGAACAACCTCCTTCCTCAGACCTGTGGGTCCAGGAGAGGTAAGTGCCAGATGTTGGGTATCAGGAACAGGGCAGACAGCTCACCTGCATCAATCACCATGTCAAAAACTTTACAGAAAGGAGAAAAATGCTGTGGTATGTATCATTCACACACACACATACACACACAGATGAACCACTACAGTAAATCCACTAAGTATTGATAATTAGAAGGTCTCTTACTTGGTTACTAGGGAGCCAGAAGTAGAAGTCTTGAAGGACGATGCCCATTGGACCTGTAAA
This sequence comes from Neoceratodus forsteri, assembly GCA_016271365.2. Lineage (NCBI taxonomy): Eukaryota > Metazoa > Chordata > Ceratodontiformes > Ceratodontidae > Neoceratodus > Neoceratodus forsteri. The sequence continues at coordinate 665,408,589 of CM057458.1, forward strand.
ATAAAATGTAGGAAGGGGTTCACAAAGGATTCATAGTTCTTAGAAAGTAGATAGAAAAAAGAGAACTGTTTAGATGTAGAGTAATACTTATCTGATGTGAAAAGAGTAATCCTCCTGTTAGGTCTGTTAAAGAGAAAAATAGGTTAATGTGGAGAAAACACAGAAGTGAGAGTAGAAACAAACAGTGGAGAGATATGGAAAGGGTATAAGACAGTATAGGAGTTAAAAAATGTGGAGTTTTAGATAAAAAGTTAGTTAGGACAAGGTAAAAAGATAGAGACAGAGAAAGTAAGAACATTAATAAACAGATAAGAAAATGTGTTGTTTGGGGGACGCAAAGCAAAACCACTTATTACCCTCTAAGATGATCAGCAATTAAAGTTATTTCCAAGATTTTATCTATTTGGGCTTCATAGCCCATTACCTTAAGGCAGCGCTATCTTGTTTCTGGTAAAAGTAGAATTTTGTATCATCCCCTGTTTGGGAGGGAGGGAATCGTAACTGGAGCTGAACCCAAGGCCAACTGACCCCTTCTACTTCCAGGTCTGCCCTCCCTACCCCTATGCTCAGATACATTGTGACATCTAAACAGGGAGAGTATGGGGGCGTGCCCCATACAAGTCTTTAGGGGCAGATGTCAATGCATATTTATATATGTTTAGGCAACCTTGGAGACAAATGAAAGCCACCGCTCAACTAATAAGATCCTGTAAGCTGAGCGGAGGCTTTGGTTTTTCTTCAAGGTTGCCTAAACGTTTTGTGTATAAATTAATTATGCACTGAAAACTGTCCTCATAGACTTGTATGGTGTACACTACAGCACTCTCCCTGCTTCTTAGACATCACAAAATGTCTGAGCACAGGGGAGGGTCTGGCAGACTGGGAAATGGAAGGTATCAGCTGACCATGGGTTCAGCTGCAGTATAAAATAAATTCAACTTTTGCCAGAAACTGGCAGAAACAAGTTAGCATTGCCTTAAGGTAATGACTGTTAGGTCCATATACATATTTTAGAAAATTAATTTAAAAGTATAGTAGTAGCCTGGGTAGGCTAGCAGGGACTGTCTGGGCTAGTGGCCCAGCATTATTAAAATAAATAATTGTCCCATGGAAGTCAGTGACTTGGATAATAACCTGGCTAGTTTCCCTGGTGCCACTGACTAACCTATTTACACATCATTACCATTTCCCTGAGTCTAGTGGCACCAATGGTAGTGGTGTCGGTGGTGGTCCCTTGGCCCTGATATATATATGTTTTTTTTAATTAATTATTTCACAGGCAGGGAGCTGCAGTGCCAGGAAGAGGAGGAGCCAGAGCTGCCACTGCAGCAAGTGCGAGTGACCGTGCTAAAAGTGAAAGGAGCAGGCAGTGCTTTCTACACCCTGCCCCTACGGAGCTCAGGCTGCAGCCTGCACACTGCAGGTGGGAGATGGAGAGACAGCAGCTCATGGGGAGGTAGAGGAGGCCAGTGTAGGAAGAAGCCACTTCCACTTTTCTTGAGTTGCCGTCAAGGCAAACTTATTGCCATAATGGGCTAAAACCTAGAGGAGGCAGTGGGTAGCTGTCATATAAGTAGCCACACTTGCAGCTATTAAGAGCTCTCAGTTAGGAGCTGAAGGAGGAGAAAAATGCCAGGCAGCTGAGACACACAGAGGTTACTCCTTAAACAGCCCAGTGGGGGCTTTTGGTGTAGGTCTGAGGGTGGGAGGAAGTTTGGTGCCTGTCTGAAATTTATTTAAATAGATAATGACTGCAGGAGGTGGCAGAGCCAAGAAAAGGACAGGCATTCCCTCAAAGGGAGAAACAAGAGAAGCACCACAGCTGTTGGTTGTTCCCAGTCCTGAGGGGCTGAATGGGGGTGTCTGAGTAGGGAGAGTACTACACACAGGACGGAAGGGCCCATACAAAATGCACAGCCTGATCAGCTGCATCTGGGCAAAATCTTGGCCTGAGGTGATCCCTCTGTGTTGCTAACAACATGCAAAACATTAAAGAGATAACCTGATGCAAATGATCAACATAGGCAGTAAATAAAAACATTTACAAAATGTTATCACCAGAAGTTCAATGCCCAATAACAGTTTCTTCAACAGTACTGTTTTACACACCAAGGACTATAACAACAGACCTCTCACTTTTCTTGCTCCTGGAAGCCATCTCTATTTTTCTTCAGCAGTGTACTGTAAGTCTAATTTAAAGTCCAGTCTATGTTGCTAGGCAACATCAGGCTTAGACCTGTCTTGTGTAAGTCAAGACAGTTTTTATGTTTGCTTGCATGCATGTGCAAGAAACATAGTGCCACCATACGAGAATTCGTAGGTGTGCCTTCCCCACTTCCAGTGCCCTGCTGCCTTTTGCAGGTGCGGCCGACTCACGCCCCAATGAATGTAGAGTTGTCTATGACAGCCATTCAGATGCAGTGTATGCACAGCTGAAAGCAAAAACGCTGCAATCAGTGGTAATCGCAGGCAATTTGCATACAGTCGCTGGCAGTATGCAAAGTGCCTACACATCGGGTGGCTCAGACGGAAACAGCTGTCATAGACAGCTCCATCCCCCCCGACATAGCACGCTGGGAGCCCATCCCAGCGTGCCCATGTGCCCCTTACACACACACTGTATGGCCGACGGGGTTCCTAATCCTCTGGCCCGGCCTGCACCCCCCCAACAGAGTTCCAGGTGCCACACTGGGAGCCCAACCCAGCGTGGTAACAGTCCGTAAGGCCAGCATGGTGCCCAATCCTCATCGGCTCCACTGTATCCCCCCCCCAACAGACTTCCAGATGCCATGCTGGGAGCCCACCCCCGCATGGCAACAGTCCATATGGCCGACAGGGGGTGCCCAATCCTCCATCAGCTCCACTACCCCCCAAACAGCCTTCAAGCTACCACACTGGGAGCCCACCCCAGGGTGGCAAAAGTCCCGCATCATCTTTAAAAAAAATACCCTGTAAGAAAAAATGGTCCCTCGCTGACTGTCTTGAACTCCTCCCCACCCCACCCTCCCTCTGCACACCCTGCCTCCCACACCCCATCTCACCCCATACTTAGCTCTGGAGTCTGGCATGACGATCATCGGTGGACCAGGAACACGATGCACTCTTCAAAGCCGAACGCTAACTGAGAAATGCTGGTAAGCTGTATAATGGAATAAATAGGGTTTTTTAACTTTGATGCATATCTCAGGCATTTTGAGAATTCTTTCCACCAAATTTTCAACATGGGATTCTTGGGACCCCACCTCTGAATTCTGGCACTGTCATTTTGTTATTCAGTCCCGTAAGGTGATTTATGGTCACTGCATGGAACCACCTTTTGGGACAGAGTTGCTCGAAACAACAGTGTCACAGTTCATGGTGAGCCTCGAAACCCTGTTGAAAATTTAGGTAACATTAAAATGACCTATTTTCAGCGTCGCGTTGCACAGTTCCTCACGCACACTAGTAAGTTGCACATTTTAATATTTTCCTCCAGATTTTCAACATTGCCATTTTACCACACCTCTTATAGAGCAGTACAGCTGTCATTTTCACTCTCACCCAAAATGTGTTTCCATGTAGCGCACAATAGGCGCAGTCGGTGCTCTGAAATTAATATTCAGGACAGATTAAGAAAATCACAGTGATATCATTCATGAGAGCAGAGATCTTAAAATAGCTATATTAAAATTTGGTGACAAAGTCCATAAAACGACTGTGTTAAGAAGCGAGCATTAGCAGAGTTTCCATGCACCCTCGTAAGTTCATGAATTTGTAATATTTTCAGTCCAGATTTTCACCAATGCGCATTTTTACACTAATTTCCTTATGAACAGTACAGCTGTCATTTTCTACACAACACAGCCAAAATGTGTTTTTGCACTTCCAGCGCAGAAATGCGTGGCTGCTGTGGAAAATCACTGTTCGTTACAGATAAAAATGACAGTGACACTGTTCATGAGTGGAGAGTCCCAAAATGTCTGTGTTGACAATCTGCTGTAAAATCCTCAAACTAATTACATTACGTGATAAGTTGTGCGATTTTCTATGCACGCTCATGACTTCATCAGTTTTTTAATATTTTCACTGCAGATTTTCAACATTGTCATTTTTCACCTCCCCATGAACAGTACAGCTGTCATTTTTCACATCCTGTTCAAAATGTGTTTTTGCATCTGTGGTGCCAAATGGCATAGTCGCTGTGCAAAATCAGCTTTCGGCTAACGAACTGATACTGCCACTGTTAATAAGGTGGGGGTCACAGAAAACCCATGTTGAAAATTTGGAGTGAAAATACCAACGAACGCCTGAGGCGTTAGGGTTTCTGACCATAACGCCCCAGCCTGTAGAGACTGACAGGCATCAACGGTGTGACTTGGGATTGTCGCCTGTAATGCTCATATCATTCCACCCCCACCCACACCCTGCAGCCAGTGAGAGGCATCGAGGTGTGCCTTGGACTCTTCGGCCCCAAAGTTCACCACACTCTCCTATATTGCACCCATCTCACCATATTTTCTGATGTAATGGGGTGAGCATTAGGGCCAAAGACCCCAAGGCACACCATGACACTTGTTGGTGTCTGCAGGGTAGGGTGTGGTGAAATGGCGTTTGCCATTATGCCTGATGACCCAAAGGCATGCCCAATGCCTGTCAGTCTCTGCAGAGGTGGTGGTGGATAGCTCAGTTCAATATTTTCACTGCCATTCCCACTATGCAGCTCTCCAACTCTACACTACCAGTACCAATGCCAGCAAGCAAACATTCGGCATCCGACAAATGTATTTGATTCTACAGCAGTCTTAACTACCAGACTTAGAAAAGACACTTTTAAGTCCTAAGACCATCCTTTTTAGACCTAATATAAGCCAAGTTTGTGCATTGACCTCTGATACATGAGAAATGAGGACATGGCTGAAGACCTCCTCTACTGCCTAAAGTAGAAAGGACCTTGATAAAGAAAAAAAAACACATATGACAACAGATACAGAACAGCTATAGAAGTGAACGGTGCAAGTACAATTTCAACTGAGCAAATGTCATTTAGATGGGAGAATCAATGTTTGTTATAAAAGGGTCTCAAATGCTGCAATCTGACTGGCTGTTGAGGTCCAACAGCCTTACATAAAGGAATAATCGCATGACAGGGTGTGTATTTGTGCTGGGATAATGCCGCCTGGAGGGTTAGGCATGAGGCTACAGGCAGAGCGTCAATTCCCAGCGTGTGAAGTTACCAACATGACACCTACAATGAAGTATTTCTATCATACAAATGTTTGTTGTTATATGCTAAAATAAAAAATAATTTTAAAGAATGTTTTATTAGTGTGGAAAATATTTTGTTTCTTAAGAGGAGATGCAAAAAAAGAGAGTGCCAAATGGTCCAAATGGTGGGGTACCGCAGGGTTCAGTATTAGGACCGGTCCTCTTCAATGTCTTTATAAGAGACATTGCAGAGGGACTGGAAGGAAAAGTATGTCTCTTTGCAGATGACACAAAGATCTGCAACAGAGTTGATGCACAAGGTGGGGTGGAAAGGATGAGAAGGGACTTGGCAAGGTTAGAGGAATGGTCAAATGTATGGCAGCTAGATTCAATGCTAAGAAGTGCAAGGTAATGCACCTGGGAAACAAAACCCAGGGAAGAGTACACAATGGGGGTGAGATACTAACAACAACAAAATGGAAAGGGACCTGGGGGTAGTCATATCAGATGACCTAAAGGTGGGCAAGCAATGTGAGAGGGCAGCAAGGAGGCTGGGGAATACTGGGATGCATAGAGAGGCATCACCAGTAGAAAACAAGTTATTATCCCTCTGTACAGACAGCTGGTGAGACCCCATCTGGAGTACTACGTGCAGTTCTGGAGACCCAATCTCCACAAAGACATAGACAGGATGGAAGCTGTCCAGAGGAGGGCAACTAAAATGATGCAGGGTCTGCACGGAGACATATGAGAGAGAGACTTAAGGAGCTTAATATGTAGCCTCGAGGAAAGGAGGGAGAGGGACATGATAAAAACTTTCAAGTACCTCAAGGGAATCAACAAAGTCCAAGAGGTAGCATCTTTCAAAAAATGAGGTGTGCAAGAACAAGGGGACACAATTTGAAGATAGAAGGGGTGGCTCAGAGGTAATTTAAGGAAGTATTTTTCACAGAGGGTTGTGGATGTATGGAACGGCCTTCCAGAGGAGGCTGTGGAGTCAAAACAGTGGTGGAATTCAAGCATGCATGGGACAGTCATAAGGCAATTCTAGGGGTGGGGTAGGAAGATGTAGGCTGCTGGTTAACTAGGATCTGCAACTTATCCACCAGGTAGGGAAATGGGCAGACTGGGTGGGCCAAGCGGTCCTTATCTGCCATGAAATTCTATGTTTTCTATGTTTCTAAGTGGTCATCTACATTGGTTCACAGTGCTGAGACTAGACCTGTGGCATTATGCTGGGATAACGCCATGGGTCCAGCCCCAAACTGACCAATCACAGTCCAAGATTCTTTCTTGCCATGTTTCTTGTCCCTGTTACACTGTCATGTACAGCCTGATCACCATGACACATGAATCCTTCCTGTCAGCATTCCATCCTCTAGCACTGCTGAATGTCTGGAATAATACATTCTGATTTTGAACCAACATTCTTAAACTGTTGATGGAAGAACTATTTTATTAAAAATCTCCCTCTAAATAAGAAAAACATTGAAAAAGTATTCTTTTAACACTTTTCTTTTGGAATATTTTTTTATAATAGCAATAAGGCACTCCCAGGAGTTAGATTAACAGTCAGTTAATTACCCCTAGGGACAATATGGCACTCTGCTGTGCCTCATGCCACATTACACCCGTAGGGGGTGATTAACAGACTGTTAATCTAACCCCTGGTCATGCCTTATTGCTTAACTGTTATTACAGAAGATATCAACTATTTAGTGTAGAGCAGCAGGACCAAGCCTTGGAGTTGAAGCCTAGTAGTGGTAGTAGTAGCATGAGTACTGCTGAACATTCATCACACATGATACCCCACCCAAAAAAAATAATCACACTGTGTCCAGGAAGAATTGAAGGCACTATATAATTGGCTACAATACAAAGTTGTTAACAATACTATTTTTATGTATTGTAACATTTGGCAAATCATCTCAAAAAATCCTTTCATGACTGGATGTACTAACTATAGGCATACAACACTTGCACATCATAACAAAAGTATGGATCATATACAAGCCATAAAGGGTGTAGAGCTTAAAGAATCTTTTAACACAGCTACAGCGAATGCAATTTAAAAAGCAGAGAAATGTGCTACAACAGCTATGTTATGTGCATATTGGTTAGCAATGGAAGAACTTCCTCCTGCAAAATTTGCATCTTTACTGAAACGTAATGCCTACTAGCCGCTGAGGTAAAGCCAAATGTCTACACCCACCAAGATTCTGCATGCGAACCATATGAAGTATGCAATGATGTTTTAAAAAGAGAATTTTCTGAAGTGTTTCATCTTCTCTTTAGGGTATTGGGTGATGAATCTACAGACCTCACAATCAGTAAAAACTAGTCTTATATTGTCAGACCATAGTTAATGGAACTGAGAAGACACATTTTCTCAAAAGTTTCCACTTGCAGATGGTAAACTGAGAGCATAACAAATTTTATTTTAGACTTCTTTCACAAACATAACATTCCATTTTTCTAAATGTGTTGGATTTTGTTCAGATGGTGCATCAGTAAAGAAAGGTTCTCATAGTGGTGTAGCAAAGCATTTAGCAGATGTAAACCTTTATTTGATTTCTGTTCACTGCCTTGCACATAGGCTGTCTCTTGCTTCATCACAAACTAAACATTTTAAATATTTACAGGACTGTCAGAGTATGCTGCAATCTATTTTGCAAATTTTTCAACCAGTGCTGTTAAGATTCATCATCTCAGAGAATTAGAGGTGTTGTTGGGTGATCCTGTGTTTGTCTCAAAGAACCAAAACAGGTACACATTGGTTAGCATTGCTTGAGCAATTGGGTCAGTTTGTAGAACATGGCCTTCTCTTGTAGCTTGTTTAGAAAATGATGCTGCCCCACACATAATGCTATAACAACGGGGTTTTAAAATGCCTAACAGTGTAAAATTTTAATTATACAATGGGCACAACAGCAGACCTCAAATTCCCTACCCGATTGTGACTGGCACACCTCTCCCATTGTAAAATCTACAATCAGCCCATGGGAAGAGGTGCCAGTCACTGTTCAGCCACATCAATAACTCTTTTCAAGATTAATCAGAGCATCACCAGCCCGAAAGTCGCAAACACAGCAATACCCACTGAACAGCCATCCTCAGCTCCAGTGTGTCAACTCTCATTTCAACTGGCAAACAGCTTCAAATTCATTACCTCCCAAAACTCACCTACGGGAAAAAAAAAAAAGTAACTTGCTCCCCTCCATCCTCATTCATCCTCTTACCTCGTTCCCTGCGTCTCCATCCCTTTCTTCTCATTGAGACCTGCCTGCTATCAATTTTGAGACACATCGACGACTCCTCACAGATCTCCCCTGCGCTGCTTTCTGTCACAGAGCCACACACACAGCACTCAGATCTTCACTGGAATAGGGTCGCGCGACCACATGCCAACTCCATATTATGAGGAACTGTCCCTATCCTATTCCATACTGAATCGGGTATGGGTATCGGTCCGAGTGCACAAAGAAATGAACACATTAGTTGCGATCACCATTAAACTCATCTCTTTCATATTTTCTTCCAGTTCCACTCTGGTTTCCAGTATACAAAATTACACTGTTAAATAGCTAAGACCTACTAAGAATGAATGTATAGTATACACTGATCTGATCTAAAAACTAAATAAAAGAAACCTAACTCTTTGTTGTCATGCTGCCCATGAGAACTGGTACCAAGCAACCGCCGAGCTATCACACGCAAAAATCACCTCGACTCCATCTCCACTCAACCCCCACCACATTCACCACTGACTAACAAACGTGCCTCGAACACAAAAAAACGCCACTACTAGAACAAAAACAAACAAAATACAAACGGATACTACATTTGCCTTAATGGATGAAATGGAGCTAGAAGAAATGCTCCTCATCTTAGAAAAACAAACTCCTGAATCTCCACCGAATGAACTATTTTCTCTGGCGTAGTAACACTTTCACTATTCCTCCTAGTTAAAATAAAAAAAATTAATAAAAATAAAAAAAATGACTAAACACAAAATATTAACATTGTCTAATAGCAATATCCCACTCAAGGGTGTTGGTGATGCCAGGATTTACCCACCTAAGTGTTGTTAGTCACTCGGCTATGCCTAGGCAGAGCAAACACCAGGGCATAACAACACCATCTCATGGTATATTGCTTAAACACCTCATGCTTGACATTCTTTCACATGTAACAAAACTCTAAATATTTCCAGAATGATAACTTAGACTTCACTGTCATCATGCCAGTGATTTCTAGTGCAGTCAGGTGCATAACAGAAATGGAAACAAACCCTTGTCCAATGATCTAGAAAGTTTTGCAACAGCTTAATAAAGAAGATGAAGACCTTATTTTAGATGGAAAGAGACACACTTGCAAAGTACTGTACATTAAGTACAATTTGAAATTCAGTTTGAAAATAAAAAAATAGCTATAAAGACAAACTGGTTATCAACATTCATCAATGGTTTCTTGTACAAATGATGAATGTGTGTTGTGCTTTTCAAATTTTTGCTCCTAAAACAAAATATGCTAATGTACCTCTTCTGACAGACTATGGTGAGGAAGAAATGGAGATTCTTCTGACTCTTTTAAACTGAATATACTTTTTTGAAAGCAGAATTCAAACACAAACAATCAGGTGGTGAAGGCATCCTGGAGTCCCATTGTAATGGAGTTGTTTTTGTGTCCTTTTGTTCTATATTGTCCTGTCTACTATAAGGTCATTCCCTGGAAGGACAGTTTCTATTCCATTTGGGGTATACACTCTGGCTTGCCTCATACTGTTTATCCCAGATCTGTAACCAGAATGGCCAAACCTTCACACGTGTCCACAACATGTGGTAAAGCGTGCCACCCTTGGACTTGCATCTCAGTATAGGTGTCTGTCTCCAGTTTGTGCATCTGAAATAATTTCCTGGGAGTGTAATATAAATTGTGCAAAATCTTAAACTGTTGAATTCTAAACCTGTCCTGTGTGATGTATTTGTAAAAATCACCCCAGAGCTTCTACCAGCTGTTGTCATCTAACATTAGGCCAAATTATGTGATCCACTAAGCACAACTACTAGGCAACTGCAAAGGATCCAGGTCATGATAACAATTATATAATCTAGAGATTGAGTGAGGCTGACAACACTCAGACACAAGCCTCAAAAGGGCTAAACTACCCATCTTGGACCAGGGGGACAGACCCAGGAATTGCAAGAGACAGTGTCTCAACTGAAAAAAATTAAAAGCGAAGGAGGAAGGGACTCCAGTATGATCCAAGAAAGCCTGCAAAGAAATGAAAAAGTCATTAACCAACAGCTAATCAGCTGATGTAACATTAATGTTATGCCATAGCCTAGAGTCCAATGTCCTACCTCAGACTTTAAAATTGGGGTTAAGAAAAACTGGTTGTGAAATGTCTTTGAGGAGCTTCAGAGCTATATGTCTGCACAATTGGGTGTGGGCCTTAATGGACCACATAATGGGGGTATAACAACTGGTGACCATTTTCCCCTTAGGGAAACTAGGTTATAATTTTGTCATTATACCCAGCTGGTTATAATGATGAACACACGCCCAGTTTCCCTAGTTCGGCGCATGCGCCAACCACGATCTTCCTCCTCCCTGCACCATTCCCCACTGTCCTCACTCCTCAGGGCTGCAAAGTTCCCCAACACAAGCAGTCAGGTAAGTTTGTTTTTTTTTAACAAAACTTGGCCAAAAAATCTGTCAGTGTGAAATAAAAAAAAAATAAACACTACTATACGATCAGCCACAGACTGCGCTGAAATCCCAATGGTCCAGCAGCTCAACTCTGTAAAAAAACTCCACTTATTTTGTATAGTTGCTGTGGCAAAAAAATGACCCCCAGCAATTATACAAACTAAAGTATAGGTAGAAGGTAAAAATTAGGATTTTACACCCCCCCCCCCGGGTGGGATGCCTTAATAAAACCCTTTAGCTTCGCTTCTTGGGGTTTATGTGGCATCCCACCCTCGGGAGTGTATAAAATCCTCATTGTAACCACCTCTACCCATCCATTATTCTCTATATTATGGAGCTGTTATGGACTACAAGAAGGGAGGTAAACAGGGGAGACTGGAGCTGAAGGCTGCACTGCCGAGCTAGGTCTTCCTCTATAGAGAGCCACTGAGGTTTGTAATAAGAATTAGCTCCTTGTTCTCTCAAGGCTTGCCACAGGAAGTATTTGCCCCTATGCAAAGCTGATAATGGTGTATAAAGCTTGGTAATCACAGCCTACGTATGTGCCTAGAACCTGATAGCCTACGGTAACTACACCAAGACCCCTTACCCATCCATATGAATTGAGGAATTCTAGTGTGTATTTTGGTAAACCACCTGAAAGGCAGGACCAAATTAAAAATGCCAAGTGGGTATAGTAGTCAGAACAATACTTTCATTTCGACAATTCTAATGCTGCCTAAAGGCCTGAGAGGGAGAGAGGACCACCAAGTTAAGTCTTGATTAGTATGTCGAAGCAGGGGGGACCAAGTTAAGTTTGGGGAACTCGGACCATCTCCTGGAAATCTTAACACCCAAACAGGTTAAATACTGAGGCTCCCACTGAAGACCCAAATCCAGGATAGTCAATTTATCCACCTGGTTATTCAGTGGGAGCACACAGGACTTGTGCACATTCAATTTATAAGAGGCAAACCTTCTAAATTCTCCTATAATGGACTTCTATCATAGCATTATTGGCAACCGTCTAGTGATATAAGTGGTGAACAACTGGATCTTCACATAGATCCAGCAGAGACCAAGATAGATAGATCCCTGGTGAAAGGGTCACTTCACAAACCTTGCTGCACTCAGTTTCAGTTCTCAGAGTTTGCAAAGTAATAAATTACAAAGTATCCACCATTTACCCTAACATTTCAAAGCTGCTGTCTTGTGATATCAGTAAATAAAACTTCACTCCAGCGGAGAAATTAACAAATTTTATGAAGCTGTAAAGTTCTCCATAAACTAATTTCTACTTCACCTTAAAGAGAACTTTGTGAACGGAAAAATTGAGAACTTCACCTGAAAATTTGGGTTCTGAGGTGAAATTTGCAAGGATCCATGGGATTGGAGGTCACATGGTGCTGCAATGATCTGTATTGCCATGCAGAGGTGGAATTCGGTGCAGTGTGAGAAAGAGACAGTTTGGTGTTAAGTGTGATCTGTGTCTTTGCGCTTAAAAACTGTTGCAAAGCATTTAAAACACACATTTGTTTTCAACAAATCACTCCATTAAGTGTCTACTGTGCCTTGTGCCTCTAGATCACCAATTATTTGTGGTATTTTTTGTGATTTAGTTAAAGTTGTAGTTTCCTTTTCTGTATTGTATAGTGACGTGAGACAGTGCTGTGGGAAGGGGGAGGGGAGTTTAGCTGCAGAAACTTCCAGCAAGAAAAGGACAGGTTACATACTAACATACTAAATGCCAGCAGAATAGGCCTAACGGTCTTCGTGTCTGCTCGTTTGGTCAGCCCCCACCCTGGGTGCTGACCTTGCTATCCCCCGCTTCTCTGGCTTCTCCCTTCCCAGTTCTGGATATTCTTGCTGCATTGGATTTTGCTTCCAGAACCCTTCCTGTACCTGTCCCACCCCTCTTGAACCCCTCCACTGTCTCTGCCTCCACCAGCCCCCTAGGCAGTGCATTCCATGGCTCCACCACCTCCAGTGAAGTAGCACCTCCTCCTTTCTCCCTGAATCTTCCCCCTCAGCTTCCACCCTGCCCTCTAGTGGCCCTTCCTCCTTCCTTGAGAGCACCCTGACTGTTCCTCCCTATTTACCCTCTTCATGTACCTGAAGACCTCTATCATGTCCCCAGTCCCTTCTCTCTTCCAATGTGTACATATTTAGCTCTTCGAGCCTCTCCTCATGAGTCCTGTCCCCAAGCCCCATATCATTTTGGTTGCCCTCCTCTGGACCCTCTCAGGAGGTTAATGTCCCTCTTTAAGTGTGGCCTCAAAACTGCACGCAGTACTCAAGGTGCGCCTTACCAAGCAGTTATACAGAGGAGTATCACTTCCCTCCTTCTGGAGGTGATCCCCTAGCGATGCATCCCAGTATCCTGTTGGCCTTGGCTGCTGCCCTCCTACAAGTCTCAGAGTTGTTCATCTTGACATCCACCACCCCAGGTCCCTCTCAGCCATCGAGACTTGTAGCATCCCCAGGGTGTACACTTGGCCTGGGTTTCTGGTCCCCAGGTGGAGTACCTTGCATTTCTCTGCATTGAACCTCAGCTTCCACTTTCTAGACCATCTTTCCAGAGCCTCCAGGTCCCCTGTGGGGCCACCCTCCCCATCCACCACCGCCCCCAGTTTCAGGTCATCTACCAAGAGACTCATCTCACTTCCTCTGATTCCTGTCCTTATGTCAGATACGTAGGTGTTGAACAGAAGGGGCCGAGGACTGATCCTGTGGGACCCCACTAATGACCCTCCTTGGGGATGAGACTATCCCACCAACTCGACCCTCTGGGTCTGGTCCTGGAGCCAATTGCCTATCCATCTGATCATCTGGTTCCCCACCCCCATTTCTCCCAGCTTATCCAACAGGCCCACGTGAGGAACAGAGTCAAATGCCTTGCTGAAGTCCAGAAGAGGACATCCACTGGTCTACCCAGGTCCAAGGCACTTGTCACCCAGTCATAGAACTCCACCAGGTTTGTCTAACACGATTTCCCAGGATGAATCCATGCTGTCTATCGTCCAGGCACCCTGACTTATCCAGGTCCCCCAGCCTCTCCTTGACAATGCCTCCATCAAATTGCCCACCACCGATGTCAGGCTGACAGGCCTGTAGTTCCCTACCACCTCCCTTGATCCCCCCTTGTGGATAGGCACTATACACCACCTTCCAGTCTTGGGCACCACCCTGTCCTCAGAGAGATAGTGAAAAGCTCTGCCAGGGGTTTCCCAGGACATCTGCAAGTTCCTTCAGCACTCTGGGATGTAATTTATCCGACACGGTGCTTTCTCCGTCTTAAGGGCTGAGGGCTTCCTCTCTCTCTCTGCTGTGATTTCCACTTCGGTACCTCTTCTGCCTGCTTAGCCCTCCCCCACCTGCCAGTGATGCCTCCCCTCTCCCAGACCTGCCAATCGGTAGGGTCCCCCCTCCTCAGTATCTCTGTCTCCTCCCATGTATGATGCAGCACCCCATTTTCCTGGTGAAAACTGAGGTGAAGTACTCATTTAGTACCTCAGCCTGCTCCCCCGGGTCTTGTGCCCATCTCTCCCCTGATTTAATCCTGCTAATCTGCCCCTTCACCCTTCGTTTTTCCCCAATGTATCTAAAGAACCCCTTGTTCCCTCTCCTAATTTCCCTGGCCAGGTTCTGCTCCTTCCTTGCCTTAGCAGCCCTCACCACTCTAGTGGCCCTTCTAGCCATCAGCTCGTACTCCCCTCGATCCCTTTCACTCCTTGTGCACTTGAATTGCTTATAGGCTGCTTTCTTTCCCCGCACCACCTCCTGGACCTCCCTGGTCCACCAACAGGGTTTTTGGGCCCTACCGCATTTCCTTACTTTGCACAGGTGCTGGTAGCATCCTGCACCCCTCTCCTGATGATTTCCCACCTACTATCAGCGTCCATGTCTGACCCAATCCCATCCAAATGCTCCTTAAGGATCCTTCCCATTTCCTTAAAATCCGCCCCTGAAGTGGATTGCTTCGTCTTTGTGCAGCCTTCTACCCCTCTAGGTCCAGGCAGAACCAGACCGTGGCTGGTCACTCCCGCCAATGGGTCCCTTACCTCCAAGCGCCCAAGCTGGTCACTGTCTGCCAGGACCACATCCAGTACCCATGCCTCCTGGTCGGTTCCCTCACCTGCTGAG
This sequence comes from Neoceratodus forsteri, assembly GCA_016271365.2. Lineage (NCBI taxonomy): Eukaryota > Metazoa > Chordata > Ceratodontiformes > Ceratodontidae > Neoceratodus > Neoceratodus forsteri. The sequence goes on from CM057458.1 coordinate 665,423,607, forward strand.
TTAGGAGCAGCATCTTGAAAGACATCCAACAACCTCTGTTCCCTGGTCACAGAGGATGTCATAGTCTCCCAGTCTGTTTCTGGCATGTTTAAGTCCTCAACACCACCACGTTCCTCTGCCCAGTCTGCAGTGTCTCCTAACATCTGCCACCAGACTGTCCTCCAGCTCCTCCCAGCCAGGCGCAGGGTCTATACACCACTCCTATTTTGCTCTCTTGCCCCCCCTTGTTATCAAGGTGACCCAAATCGCCTCCACGGTTCTCTCCACCTCCTCTCTCCCTATGCCAATGCAGTTTTTGATCATCATTGCTACTCCTCCCTTCCCTCCCCTGTCCTTCCTGAACATAGTGTAACCCTCCAGGTTCAGGTCCCAGTCATGTCTTGTAGTGGCCCAAGTCTAAGTGACCGCTGCCACATCCACTGCTCCCTCAGTTAGCATCATCTGGAGCTCAGGCATTTTATTGCCCAAGCTCCTGGCATTTAGCAGGACTACCTTCCACCCTTTCCCTATAGTTCCATTTCCCCTGCTCGTGTTCCCATGGGGATTCTGTTTTCCCCTGGTCTGCACTTTGCCAGTTGGCCTTTTCCTGCAATCCTCCTGGTCTCCAGGGGGGTGGAGACAGAGTCCTTCCTTTATCGGCACCCCCTTGACAGCCTTTTCTCCCATCCCACCCCCCTTCACAAGTTTAAACAAGGTTAGGCAGCCTTTTCTGTCTTAGCAGTACTAGTACTGTTGTAGTCAATGTTTTTTATGATTTTGTTTGTAATTTTATTTCTGAAGAACAGTTAGTCGTGTTTTACTAAATGGTTTTTGTCATTGTAGTTTCACTATATTGATTTAATTTTTGCGTTCACTTTCGCTTGCACAAGGACAGTCTTGGGACTCAGTCAGTCAATCAGTCTTTATTTAGCCAGGCAAAACACCATTGAGGCCGCGTTCATTTACAAGGTGGACCTGGGAGAGGTTACAGAAGCAAGTACAATTGAATACATTCATAAACAAGGAATTATGTAACAGCACATGAATTACAAAGCAGTTAAGAAAACGAAAAGAAAAAAATAAACAAACTGTAGTTCTCTAATAATAACCAAGTATAATGTACATACAATATAAACATTTATACTATCCCAATAGAGAGTTCCAAGTATAATCTACTTACAATATATATACTTGGCGAACCCCAAAGGGTAAAATAGGCTGACTGTGATAGTCAGGGGTAACAAGACAGGTACAAGAAGGAAAGCCAAGGTGAAGCACATAAAGAGTGCCATCAGTGGAAACAGTTGCAGGTCTCCTTGAAATAGCTCAAAACAGGGATCTGAAGGTAATCAGTTTCCCTGAGGGTTACAAGTTTCAGGGTTTTTGTTATGTTGTTCCAAAGGGCAGGAAGGGAGTGACTGATTGCCGATCTGCCAAAATACGTTCTGACTTTGGGGATTAGAAATGAAATGTGGAGAGGCTTCTCAGAGGTAATTTCAGTAGTACAGACAGGCAGACAGTCTGAAATACGAGGAGCATATTAGTGATGGCTCAATGCGTCAGAGAACTGCGTTTGTCTGCCATCTAAAGCTAAGAAGACTCCAAACTACTTCTGCATAGGCGAGCACTGATGGGTAGCGAAGGTGCACCTATAATGAATCTAAAAGCATGGTGGTAGATGGTGTCTAGTTTGGACAATGCAGAGCTCGGGCCTTGCCATTCAGAAAATTGGCATAGTCCTGTAATGGCAAGAATGTAGCTTGAACTAACTTGGTTTTTGCCTCCTGTGTAAGCAAGTGTTTAACCTGAAAAAGGGACTAAGCCTCTGTTTTAATTTTCTCAACAGTTCCTCTATCGTTCAATGAATGATAGCTTATGATCCAAAGCCCCAGGTACTTAAATTTCACTACAAACTCCAGGGTTCTCCCAGTAATGTGGTAGCTGGAGAACTATACCAAGTGTGCAGAGTTTTGATGCACTGGCCAATGGGGAGAAAGAACGGCTTTGTTTTTTTGCATTAAGCAAAAGCTTTAGGTACAAAAGATTGTTCTGTATTATGTTAAAATCGGATTGGAGATCCTTGCAGGCCAGTTCTGGAAAACCCTGTCTATGTATAGAACAGTGTCATCAGCAAACAAATGTATGTGTGCTGATTTTAGTCCTGTGTTAATGTTATTAATGTAGATAGAAAATAGTAGGGGCCTAGAATAGACCCCTTGTGGCACACCTCTTAGTAGGGGTTTCAGCAGGGAGAGGTCCCCATAGTTGGTGAACCATTTCAAGGCGGAGTGGTCCAACCCTATGTTACTTAGGACAAGCAAGAGTAGGTCATGATCCACTGTGTCAAAGGCTTTGCTCAGGTCAAGGAATAGGGCACACACATGTTTTTTTGCATTCAATGCATGTTGCCAGTCATTATTAGAGACCTTGGCAAGTGCTGATATTGTTCTACGACAGGGCCTGAATCCTGACTGTACCAGGTTGGGCAGGCTGACGGTCTCCATATGCTGCCTAAGTTGTGAACTGACTACTTCGAGCATTTTGGACAGGATTGGAAGCAGAGATATTGGATGGTAATTATTTAGATCACTCAGATCTCCTGACTTATACAGTGGAATGACATGGGCTGTTTTCTAGATTGAAGGGAATGCCATGGGTGAGAGACAGATTAAAAAGGTGAGTGGTAGGAGCAGACAAGACAAAGTATCCTAACTTTAAGTAGTAGGGCTCGACATGGTCAGCACCCGCACTCTACCTCTTGTCCAACTCTAGTAATAGGTCTTCAACTTGTTTCACAGAAACATGGCAGAAGGAAAATATTGTTTGTTGTTATGGGTAACAGTGTCTAGGCAGGCAGGGTCCTGAGAACAAAGCTGGGCCCAAAGGTTATTAGCCAGAGAAGATTCAAATGCAAGGAATATATGGCATTTGAGAGGTGTATCACTGCCAAGCCAATTACAGCCGAAACTGCAATGGGCTTGGCAGTGTATACTAATGACCAGGCACTCTGGTCATGACACAAATTCTGCTTTGCTGACATGGAGTGTTCTCTAGTTAAAAGAAATGAACCACTTCAATGAGAGAGCACTTTATTTGTTTCTGTAGACATACTCCAGGCATCGCCATTAGCGTTAACACTATTGCGCATGTCCAAGTTAGGGTTATTGGTGGCTCCTGCCAGTGCCACCCGCTGCACTGTCTCTCCCCTCTGTCCATTCCTCTAACCCCCTTCCACATTAGCCATGGTGCGGCTTTTACATGTTGGCGGTTTCTGCCACACTCTCTGTCCCCGGTCCATCTGTTCCTCTGACACCCCCCCCCGCCTTCCACTTTGGACACAGTATGGCTTACCCTTCAGTGTGGGACACTGGGAAACTCACTCCTAGTGTCCCCTGATGTGTACTCCCCAAAGACACTAGGACACTGGGGAGCCTGTTCCCTGTGTCCCTTGATGTGTACCCCTCAAAAACATTAGGACACTGGGGAGCCCTCCCAGTGTCCCAACATCTTCAGTGAAAAAATTGAACAGAGAAAGTAACCCCCAGCATCTTTTTTTAACCTGTAAAAAGAAAGCAGTCCCTCATTGTCCCCATCCCCACCCTCCCACACAGGCACCCACCTCCCTCACCTCCCCCTTACCCCATTCTTACCTCTAGAAGTCAGCGGCTATGATCTTCTGTGAACTGGAACATGTCTGCACTCTTCAAAGCCAAATTGTGAATTGAAGAATGAAGATAAGTGCTATAGTGGCTGTCAATGGTGTTTTGAACTTATGTTGACATCTCAGCCATTTTTAGGAATTTTTGCGCCAAATTTTCATCATGGGCTTTTTGGGAACCCTTCTCATGAACAATGGCACTGTCATTTTGTTACTCGGTCACAAAAGGTGATTTTGTGGTCACTGTGAAGAATCACCTTTCAGGACCGATTAATGAAATGACAGCACCACTGTTCATGAAAAGAAGAAGAAGAATTAGCATTTATATAGCACTTTTCATACACAATGTACAGTCGGGACCATTTATAATGGACACATTTGGCAAACCCCTTTATGCCTCTTATATGCACTGGTCGGTTTATTGAATTCAACAAAAAACAAGACTGCCAGATGTTGTTGCAGTGAATATGTGCTTTACTGTGCAGTAAATAAGTAAATACAAGCACAGTACATTCATGTGAGTGCAATTGAGTTGCTAAAGAAAAGTATAAGTGTCTACATCAGCAGCAATGGCAAAAAGAAACAAAATGAGTAACTCAGCACAGCACATTACGTGAAGCAGCTGGTGATTTTTGTTTGCACGACCGCTTTCCTGGCATAAGGCTCCCACACTCTTTCAGCCACCAACAACGCTGGCCAGTTAGGTGCAATGGCTGGGTGCTGCTTCATGGATTAGCATAATGTCACTAGTGCTGCTTTCACATCAGATGGTGTAACTTTACTGTCTTCCTCATTGTCAGCATTCTCAAACTCCTCATCCTCCTCTTCCATTTCTTCTGGTCGCAGTTGGCTAACCACCTGACCGATGTCATCCAGTGGTGCTTCTGCTTCTTCCTCATCACCTAGGTGACACAGATCATCAAACTGTTCCTCTGTCAAGCCTGGTGGAACTTTAATTTCTTCTCCAAACAATGGACAGGCAGTATCTTCATCGAAAACAGGAGGCAAGTTAGATGCAGATGTTCCCTCACTGAGGTCAGTGCTAGGGGCAAATCCAGCTTTAACAAAACAATGGCAATGCCTGTTTCAGCATTTACATGGCATCTAACAATGAGATTTTTTTGGTGCATAGTGTGGCGGTTACTTCAGAGTCTGAATCAAGCTCACCTATGACCCTCTGTCTCATGGCTCTCACGTAATGCTGTTTCATGGCATAGATGATTCCTGATCCAGAGGCTGAATAACAGAAGTTGTATTAGGTGGCAAAATATGAGCTTTATATTTCTGAGCCCCTGGATTTGTGGATGTCCAGAAAATTGTCAAACAACAATGCAATTTTTATGCCACGAACTTCCTATCCCAATTGTGTGCCCACTCTGTGAAGATTTCTCCTATCATCCAGGCAGATCTGTTGTCACGGTAGAGGATAAGAAGGTGATTGATGCCCTGGAAGCATCGGGGGGGGGGTCACCGATTTCCCAACATCTATGAGATCTGTTTTTTCAGATCTGTCTATATTGCAGCATGCAAGGGCAGATATTCTCTCCTTTGCCTTTTTGTACCCAAGTAATGGCTCATTTTTGAATGCCAGAGTCCCGAAAACCACACAACAGAAAAACAGTCCCATTTTGTCACAGTTAAATATTTTTTGGGGGTAGCCAGTGAGTAAGCCAGGAAGTACCTCGGTCAACCACTGCTGTGCAGACTGCATGTTCGTTCCCTTCTCCCCACAGGCGCGTCTAAACCCGATGTTGTGTCTCTGCTTCCATCACTGGAGCCATCCCTTGGATGGATTAAAATCAGGTCAACCAAGTGCCTCAGCAATTTTCTTAGCCTTTTCAGTGAGCAAGGGTCCACTGATCAGGGCATCACGACCATGGGCATTATGGAACCAAAGGAGGAGAGCATCCTCAACCACTGAATATTTCCCCTCCCACTTCCTTGTCCAATCAGAATTAGAATTTTCATGCCACTGTTTAAGAATCAAATCTCGCTGATGCTGCAGGTCAGCAACAATGGATTTCGGCATGTTCAGCTGCATGGCTAACTCTCTCTGGCTGAGCTTTGGTATATCATCCATGTATTTAAGCATTTCTACCTTCTCAGCAAGAATTAACGCTTTTCAATTTGGAGCCATTGTGTTAAAGTATCCCACACAGTTCGAATCACAACTAAATGACCTAGTGCAGGTTATAAAGACTATGTGCAGCTGTTACAGATTAATCATGCTGGGATGGGAGAAAAGGCTGTCAAGGGGGTGCTGATAAAGGAGGGACTCTGTCTCCACCCCCCTGGGGACCAGGAGGATTGCAGGAAAAGGCCAACTGGCAAAGTGCAGACCAGGGGAAAACAGAATCCCCATGGGAACACGAGCAGGGGAAATGGAACTATAGGGAAAGGGTGGAAGGTAGTCCTGCTAAATGCCAGGAGCTTGGGCAATAAAATGCCTGAGCTCCAGGCGATGTTAACTGAGGGAGCAGTGGATGTGGCAGCGGTCACTGAGACTTGGGCCACTGCAGGACATGACTGGGACCTGAACCTGGAGGGTTACACTATGTTCAGGAAGGACAGGGGGGAGGGAAGGGGAGGAGGGGTAGCAATGATAGTCAAAAACTGCATTGGCATAGGGGGAGTAGAGGAGGCGGAGGGAACCGTGGAGGCGATTTGGGTCACTTTGATAACAAAGGGGGGCAAGAGAGTAAAAATAGGAGTGGTGTATAGACCCCCTGCCCTGGCGGAGGAGCTGGAGGACAGTCTAGTGGCAGATGTTGGGAGACACTGCAGACTGGGCAGAGGAATGGTGGTGGTGTTGGGGGACTTAAACATGCCAGGAACAGACTGGGAGACTATGACATCCTCTGTGACCAGGGAACAGAGGTTGTTGGATGTCTTTCAAGACGCGTTCCTAACTCAGCAGGTGGGGAACTGACCAGGGAGGCACGGGTACTGGATGTGGTCCTGGCAGACAGTGACCAGATTGGCGGCCTGGAGGTAAGGGACCCATTGGCAGGGAGTGACCATGCCATGGTCTGGTTCTGCCTGGACCTAGGAGGGGTAGAAGGCTGCACAAAGACGGAAGTAACCGACTTCAGGGGGGCGGATTTTAAGGAAATGGGAAGGATCCTTAAGGAGCATTTGGATGGGATTGGGTCAGACATGAACGCTGATAGTAGGTGGGAAATCATCAGGAGAGGGGTGCAGGATGCTACCAGCACCTGTGCAAGAGTAAGATGAAAATGCGGTAGGGCCCAAAAACCCTGTTGGTGGACCAGGGAGGTCCAGGAGGTGGTGCGGGGAAAGAAAGCAGCCTATAAGCAATTCAAGTGCTCAAGGAGTGAAAGGGATCGAGGGGAGTACGAGCTGATGGCTAGAAGGGCCACTAAGGTGGTGAGGGCGGCTAAGGCAAGGAAGGAGCAGAACCTGGCCAGGGAAATTAGGAGAGGAAAAAGGGTTCTTTAGATACATTGGGGAAAGATGAAGGGTGAAGGGCAGATTAGCAGGATTAAATCAGGAAGAGATGGGCACAAGACCCGGGGAACAGGCTGAGGTACTAAATGAGTACTTCACCTCCAGTTTTCACCAGGGAAAATGAAGTGCTGCATCATACATGGGAGAAGACAGAGATACTGAGGAGGGGGACCCTTACATTCAGCAGGTCTGGGAGAGGGAGGCATCACTGGCAGGTGGGGAGGGCTAAGCAGGGAGAAGAGGTACCAGAAGTGGAAATCACAGCAGAGAGTGAGGAAGCCCTCCAGCTCCCTTAAGACAGGCAAACAGGGCGGATAAATTACATCCCAGAGTGCTAAAGGAACTTGCAGATGTCCTGGCGAAACCCCTGGCAGAGCTTTTCACCATCTCTCTGAGGACAGGGTGGGTGCCCCAAGACTGGAAGGTGGCGCATATAGTGCCTATCCACAAGGGGGGATCAAGGGAGGTGGCAGGGAACTACAGGCCTGTCAGCCTGACATCGGTGGTGGGCAAGGTGATGGAGGGCATTGTCAAGGAGAGGCTATGGGGGACCTGGATAAGTCAGGGTGCCTGGACGATAGACAGCATGGATTCATCCCGGGGAAATCATGTCAGACAAACCTGGTGGAGTTCTATGACTGGGTGACAAGTGCCTTGGACCTGGGTAGACCAGTGGATGTCCTCTTTCTGGACTTCAGCAAGGCATTTGACTCTGTTCCTCACGTGGGCCTCTTGGATAAGCTGGGAGAAATGGGGGTGGGGAACCAGATGATCAGATGGATAGACAATTGGCTCCAGGACCGGACCCAGAGGGTCGTAGTTGGTGGGATAGTCTCATCCCCAAGGAGGGTCATTAGTAGGGGTCCCACAGGGATCAGTCCTTGGGCCCTTCTGTTCAACGCCATATCTGACATAAGGAAAGGAATCAGGAGTGAGATGAGTCTCTTTGCAGATGACTCGAAACTGGGGTGGTGGTGGATGGGGAGGAGGGAGGTGGCCCTGGGGACCTGGAGGCTCTGGAAAGATGGTCTAGAAAGTGGAAGCTGAGGTTCAATGCAGGGAAATGCAAGGTACTCCACCCAGGGCAGAAACCCAGGCCAAGTGTACACCCTGGGGAAATGCTACAAGTCTCGATGGCTGAGAGGGACCTGGGGTGGTGGTGGATGTCAAGATGAACAACTCTGAGACTTGTAGAAGGCAGCAGCCAAGGCCAACAGGATGCTGGGATGCATCGCTAGGGATCACCTCCAGAAGGAGGAAGTGATACTCCCTCTGTATAACTGCTTGGTGAGGGCGCCTTGAGTACTGCGTGCAGTTTTGGAGCCACATTTAAAGAGGGACATTAACTTCCTGGAGGGTCCAGAGGAGGCAACCAAAATGATTTGGGGCTTGGGGACAGGACCTATGAGGAGAGGCTCGAAGAGCTAAATATGTACACATTGGAAGAGAGAGGGACCGGGGGACGTGATAGAGGTCTTCAGGTACATGAAGAGGGTAAATAGGGAGGAACAGTCAGGGTGCTTGAAGGAAGGAGGAAGGGGCCACTGAGGGCATGGGTGGAAGCTGGAGGAAGATTCAGGGAGAAAGGTGGAGGTGCTACTTCACTGAGAGGTGGGTGGAGCCATGGAATGCACTACCTAGGGGGCTGGTGGAGGCAGAGACAGTAGAGGGGTTCAAGAGGGGGTGGGACAGGTACAGGGGAAGGGTTCTGGAAGCAAAATCCAATGCAGCAAGAATATCCGGAACTGGGAAGGGAGAAGCCAGAGAAGGCGAGGGGGACAGCAAGGTCAGCACCCAGGGTGGGGGCTGACCAAACGAACGAACACGAAGACCGTTAGGCCTATTCTGCTGGCATTTTAGTATGTTAGTATGTTCAATTAAGTTAATTACTCGAGCGAGTAGCCACAAGACAGCAGTTTAGAGCTGTTAATCTGCTACTTGGTCAACTTATTTTGCCCGGAATAGGTGGCTGCCTTAGATCGCAATAAGTGGCAGCATTTCCACATGCAAAATAGGAAGTGGCAAATGGTTTTGCATTTCTGCCCATTATATCAGACTGCCCTCATTAAGTGTGGGCGATATAAGTGGTGCCGACTGTCTCCCAAAGCGCTTTACAAGCAATGCTAGACTGGTAGTGAAGTGACTTAATGTGTAATAGTAGTAAAAAGTTTTATTTCTGACATCAGAAACAGGATAACTCAGTTTAGCCATAGCTAATTTACATTGTAGTAGCAGCCATATCACACATCAACACCCACATACAGCCTGGACAAGTGTATGAACCGGTTTTATGGGAAGGGAGTTATTGGCCAAGACACCAGGAATGTCCCCTACTCTTTGCGAAGAATGCCTAGGGTTCTTTTACTTCCACCTGGACACCCACCAGGATGTGTAGAAGGGACCTTGGTTTAACATCTCATCCAAAGAACGGCACACCCCAACAGTGCAGCACCCCCCCCCAGTACTGCACTCAGGTGCCAGAGTTTAGGTATGAGTTCAATCCTGGTGTGTGACGAGTATCCATGACCTTCTGGTCCAGAGGTGGATGTGCTACCAACTGAGCCACACTGACACACCATGAGGGGTGGGTCCCAAAAGCCCATGTTGAAAATTTGGCGCAAAAATACCCCAAAACGCCCAAGTTATGCGCAGTCATTGAAATTTTTCTGCACACGCTCATAACTTTGGCAGTTTTTAATATTTTCACTACAAATTTTCAGCACTGCCATTTTTTCACACCACCACATAAACAGTATAGCTGGCATTCTTCACATCTGGCCCAAAATGTGTTTTCGTACCTGTGGTGCAGAATGGCACAGTTGCTGTGTAAAATCACCTTTTGAGACCAATGAATGAAATGACAGTGGCAGTGTTCATGAGGTGGAGTCCCAAAAAGACCATTATGAAAATTTGGTGGAAAAACTCCTAAAAATAGCAGAGTTACGTGCAGTCACTAAAACTGTTTTACATGCGCGTAACTTTGGTCATTTTCAATATTTCTACTCCAATTTTTCAGTATAGTCATTTTATCACACCACTTCATGAACAATACAGCAGTAACTTTTGCACATCCTGCCCAAATCATGTTTTCACAAATGTGGTGTGGAATGGTGTTTTCCCATGGATTTACTGTACAAATTTTCACCTACGGGGTTCATGAAATAGGGTGACAAGAAGACTACGTTCAAAATTTGGGGTCAAAATATTAATAAAGGTTCCATGTCATAATAATTGCCGAAAAGCAAATCGACGATATACACTTTTGCCCAACCCAACATCTGCAAAACAAAACAGTGTTTTTGTTGTGGGGCTGCTGCCACCTCCATTATATTATCAACTCTAGGGAGCATGTCAGGAAGGCAAAGCCTACACCAGGAAAATTAAAGTGCCGCACCCGGCAGCAGTGGCAAAAGTAACTCACACCCAGACCAGAACCCTGCACCTGCTGCCCCAGAACTAGCCACTCACACCACCACACCACATCACACAGCTATCTTGGTGGCAGCAGGTAAATCCAGCCCTCAAAACCCCTTCCCTGTCCCTTCCCTTCCCATCACTATTCCCCCCTTCCTGTCACCATTCAGTACAGTCACAGTAGCCCACAGTCGCTACCCTTACAGGGTAGCCCAAGGGTATAGCCCCGAATATGAGTCGCTGTTTTGACATGGCACCCATATTTGAGCCTATATTGAATGGATACCATTAATAATTGACAAAGTTACGCCAGTTTGTTGCAATTTCAGTATGCACCTTCATAACTGCGGAAATCTTACATATCTTCACCCCACATTTTCAACTTAGCCTTCTTGTTACGCGAGCTTATGTCACAACTGTAATTTTTAAATCCTGTCTAAAATGTGTATTTCTACTTGTGGCATGGAATGGTGTTCTACTTGCACAGAATTATATTTTGGCAAGGATTTTAAAATTTTGTCTACCACCTACATGTGCTGGGTTAATAAGATGGCTATGAGGATAATTTGGTCATGCATCTACAGAGGGATGGTGCACAGGTTCCAAAGGACCCTCGCTGCCGCACTAAGTAAGGAACATGATAAAGTATGTGAGTTATGGGCCTGAATGAAATAACAGCATTTCAGAGGTGTGTCACTGCCAAGCCAGTCACAGCTGGAACTGCTATGGGCTTGGCAGTGTTGACCAATGATCAGGCACTCTGGTCATGACAGTAGTTCTGCTTATTGATGTGGCATGTTCTGTAGTTGAAAGAAATGAACTGCACCAATGAGACAGCACTTCATTTCTTTCTGTAGAAGTAACTCCGGCCATGTGCATTACAGTTAACACTAATGCACATGGCTGGAGGTCATAGATTATTCCAGCTCCTGCCATCCACTGCGCTCTCTCTTTCAAGTCCTCACTCCTCTGCCCCCAGCTTCTACATTAACCATGGTGTGGTTTCACTTGCTGGCAGCTCATGCCGCCTGGCGCCTCTTTCTCCCCATCCCTTGCTCCTCTGAACCCCCCAGGCTTATACATTAGCCGTGGTGTGGCTTTACTTATTGGTGGCTCCTGCCACCCAATCGCAGTCTCTCTCCTTCCTGTCCTCGCTCCTCTGCCCCACCCCCTAGCTTCTACATTAGCCTCAGTGCAGCTTCACTTCTTGATGGCTCATGCCACCCAGTGCACTGTTTCTCCCAGTCCTCGCTCCTTTGATCTCCCACCTCCAGGAGCTTGAACTTCAACAGAGGATGCTGCCACTTCCACAGTGTGTGCCTGCCACCCCACCATGACACGGGAACTTCCCTATGCCCTCCATAAACTGTTGGCCAGCACAGACAGGCCACCACCTCCCTCATAACTTCCTCTGCTTTACATCCTACTTAGCCCTGTGATTTGCCATGAAATGCATCCTCTGCCCCCAGAACTCATGTGGGAGTCCCCTGCTTGCCCTGGGGACACATTTGTGCATAGGTTGCAAGTGACCTTGACCCTACCGCCACCCTAACCTAATATCCCATAGGATAACACTGTAACCTTTAACAAACCGTAACTCCACTAGTCTTTGGAGTTAAGGGACACTCTATATATCCAAGCAAAGGCGTGATGAGTACTACAATAATATCTAAAAATATCCCCAAAAGTATTCATGGGGTATGCACAGCACCCCAAAATTACCTCCCAACCAGCCATGGTGCCTGATAATTTTATTTTGTTTTGTTAACTGGGTAGGCGTGCTAGCCATAGAATCACTATTTTCAGTCATGACCGGGAGGATTACAACTTGAAAGAAAACACAACAACATTACAAGTACTCTATAGACAGTATTGGAGAAATACATGAAAAGCAATTACAAATAAAAGTAAATTAAAATTGGCTGAGAAAGTATACATGGTGAGGTCAAGAGAGACATGTAGGGCAGAGTAAGCATACAAAACCATAAAACCAACAATCTAACATATAGGGAGAGCTGGGCGACAGTTACAGTAACCTAGTGAGTACATAGTAAGTGCAGAGTTTAAGTAAATACAGTTATTTTTACATTGAAGTGAGGCAGGAAAAGCAATCATTCTTATGAGGCAGATTGTGGAGGAAACACTGCTGTCCAGTGAGAAAAGAATAATGTATAAACACTGGATGGAGCAATTAGGGAATGGAGTGGAAGGGATGTAAAAAGCAACCAATCTATTGGAGGAGGTAGGAGGAAGAACAAAGAGGCAGGTTAGTCATTAAGAACACAGCAGGCAGTTGGGAGGTGGGCAGAGGAGAGAGATCAAGGGGTTGAAAACAGTTGCATGAGTTTGAGGCAAATAGGCTGGCACGGAGTTATTTTTAAAGAGTGCATGGGACAGCACTTGGCGAAGTGTTAATGTTAGGCGTTCCATTGTAGTGGGGTGTAGTGGGAGAAAGCTTAGGAGCCTTTTGAGGTTTTACACCTTGGTACCTGCAGCAGGGACTTATCAGCGCGTAGCCCATAGGATGGTGTTTGGGGAGACAGTAGCCTCGCTAGACTATCAGAAAATTGTGACCTAATAACATTGTCCACTAGGGAGCCAACTGAGTAGAGTCTCAGTGCAGTAGGTGACAGCCATTTTAAGCCTGAGTAGAGTTTGCAGTGGTGTTCAAGCCTAGGGGATGAGGAGGCTCATCATAAATGTATCAAATGTGCATCTCCCCTTGGACTACAACTACAGTGAAGCCCATCAAGGTGAAGTGCACTGTCACAGGTTTCCTGCATGACAAAAGGGATCAACTCCCATTGAAACTGTATTGTTTGCTGCAGTAACTCTACTGCAGAATTATGCAGGGTTGTACTTCATCCTGATGGGCTTCACTGTATACCAAGTTTCAGATACAGTTGCCAAAACTGACCAAGTTATGCCTAAAAAACCCAAGAGGAGTAGTTGGTGGAAGTGGGGTGGTAGCATACATGTTGCCAAATTATTCTCTGTTACATCTGTGGCATCCATGCAGGTGGGTGCTGAGGAGGTGGCAGCAAGATGATCAGTCTCAGAAGGAGCAAAATCTCTGGCTCAGGAACAGTGGCCAAGGAGGAGGTTACTGAAATCCCCTTGACTGCCGCTGGTGTTGTGGCACAGTGCCTGATCTGGATAATAGGTCCCAAGTATGGATATATGGACCTGTGACCAAACAGCTGGTATCTTCTTTCTGTGCATTACAGTACATTGGGCACAGGTAATTGGGTAGTATTCAACTGTAGCCAGAGGAAAAAATTGTACTAAGCCAAACTGCAATGGTAACTGCAGAGTAGCAACACTGTAGTATTTATCAGCATGTTACACTGGCAGTGAAAAGTGTAACTAGGTCCACAGACACAGGTCAGAAAATGTTTGAATTGCTCCTAACTCAGACTGTTGAGTGGAGGCAGTCTGTGGCGGTGGTACCATGGGGAGTGGGGATGGCACAGGGTCTTCAGGCTACGGAGTGCGGGGGACAGGGGACTGCTGGCTTTGAGACATTTGTGTGTCAATGGCTTTATTTTAACCCAACTTCACCTTGGTGTACACCAAGGAGAAGTTATAGGTGAAGTCAGAAGCCGAAGTTACCAATGGCGAATTTCCTATTAAATAGAAAAACTTTGCGAAATTATCCACGGAGGCAAATTTGGCAGCTTCACCTTAACTTCGCCTGCAAATTAAAACTTTGCAACATCTTTACCAGTAAGCAGGATTTGTTGTGAAAGAGGATTTTCATTGCAAAATCAGAATCAAGACTATATTTAGAAGTAATTTCTTGGATTCTTATCTTGAAATGCTCTCGAGAATTGTAGCTGAAGGTGCACCAGTCTCAGACTTTAATGTACAGAAAGCTCTTCTTAAATGGAAAAAAAATTAGACTGCAGGCTCAACTATTTATTTATTTGAAAACTGGTGACCGGGAGAGGCACACTAAGCTGAGGCTCATTTCATAGAAACATAGAAACATAGACTTTGATGGCAGATAAGGACCGCTTGGCCCACCTAGTCTGCCCATTTCCTTACCTACAGGATGCGCTGCAGATCCTAGTTAACCAACAGCCTATTTCTTCCTACCCCCCACAAGAATTGCCTTGTCTGTCCTATGCATTCTTGAATTCTCCCACAGTTTTGGACCCCACAACATTCTCAGAAAGGCTGTTCCATCGTCGACCACCCTCTCTGTGAAAAAATACTTCCCGCATTGCCCCTGAGCCGATCCCCCTCTATCTTCAAATTGTGTCCCCCTGTTCTTGCACATCCCTTTTTCTGAAAGATGCTACCCTCTTGTACTTTGTTGATTCCACTGAGGTACTTCAAAGTTCTATCATGTCCCCCCTCTCCCTCCTTTCCTCAAGGGTACACATATTAAGCTCCTTTTGCCTCTCCTTGTATGACTTCTCTTGCAGACCCTGCACCATTTTAGTTGCCCTCCTCTGGACTGCCTCCATCCTGTCTATGTCCTTGTGGAGATGGGGTCTCCAGAACCGGACGCAGTACTCCAGATGGGGTCTCACCAACTGTCAGTACAGAGGGATAACAACTTCCTGTTTTCTGCTGCTGATGCCTCTCCCTATACATCCCAGTATCCCCCCAGCCGTCCCTACTGCCTTCTCACGTTACTTGCTAACCTTAAGGTCATCTGATATGATTACCCCCAGGACCCTTTCCATTTTTGTTGTTGTTACTACCTCCCCCCCATTGTGTAATCTTCCCCTGGGTTTTTGTTTCACAGGTGCATTATTTTGCACTTCATTGCATTGAATCCAAGCTGCCATACTTCTGACCATTCCTCCAACCTTGCCAAGTCCCTTCTCATCCTTTCCACGCCTCCTTGTGTATCAACCCTGTTGCAGATCTTTGTGTCATCTGCAAGAGGCATCTTCCTCCAGTCCCTCTGCAATGTTACTTATAAAGACATTAAAAGGACTGGACCCAGTACTGAACCCTACGGTACCCCACTAGTAACCCCTCGTTCTTCAGAGTGGACTCCATTTACTATTACCTTCTGTGTCCTGTTGTCCAGCCAATGTTTTCCAGGCTACCACCCTAGGACCCACTCCCAGGCTGTTAATTTGATTATTAATCTTTGTGTGGGACTGTGTCAAATGCCTCTGCTAAAAGTCTAGGTAGGCCATGTCCATAGCCCCTCCATGGTCTATTACTTTGGTCACCCAGTCAAAGAAATCAATTAGATTCATCTGACATGACCGTCCCACTGTGAACCCATGCTTCCTTCAGTCCTGTGCCCCACTGGCCTCTAGGTTCTCAGCAGTTCTTTCCTTCAGAAGGGATTCCATCACTTTCCTTACCACAGTGGTCAAACTGACAGGTCTGTAGTTTCCTGCCTCTGTCTTGCTCCCACTTTTGTGAAGAGGAATCACATCCACCTTCCTCCAGTCCTCAGGTACCACACCATCCTCCCATGATTTGTTAAAAAGGGTAGTCAGTGGTGTCACTAGTTCTCCCCTTAATTCATTTAGAATTCTGGGGTGAATTCCATCAGGGCCCATTGCTTTGTCCACCTTCAGTTTTAGGAGTTCTTTCAGAACCCTTTCTTCTGTGAAAGGACTGGGATCGACCCCCTATCCAGAGTGCTTCAGTTAATTAGATTAGGCACCTCCCTCCTCCTCTTTTGTGAATACTGAGCAGAAGTATTCATTCAGTATCCCTGCTTTTTCACTGTCCCTCTCTGCCCACCCACCATCCATTCTATTCAGCCTCACTATCCCTCCCTTTGTCTTTCTATGCTCCCTGACATACATATAAAAGGTTTTATCCCCCTTCTTAACCGAGTTAGCTATCTTTTCCTCAGTTTGGACCTTTGCTATTCTGGCTTCCCTCCCTGCTTCCTTCTGCCTTAATTGGTACAGCTCTCTGTCCTGCTCCTTCTGTGTTTCCTTATACTTCCAGAATGCTATCTTTTTCTCCCTGACTTTTCCAGCCACCTCTTTTGAGAACCACAGTGGCTTTTTCTTTCATTTTGATTTATTTGTTTCACACAAAGGCTTGTTGTCTCTGTGATGGCAGTTGTGATGTTTCCCCATTGTTGCTCCACCCCTCCTTCTAACCTGTTTGCTAGTGCTTTTCTAAAGCACTCTCCCATCTTGCCAAAGTCAGCCCTCCTGAAGTCCAGTACCCTCACTTTTGTATGGCTTGACTCTGTAGCTGAGTTTATCATAAACCACACTGTTTGGTGGTCATTTGTTCCCAGAAGGCTACCCACTTCTAGATCTGAGATCCTCTCACTGTCCCCATTTGAAAGTACCAGGTCTAAGACTGCTCCCTCATGGGTGGGTTCCAAAACTAGCTGTCTGAGGCATGCCACCTGTTTTGGCATCGAGAATGGCCCTGCTCTTGGATGTGGCTGCAGCAAAGGTGCTCCAGTTAACATCTAGCATATTCAGGTCGCCCATCAACAGTATTTCCCCTTTCTCTGCCATCCTAAGGATGCCTTCTATCATATCCTTGTCCATTCCCTCCCCCTGACATGGGGGTCTGTATACAACCCCCTGTGTGGATTGTGATGCCATTTCCAGTCTCTAAGGTGACCCACAGTGCCTCTTCTCCTCCCTGTTTACTCTTTTGTTCCATTGCTTTTATCCCATCCCTTACATAGATAGCTACTCCTCCCTTCTTCTACCCTCCCTATCTCTCCTGTAGGTTGTGTACCCTGGTATGTTAACATCCCAGTCATGGTTATCAGATGACCTTAAGGTTGCAAGCAATGTGAGAAGTCACAAAAGCACAAGAGGAGGGCACAGATGAAAGCAAAAATAGAGTCAGCACACATAAATAAGATACACTGATTACAAACTAGCTGACTCTGGAGTCAGCTAGGTTTGTAATCAAGTTGTACCTGCACTGATGTGTGCATGATTGCTATTTTTATGTAAAGAAAAGTTTTTTGATATGATAATGTGATTAATTATTGTACTGTCTCTTTAAAATTGTGAAATAAAGCACAACATGTGTATCACACAGGCCACGCCCCTGAGAAAGGGTCATGAGAAGACCAAAGCACCGGATTTTGTAGCCATAGACTCCATTAGCTTTATTGCCTTATTTATGTATACTTACTTTATTGCTTCTGTGCTCCTCCCTCCTGTGCTTTTGGGTTATGTATTTTGGAGTGAGCACCCACAGATTCAGTGCTCCTCTAGCTGTGTGTTAATTTGAGAAGGCAGTAGGGAGGGCTGGTGGGGTACTGGGATGTATAGGGAGGCATCAGCAGCAGAAAACAGGAAGTTGTTATCCCTCTGTACAGACAGTTGGTGAGACCCCATCTGGAACACTGCATCCAGTTCTGGAGACCCCATCTCCACAAGGACATAGACAGAACGGAGGCAGTCCAGAGGAGGGCAACTAAAATGGTGCAGGGTCTGCAAGAGAAGCCATACGAGGAGAGATAAAAGGAGCTTAATATGTATACCCTTGAGGAAAGGGGGGGGACATGATAGAAATTTTTAAGTACCTCAGTGGAATCAACAAAGTCCAAAAGGATAGCATCTTTCAGAGAAAGAGATGTGCAAGAACAAGGGGACACAATCTGAAGATGGAGGGATAGCTCAGGGGCAATGTGAGTAAATATTTTTTCACAGAGAGGGTGGTGGACGCATGGAACAGCCTTCCCAAGGAGGCTGTGGGGTGTAAAACTGGGGAAGAATTCAAGAATGCATGTGACAGACATAAGGTAAATCTTGTGGGCAGTAAGAAGAAATAAGCTGTTGGTTAACTAGGATCTACAGCTTATCCTGTAGATAGGGAAATGGGCAGACTAGGTGGGCCAAGAGGTCCTTATCTGCCGTCAAAGTCTATGTTTCTATATTCTATGAATCATAAGCAAACAGATGAACATACAACAAGTATGTAGAGACTGCTAAGATGGGGAGAAACAGGAGCAAGGTGGGAAGGAAGACATCTCAGCTGATATCTAAGGGAGGTAGTGAAGCAGAGGGAAGAGGGGAGTTGGTTCCCAAGTGAGGGAAGATGATCGGTGAAGGCAGATTGGCCATCCAAGGTTTGGGGACATGTCAAAGCAAAGGTGCAATGGTCCCTGGATAGGGGGGAGCAGGAGGCAGAGAGGACAAAGGAAAGGAGTGATGTGAGGTAGGAAGGAAGTGCTCAAACCAGTATTTAGATATAAAGGCACACTGCATCTAAATTTCACAATTCTTGGAGGCAGAGTAGTAGGTGGTGGTGGTTGGTTTTCATCTTCTTCATTATCTGCTGATTCAACACATAGCAGCAGCATTCCGTTTTTCTCATACAAACCAGAACCAGACAATTTAATTGTCTTCTGAACTGGAAGAATACTTTGTTTCATTTACAGCAGAATCCAACTTACACAGTATTATGTTGTCACTTATTTTTGTCATGTTACTGTGGCATGGTGTCACGGAAACTGCTGGCTCGAAGCCCTGAGATTGACGCAAGGTGCCTGCACCAAACATAAATGATGTAAGTGGCACCTTGCATCAAATACAGCCCCCTGAGCTACTCACAAAGGCAGCCTGCATCAACCGCAGGCTGACTGCCCCAAATTGGGTGTGCACTGTCCATGCACCCAAATACAGGCTGTGACCTGGTGCTAGGGGGCATGTAGCAGACACAAGCTGCCACATCCCCTAATGTGGGAGAGAAACCACATCCCACCACTGCTCATTCTCAGAACTCTCCCAGAGGAGAAATTCTAAGGACCCTTAGACCGGCCAGTGCTGGTCTAAGGGTATATAAAGTACTCCTCTGGAAGAGTTACCTATTTGCAGCAATGTGCCACGCCCCCCCCCCCCCAATGTCTCCCATTGTTATAAAACAAATATTGTTCCCTTCCCTGATGGTCGAGTCACCCTCCCTCCCCAATCCCCAATGACTCTGTTAATTGTAATAAAATAATGATTGTCCTCTTCCCTGGTGGCCAAGTGGCCCTCCCTCCCGGATCCCCAATGACTGTTATTTTTAATATATTAGTGTTCCCTTCCCTGGTGGACAAGTGGCCCCCTTACCACTGCAGAGAGTGCCCACCACCCCACTTCCCCTATCTGAAACAGAGGCAGTGATGGGCTGACCCTCCTCACACCTCCGTGTCCAGCCACCCGACTGAACGGACTGAGCGCCTACTGTAAAGTGCACACTGCATGTACACTTTACAATAGGTGCTCAGTGACAGTTCAGTCAGTAGCCAGCCGCAGAGGTGAGAGGAGGGCTGTACTGGTCGTGGCTCTGTTTCGAATGGGGAGCGGGGTGGTGGGCACTATCTGCTGGGGTGGGGGAGCCACTCAACCACCAGGGAAGGGAACACTAATTTACTGAAAATAATGGAGATATCGGAGATCAGGTAGGGAGGGCCACTCAACCACCAGGGAAGGGAACACTAATTTACTGAAAATAATGGAGCCATCGGAGATCAGGTAGGGAGGGGCACTCAACCACTAGGGAAGGGAACACTAATTTACTGAAAATAATGGAGATATCGGAGATCAGGTAGGGAGAGCCACTCAACCACCAGGGAAGGAACACTAATTTACTGAAAATAATGGAGCCATCGGAGATCAGGTAGGAGGGCACTCAACCACCAGGGAAGGAACACTAATTTACTGAAAATAATGGAGATATCGGAGATCAGGTAGAGGGCCACTCAACCACTAGGGAAGGAACACTAATTTACTGAAAATAATGGAATATGAGATCAGGTAGGGAGAGCCACTCAACCACCAGGGAAGGGAACACTAATTTACTGAAAATAATGGAGCCATCGGAGATCAGGTAGGGAGGGCACTCAACCACAGGGAAGGAACACTAATTTACTGAAAATAATGGAGATATCGGAGATCAGGTACTGAGGGCCACTCAACCACTAGGAAGGAACACTAATTTACTGAAAATAATGGAGCCATCGGAGATCAGGAGGAGGCCACTTGACCACCAGGGAAGGAATACTAATTTATTGAAAATAATGGAGCCATCAGAGATCATCCATCAGTGTACAGCAGTGCAGGGTCCTTGGATAGAGTCTTCTCTTGGTGCAGGGCATCGGCATCTGTGCACCATCAGTACTAAACACCTGCACAGCACATACATGCAAGCAAACATTAGGCAGTGACAAATGCTTGTTACAGTTGTTCTGGACCAAATTCTGGCTGTCGCTGTACAGTACTGCTACTTTAAAATCTATACTAGGCTCAGTCAAGGCTGCAATAGGAAGCAAGTCTACCTTACTGTCACTGACAAAACTTAATTCACCCCACAGCTGAGCACATGTCTTCTTACTTTATTTGCATAGGAAAAAACATGTTTTACTTCAGATGAGTGTATGCATTAATAACTAAAGAATCATCTGAACTGTGACTCACACACACAATGTGGATGTGTATGCGATAATGTGTAAAATTTAAAGGACAGTATTTTCTTGGATTTTTCTAATAAACACTTCTGGCTAGTAGTGGTAGACATTTGACTAAAATATGTACTTGTTTGGTTTTATAAATATGTTCTTGACTTGTTGTCTACCAGTGTTCCACATTGCGTGAAAATATAGAGCGGTGGTAAGGGAGGAGCCACAGGGGCGGGGTCACTAGGGGCGGAGCTTATCAGTGGGCGGAGTCAGTCGCTGATGCAATAAATGCATAAGAAACAAGAAATAAGAGTAATATGATGATCTGGAGGCCTCTGTAGTAATGCAGCAGCAAATGTGTGATAAAACATACTGGAGAACCTCTGCATTCTAGTTGCAGGCCAGCAACAGTTTGGTGAGGCCATACTACAACTCTTTACTAGTGCCTGCAAGGCCAAGATCTAATCTTCGGTTTCGCAGTCCTGCCCAATGAGCTGCAGCTTCCAAATAAGGGAAACTGTCAACATCGGGGCCCTCAATTGAGATAAGCATAAGTGCATTTAGCACACTGGCACTTAATCTATTTCGTTCCTGCGTTTTTATTCGATTCAGTGCAGAAAACCCCCTCTCACAATCTGCAGTTGACATGGGTATTATCATTGCCAGCTCTGCCAAAGTAGATATGTTTGGATACAGGTCTACATACTTAGTAGTTAGAGCGTGCAGCACATCAGAAATAGTCTTAAAGGCCATCTTTTCTGTGAACATGAGACTACAGGGAA
Organism: Neoceratodus forsteri; assembly: GCA_016271365.2. NCBI lineage: Eukaryota > Metazoa > Chordata > Ceratodontiformes > Ceratodontidae > Neoceratodus > Neoceratodus forsteri. Next base: position 665,445,262 of record CM057458.1, read on the forward strand.
GCCCATTCCAGTGCAGAAGCATCTACATCCACAACAGTAGCATAGTGACCAAGAATAATCTCAAGGCTATCACTACCATACCCTTGCAACTGTTCAATATCAACTTCCTGTATCATGCTGGGGTCAAAGATACAGAACGCATCCAAAAGTTCTGTGCTTGGAAACCTTTGCTCAATTTGAGCAATTAGGGCCCTAATAAACTTGTCATGCACAGAGGTTGTGAAATGATTCAACTGTGGTTCGCTAAATGGCAAGTTCAGGCCATTATCATTCAGGAGTACTAGTTCAGGCGAAACAGAGGAGAAGTACTGACCAGGTACCAGTAGGCGTGCCCTAAGAATCTCTAAAGTGGAATGTAAATGCCTCTTTATATCAGTAAAATTCAGAGCTGATGTTTGAAAGCATTTAGATAAGATGCTAAGGTGTGGAAGTATGTCACACATCATGCATAAAATAGAGAAAAAACTCCCAGTTTTCCACCATTTTTACTAGGCCCACAGCTTGGGGATCATGCCTTTCAGAGGCCTCTCTATGCAAGGACGTAACAACAGATGGGAAAATCTTCCTTAGTGTGTCACATGCTGCATCATGGGACAACCACCTAACTGCTTTTGCCTGTTTAGGCTTTAAAACAGGGTTTTCCATTGCCTGCTGAATTTCTTTCAGGGCAGCCATGCGAACAGCAGAGTTTTCATAATATCTGTATAAGTGATCTAGTGTTTGATTAAACTTTTTAATGACGTTCACTTCATTTGCTGCTGCCTTTACAGCCAAGGCCTCCCGGTGAGCCATACAGTGATTTTCAACAAGAATTGGGCTGACTTCTTTCAGCTTTTAGCCACCCGTTTGCCTGCCCAGCATAACGGCTGCTCCATCACTCCTAACCCTGCAAGATGATCAACCGAGATTTGATTGTTATCAGAGAACTCCAGCATTTTTTTAACAATTGTGTCTGCCTTTCCATCAATTAGTTCCTCAAGTCCCAGGAAAGAAACTCTGGGTTTCCCTTCTTTGCAGTACATACCATACAAAATGAGCTGCTTCATAACAGCAATATCAGTTGTTTCGTCCACTAAATATGAAAAAAATTTGGCAGCCTTCAAATCTGCAAGAACTGATCTCCTGACCACCTCACCCAGAGAGAGAACCATTTCTCTGACAGTTCGATCAGAACGATATTTAACAGCATCAGCAATATGTATATTGTCTAGGTATTTGCATCCCAATGATTTGGCGAGATCCAACAGTGAGCCATATTTCGTTGTGTGAGGCAGCTCATTTTTTATTAGCCAGTACATGCAACGAAGGGATGCCACAAAAGCTTCTTGTTCCAGGGTCATGGCCTGCTGCATTACCTGCTCTATTCCACCTTTTGAAGCTGAAATTCTGCAGTTAGCTTCAGTTCAGCAACAACAACGTGAACTGAACTGTTCTGATGCCTTTTATAGCATCTTCTCTGAATGTCTTACACCCACTGAGTACCCAAACTGTTCCTGATTTGGGCATCTGTTTATGTTTTATGCAAAATGCAAAACATGCCATCATTTCTTTGTACTGTAACCAACAGTATTTGTTAAGCCAGCCAGTATAAAATCCTGTTGCTCTATGCTTAGAGGTGTTTTTCTGTATTACAGGAGGAAGTGTAGGGAGGTTTCTGGACAATGACATCGATATCAACTGGACCAACTGGCATTGTCCCAATCATCGACTCACAATTGTCATCTTGATCAGGATGTTTCCGTTTTGAGTTAATTTGAAACCAAAGTTAATTAGTTTCTGCATTGTGTACAAATTACAATAAAGCTTTTTTTCCTAATTGTTGTCGTGTGTTTATTTGTCAATACAGAATGAGACGTAATGCTGGTTGAGCCCAAATATTTTTCTCACACAAATATTTTTCTATTCCTGAATCAGGATTCAGAACAAGTGACCACTGATGGAGCAACACTGCACAACCTGACTAGTGGGACAGACCCCTAATTGTACAGTTAAGGAGACCAGATTTTTCTCACACAAATATTTTTATTCCTGAATTAGGATTCAGAACAAGTGACCACTAGCGAAGCAACACTACACAACCTGACTAGTGGGACAGACCCCCTGGTGTACAGTTAAGGAGACCAGATTTTTTTTTCTCACACAAATATTTTTTATTCCCTGAATTAGGATTCAGAACAAGTGACCACTGGCCAGAGCAACACTGCACAACCTGACTAGTGGGACAGACCCCTGGTAGCACAGTTAAGGAGACCAGATTTTTTTTCTCACACAAATATTTTTTATTCCCTGAATTAGGATTCAGAACAAGTGACCACTGGCCAGACAACACTGCACAACTGACTAGTGGGACAGACCCTAGTGGCACAGTTAAGGAGACCAGATTTTTTCTCACACAAATATTTTTTTTATTTTTAATTTTTAATTTTTATTTTTTTATTTTAAATTTTTTTTTTTTCAAAGCAGCAAGAAAACCAAACTATGGGTGAGCTGCCTAGCACTAGTCTCTGTGAGACCACTCTCTCCTCCGCCCCCCCGACCCACTCCACTAATGCTAGTGCACTGCATCTATTAAAAATGCAATCAGGCTGAAAACAATCAGGCTGAAAATGTGCTGCAAACTACTGTCTGACAAGCTGCTTGGTAAAAGCACCTATGAACACAAACTGCAGAGATCCACTGTCCACGCAAGGCTGAAGCCAAATGTGAAGCTCAAAGTGACAGTCTGTACTTAACTGGGACTTACCCAAGTAAAATAACCTCTGATAGGAGCAAGTCAGCTGTCACTCCCTGCAGATTTGGCGCCTTTCCTCCCGAGCGACCTGGTGACCATCGGAGCAGTCATCACATGATCCTGGATTTGGAAGCACCCGAACTGAGCAACCTGAACGTCGCTGCCAGCACCCGAACTCCTGTGTCCTCCCAACATCACCACGTCACTGCCAGCACCCGAAGTGTCCTCCCAACTTCACGACGTCACTACCAGCACCCGAAGTGTCCTCCCAACATCAGGACGTCACTGCCAGCACCCGAAGTGTCCTCCCAACGTCACGACGTCACTGCCAGCACCCGAATGCCAGTCCAACTCTCGCGTGCAATGCAAGGGTTCGTACTCGCGCATGGTCCTAAGCTTGAGTCACGATGCTAAGCGATGGGGTTCTCGTACTCGTGTGCATGGTCCCTAAGCCGCAGTCACGAGTCTTTAAACAGTGGCGGCACTTTAAAATGAGAGGCTGCCATTTAAGATAGCGCGGCGACCCGCCTCTCATTTGTAATGAATGGGGAACTCTGTCTACAACAGCACACATGGCAGTTAACCACCTTAGAATTTAATTTATTAAGCCTAATTGAGATAGACTTTCTTTTATTAAATTACACTCCCATTGGGGCTTGCCTGAGAGCATGAGGTGACCAAGCAAAGCTCAATTATCTCGGTATTCATAGTTCGACACCACATCACCATCTTGCATACCATTGTTTATATCCAGTAAGTACTATCATAATTAATCATATTCATGAACTAGAATTTGCTGTGTGCTGCAGTTGTGTTACCAAGCAGTGTGATATCACTAACATGTGGCCTGCCATTGCCTTTTTCTGATAAGTTTTTATGCAACATTCTCATGGAGTGAGTGGGCTGGTGTTGGTTTGTACTATTCTTCAATTTCACACTCATTTGAAGTGAATCATTTTATGGTGTTTAGACAATAACGTGATTGTGAATTACTTTCTTTTCTCAGTTGAAAACTCACCTAGTAATGCTACCTGGGTGCCGCCTGGCTGTCAATTAGGCAATTTAACTGCTAGGCAACCAACTACAGTTGTACAAAATACTCATTTGAACAAATGAATGTCAAGCAGTAGTTTGGACAGAGGTGGGGATGGTGATGTTGTGTAATTTGTAAAACATAACGGCCCTATATTCAAAGGTTAGCATGGCACTGATGGGGTTAGCACATGTGCCAACCTGGGCTTGAACCAGTGCTCACTATGGGGCCATATACAGAGTCCCTAAAATGCTGACTAAACCTGACAATGCAATCTTCCTAACCGTCCTGCTGCACTATGCAAATTAGGGGGGCCCTCAGGTATAATGATGCAGTGGTATATTCAAAGGTTTTCAGCAGTGATTAACAACCCACCGTGTGGTGCAGTTTACCACTGCCAATAAAATACATCTTATCTCAGTGCTAAAGTCGTGCACCCACCCTCCAAAGGCAGGAAGGCTGTACTGTAGCTGCTCACCCCTGTGTGTAGGGTCACCCCCCACATCATCCATGCTGTAGTTATTTCTCATAGTCCTGGCAACTAGTGGTCCTACAGACCATCCTTGCTGTTGTTATTCTGCATATCTTTGGTGTCTAGTGGTCCCTCGATCACCCATGCTGTAGTTATTTGTCATATCCCTGGCATCTAGTGGACCTCCCATCCATCCCAATCACCCATGGTGTTATTCATTACCAGCTCCCTGTTGTCTAGTGAACCCCCCCCACTCCCCAACTGATTGCCATCCTCCATCTGCCCACATGCTTAGAGCCCCCACCTCACACCTCCCTCAACATGATCACACTCACCAATAAGAAGTGAGTGCAGCGGCAGACAACACAGTCCTTCACTCACCTCCTTGGCCAGCCACCATCTGGCAGTCACAGAGCACTATGTGATTATGCTCTGTGATTGTCAGACAACTATCTCCCAAGGTTCCATCTTGGGCCCCATACTCTTTTCCATATTTCTAAATGTTGCAAATTTTAGTCTACCCTGAATTCTGCTAAATTTACATCAAAAACTTTATATATGCATTGACACAATGCTTGGCAGATTGCTAAAAGCTAATTCTAGCTTTAACTCACATTTTCTGAAAGCAACTGCCTTTATATTCCTCATATGTATACAAATCACGGGCATTTGCTTTTAGATTCAAAGGCAACCTTATTATGGAACAGTTGATGTGTTACTTTCCATACATTGCCTTCAGTTAATTTATTCTGACATGCACATTATGAACATCTAAAATGTCAAAATACAGTATTTGTTTGTATTTTGAATAATGCTTATTGTACATTGAAATTTGTAACTTTGTACTGTTTTGATATAAACTTCTATCATATTGCGAAATGATGACATGTCTTGTACCTATGGTACACCGGGTAGTACCTGATAAAGGTGCTTTTAGCATCAGTTTTACTTACCCAGTTAACAAAACTAAACTAAATGACTTCTCTACTGCCAGTTCCTCTGCATCTGTTCACATGTACGCAGATGACACTGTGCTGTTTGACTCAGGCTCCACTGCTGCTGACCTTGCTGTTCATCACCATCAGGACTTTGACAGTGTCCAGCACTGTTCCAATCTAACCAACTGTCCCTCAGCACCAAGAAAACTATCCCCATGACCTTTGACTCCTGCCAGAGGCTCACCAGGCTCTCCCCTCCTTCTATACCTTCGATTTATTGTATTTATGTATTTCCATCTAGGATTATAATACCTTTGGTTGCTCTTTTACAAAGGTTCCACATCAGTAGGTGAGGGTAACAGACAGACAAAGGAATACTAAACAGAGGTAATCTAAAATGACAAATGAACAGTTAAAATTCAGAAGAACTAACAGTGGTAGTCTAAATTACACAATAATAATTCAAATCAAGGAAAATAATAGGTAAACACTGTGATTATACCTGCAATTAAAGAGAGGAAAGGAGAGGTACAGAGCAGTTATTGGGGGTGGGGTAGGAGTAGCAGCCCTGGGCCTTGTCAAGCTAAGCAATAGGCAAAAGGGGGGGAGTGGAAAAGGTAGACCAAAGGGGGGAGCTGAAATGAGGCACAGAAAAAAGTTGGGAAGGACAGGGGGTAAGGGTAGATGCAAAGGAAGAGGAAGAGGAACCAGAGGAAGAAGAGGCTGGAGGCAGGAGAAAGCAGAGAGGAGGGAGGAGGTGTGAGTCTAGGAGGCATTTGACAAAGGTAAGATTTTGATAATGGAGGCAGTGACATATGCATGATAAAGAGTCACTGGAGGAAGCAGTCACAGAACTGTTAGATACCAGGTACTGTTTTAGCATGCACTTGAACTGGCCAAATTTAGGTGAAGAAGATCCATCAAAATGCAAGGAAGTCAAGGAACTGAACCAAAGGGAGCTCTGTAGGAGAAGGATCACTGACCTTGGGTAGTCCGGCATCTGGGGACATGGAGTAGTTGGTTGACAGATGAATGAGTGTGCTTGGAACTGCATGAAGGTGTCAGTAGTGCTGCAGACCCAGGAAGAAGTAGGCCAAGGAACACTTTTTTGGCAAGTAAGCAGGTTTGATATTTAATCCTACTACTAAGCTGTAGTCAGCCAGTCTGTGTAAAGTTCACAGGTATCGTCAGGTGGTCGAGGCCTGTGAGAAACCTGCATGCCTTATTAAGTGCAACAGTTATCCTTTGAAGTGAGGGGTAGAGCCATAAATAATGAAGCCATATTCTATGATAGAAGAATGGAGCTATGGATAGCCAGTTGGGGTCTTCAGGAGTTAGAATACACTTGTGCTGATAGAGGCCCAATTTTATATTTATGGCCTTAGCTACATTCTCGATGTGCTGAGCAAAGGTGAGGTGACAATCCATGGTAATCCCAGATATTTGAAATGCTCCACCAGATCAAGTGGAACACCAAGTTGTTTTTAATATTGAGGGCATGTGCTTTAAACTTGCTGCACAAGGTGCTGAACATCATAACCTTCATTTTTTTGTAGTTTAATACCAGTTTCTGGTCACAGAACCATTTTTCGACTTCCTTAAAATGAAGTTGAAGGTGATATTCCAGAACAGCGAGTTAGGTTGGCTTGAGAATATGACAGCATCATCTGCATACAAAATTATTTGTTGATGGCAACAGTGCGGTAGGTAATTTATGAAAATACTGAAGAGGAGAGGGTCAAGGATGGATCTTTGAGGCATGCCTAAGTGTACATTCCGCTGGTCGGAGCTGGCATTGGAGATCTTCACCATTTGAGAGCGATCCTCTAGATAGCTTTTAACCCATTGCATAGAGTCAGTTGAGAACCCTGCTGAGGTTAATTGTTTAAGCAGAAATGCATGGTTCACTGTATCAAATGCCTTCATGAAATCTATGAAAACTGTACCAACAAGACTCCTTTGATCGAGCAATTGATGAATGAACCCAGTGAATTCCAGGAGGGTAGTTGTCGTGCCGTTTCCTTTCCTGAAGCCATACTGCTGCAGGCACTGGATGGAGTATTTTTCAAGGTGGTCAATTAATTGGGCCGCAACTATATGCGCCAGAACTTTCAACAGAGGGGGCAGGATTAAGATTGGTCTGTAATTGGTGTGTAGGTACGTTCCCAGATTTGTGCACTGGAGTTATCAGAGCAGTTTTCATCCAAGAGGATTTGAGATTGGTTTAGTGATAGGTTGAAAATCTTAGTGGTAGGAGCTAATACTTCATCAAGGGTAAGTGCAATTGCCTTTAGGTCAAGGGAGTTGCTACTGTGCTGTAACTTATCCAGGACCTTGCGTAGTACCTGTTAACAAGGAGACTGATACTTTCTTAAAGTAGAAGGAAGGGTTAGTGTTGTAACTACTAGGAGGCACATGAAGTGAGTCTTCTTGCTGCATTGAGGATGTAGAGGACTGTGATTCATCAAAGAAGTCTGGGGGGAGGACACTACTCAGATCAGAAATAGCGTTGCTGAAGATATTTGCAATATTGAGAGAGTCCATAGTTGGTACTATCAATGTTGAGCATTGATGATGCCACCTTTGGGACCTTGCCTGTCACATCCTTAATGTTTGACCAAACATTTCTACTATTCCCCAGGAGTTGGCAAGCATTGCTCTATGGTAGTAGATTTTCTCCTGCCAGATGATCCTAGTGCACAAATTCCTAGCAGCTTTGTAGGACTGGATATCAGCAGGTTTCCATTGTTTTTGTCTGGTGCCAGAGGTTGTCCCTAGTTTCATCTTGGTTAATAGTTCAGATGTGATCCAGGAGTTAACCGTACCACGGACTTTCCTTACATTCGATGGAGCATGGATATCACATCCGGCATTGAAGCAAGAGATGAAAAGCTCATGTGCTGTGTTCACATCAGTGATGGAGTCAAGTTCAGACCAGTCAGTGTTCACAGGCGTAGTTTTAGAGATTCAAGGTGCCCACGTTTGAGAACTCAGCTGTAAACTGTTTGAGGGGGTGGTTTACTGAATTTATTTGTCCAGGAGCAAGAGTGGTCACTTAGAGAGTCAGGGTGTACAACAACATTCAAGATGTGATCAGGACGGTTGGTGAGGATTCAGTCAACAAGGGTGCAAGTCCCCGTTCTATAGTTGCACCTAGTATGAAAGTTAACAAGTTGTGATATGTGTAGAGTAGATAGAGAGTCTTTGGCAGAGCCATTGGCAGGCAAAAGCCAGTTTAGATTAAAATCATCCAGAAATATGGTCTCAGAGGTGAGTGGGTCACTACGGATATACTCCAGGAGGCTGTGTAGGCTAGCTTCAGGATTTTTTGGTGGCACACATATTGAATACACTGTCAGCGCTTTGTTATGGGCGCCAAGAAGTATTTTAACAGCAAAGCGCCTGGGATAGGCAATCAAGGTTTGCTTCAGGAAGAGCATGCCCCAAGATCATGTCCTTCAGGCAGATAATGCACCAACCACCGCTTAGATTGCCTGTCCAGCATGAAGATGTGTGTAGCCCGGCAGAGTTATGGCTGAGTCAGAACTGACAGGGATAGACAGGTTTCTACAACAGACAGTATGTCAGGTTTATGATGAGTTATCCAAGCCAGCTGGCTGTCCATTTCTTGGGAGAAGGCCATATATATTTACTGATGCCATAGAGAGAGTTCCCTGCTTTCTCAGGGTGACAGTGTGTTCGTTTCTGGCGGGGCCAGGGTTAGGGTGGACACTGCTGGAAAGAAGTAGTAGTAGTAATAGGATGAGCCAGAGTAGGTGTCTTTGCTTGAGTTTATTAAGCAGTTTTAAAGAGCACTTTTTTGCCCATCTCACCCACAATACCTTGATGGTACTATGATTAAGGAAGTTTCCTTCTTTAAGTACTTCGGGGTCTGTCTTGATGATCACCTTAACATCTCAACACACATTGACACCGTCCACCACAAACTCCACTCAAGACTGGGTGCAGCTTTACAGGAACAAAGAGTATCATGCTTTCTACCCACTGTGAGCTAGTTTCATCTTATTTATTTATCTATTAAATTGTTTGGAAAACCTTTGAGCAAGTGGCTCTTTACATAGGTTCCAGGTCGAGATTTGCAGCAAAATAGAGTACAAAATTGGCAGTTAGGTACAGGTTGATAGACAGTCAGGTACCAATTGATTAACAATCAGGACATAGTAATGCTAACAACAGGATTACAAAGTTTGAGAGGCAGTCAGGTAGCAACAACAATTTGAGGGATAAAGAGGTAGACTACATATGTGACAACAGGTAGCAGCTAAGACAGGCTAGTGCAAGTTACAGTTGAGAATCAAAGACTATGGAGTACAACACAAAACACTGTAGGACTGCAATAGTTATAAGTGTCAGCCCATAAGGCAGCATCTAGAGGAGAGAGAGAAAGAGGATAAGACAAAGGGTGAGGGAGGGCAGGAAGGCAATAAATTGGTAAGGTAAAGGAGGCGGTGAGGTTTGATTGGAGGAGGGTAGTTGCAGATGTTAAGGAGGGGGAAGAACGAGAAGAGGAACACAGAGAAGGAAGGAATGAAAAAAGGAGGGCAAGAGAAAAGTGAGAGGGGAGCCTGGAAGGAGGGAAGGGGGAGGGGGAGGTGGGGGAGTATTGGAGTGGACATTCTGAGAATAAGGATATAAGTATAGGGCAGGTAAGTGCTGTGAGGGAATAAAGCATTGGCAGGAATCTAAAGCAGTCACAAGACACGGCACTCACCTGAAGCAGACATATAATGGAGAAACCAAAAGCTGCAGTATCAAATCTCCATTTATTGAACTAATCGTATTGCAGATGAACATACAACCCTAGTGGGTACTGAGAGAAGAAAAAAATAAGGCTCTGACCTTTCACTTCCTGAGGCTTTTTAAAAGATAGTGCCCTCTATTGATCATACCCTTTTTATTCCATTTATATGAGTCACATGGTTACCAAACTATCATGTGATTAAAGTGCTAGTGCTAGTGCTGACTTTACTGTACATTCAAGGATAAATTCTTTCATTCACTAAATGTAAAACAGTGCAACACAGTGCATTGAAAATAGTGACTAAAAAGTGACAAATATCAAAAAGAGACATACACTGGACACACAATTTAAACTCTCCCTCAGTTATGCACTTTCATAGCAGGGTACATTTTACTAGAACAATAGTTCTTTACAATCTAATGTTTTGCTATCATGCAAAGGGCAAAGAGTAGAGTGACAGAAAAGCCTGTATAGAGAATCCTTTAATATTCACTTACAGTAAGGATATTTTTATGAAATTATATTGGAAAGGAGAATCCTTCTGTCTGAAACTGCAAATATAAAAGGCATTTCCAAAGGTTTCAATAAAAGGTCAGCTTAAAGAAAGAGTGGGGGAACATATGAGGGTCATAAAACACAAGAATTTGGAATATGTATGGGCAGTTCAGATGTTAAATACAGAAGCAGAGACAGGTTATTATTTGAAGTTCACTGGAACAGAACATGTGATTTTGTGCCCAAGGGTTGGGGATATAGAAGGTTTACTGAGCATGGGAGAACAGTATTGGATTTATACACTTGAAGCTTACAAGGGGAAGGGATTAAATGAACACATTGAGATTAAACCCTTTTTAAAGAATAGGCAGTGAATTATAATGCATGTTCTTTCTATTTTTCTTATAGATATACAGAATAAAATAGAAAATTTGTCAACAAAGTGGCAACTCTCTTTTCTTCCTCCTTTCTCTTACCCACTTGATAAGTAAGTAAGTAACTAATGATCATGGTATAAAATGGACCCTGAGCAGGTTTGTTTGATGTTTTGGTCTCCATTTAGAGGAAAGACTCAAAAGTGTTGCTATTGTTAGTTCCCTGTTCTCTTTTTCTCCTTTTTCAGCCCCACCCACACACACACACCATGGCTAGTCATCCTTCAAGACTGCTCCAATCTACAGAAGTTGATCTTTATTAAAACCTTTGGAAATGCCTTAGTTTCAGGAAGAAGGATACTCTTTTCCAGTACAATATCATAAAATTCCTTACTGTAAATGAATATTAAAGGGTTCTCTATACAGGCTTTCTGTCACTCCACTCTTTGCCCTTTTCAGGATAGCAAAACATTAGATTGTAAAGAACTATTGTTCTAGTAAAATATGAAGTGCATAACTGAGTGAGTTTTTAAATTGTGTTTCCTGTGTGTGTCTCTTTTTGATATTTGTCACTATTTATCCACTCTTTATATTGCACTATATGTAGCACTGTATGCATTTAGTGAATGAAGAATTTCTCCTTGAATGTAAAGTCAGCACTAGCACTTTAATCATGTGATACTTTGATAATCATATGACCTGTATAAATGGAAAAAAAAATGATATGATCAATAGGGGGCACTTTCTTTGAAAAAGCCTCAGGAGGTGAAACGTAGAGCCTTATTTTTTCCTCTCTCAGTACCCAGGAGGGTTGTATGTTTGTTTGCAATGCAATTAGTTCAATAAATGGAGATTTGATACTGCAGCTTTTGGTTTCTCCATTATATGTCTTCTTTGGGTGAGTGCCATGTCTCATGACTGCTTGTGTTTATTGCTGGCCACTGAGCACCCACAATTCTCCTTGGTGTGGGTCTGTGGATTCCTTCTTTCACAGATGATCCTCCCAATGTACGACTATGATATCATTGTCTACATTGCAGCTCCCAAGTCCACCCTTGCCAGACTGGAATTACCCCCCCCCACACACACACACACACACTTTGCTTCTGCTGCTTTGCCTTTTATTACTCTCCCATACCAACCACTGCTCTCTTTTCTCTTCCCTTACCCTTTCTTCTCTTGATGCCAGGCATCTTGCATGGTGCCATTACCTCAAATTCTGGCTAGCTAACTCCTTCTCTATCTCTCTACCTTCCTTTCTTCCAGCCTCTCCTTCCTCCTACTGCTACAAAACATTGCATCCCATTCCCTTTCCTTCCCCTCAGGAAATCTGCTGTGGGTCAAATTGCCTTCTCATATCAATTCCCCAAACTCTGGTACTCTCTTTCTCTGCCCATCTACTCTGTCTCTGCCTTCTCCCTCAAGTCCCTTCTTTATGGCTTCTCTACCCTCTCCTGCAGTTGTACCCAACCTTTCACCCTTGGTCCTTCATCTACCCCTCAATGTTTGTTGGTGATTACACCTTGCTCAGAACCATTTTTCTCCCCACATTGGGCTCCCAGTCAGTGTGGCATTATTTCTGTTCCTAATATGTGTCCGCATCTGATAGAAATGTTTTGCAACAGTAGCGTGTTGTATTTCACTTGCACTGATTACTTTAATCATACCAGATTATACTCTATTCAGGTTAGGAATGGTGGGGGAGGAAAGGAAGGGGTGTGGTGATTTATGTGAGGGAAAGCATAAAAATGATGGAGATAGAGGGAATACATGGGGGGGCAGAGTTACTGTTGGTCACGCCGGAGACAGGGAATGGAGCCACTGTTCGCACTGGAGTGATCTACAGACCTATACCACAGGGGTGAATTAGATAAGGTACTAGTGGAAGTCATTGCAAGTTGGCAGAAATAGGGGAGGTGCTGCTGGTGGTGGACTTCAACCTGCCAGATGTAGATTGGAGCCTCCTAGTAGCAGCTTCAGTTAGAAGCAGGGACGTCATGGATTCCCTGCAGGGGGTGGTTTTCAGGTAACTGTCTCATCTGGTATTTTCCCAGATGCTATCTCTGACCGCACCCTCACCTACTGTACCTGGAGAGTCTCCCCACCTGAAATTCCCTGCAAAGTGATCCAAATGAGGGACTTCTCCAAATTAAACATTTAAGCCTACCATGCTGATCTGCTGCGAACAGACTGGTCACTGGTCTTAGTCACAAATGACCCCTCAGTTGCCCTTGATAACTTTCTTGCAATATTCACATCCCTGCAAGATAAACACGTCCCTCTCACCAAAAGGAGAGTGAGGGCACTGTCACCAAATGGCTACATGGTGGTCAATTTTCCCTTATGAAAATAAGGGACAAATGCTGGGCTAAATTCAAGGCATCCCATGATATGTCTGTCTTCCAGGAATATAGGCCACTGAAACGTGTATAAAAGAGCTATCCACTCTGCCAAGAGCGAATTTTGTAAATCCATCCTGTTAACTTCAACTAGGGACCCAAGGAGCTTCTGGCATAACATCAAGAATTCTGTAAGTGGTTCCTCCAGAGCCTATGTCACTGACATGCTGATTGGCAGGGTCAGCTGTAACAATGCCTTGACTATCACAAATACATTTAATTCCCAGTTCTCAGATCTGTCGGCCTACACCTCCCAGTTCCCCAATCTTAAGGAACCAAGTCCCTCCTGTAGTTCTCAGTCTAGGATGACCCCCCGACCTCCCTTTTTCTTTAAGGCCATCTCCGTCAGTGAAACTCAAAGACTCCTTGCTGGCCTCTGCCCCCATGCTGGTGCTGGTCATGACAACATAGAGTCCAAATGTATTTGTCTTAGCGCCCCTTTCTTCGCCCTGCCCATCTCCCATATCTTCAATACATCTCTTATTACTAGAATCATCCCGGACATATGGAAAGTGGCTAGGGTTGTCCCTGTCTTCAAACAAGGAGACCCATAAAACTTGAAAATTATCACCCTACTACTATCCTTTCAGCTATTAGCAAACTGCTTGAAAAGGTGGTTGCTACTCAGCTAACAGTCTACATCCAAAGCTATGACCTTCTTACCCCAGCACAACATGGCTTCCATAAGGGTCATAGCACCTCTACTGCCCTGGCTAATCTGACCAGAGCAGTCTTCGTAGATCTCTCAAAAGTTTTTGATCTGGTTGTGAACACACTCATGTGTTCTGCACTCCAATCCCTTGGCCTCCCCCATCCCCACCCCACGTCCTAGCCTGGTTTGCCATTTACCTGTCTGGTAGGCAGCAACACACTAAATTCAACAAGGTCCTCTCCAAGCCCACACCTGTTAACTCTGGGGTGCCTCAGGGGTCTGTTCTAGTACCTATTCTGTTTTCCCTTTTTGTCAATGATTTGCCCCTGGTCCCAGCTCATGGTTGCTCCACCTTTTATGCAGATCACCTTGTTATCCTAACCAGCTCCCAGGACATCAGTGTTATCAACTTCTGGCTCAACTCTGACTTTAACCTCATACAATCCTGGCTAAAGGACCACAAGCTGGCCATCAATCTCAAAAAAATCCAGGCTATGCTCTTTGGTTCCCTGGCCAAATCCAAATCTTGTCCTGCACCTCTGAGAGTCACAGGAGTTGATGGATCCCTTGTGCGAGTTGTTGACTCCCTTAAATACTTTGGGGTTACCCCCGATCCTCAACTTGACTTCTCACTGTGTTTATATAATATATGCAAGGCTGCAAACTGCAAGCAAGACTTGGCATACAGAACTAAAAGCTACCTCACCCCAGCAGCGTTATGCCCTGTCTAGGGTCTGTGGGTGACACCACAACGCCTAATGTTTCTACCCCGACACGGGTAAAAGAGACCTCTGAACTGGCTAGCTCTCCGTTCCAGGAAAAAAAGTAAAAACAAAGCACACTGAACCCCTGTGGAAAAGGGGACTTCTGTGATGCCTGCCACCATGCCTTCTCCTTCAGAGATTGCACAAGCAATAAAGATAATGCAAACTTTGCAGGGTCTGCTGCCTGTGGTTTCACAGTCCCCAATCCAGACCCTTGCACCCTCCAACCCACCCTCTTTCCTGAGGAGTGTGGTGAGAAGGAGGAGGAGGAGGAGGAGGAGGAAGTAGAAGAAGGTGAGCCTATAGAGCCCGAGGTCTCCCCTGAACAGGAGTTTGGCTCCCCTCCCAGGACTATAGAAGATTATTATTCTAATTTTTGCTTTATCAGAAAAATTGCTGATGCATTGGACATCCCTGCCTCTGAAGCTGTAGAGGATGAGGAGGAGACTGAATATCTGGAAATGATGGGGCTGACTCCTACTAAAAAGCTGTCACTCCCCATAAATAAATTCTTTAAAAGAGATATTTTAAAACTCCTCCAAGCTCCTGGGTCTGTCCCCCCTTTGGACAAAAGGGTGGGTAAAAAGTATCAGCTTGACAGAACAGGGGCTGAATTCCTATTTTCACACCCTGACCACCAATGGTGGTGCAAGCTGCAGCTTGTGACAAGGCAAAAGTCCCTCTGGCTTCCCACCCTCCATAGAAGGACTCTTGAAAAATTGAAAGTATGGCCAAGAAAGGTTACCTGTCAGCCTCTCTGACCATTAGGCAAGCTAACTATCAGGCCTATGCAGCTCAGTACCAGAAGGCTCTCTGGCAGTCTGTCCTGGACATGGCTGAGAAAGCATCTTCTCCTCTTTCGGCAGACCTAGCTGAAACTGCTAGGTTTGGCATGGAAGCTGCCAAATACTAGTTCTGGATGGCAGCAGACAGTAATGAGACTGCTGCAAGGTGGATGGCAAATACTATCGCACAGAGAAGGTTTGCTTGGTTGAAGGCCACAAACCTCACGCAGGATACCCAGAATAAGACTCTGGATTTTCCTATGGAGAGCAATTCCCTATTTGGCAGCCATCAGAGGCCCATATGAAGAAGGTGGATGAATATAAAGCCACCTTCTGTAGCAATTCCGCAAAAGAAGGACCCTCCACCTCCTCTAGACTCTTCAGTAGGGGAGGCAGGGGCAGACAATTTCATTCCAGGCCTTTTTACCAGGCCATGGTACTTCCTCAGGCACCCCAATACCCACAGCAGGGGTATTCCAGGGGTAGGGGCAGAAGGGGTGCCAGATGTGGTGCCCAGTCTCGGCTCCACTCTAAACAGGACTCCTGACTTTATTGATTAGGCTGCCTCTCCTTTGCCATAGGGGCAGGCTGACCCATTTTTTTCCAGAATTGGAAAACTATCACCACAGACAAGTGGGTTCTGGAGATAGTGGGTCAGGGCCTGTCTCTAAGTTTCAAGTCCTCCCCTGTTCAGAAAATCAGAGTTTTCAAACCAGCTTCCCACCTGGAAAGCAAAAGGTTAGAAAAGAGGTGGAACTTCTTCTTCACTAACAGCAGGGAACCAGTGCCTTTGCATCAAAGGGGAAAAGGACTTTATTCAAGGTATTTTCTCACCCCAAAGAAAAATGGAGAGCTGCGGCCTGTCTTGAATCTCAGGTTCCTAGCAAAACCAAAGTTAAAAATGGTGACTTTGTCTCTGATTCTACCAGCACGAAAGGAGATTGGCTGGCATCACTGGACCCAACGGATGCCTATTTCCACATCCCCATAAGGGAGTCTCGCAGAGTATCGCAGGTTCAGCCTCCTGCGGTCAACAGTCTCTGCTCTTCTTCAGGTTCTCTGTTCAGTGTGTTCGTGTGTCTGCTGGGGGGCCTGCTCAGACAATGCATCACAGTATTTCCCTATCTAGATCTGGCTGGTAAACAGCAAAACACCTGCAGCTCAATCAGCAGCTTCTGCAGTCATTGGGTTTCCTCTTAAATCTAGAAAAATCTGTTTTTCTTCCTTCTCAAATTCTGCAGTTTATAGGGGCAGAATTGAATAACATCTAATATTTTTCCTAGCCAAACTATCTCTTGTTGGGAGCTGCAATATTGAACATAGGATTTGCAAGAAAGCGTGTTGTGCTCGCAACAGAGGGAAGGGAACCTTTCAATTGTCTGTGGTTTGTAGCAGATATACTGCAGGTGGAGGCTGCTTCTAACTGAAAGGTGAAAGAAGGAATTTACAATTATCAGGAAATGACAGTTCTTGTTACACTTCTAAGATTTTCAGTGCAGAAGATTTTTAAAACCCTCAGCGTAAACATTTGTCACAAATCCTGAAATAAGTGCAGGTACAGGTTGTGTATTTGACCCAGACAGTAAACTGTTTTCTGTGTTTATCTTGTTTGCCTTAAAAGGCAATTCCAAACTTTCTCAGAAGTGATTTCATCACAGAGACTTAATTCAGCCAATAGCTTTGGTAACAGACCTGAGAAGAATAGTATTATAAGCAAGTGTTTATAGCAACCCATCAGAACAGCTAATATTTTTCCTAGCCAAACTATCTCTTGTTGGGAGCTGCAATATTGAACATAGGATTTGCAAGAAAGGTGTTGTGCTCACAAATGAGGAGCGGAACCTTTCAATTGTCTGTGGTTTGTAGCAGATATACTGCAGGTGGAGGCTGCTTCTAACTGAAAGGTGAAAGAAGGACTTACAATTATCAGGGAAAGACAGTCTTGTTACAATTTTAAGATTTTCAGTAGCAGGAAGAGTTCAAAGCACAGCTGACTTATTTTGGGCTGACTGCTTTTTCAGAGCACAAACCACCAGGCTGTTTTGGGGGCTGGGAGGTTTACCTGTGTCTGACTTGGATGTCTGGATTTTTCTCTGTTTGATTAGCAGGGATTTTCTGTCAAATTGTTGTGTATAGTATCTTGCAGACAGGAAGGCACTCATCGCAGCGTGTGGGTCAGAGCTCTTAGCTGATTGTTTTGTGAGGGCACAGTTTAGGCTCAACCCCTTTCCACCCCCTGGAAATAGTTCCTTTATACCTAGGGTTCTGACATCATTTCTCAAGAGTGCATGGTGCATATCAATGTCATATCTCTGTAGCACACAGCACTGAAAATATACATGCATACACATTATATAATATATATTATTTCTATATAACAAACCAATCACACACACACAAAAAAAAAAAAAAAGTAACATAGTCATGTGGGGAGTAAGTAAGTAATGGCTGTGGGGCAGCAGTCTTCCGGGAGTCTTTCTGGAGGCTGAGATGCTGCCCTATTTGCAGACAACTTCTGCCCTGAGGGAGGAAGTTGCCTGCCTTCAGGCCATACTGGACAGCAGTAAGAGAACCTTCCCCCAGGCCAGACTTGATGGTAGGAAGGGAACCCCCCATCCAGGGAGCACCAGAGCCACCACCACTACCTCAGAGGTTGCAAAGAAAGCACAGCAGTTGGACCACAGTGGGTTTAGGGAGGGTGAGGAGGGTGGAACAGCAGGCAGTCAGTTGTTCCACTCCACAATCCATACATCATTCTGGGGAGCACAGCTCCCCATGGATGCACACACGGAGGAGATTAGGAGGCTGAGGACACCTGTCACAAGGGAGGCCCACAGGAGGGAGGCAAAGGATGCCACAAGGAAAGGAAGCAGCTCCTGGTGGGGACCCAATTATTAGGGATAGAACTGGGGGAGGAAAAACTGAAGTAAAGTGCCTGCCTGGTGCCATGGCTTGTAGGGACAGGAAGCGATCCTCAGGATCACTTCAGAATAGCCGCGCTGAGTTCGAGCTGGATGTCATTGTCCACCTAGGGACAAATGACTTGGCTCAACATGAGATTAGAGCAGTGCAGAAGGACTTTTAGAACTGGGAGGGGCCTAAGACAAGTACCACACAGTAACCTTCTCAGAGGTGCTGCCTGTAAATGGCATGAGGAGGCAAGGGTACTTTGCACCATGCAGTTTAATGAGTGGTTGAAAAATGGTGTGGAGCACAGGGTTTGGCTTCATTGGGGACTGGGGTTCCACCTGGAGGGACACCAGCCTATACTGGCAGGATGGTCTGCATCTGTCCAGGAAGGGAACAAGTCTTTTGAGCAATCGGTTTAAATGCTTCATTGGCAAGCTTTTAAACTAGTCAAGGGGGGAGGTACTGATGAGCAGCAGGAAAATCCCAGCCTCTCCCTACAAAACAGGGTACTAAATGAGAAAAAGACCGAGGTAGAAAGGTCAGTGGGGGGATGCTGCAACAGAAAGTAAAGCCATCAAAAAATGGAGAGCAATGAGTACCAATGCACGTAGTCTGAGTAACAAGCTTCCTGAATTAGTGGCCTTGATGGAGGAGGAACATCTGGATATCGTGGCAGTCACAGAAACATGGTTCAGACAAAACTATGACTGGGACATAAACATACCAGGATACACTATCTACAGGAGGGACAGGGAGGGTAAAGAGGAGGAGGAGAAGCTCTTACATAAGGGAAGGAATCAAAGTAACAGAACAAAGAGAAAACAGGGAGGAGAAGAAGCACTGTGGGTAAATTTGGAGACCGCAATGGCACCACAATCCTTATAGGGTTAGATCAGATCTCTTCTCAGGGGAGGAAATGGACAAGGAAATGATAGAAAGTATACTTAGTATGGCAAAAAGGGAGATATTGCTGATGGGTGATCTGAATATGCCAGATGTTAACTGGAGTGCAGTTGCCACAGCCACTCAAAGATGGGTTATTCTAGATGCCCCACAAGGGCATGCCTTAGACAACTAGTATTGGAGCCCACTTGAGGGAGCAATCTTAGACCTGGTTCTCTCAAATGGAGATGAAGAGAGGATCACAGATGTAGAAGTGGTAGCCATCTGGGAACTAGCGACCATCTAACAGTATGGTTACAATAAACACAGCAATAGAGTCGCTCATACAAAGGCAAAGGTACTGGACTTTAGGAGGGCTGATTTCACAAATGGGTAAGTGCCTAAGAATGCACTAGCACGTGGGCAGGAAGGAGGGGGAAGAACAATGGGAATAATAAAACTGCCATCACAGAGGCAACAAGCCTTGTGTGAAGCAAATAAACAAAACTAAACGATGTAAGAAACCACTATGGTTCTCAAAGGAAGTGGCAGTGAAGGCTCAAGAGAAAAAGAAAGCTTTCAGGAAGTACAAGGAATCGCAGAAGGAGCAGGACAGAGAACTGTATCAGTTAAAGCAAAAGGAAGCTGGGAAGGCAGTCAGAACAGCAAAGGCCCAAACCGAGGAAAAGATAACCAACCCAGTTAAGAAGGGGATAAAACCTTTATAGGTACATCAGGGAGCGAAGGAAGACCAAGGGAGGGATAGTGAGGCTTAATAAAGGGGAGGTGGGCAGAGGGTGACTGTGAAAAGGCAGAGATACTAATGTAACCCCCCTGCAAATGGGGGTTCCCAAAAGACTTCCAGGAGCTTGCTTGAATGCTCCAAGCCTGAATGGTGTTTGGCGTTTAAGCCATTTATCAGTGAGTGTTTTTAGAACCTCTGGTACTGTCTTTAAGAGCTGTCTGCTTGCAGACATAATTAGTTTGTATGGGGGACTGTGTGTTTTGATTGAGTACCACTCAAGCTGCTGCCAATTCACTTAATTTTGCAGTCACTAGGAGTGCAAAGGAACCTATCTGAAAGATGTAACTGTTTGCCAGAAATTATTTAGAGTAATAATGAAATTACAGTTTGTCTAACCTGCTTTCTTTGCAGTCAGAACTGTGTCTGCTAGTTCCCCATTCTAGTTTTGAACTGCTGAACTGGACCAATCAGTGTGGGGTAAGCTAGTTCTAAAATGGTGCCTTGACGAATCTGAACTTGACTCATAATCTGAGCCAGCCACAAGAGGATTGTATGGGCAGTGACTCTGGGAGATGTAGTTTAGACTTCAGTGCCTTTTGGACCAACAGCAGCAGTCTATTGTGAGTGACAGCCAATCCAGTCAAGAACTGGGAGGAACTCAAAGGAAGTGCCCGGTTTTGTCGGTTGGAGTTTCAGTTGAGCTTTGGCAGTGAAGAAGGAAGGAGCCCTGTGCTTTTCAGTGTGCAGTTTTAGTCAAAACGGGTGTAAGGCCCAGAGTTCCGTCTGCAGCTTGTGTAACAGCTTGTTAGGACTGAATCTGTCCTGTGAAAAGAATCAAAGGATCTCTGAAGAGTAGAAACCAGGCTCACCCTGTAGAAGACTGGAGGAATTGTTGAAAATTGCACTCTGCCTGTCAGGAACTGAATCTGCTGTGTGTTCTCCCGGTATTGTGCAGTAATTAGATCGAGATACAGATGCAGCCTGCCTGGTATAGTGCTTTCTTTTATATGGATGTGTGAAGAGGTTTGTGTACCTCAAGTGAGCCCTGCTGACATTGAAGGACCCTATCTTATTTGGAGGTCGTGAGTACTAATTCAGGTCGCCTCCCTGTTGAATTGCCACATTAAATCCAAATGGAATTACTGTACTGCTGACTGTTTAATTATCCTTTTCTGTGTGAAAGGGCCCCTACCAGCTGCCACTGTTTGGACTAGCCACTAGGGCTTGGGTACCCAGGGACAGTAACTGATAGGGATAGGTCTGTGCACAGAGCCATAGGTAGATTATTAGAGTGATAAGCTAATTAACCTGATTTCCCTGTCCTTGTTATATCCCCTAAATAAATCAGAGCTGCTTGTTTCAGCAAAGTTATACTGCCTGAGGTATTTGTCTATGTTAAAGTACTGTACTGTGATTGTTGCACTGTATCTCATTTCACAGGAGGTCCCAGTGCCGGAACCAGACCTGGGGGTAAGTGTATACTGTGAAGGTAATTCTGATATATTGTGTGGGCCACTAGTGGGAAGAAAGGGGGGTTGCAGTGTCCCAGAGGGCTGTGACCAAGTTAGTTTAACTATTGCAAACCCTGACCTCTGGGTGGAGGCACCCGCCATTGGATCCAGGCCCCTCAACCTGTTAGTGGCAAATCAGGCAGGGGTAGTAGCCCCTGGGATAGCACCATCTAGGGGTTACACTAAATAAATATTTTTGCTCAGTATTTACAAAGGGGGGGGGGTACCTAGAACAAACAGTAGAAACACACTGGATACAGAAGTTGATACCAGCCCATTTACAGAAGAAAGGGTTCTGAAAGAACTTTTAAAACTGAAGGTGGACAAAGCAATGGGGCCTGATGGGATTCATCCCAGAATTCTAAAAAGAACTAAGGGTAGAATTAGTGACACCACTGACTACCCTGTTTAACAAATCATGGGAGGATTGGGTGGTACCGAGGACTGGAGGAGGGCAGATGTGATTCCCTCACAAAAGTGGAGCAAGGCAGAAGCAGGAAACTACAGACCTGTTAGTTTAACCTCAGTGGTAGGGAAAATGATGGAATCACTCTGAAGGAAAGAATTGTCAAGTATCTAGAGGCCAGAGGGCACAGGACCCAAGGCAGCATGGATTCACAGCAGGAAGGTCATGCCAGACAAATCTGATAGATTTCTTTGACTGGGTGACCAAAGTAGTAGATCAGGAGGGGCTGTGGACATGGCCTACCTAGACTTTAGAAGGCATTTGACACAGTCCCACACAAAGATTAATATACAAGTTAGCTAGCCTGGGAGTGGGTCCCAAGATGACAGCCTGGGAAAAATGGGCTGGAAAATAGGACACAGAGGTAATAGTAAATGGAGTTCACTCTGATGAAAGGGGTTACTAGTGGGGGCAGAGGTTCAGTATTAGGACTAGTCCTCTTCAATGTCTTTATAAGCGACATTGCAGAGGGACTGGAAGGAAAAGGCTGTCTCTTGCAGATGACACAAAGATCTGCAACAGAGTTGATGCACAAGGTGGGGTGGAAAGGATGAAAAGGGACTTGGCAAGGTTAAAAGAATGGTCAAATGTATGGCAGCTTAGATTCAATGCTAAGAAGTGCAAGGTAATGCACCTGGGAAACAAAAACCCAGGGGAAGAGTACACAATGGGGGGTGAGATACTAACAACAACAAAAATGGAAAGGGACCTGGGGGTAGTCATATCAGATGACCTAAAGGTGGGCAAGCAATGTGAGAGGGCAGCAATGTGGGCTGGGGGGATATTGAGATGCATAGGGAGAGGCATCACCAGTAGAAAATAGGAAGTTATTATCCCTCTGTACAGACAGCTGGTCAGACCCCACCTGGAGTACTGCGTGCAGTTCTGGAGACCCAGTCTTCGCAAAGACATAGACAGGATGGAAGCTGTCCAGAGGAGGGCAACTAAAATGGTGCAGGGTCTGCACCGGGAGACATATGAAGAGAGACTAAAGAAGCTTAATATGTATAGCCTCGAGGAAAGGAGGGAGAGGGGGGACATGATAGAAACTTTCAAGTACCTCAAGGGAATCAACAAAGTCCAAGAGGGTAGCATCTTTCAAAAAAAGAGGTGTGCAAAAACAAGGGGCCAATTTGAAGATAGAGGGGCGGCTCAGAGGTAATTTAAAAGTATATTTTTCACAGAGAGGGTTGTGGATGCATGAAACTGCCTTCTGGAGGAGGTCGTGGAGTCAAAAACAGTGGTGGAATTCAAGCATGCATGGGACAGTCATAAGGCAATTCTAGGGGATGGGGGTAGGAAAAAGTAGGCTGCTGGTTAACTGGGATCTGCAGCTTATCCAGTAGGCATGGAAATGGGCAGACTGGGTGGGCCAAGCGGTCCTTATCTGCCGTCAAATTCTATGTTTCTATGTTTCTATAGTGGGCAGAGCCTTTCTACCCAGAGACAGGGTAAAAAGCATCCTGCAGTTGGCAACCTCTTTCAGGCTCAATGTCCCAATGCCTGCAAGGCATTTTCTTCAACTCCTAGGCCACATAGCAGCTGCAACAGGCACAGTGCTAGGCTCCAGTTTTTAGATCAGGGACATCCAATTTCACTTAAGAGCTCATTGGTGCCAATGAAAGGATCCCCTGCCAAAGCATGTTCCTGTAACAAAAACATTTATCCAAGCTCTTCAGTGGTGGAAAGAGGAAACTTACCTCAGAGAAGGGGTCCCTTTCCAAAAAGAACTTCCTTTGGTGATTCTCAGAACAGATGCATCCCTCCTGGGGTGGGAGGCTCTTCTAGCAGAGCACACTACCCAGAGCACTTGGTCAAGTGCATAGACTCTTTTACACATAAACTTGTTAGAGCTCAGGGCAGTGTTTCTAGCAATGCAAACTTTCAAACCACTGATACAGGGAAAGGTAGTGCAAGTCAGGACAGACAACACTACCACCATGTACTACATAAACAAGCAAGGGGGAACAAGGTCGAGCCTCCTTTGCATGGAGGCTATGAGAATTTGGACTCTAGCTTATTCACTGGGCTCCTCACTTTAGGCCATTCATCTACCAGGCAAGGACAATGTTCAAACAACATGAAGTCTTGCTGTATTCAGACATAACGCAGGTAGCCCCAGCACTTGAACTGCCCCAGAGAGGAAAGAGTTAACTCTATGCAGAAGCATAGAACGTTGAGCTTGAGCTCGATTTTCAAACCTCTGTCTGTGGTACTTCCCAGTGTAACCGTCAGATTCTTTACTCCGCCTAACAGTGAAGTCGCTCCGGAGATTTCCTCTGCTTGGTTCGATAAAGAAAAATAAAGTGTTCGGTCTAAACCACATATTTTTGTTATTTTCGGATTTCCAGCCTCTGTCTACGGTACAGGTAGTATGTAGATAGGTAGTGACTGTGTTTTATTTTGCTAAAAAGAGTGGAAATTGTCTTTCTTCGGTTTCTTTCCGGTCGGTCCGGTTTGGGACCGACTTTGTAAAATTTTTCTCTCTTTCTGGGATTAGTGTGGTGTTCCAGTATCGATCGGTTTCACAAGAACCAGACTTTTGCTGGTTCTTTTAAAAAGCCTGTGACACGGTTTGTAACTTATCAGTTGCTTGACATCTTCCCAGACAGGCCCTCAGGTGTCTCTCCTCCCAGGCTCTCTAAGTCCCTCTCACACTTTTTGTTCTACAAAAAGGTGACACAAACCTGCAGCTTCTCTTGGTTGAAGCAGCAGAGGAGGATGAAGAGCCTGATTTTGTGGAAATGATGGACATCCCAGAGTCAAAAAAGCTGTCTATCCCTCTTCATAAATCTTTGGGGAAACAGACACAACAAATTTTACAAACCCCTAATTCAGTACTTCCTGTGGATAAGAGAATGGACAGGAGGTATTCGTTACCAGGCTCAGCTGCGGAGTTCCTTTATAGTCATTGCAGCCATGTTGGGGTAGTGCAGGCTGCAGCCTGTGACAGGGCTAACATTTCTTTGGCTTCAAACCCCCTGGATAAGGACTCCAGGAAAGTGGATGCCATAGCCAAAAAACAGTATTTGGCATCCTCTTTGGGACTCAGGCAGGCTACTTATATGGCCTACACAGCCAGGTACCAGAAATCCAGATGGGACATGGTTCTGGAACTGGCTAAACAGGCCTCTCCCCAGCTAGCCAAGGAGCTGGAGTTGGTGGCTGCTGATGGAATTGAGGCATCCAAAATGCAATTTCATGCTGCTGTGGACTCCAATGACGTGGCATCTAGAGTCATGGCTACATCTGTGTCTCTCAGAAGACATGCTTGGCTCAGATGTACTAGCCTTTCACAGGATACCCAGATTAAGGCCATGGATTTTCCTGTAGCAGGTAACTCTCTGTTTGGGGACCAGACAGAGGCTTACATGAAGAAAATGGATGAATATAGGACCACGTACAGGAGTGCACAGACCAGGGAAAGGCAGGCCACTCCATACAAGCAGCAGTCTAGAGGCAGGGGCAGGCCCTTTCAGAGGCCTTTTTACCAAGCCCAGGCCTCTTCTCCCTTCCCACAGAGGGGGTTCTTCACAGGGAGGGGTAGGAGCGGGATGAGCAGGGCTGCTCTCTCCTCCTCTCAATCTAAGGCTCCTGCCAAGCAGACACCCTGATGTGTCAGCCCGGGTGGACTCCCCATTTCCAGTAGGAGGCAGGCTGGCTTACTACTTCCAGGCCTGGAAGTCTGTGACCTCAGACAAGTGGGTCCTGGAAGTAGTAAGCCAGGCACTGGCCCTCAACTTCAAAAAATTTCCAAAAAGAAGGGCCAAGTCTTTTCCACCTGCATCAGACTCAGAAACCCTTGCCCTAGAGGCAGAGGTTTCCTCTCTTCTAGCTCTCAGAGCTATAGAGAAGGTTCCTACTCAGCACAAGGGAAAAGGACTGTATTCGATGTACTTCCTTACCCCAAAGAAAACAGGGGAGTGGCGACCCATCCTAGACCTAGGGTATCTGAACAAACACATTTCAAAGCCCAAATTCAAAATGGTAACTCTGGGAATAATCCTTCCCTCTCTAAGGCCAGGGGATTGGCTAGCATCTCTGGACCTCAAGGATGCCTACTTCCATATTCCTATCAGGTGCTCCCACAGAAAATACCTCAGGTTCGAGTTGCCTTCAGGCCATTACCAATTCAGAGCCATGCCATTTGGTCAAACATCAGCTCCAAGGGTGTTCACAAAGTGCCTTGCAGTAGTGGTGGCTTACCTCAGAAGACAGGAGATAACCATCTTTCCATATCAGGATGACTGGCTGTTAGTGGGTCAGTCTCATTTACAGGTCAAGTCAGCTCTTCAAACTACCCAGGACCTACTCAGCTCCTTGGGTTTTCTTCTCAATCTTCCAAAGTCTGTACTCGAACCAGTTCAACTTCTCAACTTTATAGGCATAGAGTTGGACACTGTACAAGCAAAAGCCTTCCTTCCCCTGGCAAGGGTAAAGGCCCTAGTGGATCTCGCTTCCTCCTTTTGACCTCAGGTCTCCCACCCAGCAAGACAGTTTCTCCAGCTTCTGGTCCACATGGCAGCTTCCATAGCAGTGGCGCAGGGAGCTAGGCTCCAGATGAGGGACATTCAGTTTCATCTGAGGTCTTTTTGGTCTCAAAAAAAGGATTCACTTACCAAACTGATTCCAGTGAATCAGACTGTGGTCCAAGCTCTCCAGTGGTGGCTGGACCAGGACAACCTCAGACAAGGGGTTCCATTTCTCCCTCAAGTCCCATCAGTAGTTTTAACTACGGATGCTTCTCTCCTAGGGTGGGGATCCCACCTGGGAGCCCTGACAGCTCAAGGGCTCTGGTCTCCACAGGAGTCTCTCCTTCATATCAGTCTCCTGGAACTCAGGGCAGTTTTCCTAGCCCTGCAGAGCTTCTCGGATTCAGTCAAGGGCAAGGTGGTCCAAGTCAGAATGGACAACACCACCACAATGTGGTACATCAGCATGCAGGTAGGCACTCGGTCCTCGGCCTTGTGCACAGAAGCCATGACGCTGTGGTCTCTGGCCTATTCTCTTCAGACTTCTCTGGTAGCAGTTCACCTTCCAGGGAAGGACAACATACTAGCAGATGCTCTGAGCAGAATTTCACAGGGACACCACAAATGGTTCCTGGATCCTCACATACTGAAGGTCATCTTCTCCAGGTGGGGCACTCCAGAGATAGATCTCTTTGCAGCACCGGACAATCATCAACTTCCTCTGTTTTGTTGCAGACCTCCAGTCCTGGGGACGGTTCCCCAGGATGCTCTCTTTTTGGACTGGAAGGGCAGGTTTCTCTATGCATTCCCTCCCTTCCCTCTGCTGTTCAGAGTTCTGATCAAGTTCTGGACTCAACCCTGCACAGTGATACTGGTGGCTCCAGATTGGGCCAGACAGCCTTGGTATCCTCTACTGCTGTCCTTGTCAGTGTCACGACCCCTGTCTCTGCCCAGGACATGCAATCTCCTGTCCTCCTCCCAGGGGCGGATCTGGTACCCCAATCTCCAGCCTCTCCATCTCAAGGCCTGGCTCTTGAAGAGTTAGAATATGCAGCTCTACATCTTTCTCAGGGAGTTCTGGATATTCTGAAGGTCTCTAGGAAACCTTCCACTAGAAAAACTTACAACTCCAAATGGAAAAGGTTCAGTATTTGGTGCTCTCAGAAAGGCATCCTGCCTGATTCTGCAGACATTTCCACAACCTTAAACTATCTAGTTCATCTCAATAGTTTAGGTCTTAGGCCTGCCACTCTGAAGGTTCATCTAGCAGCTGTCTCTGCATTCCTCTCAGCAGGAATGGGCTCTTCCCTGGCATCTCATCCTGTTTTCAGAAAGTTTTTCAAAGTTCTGGTTCACATTAACCCTCCCTTTAGGGAGCCCACTCCGCCTTGGGATCTTAATGTCTATATAGCTCAGCTAATGTAGCCACCCTTTGAACCTCTGGCTTCAGCGGAATTGAAGTACTTGACCTGGAAAACTGGGTTCCTGGTAGCTATTACTTCTGCCAGGCGAATTAGTGAGTTACAGGCTCTGTCAGTGGAACCTGACTTCATCTCCTTCCATAGGGACAAAGTAGTCCTCAGAACCAATAGGATGTTCTTGCCCAAAGTGGTTTCAGATTTGCATCTGAACCAGTCTGTATATCTCTCCCTGTGTTTTTCACTGATCATTCTTCTTCAGGTAAAAAAAGGTTACACAGTCTGGACGTTAAGAGGGCCCTTAGCTACTACATTGAGCATACTAAGACACATAGAAATGACTGTCTTCAATTGTTTCTCACTTATGGTGAAGTGGGAAAGGGTAAGCCTGCCACTAAGAGAACTATTGCCAGGTGGATTGTTTCTTGTATACAATTTTGTTATGACAAGTTGGGTAGGATGCCCCCTTCAGGCCTGAGGGCTCACTCGATCAGGGGTACAGCTGCTTCTCTAGCTGCAGCCAGAGATATACCTTTGTTAGAGATCTGTAAAGCAGCCACCTGGAAAACAGTACATACTTTCACCAAGCATTACTCCCTGGATATCCAGGCTAGGAGTGATGCTAGGTTTGGTACAGCAGTACTGCTGAGCCTCTTCCCAAAGTAGGTTCTGCATTCCCTCCTCCATAAGGAACTGCTTGGTAATCTGCATATTGTCAGAATACAGCAAGACTTCATGTTGTTTGAAGAAAAAATTTGAGGTGACATAAGGACAGGAATCAGGAGTGAGATGAGTCTCTTTGCGGATGACTCAAAACTGGGGGCGGTGGTGGATGGGGAGGAGGGGAAGGTGGCCCTACAGGGGGACCTGGAGGCTCTGGAAAGATGGTCTAGAAAGTGGAAGCTGAGGTTCAATGCAGGGAAATGCAAGGTACTCCACCTGAGGGCCAGAAACCCAGTCCAAGTGTACACCCTGGGGGGGGGGGGATGCTACAAGTCTCGATGGCTGAGAAGGACCTGGGGGTGGTGATGGATGTCAAGATGAACAACTCAGAGACTTGTAGGAGGGCAGCAGCCAAGGCCAACAGGATGCTGGGGTGCATCGCTAGGGGGATCACCTCCAAAAGGAGGGAAGTGATACTCCCTCTGTATAAACTTCTTGGTGAGGCGCACTTGAGTACTGCATGCAGTTTTGGAGGCCACACTTAAAGGGACATTACCTCCTGGAGAGGGTCCAGAGGAGGGCAACCAAAATGATTTGGGGCTTGGGGGACAGGACCTATGAGGAGAGGCTCGAAGAGCTAAATTTGTACACATTGGAAGAGAGAAGGGACCGGGGGGACATGATAGAGGTCTTCAGGTACATGAAGAGGGTAAATAGGGGAGGAACAGTCAGGGTGCTTCGAAGGAAGGAGGAGGGAGCCACTAGAGGGCATGGGTGGAAGCTGGAGGGGGGAAGATTCAGGGGAGAAAGGAGGAGGTGCTACTTCACTGAGAGGGTGGTGGAGCCATGGAATGCAGCTGCCTAGGGGGCTGGTGGAGGCAGAGACAGTGGAGTGGTTCAAGAGGGGGTGGGACAGGTACAGGGGAAGGGTTCTGGAAGCAAAATCTAATGCAGCAAGAATATCCGGAACTGGGAAGGGAGAAGCCAGAGGAGGCGAGGGGGGCAGCAAGGTCAGCACCCAGGGTGGAGGCTGACCAAACGAACAGACACGAAAGAACGTTAGGCGTATTCTGCTGGCATTTTAGTATGTTAGTATGTTTTAGTAAATATTGTCACTACCTTTCCTTCTTGGGTTCTCAACTTGAGTCTTTTGGGGCCCAAGAAGATATAGTTTGCCCTTTGGCTATATTTGAACAATTTCCATACTTTAGTTACTAGTTAGCTCGTAAGAATCTGATGGTTACACTGGGAAGTACCACAGACAGAGGTTTGAAAACCGAGCTCAAGCTCAACGTTCTATGCTTCTGGATAGAGTTAACTCTTTCCTCTCTGGGGCAGTTCAAGTGCTGGGGCTAACTGCATTATGTCTGAATACAGCAAGACTCCATTAGAAGAAACAACATTACTATGGTGAGTAATTTTTTCTTCTGGCAGGTGCCCCGAGTCGAATCAGCCAGGACCATCACGATATGTCCCTGAACAGGCAAGTGGTGTAGACCCTATTGGAGGTGGGGCACCCCAGAAATAGACCTTTTTGCCTCTCATCAGAGTCATCACCTACCACAGTTCTGTTGCAGACCTCCAGTAATGGGCACAGTTCCTTTGGATGCCCTTATTCTGGATTGGTCAAGGAAATTCCTGTATGCATTCCCTCCATTTCCCCCTGTATACAGAGTGCTGTTGAAACTCAGGTCTCAGCCAGCAACAACAATGCTGATAGCCCCAGACTGGACCAGGCAGCCATGGTACTCCCTGTTACTGTCCATGTCAGTGGACACACCAATACACCTTCCCAGGAGGCACAGTCTTCTGACCTCCAACCAGGGGAGGCTCCTGTATCTGAACCTCAGGTCACTCTGACTCAAAGCCTGGCTCTTGAGGACCTAGAGTATGCTGGTTTACATCTCTCTGAACCAGTTATGGATGTTTTAAAGGGGTAGTAAACATTGCAGGGGTCACTCAAATTGTGAAAGCCCATGAAAAGATATTTCAAATGAGGCACTGGGCTTTTTTGTAGGTGTCAGGAGTCCTGAAATATGACTTTCTAATTAATCTGTAAATCAAAACATGGCAGCAGCCATTTTACAACAGGAAGTGATGTCACTGAGGGGTAAGCTGCATGTTGTTAATTACAACTTGCCCCTCAGTGACATCACTGTTGGCCTCATAATTCAATGAAATGGCTGCTGCCTTGTTTTGATTTACAGATGATTTAGGTATTCATAACTCAGGACTCCTGACACCTACACATAAGCCCCATACCTCATTTGAAATATCTTTTTATAGGATTTCATAATTTGAGTGACCCCTGCAGTGTTTACTGTCCCTTTAAGGGGATACAGGAAATCATGTACCAAGAAAACCTATGCTGCAAAGTGGAAGAGGTTTTCAATTTGGAGCTCTAGTAAGAGTATAGTGCCAACCCAGGCAAGAGTACCATTGGTACTGGACTACTTGGTCTACTTACATTCCTCAGGCTTACAGCCTTCTACACTAAAGATTCATTTGGCTTCAGTCTTGGCCTATGCATCTGCAGGCAAATCTGTTTCTTTAGCATCAAACCCCATATTTAAAAGGTTCTTCAAGGGCCTTTCACATATGTATCCACTGGTGAGAGAACCGGTGCCAGCTTGGGACTTTAATATCTGCAGTGCTCAACTCATGGCCCCTCCCTTTGAGCCTATGTTTTCAGCACCTTTGAAGTATATCACATGGAAAACAATGTTTCTAGTGGCCATTACTTCAGCTAGAAGAATTAGTGAGCTCCAGGCTTTATGCATTGAAAAGGACTACATTGCCTTCCACAGGGATAAGGCAGTCCTTCAGACAAATTGGTAATTCCATCCCAAAGTGGTTTTAGACTTCCATTTGAACCAATCTATCACTTTACCAGTGTTCTTCACTGACCATTCTTCTTCTGATGAACGTAGGCTGCATAACCTGGATGTCAAAAGAGCTTTGGGTTGTTACATGGCAGCCACTAAGCTCCATAGGCAGGACAGAACACAACTTTTCCTCACTTATGGGGATGTGGGAAAGGGAAATCCAGCATCCAAGAGGTCCATTTCTCATTGGATTGTCCAGTGTGTCAATTGTGTTATTCAAAGGTGGGCAAAGAAGCTCCAGCAGGGCTTAGAGCCCACTCCACAAGGGGTACAGCTGCAACACTGGCAGCTGCAAGGGCTGTACCCTTGGTAGATATTTGCAAAGCAGCAACCTGGCAAACAGTACACACATTTGTCAAGCATTACAGCTTGGATATGCAAGCTAGGGCTGATGCCAGGTTCGGTACAGCTGTCCTGCAGAGCCAGTTTCCAAAATAGGTTCTTCCCGTCTCCTAAGGTACTGCTTTTTAGTCTGCAGAAGAGTCAGGAATATTGGAGTTTGCCTGGGGTGAGAAGAAAATGTTACTTACCATAGTAACCTTATTTCTCCCAGGGGATACTCCAATATTCGTAACTCTTCCACCCTGCCTCCCCGTTTAAGAATCAGTGGCCTCTGTATTCCATGCTGTACCTTAGTGTTTGCATGCCACATTCTACTTTTATTAGAACTTGTTCTTACGTTTTCTCCTTTTTCAGGTGATTCTGACATAGGAGTTTGTGGGATTGTTTATGATAAGTTTATATTTCCTCCAGTTGGAGGTTTGGGTGGGGAATTTTGAAGTTAAAATTTATATATATTTTTTTTAATTTTGGGCCCTGTCTTTACAGGTGTCCATGAAATCTGAGGGTTAAAATGTAGGCAGTCGATAGGTGGCAGCATTTGAAAAGTGGCTCATGTCAATGATTCCATCATTAGCATAGCATTCTATCTCCTGGCAGATCTGACCTTAAAGGTATACTGCAGAAGAGTTATGAATATTGGAGTATCCCCTGGGAGAAATAAGGTTACTATGGTAAGTAACTTTTTCTTTCCTAATACTTCCTCACCGTCACGCAAAATGGTGAATGGTGATTCATTCTGGATTTAAGGTTCCTGAACAGGCACCTGAAAAAGGGCAAAAAACTCAGAACGGTAACAATGGGAACAGTTATTCCATCCTTTCCAGAAGGTGAAGGGTTGGGGACTCTGGATCTGAAGGATGTCTACTTTCATATTCCAATAAGGCCAGCCACAGAAAGTGTCTGGGGTTCAGGATATGCAATGCTTAGTATCAGTTCTCAGCTATGCCTTTCGATCTGTCCTCAGCACCATGAGTGTTCTCAAAGTACTTAGCCATGGTGGCAACACATCTATGAAAAAAAAAGTGTAGTAGTTTTTCCCTACCTGGATGACTGGCTAGTAGGTAGAAAAACAAAAGAGGGCACAGTTCACTCAGTACAAGTATAAATTGTAAAGTCTGTGCTCCAAAGGTTAGGATTCCTCAATGGGTATGCCCAGTATCACTTAAGAAGGTACTTGTATTAAAGTAGACACCCTATCTACTGGGCCCATAACACTGATGTCACCCTCAACCTTTTTCTAAGCGAGTTTTTATCACTTCAGGATAAGCATACTGTTCTTCGCACTCGCCAGATAAGTAGTAAGCAATCCAGATGGTTGCACAAGGGCTTACTCGCATCACTCAAGGCAAGGGACAAATGTTGGAGAAAATTCAAAACTTCAGGCCTCCAAGCAGACTTTCATTTCTATAGGGAACAGCACACGAAGTGCAAGAAGCAAATCAGGTTTGTAAAAAGCCAATACTGCAAGGGATTATTGGTGGATGCACCTGGTGACCTCAAGAAAGTTTGGTCACACAAAAAACCTTCCTCAGATCCAAGCAATCAGACACTACAAATGACATGATACTGAATGGAGTCCACTGCTCAGATCCACACACAATAGCAAACACTTTCAACAATCAACTTCTCAGACTTCCACAAATATACTACTGCCTTCCCTGCAGCACCCTCTACTCCTGATATTTCCTCCCCTAAAGGTACGCCAGCAGTACCACATTCTACTTTAAAGCTGTCTCTAAAACAGATGTACTCAAGTCACTCAATGCCATATTGGACAGCACTGTGGCTGGGTCTGACTGCCTGGAACCTAAGCTTCTCACGCTGGTTGCCCCCTTCGTTGCAGGGCCACTATCTAAAATCTTCACTATGTCCCTTAGTGAAGGAATAGTGCCAAATATCTGGAAAATGGCCAGAGTAATGCCTGTCTTTAAAAAAGGTGACAAGAAGGATTTAATGAACTATAGACCAATAGCAATATTATCTGTCTTAAATAAAATCCTGGAGAAGCTCGTCACAAGACAGGTAACAGAACACCTCACCAAGTATAACCTCCTGAACACAAATCAACATGGCTTTAGAAAGGGTCACAGCACCCAAACTGCCCTGCTACAGCTAACCAGTGATACACTACATGCTATGGATCAGGGTCTCCTAACATGAGCAGTTTTTATGGATCTCACAAAGGCGTCTATCGTTGATCACCCCTTCCAGCTAGCTAACCTCCTATCCCTGAGTTTCTCAGCGCAGTCTGTGAACTGGTTTAATGGCTATCTATCCAACAGGATGCAAGTTGTAAAGTTCAACTCTGCAACCTCTGACAAAACAATCATTGATGTTGGGGTACCACAAGGATCCATCCTAGGACCTCTCCTCTCCTCTTCATAAATAATATAACGAGAAATGCCTCCTGCTCATCGTTGCTGTACGCTGATAACCTCATTCTCTATACCAGCTCTGATAACGTACTTACCCTCAACCACAATCTATCAGAGGATTTCCTAAATATACAATTCTGAATCACTAGCGATAGGCTGGTTCTCAGCATTAGCAAGACTCAGGCTATGCTTTTTGGCTTGCCTGCCAAACTAAAAAATAGTCATGATCTCTTCACAATAGTAAGTGTGAATGGTATCCCTTTGGAAGTGGTAAACTTGTTTCAAAACCTGGGGGTTCTACTCGATGGATCCCTTAACTATGAGATCCCTATTACTACAGTGTGTAAGGCGGTCAATACTAAGCTAGGGTTAGCCGACAGAACTAGCCATGTTCTCACCCCTTCCATGAGGTTGGCCATTGCAAGAGGAATTCTTCTCCCTTCTCTTTCATATAGAACCTCAATCTACGGCAATGCATCTAAAACTTCCCTACACAAATGGGACATAACCTATAATAATATATGTTGTTATGTCTCTGCATCCCCTAAGTTAAAACATCACTGCCTGCTCTATGCAGACCTTAACTGGCCCTCTCCTATGGTCCACCGACTCCTTGTTCTTGGGGCCCTTCTGGACAGAATCCTGAGGTCCAGTATACCTAGCTGTCTCGCCGCTGCACTCACCCCACAGACCACCTCCTTTAGTCTCCATTCTGCTGATCTTTTCTTACTCTACATTCCCAGATGTAGCACTTCCCAGGGGAAAACAGGTTTTTCCTACGTGGCTCCCAGTTACTGGAACTCGCTGCCCCTTGGAATACGCCAGTCACCTAGCCATGCCTCATTGAAAAAGAGGCATCGCTGTGCTTATTGAGAGTACACAGTGCAATTGTTTTAAACCACCATAGATTCCTGACTCTCTACACTATTACTGTCTCAGTGTCCTCCTCCAGTACTTATACCTCATAGTTTCTACTTGTCTTACCACCCCTTTCCTACCCCACCTCTTACACATCTCTCCCCGCCCCCCACTTTCTCCCCACGAAGTTTTACTACCTCAGTCCTTCCTACCTACTTGCTCTCTCTTTGGTGTCATATTCTTTATGCTATAGCCAGTTTAGTAGAATAGGGTTGATGCCTAGATTGATAATTAACTGTTATATGTGCACTTACCTTCGTTGTGCTTTGATATGTGAAATGTCTGTATTGTCTCCTGGTTACACCAATTGCTTAAACCGTTATCCATTTTTACTATATCCTTAAATGTTATAGTATAGTATGCACTTACTTTCACTTCTGATATGAAGTACATCGGAATGTTTCTCCTGTCACCTCAAATTGCTTAAATTGTTATCCATTTTAATTGTATCACTAATATGTTATACTCCTACATTGTACTGTATCATCACGGTTATTTCCTGTTGATGTTGTAACCTCCCGGGTCATGCCTGAAAATAGTTACTTTTGTGTCTAGTGCACTTTCCCAATTAACAAAAACTAAATAAATAAATACAGAACTGCACCAGTTTTACAGCTGGTTCCAACCACTCACAGTTTAGTACAACCACTGGATTGGTGGAAAGATTTACGCAGTCTCAGGGAGAATATTCCCTCCCAAAGCTCTCCCACAAAGGTCCTCAAAACAGATGTCTCACTACAAGGGTGGAGAGGCCATCTGGAGGACAAGACAGTCAGTGATTGGGATACACAGGAGTGCATGCAGCACATAAACCTGTTAGCGCTCCTATCAGTGCTCCTGTCAATGCAGTCATTCTCCCTGTTGCAAAGACAGACAATACAACCACAATGCATTATTTAAACAAACAGGAAGGTACCAGATCCACAAAACTCTGTACAGAGGCAATGAGGATATGGAACCTAGCATGTTCCTTACAGGCAACATTAACTGCAGTACACTTGCCAGGGAAGGACAATATACTGACAGACTCCCCGAGCAGAACGGGTCACAGAAATCATGAATAGTCAAAACCAAAACAAAAAAGCGCTCCAACAAGGTCAGGTTTAACAATTTTATTAACTGTGCATAATAACAAGAGTTATTTTTAACTGTGCATAATAAAAAGAGTTCATCGATAAATAACTGACTTGCAACTAGTGGAAACAAGCATTTGTCAATGCTGAATGTTGGCTTGCTGGCATTGTCATTGGTAGTGCAGGAGTTAGAAAGATGCATAACAGGAATGGCAGTAAAGTATTGAACTGATGCCAGCCCCATCCCCACCCTGCAGAGACTGACAGGCATTGGGGTCGGCTTTGGGTTGCCTATTATAGACTGCCCATGCCATTTTCACCACATGCTACTCATGCAGACACCGAACAGGTGTCAGAAACCTTCCTTGGGGTCTTCAGGCCTTATACTCACCCCATTCCATAAGGAAATACACTGAGATGGGTGCAGTATAGGAGAATGGGGTGAACGTTGGGGCCGAAGACCCCAAGGCACACCTTGATGCCTGTCATTGGCTGCATGGTAGGGGTGGAATGGCATGAGCATTCAAACAACATGAAGTCTTGCTATATTATGACATGTGCAGTATAACCTCAGGTTAGAACTGCTCCAGAGGTGAAAGAGTTTTCCATGCAGAGCATGGAATCTTGAGCATGAGCTCGGTTGAACACTCTGTCTGTTGTAGCTCAAACTTAAACTGTCAGATTCTTTGCTCCGCTTCACTGAACAGTCGCTCCGGAGATTTCTCCTGCTGCTCGGTTGGTTTGTCGGTTAAAAAGTGTAATTCTCGGTTTATTTTATCAAATTAAACCTCAGTCGGTCGGTTTAAGCTCTGTCTGTGGTATTGTAAGTAATAGATAGGCTTATTTTATTTTCTTCTGTGTGGAACTTGTAAACGTCTTTTTCGGTTTGGTTTGAACCGATCAGATTGGTTTTAAATTTACTTTCTAGTCCTTTAGAGTGCAGTTCCCGGTTCTTATCGGTTCTAAAAAAAACCGATTTTATTACGTTTTTTTCCACGACCCGTGACACGGTTGGGAACCGATAAGGGAGTCTTGCTTGGCGGATTGCCATTAACATAGAAACATAGATTTTGACGGCAGATAAGAAACCGCTTGGCCCACCCAGTCTGCCCATTTCCCTACCTATTGGATAAGCTGCAGATCCTAGTTAACCAGCAGCCTACTTCTTCCTACCCCCACCCCCTAGAATTGCCTTATGACTGTCCCATGCATGCTTGAATTCCACCACTGTTTTTGACTCCACAACCTCCTCCGAAGGCCATTCCATGCATCCACAACCTCTCTGTGAAAAATACTTCCTTAAATTACCTCTGAGCCGCCTCTTCTATCTTCAAATTGTGCCCCTTGTTCTTGCACACCTCTGTTTTGAAAGATGCTACCTCTTGGACTTTGTTGATTCTCTTGAGATACTTGAAAGTTTCAATCATGTCCCTCCTCTCTCTCTCCTTCCTCGGGGCTATACATATTCAGCTCCTTAAGTCTCTCTTCATATGTCTTCGGTGCAGGCCCTGCAACATTTTAGTTGCCCTCCTCTGGACAGCCTCCATCCTGTCTATATCCTTGGAGATTGGGTCTCCAGAACTGCACGCAGTACTCCAGATGGGGTCTCACCAACTGTCTGTACAGAGGATAACTTCCTGTTTTCTGCTGGTGATGCCTCTCCTATGCATCCCAGTATCCCCCAGCCCTCCTTACTGCCCTCTCACATTGCTTGCCCACCTTTAGGTCATCTGATATGACTACCCCAGGTCCCTTTCCATTTTTGTTGTTGTTAGTATCTCACCCCCATTGTGTACTCTTCCCCTGGGTTTTTGTTTCCCAGGTACATTACTTTGCACTTCTTAGCATTGAATCTAAGCTGCCATACATTTGACCATTCCTCTAACCTTGCCAAGTCCCTTCTCATCCTTTCCACCCCACCTTGTGCATCAACTCTGTTGCAGATCTTTGTGTCATCTGCAAAGAGACATACTTTTCCTTCCAGTCCCTCTGCAATATCGCTTATAAAGACATTGAAGAGGACCGGTCCTAATACTGAACCCTGTGGTACCCCACTAGTAACCCCCCTTTCTTCAGAGTGGACTCCATTTACTATTACTCTCTGTGTCCTATTCTCCAGCCAATTCTTTACCCAGGCTGTCATCTTGGGACCCACTCCCAGGCTGGCTAACTTGTATTAATCTTTTGTGTGGGACTGTGTCAAATGCCTTGCTAAAGTCTAGTAGGCCATGTCCACAGCCCTCCCTGATCTACCACTTTGGTCACCCAGTCAAAGAAATCTATCAGATTTGTCTGGCATGACCTTCCTGCTGTAGAATCCATGCTGCCTTGGGTCCTGAGCCCTCTGGCCTCTAGATACTCAACAATTCTTTCCTTCAGAAGTGATTCCATCATTTTCCTACCACTGAGGTTAAACTAACAGGTCTGTCGTTTTCGCTTCTGCCTTGCTCCCACTTTTGGTGAAGGGAATCACATCTGCCCTTCTCCAGTCCTTGGGTACCACCCCATCCTCCTATGATTTGTTAAAGAGGGTAGTCAGTGGTGTCACTAGTTCTACCCTTAGTTCTTTTAGAATTCTGGGATGAATCCCATCAGGCCCCATTGCTTTGTCCACCTTCAGTTTTAAGAGTTTTCAGAACCCTTTCTTCTGTAAATGGGCTGGTATCAACTTCTGTATCCAGAGTGTTTCTACTGTTTGTTTTAGGTACCTCCCACTTCCTTTGTAAATACTGAGCAAATAATTTGTTTAGTATCTCTGCCTTTTCACAGTCACCTCTGCCCACCCTCCCTCCTCTTTATTAAGCCTCACTAGCCCTCCTTGGTCTTCCTGTCATTCCCGATGTACCTATAAAAGGTTTATCCCTCTTTAACAGAGTTGGCTATCTTTCCTCGGTTTGGGCCTTTGCTGTTCTGACTGCCTACCCAGCTTCCTTTTGCTTTAACTGATACAGTTCCCTGTCCTGCTCCTTCTGTGATTCCTTGTACTTCCTGAATGCTTTCTTTTTCTCTTGAACATTCACTGACACTTCCTTTGAGAACCATAGTGGTTTCTTACATCGTTTGTTTTGTTAATTTGCTTCACACAAAGGCTTGTTACCTCTGTGATGGCAGTTTTATTATTCCCATTGTTCTTCCACCCTCCTTCCTGCCCATTTGCTAGTGCATTCCTTAGGCACTCACCCATTTTGGCAAAGTCAGCCCTCCTAAAGTCCAGTACTTTTGCCTTTGTATGGCTTGACTCTATTGCTGTGTTTATTGTGAACCATACTGTTCGATGGTTGTTAGTTCTCAGATGGCTACCCACTTCTACATCTGTGATCCTCTCTTTATCTCCATTTGAGAGAACCAGGTCTAAGATTGCTCCCTCTCGAGTGGGCTCCAATACTAGTTGTCTAAGGCATGCCCCTTGTAGGGCATCTAGAATAACCCCACTCTTTGAAGTGGCTGCTGCAACTGCATTCCAGTTAACATCTGGCATATTCAGATCACCCATCAGCAATATCTCCCCTTTTTCTGCCATTCTAAGTATTCTTTCTATCATTTCCTTGTCCATTTCCTCCCCTGAGAAGGGTCTGTATCAACCCCATAGCGGATTGTGGTGCCATTGCCGGTCTCCAAATTTACCCACAGTGCTTCTTTCTCCTCCCTGTTTTGCCTTTTGTTCTGTTGCCTTGATTCCTTCCCTTATGTAAAGAGCTCACCTCCTCCTCTTTACCCTCCCTGTCCCTCCTGTAGATAGTGTATCCTGGTATGTTTATGTCCCAGTCATGGTTTTGTGTGTACCATGTTTCTGTGACTGCCACGATATCCAGATGTTCCTCCTCCATCAAGGCCACTAATTCAGGAAGCTTGTTACTCAGACTACGGGCATTGGTACTCATTGCTCTCCATTTTTTGATGGCTTTACCTTCTTTTGCAGCATCCCCCACTGACCTGTCTACCTCGGTCTTTTTCTCATTTAGTACCCTGTTTTGTAGGGAGAGGCTGGGATTTTCCTGCTGTTTATCAGTGCCTCCCCCCTTGACTAGTTTAAAAGCTTGCCAATGAAGCATTTAAACCGATTGCTCAAAAGACTTGTTCCCTTCCTGGACAAATGCAGACCATCCTGCCAGTATAGGCTGGTGTCCCTCCAGGTGGAACCCCAGTCCCCAATGAAGCCAAACCCCTGTGCCCCACACCATTTTTTCAACCATTCATTAAACTGCATGGTGCAAAGTACCTCGCCTCACTGTGCCATTGACAGGCAGCACCTCAGAGAAGGATATTGTGTGTGCTACTTGTCTTAGGCCCTCCCAATTCTACAAAGTCCTTCTGCACTGCTCTAATCTCATGATTAGCCAAGTCATTTGTCCCTAGGTGGACAATGGCCCAGCTCAGATTCCGTGCAGCTGTTCTCGTGATCCTGAGGATGCGCTTCCTGTCTCTCAGCCATGGCACCAAGCAGGCACCTTACTTCAGTTTTCCTGCTCCCCAGTTCTATCCCTAATAATTGAGTCCCCACCAGGAGCTTCTTCCTTTCCTTGTAGCGTCCTCTGCCTCCTTCCTGTGGGCCTCCCTTGTGACAGTTGTCCTCAGCCTCCTTAATCTCCTCTGCAGGTGTATCCATAGGGGAGCTATGCTCCCCAGAATGGTGTATGGATTGTGTGTGGAACAACTGACTGGTGTGCCTCTGTTCCACCATCCTCACCCTCCCTGAGCCCACAGTGGTCCAACTGCTGTGCTTTCTTCGAACCTCTGAGGTAGTGGTGGTGGCTCTGGTGCTCCCTGGATGGGGAGGTCCTTCCTACCGTCCAGTGTGGCCTGGGGGAAGGTCCCCTTACTACTGTCCAGTGTGGCCTGAAGACGGGCAACTTCCTCCCTCAGGGCAGAGAGTTGTGTGCAAATAGGGCAGCATCTCAGCCTCCAGAAAGACTCCCGGAAGACTGCTGCCCCACAGCCATTACATTGCACTACTCCCCACATTTTTTTTTTGTGTGTGTGTGTGTGTGTGTGTGATTGATTTGTAATATATTAACGGGCAAGTTTTGGTTAGGCTGGCACTATGTCTGAGAAACCCAAAAGAAAAACCGGACCCAGTGGGTTTCAGCACTGTGGCCTCTGTGGGGAAGCCTTTTCTAAGGCTGACCCACACACCACATGTGTATATTGTCTGGGGTTTGACCACCTCAGTGCACACTGCCAGATTTGTAAGAATTTCCCTGCTGCCACCGTAGAAAAAAGAGTTGGTAGGCTCAGGGAAAGGGAGGCCAAAAAGTCCGCTGACCCGGATGGCCAGCCCGGTTCGGTTCCAACCGAACCTGAGGGAGTGCCCTCTGACCAGGGCAATACTTTCTCAGGCAAACGAAGAGCCAGCTCTGAGGAGCCGGTTCCAACTAAAAGGGCTAGAAAGTCAGCTAGTGTGGAGCCAAAGTTTTTCTCCAACCGCTGAGGAAATAGCTAAAGCTATTCAAATTGTCCAGTCTCTTTCCCCGGTTCCGTCCGAACCGACACCATCAGGGAAGCGCTCGGTTCGGACGGTTCCACCGGTTCAAGATTATGATTTTGAGGATTTTTATGAACCGGAGGAAGGGGAGGAGGGGTATGAGGAGAGTGAATGTGATTTTGAAAGTCTGGATGTGCCCATTGAACCGGACATCTCTCCAGACAGACCTTCAGGGTCCCCCAGGCTATCTGAGTCCCCTTCTCATTTTATGTTCTATAAGAAAGTTGCTGAAACTCTCCAACTCCCTGTTGAGGAAGCTGTCGATGACCAAGAAGAGCCTGATTATGTAGAAATGATGGATATTCCAGAGTCCAGGAGACTATCTATTCCCTTGCACAAATCATTTAGGAAACAGACAGTAAAAATTCTAAAAACTCCTCACTCTATCCTTCCTGTTGATAAAAGGATGGACAAAAGGTATACATTATCAGGCTCTGATACGGAGTTCCTTTCTCAGCAATGCAGCCATGTGGGGGTAGTGCAGGCTGCAGCCTGTGACAAGGCTAATATTCCTCTAGCCTCTCACCCTCCTGAAAAAGGATTCCAGGAGGATGGATGCCATGGCAAGAAACAGTACATGGCAGCATCTTTAGGACTCAGACAGGCAAATTATATGGCTTATGCAGCTAGGTACCAGAAATCCAGATGGGATACTGTGCTGGCACTAGC
This sequence comes from Neoceratodus forsteri, assembly GCA_016271365.2. Lineage (NCBI taxonomy): Eukaryota > Metazoa > Chordata > Ceratodontiformes > Ceratodontidae > Neoceratodus > Neoceratodus forsteri. The sequence goes on from CM057458.1 coordinate 665,487,478, forward strand.
AAGACAGGCCCCTGACCAGCTTACCAGTGAGCTGGAACAGGTGGCTGCGGATGGTATTGAGGCATCCAAGGTGCAATTTCATGCTGCAGTAGACTCTAATGATGTTTCATCAAGAGTCATGGCTACATCTGTGTCTCTTCGCAGAATGGCCTGGCTCAGATGTACTGCCCTGTCACAGGATACCCAGTCTAAGGCTATGGATTTTCCTTAGTAGGCAATTCTCTGTTTAGGAGCAGACAGAGAATTATATGAAGAAAATGGATGAGTATAGGACCACCTATAGGAGTGCACAGGCCAAAGAAAGGCAAGCCACTCCTCAAAGGCAGCATATCAGGGGCAGGGGCAGGCCTTTTCATAGGCCTTTTTACCAAGCCCAGGCCTCCTCTTCTGCTTATGCCCAGAGGGGGTTCTTTAGAGGAAGAGGCAGAAGGGGGTCTAGTGAGCCTGCTTCTACCCCTCAACCCAAAGCCCCTGCAAAGCAGGCTCCCTGATGGGGTGGCCAGGGCCGATTCTCCACTACCGGTAGGGGGCAGGCTGGCTTACTTTGTCCAGGACTGGAAGTCTGTAACATCAGACAAGTGGGTCCTGGAAGTAGTAAGCCAGGGACATTTCCGAAGATGAGAACCAGGTCTTTTCCACCTGCAAATCCATTAGAGGCACTTGCCCTAGAAACAGAAGTTTCTTCCCTCCTGGCTCTCAGAGCTGTGGAAAGGGTTCCACCCCTACATAAGGGCAAAGGGTTGTACTCCAGGTACTTCCTTACCCCAAAAAAGAAAGGAGAATGGTGGCCCATCCTGGATCTCAGATATCTAAACAAGCACCTTTTAAAACCAAAGTTCAAAATGGTGACTCTGGGAATTATTTTACCCTCTCTAAGGCCAGGGGACTGGTTAGCCTCCCTTGACCTCAAGGATGCCTATTTCCATGTTCTCATCAGAAGCTCCCATCGAAAGTACCTCAGATTCAAACTGCCCTCAGGCCATTACCAGTTCAGAGCAATGCCCTTCGGCCTCACCTCGGCCCCGAGGGTGTTCACAAAATGCCTGGCAGTAGTATTTGCCCACTTAAGAAGGCAAAAGATTGCCATCTTTCCTTATCTGGATGACTGGCTCATTGTAGGCCAGTCTCCAGACCAGGTCAAACTACACCTACAAGTAACTCACCAACTTCTTACATCTTTAGGTTTCCTTCTCAATCTTCCAAAGTCAGTCCTGGAGCCTGTCCAGCTTCTCACCTTCATAGGTGCAGAACTGAACACAAAAGAAGCCAGAGCCTTCCTCCCTCTGGAAAGAGCAAGGACTTTGGTCTCTCTGGCCTCCTCTTTCACCCTGCAGGTCTCTCGACCAGCAAGGCATTTTCTACAGCTCCTGGGGCAGATGGCTGCTTCTACAGCAGTAGTGCAGGGAGCAAGATTTCAGATGAGGGATATTCAGTTCTATCTGAGAGCCTTTTGGTCTCAAAGGACAGACCCTCTAACCAAATTGATCCCAGTGACTCGAACCCTGATCCAGGCCCTTCAGTGGTGGCAGGACCAGAGCAATTTGAGACAGGGGGTTCCCTTCATTCCCCAGTCTCATTCCCTGACCCTTACTACAGATGCATCTCTCTTGGGGTGGGGAGCTCACATGGGCAACCTTACTGCCCAGGGATTGTGGTCCCCTCAAGAATCTCTGCTCCACATCAATTTGTTAGAACTCAGAGCCGTTTTTCTAGCACTCCAGGTTTTTTCCACATGTGTTCAGAACAAGGTTGTTCAGGTCAGAACAGACAATACCACTACAATGTGGTACATCAACAAGCAGGGGGGCACTTGGTCTATGGCCCTGTGCACGGAAGCGATGAAGTTGTGTTCTCTGGCTTATTCTCTGAATGCCTTCCTTATGGCAGTTCACCTCCCAGGCAAGGACAATGTCCTCAGCGGATGCTCTCAGCAGGATTTCCAGGGCCATCACGAATGGGCACTGGATCCCCTAGTACTGAGGTAGTATTTGCCAGGTGGGGCACCCTCAGATAGATCTCTTTGCAGCCCCAGACAATCACCAACTTCCCTTTTTGCTGCAGACCCCAGTGTTGGGCTCAGTCCCTCTGGATGCCTTCCTACTAGCTGGGAAGGGAAGTTTCATGCTTTCCCCTTCCTCTTCTTTTCAAGGTGCTAGTAAAAATCAGATCTCAACCCTGCAAGATGATCCTGATTGCTCCAGATTGGGCCAGGCAGCCCTGGTACCCTCCTCATGTCCTTAACAGTACACCTTCCCTGTGTCTTCCAGGAATCACAACCTTTATCTTGTGCCCAGGGAGAGTTTGGTATCCGAACCTCAAATCTCTCAATCTCAAGGCATGGCTCTTGAAGAGTTAGAGTTTGCTGACCTACACCTTCCCAAGAGATTGGAAATCTTGAAGGCCTCTAGGAAGCCTTCCACCAGGGCTACTTATAATTCAAAATGGAAAACATTTTCCATATGGTGTGCTGGTAAGCATATTTCCCCAGAATCTGCTGACGTGCCCACAATTCTGGATTATTTGGTGCATTTGAATTCTTTGGGCCTGAGACCAGCTACCCTAAAAGTGCACTTGGCAGCTGTGTCTGTCTTTTTATCAGCAGGTAAGCCCTCTTCTTTTTCAGCTCACCCTGTGTTCTCCAAGTTTTTTAAAGGGATGCTTCACACCAACCCTCCATTCAGGGACCCTGCCCCTGCTTGGGATCATAATATTTGCATTGCTCAGCTTATGCAACCCCCTTTTGAGCCATTGTCTTCAGCAGAGCTTAAGTACTTGACTTGGAAAACTGTGTTCCTGGTAGCCATCACCTCTGCCAGGCGCATAAGTGAGCTACAAGCATTGTCAGTGGAGCCTGATTTTTTCTCCTTTCCCAGCGATAAGGTGGTCCTCAGGACTAACAGAAAGTTTTTGCCTAAGGTGGTTTCAGACTTCCACCTTAATCAATCCATGTCTCTTCTTGTGTACTTCACTGACCATTCCTCCTCTGGCAAGAGGAGATTACACAGTTTAGATGTCAAAAGAGCCCTTAGTTACTATATAGAACATACCAAGGGTCATAGGTTTGACTCCCCCCCAACTGTTCCTTACCTATGGTGAAGTTGGTAAAGGGAGGCCAGCCACTAAAAGATCTGTTGCCAGGTGGATTGTCTCTTGTATCCAATTCTGCTATGAGAAGTTGGGTAAAGTTCCTCCCTCAGGCCTGAGGGCTCACTCTACCAGAGGTACAGCTGCTTCTCTGGCTGCTGCCAGAGACATTCCTATTCTAGAGATATGTCAAGCAGCTACCTGGAAAACAGTTCACACTTTTACTAAGCATTACTCCCTGGATATCCAGGCTAGGAGTGATGCTCGATTTGGCACAGCTGTGCTTCAGAGCCTATTTCCTAAGTAGGTTCTGTCCCTCCTCCATGGAGGTACTGCTGTGTAATCTGGATATGTCATAATATAGCAAGACTTCATGTTGTTTGAAGAAAAAATTACTCACCTTAGTAATGTTGTTTCTTCTAAAGGAGTCTTGCTATATTATGACCATCCCCCAGCCTGCCCCTCTCAGAACCTCTACTTTTGGATGTGGGTGGGCAGTCAATGTTGGCACTTCATAGATGCCCACTTTATTTTCACCTCTTCTTAGGGTGCTTGGTGTTATGTTAATTTTCTTTCTTGAATCCCTGACTTGAGTCTTATTTTGGGATCAAGAACAAAAATGTGTTTTTGTAGTTAGTAGCCAGTGGGCTAGTGTAGGTTTACGCTTCCACACAGAAACTTAGTGAGTTTTGCTCAGAAGATCTGACAGTTTAAGTTTGAGCTACAACAGACAGAGTGTTCAACCAAGCTCGCACTCAAGATTCCATGCCCTGCATGGAAAGTTAACTCTTTCACCTCCGGAGCAGTTCTAACCTGGGGTTATACTGCATATGTCATAATATAGCAAGACTCCATTAGAAGAAACAACATTACTAAGGTGAGTAATTTTTTCTTATGGCACATGATCCCAAGTCACACTCCAGACACCTGTCAGTCTCTACAGAGTAGGGCGCTATGGTTGGAAATCCTAATGCCCTGGCCGTTTATTGGTATTTTTGCTCCTTATTTTCAAAATGGGCTTTTTGTCACCCCACCTCATGAACAGTGGCACTATCATTTCGTTACTCAATCCCGAAAGGTGGTTTTTCCCAGTAACTGCGCCATTTGGCGCCACAGGTGTGAAAACACATTTCTCGCAGCATGTGAAAAATGACAGCTGTACTGCTTATGAGGTGGTATGAAAAAATGGCAATGTTGAAAATCTGGAGTGAAAATATGAAAAAAATTGGCGAAGTTACCAGTGTGTGTAGACACTGTGCAACGCACGCCTGTAAAGCAATCATTTTTTGGAATTTATTTCATCAGATTTTCAACATGGTCATTTTTGAACCTCTCCTCATGAACAGTGGCACTGTGATTTTGTTGATCTGTCCCGAAATTTGATTTCCCACAGTGACCACGCTATTCTGCACCACAGGTGTGAAAACACATTTCAGGAAGGATGTGAAAAATGACAGCTATACTGTTCATAAGGAGGTGTGAAAAAATGGCAATGTTGAAAATCCGGAGACAAAATGTTAAAAATTGGTGAAGTTACAAGCGTGCATAGAAACTGTGCAATGCACGCTTGTAACGCAGTCATTTTTTTGAATTTTTTCACTAAATTTGCAATATGGGCATTTTGGGACATCCCCTCATGAACAGTGGCACTGTTGTTTCATTAATCTGTCCCAAAAGTTGATTCTGCACAGCGAGCGCAAAATCACCTTTCGGGACCGAGAAACTAAATGACTGTGACATGTTTATGAGGTGGGGTCCCAGGAAACCCATTTTGTAAACTTTTGGGACAAAATTTATAAAAATGGCTGCGATATCAACCTAAGTTGAACCCCCTCCCCATTGCTTCCCATTATAAAGCTTACCGTCATTTCTTCAGTTCGCAGTTCGGCTTTGAAGAGTGCAGATATGTCCCAGTTCATTGAAGATCGTGGCTCCCGACCTCTGGAGGTAAGTATGGGTGGGAGGGTGTGGGGAGGTGGGTACGCAGAGGAGGGTGGGATGAGGGAGACAACGGTGGACCATTTTCTTTTTTTGCAGGGAGGGAAAAGTCCACGAGGGAAGGTTTTCTTCATTTGCAGGTTACACAGACACTCAAAAAAAAAAAGATAGGCACACTGGGGTTGGCTCCCAATGTGCCACAATTCTGGAGGGGGGGTGCCGACATGGGGACTGGGCACCCTGATGTTGGCATGGCATATAGACGGGTTGGGAGGGCACGCATCTGACACCGGGAGTGGGCATCCTCATGTCTGAAAGGAAAGGGGAAATTGTTTAACCAGGAAAGACACACTAAGAGGGGGGATGCTGACATGGGGATCGGGCACCCCGATGTTGGCTTTTCAGGAGTGTGTGGCAGGTGGCAGGAGCTGCCATGTTATGGTGTGCCCACATAATGTGTCGGGGGGGGGATATGCCGACATGGGGATTGGGCACCCCGGTGTTGGCTTTCTGGGGATTATGTGGCGGACAGCAGGAGCCACAAGTACAAGATTGGAGAATATGAACCCACTCACCAGATATTGTTTTAGTAGCTTGAACAAAGAAGATATATAATATATACCCAAAAGACTGGTTTATTTCCACCACTTATCAGTGTTTCGCAGTTATGACACACTGCTTCATCAAGATCTCTACATTAAATACAAGGGGTGGGATATTCAGACTGTGCCAGGCAGGGGTGCAAGCTTGGACGCAGCACAACTGGGATGAGCCAGGGCATGGACCAGACAGTATTCAACGGTGCTGTGCCATGGCTCAGCACCGTTGAATATGGCACTGAGGGCGCATGGACTGCACATGGTGCAGTGGCAGAAGGGGAGCAGGGGGCTGCACCAGTGCAAGTGCGGTTGCGCGAAGTGCGACAACTGTGATATTCAGCTGTGGGCATGCAAATAAGGCCATTATGCATGCAAGGTGCAAATGGGACCATTTGCATGTCATTATGGCCCCATTTGCATGTGGTGCACCAATCCCTGGCGACTTGTGCCTGGCACCCTGACAGGTTGCAGCCGTCAGGGACCGACGCCCTGCTGCCATTTGGCGGGCTCCGCTTCCATACGCCCGATCATGAGCATGTGTAAAAGTACTCCCTGGTGGTCCAGTGGACCGATATCCATTGCCCGATTGCAGGCATGTGTTCAAATAATCCCTGGTGGTCCAGTGGACCGATCCCCAACGCCCAATCACGGGCAGAATGAACAACGGACACCCTGGTGGTCCAGTGGTACTTCCCCTCCCCACCCGCCTACTGGGTCCCTGCCACCTGCACCCCATCAGTGGCATGCGGCGGCACCACTGCCCATGAAGCTACCCGGCCCGCCAGCTGACAGTGTACAGTAGGGCTGTCGCCCTGTTGGTCCACTGCATGGGCCATGGCGGCGAGACCATATTGTACTACACAGTCCCAAATTGTGAATGAATGCCCATTTACAATTCAGGACTGTGTAGTACAGATGGTCTGCACGCCCATTGGCCCACACAGTGGATCAATAGGCATACAGCCCTGCTGTATGCTGTCAGCTCAGCGGGCAGCCGGGCAGCTTGCGGGTGGTGTCACCGCTGACGGGGGAGGGCAGGGTGGTGGGAGACTTAGTGGGCGGTGGGGAGGGGTACCACTGACCACCATGGTGTCTGTTGTTCATTCTGCCTGTGATCGGGTGTTGAGGGGTGCTCCACTGACCACCAGGGAGTTTCACCACACGCCCGTGATTGGGCGATGGAGTTCGGTCCACTGGACCACCAGGGATGGATCGAACATATGCCAGTGATCGGGCATTGGGGATCGGTCCACTGGACCACCAGGGATTATTTGAACACATGCCCATGATCGGGAAATGGATATTGGTCCTCTGGACCACCAGGGAGTATTCTAAAACATGCCTGCGATCGGGTGAGGGAATGGCACGATGCCCCCTGGGCAGGGGGCATGTGGACTGTGTCCTGGGTGGTTGGGTGGCCACCCACAGCAAGTGGCTGCCGTGTTGCACCTTGCAATATGACAGCTCACTTGTGGGTGGCCAGGACATGCTCCTGGTTTCGCCAGGCACATCTTTGCACTCCCCTGAGTGGCGCAAGGTGGATATGTGCCAGCATATGTGCTGCACATCCTGGGCTGAATATTGGGATGTGCCGCATATGCATGGGCACGCGCCCCGCACTTTCTCCGCATACATTAATGGTGCACCCCGGCACATCAGGGGTTGTGCAGCTAACCTGACCTTTTGAATATTGGCATGAGCACATTAGGGGTTGTGCATGGCACAACCTCACAGCTGTGCCATGCGCAACTCCTTTGAATATCCCGTCCCATAAGTAAATTAACATTTTAGTAAGTGTATGAACAAAGTAATCCAAGTATTAGATACACATCTATTGAAGTTTTACTCTTTGTAACCAAATTCAATTCATTGTTTCTTAATTACTTTTTTAGAAAAAATTAATAGGACGTGTTTGGAAAATCACATATATGCCACTGTAAATCTGATTATGAGATTAAATAGTTCCCACCTTAGTGAAATGGCTCCAGTTTAATTTGTACAATCATTCTGTGTATTGTTTGTTTCTAAAAATAATAGGACTTAACAAAAACGTAAATACTCATTTGCTTTTTTACATCCCTTTCTGGTTAAGAAAATGTCTAAATCATAAACTTTCATTACCTTTTCTTGTTATTGACATAGTTTTTTCATTCCTTATACAGTATGTAAAGATTTTAAATGCCATCACCTGGAGCTGTATTTATTCTACCATGGGTAAATCAATAAGAAGCAATTAGAATTAGCATTTTATATTTATACATTCATTCATATAAGAAATCTAAATGTTAATGTCCATCAGGGATATCGAAAATTAATTTACCTTTATATAGTATTCCTTTGTATATAGAGAGAAGCATCTAGCGTCTTCCTTTCATGTGTATCTAAAGAAATGAATTCAATATTCTTAGCCCTTGGTCGAAACATAATTTATAACAGTGTTAACCGTTAAACGGGATGCTATTTTTAAATTCCATACTTTTTTATCTTTCTAGTATTCATTTGTTTATTTACTTTAGTCTCCACTCGAATCCACCATAATGTGTCCCAATTATTTTTAACATCTATTGTACTCAGTCTCTAATTTTATATATAGCATTTTTGCTGTTTTTTAAATAACATTCTGGCATTCTTCTACTTCTAGCGCCACTTTCTTATGGCTCTGTTGTAAACAAGTTTAAATACTGCTCATTTGTTTCTCGGCTACCCCTCCAGGTAATTGTAATCCTTGAGGTTTATTCCTCTTTTGTAACATCTAAACAACAATATTTTCCTTTAAATTCAGACCTATACTGTTTTTTTCTTAATTTTATATACTGCTGGTAACAGTGGAATCACAAGTTCAGTGCTTAGTTTTACAACAAATGCCCGTTCTTGGACTTAGTAGTTTGCCTGCTGCAGCATATCTCAGCTACTTTTGTTGTTCTTTTCTCTAGCGCTCTCATTTCTAAATCAATGTTTTTCCCACACTGTTACTCGCTAAAGTTCTCTGTGGACCAGCATTTAAAGTCAGGTTACAAGTTTTAATCATTTTTACATGCACAATCATTTTTGCAGCCTTCCAGTTCCTCTTGGTGTAGAGTTGTGTTTATCTATGGCTATAGGTGCCATTTTGCTATGGCGCAGTGCTTTTTAAAGAGTGAGACCCTGCCCATTTCTTATTACACACTTCCTCATTGGTTGGGGCTTGCATTGAAGTTTTCTTGGTATTTTGCAGGAGGAAAAGCCTACATTTTCTTGTGTCATGCACGGTGTGTTGTTTTACACACTTACCCATTTTGGTAACATTTTTTCTGTGGAATACATATTTCTGAATTTAATATTTCTTTGCGCATTAATGACGGGATTCCAAAACAGCCATTCTTAATTTAAATATACACTGTGATACTATCCATTATTTGTACATAAAGGTAACACTGCCCTTTAGTATCGCTATAATTATATATAACCTGGGAGCTGGCCAGAAACTCTGGAAGGCTAAATGACATTCTAAACTACAAACGTGCACGTAATGACTGTACCAAATCCATCTGGCAAAAGAAATCAGCCTACTTTAAGAATGCCCTCACAGACTCCTGGGGTAATGGTAGAGACTTCTGGAAAAACATAAAAGAAGTCATTGGGAAATCATCCAAATCTCACCCATCAGTGCTCAACATTAATTGAATTACAATGCTCGACCCTAAAATCATTGCTGACACTTTTAACACAGCTTTTACTGACCTAAACTCAGTTCTACCACCTGATTTCTTTAAAGAAGATGATGCTCCAATATCCTCCACTAACACTACCTCAAATAGTCAACCACACTTCTACTTTAAAGCAGTCAAGACTCATCAGGTACGCAAATATGTCACCAAAGCCATTGGTAAATCCAGATTTAGCAATGACTCCTTCAACCTCAAACTCCTGTCCCTCACCCTAGAAGAGGTACTCGGGCCTCTGACCAGGATCTTCAACCTCTCTCTCTCTCTCAGCCTTAGCCAGTTCCCGGACAAGTGGAAATCTGCCACTGTCACCCCTATCCACAAAAGTGGTGACAAAACTGCCCATGAGAATTTCAGACCAATCTCCTTACTACCTCCCCTCTCCAAGGTGCTAGAACGCATTGTCTCGGACCAGCTTACAGACTTTCTGGATAAACGCAACATCCTGTGCAAACAACAACACGGGTTCAGAAAGGGTCACAGCACCTCCATGGCACTACTCGAATTCACCGGCCCAATCTGTAACTCACTGGACACTGGTCAGCTAACAGGCTTCATTTTCATCGACTTAACAAAAGCCTTTGACACTGTCAATCATCGCCTCCTGCTAATCCAGCTCCAAAATGCTGGGCTCTCACCTGACTCCATTGGCTGGTTCAAGAGCTACCTAGAAAATCTGATCCAAACAGTAAGAATTGTTGATACGCTCTCTGATCCCAGACCTGTCTGCTTGGGAGTCCCCCAGGGTTCCATCCTGGGACCCTCCTCTTCAGCCTGTTCCTAAACTCACTACTAGACTGCTGCCCTGAACAAATAATACTCTATGCAGATGATGCAGCAATCCTTGCCTCACACCATGACCCTAAACTACTGCAAAACAAACTCCAGCAGGGGTTCTCCTCTGTTGAAACCTGGTTCCTAGGTCATAAACTGATCCTGAACCAGAAAAAAAACAGGTCCATGATCTTCAGCAGCCCCCACAACAAAAACAAGCAATACCACCTCTCCATTGAAACCAAGCATGGTGTCACCCTTAAACAAACACAATCCTTCAAGTACCTTGGCATCACCCTTGACTCCCACCTCTCCTACGCTGCCCACATTGACAATGTTGCAAAGTCTGCCAATACCCGGTTAGGCCTACTGTTCCAGCACAGGAAACACCTAACCCCTGAAGCACTATCAGTTGCCGTCCAAAGCTCTATAGTAAGCATTATCGATTACGGACTTATCATCTATGGCTCTGCCACTGCCATCTCTCTCAAACGAATAACGACCTCCCTCAGTAAAGCATATTGACTCATCACAGGATCCCATTGTCTCACTCACACATGTGACCTTTACTCTCAAACTGAGTGGCTGCAACTTGACAGTCGTATAAAATACCAAACCTGCATCACAGCCAAGAAAATGACAATGGGTCTTGCTCCTCCCAGAGTCTATGCTGTCCTTATACCTAGACACAGCAACGTCATTACAAGGAGGTCCAAACCTCACTCTCTGCATATCCCTCAGTGTCACACAACCCAAGGACAAAGATCATTTGCCTATCGGGCTACCAGCTGGCTCAACTCCCTTGGCAGCGACCTAGCCACCGCTCCCACACTTAGTTTATTCAAGTCCATGCTGCGCCTCTCATTACTTTCATCCAGCATCTGTGACTGCTCAGCCAATTAGTTCCCTCATCCTACTGCCCACACCTCCTCACAAAACATGTACAACAATCTCTGCCCCTCTACTAGCACTTCTCCAGTCTGTCCATGACAAGACCCATGGGCCGTGCTGCCACCCACCCCATGTTTCACCTCCCCTTCCTTCTCTCCTCCTGCCTCCTCCTTCCCCCCCACTGCCCTCTCATACTCACCCTCTCTTCCACCACCTCCTACCCCCTCACTCTGCAATCCCCTATCACCCCACACCTTTTCCGCAGTCCTGCCTCTGTCACTATTCCCTGCTGTCCATTGTGCCCTGAATCTACATGTCCTGTTAGTTAAATGTTATTGTCTGTTAAAAAAAAAAAGTGTATACTATACTCTCTGATGTTAAACCTTTGTAAAAGAGCCTCAGCTCAAAGGTATTGTTGTAATCCTAGACTGAAATAAATAAATAATTAAAAAAAAAAATTACATAATGGGTGTTAAAAGTAGGTTTATTCAATCATAGTCACCCTGGAGGCTGAATCAGGAGATATAGTGCCATATTTATTGAAATGTTTCACCAGGAAAGGCATGTAATGGACGCGTGTTATCTGCCGCTGCAGTGACAAGCCTGTCTCTGATTACAGTGGCAGATTCGTTTCAACTCTTTGGCTCTCTCTGAAACTGCTGTCATCGGCAGCATGCTCACTGGTTGGCGGCTGAGGGACGTACCCACTTAAGCATCCCCTACATTGGCTAATACTGACACACCTCTGAAATGTGCTACTACAACAAGATGTTGCTTGCGTGTGCGCCCAAGCCAACATAAAAATGCAATAACGCAATCTGTGCAAAAACACATAGTAACTATAATAAAGCAGGTACTTACAGGAAAGATGTGCAAATCCTGATAAACTTCTACTAAGCATGCACTTGCTGTCAACTGTACCTGTGTATCAAGAAGGTACTTGCATTAAAGAACTGCACTAATCGAACAGCTGGTACCAGTCACTCACATTTTTATGCAAGCACTGGACTGGTGGAAAGATCTAAGCAATCTCCGGGAGGCTTATGCCTTTCTTCAAAGCTTTCCCACAAAGGACCTTACAACAGATGCTTCGCTACAAGGGTGGGGAGGCCATCTAGCGGACAAGACAGTCAGTGTTGTCTGGGATACACAGGAGTGCATGCAGCACATAAACCTGTTAGTGCTCCTGTCAATGCAGTATTTCTTTTCTCTGTTGCAAGAACAAAAAGGCCAGATCAAGACAGACAATACAACCACAATGCATTATTTAAGCAAACAGGAAGGTACCAGATCAACAAAACTCTGTACAGAGGCAATGAGGATATGGACCCTAGCATATTCCTTACAGGCAACATGGACTGCAGTACACTTGCCAGGGAAGGACAACGTACTGGGAGACTCCCCGAGCAGAATGAGTCAGGGAGCTCATGAATGGTCACTGGATCAGCAAGTGCTAGATTCAGTTTTCAAGAGATGGGGGGGGGGGGGTCTAGAAACAGATGGGAAAACAGAAAGCTTCCCACATTCTGTTACAAGCCACCCTCAGTACGGACAACCCTAGGAGATGCACTGTCCCTGACATGGAAAGAGAAGTACCTTTATGCCTCTTGTTCATTCCCACTGATCCTGACAGTTCTGTTGAAACTGAGGAGGGATTCAGCAACAATGATTTTGGTAGTACTAGAGTGGGCCAAGCACGCCTGGTACTCTCTCCTGTTGACAGTATCACATATAACTCCTATTTCTAACCCCAGGAATCACTCAGTATGATTAAACTAATACCGTCAGCTTTCAGTGTTGAACTGCCCAGAGAGATGGAATTTATGTTAATTATGGAACTCTCATTGGCTCGTGCCAATTTCAAACTGCTACCCTTAGTAACTGCTGCACTCTGAGTGCTCAGATTCTTTACTCCACCTGCCAGTTAAGACACCTCGGAGAGATCTCTTTCAACTTTCTTCTTTACAGTATTTTGGCAATAAGTACCTCTTATTTTATTTAATTTTTAAATTGCTGCTCTTAGAGTTTAGTTTCAGTTTAGTTTAGTGTAATTTTACTGTTTTTCGGTTCTTTCTCGGTTCTGTGGAACCGCAGTTTCTGAGGTACTTTTACCTTAGAATTTAGTTTAAATCATTAATACTTGACAGTTCCCTTTGGGATCCATAATTTGGTGTTTAATTTTATTTTCACTGTTTCGCGGTTCCCGTTTACCTCAGGGAACCATTTAATGCTTGGTTCCATTTAGTCTTTTGGGACCCGATCGCTTACTTTATTAGTGTATTTATCGGTTACCAAAGAACCGATTTCTTGTCAATAGTGTGTTTCTTTATTATTTACTCAATGTCAGAGGTTCCTAGCGTGAAACCTAAAAAAACACAGGTTTTAAGTATTGTGAAAGCTGTGGCCAGGTAATAGCCAAGGCAGACAAGCACACTGTGTGTTTTTTGCTTGGGTACAAGTCATATCTTCTCTAACAGTGAAATTTGTAAAACTTTTTGCCCTAAGATACTAAAAATGCGGGCCAAAAAATTAGAGGAAATGGCCACTGCTTCTACTCATACAGAGGATGTCCCTTCCACCTCTGCTCCAAAAAAAGATAAAGACAGGCCAAAAGAGACCATGGATCCTAAAACCACAGACAAAACAGACTCTGGTAAATCCAAAACACCTGTGGAACTGGCTAGTGAACCGGTTTCATCGAAGAAAAAATATAAAGAAAAGCATGTCGCTTCGCCTCTAGCCGAGAAGGCTAAGGAGCTCCCAGCAGACAAACCTAATATGCCCTCAACAGAGAACATTGCCAAAGCCCTCCAGGTTTTACAGGCACTGCAGGCTGTGGCCCCTATGCCTGCACCGGTTTCAATGGTTCCTGCACAGGTTCCAGGGGTGCAGGAACTGCAGTATCTATATAAGAACCCGAGGAGGAGGAGGATGAAGAAGAGGAACCTATAGAACCAGAGGTGTCCCCAGAACAGGACTTTGGTTCCCGTCCTAGGGGTCCAGAGGATTACACATCCCACTATTCATTTTTTAAGAATATGGTGGAAATCCTCAATCTGCCCATCTAAGAGACTGAGGAAGATGGGGAGGAAGCTTACTTCTTGGAAATAAAGGGTCTTGCACCCACAAAATACTTGATGCTCTCAATGCATAAGCCTTTGAAGAAGGCAGTACTGCACATCCTAAAAAAAAAAACACTTTGATCCCAAGGGTGGACAAAACATACCAGCTGGACAGGTCCACCGCTGCGTTCATTTTTAACCACCAAGATCATGAAGGGGTGGTACAAGCAGCAGCCTGTGTGATAAGGCCTCTTACCCACCTGACAAAGATTCCAGAAAGATGGATGAGATGGGGGAAAAATGGGGTACATGGCTGCCTCCCTCTTGGTGAGACAGCCCAGTTATATGGCCTATGCAGTGCAGTACTAGAAAGCCTTGTGGAAGAACATGCTGGCTTTAGCCGACAAGGTACCAGGCAAGGTAGCAGGGACAGCACTGAATGCCACAAAATACCAGTTCCACATGGTTGTGGATGCAAATGACACCACAGCCAGACTTATGGGCCTTTCTTTCTCTCTTAGGAGGTTTGCCTGGCTTAGGGCTACCAGCCTAACCCAGGATATCCAAACAAAGGCAGTGGATTTTCCCTGTGAGGGGGATTCCCTTTTTGGGGATAAAACCGAAGCCTATATCAAAAAGGTGGAAGAGAACAAGGCCACCTGTAGAAGTAACTCTAAGGATAGGTCAACATCCTCTTATAGGGCCCAGTACAGGGGGGGCAGGGGCTCCTATTCTTGGCATTTCTTTCAGGCTCAAGCCATGCAAGACTACCAGCGGCCCAGGGGGTACTTTAGGGTAGGGGCAGGAAATCTATGAGAAGACCTGCCCAAACATCCCAGGTATAGGCCCAGCCTAAAAAGACTCCCTGACGGGCTGGTACAGGTTACCTTCCCACTGCCAGTAGGTGGCAGATTAGCTCACTACCTCCAGGTTTGGCATACCATTACCACAGACAAGTGGGTCCTGGAGGTAGTGAGCCAAGGACTGTCCCTAAGTTTCAAGTCACTGGCCTAGTGGTGCTGAGGGTTGAGGCACTGGATGCCAAACCTTGCGCCACGCCGGCGCCCCGGGTTCAGGGACGGACTCAGGAAGCCGGGGGTCGGAGGGGGAGGGAGAGGATTGAGCGTCCGGAGGACTGCTTTTCTCTCCCTGGGAGGGATCCTGGGGCTGCTCGGTGCCCTAGCAGCCCCCGATGGAGATCGGGGGCACTGCAGGATCACCAGCCAGACTAAAGGGAGGCTAGTGCAGCAGACGTCAGCAGGAAAGCCATGCACGGGTGTCATTGCATGCCGCACCCAGGGGGGAAACAATTACATAGAAAATCCCTGTCCTTGGGGATAGGCAATGGCACAACCACCCGTAGCCACACTCCAACTGCCGGACATCCTCCTCTCCTGGGCCTAGCCTAGCCTGGCCTGCCAGATTCTAGATAGAGTGCCCTGGGAAGATAGCGTGGCCCTACTTCGGGGGGGCTCAGAGCTGGGGGGATCGCCGGGCTGATGCCGGGAACTGGAGGTGTTTCAGGCAAGGAGGTAGAGCTGGGGTACGGTGGATGCCCGAGAGAGTTCCTCGAAGGACAGTGCAAAAAGAGAACATACAAAAAAAAAAAAGTTTCAAGTCACTACTCAGGCTAAGAGCCAGCAACTTTGCCCCAGTCACATCTGCAGATAGGATTCTCTGGGAAGTAAGGACTTCTAGGGACATGGATATGTTGTTCATCCACACTGTCTGGCAGGTTCCTTGCCACTTTAAATCTTGCCGGAAGGTCTTCAAGCTGGCTTCTCCCACCCACCCGGGTGGTAAAACTCTCGGCTCCGCCCCATGACTCCAGATCTTCCTTACCGCTTGGAAGCTCAGGTTCCCTCCTTAGCGGTCTGCGTTTTAGACTGGATCCTAAGTCTTCGGTTCGTCCGAAACTAGTTTTGAAGTTTTCTAAACTTCAGTCTTCATCATCCCTCGCGGCTGTGATGGACAAATTGATTCCCGGCTTTCGGAGATGCCCTTGCAGGCAGAAAATGTCCAGGACGGATCCGCACTCCACGTGCGTCTACTGCCTAGGCCTAGACCACGACCCGCAGGCCTGCGAGTTGTGCTGCTGCTCTTTTCGTACCGTCCTGGAAGATCGCGCTGCCCGATTGAAGCTCGGGTGCCCCGAGGAGCGTTACCCATTGGTAAAATCCAAAGAGGCTCATTGGGCGGTGTCTGCGGCGGCTGGCTCGGCTGAGCAGCTCGAGCATATGATCGCTCTCGAGGAGGAGGCGGCCCAGGCCGCATCTTCCTCCTCCTCGGCCGTGGCATTTATCCCGCTCTCTCTGAGTTCCTCGTACACGGCTTTTTTCAAGGAGCTTTGTCAGTCCCTTTACACGAAGGGAGAGGGGCCTTCGGGACATTCTTCTCAGCCCAAGAAGAAGGAGTCGAAGGGTAAGTCCCACCATTGGCGTTCGTGGGAGCGGGAGGGGTCTCCTTCCCCGGACAGCCGACCGTCTACTTTGGTCGAAGTTGCGGCTCAGGCCGCTGGCTTCACGGTGTCCCCGTCAGGCCAGCCTGCCGAGACTCCCATCAACGCAGTCGAGATTTTCCTCGACCCGTCGGACGGGCTGTCGACTGATGAAGTCGACAACCCTCCTTCACCAGTTCCCCCAGTGGAAACCGAGGATCTGCCTGTGCCTTCGGGGCCGCAGTCCCCGGAAAAAGTGCCTGACCTGAGGGAAGAGCAGGTGTCCCCTGCCCCTTCCCAGACCCACCTTCGGTCTCCCCGAGGGTCTCAGTCTCGGTCTCGGACTTCATCTCGGTCAAGCCGTTCCCGCCGACATTGGCGGTTTCAGTCTCAGTACCGAAGTAAGCAGCGACACCGTTCCTCCTCGTCCTCTTCCTCGGATGAGGAGAGGCTTCGACGTAAATTACGTTGAAGTTACGAGGAGCTTATGTGGCAGCAGTTACTGTTGTCTGGGACTAAACTGACTCCGGTTCAGCCCCCGGCAATCAAGTGGCTGTTGCCTGAATGACCGAAGCAACCGCTCACCCCAGTCGAGATGCCCGTTCCTGGGCTGGTTGTTCGGCCGAAACTGGCTGCTCCACCGATTGTGGTGGACCCTCTGCCTCCACAACCGAAGTCCGGGGCACTGACCAAGGATTCTCGGTCGGGTCACAGCCTGCCCCACAGGTTGTCGGTCACCCTCACTCCCGACCGTCCTCGGCAGGTGGAGGGTGGCTCAGGGCCAAGGCAGCTCTTCGCAGACTCTTCGGAGTCCGATGACGACTCCTCCCTGTTCTCCTGGCAGGTCAACCTGGAGTCCTCCAGGGGCTAGTCATTGGACGATAGCCCATCATCCTTCTTGGGTCTGCTTCATCTCATCTGAGTCCACCGGGATGCAGCTCGAGCCCGTGTCCAAATGGGCCAAGTATTCTCTGACAGAGATACTGGACTGAGGGGATTCCCCCACGGAGGCCTTTTCAGTGGCTGAGGCCATTGTTGGCCCAGCCTTGGAGCTTTGGCAGCGGCCTGCTTCCTGTCCTGCGCCCTTGGCCAGGATGGCCAGGAAGTATGCGGTCCCTACCGGCTCTTTGCCGGTTTCTCGGGCACCCTCTGCCGAGGTTAGTCACCGACAGCGTCTTCTGGTGTTCGGTAGCGCTCGGGACGTGGATAAGCCCCCCAACAAAGAGTCCAAAAAGCTGGACTTTGCCGGGCGCAAGGTGTACGCTGCGTCCTTCCTCGGCCTCTGACAGGCCAGCTCGGCCGTGCTGATGGCACACTTCTCCCACGCCCTCCTGGGCTCCCTGGATGAGGTTGTCCCTCATCTTCCAGCCGACCTGCAGACCACAGTCCATCGGGTGCAGGACCAGGGTAGGTCGGTGGCGAAGCAGCAGCTTCAGACTGCTCTGGACATAGGTGATTCCTGTGCCAGGTCAGTAGTGGCCGCGGTGGCTATTCATCGCAGGGTGTGGCTGAAGATATCCACCTTCACGGCGGATACCCAGCACAAGTTGGTGGACGTCCCCTTCTTGGGGACTGACCTCTTAGGCCCTGGAGTGGAGGGACACCTCTAGCGGATCGAAAAGTCCAATGCCACTCTGGACTCGGTCACCTCCGCCCAGAGGGACAAAGGCCGCCGTCAACAACAACATAAGTCCTTCAAACAACATGAAGTCTTGCTATATTATGACTATTGCAGTTTGGCCCAGCCTTAGAACTGCTCCAGAGGTGAAAGAGTTAACTTCCATGCAGGGCATGGAACTCAGAGCGCGAGCTCGGTTAGAAAAGCTCTGTCTGGGCTATTTCAAACTGAAACTGTCAGATTCTTTACTCCGCCTCACTGAACAGTCGCTCCAGAGATTCCTCCTACTGCTCAGTTCATTTTCTTGGTTTAAAGAGTTTTTTCTCGGTTAAATTCAACCGCGGTTATTATTATTTTAACCACAAACCGATCGGTTCAAGCTCTGTCTGTGGTATTGTAAGTAATAGATAGGTTTATTTCTGTTTGGAACTTGTAAATGTTTATCGGTTCGGTTTGAACCGATCAGGTTGTTTGAAACTTTATTCTGAAGCTTTTAAAAGCTTTTTAGAGTGCGGTTCCCGGTTCTTATCGGTTCTAAAAAACAGTTTCATTACGTTTTTTTCCACGACCCGTGACACGGTTGGGAACCGATAAGGGTGTCTTGCCTGGCACTGCCGAAAAAGGGCAAGTTTTTGGTTAGGCTGGCATTATGTCTGAGAAACCCAAAAGAAAAACTGGGCCCACTGGGTTTCAACACTGTAGTGTCTGTGGGGAAGCCTTTGCCAAGGTTGACCCACACACCACATGTGTTTATTGTCTGGGGTTTGACCACCTCAATGCAGACTGCCAGATTTGCAAGAATTTCCCTGCAGCTACCCTAGATAAGAGAGTTGGTAGGCTCAGGGAACGAGAGGCCAAAAAGTCCGCTGACCCGGATGGCCAGCCCGGTTTGGTGCCAACCGAACTGGAGGGAGTGCCCTCTGACCAGGGCCAGACTTCCTCGGGCAAACGTGAAGCTGACTCTGAGGAGCCAGTTCCAGCAAAGAGAACTAGAAAATCAGCAGGTGTGGAGTCAAAATTCTTCTCCAACTGCTGCAGAGATAGCCAGGCAATCCAAATTGTCCAGTCACTTTTCCAGTTCCGTCCGAACCGCCACTATCTGGCAAAGGTCGGTTCGCGGTTCCACCGTTCAAGAATATGATATAGAGGAGTTTTATGAACCAGAGGAGGGGAGGATGATTATGAACAGTGTGAATGTGATTTTGAAAGTCTGGATGTGCCATTGAACCGGACATCTCCCAGACAGACCTTTAGGAGAATCTCCCTAGGCTTTCTGAGCCCTTCTCATTTTCTGTTTTATAAAAAGTTGTTGAACCTCCAGCTTCCTTTGGAGGAAGCTGTGGATGAGCAAGAGGAGCCTGACTTTGTAGAGATGATGGATATCCCAGAGTCCAGGAGATTGTCTATTCCTTTACATAAACTTTAGGAAACAAACAATAAAAATTTTAAAAGCTCCTAATTCTGTGCCTCCTGTGGATAAAAGATGGACAGGAGGTACACTTTGTCAGGTCCTGATACAGAATTTCTTTCACAGCAATGCAGCCATGTTGGGGTAGTTCAGGCTGCAGCCTGTGATAAGGCTAATATTCCCTGTCTTCATCCTCCTGACAAGGGCTCCAGGAAGATTGATGCCATGGCTAAAAAACAATACATGGCAGCGTCCTTGGGACTCAGACAAGCAAATTATATGGCTTATGTTGCAAGATACCAAAAATCTAGATGGGATACTGTCATGGCTTTAGCCAAACAGGCCCCTGGCCAGCTTGCCAAGGAGCTGGAGCAGGTGGCTGCTGATGGTATTGAGGCATCTAATGTGCAATTCCATGCTGCAGTGGATTCTAATGATGTATCCTCTAGAGTCATGGCTACATCTGTGGCTTTTCGTAGATTGGCTTGGCTCAGGTGTACTAGTTTGTCACAGGATACCCAGGCTAAGACTATGGATTTTCCTGAGGTGGGAAATTCTCTGTTTGGGGAGCAGACAGAGAATTATATGAAGAATATGGATGAATATAGAACCACTTATAGGAGTGCACAAGCCAAGGAACGGCAAGCCACTCCTCAGAGGCAGCCCCCCAGGGGTAGAGGCAGGCCTTTTCACAGGCCTTTTTACCAAACCCAGGCCTCCTCTTCAGCTTATGTTCAGAGGGGGTTCTTCAGAGGGAGAGGCAGACGGGGTACAAGCAGGCCTGCTCACACCCCTCAGCCTAAAGCCCCTGCCAAACAGGCACCCTGATGGGATGCCCAGGGCAGGTTCTCCATTACCTGTAGGGGGCAGGCTGGCTTACTTCGTCCAGGACTGGGAGTCTTTAACATCAGACAAGTGGGTCCTGGAAGTAGTAAGCCAGGGTCTGGTTCTCAGCTTCAAAAAATTTCCAAAGATGAGAATCAGATCTTTTCCACCTGCAAACCCTCTAGAAACTCTTGCTTTGGAAACAGAAGTCTTAACCCTCCTGGCTCTCAGAGCTGTAGAAAGGGTTTCTCCCCTACACCAGGGCAAGGGTCTGTACTCCAGGTACTTCCTTATCCCAAAAAAGACAGGAGAGTGGCGGCCCATCCTGGACCTAAGATATCTGAACAAGCACCTTTTTAAACCAAAATTCAAAATGGTGACTCTGGGAATGATTTTACCCTCCCTAAGGCCAGGGGACTGGCTAGCTTCCCTGGACCTCAAGGATGCCTACTTCCATGTTCTTATCAGAAGCTCCCACCGAAAGTACCTCAAATTCGAACTGCCCTCAGGCCATTATCAGTTCAGAGCAATGCCCTTCGGCCTTACCTCTGCCCCAAGGGTATTCACAAAATGTCTGGCAGTAGCAGTTGCTCATTTAAGAAGGCAAAAGATTGCCATCTTTCCCTACCTAGACGACTGGCTCATTGTGGGTCAGTCTCCAGACCAGGTCAGATCACACCTGCAAGTTACTCAGCAGCTGCTTACCTTTCTGGGCTTTCTTCTCAATCTTCCAAAGTCAGTTCTGAACCTGTCCTGTACTCACCTTTATAGGTGCAGAACTGGACACAAAGCAGGCCAGAGCCTTCCTTCCCTAGAAAGGGTAAGGACCCTGGTGGCCCTGGCCTCGTCCTTCACTCTGCAGGTTCTCGACCAGCAAGGCATTTCCTACAGCTCCTAGGACACATGGCTGCTTCCACAGCTGTAGTGCAAGGAGCAAGATTTCAGATGAGGGACATTCAGTTCCATTTGAGAGCCTTTTGGTCTCAAAGAAGAGATTCCTATCCAAGTTGATCCCAGTGACTCGAACCCTGATCCAGGCCCTTCAGTGGTGGCAGGATCAGAGCAATCTGAGACAAGGGTGCCTTCATCCCTCTATCTCACCCTTGACCCTTACTACAGATGCGTCCCTCTTGGGATGGGGAGCTCACATGGGCACCTCTCCACCCAGGGATTGTGGTCCCTCAGGAATCTCTGCTCCACATCAATCTGTTGGAACTCAGAGCTGTTTTTCTAGCACTTCAGGTTTTTCTGCATCTGTTCAGAACAAAGTGGTACAGGTCAGAACAGACAACACCACTACAATGTGGTACATCAACAAACAAGGGGGCACTCGGTCTTCGGCCTTGTGCACGAGGCAATGAAGTTGTGGTCTCTGGCTTATTCCCTGAACACTTCCCTCATAGCAGTTCACCTTCCAGGAAAGGACAATGTCCTGGCAGATGCTCTCAGCAGGATTTCCCAGGGCCATCACGAATGGTCACTGGATCCCCGAGTACTGGGGATAGTTTTTGCCAGATGGGGCACCCCTCAGATAGATCTTTTTGCAGCCCCAGACAATCATCAACTTCCACTTTTTTGTTGCAGGCCCCCAGTGTTGGGCTCAGTCCCCCTGGATGCCTTTCTCCTCGATTGGGAAGGGAAGATTCTCTATGCCTCCCCCCCGCCCCCGTTCAAGGTGCTAGTCAAAATCAGATCTCAGCCCTGCAAGATGATCCTGATTGCTCCAGACTGGGCCAGGCAGTCCTGGTACCCACTCCTTCTGTCCTTAGCAGTCCATCTTCCCCTGTGTCTCCCCAGGAGCCACAATCTGTTAACCTGTGCCATGGAGAGAGTCTGGTATCCGAATCTCAAATCCCTCAACCTCAAGGCCTGGCTCTTGAGGAGTTAGAGTTTGCTGATCTACAACTTTCTCAAGGTGTTCTCGAAATCTTGAAAGCTTCTAGGAAGCCTTCCACTAGGGCTACCTATAACTCCAAGTGGAAAAGGTTTTCCATATGGTGTTCTGGGAAGCATATTTCCCCGGAATCTGCTGATTTGCCCACTGTTTTGGACTATATGGTCCATCTTAATTCTTTGGGACTGAGACCAGCTACCCTGAAAGTGCATTTGGCAGCTGTCTCTGCTTTTATTTCAGCAGGGAAGCCCTCTTCTCTTTCTGCTCACCCTGTATTTTCCAAGTTTTTGGGGATTGCTTCATACCAATCCACCATTCAGGGACCCTGCCCCTGCCTGGGATCTTAATGTTTGCATTGCTCAGCTGATGCAACCCCTTTGAACCTCTGTCTTCAGCAGAGCTAAGTACTTGACTTGGAAAACTGTATTTCTAGTAGCCATCACTTCTGCCAGGCGCATAAGTGAGTTACAAGCTTTGTCAGTGGAGACTGACTTTATTTCCTTTCACAGGGACAAGGTAGTCCTCAGGACTAACAGGAAGTTTTTGCCTAAGGTGGTTTCAGATTTCCACCTTAATCAATCTATTTTACTTCCAGTGTTCTTCACTGACCATTCCTCCTCTGGTGAGAGGAGGTTGCACAGCTTAGATGTTAAGAGGGCCCTAAGTTACTACATAGAGCGTACCAAGGGTCACAGGTTTGACTCCCTCCAACTATTTCTCTCTTATGGTGAGGTTGGGAAAGGGAAGCCTGCCACTAAGAGATCCATTGCCAGGTGGATTGTCTCTTGTATCCAATTTTGCTATCAAAAACTGGGTAAGGTTCCCCCTTCAGGCCTGAGGGCTCACTCTACCAGAGGTACAGCTGCGTCTCTAGCTGCTGCCAGAGACATCCCTATCTTAGAGATATGTCAAGCAGCTACTTGGAAAACAGTACACACTTTCACCAAGCATTACTCCCTGGATATCCCGGCCAGGAGGGATGCTCGGTTTAACACAACCGTTGCTTCAGAGCCTATTCCTAAGTAGGTTCTGTCCCTCCTCCATGGAGGTACTGCTGTGTAGTCTGTAATAAGTTATAATAGCAAGACTTCATGTTGTTTGAAGAAAAAATTACTCACCTTAGTAATGTTGTTTCTTCTAATGGAGTCTTCTATATTATGACCTCCCCCAGCCTGCCCCTCTCAGAACTTCTACTTTGGGTATGGGGTGGCAGTCCACTGTTGGCACTTATTGATGCCCCTTTTTATGTTTTCCACCCCTTCTTTTTGGGGTGTTTGGGTGTTGTGTTTTATTTTATCTTATCTTCTTATCTTATCTTTTTCTGGTCCCCTGACTTGAGTCTTGGTGTTGGGACCAGGAAAATGTGTTAATATTTAAGTAGCCAGTTGGCTAGTGTAGGTTACAGTTTTCACACAGAACCTTAGTGAGTTTTTCTCGTAAAGATCTGACAGTTTCAGTTTGAAATAGCCCAGACAGAGCTTTTCTAACCGAGCTCGCGCTCTAAGTTCCATGCCCTGCATGGAAGTTAACTCTTTCACCTCCGGAGCAGTTCTAAGGCTGGGACAAACTGCAATAGTCATAATATAGCAAGACTCCATTAGAAGAAACAACATTACTAAGGTGAGTAATTTTTTCTTTCATCCTTCGGCCCCTGCAGCACGACCGGCCCAACAGCACCAGCAACAGGACCAGCAGGCCCGCGCTTAGCATCCCAAATCCAAGCCCGCGGCTTCCTCCGACAGGAAGCAAGTAGGTAAAGGCCCAGGAGGTCCCTCGGCCGGTCCCTCTTCCAAGCCTGCCCGGTGACGGGTTGAGGGGTGCCACCCCCAGCCTCGTCACTCCCCCTGGGTTCCCCCCGTGGGAGGACGGCTCCGCCACTTCCTTTCCACCTGGTCCGCTATCACCACGGACCGCTGGGTGTTGGAGGTGGTAGGAAAGGGCCTGCCTCTGGAGTTCGAGCATACCCCAACCTTTTGAGCCGTCGCCCCTTGGGGGGGCCACGGGGTCCGCAGCCTCGCTATCGGCCCACCGAGCCGATATTGCTCTGCTCCTAGAAAAAGAGGTGATCAGGAAGGTGACGGATCCTCCTCCAGACCCGGGGTTTGTGTCCAGGTATTTCCTGGTCCCAAAACTGACGGGAGGCTGGCGCCCTATCCTCGACCTGCACGATCTGAACAGGTTCCTCAGGTCTCAGACCTTCAGGATGGTCACTCTGGCTCAGATAATTCCATCCTTGGAATGAGGCATGTGTTTCTGTTCCCTGGACCTCCAGGACGCGTTCTTTCATGTCCCGATCCATCTGTCTCATCAGAGATTCCTCCACTTCAGAGTGGAGGGATCCCTTTACAAGTTCCGGGCCATGCCCTTCGGCCTCTCTCTAGCTCCCAGGGTCTTCACCAAATGCATGGCAGTGGTGACAGCATTCCTGCGGCGCCGAAGGGTCCGGGTGTACCCCTACCTGGACGACTGGCTGATTGCAGCCCCCTCCAGAGCAGAGGTGGAGCGGTCCAGAGATCTGGCCCTCCAGGTTTGCTCTCAGATTGGCCTCCTCATTAACGAGGCCAAGTCGGAACTTGTGCTGAAGCAGGTGATACTCTTCATCGGGGCAGAGCTCAACTCTCTTCGAGCCAGAGCTTGGCTCCCGGCGGAGAGGGCTGAGGTTCTTTCCTCCTTTGCCCAATCATTTCCGGTTGGGCAATCGCGCCCTGCCCGGGACTTCCTGCACCTCCTGGGCCTCATGGCAGCCTGCATCAGCATGGTCCTTTGGACCTGTTGGTACATGTGTCCCCTTCAATGGGGACTGGCCAGTCAGTGGTCACAATGCTGCGATCCCTTGGACCAGCCCGTGACAGTGACCCAGGAAATGTGGAACGCTCTCCAGTGGTGGACTGTTCCGGCACATCTGCAGGAGGGCATCCCATTCGTCCGCCCCGAGCCGACGGTCTCTCTATCGACCGATGCATCTCTGATGGGTTGGGGTGCCCATCTGGGGGAGCACAGAGCGCATGGCCTCTGGTCCCCTCGGGAGTCCCGATGCCATATCAACCTGCTGGAGCTCCGAGCGGTCCGTCTAGCTCTCACCACCTTCGCTCCATTTCTACGGGGTCAAGTGGTTCAGGTCCAGACGGACAATACCACAACCATGTACTACCTGAACCGCCAGGGCGGGACGCGCCCATGCTGTTATGGCAAGGAAGCCTCCGCATTTGGTCCCTCGTATGCGAGGCCTGGAGGTGGATCTCCTAGCCATTCACGTGGCAGGAGCCTCCAACACCCTGGCTGATGCCCTAAGCCAGATAGGGGCTGTGTCTCACGAGTGGTCTCTCCTGCCGGAGGTAGTACAAGATCTGTTCTCCCACTGGGACACGCCTGGTGGACCTGTTTGCCTCCAGGAGAATGCGGCTGAGACTGTTCCATGCCCGCCTCAGCAGGGCTCGCTGCAGGGGATGCCTTCGAGGCCGTGGACCCTGGGCCTCTTCTACACCTTTCCCCTATTTCCCTTGATCCACAAGGTGCTTCTCAAGGTGAGGAGGGACAAGGCGCAGGTGATTCTGGTAGCCCCAGACTGGCCCCGCCAGTTCTGGTATCCAGATCTCCTCAGTCTCAGCTCCAGGCTCCCGAGGCGGCTTCCAGCCTGCCCGGACCTGATCTCAGTCAGCAAGGAGAAGGTATGCCATCTGGACCTTCAATCCCTGCACCTGACGGCCTGGTTCCTGAGCGGCTAGAGTTCCAGGCCTTGGGTCTTTCCGACGAGGTCCTCAATGTCATTGAGGCATCCCATAAGGAGTCAACCAGGAAATGCTATGCCTTCAAATGGAAGAGATTCTCCATTTGGTGTCCTGGGAAGGGCTTGGACCCTTCCGCCTGTCCCTTGGCAAGCTTTCTGGACTACCTGTGGTCCCTTTCTCAGCAAGGGCTTCGGTCGACGACCCTTAAGGTGCACCTGGCAGCCATCTCTGCTCACCGGGCACGGTCCGGGAAGCAGTCGGAGACGCAGGAGAAGGTGGTCTGGTGCTTTTTCAAAGGCCTTGATCACATTTCGCCTCCAGTGCGAGAACCTCCACCTCCATGGGATCTACTGCTGGTATTGGCCAAGCTCATGGGCAAGCCATTCGAACCGATGCACAGGTGCGATATCTCCCACCTGTCATGGAAGACCGCCTTCTTGGTGGCTATCACGTCAGCCAGAAGGATGGGAGAGCTCCAGGCGCGTTCCATTGAGTCTCCTTATCTGGTCTTCCACAGGGACAAGGTTGTCCTGTGCCCCCATCTGAAGTTCCTTCCGAAGGTGGTGTCGGAGTTTCACCTTAACCAGGTGTTGACTCTGCCGGTGTTCTACCCCAATCACACCTCAGAGGCTGAGTATAGGCTCCATACTTTGGACCCTAGAAGAGTGCTCGCTTATTATAAGGAGCGGACGGCTGAAGTTCGGGGAGAGGTTCGCCAGCTGTTTGTCACCTACGCTGAAGCCGCACCTGGCAGACCTGCAGCCAAGCTGATGATAGGCAGGTGGTCATCTCCTGCATAGATCTCCGTTATAGGTTGGCGGGCATGGAGCCTCCCAGAGGGATAAGAGCTCATTCCACCCGCCATACCGCTGCATCAGAGGCTGCTTCCAGGGATGTCCCGATCCAGGAAATCTGCAGGGCTGCTACCTGGAAGTCAGCACACACACCTTCATTACCCACTGCCACATCGACCTTGAGTCACGCCGGGATGCTGATTTTGGGGTCTCGGTTCTCAAGTCTTTATTTCCCAAGTAGGGGGTGTGCGCCTTGCCTCCCTCCTCCCAGAGAACTGCTTGGAGTCTGCCAGACAGTGTGGATGAACAACATATCCATATCCCTAGAAATACAGGTTACTCCTGTAACAGGAGTTCTAGGAATGGTATATGTTGTTCATCCTACTGTTTCCTAACCTCCCGGCTTGACACACAACCTGGCTGTCCAGCGGCTAGATCTGGCGCCTTGGGCGGAGCCGAGAGTTTTACCACCCAGGTGGGTGGGAGGAGCCAGCTTGAAGACCTTCCGCAAGATTTAAAGTGGCAAGGAACCTGCCAGACAGTGTGGATGAACAACATATACCATTCCTAGAACTCCTGTTACAGGTGAGTAACCTGTATTTCCGGTGATGTCACGGAGCTGTCAGCAAGGCACTGAATAGGGAGCTCTCCCCCAAAAGCCCAAAATCAAGCAAAAATAGTTATACAGCCACTAAGATATTCCAGAATGGCTACCCCAGCATGCTCGAGAGACAAACAGTACAAATGCAGATTCAAAAGTGGTCTGAAGATGGGAGATGCAGGCGGATTAAAACAGATGGACCAACTGCCAAGTAGAAGCTCCTCTCCGACCAGCATGGCCGACAAAGAGGAGGAATAAGAACACCTCCCAAGATCAAAATTTGAGCAACTCTTCAGTGAAATTAAAGAAATGAGGGCAGAAAATAAGCAGGAGCTTTGAATGCTGAACCAGAAACTTATGGGCTTGGAGGGCAGAATGGAAAAAGCAGAGGGCAGATTGTCTGAGGTGGAAGACAAGATGGAGCAAATGGGCCTTCTGGTGAATGTGCTTGCAGAGCAGGCGGAGCACCTTCATGAAAAATGTCTGGACTTGGAAAGTCGGTCTCGCAGAGAGAACATGCACGTATATGGGTTGCCGGAGGGTTCGGAGACTGGACTGATGGCTGATTTCATGGTGGACCTCCTAACAGTTGTGTTGCAGCTCCCCAGCGGCTATGCGCTCGGTATTGAATGAGCGCATAGAGCTCTCCAGCCTAAACCAGTGGAACCTGGGGCAAGACCACAATCAGTCATTATCAAATTTAATAGTTACAGGGTCAAAGAGGAAGTCCTGGTTAAAGCATGGAAAATGAAAGAGGTCTCCTACCTCTCTGCGTGCCTTTATTTCGACCATGATTACCCACCTGAAATCCAGAGGCAGAGATCGCAATATGCTGATACTATTAAGCAGTTGAAATCCAGGGGTTTGAGATTCCATATGTCTTATCCAGCGAGAATGCAAATTTTCTGGCTGGAGGGGACGAAGCTTTATGATTCACCCGAAGAAACGAGATGGGTGTTGGTAGAGAAAGGCCTCTTGGATAAGCAAAGCCTGGATGAGAAAAACTTCAGCACCCAGAAGGCTTCTGAGAAGACTTCTGATTGGGTCATAGTTCTTAATAAGAGGAGAAGGGGTCGCAGTGAGACAACGTCATCAATAGCATCCCTACAGGCAGTAAGAACCCTCATGCAGCAATTCCAGACCAGCACTAAAAACCAAAAACAAGGACACACAGGACAGAAATGGTAACTAGAATCTTTCAGGATTTGTGCTAAAATCTGTATGGTGCAGGGCAGGGGCAGTTGAGTATGGCTCTCCAGATAGGGGGGTGTACTTTTGCTTCTGCCTATTCCCAGGTTCTGATGTGTGGGACAATTGAGCCTGGTTGGGGACTGGTCTCTCTTGGATTGCCACGGGCTACAGCATGTTTTATTTCGATTCCCTCTGAATAAGGAGCAACGCTCTTGCAGTCCCAGTTTATTACATTTTTTTTTTTTGATGAGTACGCTGGTACATGCAAATATGAATAACATTTGGTAGGTACAAGTGTACATGAAAGGGCATTAGTAATTGGGTTACAATGCATTAGCTGTGCTCTAAAGGACTCACATCTGGGACACAGACTTTTCTGCAAATTCTAGACTAAGAAAGGAAAATAACATAAGTCTTATAGCAATTTTGAGAGGCAAGAGTTTTTCCTTGTTTAGATGTGGGTGGGGGGGTTTCTTTAATACAGTACCAGCTATATACAAGTTAATTCTCGGTGCTGACTGACACGTGCACCGTGACGTCAAGACGTATATACTGCAGTATTGCAGTATTATTTGAGCCCAAATAACAATCTGAAGGGCTCTCGAGGAGAGCCGCCAGAGAGGAGGTGTACAAATAATTCCTCGTGCTTATCCTTCCCTGGCATTACAGGGACGACTTGGTTTAAGAGCACCCTGTCTTCTGTGCAGGGATGCTCCACAAGTGGAAGTGGACTACTTTGAGGGGACTTCACGGGTCCTCAAGATTTTAATTTTCTTTACATCTGTTAAAGTGTTACAATCTATATTTGTTAATACTCTGTTACTGAAGTTTAACCTACAACTAGCTTGTTGCAGCTGCGAAGTGTTTTTTAGATGACTTTGATGGCGGGAATACAGGTTCTTGGAGGGGTGAGGGCCAGGGGAGGGAACCAAATAGAAAGACAAATGGTCAGCACAATGCAGATGGTTAATATGCATAACATTGATTATGGATAGCTCAGATGTTACAGTACTTTCCTATAATGTTAACGGGCTGATGCACCCTATTAAAAGAAGCCGGATGATGTCTTTCCTGCGTAAAACAGAGGCAGCGTTTGTACTGCTGCAGGAAACTCATTTAAGTACAGCGGAGCATGAAAAACTTACAAAATTTGGATTCCAACTAGTTAAGGCGTCCTCCTTTAAGTGAGGAAGAAGGAGGGGGTGCGGCAGTATTAATCCCTCGTAAAACTACCTTTGAGACTACTGATTCCATAGGGGATAGAGAAGGACGGTATGTTGGGCTGAAGGGGAGATATAATGGTTCTGTAATAACACTGGTATCTTTATATGCGCCTTCAGACTCAGACTACCAATTCTACTGGGAATTTTTTCTTAATTTATTTATTTTTATTTATTTGTACGATCGGATTTGCAACCTTCGAGCTAGAGGCTCGTTTACAAAGGTACCTCGTCACAGAGAGGACAACAGTGTTACAATATTACAGAAAGGTTGACATACAGATTTACACAGATTTTACACAGTTGTATACAGACATTGTTACATAAATTTTGTATATTTCATAAAAAGTAGCTACATAAATACAGATATCTGGCAAGGGAATGAAGGAAACCAGGTGGGAGGAGGGGGGCGGGGGAAGGTGGCGGAGGAGGCAATCCAGAGGACTTTGTCGAAGTGCACTTAGTGATATGTGAGCAGCCTGTTAGTGACAGGTACAGCTGAGGGTGTTGAACAGGTGGTTCTGAAGTGCAGTTTTGAAGGAGGCAATTTTGGGAGTGTTAGTGATGGTTACAGGGAGAATGTTAAACCAGGAAGGGGCCCTGTAGCAAAAGGATCTCTGAGCTAGGGAGGTCCTAGTTCTGGGTGCCAGTAGAGTGGCCTTGTCTGAGCTGCAGGTAGAGACTGTGGGGGAGGTATGTTGGAGGGAGACAGATACCCTGGGGAGGGGAGAGAGCCCTAGCAGAATTTTCTTGGCTAGGAGGCAGGTTTGGTAGTGGAGACGTTCTTCCAGGTTGAGGAGATTAACAGTGGAATAGAGATGACAGGTGTGGGTGAGCCTGGGGGCACTGGTCAGCAGTTTACAGGCCTTGTTCAGAGTGAGTTGGATGTTATTGAGTGCCATGTAATCAGCAGCTCCATATACTGGTAGGCCATAATCCACTAGGGACAGTACTGAGGATGTGATAGCCAGTCGGAGAGCATCGGGTGGAAGGCAGTCCCTATGGCGGTATAGGAGTTCAATCCTGGTGTTGATGGCAGACGCGAGGGCATTAATATGGGCGTGAAAATTGAGGGCAGTGTTGAATGTAATCCCAAGATATTTGTAGGTGTGCACTTGCTCGAGTGGGTGTTGAGTGCTCAGGAGGATAAGGTGGGGGTTATTTCTTGCTTTGTTTTGATGGTGGGAGAAGAGCATCGACTTGGTCTTTTTGAGATTAATGACAAGTCTGTGCTCCTTGAACCAGCATTTTGCTTGGTTGAAGGTGTGTTGGAAAGAGTCCTGGAGGGAGGCAGAATTTCGGCGAGAGGCATAAAGAACGACATCATATGCATACAGAAGAATTTTGCCGGAGCAGGCACTGGGCAGGGTGTTTAGGTAGAGACTAAAAAGTAGGGGACCCAGGATGGAGCCCTGGGAAACCCCAGAACGGACAGGGCAGGTCTCTGAGAGTGTCCCATTGATTTTGATGCACTGGGAATGAGCTGATGGGTAGCTAGAGCACCAGGCATGGGGACCAGTGGAGAAACTGATATGGTAGAGGGCATCAAGTAGGAGGGGATGGCAAACATTGTCAAAGGCCTTTGAGAGGTCAATGAACATTGCTCCAGCAAGGTTGCCAGAGTCAAGAGAGGAGTGCAGAAAGTTGGAGAATTCCTGTAAGGCTGTACCAGTGCTATGGCCTGCACGGAAACCATGCTGCTGTGGGCACAGAACAGCAAATTTAGTCAGATACTCGGTGAGCTGTGTAGCCACCACTTTTTCTGTGGCTTTGGACAGTGGAGGAAGTATGGAAATTGGCCTATAGTTGCTGGGGGTGGACCTGTCCCCACCTTTATGAATAGGTGTGACAACAGCCGTTTTCCAAACACTGGGAAATTGACCCAGGCAGAGGGATTGGTTTAGTAAGCTCGTAAGTGGGACTAGGATGTCATCCAGGACCAGTCATAGTATTTTGGGTTCCAAGGAGTTGTTGCTTGGGCTGTTGCTGCCTAATGCTTTTAGAAGGAACGGTCTGGCTTCGTAGGTAGATATTTTGCGCAAGTAGAACTCGGGACATTGAAGGACAGGGGGTTGTGAATTGGGAGCTGGATTGAAGAAATTACTGGTAAGGACAGAGCTAAAGTCCATGAAGGAGGTGTTAAGGCAGTTGGCTATGTTAAGGGGGTCAGTGATAATAGAACCCCTCAATAGTAAGCTGGGGGAGGGGAGCGAGGTTTCCTGTTCAGTTCTTGAATATTGTCCCAAAAGGTTCGGGCAGACCCCCATGAGGAGGTGAGGGTGGCCTGGTAGTGATCAGCCTTGGCCTTACGGATGGCCTACGTGCACCTATTCCATGCCACATTGTAGGCTTGTCTGTCTGCCATCCTGCCAGTCTCAGTGGCTAGGTGCTAGAGGTTATCCCTTTTTCTGAGTTTTTGGAGTAGGACGGGGGTGACCCATGGTGCACTTTGCTTTTTGGTGCGGAGTCTGGTAAGCAGTGCGCAGAGATCATAGGCCTTGTTAAAAGCCCATTTAAAAAGGTTGAGGGCAGCATCAATGCTGGGTGCCTGGTTGATGGGGGACCAGTCGATCTGGGTGAGGAGTCGCTTGAGCTTATTCAGGCCACCCGGGTGGAGGTGCCTGCAGAGGGTGGTTTGGGCTACTGGTTTGGAGGTAGAGGTGGACCAGAGGAATAGGATAGGGAAGTGATCACTTAAACAGTCAGGGAGGATTTGTATGTCCTGGTTTTTGCAGGGGTGGTTGGTGACTATGACATCCAGGAGGGTGCTGGTTCCACTAGAGGGGTTGAGTCTAGTGGGCTGGGAGACTAGTTGGGTCAGGTCACGGGCAGCGAAGGTGTCCTTTGCTTGGGAGGTGGACGGAGGGACTAAGCCAATTAACACTGAGGTCCCCAACAAGGACTTGTTCTGCTTTGTGGGGGAGGGTGGTGAGATAATCTGTAAGAGACGAGATTACCAGGTTCTGGTTCCTTGGGGAAACATAGGAGACTGTGAGGTACAGCGGTCCCCTAGAGGTGTCAGGAATGAGTTTGAGGGTGAGGGCCTGGGCACCATTATCAAGCTTGGGGGCAGGGAGTGAATGACCAACAATAGTGTCCCATATAAAAAGCGCACAGCCACCACTGTGTTTTCCTACTCGATCCTCCCGGCATAGGGTGTACCCAGGAAGAGAGACAAAGGAGTCGGGGGTGGATTTGGAGAGCTAGGTCTCCACTAGGATGATGAAGTCAGGCTGGTGAAGAATGACCCAGCATTGGAGGGCAGCAGATTTTTTCAGAAGGCTGCAAATGTTTAGGAAGGCAATGTGGAGTCCTGAAAACAGGGTTTGGGGAGGACTGATGGGGGTAGGGCCCGGGTTAGGGCGGACATTACCTGAGAGGAGCAGTAGTAAAGCAATGATTCTAACCAGGGGGCCGTAGCTGTTGACCTCCTTGGAAGTACGTTGAGATGTGGGGGAGGCCACAGGGGAACAAGATGGGTAGGGCTCGAAGGGTTGGAATGGTGGAGAGGAGGTGGATCCAGGGGGAGACTGGGTAGGCAGAGGGGTTGGGGGGGTAGCCAGGAGGTGGGTGCCGGGGCCCTGGACGTGAGGACAGAGTTGGGGAAGGCTGAGATAATCCAGGGAGATACAGGGGTGCAGACCTTTCCAGGCTGAGGGTGTGATCTGGCTGATGAGAGGCAAGCACCAGGATGGTTAAGAAAATGAAGCATGTTAGTAGGAAGTTTGCATTCATGATGCCTAAGGTTGTAGTAGAGGCAGATGGTATAAGAGTCTACGCTGCACTTCTGAAGGGTGGATACCATTTTGGAGTAGCAGTATGGCTGCGGACTTTGGTGTGCAGGTTACCAGGTTCAAGACCGCCGGGGGGAGAGTATCCTAGGACCAGGATGAGATGGGATTCCAGATGTTGGGGGGGGCTGGAAAAGGCTAGGTTTGAGGCTGGATGGGGATGAAATAGCGACTCCTAGTGGTCACAGGGGTATAGAAAGGTGGGCTGGGGGTGGTCAGCAGGGGGCTGGAGTATAGGGGGAGTGGCAGGTCAGAGGACCGGGCTGAGAAGTAGGGGTATGGGCTGGTAGAAGGGGTTAAGCAGGGACGAGGGTGAGGGAGAGAAGTAGCAGAGGTGGACAGAAGGGCTCTTAGGTTGTAGGGGGAAGTGGGAGTCAGGTGGAAATAGAGTGGCAGGCAGGAATAGAGTGACAGGCAGGAGATCCCTCTAGTGGCCAATGGGTACAACTTGCAAATGGAGAAGTGGGGACTTAGAAATAGTGATGGCAGGAAGTGATGTCATAGGACTGGGACAATAAATTGAGGGTCGGGCTTGGGTCGGAGGGTGGCTGGAGTGGGCGGGGCAGTCGACGCACAGTGTCGACGGGCTAACACCCCCACAAGAAGATGCTGCAGTGAAGGAGGTTGCGTTACCTCTTGGGCGCTCGTTTGCATCTCCTGCTCCTGGAGGGAGCTTCTGTTGATCGGGCAGGCATCTGAGTGGGGAGGGGGGGACTGGCTGAGGCCTATATAGGGAAGGAGAACAATGCCAAGTATTAGTATGCAGCGGGAGATATCTTACAGGCAAGCCCTGACTGCGCATGTGCTTGCTGTTGTACTGAATCACGATATATGCTCTCTACTGTGAATGCGCAAGAAAGGTAATCCAAGATAACGATAGTCACAG
Organism: Neoceratodus forsteri; assembly: GCA_016271365.2. Classification (NCBI taxonomy): domain Eukaryota; kingdom Metazoa; phylum Chordata; order Ceratodontiformes; family Ceratodontidae; genus Neoceratodus; species Neoceratodus forsteri. The sequence goes on from CM057458.1 coordinate 665,521,923, forward strand.
AGTACCATGCCAGATACATAGACAGTGTTGGCAGATAAGGGCCTATGGCCCACCCAGTCTACTCATTTGAGCTTGTAAGTTCAGTTTATGTTTTCCTAGAAGTCTGTTGCCCCTTACCCCTGACCTCCAGAATTCCTTTATGTCTATCCCATGCATTCTTAAATCCCGTGATTGTTTCAGCCCCCACCACTTCCTCTGGCAGGGTGTTCCACTTGTCCACCACCCGTTCTGTGAAGAAATTCTTTCCTCACATTTCCTCTGAATCGTCCTCCCTCCAACTTCATCCCATACCCTATAGTCCTGGAACATCTTTTTCGCTTAAAAATAGTGTATTCCTGCACCCTGTTCCTCCTTGTAAGATACTTGTATGTCTCTATCATATCCCCCCCCCCCTCTCCTCCAGGGAGTACATGTTCAGTTCCTTCAACCTGTCCTCACAGGACTTGTGATGCAATCCATGCACCATCTTTGTTGCCCTCCTCTGAACCTTTCTACCCTGTCTATGTCCTTACATAGGTAAGGTCTCCAGAACTGTACACTGTACTCTAGGTGGGGCCTCACTAGTGTCTTGTATAGTGGAATTATGACCTCCTTTTCCTGCTGGTGATGCCCTGCCTATGCATCCCAGCATCCTATTTGCTTTACCTGCTGCCTTGTCACATGTTTTCCTACCTTGAGGTCATCAGAGATGATAACCCCAAGATCCGCTTCCTGCTTGGTGCATGCTATATCCTCACCCCCAATTGATATATTGTGCCAGGGTTTTTGTGCCCTATATGCATTATCTTGCACTTCTGCATTGAATTTCAACTGCCAAACCCCTGACCATTCTTCAAGTTTCTGCAGGTCCTTCTCATTCTGTCTACACCCTCTGGTGTGTCTACTCTGCTACAGAGCTTTGTGTCATCAGCAAACAGTGAAATTCTGCCTTCTAGGTCCCAGCGCATATCACTGATGAAGATGTTGAATAGGACCGTCCCAGCACTGATCCCTGTGGTACTTCACTGGTCACTCTTCCTCTGTGGAGTGACAGCCATTTACCACCACCTCTGTGTCCTGCCGCCCAGCCAGTTACCTACCCACCACACTACTGTCCTGCCCACACCCATATTCCCCAGTTTGTGTAATAGTCTTCTATGTGGCACAGTGTCAAAGGCCTTGTTGAAGTCCAGATAGGCCATGTCCACTGCCCTCCCTGATCCACCTCCCTAGTCACCCAGTCAAAAATTCAATGAGGTTGGTCTGACATGACCTCCCCCTGGTGAAACCATGCTGCCTTGGGTCCTGTAGTCCATTGACAACAAGATGTTCCACCAATCTCTCCTTCAGTAATACTTCCATGATCTTCCCCACTACCAAGGTGAGGCTGACTGGTCTGTAGTTCCCCGCTTCCTCTTTGTTCCCACTTTTGTATAAGGGGACTACATCTACTGTCCTCCGGTCTTTGGGTACCTCCCCTGTTTCCAGTGATTGGCTAAACAGGATAGCCAGAGGTTCAGCCACCACCTCTCTTAGTTCTTTAAGGACCCTGGGGTGCACCCCATCTGGCCCCATTGCTTTATCAACTCATTACTTCCAGTTCCTTCAGGACCCTTCTCGTGTAAAGGGACTCGTGTCCATTTCTGCACCATTCTCACCCCTTGTACTCCCTTCAGACCCATTACCTTCCTCTTCCTCAGTAAAGACTGAGCAGAAATACCTGTTCAATATGTCAGCTTTACTGTTGTCATCCTCCACGCAGCCCCCATCCTCCCCTTCAGTCTCACTATCCCTCCCTTTGCCTTTCTTTTTCACTTATGTACCTGTAAAAGTTTTGTCCTTCTACCCACTGATTTTGCAATGTGTTCTTCTGTCTAAGCTTTGGCTTCCTTACTGACCTCCTGCCTCCCTTTGCTTCTCCTGATACTTCTCCCTATCCCTTCTGCCTGTGTCTTTTTGTATTGCCTGAATGCAATCTTTTTAGCTTTCACTTTCTGCTACCTCTTGGAAAACCATAATGGTCTCCTCTTCCTTTCCTCTTGCTAACCTGCTTAATGCATAATTCTGTTGCTCTTGTAATCCCCATTTTAAATACTGTCCACTGTTCCTCAACCCCTGATTCCTGCCCCATTCCCTTAATGCCTCTTTCAAGTATCTCCCATTTTCCCAAACTCTGCCCCTGAAATCCAGGATACTGTTTTTGTGTGGTTTGGTTCTGCTCTTTCTGTGATTTCAAACCACAATGACTGGTAGTCACTGTTCCCCAGGTGCTCCCCACTGTTACCCCCATCACACTGTCCCTGTTTGTGAGCACAAGGTCCAGTATTGCCTTCTGCCAAGTTGGTTCCATGACCAGTTGCTTGAGGAAGGCACCCTGAAGGAGTCCAGGATAAATCTGCTTCCTAGTTGATGCTGCTGCTGGGATGCTCCAGTCCACGCCTGGAATATTGAAGTCTCCAACCAGTACTCACTCACTCTTTGTCTGCCATCCTTGGATGGCTAGCATCAGCTCCCTATCTTGTTTCTTCCTCCTGGGCTGGAGGTCTATAGACCACACCTGTGCGGATGGCTGGCCCCATTTTCCTTTCCAGTTTAACCCACAGTATCTCTCCCCCATTTTTTTCCTCCTGGATCTCTGTGGCCCTTATGTCATTTTTCACATACAGTGCCACTCCTCCTCCCTTCCTACCTGCCCTGTCTCTTCTGAATATGTTGTAGCCAGGTATAGCCATCTCCCAATCGTGGTTATCATTACACCAGGTTTCAGTGATGGCCACAATGTCCAGGTCTGACTGCACCATGACAGCCTCCAGATCTTCCATCTTGTTGCTAAGGCTCCTGGCATTGGCACACATGGCTCTCCATGATTTGACCTCCCTAGACTATTTCGCTGTTCTACTCCAGCCCCTTCCTTGGTTGTCCTTTATCCCTGGTTCTCCTTACTGTCTGCCCTTCTGCTGAATTTTGCCCCTTTTCTGCCTATCCACCTCTTGGGCGCTAATCTCCATCTTTTGCACACTGCTTTGTAGAGATAGCCACTCCTCCGGTTCATTGGGTCCACTGCTAGCTGTTGGGGTGAGCAAGTAGGTACCCTCCTTGCTGGTCTGCCACCCCTTTGCTAGTTTAAATGCTTGTCAATGTAGTATTTAACTTATCATTGAGTGCTTGATTCCTCCAGGATGGATGCAGGCCGTCAGGCTTCAACAAACCTCCATCCCTCCAGGTGGGTCCCCAGTCACCAATGAATCCAAACTCTTCCTCACAGCACCAGTTCTTCAACCATGAGTTAAAGTTCCTGGTGCATGCACCCTTATGCTCTCCCTTGCCTCTCGCAGGTAGTACTTCTGAGAAAGTGACAGAAGTCGCTACTCGCTTGAGACCCCTCCCCAATTTCCTAAACTCTTCCTGAACTTCATTTGGCTCCCCATTTGCCAGGTCATTAGTATCTAGGTGGATAATGACATCCAGCTCACCCTCCTGTCTTGCCTTCCCAGTGATCCCCAGGATCTTCCTTCCATCCCTCCATGCCGTGGCACCTGGTAAGCACCTCACCTCCCTGTCCTCTCCCTCCTGTGTTCCTAGCTGGATCCCTCTTATGATGGAATCCCCCACCAGGATTTGCTTCCTCCTCCTCTGGGGTCCACTGCTCTCCCCGCTGAGGTCACCTCCTTGGCTAACCTCCACATCCTTTCCTTCCACTTCTCTGGGTACCTCTATTTGATTGGCCCCATTTGCCAGTGTGGCATATGAGTTCTTGAGTGGAATAGGATCTGGGATGTGCCTCTGCCTGACTGCTCTAACCCTCCCTGAGCCCACTGTCATCCAAGTGCTCCTGCTCTCGGCATCCTTGAGGCAGTTGCATTGGACTGGGTGGTCTCTGGATAGGGGTGATGGTACTCCTGACCCAGTTTACTTCCGCTGTGAGTCTGGCTACCTCATCCCACAGTCCAGAGAGATGCATGTAGATAGGGCAGCACCTCAGTGTCCAGAAGGTCTGCCTGAATATGGCTGCCCCACAGCCACTGCATTGCACCACTCCCCACATTATACTGCAATTATACTGCTATTCCACTACTTGTCCGCTACTGAAGCTCCCCTAGTTCCCTTTTTATTAATTTACTGTCCTAAAAATCCTGCCACTGATCCTCAGATACTTTTCTTTTTAAAAAAAGTAAAGAAACCAATAAATAAATAAATGAGTCAAAACACTTGACGTGCTGAGGGTGGGCTTCTTCCCCCTTATGCCCCTCCTACTCCACACCCCTTATTGTCCCCTGTGTTTAGCTCCTGTCAATTAGATTTAACAGGGCATATAATTAAGAGTTGGGGGGGGGGGGCAGCAAAGAAATATACCACCACTACGTTTTAAATTTTCAACAGCCCAAAAACAATTCTAAGTAAAGACAGCAAATAAATCACAGTGTCACTAAAAGCCCGCAATCTAAGTTTAAAAGAAAAATAGCAATTACCAGTTACTGTAAAGCACTGAATTGAATATGTTTCCTTCCCCTTCTGGGGACTAAGAGACTTCAAAAACACTGTAAATACCCGCAAAATGCAAGCATCTAGCAGTACAATTCACAGTATAACCCCAGAAGCAGGTATCAGTAGAGACAGTTGCTAAACAATACCCCCGATGTCTAAAAGTACCTCCTGTAACAGTGCAAATTCCCCATAGTAATCCCCTGAAACATGCAGCTAGAAAACCTATCAGTCGCTGTGTGGGGACACATAATAAATGTGCAGACTACCCCCACAAGAAGATGCTGCAGTGAAGGAGGTTGTGTTACCTCTTGGGCGCTCATTTGTATCCCCTGCTCCTGGAGGGAGCTCCTGTTGATTGGACAGGCATCTCAGTGTGGAGGAGGGACAGGCTGAGGCCTCCTGGGTGCTCATTTGTATCCCCTGCTCCTGTTGATTGGGCAGGTGTCTGAGTGGGGAAGGGGGACTGGCTGAGGCCTCTTGGGCGCTCGTTTGTATCCCTGCTACTGGAGGGAGCTCCTGTTGATTGGGCAGGTGTCTGAGTGGGGAGGGAGGACTGGCTGAGGCCTCTTGGGTGCTCATTTGCATCCCCTGCTCCTGGAGGGAGCTCCTGTTGATCAGGAGACGTCTGAGTGGGGAGGGGGGACTGGCTGAGGCCCCCGATGTTTTAAAGTACCTCCTGTAACAGATATCCAATTGGGCAGAAGGGCATCTGATAATTGGGGGGGACCTTAATTTGAAGCTTAATCCTGCTAAGGATTCTTCCACACAGGTTCCCAGAAAAGAGAATGGAGTTGCTAGAAAGGTGTCCAAATTTTTGGGAGAGCTAGGTCTAATTGATGCCTGGAGGCACATGCATAAGGACAATAGACAGTATACTTTCTTGTCCCAGGTTCACCAATCATATTCAAGATTAGATTACTTCCTAGTACCTAGAGATTCATTAGGGACATGTAGGATTACCTGGATAGGGGATATAGCACTATCTGACCATGCTCCCATATATATAAAATGCAGATAGGTCCTATAAACTGTACACAATTTTGGAGACTAAATCTCTCATTGATTCAGGATAAGGAAATTCAAAAGCTAGTAAAAGACACCATAGAACAGGCTGTCAAACAAAATGATACATCGTAAGTGACTCCAGGGATTTTATGGGATACTGTTAAGGCCATAATAAGGGGCCAATTTATAGAAATTTCCTCTCGACTGAAGAAGCAGAGAGAGCATAAGATACTACGACTACAGAATCATATTAGAGACCTAGAGCAAAAGCAGCAAGCAAAAATAGATAAGGAAAGGGGGAAAATTCTAAAAAAATGCAAAAAGGAGTTACTGGAGCTGCTAGACTACCAGGTAGAGCAGAAATTGATGTACCTGAGACAAAAGTTCTATGAGGGGGGCCCGCGGGCTCTAAGATTTTTAACCAGTAGATTACGTCAGACCAGGGTGAGGGCCTGCATCCCGAAAATCTTAGACCCTAAGACAAAAGTATGGAAATTTAAGGTAGAGGAAATAGGGACACGTTTCGATCATTTTATGAAAATTTGTATGCCAAGGGAGCTGATCCCTCTCAGGAAGTAGTAGGTTAGTTCCTGGCCCCTTTAAATTTACCTCAAATCACGGACCAGCAAAAAGAGATGTTAACATCTGAAATAAGATTAGGGGAACTAAAAGCAGAGATTAAGAGGTTGAAAATGGATAAATGCCCAGGCATGGATGGCCTCCCCAATGAATTTTTTAAACAGTTTAAAGATGAAGTAGCCCCCTTATTGCTTAGATTATACAATTTTGTCTGGACTGAGGAGGGGGGGGTGGTGGTGGTACCCTCATGGACTCGGGCAATAATTTCTGTCCTCCCAAAGCCGGCCAGGGATCCAACAATATGTACATCATATCACCCAATCTCGATTCTTTTTTTTTTAAACTTTATTTTTAACCACAACATCTTGTCAAACATTCAGTATTGATTACAAGTACAGTACATTATTTATACATTTACAGCTGATCTCATCCAGTGACATTCCTATTGGTTCACTGTTCTATTAGTATTATTATTGAGTTGTAGCTTCATTTCAAAGTTGCTTATGATGTTGTTTAAGTTAACTTAATATAAATCTTAAAACACTCATTTAATTTATAAATCTATTATCTTGAAAAAAACCAATAACTTAAAGTTCATTAACCTAAAAAAAACTTAAAAGACTGCCGTCTACTGCCCCTCTCCCTCCCTCACACTTTATTTTCTGTTAGACCATTCTTTCTTTCATTATCTTCCCACTCCTCCTCCCTCTAACTTCCTCTTTAGATTACCAGGAACAAACCCGGTCAAGGACGAACTAATTATTCTTTTATCATATGTTTACCACGTGTATCTCCCACCTAGTCCATCTGTTGAGAAACTGGGCCTGCCTGTGCTGAATCGCAGAAGTGATCCTCTCCATCGCTTGTATCGAAGTGACTAAGTTAACCCATTTTTTTATAGTGGGGCTATCTCTCTGCCACCAGCGTCTTGTAAGGGCCTTGAGTGCCGCTATACACAGGATGCACCAAAGGTACTTGGCTTCACGCCCCTTCAAGGTTTTAGGGTCAATTCCCAACACTATTTGCTTAGGGCCTATGTCCATAACTTCTGTAAAGCTTGCGTTTAGGTGTTTTATAAGATCCCCCCCCCCCCCGTAGTCTCTTATGCCAGGGCATTGCCAAAATATGTGTGTGTGGACCAGAGGTTTCCCACACTCTCCAACATACAGGGCTGCCTCCGGATTTAAATCTGGCCTGAACCTTAGGAACAATAAAATATTTTATTCTAGTTTTCCACCTGAACTCACGCCAAGTAGGCGAGCTGGTAGAACCCCACACCCCCCTCCAGTTCCTTTCCCAATCAATATCTTCTAGTCTCTATCCTAGTTCCTCTTCCCACTTAATTTTAGTTCCACTGGTACTATATCCTTGATCTGTGAGGTAATTAGAGTATAATAGTGTGATGGCCCCTTGTCCTGTCGGTGAAGCCCATATTTTTTCAAAGGGAAGTGGAGGTACATCTGAGGCCCCCACCATTGCTGGCTTATTTAACTCTACACAAACCCAGTTTCTCACTTGGCAATATTTAAATCTGTCCCTTGGGGTCAAGTCATATAGAGTCTGAGATGCTTCGAATGGGATTGGTGTGCCTCCTTTCAAAATCTGCCATGGGGAGTAGAATCCCCTGCGTGCCTGGGTCTTAAACCAAGGGTCATGGGTTGCCGGGACAAAATGTGCATCCCAGGCCCACCACTTATACTTCCACATGTGTTGCACTGTGCATCCTCTATTGGTCCCTCTCCTCCATCCTTCTAGGGCCGCTTCCATTCCCCCCCATCTTTTGACCACCCAGCTGGGCCTGCAATTGTCTATTAAAAACAGTAGCTTGTAATGGAGGATCTTCCACTTGGCCCATTTCTATATTTTTCCAATGGGAAATGAAATTCGGGTGCTGCCACATTAATACTATTTTCATCTGTGAAGCAATCCAGTACCCCGGCAAGTACGGAACCGCCAATCCCCGTTTGTCCTTGGGTAGACATAAAATGTTTTTGGAAATCCTCGGTCTTCTCGCCCCCCTGATAAAGGAGATTAGTTGTCTCTACCAAGTTTCTAATGTTTGGTGAGGGACTCTACACGGAACTCCCTGAAATAAGTATAAGAAACGGGGGAGTATGTTCATTTTTGTGGATTGAACCCGTGAGTGCAGGGGCAAGGGCAAAAGGGCCCATCTCTTGTAATCTTGGGTTATATCATTCACCCATTTGAGGAAATTATCTCAAAAAAGGCTTAATGGGTTCAATTCTAAATAAATCCCTAGGTATTTTAATTTATCCATTCCCCACCGCATTGGAAACCTTTTCCGGAACTCTAATGGGACTTGGAAGGAGCATGTCAAGACTTCCGTCTTATCCGTGCTTAAAGTGTAGCCTGAGACCTCTGAGTATTTCTGAATTTGACTGAATGTCTCATGGAGGGAAGTTTCTGAGTTGCTCAAAAAAAGCAGAACATCATCTGCATATAACCCTAACTTATATTCAACCCCCCCCCCCCATTTCCACTCTTTTTATCTCCGAATTCTGGCAAATCGCCTGAGTCAACGGCTCTACAGAAATGGCAAATAACAAGGGAGAGAGGGGACAGCCCTGTCTTGTGCCTCCTTCCAAAAGAAAGGCCTTCCCCAGGTGTCCATTTATTTGCACACATGCTTTAGGGGTAACATAAAATTTGGTTATCAGTGAGGAGAATGCCTCCGGAAAACCAAAGCCCGCCAGGGACGCCTGCAAAAAAGGCCATAACACCTCATCAAATGCTTTTTTGGCATCTAGGCTCATGACCAGGGCTGCTTGTTTCATCTTGTTTAAATGATCTAAGACATCCATGGCTCAACGGACACTGTCCTGGGCCTGACGTCCCATGACAAAACCCGTCTGATCTATATGCACAATCTGTGGAATAATGCTTTTAAGTCGCCTGGTCATGTTACCGCCATGATTTTATAGTCTGTGTTTAATATTGATATCAGCCTATATGAGACACATAATTGAGGGTCCCTGGCAGGCTTGGGTAACACTGCGACCACCGCGTATTTCCAAGATTGAGGAATCTCACTATCTTCTACTAGTAGGGAATTGTATACCCTTCCCAGGATTGGTACCAGCTGATCTCTAAAGAGCTTATAAAACTCCGCTGGGTAGCCATCCATTCCTGGGCACTTCCCTGTCTTAAGTCTCGCTATTTCGGCAGCTATTTCACATTGTTTTATAGGTGAAACTAGACTGGTAGTTTCCCCCTCTCTGACCTGTGGTAACTGCAAGTCCTCTAGGTATTTGGCTATCTTTTCTGCCACAGGAGGAGTACCCATCTGATAAAATTCCTGATAAAAATCAATAAAGGTATCGGCTATGTCCACTGTATCAGTCTTGTAATGACCTGTGTATGGGTGTTTAATTTTAGTTATAGTAACTTTGTGTCCCCCCTCGTAATACTTCTGTCTGAGGTATAACATATTTTGTTCTATCTTATATTTATAAAATCGAATTTAGGGACCTTTTAATTACTTGCACCTCTTTTTCTTTTTTGGGGTCATGTTTCTCTTTTAGAGAGTGCTCTAGCTCCTTTATTTGGGTTTGCAGAGCTGTTTTGTGGGCTTCTCTCTCTCTCCCTCTTACATTCTACTGCCTTTGAGATAAGGCTCCCCCTGAGAACCGCCTTTATTGTATCCCACAGGGTAGAGGGGTTAACCTCGGGAGTGTCATTATGCAGAAGGATATCTTTGATCATTTCCCTCACTGATTCCTGATCTTCCTTTTTCTGTATTAAAGCTAGGTTAAGATGCCATAATGTCCTTTTCCTGCTTTGTTCAAGCTGTAGTTGCATTAACAGGGGTGCATGGTCAGAGAGATAAATCTCCCCTATTTCAATTTTCTTCAACAGATGTATATTTTCCTTCGATATTAAGCAGTAATCGATTCTGGTATACATTTTATGCACTGCAGAGAAAAAGGTATAATCTCTACGCTGACCGTGAAAATCTCTCCATGTGTCCAGATATCCTAACTCCATCAGGAGCTTGTTAACCTTAGAGGCCACTCTTCTACCCGACCTAGGAATTCCAGTGGATGTATCCAAATAATCATTTAATGCAAGGTTCAAATCTCCGCCTATATTTACAGTTCTCTCTGCCCACTCTGTCAATTTCATGCAGAGTCTCCTGTAAAAATTATAATCTGAACCCGGAGGGGCATAGATTGAGGCCAGTGTAATTATTTGGCCATTGTAAACCGCCTTCAAAGCTGCCAAACAACCCTCTGCGTCCACTATATGACCTTTAGTTTCAAAAGGCATACCTTCCCTCACTAGAACCACATTTACCCTGCTGCAACCCCTTTGAAATGTGGAAGCCACTACCTGGGAGAACCCAAATTTGTTTAATTTATCATGTTCAGGTGAGGAGAGGTGTGTCTCCTGGAGCATGCAAAAATGTGCTCCGGACTTCTTGACGTAGCTAATGATTTTACTTCGCTTAACTGGATTTGTTAGCCCATTAACATTAAAGGAAAGTATAACAGTATTTGTCTTAGCCATTTACATTTGTGTTGGATTTCCTGCATAATTATTTCAGGGCAGAGTGGAGAATGACCTCTGAGGGAGTGGGATCACAGCAGCAGACCTAACATCAGTCCTTAAAAAGAACAACTTGGTTATAAACAAAATAACAACATCTATAACTTTAACATCTATAACTAAGCCGGTTGAAACTATCTTATACCAGCATAACATTTTATATATACCAACAAGAAAACTTTTAAAAGGAAATAAACTAATGGGGAACTTGGGGAACTTCCAAGGAAGAAGGCCTAGCTCTGAGGGGCCTTTTTGCCTTTCCCAATAGTTAGGGAAATGGCGGAAAGGGGGTATTGTATTTCCCTATTGAAAGGGACCCCTTTCCCGAGTCTAGACCAAAGTGGTGGGCTCAAGATACAGTGAGGTACCAACGAACCAGAACACGCTAGAGTTCACTGAAAACAGTTGCTTTTGCCACCCTCCCAGCTGACCCACTCTTACATACTAACATACTCAAATGCCAGCAGAATAGGCCTAATGGTCTTTCGTGTCTGCTCGTTTGGTCAGCCCCCACCCTGGGTGCTGACCTTGCTGTCCCCCTCGCCTTCTCTGGCTTCTCCCTTCCCAGTTCCGGATATTCTTGCTGCATTGGATTTTGCTTGCTGGAACCCTTCCCCGTACCTGTCCCACCCTCTGAACCCCTCCACTGTCTCTGCCTCCACCAGCCCCTAGGTAGTGCATTCCATGGCTCTACCACCCTCTCAGTGAAGTAGCACCTCCTCCTTTCTCCCGAATCTCCTCCAGCTTCCACCCATGCCCTCTAGTGGCCCCCTCCTCCTTCCTTCGAAGCACCCTCACTGTTCCTCCCCATTTACCCTCTTCATGTACCTGAAGACCTCTATCATGTCCCCGGCCGTCTTCTCTTCCAAGTGTACATATTTAGCTCTTTCGAGCCTCTCCTCATAGGTCCTGTCCCCAAGCCTCAAATCATTTTGGTTGCCCTCCTGGACCCTCTCCAGGAGGTTAATGTCCCTCTTTAAGTGCGGCCTCCAAAACTGCACGCAGTACTCAGGTGTGGCCTCACCAAGCAGTTATACAGAGGAGTATCACTCCTCCTTCTGGAGGTGATCCCCAGCGATGCATCCCAGCATCCTGTTGGCCTTGGCTGCTGCCCTCCTACAAGTCTCAGAGTTGTTCATCTTGACATCCACCACCACCCCCAGGTCCCTCTCAGCCATTGAGACTTGTAGTATTTCCCCCAGGGTGTACACTTGGCCTGGGTTTCTGGACCCCAGGTGGAGTACCTTGCATTTCCCTGCATTAACCTCAGCTTCCACTTTCTAGACCTTCTTCCAGAGCCTCCAGGTCCCCTGCAGGCCACCTCCTCCTCCCCATCCACCACCGCCCCAGTTTCGAGTCATCTGCAAAGAGACTCATCTCACTCCTGATTCCTGTCCTTATGTCAGATACATAGGCGTGGAACAGAAGGGCCCAAGGACTGATCCCTGTGGGACCCCACTAATGACACTCCTTGGGGAAGAGACTATCCCACCAACTACGACCCTCTGGGTCCGGTCCTGGAGCCAATTGCCTATCCATCGGATCATCTGTTTTCCCACCCCCATTTCTCCTAGTTTATCCAACAGGCTCACGTGAGGAACAGAGTCAAATGCCTTGCTGAAGTCTAGAAAGAGGACATCCACTGGTCTACCCAGGTCCAAGGCACTTGTCACCCAGTCATAGAACTCCACCAGGTTTGTCTGACACGATTTCCCCGAGATGAATCCATGCTGTCTATCGTCCAGGCACCCTGACTTATCCAGGTCCCCTCCTAGCCTCTCCTTGATAATGCCCTCCATCACCTTGCCCACCACTGATGTCAGGCTGACAGGCCTGTAGTTCCCTGCCACCTCCCTTGATCCCCTTGTGGATAGGCACTACATGGCCACCTTCCAGTCTTGGGGCACCCACCTGTCCTCAGAGAGATGGTGAAAAACTCTGCCAGGGGTTTCGCCAGGACATCTGTGTTACTTCCAGCACTCTAGGATGGAAATTTATCCGGCCCTGTGCTTTCTTCGTCTTAAGGGAGCTGAGGCTTCACTCTCTCTGCTGTGATTTCCACTTCCAGTACCTCTTCTCCCTACTTAGCCCTCCCACCTGCCAGTGATGCCCCCTCCCCAGACCTGCCGATTGGTAGGGCCCCCCCTCCTCATTATCTCTGTCTCTCCCATGTATGATGCAGCATCCCCATTTTCCTGGTGAAAACTGTGCAAGTACTCATTTAGTACCTCAGCCTGCTCCTCTGGGTCTTGTGCCCATCTCTTCCCTGATTTAATCCTGCTAATCTGCCCTTCACCCTTCGTCTTTCCCCAATGTATCTAAAGAACCCTTTTTCCTCTCCTAATTTCCTGGCCAGGTTCTGCTCCTTCCTTGCCTTAGCTACCCTCACCACTCTAGTGGCCCTTCAGCCATCAGCTCATACTCCCCTCGATCCCTTTCACTCCTTGAGCACTTGAATTTCTTTATAGGCTGCTTTCTTTCCCGACCACCTCCTGGACCTCCCTGGTCCACCAACAGGGTTTTTGGGCCCCACCGCATTTCGCCTTACTCTTGCACAGGTGCTGGTAGCATCCTGCACCCCTCTCCTGATGATTTCCCACCTACTATCAGCCTCCATGTCTGACCCAATCCCATCCAAATGCTCCTTAAGGATCCTTCCCATTTCCTTAAATCCACCCCTGAAGTCGGTTACCTGGCCTTTGTGCAGCCTTCTACCTCTCCTAGGTCCAGGCAGAACCGGACCGTGGCATGGTCTACTCCCGCCAATGGGTCCCTTACCTCCAGGCCCCCAATCTGGTCACTGTCTGCCAGGACCACATCCAGTACCGTGCCTCCTGGTGGGTTCCCTCACCTGCTGAGTTAGGAACGCTGCCTTGAAAGACATCCAACAACCTCTGTTCCCTGGTCACAGAGGATGTCATAGTCTCCCAGTCTGTTCCTGGCATGTTTAAGTCCCCAACACCACCACCTTCCTCTGCCCAGTCTGCAGTGTCTCCTAACATCTGCCACCAGACTGTCCTCCAGCTCCTCCGCCAGGCAGGGGTCTATACACCACTCCTATTTTACTCTCTTGCCCCCTTATCAAGGTGACCGAATCGCCTCCACGGTTCCCTCCGCCTCCTCTACTCCCCCTATGCCAATGCAGTTTTTATTATCATTGCTACCCCTCCTCCCCTTCCCTCCCCCCTGTCCTTCCTGAACATAGTGTAACCCTCCAGGTTCAGGTCCCAGTCATGTCTTGCAGTGGCCCAAGTCTCAGTGACCGCTGCCACATCCACTGCTCCCTCAGTTAACATCGCCTGGAGCTCAGGCATTTTATTGCCCAAGCTCCTGGCATTTAGCAGGACTACCTTCCGCCCTTTTTTACTATCATTTAGTCTCCTAGAGAAGATTCTTCTCCGCATGATTTTCACATTTATCCCTCATGCCAAAAACCAATAAGAAGCAATCTCCCTTATTTAAGTATCTAATCTGAGCTTTGTTATCCATTGCAAACTATTACATTCCCCTATTATTACAGGGCTGCTAGTTTTAAACTGTATATTATTCCTTCTGGGCTCTCTTTGAGAGCAGTATATTCCTTTCTCATCTCTCTCTCTGTCCCCTCCCTTCCTCTGTCTCAATCCCCCCAAAGTGTTGTTGTTTTAAAATGAAAGCTTTCTCTTCAGTCAGGTATCCCACATAGTAAGTGTCCACCATGCAGAGGATCAGTATTTCCTGGGGCATCCTTAATTAACTACGGGGGGGCAGAGGAGGAACTTCAGTCAGCGCATTTAAAATCTATACTGCCTAGTTGTGCCTGTTCTGCAAAGTTAGCCATGTTTTTATTTTGTATACGTGGGTGGGAACTTCTTGTAACCTCTGTTTAGTCAAAAGAGGAATTGCGTACCATCTTGCGATGCACTTGAGACATGATTACTTGAAGCACAGAACAGATCTCTCCCTTCAACGATCGTCCTCCTCGCCATCGTCGCTGTCCATGAATCCTGGTAATTTTTTCATTAGGTCTAGTAACAGTGAGGTTGTATGCATGGCGAACTGGCTGGGAACTTGTTTCCACCTCCTAGAAGGAACTTTCTCCCAGAGCCCCTCCAACTTCCTCCGTTTCTGTGATGGCAGTCTTAAAGGGGCAGGGGGATCCAGACCATGTTTCGAGATGGCTGCATACGCTTCTTGCATTGAGTCATACACCTCGGGCCCTTCCTTCCAATGGATTCTGAGGTAAGCTGGGTAGGGCGTTTGGAATTTTATTTGTTTTTCCCTCAGAAGTTTTAGTATTGGACTGTACTCTAAGCACTGCTTTTGGATAATGGTGGGGTAGTCCTGATCGAAAAATAGTCTCGATTCCAAATATTTAACTTCTTTTTTTTGCCATGCACATCGGAGAATGTCTTCCTTTGTTCGATAACTGCTAAATTTTATTACAACTGATCGTGGATGTGCCGCTTCATCTTTCGACCTGGGCACTAACGCTCTATGTGCATGTTCAATTCTCAACTCGTAAGTAACTGGCAGCTCAAGGACGTCCTTCAGTAAGTCCGTGATGAAATCAGACATTAGGCCTGTCCGCTCCCTCCTTCAATCTATATAGCCTCAAATTGTCGCGCCTAGAGTGACTTTCAAGTTCAGTACATTTATTTTCAAGATCTGTGACATGGTGACATAGGGCGAGAACTGTTTGACCAATATGAAGAATGTTATCTTCGGCCTGAGAGATACGATCTTCCGACTCATGGACCCTGCGCTCCACCAGTTGCATATTTTGGTTTAGTTGGTGGAACTCTGCCTTATTTTCCACCCTCATTTCCTTAATCTCTTTGAGGAGGACATCAAATCTCTTTCGGGTGAGCCTGTCCGTCTTCTCGTCCGTGTCATAGGCTGCAGCATGGTCTGCCATGCGGATTGAGCTCACCGCATGGTTCAGAGTGGCATTTTGTGTGCCCATAACTTCTTTGACCCCTTTTGGTTGCTGTGGATGGGATCGGGCTCCTTTCTCTTTAGCAATAGTTCCGCTCGACATTTAGCTTCTTTTTTTTTAGACCAAAAATCAGTTATTTGATGGTTTTAGAGAGGGATTTCCAGCAGGTCGGCTTGGGAGCTAGGTTCTCAGCAGCGAGCCTGATCCGTGGCGGAACCGGAAGTCCACCCAATCTCGATTCTAAACGCGGATTATAAAATACTCACAGGAATACTGGCTAGGAGACTGGAACAGTTACTCCCTGAAATAATCCATCTAGACCAAATGGGTTTTGTACCTGGTAGACAAACCATGGATAATATTAGGAGGTCAGTAAACATAATAGAACATGTAAGGAGAACCTTGAGGCCAGCCTGTCTTATGAGCCTAGATGCTGAAAAATCATTTGACCAGGTTTCCTGGAGTTTCTTGGAGGTACCCTGGCTGGCTTTGGTCCCCCCCCCCCCATTTATGGACTATATTTTTAAGTTATATACATCACCCACAGCTTATATTAGGGCGAATGGGCACATCTCGAGGGCATTTGGTTTGGCCAGAGGAACCTGTCAGGGGTGCCCATTATCCCTTCTTTTATTCACTATGTATATTGAGCCGCTAGCACAAAGTACAAGAAAGAACTTAAGAATCTCGGGGGTGGTAATGGGGACTACGGAGCATAAACTAGCTCTTTACGTGGACGACGTGATGCTGTTTCTGACCTATCCGGAAACATCGCTTCCGGAAGTCTTTTCGCAGATTGAGCTTTTCTCTACTATTTCCAGTTACACTCTGAATTGGTCAAAAACAGAAGTCTTAGTACTGGATTCCCTGGTCCCTTAGGTATTTTGGACAAAATACCCAATGAAATGGGACTGCCTAAATATTAAATACCTAGGGTTTAAATTGGGTAAGGACCCAGCCTCCTTGTTTCAGGATAATTATCCCCCACTTTTTGATCAACTTAAGGCTAACTTACAGAGGTGGGACTGTATGCCCTTTCCTTTCTATTCACGACTACAAATCATTAAAACGAACATTCTACCCAGATTAATGTACTTATTTCAGTCAGTGTCCTGCTGAATACCACAAAAGGACATACTGGAATGGCAATGGAGGGTGATGGCCTTCATATGGGTGGGGCATAGATCCAGAATATCCAGAAACACACTATACCTTTCCAAGAGGGAGGGGGGTAGAGCATGCCTGAACATACAAGACTCTTGGACTGCTACACAAATGAAAATAGCTTTACTTTGGATGCAACCAACTTACAAGGCACAATGGCAGCAAATAGAACTTAACCAATGCAAAGAGGCCCCTCTTGGTGCCGCCTTGTTCCAGCCGCAGTTAATCGATAGTAAAAACAGGGATTTATTAACCACGGTCAGGGTTACACTGTTGGGTTGGTACAAGGGAAACAATCGGGGATATACAGCTCAACAAAGGTGGAAATATAGGTGGTGGCTTTATGAAAAGGAGTTTACACCTGCCACCCATTGCAGGTGGTTTCAACAACAGCAAGATAGGGGAATCCAGGACCCTTGGCAAATCAGGTCAAGTCAAGTCAAAATTTATTTCTATTGCACTTTTCAAATGCCAAAGCACAGATACATAAAAACATAACATTAATATAACTAGAAATTAAAATAAACACAGATAAAAATTAGCACAGTTTAACTAATCAAAGGCTGAAACAAACAGAACACTCTTCAAAGCGGTTTTAAAAGATTCTGTGGACGGACACTCCCTAATCCAACAAGGTAGAGAATTCCACAGGGTTGGAGACACAGAAGAAAAAGCTCTGGCCCCAGAAGATTGAAGACGAACCCTGGGTATCTCTAGCAATCCCTCATCAGCGGAACAGAGTGAGCGGAGAGGGCGGTAGGGCTGAAGGAGATCTTGCAAGTAGCCTGGTTCATGTCCGTGTAGGGTCTTATAGGTCAGCAATGCGACCTTGAAGGTGATCCTCCAATGCACCGCAAATAATGCAAGGGAGTACTATTCTGTCTTTTGATTCACTTAAGTCAAAGATGGGATGGACTGATGCAGATCTAATGTTTTACTACCAGTTAAGAGACTTTATAAATAATAAATTACACATCACAGCTATGTTTGAGGACTCTAGACCATATCCAAAAGAGAATGAGCTTATATGGGGCTTGATGCATATTAAGGGAGCCATCACCATGCTTTATTGGAACTTGGTGGCAGACAGGGCTCACACTCTTCAGTTTTTAAAACACAGGTGGGAGGTGGATTTGGGAATAACACTAGACAACTGGCAGTGGAATCAGGTGTTTAGGAACAGCTGGAAGACCACACAATCCCCAAATTGGCAAGAATATACCTGGAAAATTAGGGTCAGATATTTTCTGACACCAACAAGGCAAGTTTAAATGGGCACTTTATTACAAGGCAAGTGCTGGAGAGAGTGAGGGTGCCTGGAAGCAGAACAAGCCCATATATTTTGGCAGTGTCCCAAGATTTAAAGTTATTGGAGGGATATATAGCAACATCTAGTGGGGTTGTTTGGACTAAGCTCTGTAGTTGGCCCGGCAGACCTGTTACTTGGTCTCATTCCAGCAGAAATTAAAGGTAAGGAAGGGCAATACCTGTGGGTAATTTTGACAGTGGCAGTATTAAAAGCAATCACCAGGAAGTGGCTCCAGCTAGCCCCACCAGATATACAAGAATGGGTAGGGTTGATAGACAAACTGCAAGTAATGAAGAGAGTGACTTTTGCAGTGAACCACAGAAAAGAACAATGTAATCCTCCTATAAATGGGGGTTCCCAAAAAGTCTTCCTTGAGCTTGCTTAAATGCTCACTGCCAGGCTGGTGTCCTGCGTTTTAGTAGTTTAAATGTATTACCAGAGTGCCTGTATAGCCTCTGTGTACTGTCTCTTTAAGAGCTGCCTGGATTGCAGTCATAATTAATCTGAGAGGGAGCTCTGTTAGAAGATGTACTTGTTTGCTAATCATTTGTTAGAGTAGTAATAATATTGCAGTTTGTTCTAACCTGTCTTCTTTGCAGCATGGACAGTTCTGTTTGTTTCCATCATCTTGGTCCTGGACTGTCAGAATGGTCCAATCAGTACATTTGGGACTCTAAAATGGAGCCTGCCTACAGAGGCTTGGTGGGGCCAAAACTTGTAGGAATTGTAGTTTTGGGCTTTTGGGGCCTAAAATAACCTGGAGGGGGAGCCCTTGTTGTGACTGACAGACAGATCAGCCAACCGAACCTTTTGGATCTTGGGAAAGTCCCACACTGCTTGCAGTTTCAGTTAGATCTGAGTTGGGAAGTGAAGAAGTAATAGCTAGAGATAGTTTGAGCAGCATTCCATAGTGGATTCGCGCGGGAGAACTGTGGAAAGGCCTGAGATTGGCCTGCATGCCTGCCTGCTGTCCCTGAGAGGGAACATGTGCTTTTTTTCAGACTGAATCCGAATTTGGAGAGCGAATTAAGCTACTGAATTGTGACCAAGCTTTAACCTGAAGAAGACCAAAGATTTGGTGAAATGCGATCGGTCAGGACTTCCAGCTACCTCTGAACTCCTAGATTGTGCAGAGACTCTGTAATTCGACTGGTGAGCCATTTGCCTGGTACAGTGGAATTTCCTTACATGTGAATGTGCTGTGTCTTATAGTGGGTTGTGACTTGGTTCCCCACTGTGTGTCTGAACTGTGTTTTGCTTGCTGGAGACTGTATCCAGCTCCATGGACTGAATCCGTATCCATTTCCGTTTGCCTGGGCCCTGCTACACTGGCTCAGCCAGAATACCTGCTACACAGAGAAAGTCATCGACGAGAGACTGGCCTGGGGATCAGCCCCCTGCTCAATGCCTTGAACAGGAACGACTCGTGAGGGCCCTGCTTCTCTGGGCACTCCAGCTCAACAGCCTGCAGTCTCAATTTCATCCTGCCTGTGTCTAGTATTGAGTATCGTGAGTAAACATCAGGGTAGCTCCCTACAACCACAGCTAAATCTAAAAGTGTTGTCATCTGATTGTCTTGTTGCCTTTTCTTTCACAAACTGAGCCCTCCGGCCCCGGATTACAAATAGTGTGTGTTGTGCATGTTGCTTTCTTCCATCACAGGGACCCAACCAACTGCAACGCTCCTGGCTAGCCCACCATTTTCCTACCTGGGTACCCAGAGGTGTGACTGTGTAGGGACTCTGAACTGCATGCATAACTGTCTGATTAATATAGCTTTTAAGCAAATCAACTCTGATATGTTCTCCTTGTTCAAGTCCCTTGAATAATCAGATTTAACTTTGTTTGCATTTAACCTGACTGTGGTTCCAGTTTGTGCCAAAAGTATTGTACTGTTGCTATTTGCTGTGCTTAACCTTGTTTTACAGGCGGTCCCTAGTGTCAAGCCACAGGAACCAGCCCTGGTGGTAAGTGCAAACAGTGTGGGTAATTGCCTGGTGAATAAGGGTCATTGTGAAAGTAATTATTGTATATTGTTCAGGCCACTAGAAGGGAAAGAGGGGGGTTACAGTGTCCCAGAGGGCTGTGCCCAGGTTAGCTTGACCGCTAACAACCCTGACCTCTGGGTGGAGGCACCCGTTTCATTACCCAGGCCCCTTAACCTGCTACTAGCCAAGTAGGCAGGGGTAGTAGCCCTTGGGATAGCGCCACCTAGGGGTTATAACAATATATGAACAGGTGGACCAGATGGGAACTTTGTAGAAATAATATACCCTTCCCCCCTCCCTCCTCATAACATAATTTGACTATAGAGGATCTTTGTAATACCCCCGAGAGGACAATTGGTCTTTTTTTACCCTCCACACTTTTGTATTGTAATTATTTTTATCTTAGCTTAAGTTTTTATCTAGTTTTATATCATTGTTACAGTCATAAACTGCAAGTGGATAAATGTTTCTTCACTGATCTAAAGAAAGATATGTGGAGATAAAAGTCATAGAGGCATGATGTTATTATGATTGAATATGCCACACAAAATGTTTTTTTGTATGAAAATGGTTGTTTTGTACTATATGGAAGTGAGTGTAATGTATGACAACATTTCAATAAACAAGTATAAAAATAAAAAAAAAAAGAATTCTCCTGGAAGCAGAGGTGAAAAACCTCCTGGCAATCAAAGCAGTGGAAACTATCCCCCTGTCTCAGAGGGGAAAGGGCTTCTACTTAAGATACTTTCTTACTCTAAAGAAAAATGGGGACTGGCGACCCATTCTAGACCTGAGACTTCTAAACAAACACATCCTGAAACCAAACTTCAGAATGGTGACTCTTGCCATGATCATCCCCACACTGCAAAAAGGGGATTGGTTAGCATCCCTAGACTTAAAGGATGCATACTTCCACACTCCCATCAGACCAAGCCACAGGAAATACCTGATGTTCAGACTACCCTCAGATCATTACCAGTTTGCAGCAATGCCATTCTGGTTAACCTTAGTATCGAGGTCATTCACAAAGTGCCTGTCAGTGGTAGTGGCACACTTAAAGAGATTTACCAATCTCAGCATCGGCACCTGCTAGATCAGTGCCTTACCCCTCTCTGATGTTACTGCTGCTGATATTTTTCCAATATCAAACAATTAAGAAATGCCATCACTTGTAAATTTAGCCCCACTGGGTCCCGAGAACTTCCTGGTTTCTGGGGCCGTCCACGCTCTGCCCCTGTGCTCACAAAAGTTGTGACGTGATGCTAGAGAGAGCATGGGGATGAGCACCATTATATTCTATGGGGTGTACCTTTCAGATATTTTTTTTAATATTGTGATGAGCAGTTGGTGAAGAAACATGGGCACCGGTCGATTGAAAAGGCCCTCATTAGTCGGCCGGTGCCCACGTTTCTTGACTAACTGCTCATCACATTATAAAAAAATTATCTGAAAGGTACTTCCCATAGAATATAATGGCGCTCATCCCGACGCGGTCCCTAGCATCACGTCACAACTTTAGTGAGTGCGGAGCCACAGCGTGGGAGGCCCCAGAAACTGGGAAGTCCTTGGTACCCGGTAGAGCTAAATTTTTGAGTGATGGCATTTCTTAATTGTTTGATTATAGGAAAAAAAATCATCAGCAGTAACATCAGAGAGGGGTAAGACACTGAACTAGCAGGTGCAAATTAAAATAAATTGACCTTGATAGATTTCGAAAGGGAATAAAAGTGTTCCCCTTACCTAGATGACTGGCTAGCCGTAAGTTGGTCTCTGCAGCACACCAGAGAGTCACTGGCACTTACCAGGAGCACATTAGTCTCTGGGATTCCTCATGAATGAGCAGAAGTCTCAGAAAGAACCTGTTCAGGTTCTGGATTTCATTGGGATAGAACTGGACACCAGTCTGGGCAGAGCATTTCTTCCCCAGGACAGGGTGAACAGCATCCTGCATGTAGCAGGATCTCTCCAGTTAAACAGGCCCAGGCCAGCCAAGGAGTTCTTGCACCTACTGGGCCAAATGGTAGCTGCCACAGTAGTGGTCCCAGTATACAGATTTCAGATGAGGAACATGCAGTTCCACCTAACAGCTCATTAGTCCCAGAAAAAGGATGCACTGGCCAAGCTGGTTTCTGTCACAGACACTATCCTGCAGGCCCTGCAGGGGTGACTGGACATGGACAACCTCAGAGAGGGCATTCCCTTCTTAAAAGAACACCCCCTCAGTAGTGCTCATAACAGATGCCTCACTGCTAGACTGGTGGGGGGCACACATGCTGGACTTAACAGCCAGTGGGACATGGTCCCCCCAGGAGTCACTTCTGCACATCAGTCTGCTAGAGCTCAGGGCAGTATATCTGGTTCTATTGGCTTTCACTCCTTACTTACAAAACAAGGTGGTTAAAGTCAGGACAGGCAATACCATCACCATGTACTACATCAACAAACAAGTTGGAACCAGGTCCACCCCATTATGCACGGAGGCAATGAAGCTGTAGAATCTGGCCTACTCCATGCAGCTGTCACTATCAGCTGTCCACCTTCCTGAGAAGGACAACATCCTGGCAAACTCCTTCAGCAGGATAAGCCAGTACCATCATGAATGGGCACTCAATCCTCAAGTGCTGCAGGCAGTGTTCAGAAGGTGGGGCACACCAGAAATAGACCTCTTTGCCTCCACAGACAATCATCAGCTGCCACAATTCTGTTGCAGGCCTCCAGGCAAGGGCACAGTTCCTCTGGATGCAGTGGCACTAGATTGGATGGAAAGATTCTTGTATGCCTTCCCTCCTTTCCCCATACTGCACAGGACCCTGGCAAAGCTCCGGTCCCAGCCAGCAACCATGATTCTAGCAGCACCAGACTGGGTCAGACAGCCATGGTACTCACTTCTGCTGACCCTGTCAGTATGTCCTCCGATACACCTGCCTCAGATACACAGCCTCCTGACAGCCTCATAGGGCCTGGCTCTTGAGGACCTAGAGTTTACTAGTCTGAACCTTTCAGAAAAAGTCTTGACAGTGCTCAAGGGGTCAAGGAAGCCATCCACTAAGAAAACCTACTCAGTAAAGCGGAAAAGGTTTTCCATTTGGTGTTCAGGCGAGGACATTGTCCCATCAAAAGCTGGCCTTACTGTCCTTCTGGACTACCTGACATACCTGCATACTTTGGGCCTTCGGCCTTCAACTTTGAAAGTACACCTACCTACAGTCTCAGCATATGTGTCAGCTGGCAAGGGGAGGTCTATGGTCTCTCACCCTGTCTTTCAGAAATATTTCATAGGTCTCAATCACCTTCACCCTCCCCTTAGGGAACCAGTTTCAGCCTGGAATCTGAATATTTGTATTGTCAAGTTGATGGAGCCACCATTTGAGCCTATTGCGAATGCAGACATGAAGTATGTCACTTGGAAAACTGTTTTCCTGGTTGCCATTACTTCAGCCAGAAGAATAAGAGAATTGCAAGTCCGGTGCACAGACGTGGACTACATCTCATACCACAGGGATACGGTGCTGCTTAGGACCAGCAGGAAATTTCTCCCTAAAGTGGTCTCAGACTTCCATTTGAATCAAACTATAACTTTACTATGGTTTACTATGGAACTATGGTTCACGTTAAACTTAGCTACAGAGTCGAGCCATACAAAAGTGAGGGTACTAGACTTCAGGAGGGCTGACTTTGGCAAGGTGGGAGAGTGCCTCAGAAAATGACTAGCAAACAGGCTAGAAGGAGGGGGTGGAGCAACAATGGGGAATCATCAAAACTGCCATCACAGAGGCAACAAGCCTTTGTGTGAAGCAAATAAACAAATCAAAATGAAAGAAAAAGCCACTATGGTTCACAAAAGAGGTGGCAGGGAAAGTCAGGGAGAAAAAGATAGCATTCAGGAAGTATAAGGAAACACAGAAGAAGCAGGACAGAGAGCTGTACCAGTTAAGGCAGAAGGAAGCAGGGAGGGAAGTCAGAATAGCAAAGGCCCAAACTGAGGAAAGGATAGCCAACTCGGTTAAGAAGGGGGATAAAACCTTTTATAGGTACATCAGGGAGCGTAGAAAGACAAAGGGAGGGATAGTGAGGCTGAATAGAATGAACGGCAGGTGGGCAGAGTGGGATAGTGAAAAAGCAGAGATACTGAACGAATATTTCTGCTCAGTATTCACGAAAGGGGAAGGGGAGGTGCCTAATCCAATTAACAGAAGCACTCTGGATATGGGGGTTGATCCCAGTCCTTACACAGAAGAAAGGGTTCTGAAAGAACTCCTAAAATTGAAGGTGGACAAAGCAATGGGGCCTGATGGAATTCACCCCAGAATTCTAAAAGAATTAAGGGGAGAACTAGTGAAACCACTGACTACCCTTTTTAACAAATCATGGGAGGATGGTGTGGTACCTGAGGACTGGAAGAAGGCGGATGTGATTCTCCTTCACAAAAGTGGGACCAAGACAGAGGCAGGAAACTACAGACCTGTCAGTTTGACCTCTGTGGTAGGAAAGTGATGGAAACACTTCTGAAGGAAAGAATTGTTGAGTACCTAGAGGCCAGTGGGGCAGGACCCAAGGCAGCATGGGTTCACAGCAGGAAGGTCATGTCAGACAGAATCTAATGGATTTCTTTGACTGGGTGACCAAAGTAGTAGACCAGGAGGGGCTGTGGACATGGCCTACCTAGACTTTGCAAGGCATTTGACACAGTCCCACACAAAGATTAATAGTCAAATTAACCAGCCTGGGAGGGTCCCAGGGTGGTAGCCTGGTAAAACATTGGCTGAACAACAGGACACAGAAGGTAATTGTAAATGGAGTCCACTCTGAAGAAAGAGGAGTTACTAGTGGGGTACTGCAGGGTTCAGTACTGGTCCAGTCCTTTTAATGTCTTTATAAGTGACATTGCAGAGGGACTGGAAGGAAAAGTATGCCTCTTTGCAGATGACACAAGATCTGCAACAGGTTGAGTTCATAGGAGGCATGGAAAGGATGAGAAAGGACTTGGCAAGGTTGGAGGAATGGTCAGAAGTATGGCAGCTAGGATTCAATGCAAAGAAGTGCAAAATAATGCACCTGGGAAACAAAAACCCACGGGGAAGATTACACAATGGGGGGGAGGTAGTAAAAACAAAAAAGGAAAGGGACCTGGGTGTAATCATATCAGATGACCTTAAGGTTAGCAAGCAATGTGAGAAGGCAGTAGGGAGAGCTGGGGGTATACTGGGATGCATAGGGAGAGGCATCACTAGCAGAAAACAGGAAGTTGTTATCCCTCTGTACAGACGGTTGGTGAGATCCCATCTGGAGTACTGCATCCAGTTCTGGAGACCCCATTTCTGCAAGGATATAGACAGGATAGAGGCAGTCCAGAGGAGGGCAACTAGAATGGTGCAGGGTCTGCAAGAGAAGCCATACGAGGAGAGACTAAAAGAGCTTAATATGTGTACCCTTGAGGAAAGGAGGGAGAGGGGAGACATGATAGAAACGTTTAAATACCTCAGTGAAATCAACAAAGTCCAAGAGGGTAGCATCTTTCAGAAAAAGAGACATGCAAGAACAAGGGGACACAATTTAAAGATAGTGGGGCGGTTCAGGGGCAATGTGAGGAAGTATTTTTCACAGAGAGGGTAGTGGATGCATGGAACAGCCTTCCTGAGGAGGTTGTGTGGTCTAAAACTGTGGGAGAATTCAAGAATACATGGGACAGATATAAGGCAATTCTTGTGGGGGGTAGGAAGAAATAGGCTGTTGGTTAACTAGGATCTGTGGCTTATCCTGTAGGTAGGGAAATGGGCAGACTAGGTGGGCCAAGCGGTCCTTATCTGCCATCAGAGTCTATGTTTCTATGTTTTTATGTTTACCTGTTTTCTTCACTGACAATTCCAGCTCACCTGAGTGGAAATTACATTGCCTGGATGTCAAAAGGGCCCTCAGCCACTACATTGACAGGACCAAGGCTCACACGCCGGAACATACCCAGCTGTTCCTCACGTATGGGAAATGGGTAAGGGAAGACCAGCTACAAAATGAACCATTGCACACTGGGTAGTGGCATGCATACAGTTCTGCTACAGTGAAGTTGGCAAACAAGCACCCCTGGGCCTCAGGGGACACTCCCCCAGGGGCACAGCTGCATCAGTAGCAGCTGCAAGGGATATCCCACATTGGAAATCTGCAAAGTAGCTACATGGAAAACAGTACATGCCTTCACCAAACATTACAGCCTGGACATACAGTCCAGAAGTGTGCCAAATTTAGTATAGCAGTGCTGCAGAACCTGTTTTCAAGATAGGTTCTTGGTACAACCGCCAAAGGTACTGCTTGGTAGTCTGCATTAGTTTAATCATATTGTGTGATTCCTGGGGTTAGAAGAAAAAATACTCACCATAGTACTCTTGTTTCTTCCAGGGGATCACACAGTATGATTATAGCTCCCACCCTGTCTCCCCTACCTGAGCCTAAAAAAAATAAATAAAATAAAAGCAGGATCGACTTGGTTCTGCATTTCTGCTTTGGTTTTTGTGTGGCTTATGGTTGGATATTTTAGTTCTTTAACCAGTTGGTTCACACTGTGGTCCCTACTTGGAATTTATTGGTTTTTGGGGAATGTGATGGGGGGGTGCTTAATCTTCATAATTAGCTAAAGGTTCTTTACCTTGTTAGGCTGTGTAATGAATCTGAGCACTCAGAGTGTAGCAGTTATGAAGGGCAGCAGTTTGAAATTGGCACGAGCCAATGAGCGTTGCATAATTATCAAAAATTCCATCTCTCCGAGTAGTTCAACACTGAAGGCTGACTGCAGTAGTTTAATCATACTGTGTGATCCTCTGAAGAAACAAGATTGCTATGGTGAGTAATTTGTTCCTCTCTGCCTCTGAGACTCAATTTCGTAATTCTGTCAAAAGGCAGGGTGTCTTATCCAGACCTCAAAATATTTCGCCTGAAGGCTTGGTTCTTGAGGAGCTCAAGTATTCTGGACTAAACCTTTCCAAATGAGCAATGAAAGTATTAAAGGTGTCCAGGAAACCAGGTACAAGAAAATCACAGAAAGCCTCTGCTTTATCTGTGGTACTGGACTATTAAACTTAATGCATTTGCAGTCCCTGGGTCTGCAATCCTCTGCTTTAAAGGTACACTTAGTTGCTGTTTCATCTTATAATTTATTTGTTTAAAATTTGATATTCGGGAAAGGCACACTGAGCCAAGACTTGTTTCCAGGTGTGACCCAGGGAAGGGGGGTGAGGAGACACAATACAGGGTGGACTGCAAGGCAGTAGATACAGAGCAATTACATTAGAATTATATACAGTGTTGACTGCAAGGCAGTAGATACAGAGCAATTACACTAGAATTTTGTACAAGCTATATGTAATAAGGTAAAGAGTAAAACATCAGTGCACCGTAAGTACAAATAAATAAAATTGGAGAGTGCAACGTCATGTGAATTAGCAGCAGGAAAAAAGTGAAGTGCAAGAACTAGGTAGCAGGGGGAGAGACAGAGGAAAGAGAGGGGGGAAGTGAGGACCACATCAATGGGGATGAGGAAGGAGGCAAGAGAAGGGAGAGGGAAGGGGTTTTAGGTGCTTTTTAAGGGCTGAAATTGTAGACAAAGTTCGGACCGCATGGAGAAGATTATTCCAGAGGAAGAGGAGCCTGGAGATGAAGGATAACTTGCCAGACTGGGAGTGCAGTTGCGGAAGGGAAAAGGAGTATGGGTCATGGGAGCGAAGTGTGTAACCAGGATTGGTGGAGGGGGTCAGGAGATTGGAGAGGTAGAAGGGGAGTGTACTGAGCCAGTACTGAGCAATGAAGATTGCACAGTGGGCAGAATGGTGGCAGGCTAGTGAGGTGAGAAAGAGAGCTGAGTACAAGGAGCAGTGGTGTGTTAGATAGGGAAGACCTGAGGAAAAGCAGCAGAAGGCATTATATAATGGGTCCAGTTTTGAGAGAGAAAGTTGGGGTGCGGAGCTGTATACGATGTCGGCAGAATTAGCTTTGTGACAAGCTTTTCCCAAGTAGGAAGCGAGAGACAATCCCTATGCTGGAATAAGGCACCTAGCTTGGGCTGGAGTTTAGCGTGGATAGCGTCCATGTGTCGGAAGATGTCCAGCTTAGGATCGAGCCAAAGTCCTAGATACCCGAAGGAGTCTACTGTCTCTAGTTTAGAGCCATTTAAGGAGTGGAAAGGAGCGGGAGCCTAGCCAGTTTTTGTGCCGTGCCAAAGACCATAGCGACGGTATTTTTAGTGTTGAATTTCAGTAGATTTAGTTCAAACCATTTTTGTGCACTTTCAAAGTCAGCCTGGAGTGAGGCCTGTACACTGGAAAGGAAAACTAATGGGGAGGAGGAGGAGTAGGAGGAGGGGTGATTGGTAGCTCCTACTAGGGAGTGGAGAGTTTTCCCAAATTCTGCAGGGGTGGAGCAATTGTTATCAATATGGGTATTAAAATATTTTGCTTTACACTGCCTTAGTGCATGCATTCCTCTGGGTTCTATACCTTTGTAGGTCAGTAGAATCCAGTGTTGTTTTGTAAGTGTTCCAGGCTTGATCTCTGACTCTGAAGAGGTTAGTCAAGTCAGGGAACACCCAAGGGAGGTGTCTGTGCCTGAGGCGCATACTCTTGGAGAGGACACAGGTATCCAAAATGTTTAAAAAGGTGTTGAAGAAGCCTGCTAGGGCAGAGTCAGTGTTGGAAACAGTGAAAACCCCTGAGCAGTCAGCTAGGTAGAGGTCAGACAATGGTGCTTGGGCATTGACGGATCTTTATGGGACGGAGCAACATATACTTGGGGGGAAGGTGGGGGTTGGAGTTTCTGGCACAGTAAGTGACACAGTGGTCGCTAAAAGCATCACAGAGGGTCCCCGCCATGGGGTACTTGAGAGGGTGGAATGATAGAACCCAGTCAATGAAGGGGTGGTTGTTTGAGTGGGGGTTAAGTCTAGTCAGTTCGGATATGAGTTGGCTAAGATTAAGGGACCCTATCTCCTGAATGACACTTTTGGATTGGGGGGGGCAGTTAATTTAGATTAAAGCTCGTTTGATTGGGCAATGGAGGTGATAGTGGCCAGGCGGGAGATGATGGAGGAGAGTTTGGCTTTGGGAGAGAAATAGCAAAGCCCAGCATAGATAGGAGCAGTTGATGGGAGGGTTAGTTTACATACTAACATACTATGAAACCAGCAGAATAGGCCCTATGGTCTATCAAGTCTGCTCAATGGTCAGTGCCTATGCCAGGTGTCACAACCCCAGTCAGCAGGTCAGGCCCTCTGCTCCCACAGTGCCAACCTCCGAGTGCAGTATTGTGAACAGGAACAAAACAGGGTAACCCTCCTGTCTGTTTTGTGGGTCCGAATCACCTTTGGTTTCAAGTTCTGGAGGGATTCAAACTGTGAACCTCTTGCTAGCGTACCCAATGTACAGGATCAGATAATTCTGCTCTTCTGGGAAATGCCAGATATCTTTCGCCTATGGGCACCTAACCAGGTGTACAAAATGAACCCTTAAAAACTCTTATGAAAGACCTCAGATAAACTCTTGCCTTTTCCCAGTTTGGTATACCATTAGCTTATGCACAGTGTCAACTTTAACCATATATGCTTCACTTGTCAAAGAAAGAATTTCGAAGGCACACCAAGCAATCTCTTTAAAACAGAGGTTTACTTTAAAACAGGTAAAAATGTAAAATGTAAACACAGAACAATATTTCACAAAAGCATACACTCACTTAAAAGAAGAACAAGGTTTAAAAAGTGCAAACAAATTCCTACCACCAGACAATTAGACTTGTCTATCTAATGTATATCTTCTAACAGTGCTTGAAGTAGATGTTTCTTCTTCAGTGTCCAAACATGAATGTCTCTAAAGGTCAGCCACAGCATAATTAAAAACTGTCTTGAACCTGCCTCCTCCATGATGTCACTTAGCTCCTCCTCTGTTTATTAATAATTATACAACCAGGATGTGTTATCACTCAGGAGGTAAATAAGGTGACATCAGCAAAAACTCATTTCTCAATATGACTCTTTGATCTAGAGTGGTTTCCTGCTCCTAAAGACATCAAAGGGACATTTTATGACTAACTCTGCCAGATCTCACTGTGGTGTAATGTGCTTTGTAACACCAGGTGAAACTAACTGTGCTTCCTCTGGAGACGTCATAAAATGGATATTTTTGTTCCTTTGGCATCAAAGCAAACTGGGAAGTTAATCACCTCACAGAGATCTGCTGTTTAACATATCCTGTCCTTTGAAGTGATACCTGGGGGGGGGGGGGTCATCCCGGGAGCACAGGATTTCTCATGACAGACAATCAAACTACATTTTTTTTATATTACAAAAATCATAGAGTAATCAGAACCAGCTGTACAAGTGCCACAATCCTCCCTGCCTAGACTGAATTTGGGGGCTCTATCCCCTGCATGGGATGAGCTTCCCAAATCAGTTCACTCCTCATAGACATGAGACAAGCCATCTGAGTTCTGATTTTTCACTCCAGCCCTATGTAAGATTGTCATGTCATACCCTTGCAAAGCAAGACTCCATCTTAACAATCTACCATTAGTTTTTCCCATTTGCGTCAGCCAATCCAGGGGGTTGTGGTCAGTTTGTACCACAAAATGCTGCCTATATAAGATATAAGTATGGCTCTAGCTTCTTTAGGGCCCACACTATGGCAAGACGCTCCTTTTCCACAGTAGAGTATGCCTGCTCCCTGGGAAGTAACTTTTTACTCAGGTACGCTACCGGATGATCTTTCCCTTGGTTGGATGTCTGACTCAGTACTGCCCCAATACCCACGTCTGAGGCGTCATTCTGAACTATAAAGGGTTTGCTATAGTCAGGATTTGTCAAAACAGAAGCACTGCACAGTGCCTCCTTCAGTCTGGTAAAAGCTTTCTCACAGGCTGGTTCCCAGGTAATTTTCTTTGGCATCTGTTTCTTTACCAGGTCAGATAGGGGAGCAGCCAGGGCACTGTAATTGGGCATAAATTTCCTATGGTACCCTGCTGTCACTAGAAAACTCCTGACCTGCTTCTGTGTTTCTGGTCTGGGCCACGCCTGGATCACCTCTATTTTCATTTGGTTAGAACGGAGCTGTCCCCAGCCTACTACATGCCCAAGGTATGCCACTTCGCCCATGGTCACCTGGCACTTCTCAGCTTTGACAGTGAGCCCAACCCTCTGTATCCTGCCCAACACTTCCCTAAAGTGAGACAGGTGTTCCTCCCAGCTGGCACTAAAGATGGCAATGTCATCCAGGTACACCATGGCGTACTCCTCAGCACCATTTAACACCTGGTTCACCAACCTTTGGAAAGAGGCTGGGGCGTTCTTCATTCCGGAAGGCATTACTTTAAATTCAGATAAGCCTATTGGAGTGATGAAGGCTGACCTCTCCCTAGCTCTGTCCGTCAGCTCTACCTGCCAATACCCCTTGGTCAGGTCAATCATTGTAAGGTAGGTCACCCCTCCCAACTTGTCCAGGGATTCATCCGTCCGGGGCATCGGGTGGGCATCTGACTTCATGACTGCATTCAGTCCATGATAGTCCACACAGAAATGAGTAGAGCCATCTGGCTTGGGCACAAGGATTACGGGTGAGGCTCAGGGGCTGTGGGATTGCTGGATTACCCCTAAATCCAGCATCTCCTCCACTTCCCTCCTAATGACCTTTAGGACAACCTCTGACACCCGATATGCTGTCCACTGTATGGGCATCTGGTCCCTGTCTCCACATCGTGCGTCGCTAAGAGGGTTAGTCCAGGCTTGGTGCTAAACAATGGGGCAAAGTCTGTTAAAATCTCCCTTACTTCCTGGATCTTGTCTGGGGCCAGCTGGGGAGACAATTTTACTGCCTCCACAGAGGACTCCCATTTGCCTTCTTCCAGCATGTCCTGAAGGGGGTCTCCTTTGTCTGTCCCCTCCCCAGGACTACACACTGCAAACACCATGTCAGCCCTATTAGCATATGGCTTCATCATGTTGACATGGTACATCCTTTCTGTATGTCTTCTGTCAGGTAACTCTATAATATAGTTCACGTCATTTATCTTCCTAACTACTTTGTACGGTCCTGCCCACTCAGCCTGCAGCTTGTCTTTCCAGACCAGAATAAGGACCATGACTTCCTGACCCACTATGTATGAGTGAGCTCTGGCTCTGCGGTAGTACCACATGTTTTGTTTCTGTTGGGCAGCTGCCAGGTTGCTCTGGGCTGTCCCCATAAGCTCCTTCAGCCTTTCCCTAAACTTGAGGATGTAATCCACTATGGGAGTTCCCTGGATGGCATGCTTGTTTTCCCAGGCCTCCTGGATCAAGTCTAAGGGCCCACGTATCCAGCGTCCATATAAGAGTTCAAAGGGGGAAAATCCTGTCAACTCTTGGGGCACCTCCCTGTATGCAAACAACAGGTGGGGAAGGTATTTCTCCCAGTCCCTCCCATGCTGTTCAGCAAACAGCTGGAGCATTGACTTCAGGGTATCATTAAATCTTTCCACAAGCCCATTGGCTTGTGGGTGATACGGTGTTGTGCATCTCTGCACCACCCCACACTTCTCCCACAAACATTTCATCAGGTCTGACATGAAGTAACCCCCTCGACCGGTGATAACCTCCTGTGGAAACCCAACATGGGAGAAAATCCCAAGTAAGGCCTCTGCCACTTTGTCTGTCCTCAGTGAGGATAGGGAGACTGCCTCTGGGTACCGGGTGGCATAATCCACCACAGTCAAGGTGAATCTCTTCCCTGAGGAGCTGAGTGTATTTAAAGGCCCCACAATATCCATTCCCACCCTCTGGAATGGCCCCTTCACTATGGGCAATAGAATTAGAGCAGCTTGGGTTTTCTTGTCTATCTTCCCTATTTCTTGGCACCAGTGACAAGATCTGCAATACTCCTTCACCTGCTGGGTGAAGTTGGGCCAATAGAAATTCTGGGCCAACCGCTGCGTAGTACGCGCAATTCCCAGATGACCCGACAAGGGAATATCATGTGCAATCTTGAGTAACTGCTCACGATACCCCTGGGGAACGACAAGCTGCCTGCCTATCACCCCTCCCTCCATCTGCACAGCCTGAGTATACATCAGTCCATTTTCCCAATAAACCTTCTGTCTGCCGTCACCTCCCTGTGCTCCGTTAGAGTCTGCCCAAGCCCTCAGCTTCTTTAGACTAGTGTCACTTCTCTGAGCAGCTGCAAACTCCTCACACATTCCCAAGGCATGGGACAGGTCCCTTTCAGTTTCTAAACTAGGGTCCCTAGCACTAGCATCAGTGCACTCAGGATCACTGTCATCCCTAACCCTCCGACAATGGGTCACCCCTTCCTCTTCAGAGTAACCCTCCGTGGCTTTGTGGTCACTTGCTACTGGGGAAATTTCTACCTCCTTTTCATTAGTCTCCATGTCAGAAGACACAGGCTGGGGAACCAGCCTCCCAGTGGTTTCCACAATGGCTTCTGTGGGGTCCAGGGAACCACCATTTTCCCTGGCCACTTGGCTATGGGTAACTGCACACACCATCCCCTTTATGAGATTGTTGCCAAGGATGACATCCACTGCAAACGTTTTGGCTACAACCACCTGTTGCACGGTTCCCCCTGTTTCACCCCAGTCTAGGAGAACACTAGCAAGGGGCAGTGTTTTCTCCTCACCAGTAAAGTCCTGTACAGTGACATATTTATTGGGTATTAGCTGACTAGCATCTACTAGATCCTCTTTTTACCAATGTCAGGGATGTCCCTGTGTCCCTTAACCCTTGCGTCTGTACACCATTCACCATGAGTGGGTGCATGTGTTCCCTCATGTTCACAGGCATGCTTTCAGGGACACACAAATTACCCACTTCTTTCTTAGCCCCATGTTGCGTTTTGCTTGCCCTTGTGGGACACTGTCTGGTAATATGCCCAGTTTCTTTACACAACCAACATTCATTTCTTTTCTCAGAGAAATCTTTTCTCTGAAACCTGGGGCTAACTGGTTTTGGTGGAGGCAGTGGGAGTTTTAGCTGCCCTGAAGGTGCACTTTTCCCTTTCTGCACTGCCACGCCTGCCCCATTCGCTCTTAGAGCAGGTCTGCTCTTGGCATAGTGGTCTGAGAGTTCAGCAGCCTCTTGCACTGTTTTGGGATCTCGGTCCTCCAGCCAGGTTTTGAGCTCTGCTGGGCATGCCCAGAAAAACTGTTCTAACAGAATCACATTTTCAATTTTATCTACAGAGTTTGCTTCAATTCCTTCCCACCAACATTTTAAAAACTGACGTTGTTTTGTGGCTAGCTCCTCCTAGCTTATGTCAGGGCTTCTCCTGAGTTTACGGAATTTAGCTCTGTATGATTCAGCAGTTAATTCAAATTTTTTTAACAGTGCAGCTTTAAGTTTGCTGTAATCATTATTGTCCTCATTGTCCATTTGACCCAATGCATCCCAAGCTTTCCCGGTAAGTAGCGGGGATAGCTGGAAGCTCCAGGACTCCCTAGGAATTTTAGCCTGAATACAAACTTTTTCAAAAGAATTTAAAAAGGTATCCGTATCCTCTCCCTCTTTAAATTCGGCTATCAATTTGGGATCCAGTTTGTAACCCAGTCCTGTAGTCCCAGTTAAACCCAAGCCACGTACCTACTCTGGTGCTGGTGGTTGGAGTCATAGCTTCTCCAGTTCATGTTGCCTCTGGCGCTCTCGCTCCCCACAGTCCACCTCTCACTGTTCGCAGTCCCTCTTCTCCTCTGCAGCTCACTGGCGCTCATACTCCTCACGATCAGCCTCCCGCTCTCTCTTCTTCTGGAACTCCAGCTCCATTCTGCACAACTCAATCTGCAGTCTGAGTACTTCTTTTTCTATTTTTTTTGAGTTTATCTTTTTATTAATTTTAAGTATATAAAGACATACAGGCATACTGTACATAATGAAAGGGAAACCTCATATAGATTACAAAAGGGTATCATTTAACAAAACACATAGTTTAGGTTGAATATAATGAGGATGCCTTAAATATACATATATTTATAATAAGAGCTTGTCTTATTTGTATCATAAGTAGTGAACAAAGAGTTACAGTTATTAAAGTACTATGAATTCAGAGAGATCAGTTAAGTGCAAGATGAGTATGAAAACAAGTTATAGTAGACCTTCAAACCATTACATGAAGTGATAACTATAAGAATACAAACATTATACAGTAGAGGAGGAATATAAATAAAAGAGAAATGTATGTTAATGGTAGAAAATAGTGCAGGGTAGAAAAAGGAAGAAAGATGTAGGGTGGGAAAGAAAAAGAGGGGAGATATCTGTGCACAGAGTATTAGAGAGACCCAGATCTAATTAACAGAGTAAAGATATACCAGAAGGAAACTAAATAAGTCTTGAGGACTAGGGTCTTAAGAACCAGCTATTTCAATGAATTTAAAGTAATCCTGCCAGCACTGATCATATACGGTGAGTCAGTCATGAATAACATGGGATAGACGGTCTAGTGAGGCGTATTGAGAGAGGCTTTGAAGAACGTCAAAAAACGAGGGAACAAAGGTAGATTTCCATTTCATAAGAATCAGGCGTTTAACCAGAAGAAAAAGTATATTTAGCGATCTAAAATGTGCATGTGAAAGGGAAGAGTTAGTCGGAGTATAGAGGCCTAGGAGGAATAGTTTTGGATCAAAGGGAAACTTTTGTCCTATTACTTTGGAAGCAAATGAATGAATTTTATGCCAAAGCTTATTAATGGAAGTGCAGGACCAAAGAATATGAAGCAGATCACCGTTAGCTTGGTTGCAGCGCCAACAGTTATTGTTATTTAACAGGCCCATTCGGTGAAGTGCCGAAGGAGTTCTGTACCAAAGATGCAAGATCTTGATTTATATTAGGGAGCTGCGGTTATCTTTAAATGTGTTGTGTGCCAGACGTCAACATTTACTCCATTGTGTATCTGAGATATTGTAGTTAAAGGTAGTGCTCTCTTTATTTTTAGCTTGTATAGATGGATCAGGAAGATTGTCAATAATGTTTTTGTAAATGATGCTGCTTAATTTTGTAGAGATATTAGCCCAGTGCGAGATGTGTGATTCTAGAAAAGTGTGTTTGTATATATAATTAGAAATGGAGTTGAAAGCTGCTTGAATTTGTAAAAACTTCCAGAAGTCCTGTTTAGGAAGTTTCCATTTGACCAGTAAGTCTGAGAACGTTCTAAGGGTGAGAGTTTGGGTCCAAGATATCACCAAGAAAAAAAATGCCATTCTAACCCCAGTAATGCTCAGACCATTCATAACTTTGTGCAGTCATCCTGATGGGTTGGACTGCCCGGAGAGGTGGCACACATGCAAATGATGGAATTCTTTGCACGTGAGCATCTTTCAAATACTGCTTCTACCAACTGTAGTGTTCTAAGCCCTTCAGATTTTTCTCTCTGCCTGAAAGTCTGGTCGCTCGGAGTCTCTGTCGCCCTTTTTCACGTGAAAGAAGAAAGAAAAAATTAAAAAAATAAGTATTTTTAGTTTCTTTTACTGCCTCTATCAATTGTTAGTTTACACTGGTTATTATTGTTTAAATTGTTGTTTTCTCGGTTCCTCGCGGTTCGGTATAACAGTGAGGGATCCCAGTTAGTTTTAACTTTGTTTCGGTTCTCTGATTAAAGAACCTGTTCATTATCGCTCAAATTTGGTCCTAAAAGATTTTATTTGTAACCGCTTTTTATCGGTTATAGAATCGCTGAACCGGTTCATTTTTCATCTCCTCTCTCAGTTCCATCGATTCCTTATTGGTTCCGGAGCTGACCCCCCCCCAAAAAAAAAAAAGGGAAAGCTGTTTAAATTACAGCATTAGCTTTGATATTTAGCGGTTGGGGGGTTTTCACTTTATCTTTCACCATGACTGAGAAACCTAAAAAGAGAACCGGGAAGCCTGATTTTAAAAACTGTTTGAAGTGTGGAGATGTGTTTGCCAAGGCAGACAAGCACACCTTATGTGTGGCTTGTCTGGGTTTTGAACATTTGGACCAGGAATGTGATATATATAAAACATTCCCAGAAAAAACTGTTGAAAAGCGCCTTGAAAGGCTTAATAAAAAGTTTCCAAGGGGTCCCTCAGGCTCTGACCAGCTGACACCCCAGTCTGTTGTGGTTGAATTAACAAGTGCTTCTACCTCTGCCCCTGATACGGGTGAGAAAGGGGCAAAAAGAGGGAAAGAACTGGCTGACTCTCCGGTTCCCTTAAGGAAATTAAAGAAGCTCAAACATGCAGAACCCTCTCCTGCTAAACCAGGGACTTCTGTGCAGCAGCCTGTAATGCCTTCTGCTCAAGACATAGCCCAGGCATTTAAAATTATTCAGGCTCTGCAGTGCATCATCCCTCAGCCTCCTGCCCCTTCCCAGGGTCCCCAGGTTGCTGCTACTGTGTTGCCCCCTGATCCTGAGCAACACTATTTTGAAGACGTTGAGCCTTATGAGGAGGATGAACCTATTCCCCCAGAGGTTTCCACTGAGCAGGAATTTGGCTCGCCTCCCAGAGTGTCTGAAGATTTTTCCTCTCATTTTTCTTTCGTAAGGAAAATAGCAGATGCTCTGGATATTGCCACAACAGAACAAGTAGAGGATGAGAAGGAGATTGAGTACCTCAGTATGATGGGTTTAACACCCACAAAGGTCCTCCTCCTCCCAGAATATAAATTCTTCAAGAAGGATGCTATGAAGCTCCTGCAGACCCCAAATTCTATTCCTCCTATTGAGAAGCGAATAGATAAAAAATACCAGCTCGACAGGGAGGGAGCTGACTTCCTTTTTTCCCACCCTGATCATCAAGGGGTAATACAGCAAGCTGCCTGTGATAAAGCTAAAGTCCCTCTGTCCTCACACCCACCGGACAAGGACTCCGGAGAATTGGACAGTATGGCCAAAAAGGGCTATTTATCAGCCTCATTGGCCATGAGACAGGCCACTTTTCAAGCTTATGCTGCCCAGTTTCAGAAATCCCTGTGGCAGTCGGTACTGGCAATGTCCATGAAGGCCACCCCACCCTTGTCAGATGACCTGGCTGAAACTGCCAGGTTTGGGCTAGAGGCGGCCAAGTACCAGTTCCAGATGGCTGCTGATCTAAATGACACTGCAGCCAGATGGATGGCTAATACAGTGGCTCAGAGGAGGTTTGCTTGGCTAAGGGCTACAAACCTCACTCAGGATACCCAGTCAAAAAGGCCCTGGATTTCCCATTAGAGGGAAATGCCCTTTTTGGGGAGTCCACAGTGGCCTATATAAAAAAAGTGGATGAATATAAGGCTACTTATAGAAGTAACTCTGCTAGAGACAGAGCATCCTCATCCACTAGGCCCTATGGAAGGGGGGCTAGGGGTCGTTCCTTATTATCAAGACCCTTTTTCCAGCCAGTAGCCATGCCCCAATACCAGCAGTACCCCCCCCACAGAGCTACTCAAGGGGTAGGGGTAGAAGGGGCTCTAGGCGAGGGGCTCAGCCACAACCTCAACCCCAGCCTAAACAGAACCCCTGAGATGCAAGCCGCCTCCTCCCTACCTGTTGGAGGCAGACTGTCCCATTTCCTCTCCCTCTGGTCGACCATCACCACAGACAAGTGGGTATTGGAGGTAGTGGGCAAGGGTCTGTCTCTGCAGTTCAAATTTCTTCCTCGAAGACACCCCAGGGTTTCCACTTCTCCACCCCTAGCACAAATCTCGTTGCTACAGGCAGAGGTTCAGAAGCTGCTTCAGCTCAAAGCAGTGGAACTAGTCCCTACAACGCTGAGAGGAAGAGGTTTTTACTCCAGATGCTTCCTAACAACCAAAAAAAATGGGGAGTGGCGGCCAATTTTGGATCTCAGAGCTTTAAACAAGCACCTAAAAAAGCCAAAGTTTAAAATGGTCACTTTGGCTCGGATTCTGCCAACAATCCAAAAAGGGGACTGGCTTGCATCTCTGGGCTTACAGGACGCTTATTTCCACATCCCCATAAAGGAATCTTACAGGAAATACCTCAGATTCAGACTCCCATCAGGTCATTATCAGTTTGCAACCCTACCCTTCGGCCTTTCCTCGGCACCAAGGGTGTTTACAAAATGCCGAGCAGCTGTGGTGGCATTTTTTCGAAGACAGGGAGTGACTGTCTTCCTATACCTGGATGACTGGCTGGTGGTGGGCAAATCACCAGAACAGGTCGCAATCTCTCTAAGGCTCACATAGGATCTTGTGGAGTCCCTGGGTTTCATAGTAAACCAGAAAAAATCTGTCTTCACCCCTACACAGACTTTACAGTTCATAGGGGCAGAGATCAGCACACTACAGGCCAGGGCCTTTTTACCACTAGACAGGGTGCAAAGTCTTCAGGCCATAGCAAACTCCTTCAAGTTGCATGGTCAAAAGACAGCCAGGCAATTCCTGCAGCTCTTGGGTCATATGGCTGCATCCACAGGCACAGTGCAGGGTTCCAGGTTTCACATGAGACACATCCAGTTTCACCTCAGGACTCATTGGTGTCAGAAAAAAGATCCCTTTTCAAAACTCATTCCAGTGACAAGGCCTCTGTTACAAGCCTTCTTGTGGTGGAAAAAGGAATCCAACCTAAGGCAGGGAGTCCCCTTCCGGAAGGAGGATCCTTCACTGGTCCTCACAACAGATGCATCCCTTCTGGGCTGGGGTGCCCATCTAGGAGAGCACACAACTCAGGGTACCTGGTCAGGGGCAGAGTCCCTCCAGCATATAAATTTGCTGGAACTCAGAGCAGTGTGGCTAGCACTAAAAGTTTTCTCTACACTGGTAATGGGCAAAGTAGTACAATTCAGAACGGACAACACCACCACTATGTATTACATAAACAAGCAGGGTGGCACCAGATCAGGTCCCCTATGCACAGAAGCCATGAGAATGTGGGCTCTGGCATATTCTCTAAAGGTGTGCCTGCAAGCCATCCATCTGTCAGGAAAGGACAATATCTTGGCAGACACACTGAGTCGGACCAATCAGTCCCATCACGAATGGACACTGAACAAGCAGGTGGTGCAGGTAATTTTCAGCAGGTGGGGTGTTCCAGAGATAGACTTGTTCGCATCCCACCAGAACCACCAGTTGCCTCAGTATTGTTGCAGGCCACCAGCCCAAGGCACAATCCCTCTGGACGCCCTGGTACTGGATTGGTCGGGCAAGTTTCTCTATGCCTTCCCCCCTTTTCCTCTAGTTTTCAGGGTACTGCTGAAACTCAGATCCCTCTCAGCTTCTCTGATATTGACAGCTCCAGATTGGTCCAGGCAGCCATGGCACTCTCTTCTGCTCTCCATGGCAGTGAGCAAGCCAATAAGCTTGCCTCTCAGGCACAATCTTCTAACCTCCAATCAGGGAACATTGCTGTTCCCAAATTTCAAGTCTCTTCATCTCAAGGTCTGGCTCTTGAGGAGTTAGAGTATGCAGGCCTGAACCTTTCTGAAGCTGTATTAAACATCTTGAAAGGTTACAGGAAGCCTTCCACTAAGAAAACTTATTCTGCTAAGTGGAAAAGATTCTCTTTCTGGTGCTCTGGTTAAAACTCCACCCCAAATGATGCAGGGGTCTCAGTGGTGCTGGATTATCTAACTCATTTACATTCACAAGGTCTGCAACCCAGTTCGTTAAGAGTTCACTTTGCAGCAGTATCTGCATACCTGTCTGCTAGAACAAAGGTGTCTGTAGCATCAGATCCCATTTTCAAAAGATTTTTCAAAGGCCTGATGCATTTGCACCCTCCTCACAGGGCACCAATGCCCGCTTGGGATCTTACTATATGTATAGCCAGATTGATGCGGGCTTCTTTTGAGCCCATGGCTACAGCCCATTTAAAGTATGTTACCTGGAAAACAGTTTTCCTGGTAGCAATTACTTCAGCAAGAAGAGTCAGTGAGCTTCAGGCTCTCTGTGTTGACCAGGACTACATTTTCTTCCACAGGGATAAAGTAGTCCTCAGAACAAACAGACAATTCCTTCCCAAAGTGGTTTCAGATTTCCATCTGAATCAATCAATCACTCTGCCTGTCTTCTTCACTGACCATACAAGCTCTGGTGAAAGAAGGCTTCACAGTCTGGATGTGAAAAGAGCTCTCAGCTACTACATGACAGCTACTGAAGGCCATAGGCAAGACAAGAAAAAACTTTTCTTTACATATGGGGATGTTGGAATGGGCAAACCAGCCTCAAAAAGATCCATTTCTCGGTGGATTGTCCAGTGTATTCAATTCTGCTACACTAAAGCAGGTAGAGAGTCCCCAGCTGGGCTGAGGGCTCATTCAACAAGAGGAACAGCTGCCACTATTGCAGCTGCTAGGGAGGTGCCATTGTTGGACATTTGTAAAGCAGCTACTTGGAAATCAGTACACACCTTTACAAAGCATTATAATTTAGATATTTTGTCCAGAAGTGATGCCAAGTTTGGCACAGCAGTCCTGCAAAGTCTTTTTCCAAAATAAGTTCTGTGTCCACCACCAGGGGGTACTGCTTGGTAGCCTGCACAAAGTTATGACTGGTCTGAGCATTACTGGGGTTAGAAGAAAAAATTACTTACCATAGTAATCTTCTTTCTTCCCACTGATGCTCAGACATTCATAACTCCCTCCCATCCTCCCCTTCCAGAACTTCAGCCTCTGTATTCTGCATGCTAGTGCCACATAGCCATTCCTTCTGGATACATTTCTCTATGCTAGACAGATTTTAACAGAGTTGTCTGTCTCTCTTAATAGTTTTTCTCACTGTATGGTGAGCACCATTATTATATATAGATATAGTTCCTCCCTTGGAGGTTTTTTGAAGTAAGTTGTTTTATTAGGCTAATCCTAAAAAATGTTTTATTAATTAGTTTTCGGATCTTTCTGTGTTGCCTGACTTCCAGGCTTCTTACAAATCTGAAGGGCTTAGAACACTACAGTTGGTAGAGGCAGTATTTGAAAGATGCTCACGTGCAAAGAATTCCATCATTTGCATGTGTTCCATCTCTCCGGGCAGTCCAACCCATCAGGATGACTGCACAAAGTTATGAATGTCTGTGCATCACTGGGAAGAAAGAAGATTACTATGGTAAGTAGTTTTTTCTTATTCCTCCATGAACGACAGAAAATTGGATGATTTTCCAGTGTGACCAGTGGGTTGCCCCATAAAGGGGCATAAAACCAAGGTTTGGGGTTAGATTTCAAAAATTTATGGGTTGACTTCCAATATAGAACAGAAGCTGATATGATTGGATGAGTTTTTAATTTTGAGGAAAGGGGGTTAAAAATAAAGGAAGTAAGAACCCCTCCATAGCTCAGTGTGGATTCCATAGCAATCCAAAGTGGGGTGTGAGAAGAAAGTTTCTGAAACCATTTAATGGTTTGTGCCGCCCTGAAGGCCGATAGATAACCTTTGAACCAAGGGAGTCCAAATCCACATTTTTTCCAATGAGATCGAAGTTTGCTATGATTAAATCTTGGATTTTTCCCCTCCCATATAAAGTTACCTATCAGTTTATCAATTTCAGCAAGGAAAAAGGATGGAAGAATTAAAGGGATGTTAGCAAAGAGGTAGAAAATGTTGGGGGATATGGACATTTTAATGGCCACAATTTTATCCATAAAGGAAAGATTAAGAAGCCTCCATCTGTCTAGAATTGTTTTGATATTATCTAGTAAAGGATTAAGATTACTATCCCATATTTTCTTAAGATTACTAGTTATTTTGATTCCTAGATATGTTATGCCATGCGGTGACCATCGAAATCCAAAAGGATGGTTCATAAAAAATTTGCAATGGTCATTAAGAGGTAGAGCTTCTGACTTACCATAATTTAAAGCAAGGCCCGAAATACTTGTAAATTTACTAAGTAAGTCAACCAATAGGGGTCCTGCCTCATCCAGATTCTCAAGTAGAATCAGGAGGTCATCGGCATAAGAAAGGGAAACATATCTTGAGCTTCCCACTGGAATGCCATTAATACCGGCAGATTGGTGTAAACAGGCAGTTAGGGGTTCCATGGCTAAAATGAAAAGGGAAGGTGATAGGGGACAGCCTTGCCTGGTTCCTTTTTCCAGTTGAAAGCAGGAGGAAAGGGTGGAATTAGTAAGTACCCTAGCAACAGGGGAGTTATATAATAATTTAATCCAAGAGCAGAAGGTGTGCGGAAGGCCAAAGTGAGTTAGCACCTGATACAGATAATCCCAGTTTAAAGAGTCAAAAGTCTTTTCAAAATCAATAGCTATAGCTGCCGCTGGAGAATTGAGAGATTTGGCATTGTGAATTAAATTGAATAGAGAACGTAAGTGATCTGATCCAGACCTATGTTTAATAAAACCAGCTTGTGAGCAGTGAATCAATTTGGGGATCAAATGTTCAAGTCGGGAGGTTAATAATTTAACAAATATCTTCCCATCCGTGTTTAACAGGGAAATTGGCCTATAGCTTACTGGGTGTATGGGATCTTTGTCCTTCTTAGGAAGTAGGGTAATAACTGCTTCAGTACAAGAGGGAGGAAGCTTGCCAGTAGTGGTAGCTTCTTGATAAATGTTAAGAAGGAGGGGGCATAAAGTATGGGAAAATAGTTTGTAAAAATCAACAGGAAAACCATGATTTCCAGTGGACTTACCTGATTTCAGTGAGGACAAAGCTTTCTGAACTTCTTGTAATGAAAAGGGTTCGTCTAAGAGATTCACTTCATGAGGAGAAAGATGGGGAAGGTGTAAAGTTTTAAGGAATTGTTGAATTAGTATGGTTGAAGGAGGATTTGTATTAGAATATAGTTTTTGATAAAAGGTAGACATGATACGATTTATGGAAGAGTTATCAAAATTAATTTTGCCTTGTTCGTCTTTAAGACTTAGAATATGGTGTTCCATTTGTTGCGCTTTGAGCTGGTAAGAAAGGAGTTTCCCATTTGTATCACCATGTTCCCAAAATTTATGCTTAAGTTTAAAAAGGGCCAATTCAGTTTTACGAGAAATTAGTTCATTTATTTTGACTCTGAGTTGAAGAATTTCAAAATGTAGATGAGAATCAGGAAGATGTTTGTTACAGGAGAAGTATAAATTTTCTTTAGCTTTAAGAGATTTTTCCATATCAGCCAATTGTTGCTTTCTTACCCTTTTTCTATATGTAGCATAGCTAATTATTTTCCCACGAATTGTGGCTTTAAGAGCTTCCCATACATTAGACATAGAAGATTCAATAGAGGTATTGTGAAAGAGGAAGTCCTGAATTTGAGCTTTAATCATGGATAAAAAATCCGGGTCTGTAAGAAGGAGAGGATCTAACCACAAGAAGGTAGATTTGGTTATTGATGGGCCCCACAAGAGATGCAATTTAACCGAAGCGTGATCCGAAATTATGATGGGAGAAATGGATGAATCAATAGTTTTTTCTATTATGATAGGAGAGGCTAACCAATAGCCAGTTCTGCTATATGTTTTATGTAGAGAGGAATAAAAGGTAAAGTCTCGATCTCGGGGGTGAAAAAGGTGCCAAACATCAGCTAATCCAATGTCCTGCATAACTAGAGAGAGGGCTTTAATACTACTGGGGTGGGCATCAGTAGTAGGGCTACTTCTGTCAATGCTAGCTTCTAATGCTAAGTTAAGATCACCTCCCAGAATAAGTGGTGTATTGTCCGTATTAAAAGATAAAATCTGTTGAGCTAAGTTATGAAAAAACTTGGGGGAGTCAGAATTAGATGTGTATACATTGACAAGTAAAAGAGGACCAGAATTCATATTTAATTTGACCATCACCCATTTGCCTTCATTATCTGAAAGGGATTTTATTAGAGACCATTTAAGGCTCTTATGTATAATAATGGCAACTCCTCTCTTTTTAGCAGTATAAGACAAATCATAAATTTGACCGACCCAATGTTTCTTAAGCCTGTGAACATCCTCTGCTAATAATTTAGTTTCCTGAAGGAAAGCGATTTGTGTTTTATGTTTTTGGAGATGTGTGAGGATTTGCTTTCGCTTACAAGGAGAATTAAGTCCCTTCACATTCCATGTGTAAAAAAGCATATCACTCATACTATCAATATCAAAAAAGAAGTATCACTGGAATGGGAAGGGA
Source organism: Neoceratodus forsteri (assembly GCA_016271365.2). Lineage (NCBI taxonomy): Eukaryota > Metazoa > Chordata > Ceratodontiformes > Ceratodontidae > Neoceratodus > Neoceratodus forsteri. The sequence goes on from CM057458.1 coordinate 665,566,920, forward strand.
CCGATTGGTAGAGCAGAGGATGAACAAAATATAAGTAAAGAAAAAAACGTATATACGGGTGGTGGCAGGTGCATTTGAACCATAAAAAATTGAATATGTAAAACATAAAAGGCACAGATATCTTTCTGAGAATAGAGTAGAAGGGGAACAAAAGAAAGATCATTAATAACAACATCACTATGTTAACATCAACTAGAATATCAAAATCATAACCATGAAAAATAACAAGGTCTTTTTGTAGATGTGAGGAGATATGAGTCAGTATGCAATACTTAGAGACTCTCTCATACACATCTGGGCGTAAGTAATGGAAGTTGATTGGGAGAACTCGCATAGTTTTATGCTCCCAGGTCTAAATCTTATAAACAATAGATGTAAATTCACAGTATAAATTCAAGCAGGAGGTAGTATATCATAGAACAGGAAAGGAGCCAGATAGTTAACCTCAACAAGATACAAAATGAGCAACAATCCTATATATATAGGATAGTGAACAATGAAATAACCAGACCGTCTGGTAATAACTTGCATATATATAGGTAGCAGGTATGTCAACCTATATCATATATATACTTGTGTAGCATATAGTGGAGACCAGTCTTGCCACAAAAAGAAACATGAGAGCAAGTAGTGTCTGGTCACGCAAAAAAGAAAAAAAAATAATTTAAAAAGATTGACATAGCAACCAAGCCTAGCAATGTACTCCATGAAGGTGATATACACTGTTGTTAAGGCATCAATATATCAGAATGAATATATATATATATATATATATATATATATATATACTTATACTAAATTCTAAGATTTGAAGCAGAATGATTTATTCAGAATTTCTTTGCCCAATGGCCAAGGGAGTATAATAAGGTACAAAAAGAACCAGCTTCAGTGTGATAAAGATAGCGATAATAGCAATTAATAATGCGTATACCATACTCGAACAATGCCTTCACACGGTTAAAGAGGGGGTGACTAGGTCCAAAACTGAACAAAGTAAGCTCCCTCTTAAAAAAAGGGCAAACTAGAGGACTCCTATATATTACAAGGCTTCGAGTATGTGTGCTATGCAGGGTGGAGTGTATCAGGAATATTATATATCGAAACACTGAAAATTGCTGGCAGTATGTACAAATTAGAACTTAAAAATGCATTTAAATGTAATACTGTGCCTAAATTGATGGTTCCAGATTACCAGAAAGGTAGTTAATTAAAGTTAGATTTAGAATTGAGTATCTTTTTAAAATATTATAATATGCCAGAAAGGATAATACTGATTATTTAAAGAAAACCTTTATAGGTGAGCCATAGGTTTAATAAGTTACAAAAATAATATCTTGACAGCATTGCATCCACTTGAGTAACATTGCACAAAATGCCTTAAATCGCTGAATTTCAGTGAAGGGTACCTAATTGGAATGGTTGCTAGGCATATTGTTGCACATAATTAGTGCAAATGTAAAAAACAAACCGTGCGTCAGAGTGCCAAAAGTGCCAAAACAAGTACTTAACTCTCAGTAGATAAAGGTAAATTGAAACTGCAATCGATCACGATGTACAGCCTTCCAAAAGCAACCCTGCAGAGAGGGATAGTAATAAGGTAGGGAGGGCAGTACAGCGAGACATGTGGCAAATAAAACAGCTGGTCTCAAACTACACAATGCTCTGAGGAAATAACCCCAGAGGTAAATATAACAGCTAAAAGTATTTTAAATCACTCCGGTTACCATTGGTGCGTGAGAGCTAGAAGTACTGGAAGCCTTATTTTTAGATTTTGCTTTGCGTCTTTTCTTTTTTTGAGTGGTTTGAGTGTTTTAAGAGGTGAGCTTGCAACAACTTCCACCCAAGAGGATTCAGCAGAGAGATTGCCCTGAAGTGTTTCTCCTGTATTGACATTTTGATCTTCGGTGACCTGCCCCTCCAAATCAGCCTATAGAGATGTAAGTTCTTCAGATAACAGGGCGAATTTATTATGGAGGGGGATGGAGGGATTAATCTGCACCCGAGAGGACGTACCAGGTAGAGATTTAGATAAGTCTTCGGGAGGACAGCATGAATGATTAAAGGAGCGAGAGCCAACAAACAGCTTATCTTTAAGCTTGTTAGAGTGTCTTGGAATAAAAGCTATGGTCTCCGGGGAGTCAGGGACAGTCAATTGGGTTAAGCTTCCTGCACTGGGCTGTGCAGCTGCAGTGGAACTCCGGGTAGATTGCGGTGGAGTAGGCAAACGGACCTCGGCCATGGAGACCTCAGAGGTAGGAGCATTCAGGTTTGATTTTAAGTAATAATCAAGAGCTTCAGGGGTGTTAAAGTCTTTATGAGATGATCCCAGAAGGCAAACCTGATTCCCCTTTGATGTAATGTAGGTTTAATATAACTATAAGCCTTCCTTTTCAATGACAATTCCTTAGAAAAATCCCGAAAAATGGAAACTTTAAAGTCTTGTCACATTAAATCGCCTATTTCTCTTGCTTGTTTTAAAATGAGCTCTGTGTGTGCAAAATTGAGAAAATGAGCAATTATTGGTCTGGGCCTCTGACCTTTACTGGGCCTGGGACCTAAGGAACGATGTGAACGCTCAATTGTTAGCTGCAGGTCAGGAGGTAATTTTAACATTGCAGGGAGAACATGAAGCAGCAGTGCAGTGGTGTCCCCAAGTTCTTATCCTTCTGGAAAGCCAAAAAAGCGGAAATTGTTTCTGCGATTGTGATTTTCATAATCATCTAGTTTGTTCTACATAGATTTTATAATGCGGTCTTGTTCTCTCATGGCAGCTCGCAGTTCTTGAATAGAATCCTCATTAGTGGCAGATTTGTTCTCAGTCAGGGCAATACGAGTGTCAAACGATTGCAATGAAGCTGCATTTTGCTGGGTTGTAGTTTTTAGATCATTAATATCCACAATTAGCTTTGAAAACATTGCCTCAATTCTGTCCAAAGAGTTAGTTTGTAGATTGGAGTCAGCCATGGTGAAATATACAGGCCCAGCTCAGGGTTAAGACAAACAACCAAGTTAAGTTACAAAAAAGCTCCAGGAAAGCTCCAAATAACTTGCAAAAAAGCTTCAAAATGTTGTACTCTATTAAATCTTCAGAGGTGACATCAAAGAGACGGTCTGTAAAGGGATAGGTTAGGTTAGATTCAGAAGTTCCTCTGGAGAGACAGATTTAAGCAGCCATCTTCTGCCTGGGCAAGCCATGCCCCCCCAGCCTGAGTACTTCTGGCTTCAGAATACTGGTGACCTTCCCCTGCTGCTGTGGCCCTTCGTTGGCACTGGCCCTGCTGCCCTCTTCATCGGATCTGGACACTGCACTGGCCGTTAGCCCTTCCACACTCAAGGTTCGGTCTCTTACAGTCACTGTCTGTGACTCGATGCTCTGGGCATCTGCTACCATCAGGGCATCCAGGAGGTTCTGCTTGGTGGCTTTCACCTCATACAGGACTCCTCTGTCCCTGCACAACTGCTTTAAGTAGTCTTCAGTGTGCCCGCTGTAGTTGGAAGCCATCTTCTTCTCTAACTACGGCTACTCTAACTTGCAGTTTAGAAAAAAAAAATAAAACAGGTAGGAACTTGACTGTAAGCCAAGTGATATAGTTCTGTTTCCTTTTAAAAAATAAATCACTGCCCTTTCTTTGCAAGTGAACTGTACAGTATAAAGCTGACACACTGAACAATGAAAGCCAAAATTATCTGCACTGCTGCCAACCAATCTGTCACAACCCCACTCAGCAGGTCAGGCCCTCTGCTCCCACAGTGCCGACCTTCGAGCACAGTATTGTGAACAGAAACAGAACAGGGTAACCCTCTTGTCTGTTTTGTGGGTCCAAATTACCTTTGGTCTCAAGTTCTGGAGGGATTTAAACTATGAACCTCTTACTAGTGTACCCAATGTACAGGCTCAGATAATTCTGCTCTTTGGGGAAATGCCAGATATCTTTCACCTACGGGCATCTAACCAAGTGTACAAAATGAACCCTTAAAAACTCTATGAAAGACCTCAGATAAACTCTTGCCTTTTCCCAGTTTGGCATACCATTAGCTTATGCACAGTGTCAACTTTAACCATATATGCATCACTTGTCAAAGAAAGAATTTTGAAGGCACACCAAACAGTCCCTTTAAAATAGAGGTTTACTTTAAAATAGATAAAAATGTAAACACAGAACAATATATCACAAAAGCATACAATCACTTAAAAGAACAAGGTTTGAAAAGTGCAAACAAATTCCTACCACAAGACAATTAGACTTGTCTATCTAATGTATATCTTCTAACAGTGCTTGAAGTAGATGTTTCTTCTTCAGTGTCCAAACATGAATGTCTCTAAAGGTCAGCCACAGCATAATTAAAAACTGTCTTGAACCTGTCTCCTCCATGATGTCACTTAGCTCCTCCACTGTTTATTAAAAATTATACAACCAGGATGTGTTATCACTCAGGAGGTAAATTAAATAAGGTGACATCAGCAAAAACTCATTTCTCAATATGACTCTTTGATCTAGAGTGGTTTCCTGCTCCTCAAAGACATCAAAGGGATATTTTATGACTAACTCTGCCAGATTTCACTGAGGTGTAATGTGCTTTGTAACACCAGGTGAAATTAACTGGGATTCCTCTGAAGACGTCATAAAATGGATATTTTTGTTTCCTTTGGCATCAAAGCAAACTGGGAAGTTAATCAACTTACAGAGATCTACTGTTTAACATATCCTGTCCTTTGAAGTGATACCTGGGGGGGGGGGGTCATCCCAGGAGCACAGGATTTCCCATGACAGACAATCACACTACATTTATTTATACTACAAAAAATCATAGAGTAATCAGAACCAGCTGTCCAAGTGTCACACTGGGCACTGATTTTTAGCCTCCTCCCACCCACACAAGGACCCCTATTTCCCAGCAGAGCTCCTGGATGTACCCTCCCCCTGCACCTATCCCAGCCCTTCTTGAACTCCTCTACTGTAGTAGCAGCCACCAGCTCTATGGGCAATGCATTCCAGGGCTCCACCACTGTCTCAGTGAAGTAGCTCCTCCTTCTTTCCCCCATCAACCTCCCCCATCCAGCTTCATGGGGTGTCCCCTGGTGGCCCCCAGTTCCCTTAGCTGTAGGACCACCCCTCAAGGCTTATCCTATTGACCCCTTGAGATACTTGAAAACCTCTATCATATCCCCCCTGTCTCTTCTCTCCTCTAACGAGTATAGATTGAGCTCCCCCAGTCACTCCTCATAGGGCATTTCTCCTACCCCCAGTACCATCCTAATTGCTCTCCTCTGTACCCTATCCAGTAACACAATGTCCTTCTTTAAGTAGGGACACCAAAACTGCACGCAGTACTCAAGGTGTGGTCTAACCAGACTATTGTACAGTGGAAGGAGTACCTCACTACTCCTTGAGGTTATCCCCCCAGCTTTTTATTTGCTTGTGCCACCTCCCTTCTACACTGCTCTGAGTTGTTCATTTTGGCATCCACCACCACCCGAGGTCCCTCTCCCCCCTTGAAATCTGCAATGTCCCCCCCCAAGGTGTATGTATGAGTCAGGTTAACTTTCCCTCCTCCTCATCCACCACCACCCACAGTTTAGAGTCATCCGCAAAAGACTCATCCTGCTCCTGATACCATTTCTGATGTTCATGACATAGGCATTAAATAGGAGTGAACTCAGCACCGACCCGTGGTACCCCACTTGTATCTAACCTTGAGGAAGAGACCCCCACCCTCACCCTCTGTACCCACCCCACCAGCCAGTTTTCTATCCATCTGCCCATCCTCACCCCCACCCTCATACTCTACAGCTTCTCCAGTAGCCCATGATTTGGCATGGAGTCAACAGCCCTGCTGAAGTCCAGAAAGAGGACATCCACTGGCCTGCCCTGATCCAGCGCCCTTGTCATCCCTTCATAGAACTCCACTAGATTTGTTTGGCATTATCTGCCATTAACAAAGCCATGCTGGTGAATGTCTATGTGACCCTGAGCCCTCAGCACCCTCTCTATCCTTTTCTTCAGGATGCTCTCCATCACTTTGCACACTACTGATGTCAGGCTGACCGGCCTATAGTTACCCAGCTCCTCTTGTAGGCCTCCCTTGTGGATAGGCACAATGTGGGCCATTCTCCAGTCCTGAGGTACCCACCCAGACTGCAGGGAGGAGTTAAAAAGATCTACTAGGGGGGTGGCCAGGGTATCCACCAGCTCTCTGAGCACCCTGGGGTGGATCCCATCGGGGCCTAGTGCCTTGTCCCCTCTTAGGGCCTTGAGTGCATCCAACACCCTATCTCTGGGTATTTCCTCATCCTTTTCTCCCTTCGACCACTGTATCTCCCGCCCCCTCTCCTACCAGTGCTGTTCTCCCCCCCCCCGGTGAATACAGAGACAAAAAAGTAATTTAGTACCTCCGCCTTCTCCCACCTCTTCCACCCCCCCATCCTGAGCCAACTGATCTGCCCCTTCCCCTTTCTTCTTCCCTGATATACCTAAAGAACTCTTTTCCCCCCTTTTTATCCCCTGTGCCAATCTCAGCTCCGCCCCCGCCTTAGCCGATCTCATCACCCTGGTGACCCTCCTGGCTGCCATATCATACTTCTCCTTGGATATAGGCAGCCTTTTTCTCCCTCACTGCATCCTGGACCTCCTTCGTCCACCAACTCGGCTTCCTAGCTTTGCCCCCCTTACGTTTTTCCCCCGTGCAGGCCTTGGTAGCCTCCAGGAGCCCTATCTTTATTAATTCCCATCGTGCCTTTGTGCCCATGCTTGGCCTGATCCCATCTAGATAGCCCCTCAGGATCCACTCCATCCTCCCAAAGTCCACCCCTCTGAAATCCATCACGGTTGTTCTTGTGTGCTCTACCTTGCCCCCTAGTTCTAGGGAGAACCAAACTGTTGCATGGTCACTACCCACCAGTGGGTCCCCAACAGCCAGGTCGCTGATGAGCTCCCCGTCTGACAGGACCACATCCAGGATGTGCCCCTCCCTTGTTGGCTCCTTCACTAGCTTGGTAAGAAAGTCATCCTGGAAGATGTCCAACAGGCGCTGCTCCTTGCTCGATGAGGACACCATGATTCCCCAATCTGCTCCTGGCATATTCAGGTCCCCCGTCACCACAGTGATGTCCTTTCCTCCACCACAGTGGTCTTTAAGGTTAACCACCAGACCATCCTCCTGTTCTTCCTCCTGCCCAGGGGGTCTATATACCACCCCCATCTTCACCCGTTTTCCACCCTGAGCCTGTAGGGTGACCCAAAAGGCTCTACCTGATTCCCTGCTTCCTCTATCCTGCTTATTATTATGCTATCCCTGATGATAAAAGCCCCCCATCCCTTATGCAAGTGGAATACCCAAGTATGTTTAGGTCCCAGTCATGGCTGGATGAGGCCCACTTGTCTGTTACTGCCACCACATCCACCCCCCCCACCATCAACACCTACAGCTCTGGCATCTTATTTCCCATGCTCCTGGCGTTTATCAGGACCACAGTCAAATCTGTCCCCTTGCCTTCTTTTCTCCCACCCTGAGGTCACCTTGCGTTCTGCCTACCAGAACCAACGCATGCACTATCTGTTGCTCCTGCCCTGTGACCCCTCCCCTCTGCCTGTGGGAGAAGGCCAGGGCCTTCCCTTCTCCCTCTCCCCCCTCACAAGTTTAAACCCCACCTGGAGTGGATGAACTCTGCCAGTCTCAGCTGCAGGACCTCTTTTCCCTCATTGCTAGGGTGGAGCCTGTCCTTAGCGAACAGATCCTTGTCTTCCCAGGTTGCTCCCCATTCCCCTACCCACCCATGTCCCCTGGTCTCGCACCATCTGCAGAGCCATGCATTTATATCCTGTATCTTCTGCTTGTTTTCTACACTGGCCCTGGGCACCGGAAGGATCTCAGAGAAGGAGACCGAGCACCCCACATCCTGACACACTCTGGCAAGCTCCCTAAACCTAGCTTGTATCTCCAGCTCACTGTTCCCATGTATATCATTAGCACCTAGGTGTATTAATATGTCAAGGGTGCCACCACACTCCTGCCCTAGAGAATAGACGTGATGTTTTGCCTGATGCACCATCAGGCCCGGTATACTCCTTGACTTAACACCACAGGAAGCCCCCCCCTCACCTCCCCCTCTCCATCTGATCTCCCTAGTCATGGAGTCGCCCAAAAGCAGCACCGTCACTGCCCCCTTATCCCCGTTTCTGCTCACTATCTCTGTGTCCCCCCTTCCCCTCCATTTTCCTGCTTGTCCCTCCTCTCTCCCTCCTGCCCGAACCTTGTCTGTCCCCCCCTGCTCCAACCCATATCTCTCTTTGACCCGACCCTCCTTGGTTCTATTACATCCTGCTGGATCACTGTGGACAGTGGCAGTTTGTCCCCCTGGAGCAAGGGACCCCCCTGTCCCCAGATCTTCCTCCTCACTGACCCGTCCCCCTTAGTCTCTTTTCTTTCACCAGTGATGCTTGGGAGCAACCCAGTATCTCCCCCGGAGCACAGACCCCCCCTTAGCCCCCTGCTCCTTTTGTCCTCCATCCTAACCCCCACCGCCTCTTTTCCTCCTTTAACTTGTGTCTCCTCCATGTGTGTCCCCAAAGGACTCCTGTTTTGGGGCCATTTCCTGCTCCCAAGAGAACTCCCCTTGTCTCCCAGCTTCCGTGCCCCTGATCCCTCCTCCGGGGGAGTGTCTCCTATCCTCTTTGCTCTTCCTCCTTCCTCCAGTGGTTCCTCACAGTCGTTTCCTGCCTCTGTTAGTGTGATGAGGGGTGCATAACTGTTTTCCTGCTGAACCCCCATGTTTGTCTTTCCCATGTTTGCTGCATCCCCATCTGAAGTTGGGCCCACAATATCCGGTTTCCTCCTTTTTTTCCTGAACCTACCATCTTCCACCCCTCCTGAGCTGTATTTGCCTCAGTGCCTCCCGATCTCCTAGAAGTCTCCATCTACTGTGTCACCTTTTCCTGCCTGGTTTGTACCTTCTCAGCTCTACCAGTTCTCTGTCTTAGCATTGATGATGTCTCATCATTTGCATCCCCCCCCCCCGTCTACCAATAGGTGTATCCGGTTTAAACGATTTGTGAATCTTAGCCTGCCCCCCAATGCCCCCTCCTTCCCTACCACCCCTCTTGGTTCCCTCTGGACAACCCCAGTCACCTTCCTACTGCTGTGGAAATGTCCTCCTTCCATAGTTTCTTCCCTCCTGTTGGATGAATCTTGTCCCAGTATTCCACTGACACTTCCCTCTTGTCCCTCATCCCACCCCCATTATCCTTCATAGCCCACCCCAATGCCCCCAGTTGCATCCTTAGCCAGTTTAACTCTCCCCTGATCTGCAAAAGCTGCCTGCAGAGTGGGCAACCTCCCACCTGCCAGGCACAGTTTAGTATTATCGCCTCCCCACAGCCCATGTAGCCTATATTCCTTCCAAATATGCCTGCCCTGATGGCTGGAGGCCCCCCCAGTTGTCCTTGTCCATAAAAATTTGGACCCCCCCCTTGGCCTGGTCTCCTCCCCCTGGGGTAATACCTCTCACCCTTCTCCAAGTAGCAATACTGGGGTGGTCTACAATCAAGACTTACAGCCCCTTACAGTTGAACAGATACATCACAGCCCTCGTAACTAGTTCTTAATCTGGGTAAAGACTTTAGCAACTAAACAGTTGTAAGAGTTACTAACAGCTTACCACAGCATTTAGGAACTAAACAGTTCTTATAAGTTCTAACAGTTTGCACAGCAGTAATAAAGTATACTTAGCACTGTTTTACCCCTCAGTTACTATAATATTATTCTGTAGCAATCAAATAGTATATCTTAGCTCTGTTTCACCCCCCCAGCTGCCTATAATATCACAGCCCCACTTGCATCTTCATGAATTTCCTTACTTGCCCCAGAATGATACAGTTTTATTAAAGTAGAAGTCCTGATCTGTTTACCTCTAGAGAATCCCTCCCTTTACCAGCCCATAAAGACTATTTAAAAGGACGGCAGTGTGAGGTGGGTGGGACGGAGAAAATACAGGTTCAGTCCCAGAACTCCGATGAGCTCCCTCTTGCTGCTCGATCCCTCTCTCGCTCTCCGGTGCTGCTGCAGGCTGCCCGTTAAATAACGCAGAAAGCCTGCAGCATTTTGGCACCGAAAATAAAATTTAGAAGTTCAATCCCAGTCCCAGAGCTCCAATTAGCTCCCTCTCGCTGCTCGATCCCTCTCTCGCTCTCTGGCGCTGCTGCAGACCGCCCGTTAAATAGGGCAGCAAGCCTGCAGCGTTTTGGCACTGAAAATAAAATGTAAAAGTCCTAGTCCCAGAGTTCCGATGAGCTCCCTCTCACTGCTAGACCCCTCTCTCGCTCTGATTCATGGGATGCAGTGGAGGCATCCTGGAGGGTGCTGTAATAGGAAAGGGATTTGCATATATAAATAGCCCCCGCCTCACTTCCCCCTGTCCTGCCGAATGAGGCAATAGTTAGGGATCATTAATGAGGAGCAGTCAGTCCAAGAGAAGAGCCAGGTTTCTGTTAAGCATAGGATGTCAGGGGACTTTAGAGTTACCCATACTTTTATGTGATCAGGTTTGGGCAGGAGGCTTCTGGCATTTATGTGGTGGAAACCAATACCACCTTTTGTAGGAGGCTAGAGGAGGGAACTGTAGGCCCTGTATTTGATTTGATGTCCCCAGAGAGAAGAAGCTGTAGAGGATAGGGTAGGTAAGGGGTAGGCAATGGGTCCAAATGCACAAACAGCAGGGCCAGATTGCGGCATAGGACAAGTAAGGTAGCAAGCACAGTCAGCATTATGTAGGCTTCACTAGAATTAACACTCTGAGAAATGGTGCTGCGATTGAATTACCCCATGTAAATAATGACTGGTGCAGTGATGCAGGGAGGTCTGTCCCAAATAAACGAACAACAAGCAAAGAAAATCACTGCATCTGACAAAAAACAAAGACAGATGTATAGCTTTGAAAGTGGATTTCTATTCCTCAACCTGGCAGAATGGCCATGGCAAATACATGTACAACATAGCTCCCCAATGCTTCGATTCTAAAGACCCCCTGGGGAAGATTAATTTAGAATCGAAACGCTGGGGAGCTACGTTGTACATGTATTTGCCGTGGCCATTCTGCCAGGTCGTGGAATAGAAATCCACTTTAAAAGCATTTCCTGGCATTTGTCTTTGTTTTTGGTCCGTGTGCAGTGATTTTCTTTGCTTGTTGTTCACTAGAATTAACCCTTAGGCTGCCAGCAGAATTAGAATGTATAGGAATTTTGGACTGATATATCAGTCTGCGGCACAGCAAGGATTAAGTGTTGCCTATTTTGTGCTTTGTCCCTTTGAGTGTACTGTCCCTTTAGGAGACTAGTCAAAAGAGTAAAGCAAAGCTGGGTGTAGATGTCTAACAGGTAGGTTATTCCAACTGAAGGGGGAGGGGAGACAGCAAAACACACCTGGTAAAGATAGTCTGAACCAGGGAACTGAACTGAACTGAACTGAAACCTCAGTTTTCACCAAGGAAAATGGGGGTGCTGCATCATACATGGGAGGAGACAGTGATACTGAGGAGGGGGGGACCTTACCAATTGGCGGGTCTGGGGAGAGGGGGAGGCATCACTGGCAAGAGGCTAAGCAGGGAGAAGAGGTAGCGGAAGTGGAAATCACAGCAGAGAGAGTGAGGGAAGCCCTCAGGTCCCTTAAGATGGAGAAAGCACTGGGGCCGGATAAATTACATCCCAGAGTGCTGAAGGAACTTGCGGATGTCCTGGCAAAACCCCTGGCGGAGCTCTTCACCATCTCACTGAGGACAGGGTGGGTGCCCCAGGACTGGAAGGTGGCACATATAGTGCCTATCCACAAGGGGGGATCAAGGCAGGTGGCAGGGAACTACAGGCCTGTCAGCCTGACATCGGTGGTGGGCAAGATGATGGAGGGCATTGTCAAGGAGAGGCTGGGGGGGACCTGGAAAAGTCAGGGTGCCTAGACGATAGACAGCATGGATTCGTCCCGGGGAAATCGTGTCAGACAAACCTTGTGGAGTTCTATGACTTGGTGACGAGTGCCTTGGACCTGGGTAGACCAGTGGACATCCTCTTTCTAGACTTCAGCAAGGCATATTGACTCTGTTCCTCACATGGGCCTGTTGGATAAGCTGGGAGAAATAGGGGTGGGGAACCAGATGATCAGATGGATAGGCAATTGGCTCCAGGACCGGACCCAGAGGGTTGTAGTTGGCAGGATAGTCTCATCCCCAAGGAGGGTCATTAGTGGGGTCCCACAGGGATCAGTCCTTGGGTCCCTCCTGTTCAACGCCTACGTCTCTGACATAAGGACAGGTATCAGGAGTGAGATGAGTCTCTTTGCAGATGACTCAAAACTGGGGCGGTGTGGTGGATGGGAGGAGGGAGGTGGCCCACAGGGGACCTGGAGGCTCTGGAAAGATGGTCTAGAAAGTGGAAGCTGAGGTTCAATGTAGGAAATGCAAGGTACTGCACCTGGGGGCCAGAAACCCGGCCAAGTGTACACCCTGGGGGATGCTACAAGTCTCGATAGCTGAGAGGGACCTGGGGTCATGGTGGATGTCAAGATGAACAACTCTGAGACTTGTAGGAGGCAGCAGCCAGGCCAACAGGATGCTGGGATGCATCGCTAGGGGATCACCTCCAGAAGGAGGGAAGTGATACTCCCTCTGTATAACTGCTTGGTGAGGCTGAACCTGAGTACTGCGTGCAGTTTTGGAGGCCACACTTAAAGAGGGACATTAAACTCCTGGAGAGGGTCCAGAGGAGGGCAACCAAAATGATCTGGGGCTTGGGGACAGGACCTATGAGGAGAGGCTCGAAGACCTAAATATGTACACATTGGAAGAGAGAAGGGACAGGAGAAGGGACCGGGGGGACATGATAGAGGTCTTCAGGTACATGAAGGGGGTGAATAGGGGAGAAACAGTCAGGGTGCTTCAAAGGAAGGAGGAGGGGGCCACTAGAGGGCATGGGTGGAAACTGAAGGGGGAAAGATTCAGGGGAGAAAGGAGGAGGTGCTACTTCACTGAGAGGGTGGTGGAGCCATGGAATGCGCTGCCTAGGGGGCTGGTGGAGGCAGAGATGGTGGAGGGTTTCAAGAGGGGGTGGGACAGGTACAGGGGAAGGGTTCTGGAAGCAAAATCCAATGCAGCGAGAATATCCGGAACTGGGAAGGGAGAAGCCAGAGAAGGTGAGGGGGGCAGCAAGGTCAGCTCCCAGGGTGGGGGCTGATCAAACGAGCAGACGTGAAACACCATTAGGCCTATTCTGCTGGCATTTTAGTATGTATGTTAGTATGAACAAAAGTGGGGGGCTCGGCAGCAGTGGGAGGGGAGGGGTTGAAGTCAAGCAGCTTACAGAAGGAGAACAATTTAACAGGTTGGATAGCCTAGTGAGTAGGGTTGAGGTCTACCATGTGGTCAGCCTGCACGGGCAAGGATTCAGATCCCACAGGGGGAAGACCCAATGATGGAGAAGGCAGCTCATAGAGTGGATGGTAGTGCTGGGGAGCAGGAGGGGATGAACAGTAGTGCTCAGAAGGTAGGGTAGGCACCTTCTATTTAAGATTGGACGGGAGTAGTAAAGTAGTGCAGAGCACCCCCTAGTGGCTTGGCAACATGAACTGCTAAGGGGGAAATAGGGTGATTGAAAAATGCCTTGTCATGTGACCACAGGTAACTATAATGGGAAGTGCCCGTCCAGGGCAGGTGGGTGGGAGGGGTAGCTGCTGCGATAGCGGCAGTGGGGCTAGCACATCCTCCGATGGTCCAAGAGAGATGTTAAAGTACCTGCTTGTGTGGAGCAAGGGTCCGAGTGCTGGCAGCTGCTGTAGTGAGACTGGAGGGTTCCGCTGCTGTTTGAAGCCTAGAGGGAAGAAGAAGGGTAGACTGTTTAGTGGGGAAGATGCAGATGCCGACGTCAGAGTCAGCAGACAAAGGCTAGAGGAAGGTCAGGTGGGAAATCCCCAGAGGAGGGGGGGGGGTCCCGTATTGGTGACTGGAGTGGAGGCAAAGGAAGAGACAACGGGAGGTAAAGGTATGAAAACAACAGTGCAACAGCAATAGCACACAACCTTCAGTCAGTTAATGCTTAAACAGTGTACTGCAGGATCTTAAAGTACATCTACACACTGCACAGGTAGCCACTATATAGTAAAAACCCTTAAGGAACCTTGCACCACCCTCCCAAACAAGTACAAATGCCTGACTATAAGCTGTAAATATATTCTATCAGTTCACATCCTCCAACGGTCTGGGGACAAATGTTGAAGTATCTGCTTGTGTAGAGTGAGGGTCCGAGTGCTGGCAGCTGCTACAGTGAGACTGGAGAGCTCTGCAGCTGTTTGAAGCCTGCTTGTGTGGAGCGAGGGTCCGAGTGCCGGCAGCTGCTGCAATAAGACTGGAGGGCTCTGCAGCTGTTTGAAGCCTGCTTTTGTGGAGCAAGGGCTCGAGTGCCGGCAGCTGCTGCTGCTGTGATAAATTAGAAGTCCACTGGAAAGTTATGGGCCCACTGGAAGACAAAATTCCTTGCCTCACAATCAGTTTCAAAAGATTTTTCAAAGGCTTGAATCACTTACATCCCCTCACGGAATGTCAGAGCTTCAGGCTCTAATGTGTGAGCCTCCTTATTTCATTTTTCACAAAGACAGGGTGCCTTTGCATATCAGTCCTAAGTTTCTATCAAAGGTGGTGTCTGAGTTTGCTTTAAGTCAAACCATCCACCCACCAGTTTATTTTCCTGAGCATGCCAATCCAGGGGAAACACTGCTCCGTACTTTAGATGTACACACAATACTCAGGTACTATATGCATTGCATGAAGGAGTGCAAGAAGTCCTCATAGTTTTTTGTTTCCTTCGCTCCTGGGAAAAAGGGCATACCAGGTTTCTAAACAGTGTATTTCCAAATGTTTGGCCAACCGTATTACTTTTTGTTACAGGAAGTACAGTAAGGAACTTCCTGGTGTTGTTCGTGGCCACTTTACCAGAGGCATGGCTACTTCTGTTGTCTGTTTTAAGAATGTGTCAGTTGCAGATATTTGTGCCACTCCAACCTGGAGTACTGTCCACACCTTCACAAAACACTGCAGTCTGGACATTGCCTCATGAAAACGGTCAGGCTTTGGCCTAGTTGTACTTCAGGGCCTCCTTTTGTAGGCAATCGGCTCTAGCCACCCAGACTGTTTTATTGCCAGTACTGCTTGGTACTCGTTCCATAGGTGTGGCCTGATGAAAGAGATATCTTCAAAGAAGACAGAACAGTTACACTTACTGTAATAGTAGATCTTTGAGAGAATCTCTTTCATCAGGCCATGCCGTCCCACCCTCTGTCCCCCTTGGAGCCAGAGCTCTGTCGTTTCTGTCTCTTCCTGCAAGACAATCTTCCTGCTTTTTCCACCCTCGTTTGGTAGCTGGAGTGTTAGGTTCTCTCCCGGTTCTTTAGAGGGAGGTCCTCTGAGCATGATCTCCAGCGGGGAACTGAGGAGGGAAGGGGACACCCACTTTTATCTGGGAATTGTCGATGTAAGACATCGCTGTGGGCGGCCCCTAGTGGACTGCTTGCAAAATGTTTCCATGTGATCCTAGTGCCTTGCATCAATAATTCCATAGGTGTGGCCTGATGAGAGATGCTCTCGAAGATCTACTGTTACGGTAAGTATGTAACTGTTCTTTTCTTATAAATGTATTGTTTCATTTGCCAATGCCTAATGTCTATTATGCTACAGTGATGTTCTATAATAATATAGCATTTCTAAGAGTGGCAGCCTTTTTGGAAATATTACTTGTTTGATTTCTTATTTATGTTAAGAAATTTTGATGCAAGCAGAACCATGACAGTTTGATTTAGTTGAAGTTGGGGGGTACGAAATCTCTTTTGGAACCGTTCTTAATTGTTGGACTACTTATCAATTTATATGAATTTAAATGGACTTCTGAATGTCCCTTTGGGGCACTTCAAGAGTGCTTTGCACTCTGAACTATTACTGAAGTAAAAAAAAAAAAGGAAGACCACCAAGCACTCTGCGGTAAGGACTCAAGGCAAAAAAAAAAAACAGTAATACATTGTTCTTACCATTTACTGAAAGGAAACATCATCGTGCATACAGCAAATGACCTCATAGCCTGGAGTGAGTGCAGACACCATACTGGCTTTGACTAGTGATTTGCGACACTAACGTTTCGATCGGTACCCCCAAACTTTGCTTTGCACTCCAGACTATTATCGAGAAAGATATTTTTGTTTGTAAGTCCATTGTCTTGCCAAAAGTACTCATTTGATAAACCTTTCTAGGGATAAGTGTATGTGTTCACGCATTTACCAAATGGAATTCCTCTATATGTTGTGCTGCATGATGGCAAGATTAATACTCCTATATATGCACATTGTTGTATAATTCCATTACTATGCCTGAAACTAGGAAAATGTTTGTCTGTCTCTTTGATAATGCAATGAAAATAAAGTAAAAAAAAAAAAAAGAACATATGTCACAAGTAAATTGAGGACTTCATCACTGAAAGTCCACTTGGTAGCAGTATCAGCCTTCCTGTCTGCAGGGAAGTCAACCTTTCTAGCCTCATATTCTGTGTTCAAGTGATTTTTGTTAAAGGTCTCCTTCACCTGCAACCCCCAGGTAGGGTACCTCTTCTCAGGATATGTGCTTGACACAACTAGTCCATTTATTTATTTATTTATCTATTTATTTATTTATTCAGTCTCGGATTACAAAGTACCTTTGAGTGCCAGACAGCTCATTTACAAAGGTTCCACGTCAGTTGGGAGGGTGGTTACAAACAGACATAGGGGAAATAACAATTTGAGTTACAACATACAGCATCAAATCATAATACATAATGATAAACAGCAGAATACAACTGCAGAATAAAAAGTGAAGGAAGAAGTCTAACAAGATAGAGCGGAAAAGTAATTAAGTTGTTTGACTGGAGTGGGGGGAGTTAGCAGCCAGGGGCATTGTCAGAGTTGCAAGAGGGGTAGGCAGGAGGTAGGGAGGGATAGAGGGGAAAAAAAGGGCGCATGCCAGGTGGAATTATAGCAGTGAAAGGCCTTGTCAGTGCTGAAACGGAGCACAGTAGGGGCAAAGAGGAGGACAGAGGCAAAAATAGGATTAGTTGGAATAATCACAGGTGCTATTAGTTATGAGGTGCAGATGGAGCAAATGCTTAAACCGGGTAATCCCTTTGAGCCCATGGCCTCTGTGAACCACACATTTGTGACCATGGAAAGCACTCTTCCTTATAGATATGACCTCTGCTAGGAGAGTCAGTGAGCTCCAAGCCCTGTACACAGAGCCTAACTACATTAACATGCACAAGGACAAAGTTGTTCTGAGGATGAAGAGAAAATTTCTCTCCAAAATGATGTCAAAATTTCATCTTAGCAAGTCACTGTTCCTGTATTTTTTTTTCATCCATTTAAAGTCCAGGTGAACTAAAACTGCACTATTTGGATGTCAAGAGAGCACTTGGCTATTATCTTGACAGAACAAAAAGATATCAGATCCGACAACAGTCGGCTATCTGTCACCTGTGGGGAGGTTGGCAAAGGCAAACCTGCTGCAAGAAAAACATTTCTAGGTGGGTGGTCTCTTGCATACAGTCTTGCTATGAAAAAGCAGGTAAGTAGCCATACCTTAGGACTTACAGCACATTCCAATAGGAGCACTGCAATCTCATTGGCAGCCTCAGGAGGAATCCCCATTGCAGATATCTGCAAAGCAGCTATGTGGAAACCTGTACACACTTTTTCTAAGCACTACTGTCTGGAAATTCTTTTCAGAAGAGACACCAGGTTTGGGATAGCATCTTAGAGAACCTTTTTTCTGAACGGGCTTCAAACTTCCCAGCCTCCCAAGGTTCTGCTGCATAGTCTGCAGTTTTTGTGGGCATCACTATTGGACTCATGTTGTTAGAAGAAAAAAATACTCACCGTAGTAATTATGTTTCTTCTAATGGATCCAGTAGTGAGCCAATACTATCCCATTACCACCTCCCCATCTGGAAGCTAATCAGGAAATGGTTCCTAAAATTAATGTGGGTTGAAATACACTTTTCTGTTTACACACTTTATATTTTAAATATTTTTTTTAAATATTGATGGTATAGTTACTTAAAAATGTATACATTTTAAGTCTTTTTTTGTTATTCAGTTTACCATAAGCATTGCAGTTTATATAGTTAGTACTGTTCCCTTCTGCTCTTCAGCACAAAACTAATGTTAGAACACTATAAGGAACATCACCAAACAGCACCATTTGAACAGAGTTCTGATTCCACATCACCTTTCAAATCTCTGAGGCAAAATGTCAGCATGGAGATGATGCAATTTTTTTATTGTCTCACTGTTGGACCCATTAGAGAAGCATCATTACTATGGTAATTTTTTCATACTTCCCATATGCACATGCATACAACTTTTTAGAGTTTGCCTGGCTTCAATTTGTACAATTTGCACAGTACTTTTCTTGTTCGCAATCATTCTCCATGGCATGGTAAGGACATGGCAGCCATTTCTTACAGCCGCACACTAAAGTGCTGCTGAGGGAGTTAAGAGGAATGAACACTAATGCTATTATGTGATCATGGTATGTGCAAGTCATTTTACCAGACTTGGGAAGAGAGAGCCAGACATTCAAAAGTGAGCCTGAGAGTCACAGTGGCTATCAGGTTGGGATAGGTTAGAGGAGTTTTATAATTTAAGATCTTCCCTTGTCAATCTTCGCCATTCATTACTGTTGGGTGTAAGCCGGAAGCGCGCACCTGCTATGGGAGTTTTTTTTTTTTTGGAGGGAGGAGTTGGCGCCATCAGCAATGCACTGCATGGTGTGTGAGGAGCGGCTGTTAGGCGCCGCAGACTCCTGCTCCATCCCAGTTCTGTTTTTCTCACCGACGAGGCTGCACCTGCTGTGCGGGTACAGAGTTTTTGTAGTACGCCATTAGGCCTTCTTTTGACGCCGTCTGTTTGACGACGACTCCTCATCTTGGTATTACATCCCGACACCTTTACTGGCTGGTAAGTTCATTCCGATTATTTGTTTAATGGCGTCGGGAGCTTTTGCTGTGTTTTATTTTATTTTGCATCATGTCTGGTTTAGGAGCCAAGAGTAAATCGAAAGCGGGACGTGCCCCCATGCGTTGGTGCTCCTGTAGCCAGCATTTTTCCATGATGGACTGGCATGATGTCTGCCTCCAGTGCCTGGGACCTAACCATGATATGGATAGATGCGATGCCTGTTTTCCCATGGATTGCCGTGTTGTGGAAATCCACGTGTTCAAAGTTGGCAGGGCCCCATCGACCTTCGGAGGATGGCGTCGCTCTCGGGCTTCCCAGGTCAGGTGTTTAGTCCCTTCCCAGATCTATATGGTCTGGTGAGGAGGAGGCCTCCTCATCTTCAAGCCTTGCTGAGGAGGAGGCCTCTTTTGCGGCGTTGGAGGAATGGCGTGGCCCTTCCTGAGATCATGTTGTTGACATCGCCTTGGCAGTCACATCTCCTGAGGTGCAGGCTCCCCCAGTGTCGTAGCCCAGGGTTGCTGGGTCCAGCACTGGCAGACCCTCGATGCTGCCTTGCAGCATTGCTTTGGATCCTGGTGCTATTTGTGGTGATGGTGACCTGCGCGGCTTCATCGGCGGCACTGTTTTGGGTTCTGGCATGGTGCGTGGTGCCAGTGGCCCGGCCAGGGCCGTGGATGGGTCGGTGTTGGGTTCCAGGGCCGTGGGCGATGCGGTGGGAACAGCTGGCGCCACTGGGGATGCCGGCGCCATTCACGGTGCTCTTCCTCAGGGTGTTATTGGGGTGGCAGTATTGAGGTCCTGCTGGTCAACTCCTCTTCAGAGGGTGTCGACTCAGATGTGGACCCGGATTGGCTGCCCAATTCCTCGGAATTAGAGTCCCCTGTGGGACACGGTGTCAGGCTGCCCAGCACCCCCATTCCTGAATCTCCACAGCAGTCTGCCTCTGAGGATTCCCAGGCCGGGGGTGGCCTGGGGTCCATTGGGGAAGACAGCTTGGGGATTGGGGAGAGGATTTTCCCCTCTGGGGGGGCCACGGCAGCTGCCAGCCTTGGTGCTGCTGTGCCCTCCCTGGGGGGGATTAGAAGTCCTGGCTTTGGTGGCCTTCCTTGGGGGGCCTCTGGATCAGGGGACTCCTTCGCTGGGGTTGAGGAGGAGGGCGTCCTCGGAGTGTGAGGGGTTGAGGGGTCGGGATGAGGGGTGGCGGCACTCCTCTGACACCCCACGGGGTGCAGAGAGGAGCCATAGCACCGAGTTCCACCTCCCCTTCTCGGGCTCCGGGGTCCCGTCCGGTGGTGATGCTGAGGGTTGCCCATCTGGACTCATGCAACCCCAGGTGCATCACAGGGGAGATTCCCCGTCTGGGCTCTTCCAGAGTTCGCATTCCCAGGGTTCCGCCATGCAACCCGGTCTGATCTCAGGGATCCCTCTAGCTCGGGCTCTGTTCCCTGGATTCCAGAGCCCTGGCAGAGGACAGCCACCTCCTTGCAAGTGCCCTTCTCCCATTCCTCTACAGCCACCCCCTCTCTTCCAGGTCACGTGGGTCCTATGGGGCCTTTATCCTGGGAGGCGTTCAGAGGCACTGCGGTGGCCTTCCCGTCATACATTAGGTACATGCATGAACGTGTCTTTCGTATGTCCCCACCGCCGCAGGAGTCTTCTGGACATTCGAATTCCCTATCCTTCTCAACTCCCTCTTTGGAGGGAGAGGAACCTACTATTCAGCTCTCTTCCAATGCTGACTTCACTGAATATCAGCGCTTCCTATCGAGGATGCTTCAGGGTCTCTGTATTTTATTTGTCAGACTGGACAATACAGAGTGGGAGATGCGCAAATTCCTCAGTGAATTCAGTGCCCAGTATCTGATGGTGCCATCCTGGCCTATTCCCTTCCAGGAAGCGTCTATCCTCACCTGGCAGTCTCCAGCTGACCCTTTCCCAGCCCTGGCAGACTGCAGGAGGAGGTATTGCGCTCCATTGGAATCTTTAGATTCTCTCTCTAACCCTCCCTCAGGCTTGGTATTCCTAGAGACCCCTTCCAGGTGTCAGCGCCTGGCGCATGACCAACCACAGCACTTGGATTTCCTACAATTTGACCGGTGGGGGCAAAGAGTTTTCTCTTCTTCTCATGCGATGTTGTGCATTGCATCATATCAAGCACACCATGCTGCCTATAATAGGCATTTGTGGTCAATGCTGGCTCTGGTGCTAGCATCGATGCGTGATTCAGAGCAATCTCGACAAGCCATGCAAGGGTATCTTATGACGCCAGTGAGGTGGCTTCCAGGCTTGCGGGGATAGCGATCTGCATTAGGTGGATGGCATGGCTTCGTCTATCGAGATTGTCACCCCTGGCCCAGCATAGGGTGATTCGCTCCGCCTTCCAAGGGACCTGCATTTTTTCCATCAGGGCTAGGAGGCTTCTGCAGGGGCTTCCTCTGTCCCCTCATCTTCAGGGGACACCTCCTGGCTCTCCTCAGCCTTAGGCTTCCAGTCTAGTATGGCCAGGGTCTCTTCTTCCTGTTTCCCACCAGCAGGAGGCTGAGGGCCCTGTTCCCTCAGGGTTGTGCTAGACCCCTTCGGGGGGCTTAGTACTCACCCAACAGTAATGAATGGTGAAGACTGACAAGGGAAGATATGAAAATTATGTACCTACTGTAATTCCTGATCTTCTCTTGTATCTTCACCATTCATTACTGAATCCTGACCACCTTCCCCTCATGGGCCCCATTTCTTGGGTGTCTCCCCTGCCCTACTCGCCCTCCTCCCCCTTCCCCTCTTGTGGCCATTGGGGCCTAAATCCCCTGGTCTTCGGGACCTTCCGTTCTTCTATCAGAAGAGAAGCACGAGATTGGAAGGGGAGGAGAGCGAGTGGAGCTTCGTATAGGGAACTCCTTCTGATTTTCCTTGAAGATGTTCCCTTCAGGCACCTTTCCTTCAGGCCAAGTTAGTTCAATCACTAGTCAACAGGGCTAGTTTCCTTAGATGGTCCTTTTCCTTTGGTTCTCAGACCTCGCCGGTGTCCCTGAATTTGTCTCGTGTATGTCAGTCTGGGGCTAGTTAATGTCTGTTCTAGCCTAATTTGAAAATTGCCTTCTTGAACTGGTGGTCTCGTTTCCCTTGTCCTCTGCCTCTCCCAGGGAGTCAGAATGAGTTTCCTTCTCTGTCCATCTTACCAAGAGGGTTCCCTCTTTAGGGCCCCCCCCATACTAACACATGTCGGTATGCTAGTGGGGTATTTTCCCTTTACCTAGTTGAGGGCTCTTCCTCCCAGAACAGATTGTTTGCCTTGGCAATCTGTGAGCTCTCAGCTTAAGTGATGGGTAATGGAATAGCGGGATGTGTATGGAAATCTGCCTCTCTTATGCCAAGTTGTGCAGAAGGTTTGGTCGATCCTTCTAGACCAGTTTTGTTTGAAGGGATCCTTGCTCTCTTGCTTTTAAGTTCCGAGCTGATAAGCCTTAAAGCCAATTTAACTCGCAACTCCTGGCAGAAATTTTCCCTCCTCCCAATATCCCCTTCTCTTCTTCCTCTTCCTCCCTTCTTCCTCTCCCTTATTTGCTCCTCCCTGGGAGCTGCCCTAGGAGTGAGGTCCTGCGGTCCCTTATGGTAGGGTTCTCCTCTTTCCTGTCCTCTATCAGCTTATTCCTTTTTCAGTTTGTTTCCTTTCCTTTGTCTATCCCTCGGCTCTCTTGCTTTGCTCTCTTTCTCCTAATTCCTTTATTTCGCCTCTTCAGCTTACAGAACTGGGATGGAGGAGGAGGAGTCTGTGGCACCTAACGGCCGCCCCTCACACACCACATGGTGCATCGCTCTCGTGCGCGGCACCATCGGCGCTGACTCCTCCCTCAAAAAAACAAACAAACAAACAAAAAAAAAAACTCCTGTAACAGGTACGTGCTTACACCCAACAGTAATAAATAGTGAAGATACAACAGAAGATCAGGAATTACGGTAGATATGTAATTTTCATTTACTGTCTTCGCACCAGTGATTACCACACAGCTATCACCAGCCAGCCTTAGGTAAGGTCAGGTCACCATCATGCTGTTCAGAGCACTGTGACAGCTTCTGCAGAATGCCAGGTGTGAGGAAGAAATGGCCACCTTTTCGTTTTCCTCCAGAATTGTGGAAGTATTTATTAATGCTGCTGTTAGCCATTTTGTTGCTATTGGGTCCGCATGTTTGTTTAGATGTGAGAGGGCTGGGATGTAAATACTGTTCCTGTGGCAGTGGCAATACAATGTATTATATAATCAATGTTATTGAATGATTTGTTTCTTAAGATGATGGCTCATGGGTTAGAAATACTGTCCCTGTGGGGGTACGAAATAATAGATGGTCCTTGTTAAGTGATTTGGTTTTGCAGATGAAAGCTACTTTTTCAGTTCTATAGGGACTACAATCTCAATCAAAATTTCACAAACCAACATCACAAGAGATGGTGCAAAATACGTTCACTGAAGCAGACTATCTGGTGGCCAAAAACAATAATTAAATGCTCCATGCCATGAAGGGACCAAATGAGGCACCTCCATTTTGGGCTTGTAAGTTGGGTACAGCTTGCTGGGCTGGTGTAAAGGGCAACTTGTTGAGGTGAGGTGAGAGCTGGCGACTTTAGGAAATGGGCTAAGATGCAACCTGTTGAGCTGGGGGGAGGGTGCAACTTGCTGGGCTGAAGGGAGTACTCAGGGCCTTGCTTTGGAGCAGCTGACTTGCCTATAGGAGGGGGTTCTTGGCAACATGCTGGACTGAGAGGACTCTGAGGAGGAGGCAAGGGTGCAACTTACTGGGCTGGGGAGGAGAAACCTGGCTGAAACCGTCCATTGCTGATACCTCTTTGTCTACTCCCCGGCTACTCCTTAATACGTCATGACAGGCCTGGGAGAAAGAGGGGCGGAGGCGTTGCACTGTACACGCTTGACCACATCATGGCCACAACCATCTCCTGCTGTACCCCACCTCGGGTAGTGAGTGGATTATTGTTAAAATTATCCTAGGAGCCTCTAAAAAGCTTTACATAGGCTGTTGTTATAACCCCCCATTGGTGGGGTCCAAGGCCTATCCAACTTCCTAGATGGTCTTGCATGCACCTCCCCCTCAAGGGACACTGTTTTACTTGGGGATTTCAACCTCAATTGGACTGAATCCACAGTACCAGACCATGCGCATCTCCTAAAATCATACCACCTAGAACAAGTTATCTCTTCCTCCACTAGATATAACAACCCTTGACCCTTGACACCCTTGACTGGATTCTCACCAACCGGTCAGACCTGGTCCTTCAGGCAGGTACAATGTCTGACTCTTATGAGCGACCACTCACCGACCTACATTATCCTCTCCTCCAAATATCTCCAGCCCCCACCTAAGCTTCTGTCTTTCAGAAAATTTAACTGCCAGGACCCAACATCCATCCTTGAGGATGCCTGCAACTTAAATTGGTCAGAGCTTTTCTCTTGCACAGACATCTCCACTGCGGTCACCTTCTTTACCGATGTTCTTCTCACATTCCAGGACATTCACTTCTCCGTCACCACAAGAACGGTCAGGGGTGGCAGCACCCGCTGGATATCTAAGGAGCTACTGACCCAAATGAAACACCAGGACAAGGCATGGAAAGCTTATAAGGCATCCCCATCTAACCAGCTATGGAATGCTTACAGGCATTTGTGTAACTCCTGCAAGCAAGACATAAAGTCACATAAGTGCAAATATTACACTAACCTGGAATCAGACTCGCTTGGCAACCCACATACTTTCTGGGCTTCACTAGGGTCCCTCCTTAACCCAAAGTTCAACAAGCAGATAACTCGGCTCAACTCCCCCACTGGCCCCATCACCAACCATGGTGATATCGCGGACACCTTCAATAAAATATTCACAGATCTCTCTCCATACACTAGCAAACTCCCTGCTCAGCCACCCTCAGGCCAGTATAGTGTACCTAATGGCTCCCTGCAGTCCCCCATTGCAACCTTGCCTCCCCCCCCTTTTTACTTCACGGCAGTTGGTTTAAATGTCACTGCAAAACTGATCAAGACGCTACTAGCAAGAGGTAACCCAGGCAGTGATGGGCTTTATCCTGATTTCCTGAGACTGCTCTCCCTGGCCATTGTTCAACCCCTAACCTATATCTTCAACCTCGCCCTTTCAACGTCAGCGGTACCTGACTCCTGGAAGCACGCTATCGTTGTACCCATTCATAAGGCTGGTGACCCCATGCCCCTGGGAACTACAGACCCATCTCTCTCCTCCCTCACTTGAGTAAACTATTTGAGAAAATAGTTCACCATCAGTTATCCAATCACCTAGAAAAATACCACCTCCTCAGCCCTCATCAACACGGCTTTTGTAAACTCCACAGTGCTTCCTCTGCCCTTGCTCTTTTCACCAATCATGTCCTCAGAAACATGGACAGGGACAACGCCATGGGCACAGTGTTGTGGACCTACCAAAGGCCTTTGACCTCATCGATCACCATCTTCTCTACTCAACCCTACTAAACTTTGGCTGCTCATCGGATACTGCTACATGGTTCCGCAGCTACCTCTCTAACTGGTCCCAGTCTGTACTGATAGGATATAACTCCTCTGCTGCCTTGCCCATCCACAGAGGTGTACTGCAGGGCTCAATACTTGGGCCACTGTTATTTGCTGTGTTTATAAGTGGCCTCCCGGCAGATAGCTAAAACTGCAAGGCACTCCTCTATGCTGATGACCTTGTCATCTATCATAGCGACAAATCCCTGATGTCCTTATCTGCCACCCTCTCAACTAACTATGGAGCTGCCCAGAGTTGGTTCCTCTCAAAGAAACTTTTCGTTAATGAGAAGAAAACTAAAGCCAATGCTCTTTGGTTCCAAGCCATTCCTAGCTCAAGCCATTCCTAGCTAAAGTCTCAAAATCAGAAATCTCACTATTGATTTCTACCCCTGCTGGCCCTCCCCTTGAAACGGTACCTACCTTTAAATATCTAGGTGTGACGTTTGACCCATCCCTTACCTTCAGTGAGCACAGTACCACCATTGTAAAGAAAATCCACCAAAAACAGGGGGCAGCCTATCGCCTCGGTCAGTTTCTGACCCCTGAGGCCTGCCTTGCCATCGCTAGAGGAACCAGCTGCCTCTGCTTGACTATTGCTCACCCGTCTACGCCTCTATGTCCTCGTCATTATTTGCTCGTCTATTCCCCACTTACAATGCCATCTGTCACTTTGTCCTCCTAGCCCCTTTCTCCACTCACCACTGCTCGCTGTATCAGTCCCTAGACTGGCTCCCTCTTCAAGGTAGATCTGATCTTGCCATGGGTAATTTAGTTGATTTGTCACTTAGGAACTCTCAGAAGTCACCCTACTCCACCTTCCTGGCTCATAGGGTGGTTCCCAGATGCCTTAGGGACTCCTCCATCCCCCAACTAGAAATTCCTCATACCTCTACAGCCATGGGCAGCAAAGCCATCTCTGTCTCTGCCCCTACTCTCTGGAACCATCTCCCTCCATCTGTCAGGCTATCCCACTCTCACCTGTCATTTAAATCCAACCTCTGAGCCTGGCTTCTGTCTGAGGCCATATGCAACTGCAACTGATCCTTAACCCCCTGCCTGGCTCACCTCTGGCCCACCCCGCACCACACCCACTACATTATCCTCTTGAATAACTTTACTGTGTTTATGAATAAGCATCATCAACTGTATATTTATACACTTGTACATTTGTTTGACTGTATAGAGCATTATACACGTGTATATTGTTGTTTGTAAAGAATGTCATCAACTGTATATTTTTATACACTTGTATATTTTTTGTTTTCCACACCACCTCATGCTCAGGGTGTGTATTTCCCTGACTCTGTATGTACAGTTTATCTGTTTGTTTTCCTGTTTCTGCCACCCTGTGGCCCGGGTCGTGCCTGAAAATGGTCCTTTGGATCAGTGCACCTACCTGGTTACCAATGACATGAATAAATTAAAAAAAAAATAGGGTAGCAAATTCTGTTACAAATGACTCCAAAATGCATGAAAATGCACCAAAAAAACCAAAACATTTATGGGGACCTAGGTTGTCCCCAACCCCCCCGGCCTATAGTTTAAATTTTCAAACCTTGTATGTGTAACCTCTAGGTGGCGCTATCCCAAGGGCTACTACCCTGCTTGCTTGGCTAGTAACAGGGTTGAGGGGCCTGAGTTCTGAAACGGGTGCCTCCACCCAGAGGTCAGGGTTGGTAGTGGTCAAGCTAACCTGGGCACAGCCCTCTGGGATACTATAACCCCTCCTCTTTCCCCTCTAGTGGCCTGAACACTGTACAATAATCATTTTCACAATACCCCGGTACACCACACAAGTACCTACACTGTTTGCACTTACCACCAGGGCTGGTTCCTCTGGCTCGACCCTGGGGACCCCCCGTAAAACAAGGTTAAGCACAGCAAATAGCAACAGTACAGTACTTTGAGCACAAACTGGAACCACAGTCAGATTACATGCAGAAAAAGTTAGATCTGATTTATTCAGGGGACTAGAACAAGGGAGGGGCAAAATCAGGTTAATTAGCTTAAAGGTTATATCAATCGAGCAGTTATGCATGCACTTTGAGTCCCCCCACACAGTCCACCTCTGGGTACCCAGATGGAGAGAGATGGGCTAGCCAGGACAGTTGCCTGGGGTTGCAGCTGGTTGGGGCCCTGTGATGGAAAACACAACATGCACAGTACATGACATTTGTAATCCAGAGCCAGAGGGCTCAGTTCGAAAAGGAAACGAAACAACAAGACAATCAGATGACACACTCAGATTAAGCTGTTGGTGCAGGGAGCTACCCTGGTATTTACTTACGATACCCAAGACTGGACACAGGCTGGACGAAGATCGAGACCGCAGGTGGCTGATCTGGAATGCCAGGAGAAGCAGGGCCCACACAAGTCGCAGAGGTTTCATTCCTCTTCAAGCGTGGAGCAGGGGGGGCTGATCCCCAGGCAGGTCTCTTGTCGATGGCTTCTCTGTGCAGTTGGTAGTCTGGCTGGGCCAGTCTGGCAAAGCCCAGATCATATGGAAACAAGGTTCGGATGCAGTCCGTTTTGGGCTGGATACAGCTTCCAGCAAGCAGAACACAGTTCATACAGTGGGGAACTAACACACAACCCACTAACAGCTCATAGCACATTTACATATACGGGAATTCTACTGTACCAGGCAAATTGCTCCCCAGTCATAATCGCAAAGTCTCTGCACACACTGGGAGCTTAGGGGTAGCTGGAACTCCTGACAGGCCGATCGCATTCAGCAAAAATATTCGGTCTTCTTCAGGTTGAGCCCGGCCCACTTCAGTAGCTTACTTTAGTCACACAAACTTGGATTTAGTCCAAAATAATTATCTTCTCTCCCTCTCATGGAGCAGCAGCAGACACGCAACCAAAAACTCAGCCCTTTCACAGTTTTCCCATGCGAATCCACTCAGGATTTCTGCCCAAAATTACTTCAGCTCCTTCTTCTTGAGCTTCCAGCTCAGAACTAAACTGAAAACTGCAAGCAGCCTGGGACTTCCCCAAAATCCAAAAGATTTGGTTGGCTGATTTGGCTGTCAGTCAAAGCAAGAGCTCCCCCTTCAGTTGCAAAAAAGGCACAAAAACTCAAACCGCAGTTCCTATAGATTTTGAATTCAGACAGCTCCTATAGTC
The DNA here is from genome assembly GCA_016271365.2 of Neoceratodus forsteri. Classification (NCBI taxonomy): domain Eukaryota; kingdom Metazoa; phylum Chordata; order Ceratodontiformes; family Ceratodontidae; genus Neoceratodus; species Neoceratodus forsteri. The sequence continues at coordinate 665,595,599 of CM057458.1, forward strand.
TGGCTACATTTTAGGTCCCACCAGAACTTATTGGTCCAATTTGCAGTCCAGGACCAAGATAGTGGAGACAAACAAAACAGTCCTTGCTACAAAGAAAGCAGGTTAGACAAACTACATTATCATTATCATTCTAAATGGTTTTCAGCAGATAGTTACATCTTTCAACAGAGCTCCATCTCAGATTTCTTATGCTGCAATCAAGTAGCTCTTGGAGATAGTACACAGAGGTTATATAGGCTCTGGTAATCACATTTAAACTGCTAAAATGCAGGACACCAGCCTGGCAGTGAGTATTTAGGCAAGCTCAAGGAAGACTTTTTGGGAACCCCCATTTGTAGGGGGGTTACATGCATATACATTTTAAAGGCTGATTACTTCACTGAAACCAGTCCCTACCTCCCCTTCTAGAACCTTTGCAAAATAGGGTTCTCCTCTGATTTATCTTCTTGAGCATGTCATGGTTACAAACATTCGTTTTTACAAGTTTCAATGTGTGGTTTCTGTATTCCTTGTAAATTTACATTAAGTAAGAAGAGTAGAATTGGTGAGATAGGTGGTCAGTGTTCTGTTCTGGTCTTCAGCAGTAAAGCTGCCTTTAGAATGCTAGGGGAGCATGACCACAGTGCAGAATTTGAATTTGCATTATTCCAAATTATACCATGGACCTTAGACAACAACGAATCAGAATGGCTGACTGACACTTTACCACCGTTGTAAATCCTACGATATACCCACGGCAAAGGTGCCAGTCAGCCACTTTACTAAGATCAGTACGACCCCCGAAACAACCCCCCAAAAAACCCATTTTATATCGCCGTTAAATGCCAACTCGTCTCCCCCTGCAACAGTTAAACTAAAGAACAAGTAACTGAAACACTCAGAATAGCAATTTGGTCGAAAACAATGTTTACCAAGTCTTCCCCATAACCGCTTCCACCCTACTCACCACTGTGAAGTGATTTTTTTTTTTTTTCAGCGCCACTCGCCTCAGTCCACACATTCTCAATAACGGTTTCTGGAGCTGCAGAGCGTGGACTACCGGCGTGCCCCTGCTATAACTGCTTTTCCCATTGCTTCCACAAAACAGTGCTTGCCTCATTACATTATTTAAAACAAAAAAATCAAAGATTGTGTTTCTTGTCCCGACATGAAAGTTCCCAGTCAATCAGGAAGCACATGGCAAAGATGGCAGCCAGTCACTGCGGCCCCATTCACACCCACAGCTACTTCTCAAATCATGCCACCGCAGTATTAAAGCGGGACTTGCAAAACTCTAAAAAACAATCTTTGTACAGATGCAAAAAAGAAACAAAACGCATTGCTCGCTCTTAGCATTCCACAACCCGCTGTTTGTGACTGAAAGTGAATATCGTTATTCAGTTCATACTTCCTGATCACGCGGCAAACACAGTTGAATCCTGGACCGTGACTTCAATTAGTACCCGATCAACACCAGCAATCTGTTTCTCCGATCATAACAAGGAGCCTCTAGATTAACAGTGACTTTAAAAAAAACACTGTTGTCATACTGTTTCAATCCATCTCCTCTTTCTCTCTGTATAAACAATACAGCTCACGCTCCCATTTCTATTAAAAAATACAGCTTTGTCTCCCCATTTTCCACCAACTGAATGGGAGCATCTGCATAACAAGTGACTGAAAAATAAAATACTGCTGATGTTAAAAAGAAATGTAATAAAAAATAAAATAAAAAAACATAAATTGCTAACAGCACTTTGCACTTCAGGTGAGGCAGGAGGCAGCCTTCGATCTTCTACCTACTAATCCAGGACTATTTTTCACTGCAGAAGCATATCTTATCTATTTTATTCATAAAAATTGTGAAAAAAAGTTTCACACCTAAACTTTTTCTCTTTTCTTTATTTTACATTGTATAATCATAGCAGCCACTTTCGGGGGTGTGGGTTATCGGGGTTACCACGGCTGGCGTGGATTTACCCACGAGGCGCACCACTCCAGCCATGGTAAATCCCCCGATAACCCACACCCCCTCATGGCTTATTGCTTAATTCTACCTCCTGGGCAACAGCTCAAGGCTGAGTTGGTTGCAGACTTGTAGGAATCAGCAGCAAACCTTCTAGATGAAACATCATTTCTACCCTGAGTATTTTTGTCTTCTCTCCTCCTCGGTAAAAAGGGTAATGAGGCAGTTGGGACTGGTGCTGCTTTATATATTAATGGAATATGTATGACACTGTATGTCACTGCCATGCACCGATGTTGCCAGCCCCAAAACATTCTGATTCCCAAGGGGTCCTAGTGACTCCGTCTCCAGGACCACAGAGTGTTGCTCTAAGAAGGAGACATGTTGCAAGATCAAGAGTTACAGGTAAGTAACTTTACTTTCTGATAGTTAGAAATGGGTAAAAATATAATTCACAATAGAATCGCTTTCAGTAGCTGCATTTGCTTCATAACAGTTGTTTAATGTCGCGAGGGTGCTACATAGTCAATGATGCAGGCATCATTACAAAACTGAAGCCAGCATAACTTGATATTGTTTATCTTTCTTTTTACAGAGGATTTCACCCCAGTTATGTACAAAGCTCCTGCTTCTCAAAAGATTGAGAAAAAGTTCCCTCCATACAACGGCTTAGGCTCTGAAGAGGATTCCCTCTGCTCTTGTCTCAGTCTGCTGCCTAAGCCACCTCAGAGAGATTTTCAGAAGTTCATGGAGAAAGACAGGTACATAGTTATTCAGTCACCTAGCAGGTCCAAGCTCAGTCCTGCTTCATTGTTTTCAGGCTGCTTCTGATAAAAGTAAAGGAGTACATAATACAGTTGCACAGGGCTGGATGTTTACAAAAAGTTTTACTTTGCACACTGTTTTCAAACTTTGCACCTAAATGTTTAACATACTTTTAGTAGAAGATCTCCTCATAGTTTATTAGGATGTTAACCCAATTTGTAAGCTTTCAAAAAAGGTATGTTGCATCAGACAAATGTATTGCCAGTCAACGTAAAGGAATGTTAGTTTATCATCAACTGCAATTGACTACCAAGGGCAGTCGAAGTTTTACTGTTTTCTCCCTCTATTCCCCCTGTCCACCCCACCAAGATCTGAGTTTCACCCTTCCTCCAGCTGGGAGGGTGGGCGAGTGGCTACCCTCGCAATTCTTGCCAGCACAGCTCCATAACTGACTTCCAGCAGGTGTCGCAATATCAGGCAGCCCATGCCATTCCTCCCCAGAAGTCAGGGCCCACGCCTCTATAATGAGCCTGATAACAAATGGCTCCTGTGTGGGATTCCTGGGATTATATGGCAAACCCTGACTCTCAGATGGCAGTGAGATATGCTGTTTCCTCACCACTGGCCAGTTATCAGCTGAAGCTTATTTATTGATTTGAATTTTGGTAACCGGCTGGGCCCACTGAGACATGACAGTCCCTTTTTTAAGGGTGACCCGGGAAGTGCAGTACATTGATAGTGTAGTACATTGCCAGAGGAAGGGTAGTTTCAATAGTTTTGTTTACAGCAATTCGAAGATCTACACGATCACAATACAGACAGATACACCCAGGTTAGACAATTACATATAGATGGGCAGTGCAGTACAATGACAAGTACATAATTTTTACAGTGGTATCTGATACATCATTCACCAATTTACCAATAACAGCACTAGCAGACAAACTTACTAGTTGCAGATTAACACATACAAATGAGGATTACTCATACAAATACAGTCCACTCCATTTAACACGGACATGTTTAACGTGGACAATCAGCAAAGACAGACGTTTTCCTAAAGCCAAAACCAATTCCTATGCTTACTTAGTTGTTTACTCTGTTTATTGCAGACATTGAGTGCCGGCAACCACGGTCAGCTGGGGTAATTGACTTTGGCCTCCGACAGCAATTAACAGCTTGTTTCAATTGTGGTGACTCGCTAATTTGCTAATCGCATGCAATTAAATAGTGCTGCGGCTTTAGCCAGCGATTACTGTTTGCTGTGCTAAGCCCATTAAGGGTGAGCACTGTTGTAAGCACTGCTGTGTGTGTTATCGGAGCAATGTCTAAGTGACCAGGAATTCCTTTAGCTCGCAAAATCGAGCTCCTGAAACAGATTGATGCTTTGCCGAAACTGAGCATTAAAGACCTGGTTGCCCGCCTTTCCATCCCCAAGTCAATGTCGTCGGACCTGCTGCACAACAAGGAGCAGCTATGGTCCGAATGGCATTCTAATCAAAACCCTCCGTGAAAAAGAAAGAGAGAGGAAAGACTCTGAGGTGGAGGAAGCTCTTCTGTTGTGGTTCACCTCAATAAGGAAATGGGAGATGATGGTGAGTGTCCCCTTGTTACACACCAAGGCTAAACAAATCACTGTTGCAATGGGAAAAGAAGATTTCAACCCCACAGATGGCTAGTTACAATGGTGGAAGGTGCGCCACAACATATGCTTCAGATGCGCACACGGGGAGAAGCAGAATGCAGACAGCTCTGGTGCTACAGACTGGGCAAGGGACGTGCTTCCTGACATCCTCTCCAGTTATCCAGCTCACAACATTTCACAACTGTTTTAAGATGTGTAGGCCAGGGGACATTAACTTTCAAATCAGATCATCCCCAAGGCCACAAAAAGGCCAAAGAGAGATTATCCGTATTAGCCTGCTGTAACATGTCAGGCACAGAAAAGCTTGAGTTGGTTGTTGTGGGGAAATCTGCCCATCCCGGGTGTTTCAGAGCTGTTGCATATCTCCCGGTAACAGACCATAGCAATCGCACTGCCTGAATGACCAGTGACATCTTCACCGACTGGGTCAGGGCATGGGACTGTAAACTCCTGGGCAGAAATATAGCTCTGCTCCTAGACAATTTTCTCTGGGTACCCTGACATACAGAATTTGAGGAACATTAAATTGATCCCCCCCCCAACACCGCCTCTATCATTCAACCACTTGATCAGGGGGTGATTTGCAGCATGAAAGGACATTATGTCAGGAAGATGTGGTCCTGGGTCTAGGGGAAGGAGCTGGATGGTGCGGGGGAACTTATGGCCACTGACTGCATAAAAAAATCAACCTCCTAGATGCTGTGCACATGCTGAAGAAGGCATGGGGCAGTGTTTCTGTAGAAACCATCACTAACTGCTTTGCTAAGGGGGGGGGGTTAAAGTGGCAGAAAGTACGGAGGAACTGCAGGCACCTACCTTGGTCGAGGAGCTAATTCCACCACCACCTGGGCTATCCAAAATTGAATTCACCTCCCAATGCCATCTTTGAGATCGTGAGCCTGACGTGAAACAGACCAATGACATAGCCAGAGTTTTGGATGGCATACAGCACCCCAGCAGTCAGCCAGATCCAGATCTAGAAGTTGATGAAGTTGATGAGGATCCCAATGAGCAGGAACCCTCCGCTGTCACATCTACTGATGTTAGCAAGGGTCTTCTTATGCTCTGATAAGGCCTTGGAGCAATGCATCGATGTACTGCCTGACTGGAGTCTAATGGATAGCATTGAAAGGAGTTTCCAGCCCTACACAGTGAGAGCAACACGACAGACTACCCTGGACAGTTTCTTCAAATAAAGTATGTAGTCATACAAAACCACTGTAATCACATTGTCCAGAAGCATTTTTAAAGCCACAAGTTTAAATAAAGATTAAAGATTAAATATTTTACCCACCACCTCCCTCCCTCCCTCCCTCCATCCATCACTTGCTCGAAAGTATACACCCATAGCACAAAAGCACAAGCACAACAAGCTAAAAAAACAAAATCAAAAATTGCAGCAAATCCTGTGAAACGGGGTATAAAGAACACTTGCTGTGGCATGCAGAGACCATGACTATATTTTTCTTATGTCATGGTGCCACCTTTCGGGAAATACGGACATTGGCTAAAATGGACAAAATTAGCTTGCACAAAAGTGTCCATGTAAAAAGGCATTAACTGTATAATCAAAAATGCCCATTGTCACAAAAACTAATAAAAACACACATTAAAACAAGGTTTAATAAAACATCCAACGTATGCCAAAATGTTCCTAGATTGATTGGCCATTTTCTCTTTAACTCCAGGACAATTTTTCATATGTTTTCCTGTGGATTATATTATTTCCTAAGGAAACTGAATTGCTACATTTAGCTGCATAACCAATGCAAGTGTATGGGACCAATTTCCCTGTAGATGGTTTTGTTTCTCTGTATAACACAGGAATCCCTGTAGGTCTGGGAGCCTGGGGGATCAACAACAGTTCACTTGATACCAATATACTACATGACCCCTTATTGTCCTTATCACAGCTTAAAGGTGATATGAAAGGTTTTTGTACACATATAAGTGCACAGGTTTCCTCTTGTTTTCCTTTTAATGTCCATTTAATAGTCTGATATGTTTTCACCTTTTTGTCAAATGAATCTAATGTTATTGCCTATGTACCCAAACCTCTTTCTCCTCAATAGTTGCTGCACTTTCTCTTCATACTGCCTGAGCATTCTATGACATTGGTAATAACATCTCCAAGACATTCAGATGAATAGCATGACACAGAAACATAGAAACACAGAAGCTGACGGTAGATAAGGACTGCAAGGCCTGTCTGCCCATTTTTTCTACCTTATGAATGTGTCATAAGCAGGGCCACTAGAAAATTGCGGAAAAGGTTACCCCACATTGCGGAGCGTTTTGCAAAAATTGCAGGAAATTGCTGGGGTTCTACTATAGACCCTGAGTGCTTCACAATAAATCTTTTAATGTTTTCTGCAGCATATATTAGTCAGTATAAGTTGATAAATGAATACACTGACACCTGAATATGTTTAAAACATAAAGAAATGTTTATGTTCCTAAAAAAATACTAAACTGATAAGCTATCAAAAGCATTGCCTGTCTTCCAAAATTTAAAAGAATCTGCCTCATACAGTGCTAAATAGATTCTATATCATGAGCCACAGCAAATTGATATTAAATAAAGCCAGAAGAATTTTTTTGTTTGTTTCTTGCTGTAGAATAATGAAGCCTAATCAACAGCTGTTTACAGTGCTCTGCCAGCAATTCACCCATGTTGGTACAAGAAACAATAAGCATATAGAGAGGTGAATAATTGAGTTTTAGTCAAATGTTGTTAAAACGTTTAATGTTCATAATCTGCACTGTAGGTATTGTACACTATTTTTAAACTCACATATTTAAACATTAAATCTGGGGGTCATTGGGGCTGGCAGTATAATCTAGAGGTTAGAGTAACAAACTGTGAATGAGCTGATGACATGTAGCAGACCTGGGTTTGATGCCCACAACCTCCACTTGCATACTGTGTGATTCTGAGCAAGTCACTTAACCTCCTCAGTGCTCCTGGGTTGTACCTGAAAACAGGCACTTGTGCTTAGTGGGCTTTATGTGGTTACCAAAAAATTAAAAAAAATACCAATATATTTTTACTGCATCATACAGTAGTCAGGGTACCCTATAATTTATCTTTGTTTTATTCTGGCTGCAATGATGTTGTTTAGTTAAAGATACATTTTCAGATACTGTACATTTGGTGTTTTATAAGCTTGTTTTTAGACTTTAGTCAGGTTTTTATTGTAGTCTTTGCATATGAGCCTTTGGGGGTAGTTGCTAAGAATGAGATCACGGTTAACAACTAACTTATTCAAGTTTAAAATTTGCAGGGCCATGCAAAAATCCTCAGCTGTTTGATTCAAAACTAGTCTGAATGAAAGTATGATCACAAGGAAAAACTTGCCCTGCCACTTACAAAAAGGCTTCATAGTTAGCACCCCACTTAAGTGAATGGGATAATTTGCACCTTTTATCCCATCTTTTGTTTCAGTCTGTGTGGCCACAAAAAGTTTTCTGATAGATTGCTTCAACACAAAACAAATTTTATGTGTTTCAGTGTACTTATGCTTGGCCAGTGAATTTTGAAACAAAACAAGACAAGGATTCAAAAGAAATCAGTGTCACATAAAACCCTTGCCCTACCTTGCACTGCATTGTTTTGGCCAAACCCAAGTCTGCATGCAAAATTGTCAATATATTTGAGAGTATTTTATAAAAAATGTTAGTACTTTTTACACAGTTCAATATAAAAACTCAAAAATTGCAAGAAATTGTGGAACATGTCAGTTTTTGTGGAGAATGGTGAAAATTGTGGATTCCGCAAAAAAATTGCAGGCGCAATTTTCCAGTGGCCCTGGTCATAGGCCTGTACTCTGTCAAAGGCCTACCTATTCATACTCATCTGTATTGCTCCCTTATGCCTATCCCATGCCTGTTTGAAGTCCTGCACTGTATTCATATCCACTACTTCCTGAGGTAGGCTGTTTCATGCATCCACCACCCTTTTTGTGAAAAAGAACTTCCTCACATTACCCCTTAATCGGCCTTACTCTAATCTCATGCTGTGTCCTCTTGTCCTGCTATTTTTCTTATATTGAAACATGTTAGACTCTTTCACCTTGTTAATGCCCATAAGATGTTTGAATATTTTAATCATTTTATTTATTTTTATTTTAGTCTTTGGTAACTGGGTAAGGCTCACTAGGCACAACTGCCTGTTTTCAGGGGCGACCTGGGAGCACTGGGTGGTTAAGTGACTTGCTCAGAGTCACACAGTGTGCAAGTGGAGGTTGTGAGAGTCAAACCTGGGTCCGATCTACTGGACATACCAAGCTCATTCACAGATTATATCACCACTCTCCCTCCTTTGCTCTAGGGTATACATATTGAGCTCCATTGATCTGTCCTCATATGTTTTCTGATGCAGTCCCTGCACCATTTTGGTTGCCCTTCTTCGGACTGCCTCCATTTTGTTAATGTTCTTGTGCAGGTGTGGCCTCCAGTACTGCATGCAGTACTTCAGATGGGACCTAACCAGTGTCTTGTAAAGAGGGATTATTACCTCCCTTTTACGACTTATACCTCTACTAATACACCTCAATATCCCTCTAGCCTTACCTACTGCTTTAGTGGTCTGCTTGGATGATTTCAGGTCATCTGTGATGATGATGCCCAAGTCTTTTTCTTCCCTTGTGATTGCCAGCAACTCCCCTCCCAACCTATAGGTGGCTTCATGGTTTCTCTTCCCTATGTACATGATCTTGCACTTCTTTGCATTAAACCTCAGTTGCCACTCTTCCGACCATTTTGCTAGTTTATCTAGATCTCTTCTCATTCTGCCCACCCCATCTGGATCATCTACTCTGTTGCAGATCTTGGTGTCATCTGCAAACAGACAAACCTCACCCTCCAGTCCATCAGTAATGTCATTGATGAAGATATTGAAGAGGACTGGCCCCAGGACTGATCCCTGAAGTACCCCACTTGTGACTTGCATCTCTTCTGACTGTATACCATTTACCATTTACCACCACTCTCTGTTTTCTGCCCGCCAACCAGTTTGCTACCCAGTTGACCAACTTCTGACCCACCCCGAGCTTACCCAGCTTATTAATCAATCTTCAATGTGGAACAATATTGATTACCCAGTCAAAGAAATCTATGAGATTAGTTTGACAGGACCTTCCTGTTGTAAACCCATGCTGTCTTGGATCCTGTGCTGCTTTGGATTCCTGGAGTGTAACTGATGTCATGGAATGCTTTAGAAATATGAAAAGAAAGAGCAGGCAGTAGCTGCTGAAAAGTATGGGACTCCTCTGTACTGCAGATCTGAGGGCACCCCACTGCTAGATTACTTATCAAATATTGGTCAAAGAATATCAGATTATATGACTTGCACGGAAAGGAAAATGGGAGGACAGTTAACTACTGTATGTAAAAATCATTTCCTTTTACCTTTAAGACAGCTTTATAACTACTTGAATTAGAAAAGCCCATTGGTCGCACCAAAGTTGGCTCCAGTCTTCTGGTCAATAATTTTTAATACTTAAAATTGTTTTATTATTTTACTAAACTGGGTTAGTGTTTGATTCTCTGCATTAGTTAGGGTGTTGGTTTTAGATTTATTTTGTATTTTGCGGTTTTCTTCAGTTCCCGATCAGTTCCAGGAACCAGAGAAGGCCGCATTGCAGTGTGATTCCCACCTGAAGGGAACTGACCACATTTTACTAAAAGTTATGAAAACTGCCAGGTTTTTGATAATATTTGGCATTTTTTGACATAACTGATATGTGGTTCCCATTTTTATGAAACTGAAGTGCATTTTGATGTAATAAACGGTTTTATTTTTACAGCCATTCTAGTGGTTTTTCATTAATCTGTGTGAAAAAATATTTTAAATTCTAACCCCAGGAGAATTAGAACTGTTGCTAATTAATGAATATTTATTGGACTTAGAATGAAGTTCTAACTCTGCTGGGTGGTTACAGCTCTCCTAACAACCCAATGTCAGATTTGTTTCTCCGCTGTAGAGAGCAGTCACCCTGAAGTATGACTTCTCTCTTCTGGCCTCCAGAATGGTTTATTATTTTAATCTATTTAATAATTAGTAGTTTTTAAGTTGAATAGTATTACTGTATGTAATGTATTTTTTTTTTTTCCGCAATTCTTACTTTTTTTTGTGGTTCTCCAGTTCCGTATGAGGTCCCAGGAACTGGGGAAAAACACAAACAAGTTGTCCATAGTTACCTTTTTAAGGAAATGCTATATTTTGTATAAAAACTGAACTTGTTTCACTACATCTAGTGTTTTGTGGGGGGTTTTATGTTCTATTTTTCCACAGTTCCCAGATGCAGGGAACCAAACCATGTTTTTTTTATTTTACTTTATCTGTTTTACCACAGAACCTGTTACATAGAATATTTAATGCTTGTTTGGAGGAAAAAAATATATGGACCTAGTAAACTTTTAAGGTTTATCTGTGTTTGGTATAACTGATACACCAGTTAAAAAAATTACAGGACCTACAGGATTTAAATTACAAAATTGTTTTAAGCTCCTGGCAAGGGCAAACTACCAAGAGCTTTGTTCATTTGCCTAGGTCCAAAGTACTATTTTATACATTGTAAATTTTGTAATACATTTTTCCCTATAAGGGAACTAAACATAAGGGACATTTTTATGGCTTCTCAGTCTGCCTGTATACCACCAAGTCACAATAAAGGCTCAGAGGGTGATCCAGTGGAAAGCCTGTCTCAGAAAAGTTTGATTCTTCTTAAAACAAGCATCTGTGAATGGCAAATGTTAGCTTGCAGTGTAACAGGGCTTTAAAGAGCCCCTGATATTGTTTGGACAGCTCTGAAAAACATAATATTTAGGAACAACTTAGCCTTTATTTTACCCTTTTTTGTAATTGTTACCCTTATTTGTTGATTAGTAAGGACATTTGCATGGAGACAGGATCTGTGCCCTATTTGCTCTGTCTGCTTGTCTACTTCTATAGTCACAATTCTGTTTATGACATCCCAGTCTGTTGCTGTGGAGATAATTAAGATGTCATGAACAGGATATTATAATATCATGTGTAGACAAACAGCTAAAGCTAATAAAGCCCAAGGGGCAGTAATCTTATTTGAATGCCACTTCCCTCAGTAATAAGGAAGGGGGGGAAAGAATTGCACACAATATAGTTCTGGCTATATGGTATGGGGTTAACGCACAGAACTGTAAAACAGTGGGTTGTACATTCAGCGCCCCCTCAGGGCCACAGGCAGTATTGTCTAAGGAAATTTGTGCTACATTAAACTTGTAGCTGGGCCAGTGACATGGAAGGCTGAGGCACTGGATGCTTCACCTTCTGCCACACTAGTGACTTGGGTTTGGGAATCGACCAAGGTCGTTTGGGGGCTGGCGGGAGGAAGGATGATTTAGTGTCCATCAACAGATTTCCTCCTTTGAGATGAGGGACAGTGTGTGCTGCTGTTTAGCTGCCTCCTAGTGGAGGGTAAGTGGCACAGCAGCAATCACCAGAATTGAAGGCCGGAGACTTGCATTGAAAGCATGCACCACCTTCATGGTCTATGGTGTGCGCCATTGCATGCTTTCAGCTCTGACTCAAAGGGGAATAACAGGTGGAAAAGAACCCCTGTCTGCAGGATGCTGTGACCGTAAAGGCACTGCACCACCACAATCCATGACACTCACTCACACAATGAGGTAAGAGGTAGATGGGGTAAGTTCTGGAGGTGGGCTAAAGGGGCTGGGATTCGACAGCAGAAGGAGGGCAATGAGGAGGGGCAGGAGTATAAAGTTCATATAAAAGAAAAAGTATTGCAAAAATAGTTGAATGATAAACTGAATTGTGTGTAACTCTCACGTTTTTCAAAGTTGTCCAGCTGGCATCAGGGGCTCTTTAAAGGAAATATAAACAATATGTAATTTAAATCAACTATTGCTGGTGCTTTCTGTTCATTACTGACATGCCAATAACATATTTGAAGCTGTAATTTATTTATTTAGCTTTTGTTGACCAGGTAAGCACACTAGACAAAAAGATGCCTATTTTCAGGTGCGACCCGGATGAGTACAAAAAAAGACAAGTTCATACAGGGAAATACATAGCACCAGATAAAATAACACAAGCAGATAAGGATTAAAACACAGTTATAGAAAAAAAGTGTACAGACAATACATATGGCTAACAACAAGGTTTTGTCTACCAGGTAAATACAATGAGCCAAGGCCCTTTTTCATGTAAGACCTTGAGCCGTGTTCAGACAGCCAGTTATATCTGTATCTTGTGATACTGCATTGATGGTACCTCCTTCTCTAGGACTCCGGTCCTACCTGTAATCTCTCAGGGTGGGTCGGACCAGCCTGCTGATCTGGTCCCTAACCCTCGGGATCCAATTACTCTGGAGGATTCTCTGCTTTTGCCACTCCCCTCTGAGTCTTACCATCGGCAGCCTCAACGACCAAGGTTGAGGTCCTGAAGCCTGGAGTTGAGCAGCCCATGCCACCTTTGGTGCTCTCGGCACTCGGGCAAGTGGCACCACCGCTATTCTTCTTCATCTTCGTCCTTGGATGAGGAGAGGCTCCAGCAAAAAATGTGCCAGTGCAATGAAGAACTAATGTGGCACCAGCTCATGCTGGCCAGGGTTTGTTCTGGCCCACACCCAGCTCCTTCATGGCTCCAGCCACCCAGGCCCCAGCTTACTCTATCTTGGCCAGTTCTGGCTTGGCCCATCCCATCCCAGCCTCTCCACCCATCCAGGTGGATCCGTCCCCTAAGCAGCCACCCATGTGTACCCCCCTAAGGATGCTGTACTATTTCCAGGCTTTCTCGTTGGCTGTTGATCACCGTGACTCCCGACAGTCCCCATAGGGTCAGCAAGGACTCTGGCAGTTGACTGCTTTTTGATGAATCCTCAGAGTCTGAGGGCTTCTCCTTGCATTCCTGTTTATTAGATGTTGAGTCGGAGGTGGATTTGTCCATGGAGCAAGGTCCCACCTCTTTTGGGGACTTGCTCCATCTCATCTCGGACTCTATGAGACTCCAGATGTAGCCCATCCAAAAACAGGCCAAGTACCCATTAACTGAGATTCTTGACCAGGGTGACTCCCCTTGGGTGGTCTTCCCAGCCACCAAGGCCATTCTTGGCCCTGCTCTGGAGCTTTGACAGCATTCTGCCTCTTGCCCTGTGCTGTCAGCTCAGATGACCCGCAAGTATGTGGTTCCTACTGGTTCCCTGTCGGGTTTAACTGAACATCCCTTGGCTGAGGGTCTGGTGGCCAACTCAGTCTTTTGGTGTACTGGCAATGTCCGGGACGTAGCTAAGCTTCCCGACAAGGAATCCAAGAAATTGGATCATATGGCCAAAATGGTCTTTGTGGCCTCTGCTCTCTGCCTTCAGCAGGCAAGTTTGGCCCTCTTGATGGCCCACTTTGCTCATGGCCTTTTAGGCACTCTTAGTGGAATGCTTCCCCAGCTCCCGCCTGACTTACAGACCATGGTCAGGCATGTCTGGGATGAGGGATGAGCGGTGGCTAAGCAACAGCTCCAGACAGCCATGGACATCGGCCACTCCTGTGCCTGGTCTGCAGTTGCTGCGGTGGCCATGCACTGCAGGGCTTGGCTGAGGATCTTGACCTTTACGTCCGATACCAGCACAAGTTGGTAAATATCCCCTTCAAACAACATGAAGTCTTGCTATATTATGACAATTGCAGTTTGTCCCACCATTAGAACTGCTCCGGAAGTGAAAGAGTTAACTCCCATTCAAAGAATGGAACTTCGAGCGCGAGCTCAGTTAGAGAAGCTCTGTCTGGGTTATTTCAAACCTAAACTGTCAGATTCTTACTCCGCCTCACTGAACAGTCGCTCCGGAGATTTCTCCTACTGCTCGGTTCATTTCTCGGTTTAAACAGTGTTTTCTCGGTTCAGATCAACCGAGAATATTATTATTTTAACCGAAAAACCGTTCGGTTCAAGCTCTGTCTATGGTAAGTAATTTAAGTTTATTTTCTGTGTGGAACTTGTAAATGTTATCGGTTCGATTTTGAACCGATCAGCTTGTTTTAAAACTTGAATTGAAGGTTTTAGAGTGCGGTTCCCGGTTCTTATCGGTTCTAAAAAAAACGAATTTCATTACGTTTTTTTCCAAGACCCGTGACACGGTTAGGAACCGATAAGGGTGTCTTGTCTGGCACTGCCGTTTAAAAGGGCAAGTTTTTGGTTTGGGTTATGTCTGAAAAACCCAAAAGAAAAACCTGGCCCACTGGGTTTCAACACTGTGATGCCTGTGGGGAAGTCTTTGCCAAGGCTGACCCACACACCACATGTGTATATTGTCTGGGGTTTGACCACCTCAATTCAGACTGCCAGATTTGTAAAAATTTCCCTGCAGCCACCCTGGATAAGATAGTTGGGAGGCTCAGGGAATGAGAGGCCAAAAAGTCCGCTGACCCGGATGGCCAGCCCAGTTCGGTGCCAACCGAACCGGAGGGAGTGCCCTCTGACCAGGGCGAGACTTCCTCGGGCCAACGTAAAGCTGGCTCGGAGGAGCCAGTTCCAGTAAAGAAAACAAGAAAATCAGCAGGTGTGGAGCCCAAAATTCCTTCTCCAACTGCTGCAGAGATAGCAAGAGCTATTCAGATTGTCCAGTCACTTTCTCCAGTTCCGTCCGAACCGCCACTGTCTGATAAAAGGTCGGTTCGGTCGGTTCCACCGGTTCAGGAATATGTTGTTGAAGAATTTTATGAACCAGAGGAGGGGGAGGATGATTATGAACAGTATGAATGTGACTTTGAGGGTCTGGGTGTGCCCATTGAACCGGACATCTCCCCAGACAGACCTTTAGAATCTCCCCCTTTGCTTTCTGAGTCCCCCTCTCACTTTAAGTTTTACAAAAAAGTTGCTGAAACCCTCCAGCTTCCATTGGAGGAAGCTGTGATGAACAAGAGGAACCTGATTTTGTAGAAATGATGGATATTCCAGAGTCTAGGAGATTGTCTATTCCCTTGCATAAATCATTTAGGAAACAGACAATAAAGATTTTAATAAATCCTAATTCTGTGCCTCCTGTGGACAAAAAGATGGACAGGAGGTACACTCTGTCAGGTCCTGATACAGGATTCCTTTCACAGCAATGCAGCCACGTTGGTGTGGTTCAGGCTGCAGCCTGTGATAAAGCTAATATTCCTTTGGCTTCACATCCTCCTGACAAGGATTCCAGGAAGATTGATGCCATGGCTAAAAAACAATACATGGCAGTGTCCTTGGGACTCAGGCAAGCAAATTACATGGCTTATGTAGCAAGGTATCAGAAATCTAGATGGGACACTGTCATGGCCTTGGCCAAACAGGCCTCTGGCCAGCTTGCTAGTGAGCTGGAACAGGTGGCTGCTGATGGCATTGAGGCATCTAAGGTGCAGTTTCATGCTGCTGTGGATTTTAATGATGTATCCTCTAGAGTCATGGCTACGTCTGTAGCTTTTGCAGGTTGGCCTGGCTCAGGTGTACTAGCTTGTCACAGGATACCCAGACTAAGGCTATGGATTTTCCTGTGGTTGGAAATTCTCTGTTTGGGGAGCAGACAGAGAATTATATGAAGAAAATGGATGAATATAGGACTACCTATAAGAGTGCTCAGGCTAAGGAGCGGCAAGCCACTCCTCAGAGGCAGGCCCCCAGGGGTAGAGGTAGGCCTTTTCACAGGCCTTTTTACCAAACCCAGGCCTCCTCTGCTTTTGCTCAGAGGGGGTTCTTCAGAGGGAGAGGCAGACGGGGTGTGGGCAGGCCTGTTCCCACCCCTCAGCCTAAAGCACCTGCCAAACAGACACCTTGATGGGGTGCCCAGGGCCGATTCTCCTTTACCTGTAGGGGGCAGGTTGGCTTACTTCGTTCAGAACTGGGTGTCTCTAACTTCAGACAAGTGGGTCCTGGAAGTAGTAAGCCAGGGTCTGGTTCTCAGCTTCAAAAAGTTGAGAACTCTCCAAAGATGAGAATCAGGTCTTTCCCACCTGCAAACTCTTTAGAGACCTTTACTTTAGAAACAGAGGTCTCAACCCTCCTGGCTCTCAGAGCTGTAGAAAGGGTTTCTCCCCTACACCAGGGCAAGGGTCTGTACTCCAGATATTTCCTTACCCCAAAAAAGACAGGAGAATGGCGGCCCATTTTAGACCTGAGATATCTGAACAAACACCTTTTGAAACCAAAGTTCAGAATGGTAACTCTGGCAATGATTTTACCTTCTAAGGCCAGGGACTGGCTAGCCTCCTGGACCTCAAGGATGCCTATTTTCATGTCCTAATCAGAAGCTCCCACCGAAAGTACCTCAGATTCGAACTGCCCTCAGGTCACTACCAGTTCAGAGCAATGCCCTTCGCCCTCACCTCTGCCCCAAGGGTATTCACAAAATGTCTGGCAGTAGCAGTGGCTCATTTAAGAAGGCAAAGGATTGCTGTCTTTCCCTATCTGGACGACTGGCTCATTGTAGGCCAGTCCCCAGAACAGGTAAGATCTCACCTGCGTTACCCAGCAGCTGCTCTCCCTGGCTTCTTGCTCAATCTTCCAAAATCAGTTCTGGAACCAGTTTAGGTGCTCACCTTCATAGGTGCAGAATTGGACAAAGCAGGCCAGAGCCTTCCTACCTTAGAAAGGGTAAGGAACTTGGTGGCTCTGGCCTCCTTCACTCTGCAGGTCTCTCACCAGCAAGACACTTTTGCAGCTCCTGAGGCACATGGCTGCCCACAGCCGTGGTGCAAGGAGCAAGATTTCAGATGAGGGACATTCAGTTTCACTTGAGAGCCTTTGGTCTCAGAGAAGAACCCCTTTCCAAGTTGGTCCCAGTGACCCAACCCTGATCCAGGCCCTCCAGTGGTGGCAGGATCAGAGCAATTTAAGACTGGGGGTCCCTTCATTCCTCTGTCTCACTCCTTGACCCTCACTATGGATGCTTCCCTCCTGGGGTGGGGAGCCCACATGGGCGACCTCTCCACTCAGGGAGTGTGGTCCCCTCAGGAATCTCTGCTCCACATCAATTTGCTGGAACTCAGAGCTGTCTTTTTAGCACTTCAAGTGTTTTCTGTGTCTGTTCAGAACAAAGTGGTGCAAGTCAGAACAGACAACACCACAACAATGTAAAACATCAACAAGCAGGGGGCACTCGGTCTTCGGCCTTGTGCACCGAGGCAATGAAGTTGTGGTCTCTGGCCTATTCCCTGAACACTTCCCTCATAGCAGTTCACCTTCCAGGAAAGGACAATGTCTTAGCAGATGCTCTCAGCAGGATTTCCCAGGGCCATCACAAATGGTCTCTGGATCCTCAAGTACTGGGGATAGTTTTTGCCAGATGGGGCACCCCTCAGATAGATCTTTTTTCAGCCCCAGACAATCACCAACTTCCACTGTTCTGTTGCAGACCCCCAGTGTTGGGCTCAATCCCCCTGGATGCCTTTCTCCTAGATTGGGAAGGGAAGTTTCTTTATGCCTTTCCCCCCTTTCCTCTCCTATTCAAGGTGCTAGTCAAAATCAGATCCCAGCCTTGCAGGATGTTTCTGATTGCCCCAGATTGGGCCAGGCAGCCCTGGTACCCACTCCTTCTGTCACTAGCAGTCCATCTTCCCCTGTGCCTCCCCAGGGATCACAACCTGTTAACCTGTGCACAGGGGAGAGTTTGGTATCCGAACCTCAAATCCCTCAACCTCAAGGCCTGGCTCTTGAGGAGTTAGAATTTGCTGACCTGCACCTTTCTCAGGGTGTTCTTGAAATCCTAAAGGCTTCTAGGAAGCCTTCCACTAGGACTACTTACAATTCTAAGTGGAAAAGGTTTTTCATTTGGTGTTCTGGGAAACATATTTCCCGGAATCTGCTGATTTGCCCATTGTTTTGGACTATATGGTCCACCTTAATTCCTTGGGACTGAGACCAGCTACCCTGAAAGTACATTTGGCAGCTGTTTCTGCTTTTGTTTCAGCAGGAAAGCCCTCCTCTTCCGCTCACCCTGTATTTTCCAAGTTTTTAAAGGATTACTTCATTCTAATCCACCTTTAGGGATCCGCCCTGCCTGGGACCTTAATGTTTGCATTGCCCAGTTAATGCAACCTCCTTTGAACCTCTGTCTTCTGCAGAGCTTAAGTACTTAACTTGGAAAACTGTTTTCCTAGTGGCTGTCACTTCTGCCAGGCGCATAAGTGAGTTGCAAGCCCTGTCAGTAGAAACTGACTTTATTTCTTTCCACAGGGATAAGGTAGTCCTCAGGACTAACAGGAAGTTTTTGCCTAAGGTGGTTCAGATTTCCATCTTAATCAATCTATCTCCCTTCCAGTGTTTTTCACTGACCATTCTTCCTCTGGTGAGAGGAGATTGCACAGTTTAGATGTTAAGAGGGCCTTACTATATAGAGCGTACCAAGGGTCACAGGTTCGAATCCCTCCAACTTTTTCTCACTTATGGTGAGGTCGGAAAAGGGAAACCTGCCACTAAGAGATCCATTGCCAGGTGGATTGTCTCTTGTATCCAATTTTGCTATCAAAAACTGGGGAAGGTTCCCCCTTCAGGCCTGAGGGCTCATTCTACCAGAGGTACAGCTGCGTCTCTAGCTGCTGCCAGAGACATCCCTATCTTAGAGATATGTCAAGCAGCTACCTGGAAAACGGTACATACTTTCACCAAGCATTACTCCCTGGATGTCCAGGCCAGGAGGGATGCTCGGTTTGGCACAGCTGTGCTTCAGAGCCTATTCCCTAAGTAGGTTCTGTCCCTCCTCCATGGAGGTACTGCTGTGTATTCTGCAATTGTCATAATATAGCAAGACTTCATGTTGTTTGAAGAAAAAATTACTCACCTTAGTAATGTTGTTTCTTCTAATGGAGTCTTGCTATATTATGACCTCCCCCCCAGCCTGCCCCTCTCAGAACTTCTACTTGGGTATGGGGTGGGCAGCCTAGTGTGGGCGCTAGTTATGCCCATTATATGTTTTCCACCCCTTCTTGGGGTTTTGGGGTGTGATGTTTTTATTTTATGTCATATTATTACTTATATTATTACTTCTGGTCCCCTGACTTGAGTCTTTGTGTTGGGACCAGGAGTATGTCTTAATAGTCAGGTAGCCAGTTGGCTAGTGTAGGTTACAGCTTCCACACAGACCTTAGTGAGTTTTGCTTGTAAAGATCTGACAGTTTAGGTTTGAAATAACCCAGACAGAGCTTCTCTAACCGAGCTCGCGCTCCAAGTTCCATTCTTTGAATGGGAGTTAACTCTTTCACCTCCGGAGCAGTTCTAATGGTGGGACAAACTGCAATTGTCATAATATAGCAAGACTCCATTAGAAGAAACAACATTACTAAGGTGAGTAATTTTTTCTTCTTGGGCACTGACTTGTTTGGGACGGGGGTGGAAGGACACTTTACTCTCATTGAGAAGTCCATTGCCACCTTGGACTCTGTTACCTCCACCCAGAGGGATCCCAAGGGCTCCAAGGTCCAAAGGAAGAAGCACTTTAGGCCCCTCTCTGTCCCTGCGGCCAAGCTGTCCCAGCCCCCAGCTGGACAGCAGGCCCAGGCTTGACATCCCCGACTGAAGTCAGTTGCTTCAGTCATCTGGAAACCAGGTGGTCGAGGTCCCATTGCTTTCTAAGCCGGTCCTTCCTCTGCCTCCAAGCCTGCCCTGTGACGGTATGGGGGTGCCTTCCCCATGCCAATCCTGACTCCCCTGGGTCCTCCTGTGGGGGGCTGGCTCTGCTGCTTCCTTTTTATTTGGTCCACTGTCACTACAGAAAGGTGGGTCCTCGAGGTGGTTGGTTAGGGTCTGCCTCTAGAGTTCGAGGCTTACCCACCTTGCCAAACCCATGCCCCATGGGAGGACATGGTGTCCGCTGACATGTCATCAGCCCTTTGGGAAGATATTGCTAAGCTGCTCCAGAAGGTGGTAATGGCACCAGTCCTGGATCCTCCAGCAAGCCCGGGTTTTTTTTCCAGGTACTTCCTGGTCCCAAAATGGATGTGGGGCTGGCACCCCATTTTAGATCTGCATGACCTGAACAAATTTCGTTGGTCACACACCTTCAGGATGATCACTCTGTCACAGATCATTCCATCCCTGGAGCTGTACATGTGGTTCTGCTCTGTGGATCTTCGGGACCGGTTCTTTCATGTTCCTATCCATCCCTCCCATCACCGGTTCCTGCGGTTCTGTGCAGAGGGGATTCTTTACGAGTTCCAGGCCATGCCCTTCGGCCTCTCCTCAGCTCCCATAGTCTTCACCAAGTGCATTGCAAAGTTGACAGCCTGCCTGAGACACCAAGGGGTCCGGGTGTACCCCTACCTGAACTATTGGCTTATAGTGGGTCCCTTCAGGGAGGAGGTGGGTTGGTGGTTCAGGGATCTGGCCCTCCAGACCTGCTTGTCCCTTGCCCTCCTGGTGAATGAGGCAAAGTAGAAACTAATACCTTTGTGGGTGATTCACTTCATCGGAGCGGAGCTCGACTCTTGCAGAGCCAGGACTCTGCTTCCAGCAGATGGGGCTGAGGCTGTCTCCTCCTTTGCCCGATCATTTCGGGTTGGGCAGTTTGCCCTGCTCAGGACTTCCTGCACCTCTTGGTATACATGGTGGCATGCAACAGCGTGGTCCATTGGGCCTGGTGGAGAATGCACTCTGTATAATGGGAGCTTGCTTGTCAATGGTCTCAGCACCAGGGCCACTTCAACCACCCGGTCACTGTGACCCAGCTGATGTGGGATGCCCTCCAGTGGTGGTTAGTCCCGAAACATCTGCAGTAAGGGATCCCATTTGTCTGCCCGGAGCTGATGGTCACCATTAAGACCGATGCCTCCCTGATGGGCTGCGGTTTCCACCTGGGGGGGCCCAGAGTCCACGGGCTCTGGGCCCCCAAGGAGTCCAGATGTCATATCAACCTGCTGGAGATTCAGGCAGTTTGGCTAGTGCTGACAGCCTTTGCTGTGCACATTCAGGGTCAGGCCATTTAGGTCCAGATGGACAACACTACAACCATGTCAGACGAATCTAATCAATTTCTTTGACTGGGTGACCAAAGTAGTAGATCAGGGAGAGGCTGTGGACATGGCCTACCTAGACTTTAGCAAGCCATTTGACACAGTCCCACACAAAAGATTAATATACAAGTTAGCAGCCTGGGAGTGGGTCCCAAGATGGTAGCCTGGGTAAAGAATTGGCTGGAGAACAGGACACAGAGGGTAATAGTAAATGGAGTTCACTCTGAAGAAAGAGGGGTTACTAGTGGGGTACCGTAGGGTTCAGTACTGGGACCAGTCCTCTTCAATTTATAAGCGACATTGCAGAGGGACTGGAAGGAAAAGTATGTCTGTTTGCAGACGACACAAAGATCTGCAACAGAGTTAATGCACAAGGTTGGGTGGAAAGGATGAGAAGGGCCTTGGCAAGGTTGGAGGAATGGTCAAATGTATGGCAGCTTAGATTCAGGCTAAGAAGTGCAAGGTAATGCACCTGGGAAACAAAAACCCAGGGGAAGAGTACACAATGGGGGGTGAGATGCTAACAACAACAAAAATGGAAAGGGACCTAGGGGTAGTCATGTCAAATGACCTAAAGGTGGGCAAGCAAAGTGAGAGGGCAGTAAGGAGGGCTGGGGGATACTGGGATGCATAGGGAGAGGCATCACCAGTAGAAAACAGGAAGTTGTTATCCCTCTGTACAGACAGCTGGTGAGACCCCATCTGGAGTACTGCATGCAGGTGATAGGATAGAAACTTTCAAGTACCTCAAGGGAATCAACAAAGTCCAAGAGGTGAGCGTCTTTCAGAAAAAGAGGTGTGTAAGAACAAGGGGGCACAATTTGAAGATGGGGGGGTGGCTCAGAGGAAGTAAGGAAGTATTTTTTCACAGAGAGGGTTGTGGATGCATGGAATGGCCTTCTGGAGGAGGTTGTGGAGTCAAAAACAGTGGTGGAATTCAAGCACGCATGGGACAGTCATAAGGCAATTCTAGGGGGTGGGGTAGGAAGAAGTAGGCTGTTGGTTAACTAGGATCTGCAGCTTATCCATTAGGTAGGGAAATGGGCAGACTGGGTGGGCCAAGCAGTCAAAGTCTATGTTTCTATGTTTCATGTACTACCTCGATAAACAGGGTGGGACGCACTCCCTTCCTCTGTGCAGGGAAGCTCTCTGCATCTGGACCCTCGTGCTTAGCCTGGACACCGATCTCCTGGCCATCCATGTGGCCGGCATTTTCAATCAGCTGGCGGATGCTCTCAGCCATGTGGGCGAGGTGTCTCACGAGTGGTCTCTCCATCCAGAGGTAGTACACAGCCTGTTCTCCCACGGGGGCACCCCTCTGGTGGACCTGTTTGCCTCCAGGCAGAACACAAAGCTGAGGCTGTATTGTGCCCACCCCCCTTAGCAGGGATTGCTGCAGGGGCAAGACAAGGTAAATTTTATTTTTCTGGGTGCCCAATCCCGGAGGCTCTGGGTGCTGTACACAACAATACAACTATCCAATAAAACAATAAAATTATCAGCAATAAATTAACGGACCATATAATTAGATAAGTAAGACCTCAGCTAAAAACAGTAGCTAGAATGGGCCGTCCCAAAAATAAGATTTAGTATACAGTGTTTGGAAAGGCCTGATTAAACAGGTGGGTCTTGAGGCTGGCCTTGAATACCTCTACCGAAGGGGCCTCTCACACAGATGGTGGAAGCGAATTCCACAAGATGGGGCCAGCGACACTAAACGCTCTATCGCCGGCCGTATTCAGCGTCATCCTGGGAATCATAAGGAGGCCCCTAGAGGAGGAGCGGAGGGAGCGGACTGAGGCAGCGGGTAAGAGAAGGTCAGACAATTATCCAGGGCCCCTCCATGTAGGTTCTTAAAGGTGAGCAAGTCCACCTTAAAGAGGATCCTCCACCTGACCAGCAGCCAGTGCAGTTCATGCAGCACCGGGGTGATGTGGCAGTATTTAGTCTGCCCCATCAACAACCTGGCAGTTGCATTCTGCACTAGCTACAGCCTGTGGAGGGTACCTCCCGAGACCCCGAGGAAGAGTGCATTACAGTAGTCAAGCCTTGACATCATGAAGGTGTGCACCAAGGTGGGAAGATCCAGGAGTGGAACTAGGGGATCGATCCTGGTGATGTTTCTAAGATGATAAGAGCTGGTCCGGACAACAGATGACACCTGAACTTCAAATGTCAATCCTCTGTCCAAGATCGGGGGATGCCTGACTTCTAGGCTTTGGGTCTCTCTGAAGATGTAATCACCATGGTTGAGGCTTTTCGGAAAGAGTCAACTCGAAAATGCTATGCCTTTCTCTATTTTGTTCCAAGGCCAGGGGCGGTACCCTTTATCTTGTTCGGTGGCTAGCATTGTCGACTACCATCGGTCCCCCTTTCAGTTGGGCCTTCGGTTGACGACTCTTAACTCATTGTCTCCTAGCAGATGCCTGTAGTCATCAGTAAAATAAACTGGTGTGTCCTGAGTACGCCTACAGAAGTCAGCTACTGACTTCCTGTGTGCCCTTGCAATGTCTGGAGACGTCACTTATATATTTTAATATATAACATAACAGAATATAATATATATTTAACTGCATAGCACCATTGGAAAGGTAATTTTGTGCTGAACAACTTCGCCACTGATATTTTGTGTATATCATGTATACTTTAGGAGTTATTCATATTTGTTTATGGTATGGTGTGTGTGGCTTATGTTGCCTATTTTAGAGAAAAAATAAATTTTGGTTGCTGTTTCAACCAGCATAGAAAAAAAAAACGAAATTACATATTATTATTTGCATACCACCATTGGAAAGGTAATTTTGTGCTGAATAACTTTGCCACTCATACTTTGTGTCTAGCACTTACGGTTCTTGAACTATTAGGATTTGTTTGTGGCATGCTGACTTTAGCTTGATTTTGCTTAGAAAGGCCCAGGATTCACTATTAACAGTATACAGGAGACAAGTGGTGCAACTTCAGAGAGCTCCTGTGGAGACAATGAGTTAAGGTGCACCTGGCAGCCATATCTGCATACTGGGTGTGGGCTGGTATGCCATCTGTGGTGTAGGAGAAGGTGGTCTGGTGCTTTTTCAAAGGCTTTGACCACATTTCCCTCCGGTTCTTGAACCACCACCACTTTGGGACTTGTTGCTGGTGCTGGCAAAGCTCATGGACAAGCCATTTGAACTGATGCACAGGTGTGATATCTCTCACCTGTCATGGAAGACCACCTTCCTGGTGGCTGTCACTTCAGCCAGAAGGATCAGTGAGCTCCAGGCACTCTCTTACCTGGTCTTCCACAGGGACAAGGTTGTCCTTCACCTCAACCCGAAGTTCCTCCCAAAGGTTGTGTCTGAGTTTCACCTTAACCAGGTGATCAATCTCCTGGCGTACTTCACCAGTCACACCTCGGAGGCCTAGGACAGGCTCTACACTTTGGACCTGAGATGAGTGCTCGCCTATTACAAGGAACACACAGCTGAAGTTCACCAGCTATTTGTTACCTACGCTGAAGCCACACCTGGCAGACTGGTAGCTGAGCAGATGATTGGCAGGTAAATTGTATCCTGTATGGATCACTGCTTATAGGTTTGTGGGTAGGAAGCCTCTGGTTGGGCTAAGGGCTCATTCCACCCATCATACCTCTGCCTTGGTGGCTGCTTCCAGGGATGTCTCTATCCAGGAAATCTTTAAGGCTGCTACCAGGAAGTCGGCATGCACCTTCATTTCCCAGTACCACATCGACCTTCAGTCAGGCCAGGATGCTGGTTTTGGGACCTCAGTTCTCCACTCTCTATTCCCTAAATAGGGGATATGCGCCTTGCCCCCTCCTCCCGGAGAACTGCTAGGAGTCTGCCAGAAGTGTGGATAGTACATCATATCCACATCCCTAGAAAAACAGGTTACTCACCTGTAACAGCAGTTCTAGGAGTGGTATATGATGTTTATCCACACAGATTCACCCAACAGTTTGATCAGCTTCCAGTACTAGCCAGGGCATTGCAAAAGTGACTAGTCAAGATGTAATTTTGAAACAAGAGTATCTGTATATGCTTGAGGGTTGGCTGCAAGGCACTACTTGTTCGGCTGCACTACAACCCTACTATACAAAGAGATCGCAGTTGTCCATTGCTGAGGGGTGTCTTATATGGGGATTGCATGTCATAGTACCCCAATGTTATCACTCAAATGTATCGACTCTTTTGCATGTGGGACATCCAGGCATTGCTAAAATAAAATCCCTGGCCAGACTTCATGTATGGTGGCCTTCCATTGACAGAGACATATGCCAGGTTGTGCAAAGATGTGAAGGTTGTGCTGTATCAATAGGCAATCCGGCAAGAACTCCAGTTCACCATTGGGAATGACCTGAAAAACCCTGGCAAAGGTTGCATATTGATTTCGAGGAACCCTATTTAAATTCCATGTGGTTACTCTTAACTGATGCTTATAGTAAATGGCCAGAAATTCATCAAATGTCTTCAATAACTACTGAGAGTACCATCAAAGTGTTGAAATCTACCTTTGCTACCTATGGTTTCCCACAAGTGATTGTCTCAGATAATGGACCACAGTTCACATCTGTTGAATTCCAAGCATTTTGCCAGCAATGTGGTATCTGCCATATTTTCTCACCTCCTTGTAACCACAATGAACTCCAGCCTGTACAAATATGGCTGCAGCTTCTGAAGGGCCCACACTATCCCCAGACACTCCCTCTCAAATGTGGCATATGCCTCCTCCCTGGGCAGAAGTTTCAGCTGAGATACACTATGGGGAGCGCTGCCTCTTGCGGTGTAACCTGGCTCAGGACAATGCACAACCTATGGTCTGACGCATCCATGTGCACTGTGAACCTGATGTCATAATTGGGGCTAGTGAGCATGGGTGACCCACATAATGTCTCCCTCAACTGTTGGAAGGCAGATTCACAGTCTGTCCAGAGAACTTTCTCAGGTATTTTCTTTTTTGTCAGGTCTATAAGGAGCTTGGTCACATCACTGTAGTGAAGGAAAAACCTCATGCAGTACTTGGCTGTCCCCAGAAATGCTCTTATGCCTGTTTCTTCATTGCAGGAATGGGCCAGGCCTGGGTGACATCAACATTCGCAGGCTTTGGGCGGATGCATTCACTGCCCACGTGGTGCCCAAGGTAGGACACTTCGTTCATGTCTGCTTGGCATTTTTATGCCTTAACTGTCAGCCCTGCAGTCCTCCAGTCAATGAAATACCTCCCTCACATGCCTGACATGATCCTCCCATGTCTGTCTGTAAATAGCTGTCCTCCATGTATGCCAGCGCCATACTCACCAGCCCCAGACAGAATGTGATCCACAAGCTACTGGAAGATTGCAGGTACATTCTTCATTGCAAATGGCATTACTTGGAATTCGAATAGACCAAATGGGGTGACAAAAGCAGACCTCTCCCTGGCTGCAGGGGTTAGGGGTACCTATCAGCAGATCTTTGTTGGGTCTATTGTGGTCAGAAACTGGGCTCCCCCCAGCCGTTCCAAGGTCTCATCCATTCTGGGCATGGGATAGGCATCTGACTCCCTGCATCTGGAGCCTAGAGGGCATGGGATGAAGTTGGAGGGAGGATGATTCAGAGGAAATGTCAGGAAGAATTTCTTCACAGAACGAGTGGTGGACAAGTGGAACACCCTGCCAGAGGAAGTGGTGGGGGCTGAAACAATCACGGGATTTAAGAATGCATGGGATAGACACAAAGGAATTCTGGAAGTCAAGGGTAAGGGGCAACAGAGTTCTAGGAAAACATAAACTGAAGCTACAAACTCAAATAGGCGGACTAGGTGGGCCATAGGCCCTCATCTGCCGACACTGTCTATGTATCTATGTATCTATTTATCTGTTGAGCCTTCGGTAGCTGATACAGAACCGAGTGGTACAGTCCTTCTTGGGGACCAGGATCACAGGCGAGGACCAGGGGTTACTGGACTGCTGGATCACTCCGGGGGCCAGCATCTCCCTGAGTTCCTTTTGCATGGTCTGCTTAACCCCCTCTGGAGTACCCTATAGGGAGACTGCCTCAGCAGCACTTGGGTCCCAGTTTCCACGTGGTGTTCAGCCATTGCGGTGTACCCCAGTTTCCTCATGAACATGTCCCCAAATGCTCGCAGCACTCTGCTCATCTCCTCTGCCTGGGCCAGTGTCAGCTGCCCTAAGTGGATGAGGTTATCCACTGAGGATCCCTCCCACACCTCCCCAAGGAGGTGCACCAGGGGATCAGCCTCATTTTCCCCTTCTGGTATGCTGCACACAGTTAGGACCATTTCCTCCCTATCATAGCAGGGCTTCCTCATGTAAATATGATGTACCCTCTGCCTGCCCCTTCTGTCAGGCAGTTATACTACATAATTGACCACACTCACCTTCCTGATTATGGAGAATGGACCCTCCCATGCTGCCTGCAGTTTATTGTGTCAGACTAGGACAAGTGCCATCACTTGCTGTCCTACTTCCTACTCCTAGGCTCTGGCCCCACGATCATACCAAGTTTTCTGCCATTGTTGTGCATCAGCTAAGTGCTCCTGGGTGAGCCCCATGAGCTCCTTAAGCCATGCCCTGAAATTCAGGATGTACTGCACAACAGACTTCCCTTGAGAGGCAAGGTCACCTTCCTATTCTTCCCTGACATAATCTAGGGGCCCCCTTATTCTGTGACCAAACAGGAGCTAAAAGGGTGATAACCCTGTGTACTCCTGTGTGACTTCCATGTACTGAAACAGGAGGTGGGGAAAATATTTGTCCCAGTCCGTCTTGTGCTGGTCAGCAAATGTCCTGAGCATAGTTTTGAGGGTCCCACTGAACTGCTCGACCAGGCCACTTGTCTCAAGGTGATAGGGTGAGGCACGGAGCTGTTTCACCCTGCACTTCTCCCACAGATTAATCATTAATGACAACATGAAATTTATCCCCTGGTTGACAAAATCTCCTGGGGAAATCCCACTTGGCTAAGGATTCCCAGGAGCTCATCAGTCACTTTTTCCACCTCGGTGGAGGGCATGGCCACTGCCTCGGGGTACCTGGTTGCACAGTCCACGACAACCAGTATGTATCTTTTGCCCTTGTGACTTGGGGTGCTCATGGGCCTCACTGTATTCATGGCTACCCTCTTAAAAGGTTCATCAATAATAGGCAGGGGCACTAAAGCTGCCTTAGCCTTGTCCCCTACCTTTCCCACCCTCTGGCACTGTGGACAAATCCAACAGTAATTTGCCACATCTGTGTCCATACTCAGTAAAAAGAAGTTGTTGACAAGCTGCCTTTTTGTGTGGCTAATACCTATGTGGCCTGAAAAAGGGATGTCAAGTGCCTGGGCCAAAAGCTGCTTGCGGTAGTCCTGGGGGACTACCAGCTGCTGGAGTACCTCTCCCTCTAGCCCTCTGCTAGCCCTGCAGCCTTCAGTCAGTGACATTTGTTGAGAAAGTGGTGGCTGTGCAGCTCGAAGCACACCTCATGACCTTTGACATCTATGCACCTTTCTAGTCTAGATTTAGGGCAAGGCATAGCATGGAGACGGCACTGGTTTGGGTGCAAAATGACCTCCTCAGAGCTAGAGATGGAAGGGTATGGTCAATTCTTGTTCTCCTTGATCTCTCATCAGCATTTGACACTGTGGACCACATTGTGCTTTTGGATCAACCTTAGAGAGTATTGTGGACTCACTGAAACTGTCATCCAGTGGTTTTAGTCCTATCTGTTGGGCCGGAGGCAATGAGTGGTGATGGGGAGTTTCTTCTCCTCCCCGAAGCCCCGGTCATGTGTAGTTCCTTAAGGTTCAATCGTGTCGCCGATGCTTTTTATGGTGTATTTGTGGCTCCTGGGGAGGCTTATTAGACGTTATAATCTGGGTTTTTATTGCTACGCAGATGATACCCAGATGTATAACATTTGCGAACACAGGCACCAGCACGCCAGAGCCAGGAGTCAGTAAATAACCCCAATGAAGGTAGTCACAAGCAATTTACAGATGTTGATACTGTTTTATTTTTAAGGATAGTTCCTCCAACAGTATATTACATACATGAGCTGTAGTCCATGATGACCAGACCTAACCCTTTGAGTGGCATTTCCCCACAGTCCCCCAACCCACATGGGTGAGGGAGTGTGTGTGTGTTTGTGTCACTTCCTCGCTATCTGTAAGGTTTTACAACATGCACCTGGTCCATCGCCTGACATGGGAACATATCCCAGGAAAGACTCCCCACTGGGATTATGGCTTAATTGCCTCCCCCCCCCGCTTATCCTGTCAGTGATTACTGCTAACCATCCCATGAGAAAGTCAGCACCTGCACAGTGGGTGACCAGCTCCCTTAGCTGCCTGTACATGTGGCTTGGAAGCCATATTTTGTGTCCCTACCAGACAGAAGCTGTAACAGAAGAATATTTTAAACTAACAGAAAAAGAATAAATGCATCTGGTCACATATCCTGTCACAGGCATACTTCTGCGTCCCTGCTCCTAAGGCAAGCAGCCCAGTTGGCCTACAGAACCCAGAGAGCCTTATGGAACTCCATTTGGGCTCTGAGCGAATGTTACTGGAGACTTGGCACAGGATATGACTGGCACAGCAAAATTAGCCTTCAAACAACATGAAGTCTTGCTGTATTCTGACAATAGCAGTGAGTCCCAACCTTCGAACTGCCCCGGAGATGAAAGAGTTAACTTTCCATGCCAGGCATGGAACGCTGAGCTCGAGCTCGGTTGAGACTCTGTCTGTTGCTGTTTGAACTCAAACCGTCAGATTCTTTACTCCGCCTCACTGAACAGTTGCTCCGGAGATTTCTCCTTCTGCTCGTTTCAATTTGTCGGTTAAAGTACCGTTTTTCACGGTTTTCGACCGAATTTAAACCGCAACCTGTCGGTTCAGTCTCTGTCTGTGGTATTTGTGAGTACTAGATAGGTTTATATTATTTTCTATTCTGTGTGGAACTCGTAAACGGTTCATCGATTCGGTTTGAACTGATCAAGTTACTAAAAAATCTTTATCTTTACTTTTAGAGTGTGGTTACCGGTTCTTATCGGTTCTAAAAAAACCGGTTTTATTACGTTTTTCCACGACCCGTGACACGGTCAGGAACCGATAAGAGGGTCTTGCCTGGTGGATTGCCATTAAAAGGGTAAGTTTGGTTAGGACTGGCATAATGTCTGAGAAACCCAAAAGAAAAACAGGGCCCACTGGGTTTCAACACTGCAGTGTGTGTGGGGAAGTCTTTGCTAAGGCTGATCCCCACACCACCTGTGTTTATTGTCTGGGGTTTTACCACCTCAATGCAGACTGCCAGATTTGTAAAAATTTTCCTGGAGCTACCCTAGAAAAAAGAGTTGGTAGGCTCAGGGAAAGGGAGGCCAAAAAGTCCGCTGAACCGGATGGCCAGCCCGGTTCGGTTCAAACCAAACCAGAAGGAGTGCCCTCTGACCAGGGCGAGACTTCTTCGGGCAAAAGGAGATCCGATTCTGAGGAGTTGGTTCCAGCTAAGAGAACAAGAAAGGAAAAATCAGCTGGTGTGGATCCAAAACTTTCTTCTCCAACCGCTGAAGAAATAGCCAAAGCGATAAAAATTGTGCAGTCGCTTTCCCCGGTTCCGACCAAACCGGCACCATCAGGGAGGTGCTCAGTTTGGCCGGTTCCACCGGTTCAAGATTATGATTTAGAGGAATATTATGAACTGGAGGAGGAGGAAGAGGAGTATAAGGAAAGCGAATGTGGTTTTGAAAGTCTGGATGTGCCCATTGACCCGGACATCTCCCCAGACAGACCTTCAGGAGTGTCTCCTCCTAGGCTTTCTGAGTCCCCCTCCCATTTCATGTTTTATAAAAAAGTGGCTGAAACCCTCCAGCTTCCTATGGAAGAAGCTGTGGATGACCAGGAGGAGCCTGACTATGTGGAAATGATGGATATCCCAGAGTCTAGGAGGCTGTCTATTCCTTACACAAATCTTTTGGGAAACAGATATTTAAGATTTTAAAGACCCTAACACCATACCTCCTGTGGATAAAAGAATGGACAAGAGATATACATTGTCAGGCTCAGATACGGAGTTCCTTGCACAACAATGCAGCCATGTTGGAGTAGTGCAGGCTGCAGCCTGTGATGAGGCAAATATTCCCTTGGCTTCACACCCCCCAGACAAAGACTCCAGGAGGATTGATGCCATGGCAAAGAAACAGTACATGGCAGCATCCTTGGGACTCAGACAGGCCAACTATATAGCTTATACTGCTAGGTATCAGAAATACAGATTGGACACCGTCATGGCTTTAGCAAAACAGGTCCCTGGCCAGCTTGCCAAGGAGCTGGAGCAGGTGGCTGCTGATGGTATTGAGGCATCCAAGGTGCAATTCCATGCTGCAGTGGACTCCAATGATGTGTCATCTAGAGTCATGGCTACATCTGTGGCACTTCGTAGAATGGCTTGGCTCAGATGTACTAGCCTATCACAGGATACCCAGACTAAGGCCATGGATTTTCCTGTTGTGGGTAATTCTCTGTTTGGGGAGCAAACAGAGAATTACATGAAGAAAATGGACGAATATAGGACCACCTATAGGAGTGCCCAGGCCAAGGAAAGGCAGGCTACTCCTCAAAGGCAGCATCCCAGGGGCAGGGGCAGGCCTTTTCATAGGCCTTTCTTCCAAGCCAGGCCTCCTCTTCTGCCTATGCTCAGAGGGGTTCTTTAGAGAGGCAGAAGGGGTACAAGCAGACCTGCTTCCACCCCTCAGCCAAAACCTCCTGCCAAACAGGCACACTGATGGGTTTGCCAGGGCCGATTCTCCACCACCTGTAGGGGGCAGGCTGGCTTACTTTGTCCAGGACTGGAAGTCTCTAACATCAGATAAGTGGGTCCTGGAAGTAGTAAGCCAGGGACTGGTTCTCAGCTTCAAAAAATTTCCAAAGCTGAGAACCAGATCTTTCCCACCTGCAAATCCCTCAGAGGCACTTGCCCTAGAGGCAGAGGTCTCTTCCCTTCTGGCTCTCAGTGCTGTGGAACAGGTTCCACCCCTACACCAGGGCAAAGGATTGTACTCCAGGTACTTCCTTACCCCCAAAAAGACAGGAAAATGGCGGCCCATCCTGGATCTCAGATATTTAAACAAGCACCTTTTAAAGCCAAAATTCAAAATGGTGACTCTGGGAATAATTCTACCCTCTCTAAGGCCAGGGGACTGGCTAATTTCCCTGGACCTCAAGGTTGCCTATTTTCATATTACATAGATACATAGACAGTGTCGGCAGATAAGGGCCTATGACCCACCCAGTCTGCCCATTTAAGTTTGTAAGTTCAGTTTGTGTTTTCCAGGAAGTCTGTTGCCCCTTAACCCTGACCTCCAGAATTCCTTTAAAACTATCCCATGCATTCTTAAATCCCGTGATTGTTTCAGCCCCCACCACTTCCTCTGGCAGGGTGTTCCACTTGTCCACCACCCGTTCTGTGAAGAAATTCTTCCTCACGTTTCCTCTGAATCGTCCTCCCTCCAACTTCATCCCATGCCCTCTAGTCCTGGAACATCTTTTTTCGCTTAAAAATAGTGCATTCCTGCACCCTGTTCCTCCCTGTAAGATACTTGTATGTCTCTATCATATCCCTCTCTCCCTCCTCTCCCTCCAGGAGTACATGTTCAGTGCCTTCAACCTGTCCTCATAGGACTTGTGATGCAATCCATGCACCATCTTTGTTGCCCTCCTCTGAACCTTCTCTACCCTGTCTATGTCCTTACGTAGGTAAGATCTCCAGAACTGCACAGTGTACTCCAGGTGCGGCCTCACTAGTGTCTTGTATAGTGGAATTATGACCTCCCTTTTCCTGCTGGTGATGCCCCTGCCTATGCATCCCAGCATCCTATTTGCTTTACCTGCTGCCTTGTCACACTGTTTCCCTGCCTTGAGGTCATCAGAGATGATAACTCCAAGATCCCTTTCCTGCTTGGTGCATGCTATATCCTCACCCCCCAACTGAAATATTGTGCTAGGGTTTTTGTGCCCCATATGCATTATCTTGCACTTCCTTGCACTGAATTTCAGCTGCCAAACCCCTGACCATTCTTCAAGTTTCTGCAGGTCCCTTCTCATTCTGTCTACACCCTCTGGTGTGCCTACTCTGTTACAGAGCTTTGTGTCATCAGTGAACAGTGAAATTCTGCCTTCTAGGTCCTGTGCAATGTCACTGATGAAGATATTGAATATTACCGGTCCCAGCACTGATCCCTGTGGTACCCCACTGGTCACTCTTCCCTCTGTGGAGTGACAGCCATTTACCACCGCCCTCTGTGTCCTGCTGCCCAGCCAGTTACCTACCCACCGCACTACTGTCCTGCCCACACCCATATTCCCCAGTTTGTGCAATAGTCTTCTATGTGGCACAGTGTCAAAGGCCTTGCTGAAGTCCAGATAGGCCATGTCCACTGCCCTCCCTGATCCACCTCCCTAGTCACCCAGTCAAAAAATTCAATGAGGTTGGTCTGACATGGCCTTCCCCTGGTGAAACCATGCTGCCTTGGGTCCTGTAGTCCATTGACAACCAGATGTTCCACCAATCTCTCCTTCAGTAGTGCTTCCATGATCTTCCCCACTACCGAGGTGAGGCTGACTGGTCTGTAGTTCCCCGCTTCCTCTTTGTTCCCACTTTTGTATAAGCGGACTACATCTGCTATCCTCCAGTCTTTGGGTACCTCCCCTGTTTCTAGTGATCGGCTAAACAGGATAGCAAGAGGTTCAGCCACCACCTCTCTTAGTTCTTTAAGGACCCTGGGTCTCATCAGAAGCTCCCATCGAAAGTACCTCAGGTTCGAGCTGCTCTCAGGTCATTACCAGTTCAGAGCAATGCCCTTCGGTCTAACCTCTGCTCCAAGGGTGCTCATAAAATGCCTGGCAGTAGTAGTTGCTTATTTAAGAAGGCAAAGGATTGCCATCTTCCCATACCTGGACGACTGGCTCATAGTAGGCCAGTCCCCAGACCAAGTCAAGTTACATCTACAGATAACTCAGCAATTGCTCACCTCTCTGGGTTTCTTTCTGAATCTTTCAAAGTCAGTTCTAGAGCCTGTTCAGCTCCTCACCTTCATAGGTACAGAGCTAGATACAGAAAGGGCCAGAGTCTTCCTTTCCCTGGACAGGGCAAGGACCCTTATCACTCTGGCCTCCTCATTCACCCTGCAGGTGTCTCGACCAGCAAGGCATTTTCTGCAGCTCCTGGGGCACATGGCTGCTTCTACAGCAGTGGTACAAGGAGCAAGATTTCAGATGAGGGACATTTAGTTCCATTTGAGAGCCTTTTGGTCTCAGAAAAAGGACCTTCTGACCAAACTGATCCCAGTGACTCGAACCCTGATCCAGGCCTTGCAGTGGTGGCAGGATCAGAACAATCTGAGACAAGGAGTTCCCTTTGTCACTCAGTCTCACTCTTTAATCCTTACTACAGATGCCTCCCTCTTGGGGTGGGGGGCTCACTTGGGCGACCTGACCACCCAGGGGCTGTGGTCCCCTCAGGAATCTCTGCTTCACATCAATCTGTTGGAACTCAGAGCAGTATTTCTAGCACTTCAAGTTTTTTCCAAGTCTGTTCAGAACAAAGTTACTCAGATCAGAACAGACAATACCACCACAATGTGGTACATCAACAAGCAAGGAGGCACTCGGTCTACAGCCTTTTGCACAGAAGCAATGAAGTTGTGGACTCTGGCTTATTCCCTGAACACCTCCCTCACAGCAGTACACCTCCCAGGCAAGGACAATGTCCTGGCAGATGCCCTCAGCAGGATATCTCAGGGCCATCACGAATGGTCACTGGATCCCCTGGTCTTGGAGGTGGTATTCTCCAGATGGGGCACCCTGTAGATAGATCTTTTTGCAGCCCCAGACAATCACCAACTTCCCCTTTTTTGCTGCAGGCCCCCAGTGTTTGGCTCAGTCCCCCTGGATGCCTTAGTTCTCAATTGGGAAGGGACGTTCCTGTATGCTTCCCCCCCTTCCCTCTCCTGTTCAAAGTGCTAGTCTAAATCAGGTCTCAACCCTGCAAAGTGATCCTGATTGCTCCAGACTGGGCCAGACAGCCCTGGTATCCTCTCCTATTGTCCTTAACAGTCCATCTTCCCCTGGCTCTTCCCAGGAATTACAACCTGTTAACCTGTGCTCAGGGGAGGGTTTGGTACCTGAATCTCAAATCTCTCAATCTCAAGGCCTGGCTCTTGAAGAGTTAGGTTTGCTGATTTACCTCTCCCAAGGTGTTATGGATATTCTAAAGGCTTCTAGGAAGCCTTCCACCAGAACTACTTATAATTCCAAGTGGAAAAGATTTTCCATATGGTGCTCTGGGAAGCATATTTCCCCAGAGTCTGCTGATCTGCCCACAGTCCTTGACTATATGGTCCATCTGAATAGCTTGGGACTCAGACCAGCTACACTAAGAGTGCATCTGGCAGCTGTTTCTGCTTTCATTTCAGCAGGTAAGCCCTCTTCTCTTTCAGCTCACCCTGTTTTCTCCAAGTTTTCAAGGGATTGCTTCATACCAATCCTCCATTCAGGGATCCTGCCCCTGCTTGGGATCTTAACGTCTGCATTGCTCAGCTTATGCAATCCCCTTTTGAGCCTTTGTCCTCAGCAGAGCTTAAGTACTTGACTTGGAAAACTGTGTTTCTGGTGGCCATCACTTCTGCCAGACGCATAAGTGAGCTACAAGCCCTGTCAGTGGAGCCTGACTTTATTCAAACAACATGAAGTCTTGCTATATTATAGACATTAGCAGTTTGATCCAGCTCTAGAACTGCCCTGGAGTGAAATGGTTAAAACCATTCCAAAATAGAATTTTGGCACGAGAGCAGCTCTATCTGTGTCATTTCAAACTTGAACTGTCAGATTCTTTACTCCGCCTCAGTGAACAGTCGCTCCGGAGATTTCTCCTTCTGCTCGGTTCATTTCTCGGTTTAAAAGTGTTTTCTCGGTTGGATTTAACGAGAATAGTTTCTTTTAACATAAAACCGTTTGGTTCAAGCTCTATCTGTGGTAACCGTAAGTAAATGAAGTTTTGTCTGTGTGGAACTTATGAAGTTATCGGTTCGGTTTTGAACCGATCAGTGGGTTAAAAACTCATTTTAAAACTAAAAGTTACTATTTTAGAATACGGTTCCTGGTTCTTATCGGTTCTAAAAAAAAGGATTTATTCGTTTTTCCAATACCTAAGTGCGGTTAGGAACCGATAAGAGATTGTCTTCCTAGCACTGCCGTTAAAAGGGCAAGTTTTTGGTTGAGCTGGCATTATGTCTGAGAAACCCAAAAGAAAAACCAGGCCACTGGTTTCAACACTGTGATGTTTGTGGGAAGTCTTTGCCAAGGCTGACCCACACACATGTGTTTATTGTCTGAGGTTTGACCACCTCCAGTCAGACTGCCAGGTATGAAGAATTTCCTGCAGCCACCCTGGAAAAGATTGGGCAGGCTCAGGAATGAGAGGCCAAAGTCCGCTGACCGGATAGCCAGCCGGTTCGGTGCCAACCCGAACCAGAGAATGCCCTCTGACCAGGGCCAGACTTCCTCCGGGCAAAAGAAAAGCTGGTTCTGAGAACCAATTCCAGTAAAGAAAACAAGAAAATCAGCAGGTCTGGGAGTCCAAAATTCCTTCTCCAACTGCTGCAGAGATAACAAAAGCCATACAAACTGTCCAGTCACT
Organism: Neoceratodus forsteri; assembly: GCA_016271365.2. Classification (NCBI taxonomy): domain Eukaryota; kingdom Metazoa; phylum Chordata; order Ceratodontiformes; family Ceratodontidae; genus Neoceratodus; species Neoceratodus forsteri. The sequence continues at coordinate 665,632,585 of CM057458.1, forward strand.
GTCTCAGGGTCCGTCCAGACTACCACTATTATCTGGTAAAGGTCGGTTCGTCCGGTCCCAGTGGTTCAGGATTATGACATTGAGGAATTTTATGAACCAGAGGAGGGAGGAGGATTATGAACAGTATGAATGTGGCTGGGAAGGTCTGGGTGTGCCCATTGAACCCGGACATCTCCCAGACAGACCTTTAGAATCTCCCCTATGCTGTCTGAGTCCCCATCTCATTTTATGTTTTATAAAAGTTGCTGAAACCCTCCAGCTTCCTTTAGAGGCTGTGGATGAGCAAGAGGAGCCTGATTTTGTAGAAATGATGGATATTCAGAGTCTAGGAGATTGTCTATTCCTTTACATAAGTCTTTTAGGAAACAAACAATTAAAATTTAAAAGCTCTAATTCTGTGCCTCCTGTAGATAAAAGATGGACAGAAGGTATACATTGTCAGGCCCTGATACAGAATTCCTTTCTCAGCAATGCAGTCATGTTGGGGTAGTTCAGGCTGCTGCCTGTGATAAAGCTAATATTCCCTTGGCTTCACATCCTCCTGACAAGGATTCCAGGAAGATTGATGCCATGGCAAAAAACAGTATATGGCAGCCTCTCTGGGACTCAGGCAAGCAAATTATATGGCTTATGTAGCTAGGTATCAGAAATCTAGATGGGATACTGTTATGCAATTGGCCAAGCAGGCCCATGGCCAGCTGGCTAGTGAACTAGAACAGGTGGCTGCTGATGGCATTGAAGCCTCTAAGGTTCAGTTTCGTGCTGCTGTGGATGTTAATGATGTTTCCTCTAGGGTCATGGCCACATCTGTAGCTTTTCGTGGGTTGGCCTGGCTCAGGTGTACTAGTTTGTCTGGGATACCCAGACTGAGGCTATGGATTTTCCTGTGGTGAGGAAATTCTCTGTTTGGAGAGCAGACAGAGAATTACATGAAAAGATGGATGAATATAGGACTACTTACAAAAGTGCCCAGGCTAAGAGGCGTCAAGCCACTCCTCAAAGAGCATGCCCCCAGGGGTAGGGGTAGGCCTTTTCACAGGCCTTTCTACCAGACTCAGGCCTCCTCTGCCTATGCTCAGAGGGCTTCTTCAGAGGCAGGGGCAGGCGAGGGTGGGCAGACCTGCTCCACCCCCAGCCTAAAGCTCCTGCGAACAGGCACCCTGATGGGGTGCCCAGGGCGGTCTCCCTGTACCAGTGGGGCAGGCTGGCTGGCTACTTCAGTCAGAATTGGGCTTCTTTAACCTCAGACAAGTGGGTTCTGGAAGTAGTAAGCCAGGGTCTGGTTCTCAGCTTCAAAAAGTTTCCCAAGTTGAGAAGCAGACTTTTCTACTACAAGTGCTTCAGAGACCCTTGCTCTGGAAACAGAGTCTCATCCCTGTTAGCTCTCAGAGCAGTAGAAAGGGTTCCTCCCTGCATCAGGGCAGGGGTCTGTATTCAGATACTTCCTTACCCCAAAAGGCAGGAGAATGCGGCCCATTTTAGATCTCAGATATCTGAACAAGCATCTTTTGAAACCAAAGTTCAAAATGGTAACTCTGGCAATGATTTTACCTTCCCTAAGGCCAGGGGACTGGCTAGCCTCCCTGGACCTCAAGGATGCCTATTTCCATGTCCTAATCAGAAGATCCCATTGAAAGTACCTCAGATTCAAACTGCCCTCAGGTCATTACCAGTTCAAAGCAATGCCCTTGACCTTACCTCTGCTCCAAGGGTATTCACAAAGTGTCTAGCAGTGGCAGTGGCCCACTTAAGGAGGCAGAGGATTGCTGTTTTCCCCATCTAGACGACTGGCTCATTGTAGGCCAGTCCCAGAACAAGTGTAAAATCGCACCTGCAGGTCACCCAGCAGCTTCTCCACCTCCTGGGTTTTCTGCTAAACCTACCAAAGTCGGTTCTGGAACCAGTCCAGGTACTCACCTTTATAGGGGCAGAATTGGACACAAAGCTAGCCAGAGCCTTTCTTCCCCCAGAAAGGGTAAGGAATTTAGTGGCTCTGGCCTCTTCCTTCACTCTGCAGGTCTCTCGACCAGCAAGACACTTTCTGCAGCTTCTGGGGCACATGGCTGTATCCACAGCTGTTGTGCAGGGAGCCAGATTTCAGATGAGAGACATTCAGTTTCACTTGAGAACCTTTTGGTCTCAGAGAAGAGACCCCTTTCAAGTTGGTCCCAGTGACTCGAACCTTGATCCTAGCTCTCCAGTGGTGGCAGGATCAGAGCAATTTAAGGCAGGGGTCCCTTCATTCCCCTTCTCACGACTTGACTCTCACTACAGATGCTTCCCTTCTGGGTTGGGCGCCAACATGGGCGACCTTTCCACTCAGGAGTTTGGTCCCCCAGATCTCTGCTCCACATCAATTTGCTGGAACTCAGAGCTGTCTTTTTAGCTCTTCAAGCTTTTTCTGCATCTGTCCACGACAAGGTGATACAAGTCAGAACAGACAACACCACAACAATGTGGTACATCAACAAACAGGGGGCACTCGGTCTTTGGCCTTGTGCACGAGGCAATGAAGTTGTGGTCTCTGGCCTATTCCTGAACACTTCCCTCATCAGCAGTTCATCTTCCAGGGAAGGACAATGTCCTAGCGGATGCCCTCAGCAGGATTTCCCAGGGCCATCACGAATGGTCCCTGGATCCTCAAGTGCTGGGGATAGTTTTGCCAGATGGGGCATCCCTCAGATAGATCTTTTGCAGCCCCAGACAATCACAAACTTCCTCTGTTCTGTTGCAGGCCTCCAGTGCTGGGCTCAGTTCCCTGGATGCCCTTCTTCTGGATTGGGAGGAAGTTCCTCTATGCTTTCCCCCCTTTCCTCTCCTATTCAAAGTACTAGTCAAAATCAGATCTCAGCCTTGCAGGGTGATTCTGATTGCCCAGATGGGCCAGGCAGCCTGGTACCCCTCCTTCTGTCTCTGACAGTCCATCTTCCCCTGTGCCTCCCCAGGAATCACAATCTGTTGACTTGTGCCCAGGGAAGGGTTTGGTATCCGGACCTCAAATCCCTCAACCTCAAGGACTGGCTCTTGAGGAGTTAGAGTTTGCTGTTTTACACCTCTCTCAGGGTGTTCTTGAGATCCTAAAGGCTTCCAGAAAGCCTTCCACTAGGGCTACTTATAGTTCTAAATGGAAAAGGTTTTCCATTTGGTGTGCTGGGAAAAATATTTCCCCAGAATCTGCTGAATTGCCCATTTTGTTAGATTACATGGTACATCTTAATTCCTTGGGTCTCAGACCAGCTACCCTGAGAGTTCATTTGGCAGCTGTGTCTGCTTTTGTGTCAGCAGGAAAGTCATCCCCTCTTTCCTCTCATCCTGTGTTTTCCAAGTTTTTTAAGGGATTACTCCATACTAATCCTCCCTTTCGGGAACCGGCCCCTGCTTGGGACCTTAATGTTTGCATTGCCAGTTAATACAACCCCTTTTGAACCTCTGTCTTCTGCAGGCTTAAGTACCTAACTTGGAAAACTGTTTTTCTAGTGGCTATCACTTCTGCCAGGCAGCATAAGTGAATTGCAAGCCTTGTCAGTGGAGACTGACTTTATTTCTTTCCACAGGGATAAGGTAGTCCTTAGGACTAATAGGAAGTTTTGCCTAAGGTGGTTTCAGATTTCCATCTTAATCAATCTATCTCCCTTCCAGTATTTTTCACTGATCACTCCTCTTCGGGTGAGAGGAGGTTGCACAGCCTGGATGTTAAGAGAGCTCTTAGTTATTATATAGAGCGTACCAAAGGTCACAGGTTCGAATCCCTCCAACTTTTCCTTACCTATGGTGAAGTTGGGAAAGGCAAACCTGCCACTAAGAGATCAATAGCCAGGTGGATTGTCTCTTGTATCCAATTTTGTTATCAGAAAGTGGGCAGAGCCCCGGTTTGAGGGTTCATTCTACCAGGGGTACAGCTGCATCTCTAGCTGCTGCCAGAGATATCCCTTTATTAGAGATTTGCCAGGCTGCTACTTGGAAAATGGTGCACACTTTTACCAAGCATTACTCCCTGGATGTCCAGGCCAGGAGAGATGCTCGGTTTGGCACAGCTGTTCTTCAGAGCCTATTCTCTAAGTAGGTTCTGCCCCTCCTCCATGGAGGTACTGCTGTGTATTCTGCTAATGTCTATAATATAGCAAGACTTCATGTTGTTTGAAGAAAAAAATTACTCACCTTAGTAATGTTGTTTCTTCTAATGGAGTCTTGCTATATTATAGACCTCCCCCCCAACCTGCCCCTCTCAGAACCTCTACTTGGTGGGGTGCGGGCAACTTAGTGTGGGCACTACTTATGTCCTGTTAGCATTTTGTCCCCTTTGGGACTTTGGGGGTGTGTATGTGTACGCGTGTGTGTGTTTTATTATACTTATGTTTCATTTTCATATTATTAGAATGGTGTTAGTATTTCTGGTCCCCTGACTTGAGTCTTGGGTGTTGGGACCATCAATGGTTGTTATTATTTAGGTAGCCATTTGGCTAGTGTAGGTTACAGCTTCCACACAGACCTTAGTGAGTTTGGCTCGTAAAGATCTGACAGTTCAAGTTTGAAATGACACAGATAGAGCTGCTCTCGTGCCAAAATTCTATTTTGGAATGGTTTTAACCATTTCACTCCGGGGCAGTTCTAGAGCTGGATCAAACTGCTAATGTCTATAATATAGCAAGACTCCATTAGAAGAAACAACATTACTAAGGTGAGTAATTTTTTCTTTCCTTCCATAGGGATAAGGTGGTCCTCAAGACTAACAGGAAGTTTTTGCCTAAGGTGGTTTCAGACTTTCACCTTAACCAGTCTATGTCTCTTCCTGTGTACTTCACTGACCATTCCTCCTCTGGTGAGAGGAGGCTACACAGTCTAGATGTGAAAAGAGCCCTTAGCTACTATATAGAATGCACCAAGGGTCATAGGCTTGACTTCCTCCAACTGTTCCTCACTTATGGTGAGGTTGGTAAAGGAAAACCTGCCACTAAAAGATCCATTGCCAGTTGGATTGTCTCTTGCATCCAATTTTGCTATGAAAAATTAGGTAAGGTTCCACCCTCAGGCCTGAGGGCTCACTCTACCAGAGGTACAGCTGCTTCCCTGGCTGCTGCCAGGGATATTCCTATCTTAGAGATATGTCAAGCAGCTACCTGGAAAACAGTTCACACTTTTACCAAGCGTTACTCCCTTGATATCCAGGCTAGGAGTGATGCTCGGTTTGGCACAGCTGTGCTTCAGAGCCTATTTCCTAAGTAGGTTCTGTCCCTCCTCCATGGAGGTACTGCCTGGTAGTCTGCTATTGTCAGAATACAGCAAGACTTCATGTTGTTTGAAGAAAAAATTACTCACGTTACTAATGTTGTTTCTTCTAATGGAGTCTTGCTGTATTCTGACCTCCTCCCTGCCTTCCACTCTCAGAACCTCTGTTTTTGGGATGTGGATGGGTAGTGGCAGTGTTGGCACTCAGGAGGTGCCCCACCTTTTTTGTTATCACCCTTTCTTTGGGTGAGTGGGTGTTGTGTTATTTCATTTTTTGGGTCTCCTGACTTGAGTCTTTGTTTTGGGACCAAAAAAATGTGTTATTATGTTAATAGCCAGTTGGCTAGTGTAGGTTTACAGCTTCCACACATGACCTCAGTGAGTTTAGCTTGTAAAGATCTGATGGTTTGAGTTCAAACAGCAACAGACAGAGTCTCAACCGAGCTCGAGCTCAGCGTTCCATGCCTGGCATGGAAAGTTAACTCTTTCATCTCCGGGGCAGTTCGAAGGTTGGGACTCACTGCTATTGTCAGAATACAGCAAGACTCCATTAGAAGAAACAACATTACTAAGGTGAGTAATTTTTTCACACATGCCACAAAATTCCCATTTTCATACGTCAGTGATTAAGGCCCATGCAGTGTCCCTAGGAAGGGTTGCCTGGCTTAGAACTACAAATCTGTCCCAGGACTTTCAGACAAATGCTATGGTTTTTCCCTTCTGGGGGATATTCTCTATTTGGTAGCAAGACAAAGGCTTTCATAAAAAAAGGTGGATGAGTACAAAACCACCTGCAAGAGGGTAGAGGATACTACCCTCCTGTTTATGCCTCTATGAATATCCCAACAAAGGACCAGTTATAGTTAAAGGGGCTGAGCAGAAGGGGATTTAGGAGTGCTGTTACAACACCAGCACTTGAACCCCAGGCAAAACAGAGCCACAACTGGTTCACTACTTCCATCCTAGAGGTAGTGAACTAGGGTTTTATTTTTTGCAGTTCTGAGAATTTCCAAAATTACAGGACCCCACATTTTGTTTTAATCTCACATCCCAACAAAAAAAAGTTTCTGCTGGAGCTGGGGGTGAAGAAATTGCTGCAAACACATGCAGTGGGACAAGTACCAGCTGCAACAGGGCAAGGAACATTATTCCAGATACTTCCTATCCCCAAAGAAAAATGCATAGAAGTTAGGCCTGAGGAAAATACCTCAGGGTCAGGTAAAGGGACTGTCACCAGCAGTCTGTAGCCCTTCCCTTCTGCCTCACCTCAGCTCCATGGGTGTTCACAGGTGCCTAGCTACAATTGCAGCACATTTGAGAAGAGAGTATTGGTGTTTTTTCCTTCCTGATTTAAAAACAAAAGCACACACAACAGGCTCCTCCATATTGCTAACCCAAAGGCCTTTGAATAATTCATAGCAGGCCAGCCAAGGTCGGCAAGGGTTTTTTCATATGTAACTGTGTCACATGGCCTGCTCCACATCAGTGGTACCAGGTGCCATATTCCAGATGAGAGATATCTAGTATCACCTAGGGGACCATTGGTCTCAGAGGTAAGACACCCTATCCAAATTGGTGCCTCTGTCACAAGAGCCTGCTTAGAGGCACTGGAGTGGTGGAGGTGGGAATGCAACCTCACAGAGGGGATTCCCTTCCTCCAGCAATTCCCTAACCATTCCTGCAGCAGATGACTCCCTCCTATGCTGAGGTGTCTACCTGGAGGTTCTAACTGTGAGTGGCACATGAAATGCACAGGAGGCGCTAGATCAGTGCAGTGTTCCTGACAATGCAGGCATTTTCCTAACAGATCAGTGGTCAGTCTATACTGATTAGAACAGTCAACACCACAACAATGTACTACATCAGCAAACAGGAAGGAACAAGATCTACCAAGCTGTGCTCTGAAGCCATGAAGATGCATAATCTGGAATATATCCTGGGGTTGCAGCTGTCCGCAGTACACCTACCAAGGAAAGGCAAGCTATCACCTCGAGCATGAGCGGTCAGGGAAATCATGACTGGGCCCTGAACCAGCAGGTGCTGGCATCAGTGTCCAGAAGGTGGGGTACACCAGAAATAGATCTGTTTGCATCCTATTAAAATCATCAGCTTCCTCTGTTTTGTTGCAGACCTCCGGCTGTGGGCTCAGTTCCCACAGATGCCCTGACTCTAGACTAGACAGATAGGTTCCTGTATACCCTTCCTTCCCTCCCTTTCTTGCTGAGAGTGCTCTTGAAACTGAGGAGCCAGTCTGCAACCACAGCCCTAATAGCCCTGATTGGGCCAGACAGGCTTGGTTACTCCCCACTCCTGGCCCTCACCATCAAGCATCCCATCTGTCTCCCACTGAGGCACAACATGCTACTGTAACTATATCTCAGGGCAGGATAACCTTCCCAGGCCTTAGGTCTCTGCACCTCAAGGCATGTTTTTGTTGAGCTGGAGTTATCTGTCTTTAACCTTTCTATAAAGGTTTCAGAAGTCTTCAGGGTTTCCAGAACTCCAGCAAGAAGGAAAACTTGTGTTCTCAAGTTGGAAAGGTTCTCCCTGTGATATGTACCTAATAAGGTCAGTCCTTGCAAGAAGATCTGTCCACATTCTTGAACTATCTAGTCCACCTTCAGTCCCTGGGTTGCAAGCCCTCAACTCTTAAAGGTGCATCTAGCAGCATTGTTAGCTTATGTTTCAGCAGGTAAAGAGAAAACAGTGGTTTCACACCCCATTTATAGAAAGTTCTTTAAAGGGCTCTGGTTCCTGCATTCTTCTGGATCTAAATTTGTGCATTGCTGAGCTCATGGACCCTCCTTTTGAGCCCATGGCTACTGTTGCTTTCAAGTAAGTCACTTGGAAAACAGTCTTCCTCGTGACCATGACTTCTGCCAGAAGGGTGGATCCCCTAATAAAGAGACATTAAACTTCCAACAGCTAGACTTACCAGCCTTGTTTTCAAACACTACTGAGCATTTAAGGAGACAGTGGTCTGAGATAAGTGTGTTCTCATAACTGATATGGCTAGTACTGTTACAAAGTTCTAGTGGCATAAACAGATAGTCTAGCCTACTGAAAGTGCCATGCCTTGCTGATAGAAAAGAGAAGTCCCTGCCAGTAGGATGAATAAGTCTCCATGCGTCGAGGGCGTTCACTTCCTTAAGAGTTTTATGAAGACTTTTCTGTGAAGGGGAGAGGAGACCCGAGCCCCGTATCTGGAATCTATCTAGAAAGGGGTCCATAGCTTCATTCATGTCTCCACCCATTATTATTTCGTAACTACTCAGATTAGTTAAAGGCCAGTTTGTTGAAAAATTCCTTCTGTTTATCATTAGGGGCATAACTGTTGCATAAAGCCACATTTCTGCAATATAAATTACCCAACAAGATTTGAAAACGGCCTTCAGGATCTGTTATGTGAGAATGATACATAGATACATAGATGGTGTCGGCAGATAAGGGCCTATGGCCCACCCAGTCTGCCCATATGCCCAATACTTAGTAAAGCTTATACCTTTTCTTATTAAAATAACTACCACCCTTTTTTTTTTGCTGAAAAACAACAATGTTCAACAGATGCAACCCAAGAATGGGCTAATTTGTTTGCTTCCCCAGGCAGTAGATGTGCTTCTTGCAACATAGCAATATCTGTACTATTTTTGTTAAGATGTAAAACTTTATAATGTTTAATAAGACAACCAAGCCCCTGCATATTCCAGGAACTAAAACATACAGTACTCATTCTAACTACTTCTAACCCTTTCTATAACTCTTTTCAATAAAGTTGTTATAACCTAAAGCACTTTGATTACTTGGCACTAATCCTTATTCAGAAGTAATACTTAAAGGGACACTGTCAACTCCCTTAGGCCTCAAAGTGTCCCTAGTTTAAAAAATACATTTTATGATTGCCAACATTCTGTAGAGACTGCTGATGTAGCTGGTAGTTTGATTCTGATTCTTTGTTTCTTTAAACAAGTGCAAAACAGACTGCCTACCATACTGATGTTATCACAGAAAAGCAGGTTTGTTTACATTACTTGATCAGCTCCTACTGCATCTTTCCTGGACTTGAGAACACCCACAACACAGTCTAGCCCCTCATGATGCAGTTGGAGGAAAGGAGCCTAATGAATCATGAGTAACTGCACTGTTTGGGTGTGTTTCTAATGCTCAGGAAGTATGCAGTAAGAACAGTTCCAGGATTGTAAACAAAACAAGGTTGATATAAATATACATTAGCATGCATTTCAGTTCTACTAAACAAGGAGACAGACAAAACAAACAGCAACATCAATGAATTTTAGGAAAGGTAAGCAATCATAAGAGGTAGGCTTTTAACTAGAAATAAAATGATGAAAAACAGGTTGACAGTGTCCCTTTAACTGTGAATAATTCTGTCAATTACACAGACAGTATAATTCCAAATTAATAAATAAAGGATAATGAAACTGTATAAATCCGAAATAATCAGAATGTATAATGGGATTTATACACAAAGGATTTCTCCCAATTTCTTATGTACACTTAAGACAAATAAAGACATACACAAAAGACACAGCAAGAAGTACGAGTCGAACCACAGAGGTTAAAAAAAAAAAAAAAAACTCAGCGTGAGACACACTACCTTGTGACAGCTGGTAAGAACAGGACCCATGCGTAGAAACAAATAATAAAGGAAAATAATTACCAGATGTCAGAAATGTTATATTCATCGAACCCAAATATCCTATAGAAAACTGTATTCAAACACCATGAAGTCTTGCTATATTATGACCATTAGCAGTTAGCCACAGCACTTGAACTGCCCCGGAGAGGAAGGAGTTAACTCCAGGCTGACTGGAGTTCCAAGCGCGAGCGCTTTGCTGAAAGCTCTATCTGGCTAGTTTCAAACTGAAACTGTCAGATTCTTTACTCCGCTTCATTGAACAGTCGCTTCGGAGATCTGCTCCTTCAGCTCGTTCATTTCGGGTTCAAACGAGTGTTTTGGTTCATTTTAACCGGCAATAAGTATTTATTTTACGCATTTGGTTCAAAGCTCTATCTGGTAAACCGTAAGTACAGGATTTTAAAGTCTGTGTGGAAATTAATTATTGGTTCGGTTTTGACCGATCGGTTTACTAAAAAACAATTTTAAATAATAGCTTGGGCTTTTAGAGTGCGGTTCCCAGTTCTTATCGGTTCTAAAAAAAACCTATCTCTTAAATTGGTTTTTTTTCAAATACCCGTGACACGGTTAGGAACCGATAAGGGTGTCTTGCCTGGCACTGCCATAAAAAGGGCAAGTTTTTGGATAGGCTGGCATTATGTCTGAGAAACCCAAAAGAAAAACCGGGCCCACTGGGTTTCAACACTGTGATGTTTGTGGGGAAGCCTTTGCCAAGGCTGACCCACACACCACATGTGTTTATTGTCTGGGGGCTGACCACCTCCTGTCAGACTGCCAGGTGTGTAAGAATTTCCCTGCAGCCACCCTGGAGAAAAGATTGGGCTGGCTCAGGGAACGAGAGGCCAAAAAGTCCGCTGACCCGGATGGCCAGCCCGGTCCAGCACCCACTGGACCAGAGGGAGTGCCCTCTGACCAGGGCGAGACTTCCTCGGCAAAGGAAGGCTGGTTCTGAGGAACCAGTCCCAGTAAAAAATCTAAGAAATCAGCAGGTCTGGAGTGCAAGATTGCCTCTCCAACTGCTGCAGAGATAACTAAAGCCATACAGATTGTCCAGTCACTGTCTCAGGGACCGGCCGAACCACCAACAGCTGGCAAAGGTTGGTTCGTTCGGTCCAGTGGTTCAAGAGTATGATGTTGAGGAATTTTATGAACCACAGGAGGGGAGGAAGATTTTGATCATTATGTATGTGGCTGGGAGGGTCTGGACGTGCCCTTGAACGGACATTTCTCCAGACAGACCATTAGAATCTCCCTATGCTGTCTGAGTCCCCTTCTCATTTTATGTTTTACAAAAGGTTGCAGAAACCCTCCATTTCCCTTGGAAGAGGCTGTGGATGAGCAAGAGGAGCCTGATTATGTTGAGATGATGGATATCCAGAGTCTAGGAGGTTGTCTATTCCTTTGCATAAGTCATTTAGGAAGCAAACAACAAAAATTTTAAAAATCCTCATTCTGTCCCTCCTGTAGATAAAAAATGGACAGAAGGTATGCTTATCAGGCCCTGATACAGACTTCCTCACTGAGCAGTGTAGTCATGTAGGTGTGGTACAAGCTGCAGCCTGTGACAAGGTAATATCCCCTGGCCTCACATCCTCCTGATAAGGATTCCAGGAAGATTGATGCCATGGCGAAAAACAGTATATGGCAACTTCTTTGGGACTCAGGCAGGCAAATTATATGGCTTATGTGGCTAGATATCAGAAATCTAGATGGGATACAGTGTTGCAGTTAGCCAAGCAGGCCCATGGCCAGCTGGCTAGTGAATTGGAACAGGTGGCTGCTGATGGCATTGAAGCCTCTAAAGTTCAATTTCATACTGCTGTAGACGTTAATGTTTTCCTCAGGGTCACTGGCCACTTCTGTAGCTTTCCGTAGGTTGGCATGGCTCAGGTGCACTAATCTGTCACAGGATACTCAGTCAAAGGCTATGGATTTTCCTGTGGTGGGAAATTCTCTGTTTGGAAGAGCAAACGGAAAATTATATGAAAAGATGGATGAATACAGAACTACCTACAAAAGTGCCCAGGCCAAGGAGCGGCATGCCACTCCACAGAGGCACACTCCCAGAGGTAGGGGCAGGCCTTTCCACAGGCCTTTTATCAATCCAAGCCTCCTCTGCTTTTGCACAGAGGGTTTTTCAGAGGCAGAGGTAGGCGGGCGCAGGTAAACCGTCCCCACCCTCAGCCTAAGGCTACTGCCAAGCAGGCACCCTGATGGGGTGCCCAGGGCAGTCTCCTATACCAGTTGGAGGCAGGTTGGCTTATTTCAGCCAGAACTGGGTGTCCCTAACTTCGGACAAATGGGTTCTGGAGGTAGTAAGCCAGGGTCTGGTTCTCAGCTTCAAACAGTTTCCAAAGATGAGAACCAGACATTTTCCACCTGCAAGCCCTTTAGAGGCCCTTGCTTTGAAGCAGAGGTCTCTTCCTCCTAGACTGCAAAGCAGTGGAAGGGTTCCTCCTTGTCACCAGGGCAAGGGCTGTACTCCAGATACTTTCTTACCCTAAAGACAGGAGAATGGCGGCCCATTCTAGACTTAAGGTACCTGAACAAGCATCTTTTGAAACCAAAGTTCAAAATGTTAACTCTGGCAATGATTTTGCCCTCCCTCAGGCCAGGGGACTGGCTAGCCTCCCTGGACCTCAAGGATGCCTATTTTCATGTCCTGATCAGGCCTTCTCACCGAAAATACCTCAGGTTCGAACTGCCCTCAGGTCACTACCAGTTCAGAGCAATGCCCTTGGTCTTACCTCTGCTCCAAGGTATTCACAAAATGTCTAGCTGTGTAGTGGCTCATTTAAGAAGGCAAGGGGTTGCTGTGTTTCCCTACCTGGACGACTGGCTCATTGTGGGTCAGTCCCCAGATCAGTAAAATCCCACTTGCAAGTCACCCAGCAGCTTCTCACTTCCTGGGATTCCTGCTGAATTGCAAAGTCAGTTCTAGAACCAGTTCAGGTACTAACTTTCATAGGTGGAATTGGACACAAAGTTGGCCAGGGCATTTCTCCCTCGGAAAGGGTAGAGAAGCTGATTGCCCTGGCATCCTTCACCCTGGCGGGTCTCTCGACCAGCAAGCACTTCTCTGCAACTTCTAGGGCACATGGCTGCCTCCACAGCTGTAGTGCAAGGAGCAAGATTCCAGATGAGAGACATTCAGTTTCATTTGAGGCCTACTGGTCCCAAAGGAGGACCCCTGACAAATTGGTCCCAGTGACCCCAACTCTGATTCTAGCTCTTCAGTGGTGGCAGGATCAGAGCAATCTAAGACAAGGGGTCCCTTCTTTCCCATTTCTCATTCCCTCACCCTCACCACGGATGCCTCCTTGCTGGGGTGGGGCGCGCACTTGGGCGACCTTTCCACTCAGGGAGTGTGGTCCCTCCAGGAATCTCTGCTCCACATCAACCTATTGGAACTCAGAACTGTCTTTTTAGCTCTTCAGGTTTTCTCAGCATCTATCCAGAACAAAGTAGTTCAGGTCAGGACAGACAATACCACAACAATGTGGTACATCAACAAGCAGGGGGGCACTCGGTCATCAGCCTTGTGCACAGAAGCAATGAAGTTGTGCTCTCTGGCTTACTCCCTGAACACCTCCCTAGTAGCAGTTCACCTTCCAGGGAAGGACAATGTCCTAGCGGATGCCCTCAGCAAGATTTCTCAGGGTCATCACGAATGGTCTTTGAATCCCCTAGTGCTGGGGTCAGTCTTTGCCAGATGGGGCCTCCTCAGATAGATCTTTTCGCAGCCCCAGACAACCACCAACTTCCTCTGTTCTGTTGCAGGCCTCCAGTAATGGGCTCAGTCCCCTGGACGCCTTTCTGTTGGATTGGGAAGGGAAGTTCCTGTATGCCTTTCCCCCTTCCCCCTTCTCTTCAGGGTGTTAGTAAAAATCAGATCCCAGCCCTGCAAAGTGGTTCTGATTGCACCAGACTGGGCCAGGCAACCCTGGTACCCACTACTTCTGTCCCGACAGTCCACCCTCCCTGGACCTTCCAGGGTCCACAACCTGCTGACTTGTGCCCAGGGAGAGTTTGGTATCGGACCTCAAATCCCTCCACCTCAGGGCTTGGCTCTTGAGGTTAGAATAACTGATTTACACTTTCTCAAGGTGTCCTTGATATTTTAAAGGCCTCTAGGAAGCCTTCCACTAGGGCCACTTATAATTCCAAATGGAAGAGGTTCTCCATTTGGTGTTCTGGGAAGCAAATTGTCCCAGAATCTGCTGATTTGCCCATTTGCTGGACTACTTGGTCCATCTTAATTCCTTAGGCCTCAGGCCAGCTACCTTAAGGTTCATCTGGCAGCTGTCTCTGCTTTTTATATCAGCAGGAAAGCTGCCTCCTTTCTTCTCACCTGTGTTTTCCAAGTTTTTTAAGGGTTACTTCACACTAACCCTCCTTTTAGGGACCAGCCCTGCCTGGGACCTTAATGTTGCATTGCTCAGTTAATGCAACCCCTTGAACCTCTGTCTTCAAGCAGACCTTAAGTTCCTAACTGGAAAACTGTTTTCCTAGTGGCCATCACTTCTGCCAGACGCATAAGTGAGTTACAAGCCCTGTCAGTGGAAAAGGATTTTATTTTTTTCACAGAGATAAGGTAGTCCTCAGGACTAACAGAAAGTTTTACCTAAAGTGGTTTCAGATTTCCATCTTAACAATCCATCTCCCTTCCAGTATTTTCACTGAGCATTCTTCCTGGGTGAGAGAGATTGCACAGTTTGACGTCAAAGAGCTTTAAGCTACTATTTGGAGCGCACCAAGGGTCTGAGTTCGAATCCCTCCAACTCTTCCTTACCTATGGCGAGGTTGGCAAGGAAACCTGCCACTAAGAGGACAATTGCCAGGTGGATTGTCTCTTGTATCCAATTTTGCTACCAAAACTAGGTAGAGAACCCCTCAGGACTGAGGGCCCATTCACCAGGGGTACAGCTGCATCTCTAGCGGCTGCTATAGATATTCCCATTCTGGAAATCTGTCAAGCTGCTACCTGGAAAACAGTTCACACCTTTGCAAGCATTACTCCCTGGATGTCAGTCCAGAGAGAGATGCTCAGGTTTAGCACAACCGTGCTTCAGAGCCTATTTCTAAGTAGGCTCTGGCCCTCCTCCATGGAGGTACTGCTGTGTAATCTGCTAATTGTCATAATATAGCAAGACTTCATGGTGTTTGAAGAAGAATTACTCACCTTAGTAATTGCTTTTCTTCTCATGGAGTCTTACATATTATGACCACCTAACCTGCCCCTCTCAGAACTTCTACTTTGGTAAGGTTGGCAAATTAGTGCAAGCACTGTGTCATGCCGTTATAGCTCTTTTCCTTCCCTTTTCTTTAGGATTAGGAAAACTAGGTATTTCTGTTTTGGTTGTATGTTTGGCCCCCTCCTGGACTTCTGTCTTTTGGGGAGGGGCCAATTCATAGTTTAGGGTGATATTGTTGTTGTTTCTGTTTGTTATTCTACTAGTAGGTAGCCATTTGGCTAGTGTAGGGTTTTTTCCACACAGACTTTTGCTTAGTGTTGGCTCCGTAAAGATCTGACAGTTTCAGTTTGAAACTAGCCAGATAGAGCTTTCAGCAAAGCGCTCGTGCTTGGAACTCCAGTCAGCCTGGAGTTAACTCCTTCCTCTCCGGGGCAGTTCAAGTGCTGTGGCTAACTGCTAATGGTCATAATATAGCAAGACTCCATGAGAAGAAAAGCAATTACTAAGGTGAGTAATTTTTTCTTCCATTCCATTTATAAAACAAGAAAATCCAAATATCCACAAAAAACAAGTAGTTTCAGAGAGCAGTGCATTGAAGCAACCTGAGCAGCAAAGGGAAAATACTAGTGTCCATAAGTAGATATATAAAAGTAACACTGTTCAGTCTCATATTCTGCTAGGGTTAAGTGAGAAGGCTATACCCCTCTAACTCAGTTGACCTTGCACATGAAATAATCAGTTGTCTGGACGTATAGGGGATCTGGTAAGGGACCTGGTTGTAGAGGATCCCCTGACTGGGAGCGACCACAATACTGTCTGGTTTCAAATAAGCATGGGGGGGGGGATCTAGGACACTGGCAGTGGACTTCAGGGGGGCAGACTTTGTGGGCATGGGAAATATTCTCAAGGATCACTTGAGGGGATTACATCAATAACAAATGTGGAAAGGAGATGGGAGGTCATAAAATGGGGACTTCATGAAGCAGTCAGGACCTGCGCTAAGGTGAAACGTAAGGGAGCAAGGTCACATAAACCATGCTGGTGGTCCAGTGAGGTTCAGGTAGCGGTCAGAGAAAAGAAGGCGGCCTACAAAAAATATAAAACAACAAGAGGGGATAGGGATAAGGAAATGTACCATCTTGCATCTAGAAAAGTCACCTGGATGGTGAGGGGGGCAAAGTCCAGTAAAGAGCAGCGGCTGGCATAGGGGATACATGGAGGGGAAAAGGGGTTCTTCCGGTACATTGGGGAGCGGATAAAAAACTAAGGGCCATCTCAGCAGATTGAGATCAGAAGGAGGGTGGGTGGAAGAGGCGAGGGACCAGACAGAGGTATTTAACGAGTACTTCGCCTCCGTGTTCACTAGAGAGGGGGATGGGATATCTACAAAGCAAGGCACGATGGGGATAGAAGCGGCAGTGAGTGGGATCTGGGGAGCAACAGAAATGGAGCAAGAGGGAGGGAGAGGTACCCCAGGGGTGTCACATCAGGATAAGGATAAAAAGGCCAGTAAGGTGGAGGGGAAGGATGATGCTATCTCCCGAAAGGGTGTGGTTAGCCCTCAAGGCCCTAAAGAAAGACAAATCTCCTGGGCCGGATGGCATTCATCTGAGAGTACTATGGGAATTGGTGGACATACTGGCTGCACCCCTGGAGGAGCTCTTCAACAGGTCACTTGAGACAGGGAGGTTACCTAGGGATTGGCGAGAGGCACATGTGGTGCCAATCCATAAAGGGGGGTCGAGGGAAGTACCAGGTAACTATAGACCCATCAGTTTGACTTCGGTGGTGGGAAAATTAATGGAGAGTATACTAAAGGAATGATTGGGGGTGTACTTGGAGGTGAGAGGTCTGGATAGTCGGCAACATGGGTTTGTGCCAGGTAGATCATGTCAAACCAATCTTGTGGAGTTCTATGAATGGGTAACATCAGAACTGGACAGGGGAAAGCCTGTGGATGTATTATTCTTGGACTTCAGCAAGGCATTTGACTCTGTCCCCCACAATGGTCTGGTGGAGAAACTGATGGGGTTGGGAGTAGACCCTTTGATGGTCAGATGGATTGAAAACTGGCTAGCTGGACGCACCCAGAGAGTAGTGGTCGGTGGGGAGCTCTCGAACCCTAGAGAGGTTGGTAGTGGGGTACCGCAGGGCTCGGTCCTGGGTCTGATCCTGTTTAATGCATACATATCGGACATCAGGGAGGGTATAGGGTGTGAAATGAGTCTCTTCACTGATGACTCCAAGATGGGAGCAGTAGTTGAGAGAGAAGAGGGGAGGTTGGCCCTGCAAGGGGACCTGGACACCCTGGAAAGCTGGACTCACACATGGAAATTAAATTTCAATATCACCAAGTGCAAGGTGTTACATCTTGGGCGGGGAAACCCTAAACACAGGTACACCCTGGGAGGGGAGGCGCTGGAGGCGTCAATAGGGGAAAAAGACCTAGGGGTCATGATGGTGGATGCATGTATGAATAACTCTGAGCAGTGCAGGAGAGCGGCTAGCAAGGCAAACAGGATGTTGGGATGCATCGTAAGGGGGATCACCTCTAGGAGCAAGGAAGTGATTCTGCCGCTGTACAATGGACTGGTTAGACCACACCTTGAATACTGTGTACAGTACTGGAGTCCACACTTGAAGAGGGACATACATCTCCTGGAGAGGGTACAGAGGAGGGCAACTAAGATGATAGGAGGACTAGGGGATTTGACGTATGAGGACAGACTTGAGGAGCTCTGCCTGTTTTCATTGGAGGAGAGGAGAGATTGGGGGACATGATTGAGGTCTTCAAGTACCTCAAAGGAATAAATAGGGTAAACATGGAGGGGATCTTTAGACTAAAGCAGGGAGGTATCACCAGAGGGCATGGTTTGAAGTTGGAAGGTGGAAGGATGAGGGGGGAAAAGAGGAGAAGGTTTTTCACTGAGAGGTTGGTGGACCCTTGGAATGCACTGCCTGGTGAGCTGGTTCAGAGATCCACAGTGGAGGGCTTCAAGAGAGGGTGGGACAGACACAGAAAGTGGATGTATCAGATGATGGCCTGTCCCAGGGGGGTGGGGATGGATGATAGGGGTTTCTGAAACACAAGTGGGGGGGAGGGCCTTGGCACCTAACTAGGGATCTGAGGTTCGAGCAGACTCGATAGACCGTAAGGCCTAATCTGCTGGCAATTAGTATGTTAGTATAGTCCTGGAGGGATGCTAGAGCTGGCATTGCTGTCTTGCACAACCTTTTCCCTAAATAGGTTCTGAACTCAGCCTCCCAAGGTACTGCTCTGTAGTCTGCACTAGTAAGCACAGTGAAGGATTCCTGGGGTTTGAAGGAGAAATTTCTTACCATAGTAATATTGTTTCTTCCAAGGGATCGCTCACAAACTCACCTTACCTCCCCTTCCAGAACCTAGAAAAGGTTCTACAAGAATAAGTTCTTTTTTTGTCTTTACTTCACTTGAGTAGTATTTGTGCAATGCCTACAATCACATGTTGGGTGGTTTTGTTGTAATGTTTGGTCTATCATATTTTGTCCCGGCAGGGATTGGACATTTTGTTGGGGTTTTCTATTTTTGTATAGGTTTAGCTAGTTTAGTGCTCACTGCTCACCCTAGCTGGAGAAATAAATCTGTTGTTAAAACGTTGGGGTGAGCATTAGCACACAGCAGAGTTTTGAATTTCATTCGAAGATTCTGTAATTAGCATAAGATTCTAAGCTCCGGGTCAGCTCAGATCTGCAGGCTGAATGCACTAGTAAGCATAGTGAGGGATCCCTTGGAAGGAACAATATTACTATGGTAAGTAATGTTTTCTTATCAGGTAGTCAACTTATTCAATACATATGGCACAGTACCAGAAAGCACTTTGGAACACAGGTCTGGCACTGGCAGAAAGAGCAGAAGATGGTTTGGCACAGGACCTGATTGCTACAGAAATCTTCTCTTCAGGATGCCCTGACCGGGCAATCTGCCCTCCTGCCTTGCGGCTCGGCTGGAGAAGCCAGCCAGCCACGCCAACTCTCCTCCCTGACTCTGAAGCCTGCTGACTCAAGCTGCCCTGACCGGGCAATCCGCCCTCCTGCCTTGCGGCTTGGCTGGAGAAGCCAGCCGACCATGCCAACTCTCCTCCCAGACTCTGAAGCTTGCTGACTCAGGCTGTCCTGACCAGGCAATCCACCCTCTTGCCTTGTGGCTCAGCTGGAGAAGCCAGCTGGCACACCAGCTCTCCTCCCTGACTCTGATGCCTGTTGACTCAGGCTACCCTGACTGGGCAATCCGCCTTCCTGCCTTGCGGCTTGGCTGGAGAAGCCAGCTGGCCGCGCCAACTCTTCTTCCTGATTCTGAAGCCTGCTGACTCAGGTATGCATTCAGCTCCAGCTGGGGACTGAGCTTGAACTTCTCATTGGCTGTAGCCCTCTGCACCAGCTCCCAATTGACTGGTGCAGTTGCAACTTGCTGTTGGATTGGCTGAGCGGAATCTTCAGCTTTCCCTGCTGTTTTTCGTCTTTTCTTGTGGTGCTGATTCCCAGCCTGCTTTTTGCTTTATTTGAAACTCTGGTTGAATTTTGCAAGAACTACACAGTTTAGCATTGTGGGGGCTATGTAAGCAATAATACCCGACAGGGTGGGCATTATTGGGAAATACCGGACCGCCCGGGGCGTAATGAGGCCCGACGCTGCAGGCGGAGGGCCTTATAGCCCCTGGAAGGTCTGGTATTTCCATAATGCCCACCCTGAAGGGTATTATTGTGCTTATAAAATGGCCATGTAACTACATTTTTGTGAAATGTGAAAATAAAGAGGAGATGAATGTGAAAACTGTTCAAAACACTGTTAAAACAGTGTTCATTGACAAAGTAGTGCACCAGCTGTTCTAGGTGCTGTTACTCCTCCCTGCAGTGCTGTTCTGGTTTTCTGAACACCCCCCCCACACACACACAGGCAGATTAAGTGAATGCTGCGCTTTTCATACTAATTTGTGGTATGGGTAGAGGTTGTTTCTGCAGTTTGTGGAAAAGTTGGACTTGTTAAGCAACGAGTAATGGAAAGGAATGGAGAGCAGCAGCCGAATGAGCTTTCACGAAGCGTAATGTCTGTCTTGTTCTTTTAAATGTCAAGGTTGGATGAAGCTGATGCGAATGTCGGCGGCCGGAGTAATGGATTAAGTAGAATGAAGTGTCAGGACTGGTGTCATTGTGTGTTTTCAGTCTTCTGACTGCAAATGACAGGACTGCAGTTTTCCTTTTTGTTTCTTTATTGCCTGCTGTTGACGGAAAGTGGGGAGGGGGGATAGTTGTCTCTCGCTAAGTGAGAGAAAAAAATGGCGGGGATTTTAAAATTCTTAGCTGCCTTCAGCCAATGAGGAAGTAGGCTGGGCAGCAGGGTACATTGTAAAGCGGATTTTGGTGGCACTTGTTTTTAGCTGGGCATCTATTGAGAAATAAATGCCCAGCTTGGAGGCAGTGTCAGCCAATCAGAGGTGAGAATTCCTTCTTGCCATTTTATAAAGTTTTATAATAGCCTGGGGATTGTGATGCAGGGGTCGACTTTAGCGATGGCTGGTGGCCCGAGGCCACTAAAAATCAAATCGGGCCATTGGGTAATCTTTGGCTGCTGGCCCATTTGGCCTGCAAACATTAAGTTGCTTGAGCATCGTTTTTTCGGTCACTGTACCCTTAAAGGAGATAGGAAATGATTTTCTCCTTATAGTACCTGTTAACTAAGTTATTAGCCCCTAACAGTGGCTCTTGAGTGTCTTTTTTTATGGTTTACGTGACTGTGCAAAATGGTTTATGCAATCTCCATTCATTTTTTAACTGCCTGTCACCTTCATACCGTCTGTTTTCTGTGTCGGGAGTTGCGCGTGCCAAGCCTGAAAAGCTCACGTTAGACTCCCAATACAGCATGCAGGCTGCTGCAACTATTACAGCAATTCAAGTAAAGCCTGATGCCACACTCAACATAAAGGCTGGGAATGACATGGAAACCACACTGGTAAAGCGACCAGCTCTTTATCCCCATCCCCCTTTCTTCCTCAGTCCATCTCATTTCAAATGCTGTAGTGCTAACTTCAACTCTAGACTAAAATGTAGCAGTTTATTTTTAAATGTACAGATTTTTAGCCTCTCGTTCATGTATCTCCTCTAGTGTCCAGTGGGCCCCTTCCCACCATACCCTCTACCTCTAGTTGTACAATAAAAATAAAAATGTGTAATAAGCAGTGTTACCAGCATTCATAGACTCAGCAAATGTTCAGTGATAAGACCCATCCCTGCTTTCACTTCTTCGTTGGCCGCTGACAGGCAAATGCAAGCCGCAAAGCAGATATCACAGTTTGCTTTAGTGAGTCGGCAGTCGACAGGGGAAGTGACTGGAGGGCTGTGTCGGTCCCATAACATTCATTGTTAATACATTTTAAAAGTTGTTTGGGTGGCTACTCTGTCCCCTTTCACCTTTAAAGTCAGTGAAGGCACGTCCATGCGCATGTAGAGCGTCCGCTCGTGCACACCACACCTAGGAACGGATTCGGGAGCAGTAGCATGTAAGTGGGAGCCCTGCAGGACTTGATACTCAAAACCACATGATGGTTCAAGGGCTCCCACTTACAGGTCACCTGATGACATGCTCAGGTGGTGGCAACAGTTGCGGTGGGAACAGCTGGAGCCAATTGATGGGCACAATTCTGACGGGCATGGTGGAACAGCCAATGGAGGTCAGGGATGCAGCATGTAAGTACTGTCCCTTTCCCACGCTAGCTCAGATGTGCCATTGTTTTTGGAAGGAGAGGTCGAGGTTGTGATTAGAAAGTCGTTGAAATATATTCTCGGTCGGTCTGTCCGACCAATAACCAAAAAAAAAAAAATGAGAACTTTACTGTTTGGTGTCTGAGCAAATATACCACCAGAAACAATTTAAATGAACACCAGACAGTTGGAGCAGACGTCGTGGGAGAAGGGGGACGAAACTTGACTGAGCTTCATATTAGACTAGTGCTTGTTCTGTTTGATACCTAAAAGCCAAGCAGGGTGTATATTTCTGTCTGAGGGGAAAATAAAATGGCAGTTTGAACTGAAGGCAGGGGCTACTGCATTTTGCTGTCAACAAAAGTGGCAAGTCTAACTAAAGAAATAAGTCTGTGGTGAATTGTGTACTGCTTTTGCTGTGTCTGTCCATCCTTGTAAAAAAAAGAGCTTTTCCATCTAATTTAGTTGAACAGTCCAAGAGGAAAGGAGCATTGTAGTTAACCTGGGTGCAGGAGCTAGCAATCTACTTTGTGCAGCAGCTAGTCTGATCTTTTTTTGTGAAGAAAAACAACAAATACAAGTTTCCTTCCTTTCCTAAGTAGCAAGTAGTCCGAGTTACATCCTGTGGTGCTCATGCCAGGATCAGGGGCTTTTGCAGTGAGCTATTATTTGTGAAATAAAAATAAAAATGTACTCATTACAAGACCCTTCATGTTTGTAAGTTCATACTGCCGTACTCGCTGTCAGTGTCTAGCAGTCTGTGGAAAGTCAGGGGCTGGCACACATATTTAGGAACCTTGCAGCTATCCAACCTTTGTGAAAAAAAAAAAGTCTGTATTTCCTAATTTCTACTCATCGTACTCTCTGGTCACTACTAGTGTAGCAGTCTGTGGTCAAAATCGGGACTGGCACACATATTTAGGGACCTTGCAGCTATCCAACCTTTGTGAAAAATAAATAAATAAAAACAATCGACATTGAAATAAAAAACACAGAGCCAATTTGCTTTGAAAAAGGTTTTATTGCACATGGAATACATCATGTGGCATTTTCTTTCAAATGTTGAGCCCCCTTCTGCAAAAAAAAAATAAAAAAAATGAAGAAAAGTTGGAAAGTGATCGAGCGTATGAAAAAAATGTCAGGTGCAGGACATTTAAGACGGCTTGGCAAACTAACTTTCCATGGGTTAGGTATGATGCAGAGAAAAATCTTATGTTCTGTACCATGTATCAAGGGTGTGATGCTGCAGATAAAGATTCCCCTTTTGTACACGGTTGTGGAACATTTAAAATGTACTCTTTAAAATCGCACCATACAAGCAGGGGGCATGAGACAGCTGCAAGCAAAGTTAAAGCTGCAACTAGTGATCCCTTCTGTAGTGAGGCTGGTAGAGCTCTACAGAGTTTAAACAATGCTCAGATTAACAGGCTTACTATTCTAATGAGGAACAGTCATGCAATTGCCAAGCAGTCTCGTCCATTCACAGATTTTGTTTGGATGAGTAAACTGGACCAATGAAGGGTCTGGAGACAGGAAGCACCTATGTCAATGACAAGTACTGCAGGAGATTTTGTGCTGCCATTGCAGAATATGAACGACTTAAAATTATGAATGAAGCCAAGAATTCCTCATTCTGTTCTATGTGATGAAGCAACTGATACCTCCATTGCAGAACAACTTATAATTTATATCCGTCATGTATACAAAGGTGTTATAAAAACAGCATTTCTAAATATGGTTCGACTTGAGAAGCCAAATGCTGAAAATATATATGAAAGTCTTGTAAGTGAGTGCTCTGCAGTACTTGAAATAACTCGTGAAGAGTTTCTAACAAAACTAGTTGGCTTTACAGCAGATGGGGCAGCGGTTCTGCAGGGCAGCAGAACAGGAGTCGAAGCACGTCTTCGTGAAGTACAGCCTATGATAGTTGTTACTCACTGTATGCTTCATCGACTGGAACTGGCCTTTAAAAAAACTGTAAAATCAATGCCCTTTTACAGTAAGGTAGAGGACAAAATGCTGCAGATTTACTTATTCTACCACAACAGCCCTTTGAACAGAACAGAACTGAGGAATTCTTGCCGGGCAACAGGGGTCCGATGTTTAGTCCCAACTAGGGTAGGAGGCACCAGATGGGTCCCGCATCTAAAATGTGCCTTTGAAAATTTTTGGGAGATTTATCCTGCAATTATTGCATCACGAAACTCAGTGGCCAGTGCTAGAGCTCAGGGATTTTTGAAAAAGCTCACATCAGAACACTTTGTGCAGAGTGCCTTGGAGCTAAATTACATTATTGCTGTAATAGCAAGACTTTCCCTGTTGTTGCAGGAAGAACAGGTCAATATTAGCAAAGCGATGGATGGATTGACAGTTGTTCGTAACAGCCTTGAACAGCTGAAAACTAAATTGGGACCAATGGCCCGAATGTTCATAAAGGAGACATTTAAGGGTATTTCCTTAAAGGAAATAACTAGAGAAAAAAAGGATACCAATTCCTTTACAAGATTTATAGAAACTCTCTTAACAGAGGCTAACAGCAGGTTTCCAGACAATGATCTGTCTGTTGTAAGAAAAGCTGGTGTAACACTTTTAAACCCCAAAATGTGGCCCAATTTGACAAACAGCACTGATTTTGGTGATAGTGAAATTGAAGAACTTATTACTGAATATCGAGATGTACTTCACAAAAATGGTGTAAAACTGGGAGAAGTGGAGATTGAGTGGGCCTCCTTAAAAACATTCCCTGAGTTCTTGTACCTCTAGTGTCACTACATGGGAAGAGATTAAAAGGTTTTCAGATGGACACCAGAATATTCTGTCCCTTGTCGACTTCCTGTTATCCTTGCCAAGCACTTCAGTGGAGTGTGAGCGTGGATTTTCACATATGAAATCTGTGAAGTCAGACTGGAGGAGTAAACTGAGAAGTGATGCACTCACTGATCTGTTACGAATTAAACTTCACTCACCGGCCATTGAGGATTTTGATGCAACAGGTGTTGTCAATTTGTGGCTAGCCTCTGGGCAGCGAGTTAGAAGACCATGCAGTACATCTCACAGGAGGAGAACAGATGCAGCTGCTACTGAAACTGTAGACAGCTCTGATTCCAGCATGGACTCCGATGACAGTACTAGTGTGACTGCCCTTGGGGATGTTGAAGTGTGCCAAGACACTGATTCTGATAATGACTGACCAGAAATGTGTCACCCTGACCCACTCTGCTCTGATTTGATTTTCTGCTTAACCACAACCCTCTGCAGTGTCCCTCCAACCAGTTTCTCACCCATCTAACAGTGTCTTTCTTGTAGATAGGTTCATTTTGAATAAATGAGCAATTGAATATTAAAATTCACCACTCGAGTGACGCCGACCTCTTGTGTCCCGCTTTAAATTTCAATATAAGTTGCGGCCACCATTATGTACTGCCGGCCACCAAATTATTGGAAGTCTCTGGCCCGATGGCCAGTAGTTTTTTTCTCCTTAAAGTTGACCCCTGTGATGAATGTATTTTTAATGTGGGGATTGTGATTTATGTACTTAACTAGCTCCCTGCATTGTCTAAACTAATTGCTTTTCCTTAACACTTCTCCTGTTATTGTGATAGCTATCACTTCTCCTTTATTTCCCTGGCTGCTGCAAGTCATTTGTGATGGTGCCAGTCTGATGACCCCCTCCAGCCCCATCCTTGCTCGCTAGCCTCTGTCCTTGTTTCCTCTGCTCTCAGCCCACCGATTAAGTTCTTTAGTCTGCCTCTTTTGTTTCAGTCCTTCTCCCGGTCCTATAATTTATTGCTACCCTTTTTTTTTCTTGTCTTCTCTTCAGGCTTCCCTGACTGGGCAATCCGCCCTCCTCCCTTGCGGTTAGGCTGGAGGAGCCAGCTGGCAGTGCCAACTCTCCTCCCTGACTCTGAAGCCTGCTGACTCAGGTATGCATTCAGCTCCAGCCTGGGACTGAGCTCGAACTCCTCATTGGCTGTAGCCCTCTGCACCAGCTCCCAAATGGCTGGTGCAATTGTGGCTTGCTATTGGATTGGCTAAGCGGGATCTTCAGCTTTCCCTACTGCTTTTGGCTTTTCTTGTGGTGCCAATTCCCTGCCCGCTTTCTGCTTTATTTGAAACTCTGGTTGAGTTTTCTCCTGCCCCTGGCACTATTTAAATGCTCCTTCTCCCCTCCCATCTATGGCGTCCCTTCCTTATTGGTGGATTTTTGCTCTGCAGTACTGTTAAAGTGGAGGTCTACTGCCTTTCTCCTTTACTGATCCATGTGACCTCTTATTCTCTTCTTTGCTCCTAGATGAATCTGTGATTGTCAGAATTCAAATAGGGCACAACTCCCACTTTTTCTTACTCCAAAACCCCTAAAAGAGATCTGCGACTCCTTCAGGCTCACGCAGCTCATCACAGAAGTCACCTGGCCTAATAAGAAAAATCCAGCCAATAGTAATCTGATAGACCTTATGCTAGTGAATAAACCACACCTCTTCACTCATACAGGCATCTTCTTTAATAATATTAGCGATCACTGCTCCATAGCATGTGTCAGATCTGCACCTAAGCCAGTCTCTTCTTCTAGGTACACCCTTAAAAGAAGCAAACGCAATGTTGACGTTCATGCCTTCCTATCTGATCTCCTGTACTCGAATTGACAAAATTTCTACCTGGCCCGTATGGTGAATGAGGCATACGACCATTTCCAATGCATTGTCCTTAGTGCTATAAATCGGCATGCGCCCTTAGTGAAAGTTCGTACTAAGAAAAAATTAAATCCCTGGCTTACGGCTAGTCTTAAAACCTCTCTACTAAATAGGGACCTTCTGTGGAAAAAAGCCCAAAAAACCAAGCTTCCTGCAGATTGGGCAGCATTCAGAGTAGCAAGAAATCTATGTACGAAACTCATCAGAACAGAAAAAGCCAGATACTTTTGCACAGAACTGGACTCCTTTTCCAAGTGTTCAGCTAAGTTTTGGAAGACATTGAGGGCTACACTTCAGCTAACTCACTCCCTGCAAAAAATTCCTGTGATGGGTCCTCTACTATCAACAAACATGAAATCCTTGATCTCCTCAATAACCATTTTCCAACCGGTGGTCTCGCATTTGACTCCTCTCCTGCCAGTAATCTACGAAACCAGCTTGATGCTCTGGATCCAGTAGGTACAGCCAAAGACGCATCTGCTCCTGATGCAGTCTTCTCTTTTTCTCCTGTCTCGCTGAAAAAGGTGGAAGACTTACTACTGGAACTTGACACAAGAAAGAATGCAGGTGCCGATCAAATTGATCCATATTTCCTTAAACTTAGCTATCATGTCTTGTCAGCACCTATCATGCACCTCTTTATTTTGTCCCTGGCACAGGGTGACATTCCATCAATTTGGAAAACTGCCCATGTCATCCCTCTACACAAATCTGGTGACCTTAGCGACCTAAATAATTATGGGCCGATATCCCTGCTCCCTATCCTTTCCAAATTGCTAGAGAAACTTGTAAACAGCCAGTTTAGGAAATACTTAGATACCTTTAATCTACTAAATCCAGTACAATCAGGTTTTTGACCATGCCACAGCACAATTTCTGCTCTTGCAAAGATCATTAGTGATTGGCAGAATGCCCTAGATGCCAAAAATTATGTGTGTGCATTATTTTTAGATTTGAGTAAGGCATTCAACCTGGTGGACCATGACCTGCTCCTGGTCACCCTTAGAGACCTTGGTCTGGACTCCCTGGCATTAAAATGGTTTACCTGCTGTCTCTCTGGTAGATGTCAAAAGGTCAAAGCAGACTGTTACCTCGCTCCCTTGAAAACCCTTCAGAGAGGCGTACCACAGGGTTCCATCTTGGGGCCTCATCTTATCGTGCTTTATATCAATAACGTTGATGCAGGTATCAGATCAGCTAATATTCATCTTTTTGCTGATGATACGGTTCTCTGTATTGATAGACCTACCCGTGAACTGGCCAGTAAAGACCTCCAACTAGAATTCAAGTGGTTGCAGCTAAACCTTCTGAAACAAAAGCTGTTATTAAATGCCAGTGTAACCCCTAGGTGGCGCTATCCCAAGGGCTACTACCTCTGCCTGCTTGGCTAGTAGCAGGTTAAGGGGCCTGAGTTCTGAAATGGGTGCCTCCACCCGGAGGTCAGGGTTGGTAGTGGTCAAGCTAACCTGGGCACAGCCCTCCGGGACACTGTAACCCCCCTCTTTCCTTACTAGTGGCCGGAACCATACACAATAATCACTTTCACAATACCCCTGATACACCACACAAGTACCCACACTGTTTACACTTACCACCAGAGATTTCCTCTGGCACGGCCCTGGGGACCCCCTGTAAAACAAGGTTATACACAGCAAATAACAGCAGTACAGTACTCATGCACAAACTGGAACCACAGTCAGGGTAAATGCAAAAAAGAGTTAGATCTGATTTATTTAAGAGACTTGAATAAGGGAAGGGCGTAATCTGGTTAGTTTGCTTTAAGACTCTATCATTCAAACAGTTATGCATGCACTTCAGGGTCTATAAACAGTCGCACACTCTGGGTACCCAGATGGAGAAAGGTGGGCTAGCCAGGAATGTTGCAGCTGCTTGGGGCCCTGTGATGGAAGAAAACAACATGCACAACACACACTATTTGTAATCTGGAGCTGGAGGGCTCAGTTCGTGAAAAGAAAACAACAAGACAATCAGATGACACACTTATAGAGTAGGCTGTTGTTGCAGGGAGCTACCCTGATGATTACTCATGATACCCAAGACTGGACACAGGCTGGATGAAAATTGAGACTGCAGGTGGTTGAGCTGTAGTGCCAGGAGAAGCAGGGCCCACACGATTCGCCAAGGTGTCGTTCCTGTTCAAGCGTGGAGCAGGGGGCTGATCCCCAGGCAGGTCTCTCGTCAATGGCTTTCTCTGTGCAGCAGGTAGTCTGGCTGGGCCAGTGTGGCAAGGCCCCAGCCAAATGGAGACAGATTCGGATACAGTCCGTTTTGGGCTGGATACAGCTTCCAGAAAGCAGAACACAGTGGCGAACCAAATCACGACCCACTAACAACTCAGAGCACATTTACGTCTAAGGAAATTCTACTGTACCAGGCAAACTGCTCTCCGGTCATGATCGCAGAGTGTCTGCACAAACCGGGGATTCAAAAGCAGCTGGAAATCCTGACAGGCTGATCGCATTCAGCAAAATCTTCAGTCTTCTTCAGGTCTGGCTTTAGAGTTTTGGGGGCCCTCAGCAAGATTACTGAAGTCATGGGGCTCCTCTACTTGGTCGACCTTCACCCCATATGTTTGAATGTAACCGATAAACACATAATTGTATTCTATTATCAGTACAACCAGGGGTATTTTTGCATTTTTTAGGAGGACACAGCAGTATTAGCCCATGGGGTTGTTCCTTCTATCACATCAGTCGCCACCCATCTGCCTCTTATTGGCTGGGTCATAGCTTAGTAAGGCATTTCTTGACATCAGGATGCCACAACAGAAGGTGTTGCATAGCCCTGTGTTACTGTTTTAAGAAGACAATAAGATTTAAGAAGTTTAAAAATAATTAAGATAAACTGCTCTGACTGTGGGCCCCCTCCATAAGAAGGGGGCCCCCAGCGACTGCAGGGTTCG
The DNA here is from genome assembly GCA_016271365.2 of Neoceratodus forsteri. Taxonomy (NCBI): domain Eukaryota; kingdom Metazoa; phylum Chordata; order Ceratodontiformes; family Ceratodontidae; genus Neoceratodus; species Neoceratodus forsteri. The sequence continues at coordinate 665,662,012 of CM057458.1, forward strand.
CTGGTGCCTAAAACCGGCTATGGGTATGAGCCTGGTAAAAACTCAGTGGCTTACTTCGTTCTCACAAACTTGGATTTAGTCTGAAATAATTCTCTTCTCTCCCTCTCAGGGGCAGCAGGCAGACATGCAGACATGCAGGCCACAACTCAGGCCTTTCCTCAGATCTCCCATGCGAATCCTCTCAGGAGTGCTGCTCAAAATCACTTGAGCTGTGTGCTTCTTCAGCTCCCAACTTAGATCTGACACAACTGCCAGCAAGCTTGTGGATTTCCCTCAGAATCCAAAAGGTGCGGTTGGCCGATCTGTCTGTCAGTCACAACAAAGGCTCCCTGTTCAGGTGTAAAAAGGCGCCAAAAGCTAAAAACTACAATTCCTACAGATTTTGACTACAGACAGCTCCTGTAGTCCGGCTCCATTTAAGGTCCCACCAGTACTGATTGGTCCAGTTTGCAGTCCCGGGCCAAATGGTGGGGATAAACAAAACAGTCCCTGCTGCAAAGAAGGCAGGTTAGAAAAACTCAATTATCATTATCACTCTAAATGATTTTCAGCAAATAGTTACATCTTTCAACAGAGCTCCATCTCAGATTACTTACGACTGCAATCCAGGCAGCTCTTAAAGAGACAGTGCACAGAGGCTATACAGGCATTTCTGGCAATCACATTTAAACTGCTAAAACTGAGGACACCAGCCTGGCAGTGAGCATTTAGGCAAGCTCAAGGAAGACTCTTTCAGGAACCCTCATTTGTAGGGGGGTTACACCCAAAATACAAGGCTATGTATTTCTCTCCACTTATTAATGCACACAGTCCCTCTACCATAGGATGAGTTCCTCAAATCACTACTCTTGTTGGTGAATCCTTAGAATTCATGCCAGAATTTAAATATCTAGGATTCTGGATAGATCACGGATTTTCCTTCACCGACCACATAGAGGAACTCTGGAGAAAACTCAAGCAGAGACTAGGTATTTTTTACAGAGTTAAGCACCTTCTCACTCAGGAGGCTAAAACAAGGCTATTTCAAAGCACATTTATTTCACCCTCGGATTACGCTGACTTAATTTATGGACATGGCCCAAACATCACATTAGTTAAACTCGACACCCTCACCGGGCAATAAGGTTTATTACCGGTATGCCATACTTCACTCATCGTTGCTCCCGTTACGCCTTGGTAGGCTGGACGTCTCTGAAGTTCAGAAGGCAAACAAATGCTGTGTTCTAGACTTTTAGAGCACTCATGGGGAAATTTCTGCAGTATATTGCAGACTGTCTGCCTAGGTGTACACCAGGTAGTTACTGTCTGAGAAGCCATTCTTACACTTCACTCTTAATCCCTAAAGCCAATTCTCATTTTGGTCTAGCATCTATAAGTCATACGTTCCCTGCACTGTGGAATAAACTTCAAAAATCTCTGAAGTTAGTAATTCCTGTAAAATTGTCCACCTTTAAATTACAATTTGCATGTTCCTTCAAGGAGTCCTGCAACTGTTTCCATTGATTTATGGTAGTCAGGGGCATGGGTCATCTATTAGCGTGAGCATAGTCATCTGTCCCTCTTCACTACCTTTCCTAGATGAGCTGACTCCTAACTCTTTCTGACTCCTTCTACGGGATACTTGTAAAACCATGTACATGTTTCAAAGAAATACAAAATCACACATACACCCATATTGCAAAGCATCATGGGCTGTATATTCAAATCACCACAAAATATTATGTACATGTTTACTGCTTTTATTTGAAGATACAGGCCCGGATATTCAGACTGCGCCAGGCTGTGGCGCAAGCCTGAGCACAGCACAAGTTGACTGCGCATGGGTGTTGACAGGGTGATAGTCAACAGAGCTGCGCCATTGCACAGCATTGCTGAATATCACACCCTGGCCACCCGCAGTGACTGACGCCCCCTGCACATCGTGGAAAAGTGCCCCAATGCCCGATCGCAGGCATGTGCAAATGAAGTACATGTCCTATATTCCTGGTGGTCCAGTGGACTGCTCGCAGCCTGATCGCGGGCTTAAGAATGAAAATTAATCGTCCAGTATCCCCGGTGGCCCAGTGGAAGCATTCACGCCCCATCGCGGGCTTCAGTATAGTATAGTATGGTCCAGAGAAGTGGAAGGAAAGGATGTGGAGGTTAGCCAAGGAGGTGACCTCAGCGGGGAAAGCAGTGGACCTCAGAAGAGGAGGAAGTGAATCCTGGTGGGGGACTCCATCATAAGAGGGATCCAGCTAGGAACACAGGAGGGGGAGGACAGGGAGGTGAGGTGCCTACCAGGTGCCACGGCATGGAGGGATGGAAGGAAGATCCTGGGGATCACTGGGAAGGCAAGACGGAGGGTGAGCTGGATGTCATTATCCACCTAGGTACTAATGACCTGGCAAATGGGGAGCCAAAGGAAGTTCAGGAAGAGTTTAGGAAATTGGGGAGGGGTCTCAAGCAAGTAGCTACTTCTGTCACTTTCTCAGAAGTACTACCTGTGAGAGGCAAGGGAGAGCATAGGAGTGCATGCACCAGGAACTTTAACTCATGGTTGAAGAACTGGTGCTGTGAGAAAGGTTTGGATTCATTGGTGACTGGGGACCCACCTGGAGGATGGAGGTTTGTTCAAGCCTGGCGGCCTGCATCCATCCTTGAGGGAATCAAGCTCTCAATGATAAGTTTAAATGCTACATTGACAAGCATTTAAACTAGTAAAGGGGTGGCAGGCCAGCAAGGAGGGTACCTACTTGCTCACCCCCACAGCTAGCAGTGGAACCAGTGAACCAGAGGAGTGGCTATCTCTGCAAAGCAGTGTGCAAAAGATGGAGATTAGTGCCCAAGAGGTGGATAGGCAGAAAAGGGGCAAAATTCAGCAGAAGGGCAGACAGCAAGGAGAACCAGGGATAAAGGACAGCCAAGGAAGGGGCTGGAGTAGAACAGCAAAACAGTCTAGGGAGGTCAAATCATGGAAAGCCATGTGTGCAAATGCCAGGAGCCTTAGCAACAAGATGGAAGATCTGGAGGCTGTCATGGTGCAGTCACACCTGGACATTGTGGCCATCACTGAAACCTGGTGTAATGATAACCACGACTGGGAGATGGCCATACCTGGCTACAACATATTCAGAAGAGACAGAGCAGGCAGGAAGGGAGGAGGAGTGGCACTGTGTGAAAAATGACATAAGGGCCACAGAGATCCAGGAGAAACAAAATGGGGAGAGATACTGTGGTTAAGCTGGAAAGGAAAATGGGGACAGCCATCCGCACAGGTGTGGTCTATAGACCACCAGCCCAGGAGGAGAAGAAACAGATAGGGGCTGATGCTAGCCATCCAAAGGATGGCAGACAAGGTGAGGTAGTACTGGTTGGAGACTTCAATATTCCAGACGTGGACTGGAGCATCCCAGCAGCAGCATCAACTAAGAGCAGATTTATCCTGGACTCCCTTCAGGGTGCCTTCCTCAAGCAACTGGTCATGGAACCAACTCGGCAGAAGGCAATACTGCACCGTGTGCTCACAAACAGGGACGGTGTGATGGGGGTAACAGTGGGGGAGCACCTGGGGAACAGTGACCACCAGTCATTGTGGTTTGAAATCACAGAAAGAGCAGAACCAAACCACACAAAAACACGTATCCTGGATTTTAGGGGGCAGAGTTTGGGAAAATGGGAGATACTTGAAAGAGGCATTAAGGGAATGGGACAGGAATCAGGGGTTGAGGAACAGTGGGCAGTATTTAAAATGGGGATTACAAGAACAACAGAATTATGCATTAAGCAGGTTAGCAAGAGGAAAAGGAAGAGGAGACCATTATGGTTTTCCAAAGAGGTAGCAACGACAGTGAAAGCCAAAAGATTGCTTTCAGGCAATACAAAAGACGAGGCAGAAGGGATAGGGAGAAGTACCAGGAGAAGCAAAGGAGGCAGGGAGGTCAGTAAGGAAGCCAAAGCTCAAACAGAAGAACACATTGCAAAATCAGTGGGTAGATGGGACAAAAACCTTTTACAGGTACATAAGTGAAAAAAGAAAGACAAAGGAGGGATATTGAGACTGAAGGGGAGGATGGGGGCGTGGAGGATGACAACAGTAAAGCTGACATATTGAACAGGTATTTCTGCTCAGTCTTTACTGAGGAAGAGGAGGGTAATGGGTCTGAAGGAGTACAAGGGTGAGAATGGTGCAGAAATGGACACAAGTCCCTTTACACGAGAAAGGGTCCTGAAGGAACTGGAAGTAATGAGTTGATAAAGCAATGGGGCCAGATGGGTGCACCCCAAGGTCCTTAAAGAACTAAGAGAGGTGGTGGCTGAACCTCTGGCTATCCTGTTTAGCTGATCACTGGAAACAGGGGAGGTACCCAAAGACTGGAGGACAGCAGATGTAGTTCCCTTATACAAAAGTGGGAACAAAGAGAAGCAGGGAACTACAGACCAGTCAGCCTCACCTCGGTAGTGGGGAAGATCATGGAAGCACTACTGAAGGAGAGATTGGTGGAACATCTGGTTGTCAATGGACTACAGGACCAAGGCAGCATGGTTTCACCAGGGGAGGTCATGTCAGACCAACCTCGTTGAATTTTTTGACTGGGTGACTAGGGAGGTGGATTAGGGGAGGGCAGTGGACATGGCCTATCTGGACTTCAGCAAGGCCTTTGACACTGTGCCACATGGAAGACTATTACACAAACTGGAGAATATGGGTGTGGGCAGGATAGTAGTGTGGTGGGTAGGTAACTGGCTGGGTGGCAGGACACAGAGGGTGGTGGTAAATGGCTGTCACTCCACGGAGGGAAGAGTGACCAGTGGGGTACCACAGGGATCAGTGCTGGGACCGGTCCTATTCAACATCTTCATCAGTGACATTGCGCAGGACCTAGAAGGCAGAATTTCACTGTTCACTGATGACACAAAAGCTCTTTAACAGAGTAGACACACCAGAGGGTGTAGACAGAATGAGAAGGCACCTGCAGAAACTTGAAGAATGGTCAGGGTTTGGCAGTTGAAATTCAATGCAAAAAGTGCAAGATAATGCATATGGGGCACAAAAACCCTGGCACAATATATCAGTTGGGGGTGAGGATATAGTATGCACCAAGCAGGAAAGGATCTTGGGGTTATCATCTCTGATGACCTCAAGGTAGAGAAACAGTGTGACAAGGCAGCAGGTAAAGCAAATAGGATGCTGGGATGTATAGGCAGGGGCATCACCAGCAGGAAAAGGGAGGTCATAATTCCGCTATACAAGACACTAGTGAGGCCCCACCTGGAGTACAGTGTGACAGTTCTGGAGATCATACCTACGTAAGGACATAGACAGGGTAGAGAAGGTTCAGAGGAGGGCAACAAAGATGGTGCATGGATTGCATCACAAGTCCTATGAAGACAGGTTGAAGGAACTGAACATGTACTCCCTGGAGGAGAGGGGAGGGAGAGAGGGATATGATAGAGACATACAAGTATCTTACAGGGAGGAACAGGGTGCAGGAATACACTATTTTAAGTGAAAAAGATGTTCCAGGACTAGAGGGCATGGGATGAAGTTGGAGGAGGGCGATTCAGAGAAACATGAGGAAGAATTTCTTCACAGAGCGGGTGGTGGACAAGTGGAACACCCTGCCAGAGGAAGTGGTGGGGGCTGAAACAATCACGGAATTTAAGAATGCATGGGATAAACATAAAGGAATTCTGGAGGTCAGGGGTAAGGGGCAACAGACTTCTGGGAAAACATAAACTGAACTTACAAGCTCAAATGGGCAGACTGGGTGGGCCATAGGCCCTTATCTGCCGACACTGTCTATGTTTCTATGTATGTATCTATGTAAAAATAAATCATCCGATATCCCTGGTGGTCCAGCGGTACCCCCTCCCACCCACCACTGAGGCCCACTGCCCCGCTCCCCGGTCAGCGGTGGGCGGCAGCACCCCACCCACCTGCCACCCTTCCCCACCCCACTGACACCATATGGTAGGGCTGTATGCCCATTGGTCCACAGCATGAGCCAATCGGCATGCAGCCCGTACCGTACTACACAGTCCAGATATGTGAATGGATTCCCCTACCTGGATGATTGGCTAGTCCCAGGCAAAACAGAACAAGAGGCAAGGCACCCAGTTCAGCTGTTAAAAAGCACCTTGGAGAACCTGGGATTCTTGATAAAACTGCAAAAGTCCCAGCTAGAGCTGTTGAAGTACTGGACTTCATAGGAGCAGAGCTAAACACTCTGCAGGGGAAAGCCTTCCTCCCACAGACCAGAGTTACTGCTTTGATAGCAACAAAAGCGTGCTTCACAGCAGGTCAGCCAAGACTTGCAAGAGATTTTGTACAGTTACTAGGTCACATGGCTGCATCCAGTCATGGTTCCATGGGCCAGGTTCCAGATCAGAGATATCCAGTACTACTTCAGAGACAACTGGTCCCAAAGACGGGATCCATGTTGAAAGCTTGTGCCAGCAACAGAAACACTAGTGGAGTCATTACAGTGGTGGAAGGAAGAAATCAGCCTCAGAGAGGACATTCCCTTCCTTCAGCAGTCACAAACAAGTATTCTCACTACAGATGTCTCACTCCCGGGGTGGGGTGCCCACCTGCAGGACCTCACAGTTCGTGGCACATGAAGCCCACAGGAGACACTAGAGCACATAAACCTGGAGCACCGAGCAGTACAGCTAGCAATGCAGTCTTTCTCTTCTCAGCTACAGGGTTAGACTGTGCAAATCAGGACAGAAAACAGAAAACACCAGAGCAATGTACTACATAAACAAGCAGGGAGGAACAAAATCCTCAGAACTGTGCAGAGGCAATGAAGATCTGCTATCTGGCATATTCCTTAAAGGTAAACATATTTGTAGTGCATCTGCCAAATAGACAATGTCCTGGCAGATTCCACTAAGCAGAATCAGCCAGGGAAATCATGAATGGGCCTTAAACCAGCAGGTTCTGTCCACAGTGTTCAGAAGGTGGGGCACTCCCAAAATAGACCTGTTTGCATCTTGAAAGAACCATTAACTCCCACAGTTTTGTTGCAAACCAGCAGCCAGAGGAACAGTCCCAGTGGACACCCTGGTACTGGACTGGACCGGACAGGGAAGTTTCTGTATGCCTTCTCACCATTTCTGCTCATTCAGAAAGTGCTCCTGAAGCTCAGGAGGGAACCTGCAACGGTGATCATGATAGCTCTAGACTGGGCCAGACAGGCCTGGCACTCAATGATTTTGCTTCTGTCCAACAAGAATCTGATCAGCCTCACACTCAGTTACAATCTGTTGACTTTGTCCTAGGGCAGAATAACATTCCTAGATCCCAGGACCCTGTGCCTGAGGGCATGGTTTTTGAAGAGCACAGCATGTTGGATTGGACACAGAGGAGGATGCCCCAGAACCATCCTGGCATCTGTGGCCCCTGCCGCCCACCTGTCTGTGCCATCCAGCAGACAGCATTGAGGATGACATTCAAGAAAACAACAATGACACCTACAGAGACAGCGTGTAAGAGGTGGGGCCTGTCCCAGACCAGGGGAGGTTCCTTTTTGCCAGCCTCCATACCAGTTGGGCCCAACCTCTGTCCCCATGGTGGCCCAGTGGTCATAGGCGTGCAGCCCACCCCAGAACTCCACCTGTGGCACTGCTGTTGCCCCACCACCCCTGGCCAATATTGCAGGACCAGCCACTGCTGCGCCTCCCCATGATGCATCCTCTGGCACAGCCACAGCCCTGCCGCCCTATGCCTATTACAGTGGGCCAGCCACAGCCAGCCTGCAGTGCCCACATGGACCGCAGCACCTACTGCAGTGCAACCCCAACCCATACAATGGCTACAGGTGCAGCCTGACTCTGTCCCAGTGTGCAGCCTTATGCAACTGTGGGACATGGCTGACAACTGGCAGCAGCTGCCGTCTATTGTAGAGGTGCAGACTATCATGCAGAAGGAACTGACATGCCTCCATCACATGCTGCATGAGGACATGTAGCATGCTGAGCAGTGGGCGGAGACACACCTTGTGGAGAACATGGCAGCCCTACATGTCCTGTACCAGACTATGGATGCTGGCATGTCCACCCTCAGGGACAGCCTCTGTGCCACTTTGCTGGAGGCTCTAGCCATGGTGGCAGGCACTGCGAGGGCCAGCCATAGCCCTGGCCTGTCCACTGGGAGAAGTACCACCCTACGGTGGACAATGCAGTGCATGCCTATGCCACGCAGTACTGGGATAAGAACACCCAGTTTACCCAGGACTTCCAGGTTACCAAGGACACTGCGCCCATGAGCTCATGACCTGCTCCTTCCTAGAGGCAGTCCCCCGTGGAGCTGCTGCTGTGGGCAGGTAACATCATCCCCAGGCTCATCCCCCATACTGTGGATGAGGTTCCCCTGAACCATACAAGGGACAGTGCTGACATACCTTCTGTACCTGGTGTGGTGGTAGGGGACACACACTAGCTGTGCATTGCTACCCCTGCCAACATGTTTCCCCACCCTCCCCTGTTGCACCCTGTGACACCAAATGCCCCAGACACAGCTCTGTTAGATCCTAACCCGCATGGATGGCCTGTACTACAGCTCCCGCCTGGGTGATGGATATTTCTTTTATAGCCTGTTTCCACATCACCTGTGTTCATCTGTACCCACGTGGCGCCCTATGCATGGTGGGAATGTTATGCCTGCTCACCTGAATGGAATGTATCTCTGTTGACACCCGTTTAGGACCCTGCTGTTGTGTGTGCCTTATTTGCAACCCCCTGCCTAGCATGATGCACTGTTTGCACTATTGTCATTTGATAATACATTGCTTAACCATCTTACAGTCTCTTGTGTGGTCTACTCACCTGCTATGTCTGAAGACGTCTTTTATGATTCATGCTCTGTACTCCTGGAGCTGCTCCAGTATCCCTGGGTCCTTTGGCTCCAAATCCAATGCAGGTTGTTCCTCTGTGGCCTACATGCATATCCCATGGTTGAATGCCATGTTGGGTAATATACAAAAGGCAAGAAATATGGCACAAGCCTTCTGAGAAGTATACTGTAGGGCACCACCAGAACAATCAAGTCACCAGAACCACATCTTGAGCATTCCAAACACATGCTTAATGATGTTGCGTGTGGTGGTATGTGCCAAATTGTACCTGCAGTGGATGGAGGGTGGAGGACAGGTGTGAGGAACGAGAGATGCAGGGGATTGGCACTGTCCCCTTTTTAGGTAAAGGGCATAGATTATTGTCATCATGTTCCATAAGGGGCGGGGTGGGCTTTGGGGTATACTCACTGATGAGGTGGCCACTGGGAATGTTCCCACATTCAGATATCCATCACAGGATGGAATTGTGCCATATGAAGGCATCGTGGGTGCTGCTGGCATACTGTGTTGGGACATTGATGATGTCCCTCTTGCATCACACGCCACCTGGCAACTGATGGAGTGGTACGCCTTCCTATTGAGATAGGCCTCCACTCTATTACTGGTGGGTGCCCAGATGGCAACATGAGTGCAGTCAGTGGCACCATCTTCAGATGGTAGGTGCACTACTCAATGAAGCTTCAGCATGGTTGCATTCTCTCTGCTGGTGTGCTGGGGAATATAATGTAGTCACAAGCACGGTTCAGTAGTGCGTCTAGGAACTGGCACAACAGGCATAAGGTGGCCGACTACGAGATACCAGTGGTGTCCCCCACCATTGTCTGGAATGTTCCAGTAGTGAGGAAACACATTGCAGCCATCACTTTCAGCTCTGTGAACAATGCATTGCAGCACTGGATGTGTGTTCAGAGCTGGTTGTGTAGCAGCTTGCATTGCTGCACTGGGTGTCTGGAGCTGGCAGACAGCTGCCTGAGCATGGGCCTGTTGAGCTTGTACTGGCCCATGATCTGGTCATCATTGAGGACTTCGTATGTGGCTTGTGGATGGCACTGTCTGTATGCAGCATAGTGCCTCTCTGGCAGGGGTTGATCTTAACATTATTTTACTAGCCCAAACCCTAGTGCAAATTGATCAGGGCTAGTGCAGCTATGTCTCTACTTGTCCGTCTTGTCTAGTGCAGGTTTTCATGGCTGTTAATGAAGTTAAGAAAGTCTATACTTTAGCAGGCTCTAGTCCTCATGCTACTCTCTCTTTCTCAATGTTCCAGATGGCCTGGTGTGATTAACAGCTCATTAAGAGCTTCAATTATCTGCAGTTCAAGAGGGGGATCCCACAAAAGACTTGATGTGAGTCATTATTACTCCACTGTTAGGACTTTCAGTTAGTGACCAGGGTGTGATCAAGGGTAGAGTGCTGTTAAGTCACTAACTTCCAGTTTCTGAATGTGTGTCTGTCTAACAATTTGTCCCATATTATTAAGAGCAGTACCCCTCATTTCTCTATATTTTGAGAGTCTGTATCCAAAATATCAGTGACAAAATGCGTGGAGATCTACAAGGTTGGCCCTGCAGGTGGTGGGTTTAATTCCAGCTTCACCATAACTTACCTCTCCCCTCCAAATACCTTAAATATGATCTTTCCCTGGATATCACTGCAGACCAGACTCTGAAATGACCATCCACAGAGCCATAGCTGCCATTACTGGCAAGTGTAGGGAGTCCCTAGCTCTTCTAAATGGACCATACCAGCCATCACCATCCATACAGTCCCACCCTTATCCCACCCAGCATGTCATTTCATCCTAAAAACAAAGCCTTGGATCATGTATGGTACAAAAATAAACCTTAATAAAATACATAATTTGAAAGTTTAAAATAGGCATTCCTGGGGTACATAGATCATCCTGTAGAGAAACAGAGACATTATATTATTATGCCTATGTACTGTTTCCGCTAGACTGATGAAAGGACAATGTTAAAGAAAAATCTGTTATTGTCTGGACAGAGCGTAGTAAAGTCAATGCTTTTAAAAATACAAATGTCTATATTTCCAAAGTCCCTTAGGCTTGTGTGGCCCCCGCCCCAAAGAAATCTTACATGTGCTACTGGTTCACTTGAGACTCTACAAAAACTTTCAGAAGTGCAGGTCTCCAGTTGATTATAGGGTGGGGGTTGAGAGTCTCTTTCTGTGGTTGACTCTGTTCATTGCCCCTGTGGGTGGTGGTGACAGTGTAGTGAGATGCATGATAATGCCAGCTACTGTATGTGCAGAGCTAGGACTGCTTGATTAAACATTTTCTGTTATGATGTCCTCTGGTTTGGTGGGGGGCAGAACTAGGAAGTGAGGAGGCCATGGTACAAAACAATGGGGGGGGGGCAGGAGGGCTCACTGTGTGTGATAGCATTGCAGTCTGTGTTTTCTGCTGGGGAGCTGGAAGCACTGTGGGAGCAGGACAAATGTGCAATAATTAGAGTATTTCTTGGCTTGCATCGTTTTCTGTATAAGTGATCAAAATTTATTATTATAATTGAGGGCAGGTGCAATCATCTGCAGGCTAGTGCAATTTTGAATCAACTTGCCCTGCTGGCTAGTGCAAAAAAAGGCTAAGGTTGACCCCTGTTCTGTGGCCTACATATAGGGAAAGGGAACATTGTTTAACCAGGACTAGCACACTAAGCCAAAGCTTGTTTCCAGATGCGACCTGGGAGCGCAAGGAAGTTAAGTGACTTGCTCAGGTTCATACAGTATGCAACTAGGCGGCTATGTGATTCAAACCCAGGTCTCCAGATCTGCAGCTCAGTGCCTTAATCACTGCACTATACTGCCTCCTACCCAGGGTGGGCATTGGCCCTCTCCTCATCCTCTGGGACCTGCTGCAGAAGGTACACTATGTGTGCTCCCCCAAGCGCCATAATGAACTACGGCCTGCAGTGTCTCCGCCTGCCTCTGGGGTTTGTCCCAGTTTAAGATGTCTTTTTGTATAGGTGGTAATTATGTGGTGCTAAGTGACCTGCACTAACCCTTTTGCACAGTTCTAACATGCTGAATGTTGCACTGCACTAATATGCATGGTCCTGCCTCTGCTTTTGTATGCTGCATATATTGTCTCTGTGCAAGAGGCAAACGGGTTTAACGAATGGTAAAATCCCCTTTGAATATGGAAGTTTGGTGCAAACCATGCATAATGTGGGCATAACCACTTTGTGCCTGGTGCAAGCCTTTGAATATCTGGGACCAGATGTCTTAATAAGACTTGAGCATTAACTGTTACAACTCCTCCATGTAACAGGGTTGACTAGGACCCTGTCCCATTTGTTATACAGAGAGAGTTAAAAGCAATGATTTGTTTTGGCCTCTTCTGTTTTGTCACTTGTCTATCTGATTGCACAATCAAGTTTTTCTGTGGCATTTAAGGAACTGGCCATTCTGAAGGTTCCCCGCTATCCCCCACCCCACCCCCACCCTCACCCCTCACTATCCTGCCATCTCTTGCTGTTTCTGTTCTTTCTTTTCCCTTGCTCCTCTGTAGTTAAGAAAATATATGTGTGAATGTTTATGCGAAACTGAGGTCCCTTGGTTTGCAAATGTATATAGTTATATTGTTGAAATGATTGTAAAAAGCTATTTGGAACTCAGGGGGTTAACCTTGAGATGCAGGTTGACTTCCACAAGCTAATTTGCAGAGTTGTCAACAGGAGATCAGTTTGGAATACAGTGCTCTTTTTTGTTGCAGCTGCAGGAAAGAAACCAACAGCGTTTTATTTATTTATTTAAAATTTGGTGACTGAGAAAAGTACACTGAGCCGAGGCTGATTTCCAGGTGCAACCTGGGGAAGGGGGAGATGGAGCAAAATAGCAGTAGACAATAGCAAAACAGCATATGAACAGACAGACGAGCAATGTGTTACAACAATAGAATAAAGAGAATTTGTATGCACAGTGCTACAATTAAACAAAGTGCAGTGAACTTTAGCAGTGCTTAGAAGCATGACCAAAAACTTGTATGGGTTAAAATGAAGACTTCAAGGGTAACTGGAAGAAGGGTAGCAGGAGCAAGTGGGGGGGGGGGTGAAATTTCAGTAGGTGTTTGAAGGAGTTACAGGATGGGGAGAGACGGAGGGAGCAGGGGAGTTTGTTCCAGAGAGATGGAAGCTTATACAAGAATGCAGATTGTCTAGCAGTGGAATGTGGGTAAGGAATGGCAAGAGTGTGATGGTCCCTAGAGTGGAGGGAGCAGGAGGTGGAGGATTTGGGATAGGAGTGAGGAGAGATAGGAGGAAAGGGTGTTGAACCAATATTTTAGAGATGAACGAAGCGTAATGGGCCTGGCAGTGAGATGGCAGAGGGAGGATGGAAAGGGAGGAGTAAAGTGAGCAATGATGTGTGTGTGGAGGAGAGTTAGATGCAGAATGGCAGAAGGAGTTGAGGAGGGTATCTAGTCTGGTGAGGGAAGTGGAGGGGGCGGAGCCATAGACTACATCTGCATAGTCGAAGACAGGGAGCACCATTTTGGTAATTGGCTCCCTGCAGACATGCTGAGATAGTCAGAGTTTGTAACAATAGTTGTAATGAAGTTCTGATACATTTTGTGAGAAGCAGGAGATGTATCTTAACGAGCTCAAGATGCAGAAGTTAATTGCCCAGAAAAGACATTATATATAAAGAGAGCAATCTTTTGTTAAAGTGAGAGACTGAGATTTAGATTTAGAGCTACACTCAGATGAAAGACTTTGTTTTGTTTGAACTGTCTGTATAAGAGCAATGCTGCACAATTTTATTGTTTTTATTTTATTGCTTTTGAAAACAGTAAAACGCTACTTGTGAATTTTATGATTTCTGCTTGTTTGCCTGTGCTTTCTGAACTATGCCTCAACAACAGTTGGCTTTAGAAGTGGGATTTATGCCATACATGCTCTAAGCCAGGGGTTTTGTGTGTGGGTACTAGACCTGGTATCAGGGAAGCACAGAGGAAGGGTATGGATCCTGCAGCAGCAAGCCCAGAAGTGATTATCAGAAGAATGGCATCCAAGCTAGAAGCAGATGCGAAAGCCTAAACTGAGACTGTACAGCTGGAACCAGTGATAGAAGAAGACTAGGCAGGGACAGAACCTGAAAGCATGTCTGCCTTCATCAAATGGTGGACATTACAACAAAGAGATACGGAGAAGCAGAGAAAAGAAGAGATGCAGTGACAGGAGCAGCAGAGAAAAGAATAGAAATGGCAAGAAAAGGCAGGGAGATAGCGAGGGGAGGGACCTTTGGAGTGCCCAGTTCCGTAGGTGCCACAGGAAAATGTGATTGCACAGACAGATAAGAGATAGACTAGTGACAGAATAGGAGAGGGCAGACTAGATCCTTGCATTTAACTCTCTCTGTATAACAAATGGGACAAGGTCTTGCTCAACCCTGTCACATTCCACAAGTAATAAGTTTTGTTTTAGTTTACATACTGTTTCATTAAGAAGCTTGGTTTCAAACAACATGAAGTCTTGCTATATTATGACTATTGCAGTTTGTCCCACCATTAGAACTGCTCCGGAGGTGAAAGAGTTAACTTCCATGCAGGGCATGGAACTTAGAGCGCGAGCTCGGTTAGAAAAGCTCTGTCTGGAATATTTCAAACTGAAACCGTCAGATTCTTTACTCCACCTCACTGAACAGTCGCTCCGGAGATTCCTCCTACTGCTCGGTTCATTTCTCGGTTTAAAGAGTTTTTTCTTGGTTAAATTTAACCGCGATTATTATTATTTTAACCGCAAACCGATCGGTTCAAGCTCTGTCTGTGGTATTGTAAGTAATAGACAGGTTTATTTCTGTGTGGAACTTGTAAATGTTTATCGGTTCGGTTTGAACCGATCAGGTTGTCTTGAAACTTTATTCTGAAGCTTTTAAAAGCTTTTTAGAGTGCGGTTCGGTTCTTATCGTTCTAAAAAACGAGTTTCATTACGCTTTTTTCCACGACCAGACACGGTTGGGAACCGATAAGGGTGTCTTGCCTGGCACTGCCAAAAAAGGGCAAGTTTTTGGTTAGGCTGGCATTATGTCTGAGAAACCCAAAAGAAAAACCGGGCCCACTGGGTTTCAACACTGTAGTGTCTGTGGGGAAGCCTTTGCCAAGGCTGACCCACACACCACATGTGTTTATTGTCTGGGGTTTGACCACCTCAATGCAGACTGCCAGATTTGCAAGAATTTCCCTGCAGCTACCCTAGATAAGAGAGTTGGTAGGCTCGGGAACGAGAGGCCAAAAAGTCCGCTGACCCGGATGGCCAGCCCGGTTCGGTGCCAACCGAACCGGAGGGAGTGCCCTCTGACCAGGGCCAGACTTCCTCGGCAACGAAAGCTGACTCTGAGGAGCCAGTTCAAAGAGAACTAGAAAATCAGCAGGTGTGGAGTCAAAATTCCTTCTCCAACTGCTGCAGAGATAGCAAGGGCAATCCAAATTGTCCAGTCACTTTCCCCGGTTCCGTCCGAACTGCCACTATCTGGCAAAAGGTTGGTTCGGCCGGTTCCACCGGTTCAAGAATTTGATATAGATGAGTTTTATGAACCAGAGGAGGGGGAGGATGATTATGAACAGTGTGAATGTGACTTTGAAAGTCTGGATGTGCCCATTGAACCGGACATCTCCCCAGACAGACCTTTAGGAGAATCTCCCCCTAGGCTTTCTGAGTCCCCTTCTCATTTTCTGTTTTATAAAAAAGTTGCTGAAACCCTCCAGCTTCCTTTGGAGGAAGCTGTGGATGAGCAAGAGGAGCCTGACTTGTAGAGATGATGGATATCCCAGAGTCCAGGAGATTGTCTATTCCTTTACATAAATCCTTTAGGAAATAAACAATAAAAATTTTAAAAGCTCCTAATTCTGTGCCTCCTGTGGATAAAAAGATGGACAGGAGGTACACTTTGTCAGGTCCTGATACAGAATTTCTTTCACAGCAATGCAGCCATGTTGGGGTAGTTCAGGCTGCAGCCTGTGATAAGGCTAATATTCCCCTGGCTTCACATCCTCCTGACAAGGACTCCAGGAAGACTGATGCCATGGCTAAAAAACAATACATGGCAGCGTCCTTGGGACTCGGACAAGCAAATTATATGGCCTATGTTGCAAGATACCAAAATTCTAGATGGGATACTGTCATGGCTTTAGCCAAACAGGCCCTTGGCCAGCTTGCCAAGGAGCTGGAGCAGGTGGCTGCTGATGGTATTGAGGCATCTAAGGTGCAATTCCATGCTGCAGTGGATTCTAATGATGTATCCTCTAGAGTCATGGCTACATCTGTGGCTTTTCGTAGATTGGCTTGGCTCAGGTGTACTAGTTTGTCACAGGATACCCAGGCTAAGGCTATGGATTTTCCTGTGGTGGGAAATTCTCTGTTTGAGAGCAGACAGAGAATTATATGAAGAAAATGGATGAATATAGAACCACTTATAGGAGTGGTACAAGCCAAGGAACGCAAGCCACTCCTCAGAGGCAGCCTCCCAGGGGTGGGGCAGGCCTTTTCACAGGCCTTTTACCAAACCCAGGCCCCTCTTCAGCTTATGTTCTGGAGGGGTTCTTCAGAGGGAGAGGCAGACGGGGTACAAGCAGGTCTGCTCCCACCCCTCAGCCTAAAGCCCCTGCCAAACAGGCACCCTGATGGGATGCCCAGGGCCGGTTCTCCATTACCTGTAGGGGTCAGGCTGGCTTACTTTGTCCAGGACTGGGAGTCTTTAACATCAGACAAGTGGGTCCCGGAAGTAGTAAGCCAGGGTCTGGTTCTCAGCTTCAAAAAATTTCCAAAGATGAGAATCAGATCTTTTCCACCTGCAAACCCTCTAGAGACTCTTGCTTTGGAAACAGAAGTCTCAACCCTTCTGGCTCTCAGAGCTGTAGAAAGGGTTTCTCCCCTACACCAGGGCAAGGGTCTGTACTCCAGGTACTTCCTTACCCCAAAAAAGACAGGAGAGTGGCGGCCCATCCTGGACCTAAGATATCTGAACAAGCACCTTTTAAAACCAAAATTCAAAATGGTGACTCTGGGAATGATTTTACCCTCCCTAAGGCCAGGGGACTGGCTAGCTTCCCTGGACCTCAAGGATGCCTACTTCCATGTTCGTATCAGAAGCTCACACCGAAAGTACCTCAGATTCGAACTGCCCTCAGGCCATTATCAGTTCAGAGCAATGCCCTTCGGCCTTACCTCTGCCCCAAGGGCATTCACAAAATGCCTGGCAGTAGCAGTTGCTCATTTAAGAAGGCAAAAGATTGCCATCTTTCCCTACCTAGATGACTGGCTCATTGTGGGTCAGTCTCCAGACCAGGTCAAATCACACCTGCAAGTTACCCAGCAGCTGCTTACCTCTCTGGGCTTTCTTCTCAATCTTCCAAAGTCAGTTCTGGAACCTGTCCAGGTACTCACCTTTATAGGTGCAGAACTGGACACAAAGCAGGCCAGAGCCTTCCTTCCCCTAGAAAGGGTAAGGACCCTGGTGGCCCTGGCCTCGTCCTTCACTCTGCAGGTCTCTCGACCAGCAAGGCATTTCCTACAGCTCCTAGGACACATGGCTGCTTCCACAGCTGTAGTGCAAGGAGCAAGATTTCAGATGAGGGACATTCAGTTCCATTTGAGAGCCTTTTGGTCTCAAAGAAGAGATTCCCTACCCAAGTTGATCCCAGTGACTCAGACCCTGATCCAGGCCCTTCAGTGGTGGCAGGATCAGAACAATCTGAGACAAGGGTGCCCTTCATCCCTCTATCTCACTCCTTGACCCTTACTACAGATGCGTCCCTCTTGGGATGGGGAACTCACATGGGCGACCTCTCCACCCAGGGATTCTGGTCCCCTCAGGAATCTCTGCTCCACATCAATCTGTTGGAACTCAGAGCTGTTTTTCTAGCACTTCAGGTTTTCTGCATCTGTTCAGAACAAAGTGGTACAGGTCAGAACAGACAACACCACTACAATGTGGTACATCCAACAAAACAAGGGGCACTCGGTCTTGGGCCTTGTGCACTGAGGCGATAAGTTGTGGTCTCTGGCTTATTCCTGAACACTTCCCTCATAGCAGTTCACCTCCCAGGCAAGGACAATGTCCTGGCAGATGCTCTCAACAGGGTTTTCCCAGGGCCATCACGAATGGTCACTGGATCCCCGAGTACTGGGGATAGTTTTGCCAGATGGGGCACCCTCAGATAGATCTTTTGTAGCCCCAGACAATCATCAACTTCCACTTTTTGTTGCAGACCTCCAGTGTTGGGCTCAGTCCCCCTGGATGCCTTTCTCCTCGATTGGGAAGGGAAGTTTCTCTATGCCTCCCCCCCTTCCCTCTCCTGTTCAAGGTGCTAGTCAAAATCAGATCTCAGCCCTGCAAGATGATCCTGATTGCTCCAGACTGGGCCAGGCAGCCCTGGTACCCACTCCTTCTGTCCTTAGCAGTCCATCTCCCCCTGTGTCTCCCAAGGAACCACAATCTGTTAACCTGTGCCCAGGGGAGAGTCTGGTATCCAAATCTCAGATCCCTCAACCTCAAGGTCTGGCTCTTGAGGAGTTAGAGTTTGCTGATCTACAACTTTCTCAAGGTGTTCTCGAAATCTTGAAAGCTTCTAGGAAGCCTTCCACTAGGGCTACTTATAACTCCAAATGGAAAAGGTTCTCCATATGGTGTTCTGGGAAGCATATTTCCCCGGAATCTGCTGATTTGCCCACTGTTTTGGACTATATGGTCCATCTTAATTCTTTGGGACTGAGACCAGCTACCCTGAAAGTGCATTTGGCAGCTGTCTCTGCTTTTATTTCAGCAGGGAAGCCCTCTTCTCTTTCTGCTCACCCTGTATTTTCCAAGTTTTTTAGGGGATTGCTTCATATCAATCCACCATTCGGGACCTTGCCCTGCCTGGGATCTTAATGTTTGCATTGCTCAGCTGATGCACCCCCTTTGAACCTCTGTCTTCGGCAGAGCTTAAGTACTTGACTTGAAAACTGTATTTAGTAGCCATCACTTCTGCCAGACGCATAAGTGAGTTACAAGCTTTGTCAGTGGAGACTGACTTTATTTCCTTTCACAGGGATAAGGTAGTCCTCAGGACTAACAGGAAGTTTTGCCTAAGGTGGTTTCAGATTTCCACCTTAATCAATCTATTTCACTTCCAGTGTTCTTCACTGACCATTCCTCCTCTGGTGAGAGGAGGTTGCACAGCTTAGATGTTAAGAGGGACCTAAGTTACTACACAGAGCGTACCAAGGGTCACAGGTTTGACTCCCTCCAACTATTTCTCACTTATGGTGAGGTTGGAGAAGGGAAGCCTGCCACTAAGAGATCCATTGCCAGGTGGATTGTCTCTTGTATCAATTTTGCTATCAAAAACTGGGTGGTTCCCCTTCAGGCCTGAGGGCTCACTCTACCAGAGAGTACAGCTCGTCTCTAGCTGCCCAGAGAACATCCCTATCTTAGAGATATGTCAAGCAGCTACTTGAAAACAGTACACACTTTCACAAGCATTACTCCCTGGATATCCAGGCCAGGAGGGATGCTCGGTTTAGCACAACCGTGCTTAGAGCCTATTTCCTAAGTAGGTTCTGTCCCTCCTCCATGGAGGTACTGCTGTGTAGTCTGCAATAGTCATAATATAGCAAGACTTCATGTTGTTTGAAGAAAAAATTACTCACCTTAGTAATGTTTCTTCTAATGGAGTCTTGCTATATTATGACCTCCCCCCCAGCCTGCCCCTCTCAGAACTTCTACTTTGGGTATGGGGTGGGCAGTCCACTGTTGGCACTTATTGATGCCCCTTTTTATGTTTTCCACCCCTTCTTTTTTGGGGTGTTTGGGTGTTGTGTTTTATTTTATCTTATCTTCTTTTTCTGGTCCCCTGACTTGAGTCTTGGTGTTGGGACCAGGAACACGTGTTAATATTTAAGTAGCCAGTTGGCTAGTGTAGGTTACAGCTTCCACACAGAACCTTAGTGAGTTTTGCTCGTAAAGATCTGATGGTTTCAGTTTGAAATATTCCAGACAGAGCTTTTCTAACCGAGCTCGCGCTCTAAGTTCCATGCCCTGCATGGAAGTTAACTCTTTCACCTCCAGAGCAGTTCTAATGGTGGGACAAACTGCAATAGTCATAATATAGCAAGACTCCATTAGAAGAAACAACATTACTAAGGTGAGTAATTTTTTTCTTGTCTGTCATATTTTCTTGGTGTTTTCAAATTTTTTCCTTTTGGAAATTTTATCTTGGTAGCCTTTTATCTAGATTCGGTGGTCACAGCTCCCATAGCTTTAGAAACAAATCTGACATTGGGTTACTTAGGGGAACTGTAACCACCCAACAGAGTTTGAACTTCATTCTAATTCCAATAAACATTCCTTAATTAGCATAAACTTATAATTCTACGGGCCACTCAGCTCAGTGAACCTAATGCTATTTGTAATACTTAGTGTGGGATTCCTTAGAAAAAAACAACATTACTATAGTGAGTAATTCTTTCTTATAGCACTAGTGACTGTGACCAGAATAAACTTGTTTATCAGGTCTTTTCAGTGTTTTGCATGACTGATGGACCTAAAAACAAATAGGACCAACAGGTTTTAAACATTATAAAAATTGTTTTCAGCTCCTGGCAAAGGCAGACTGCCACAGCCTTTGTTTAAAGTGCCTGGGTCTGGATCACAATTTTATCCATTGTGAACTCTGTAAAATGTCTTGTCCCAAAACCCAAGAGAAAAGAACTTTAAGAAGAGAAGAATTTAAGGATTCTCATTCTGCCTCTATGTCACCAAAGCTCAATAAAGGCTCAGAGGGAGTTCTTGATGGCGGAAGGCATGCATCAGAGGGTTCTTCTACTGATAAGCATCAGCAGTCCCTGTCGAAGGGGGCAGACAAAGATAAAGCTGCCCAGCCATTAGATAAGCATGGTAAGGATATGAGGGTGTCTGAAAGAGGGAACCCTGATTCCAGTGATGGCAAAAATACAAATAAAAGAGCCCCAGAGCAGGAACTGGAACCAGTGCCCACCAAAGAATAAAACAAAAACAAAAGAAAAACATGTCCATGCCACTCCTCCTGCAAATGAAAAGGGTCAGATCAAAAACAAATGCTGTCAACAGAGGTCATGACTAAGTTGTGACCATTTTCTCAAGCCTTGCAGACAATGGGAAACTTTTTTACTATGCCTGCCTCCCTCCCAGGCTCTGGACCGAGACCATTTGCCTGTGAAAGTGGAAGATACCTGTTACGAGGAGGAGGAGGAAGGTGAACCCATAGAAACTAACGGATCACCTGACCAAGCATTTGGGTCTCCTCTTAGGCCCACAGAGGGTTTTACCTCTTATTCCACGTTCATTTTCATCTGTCAGATGAATCATCCCCTCTCATAAGATAGAAGTCCTAATGGAAGATTTTTAAAGACAAGATGGAGAAAAGTTTCTGATGAAACCTTGAAGAAAAGAAGCAACAGAAACCATAGTCTGGAAGACTGTATTGCGAGACAAGGAAAGAGAGAGAGAAAAGAAGAAGAGAGAAAAGAAGAAGAGCGAAAACAGTCATTTGTACTAGAGATAGTTAATAATCTGTGTACATGAGACTGTCTAGACTGAGATGAGAAAGTAAGATAGAAAATAAAGAAAGAATTCAGGTTGATATCTTACTTCTTTCATCTTTTAGTTAACTTTTAAAAAGCATATTGAATCTATTTTTTTATTTATTTAGTTTTTGTTGACCGGGAAAGGAGGACTAGACAATTCTGCCTATTTTCAGTCTCGTCCAGGGGGAGAGGGATACAGATGGATGCCAACTGACATTGAATCAGATTAAGCTGTTGGTGGTATTTTTAGTGAATGTTTATTTTAGTTTATTTGGTTACGTCTAACAGGTTTGGCATAATACATGTAAATCTCTTACCTTGTAGTGTTACTGTTTTAATTTATAGCTATATTTGTCCTGTTTGTATTATTTTATTAAAAATTAATAAAAGATGTTATTGAAAAATAATCCCCTCTCATGAAGCAGAGGAAGGTGAGGAGGAAATGGATTTCATGGCTATGATGGGACTGGCCTCCACAAGGAGGCTGCTAGTCCCCATCCACAAATCATATCTAAGGGCAACCAAAAGAATCATGTCAGAACATAATTCTGAGGTGAGCATTGCTAAAACTGTCAGAAAGAAGTATCAGGTGAACAGATATGGGGTGGAATACCTGTATGCCCACCCACATCATGAAGGAGTGGTACAGGCAGCTGCTTGTGAGAAGGCCAAGGTCCACATTTGGAGGTCCTTAAAGAGCAGGTACCTACTGTCAGGCACCCAGCTCCCCTCAAACTTATATAAAAGTAGATCTGCTCTACTGTTGAAGGGCATTAAAAATCCTATGCGCTTCCCTCTGGTTAAATAGTTATAGCATCCCAAAGTTGCAACCCATAAAAACAAAGCCTTGTCTGACACGCCTCCTTTTGTGATGTCAGAAAATGAATACTGAGGGTGCATGTCATTACCCTGTATGTATGCAATATGTCTACGGGGTTTAGTACTATTTAAAGGTGCCATGTAGAAATATCAAAGTAGCCGCTGGAGTAACAGTCCCTGTTTACTGGAGTGGTCACTTTCATTGTTCCAAGTGGCAACTCTAAATAATACTAAACGGTATTGACAAATGGCGCCAATATAGATCTATGGAGCACACACAAGCAGCCTTCATTGTCTGACATCACAAAAGGAGGTGTGTCAGACAAGGCTTTGTTTTTATGGGGGTGCAGCTTTGGGGTGCTATAACTCTTTAACCAGAGGGAAGCGCATATAATGTTAATGCCCCTCAACAGTAGAGCAGATCTGCAATTATATACTGTATGTTTGAGGGGAGCTGGGTGCCTGACAGTAGGTACCTGCTCTTTAAATGCACCATGTTTAAGAATATTTCCCATAGTGGCACACAGCTCCAAATGGTGCATATTCCATAAAATTAACTAAAAAGATTTATTGGGAACCACCAGTGTGTTTTATGTATCCAAATCCTACTATTCAGTGTGCTTGTATGCATATTTATTCATGCATTCTTTTCTAACTTTCAATAAGAAACAGTATAGGGTTCTGCTGTAACTTATTTTTGACATACCTCAAGCTGAGACTAATCTATTTAATGTATATAATGCTCATATTCCAATCGGCGTGTTAGAATTTCTGTGAAAAGAATTGAGAAATCAAACTTTACATTTATAAATGTTATTAACCTAGCTGGTGGTTCCCACAGACATTACGAACATACGAACATACGAAATTTGCCAGCAGATCAAGGCCTAGAGGTCTATCAAGTCTGCTTGAATGTGCAGCTAGCACCCCTTATTCTGCAGCTGCCCCTCCCTTCCACCCTTCCCCTTCATTAACCCTCCCCCTTGTCCTGTCCTATCCTCATTTGAAGCAGTCCACTGTTCTACTGCATACCACTTCAGCAGGTAACGCATTCCACCCATCCACCACCCTCTCTGTAAAAAAGTGTCTCCTCATCTCCCTCCTGAACCTTCCTCGCTCCAGTCTCATATCATGGCCCCTGGTGGCCCTCCCCTCCCTTACTTTGAACAGCTCCTCTGTACCCGTTTTGTACCCCGTTAGTATTTACGTACCTGATAACTTACATTAGCTCAGCTGTATACATTTTTCAAGTTCAAGTTTAAAGGGACACTCACTGTCAACATGTTTTTCATCATATTATTTCTAGTTGAAACCCCACATTTTATGATTGCTTACCTTCTCTAAAATTCATTGATGTTGCTGTTTGTTTTGTCTGTTTCTTTGTTTAGTAGAACTGAAATGCATGGCAATGTATATTTATAAACAACTTTGTTTTGTTTACAATCCTGGATCTGTTCTTACTCCATACTTCCTGAGCATTAGAAACTCACCCAAACAGTGCAGTCACTCATAAGGCAGTAGCCTCCTAAACTCCCACTGCATGAGGAGAGACTAGACTGTGTTGTGGGTGTTCCCAAGTCCAAGAAAGATGCATTTGGAGTTGATCAAGGAATGTAAAGAAACCTGTTTTGGTGTGGTAACACCAGCATGTTGGGCAGTCTGTTTTTCACTTTTTTAAGGATAATAAGAGTCAGAATCAAACTACCAGCTACATCAGCAATCTTCACAGAATTCTGGCAATCATAAAATGTGTTTTTTAAACTAGGGACACTTTGAGAGCAAAGGGGGTTGACAGTGTCCCTTTAACAGTTCATCTGTCTACAATTTAAATTTATAATAGATAGCGTATAGAAATATCATCCCACAGCATTAGATTTCATAGCCTGTGTGCCATTCAGAAAAAGTTTGCTTACCCACTATGGGCTCTGTGTGAATTTTGGCAGTACGTCCAGCTGAACTGCACCAGAGGCTGCTAAAGTGCTTGTTTATGTATGAACTTGCTGTGGGCATGTCAAGCTGTAGCCAGTCAGAATCCCACATTACCCAATGTAGCAAGGCATTAGCCTGGGCTCAGCATTATTAAGCAACAGAAAAAGCGGTCCCCACTCCGTTCACCACAGCAAATGAAGTGAACAGACCAGATGCAGGCCACAACATGTCAGTCCTTCTGCCAGTTTAGCATAGTAGGAAGGGAACATATAATTGAGTATGTGGGTAAAGTTAAACACACTGCGTCAGAATACATCCAGCTAATAGGGATTTTTTTTTATGTATTATTAAGCAGAAGTATGGATCATGGCAAGCAGCATTTTTTGATGGGGAAGATACAGCCAGACCACACGTAATAAAGCTATAAATCATAATGGCCGCCTCAATACAGAGTGTATTTAGTCATGAGGCTTGGTTATATTAGTGAAACTGTTTCACTCACCACCAAAAAAGGAAAAGGTCATTAGGAAATATTCTTTCAGTGACCAGCCCGACGGCACAGTGGCATGGGACACCAACGTCCCACGTTCGGAAACGGACCCGGGAAGTCGGAGGGCTGGCCAGGGGAAGAATGTCCCAAGGACAGCTCTCCCTCTTGGGGGGAGGGCTGTGTGTCCGGTGCAAGCCAGACTCCTAGAGGAGGCTGGGGGGTTTCACTGTGGCCAGTGCCTATACTCCTCTGGAGGCATGTTGGACACTGGCGTCAATGCATGCCACACCTCCTTCAGGGGAAAAATCAGCAAAAATAGCGGCTGCCATCCATGATGCCCTGCTTCTCCTGGCCCCAATCGCCCACCCTGACACTCCTGAAAAATGACCTATCCCATTGTCTGCTGCACCTGGCTGACCCCGAGCCCTGCTTTTGGGGTAAACCAAGGAGGCCGTGCTAGTAGGTGCCCCTGCCGGCACCCTTCTTCTGTCGTCATGGGCTCATGCTGGTGAGGTGGCTCCACCCTGGGGGTGGCACAATCCAGTTGGTATCATCTGCACAGAGGTAAGTCTTGGTGGCGAGGAGGGGGTCCAGGGGTTGACTGGGGCTGAGCTGCATAGGCAGTATGCAAAGAAAAGCATACTAAATAAATAAAAAAAAAAAAAAAAGGAAATATTAATTTCAAAAACTTAGAAGATGTATCTTGTACAATGTGTCCTAATGGGACGTCTTAAGCTATGTGCCAGAATGGACTGATGCGTCAGCATCTTATTTATCATGTTCTTACAATGTGTCATGGGGAATATCGCCTTCAACTGTTTTCCTGCTTCCTGTCATTCTTGGCACTCTAGAAAGCTTTATTTCTTAAAATCTGTTGCACAACAGTATTATTTCCTTCTTGTTTTACCTCCCCCCCCATCCTTTCCATTCTCTTGCTGTCTCTTGAATAAAGCAGGTTGGCCACCTGCTTTTAGCAGCTCCACACTGTCCCTTTTCAGTGAATGAGAGTGTTTATTCCCCATGTTTCATTTCACTTACTGAGAGGTCTATGTGGACACAGTTATGGACTGTTCTCATAATAAAAACAGTCCCCAGTGAGACAGTAGCCTAGTAAACAACAAATATCAGCTTTGAGTAACTTGCCAGGTGTGTCAATATATCGACTAAACCCTCGTAGTAAGGTGCGGTAAGCATGATGTTCATGTCGGCTTGTAAATGCCAACTCTAGTCTCAGAAACCGCCCTGTAACGCCCTGACAGTTTAAACGCTGCAAAGACAGACAAAAGTCTCTATGTTAAACGTAGATAGTATTCCTGATACGTGGGCATACATGTTTATTTACAGTATATTATGAAAACCCTGGTGATAAACACACTGTAACAACGGTCCTTGGTGGTGTGTTTGTGTTAAGTTCTGTTTAGCCGTTGTTCAAACACCATGAAGTCTTGCTATATTATAACAATAGCAGTCAGCCACTGCAGCTGAACTGCCCCGGAGAGGAAGGAGTTAACTCCAGAAGATCTGGAGTTCTACAGCGCGATGGCGCTGTGCCCAAAGCTCTATCTGGCAGTTTCAAATGAAACTGTCAGATTCTTTACTCCGCTTCACTGAACAGTCGCCCGGAGATCAGCTCCTTCAGCTCGGTTCATTCTCGGTTCAGAGAATAGTTTCGGTTCATTTGAACGGCAAAAGTCATTATTTTACCGCATTTCGGTTCTAAAGCTCTATCTGGTAACCGTAAGTACAAAATTCAAGTCTGTGTGGAAAATTAATTATCGGTTCGGTTTTGAACCGATATGGCGAATTTTCTGCCTTTTAAAACTGTACTGTGGTTTTAAGAGTCGGTTCCCAGGTTCTTATCGGTTCTAAAAAAGCGAAATTATTACGGTTTTTCAAATACCCGTGAACACGGTTAGGAACCGATAAAGAATTGTCTTCCTGTCACTGCCATCAAAAGGCAAGTTTTTGGTTAGGCTGGCATTATGTCTGAGAAACCCAAAAGAAAAACCGGGCCCACTGGGTTTCAACACTGTGATGTCTGTGGGGAAGCCTTTGCCAAGGCTGACCCACACACCACTTGTGTCTATTGTCTGGGGGCTGACCACCTCCTGTCAGACTGCCAGGTGTGTAAAAATTTCCCTGCAGCCACCCTGGAGAAGAGATTGGGCCAGCTCAGGAACGAGAAGACAAAAAAAATCCGCTGACCGGATGGCCAGCCGGTTCAGTACCCACTGGACCAGAGGAGTGCCCTCTGACCAGAGGCGAGACTTCCTCGGGCAAAGGAAGACTGGTTCAGAGGAACCAGTCCCAAGTAAAAGACAAAGAAATCAGGAGGTTTGGAGTCCAGAATTGTGTCTCCAACTGCTGCAGAGATAGCTAAAGCCATTCAGATTGTCCAGTCACTGTCTCAGGGATCTGTAGAACCACCAACACTTGGTAAAGGTTGGTTCGTTCAGTCCCAGTGGTTCAGGATTTTGAAGTTGAGGTTTTTTATGAACCACAGGAGGGAGGAGGAATTTGATCAATATATGTGTGGCTGGGAGGGTCTGGGCGTGCCCATTGAACGGGCATTTCTCCAGACAGACCTTTAGAATCTCCCCTACTCTGTCTGAGTCCCCTTCTTTCTTTATTTTTACAAAAGGTTGCAGAAACCCTCCAGCTTCCTTTAGAGGAGGCTGTGGATGAGCAAGAGGAGCCTGATTATGTGGAAATGATGGATATTCCAGAGTCTAGGAGGTTGTCTATTCCTTTGCATAAGTCATTTAGGAAGCAAACAACAAAGATTTTAAAAATCCTCATTCTGTCCCTCCTGTAGATAAAAAATGGACAGAAGGTATACTTTGTCAGGCTCGGATACAGACTTCCTTATTGAGCAGTGTAGTCATGTAGGTGTGGTACAAGCTGCAGCCTGTGACAAGGCTAATATTCCTCTGGCCTCCATCCTCCTGACAAGGATTCTAGGAAGATTGATGCCATGGCGAAGAAACAGTATATGGCAGCTTCTTTGGGACTCAGGCAGGCAAATTATATGGCTTATATGGCTAGATATCAGAAATCTAGGTGGGACACAGTATTGCAGTTAGCCAAGCAGGCCCATGGCCAGCTGGCTAGTGAGTTGGAACAGGTGGCTGCTGATGGCATTGAAGCCTCTAAAGTTCAATTTCATACTGCTGTTGATGTTAATGATGTTTCCTCCAGGGTCATGGCCACTTCTGTAGCTTTCCGTAGGTTGGCATGGCTCAGATGCTTATCTGTCCCAAGATACTCAGTCAAAGGCTATGGATTTTCCTGTAGTGGGAAATTCTCTGTTTGGGAGCAAACAGAAAATTATATGAAAAGATGGATGAATACAGAACTACCTACAAAAGTGCCCAGGCTAAGGAGAAGCATGCCATGCCACAAAGGCATGCTCCCAGAGGTAGGGGCAGACCCTTTTCCAGGCCTTTTTACCAATTTCAAGCCTCCTCTGCTGTCTCGCAGAGGGGTTTCTTCAGAGGCAGGGGTAGACGTGGCGCAAGTAGACCGTCTCCCTCCCCTCAGCCTAAGGCTGCTGCTAAGCAGGCACCCTGATGGGGTGCCCAGGGCCGATTCTCCTGTACCAGTGGGGGGCAGGTTGGCCTATTTCAGCCAGTGCTGGCTGTCCCTAACTTCGGACAGATGGGTTCTGGAGGTAATAGGCCAGGGTCTGGTTCTCAGCTTCAAATATTTTCCAAAGATGAGAGCCAGGCATTTCCCACCTGAAAATCCTTCAGAAGCCCTTGCTTTGGAAACAGAGGTTTCTTCTCTTCTGGTCTGCAAAGCAGTGGAAAGGGTTCCTCCTTGCCATCAGGGCAAGGGGCTTTATTCAAGATACTTTCTTACCCCAAAAAAGACAGGAGAATGGCGGCCCATTCTGGATTTAAGATACTTGAACAAGTATCTGTTGAAACCAAAGTTCAAAATGTTAACTCTGGCAATGATATTGCCTTCCCTAAGGCCAGGGGACTGGCTAGCTTCCCTGGACCTCAAGGATGCCTATTTTCATGTTCTGATCAGGCCTTCCCACCGAAAGTACCTCAGGTTCGAACTGCCCTCAGGCCACTACCAGTTCAGGGCAATGCCCTTCGGCCTTACCTCTGCGCCAAGGGTATTCACAAAATGTCTCGCTGTAGTAGTGGCTCATTTAAGAAGGCAAGGGGTTGCTGTGTTTCCCTACCTGGACGACTGGCTCATTGTGGGTCAGTCTCCAGGTCAGGTGAAATCCCACTTGCAAGTCACCAGCAGCTTCTCACTTCTCTGGGATTCCTGTTAAACTTACCAAAGTCAGTTCTGGAACCAGTTCAGGCCCTAACTTTCATAGGCGCAGAATTGAACACAAGGTTAGCCAGGGCCTTTCTTCCCTCGGAAAGGGTGGACAGACTCATTGCCCTGGCATCCTCCTTTACCCTGCGGGTCTCTCGACCAGCAAGGCATTTTCTGCAACTCCTCGGGCACATGGCTGCTTCCACAGCTGTTGTGCAGGGAGCAAGATTCCAGATGAGGGACATTCAGTTCCATTTGAGGCCTATTGGTCTCAGAGGAAGGACCCCACCAAATTGGTCCCAGTTACTCAAACCCTGATCCTGGCCTTACACTGGTGGCAGGATCAAAGCAATCTGAAACAAGGGGTTCCCTTCATTCCCATTTCTCCCTCCCTCACCCTCACCACGGATGCCTCCCTGTTGGGTGGGGGCTCACCTAGGCGACCTTACCACTCAGGGAGTGTGGTCTCCTCAGGAATCTCTGCTCCACATCAATCTTCTGGAACTCAGAGCTGTCTTTTTAGCTCTTCGGGTCTTTTCAGATTCTGTCCAGAACAAAGTGGTTCAAGTCAGGACAGACAATACCACCACAATGTGGTACATCAACAAGCAAGGGGGCACTCGGTCTTCAGCCTTGTGCACCGAAGCAATGAAGTTGTGGTCTCTGGCTTATTCCCTGAACACCTCCCTGATAGCGGTTCATCTCCCAGGGAAGGACAATGTGCTGGCGGACGCCCTCAGCAGAATTTCTCAGGGCCATCACGAATGGGCTCTGAATCCACAAGTACTGGGGTCTGTCTTTGCCAGTTGGGGCACTCCTCAGATAGATCTTTTGACCCCAGACAACCACCAACTTCCTCTTTTTGCTGCAGGCCTCAGTACTGGGCTCAGTCCTCTGGATGCCTTTCTGTTGGATTGGAAGGGAAGTTCCTGTATGCCTTCCCCCCCTTTCCTCTCCTTTTCAGGGTACTAGTGAAAATCAGATCTCAACCTTGCAGAGTGATTCTGATTGCCCCAGATTGGGCCAGACAGCCCTGGTACCCTCTGCTCCTGTCCCTGGCAGTCCACCCTGCCCTGAGCCTGCCCAGAGTTCACGACTTACTGGCCTGTGCACAGGGGAGAGTGTGGTATCCGGACCTCAAGTCCCTCCACCTCAAGGCTTGGCTCTTGAGGAGCTAGAATTGCTGATTTACACCTTTCTCAAGGTGTTATGGATATTTTAAAGGCTTAAGGAAGCCTTCCACTAGAACCACTTATAATTCTAAGTGGAAGAGGTTTTCCATCTGGTGCTCTGAGAGGCAGATTACCCCAGAATCTGCTGATCTTCCCATTCTTTTGGACTATTTGGTCCATCTGAATTCCTTAGGCCTTAGACCAGCTACCCTGAAGGTTCATCTGGCAGCTGTCTCTGCTTTTTGTGTCAGCAGGGAAGCCTGCCTCCCTTTCTTCTCACCCTGTGTTCTCCAAGTTTTTAAAGGGTTACTTCACACTAACCCCCTCTGGGAACCAGCTCCCGCCTGGGACCTGAATATTTGCATTGCTCAGTTAATGCAACCCCCCTTTGAGCCTCTGTCTTCAGCAGAACTCAAGTATTTAACTTGGAAAACCGTTTTTCTAGTAGCTATCACCTCTGCCAGACGCATAAGTGAGTTACAGGCCCTGTCAGTGGAAGAAGATTTTATCTCTTTCCACAGAGATAAGGTAGTCCTTAGGACTAATAGAAAGTTTTTGCCTAAGGTGGTTTCTGATTTCCACCTGAATCAATCTATCTCCCTCCCAGTATTTTCACTGAGCATTCTTCCTCAGGTGAGAGGAGACTGCACAGCTTGGATGTCAAAAGGGCATTAAGTTACTATCTAGAGCGCACCAGAGGTCATAGGTTCGAATCCCTCCAACTGTTTCTTACCTATGGCGAGGTTGGCAAAGGGAAACCTGCCACTAGAGAACAATTGCAAGGTGGATTGTCTCTTGTATCCAATTTTGTTATCAGAAACTGGGTAGAGTACCCCTCAGGATTGAGGCCCCTCCACTGAGGGTACAGCTCGTCTCTAGCGGCTGCTGAGACATTCCTATTCTGGAGATTTGTCAAGCTGCTACCTGGAAAGCCCAGTTCACACAACTCCAAGCATTATTCCCTGGATGTCCAGTCCAGGAGAGATGCTCGGTTCGGCACAGCTGTGCTTCAGAGCCTATTTCCTAAGTAGGTTCTGACCCTCCTCCATGGAGGTACTGCTGTGTAATCTGCTATTGTTATAATATAGCAAGACTTCATGGTGTTTGAAGAAAAATTACTCACCTTAGTAATTGCTTTTCTTCTCATGAGTCTTGCTATTATACCACCCTCCTCCCTCCTGCCCCTCAGAACTCCTACTTGGGTAGAGGTGGCAAATTGGTGCAAGCACTGTGTCATGCCATTTTAGTTTTCCCCTAACCCTGTTTTCCTTGGGTTAGGGATCTAGATTGTTCATTTAGGTTATTTTTTATTGCCTCCTTCTTGGACTTGAGTCTTGGGGGGAAGGGGGGTTCATATGTGCTTGTCAAGGGTGGTAAAACGAACCATAATACCATCAACCTTTGTTATTATGGTTCTGGGTGTTTCTTTGTTGTTTATATTGTTGTTATTACTACTAGTAGGTAGCCATAGGCTAGTGTAGTTTTTCCACACAGCCTTTTTTCCGTCCTTTGATGTTGGCTTCATAAAGATCTGACAGTTTCATTTGAAACTGCCAGATAGAGCTTTGGGCACAGCGCCCTCGCGCTGTAGAACTCCAGATCTTCTGGAGTTAACTCCTTCCTCTCCGGGGCAGTTCAGCTGCAGTGGCTGACTGCTATTGTTATAATATAGCAAGACTCCATGAGAAGAAAAGCAATTACTAAGGTGAGTAATTTTTTCTTCCTGCAGCATGTCTAGTAAATGCTACACGGCAAAATATTGCACTGCAAGAATTGTCCAAAAGTATGCAAACCTGTGCAAACAATAAAACAGTAGCTACTGCGTTCATTAAATATCACAAAAGGAAACATGTTTTACCAGAAGAAAGTAATAGTTGCTAGTTCTGTACAGCTGCTGTAGTGACTGGGCGTTGCGTAGCTTGTTCAGCGTCTGCCTCGTTTTCTTGCAGGAGACCTCTACACACTGTGCATTTAGGAGCTGGTCGGCCGTTTGTGTACTTCTTTTATATCAGCTGGACAGTGTGGAGACATCTCTGCATATGAAAAGAGGTTAGATGGAGTTATTTTGTTATATGCTTTATATCTGTACTATCACAGCCCTCCTAGATTGTCACTGTATTGAAAGGATCTGATAATAGTGTTGTTTTATTAAAATGTGAAAGAATGTTAAATGAATATGGGAGGAGCTGGATCACATGTTTTGGGAGCCAGATAAAGCTGAGATCCAGCAGCAGGCAGTCAGTGTGTGCTGGACAATGGTGCCTTCCGCATGGTCTAGTGTTCTCTCCAGCCCTCTTCTGGAGTGAATAGGACCGTTATCAAGGCTGATTATTTTTCGTTTATCTTTGGCATTTATTTTGTTGCTATGAAGTCTGATTTATTTCTTTTGTTTGCATTTTTATTTTGTTTTCTATAAATAAATTGTGGTGGTCTGCCTTGTATTTGGATCCTACAAAGCTGTCTGTGTCATCGATCCCACAACCTATCACATATGGTGTTAGAAGTGGGATTGTGAAGTTGTCTTGGCATCTACCAAGAAAAGGCACATGATGGAGGAACTGAAGGTGGACCCGGCAACAAGACCCAAAGGTGTGTTAACAAGGACTATGTATAACATTACAGGTGAGCCTCTGCTAGCTGGACTAGATGAGAAAAAAAAGAAAGGCTCAAGGTGGAGAAGAAGGCAGAGGATACAGAAGAAGAAACAGAAGATGTGATGCAGGGGGCCACTGCTGGAGCCCCAGTTGAAGCAGACCCTCCTGAGGAAACACATGAATTGTTGAGGTGGTTATGCTTGAGGCAATTGGCTATGGACAAAGAAAGAAAGAGAGAAAATGGAAGAGAGGAATGAGCGAAGATGGGCTGAGACCTTACGTGCTATTCAAATAATGAGTGCTCCCCGTAATCCTGCCAATCCTATGGATAACCCCAAAGACTTTAAATTGACAAAATTAGGGGACAACGATGATATCGAATCATACATGACCACTTTCGAATGTGTAGCTGGTGTTTGTGGATGGCCTAGAGAGCAATGGGTGATCCTGCTTTCCCCATATCTGACTGGGAAAGCACAACTAGCGTATGGCAATATGGACAGTAAACAAGCTGAGGACTATGATGCAGTCAAACAAGAAATACTTAGGAGGTGTGATATATGTATTGAAACGTATAGACAGTGGTTCAGGTCATACCAGTTTCATGCTACAGATACACCCAGAGAAGCATATGTTCTCCTGAAAGACCTAAGCCACAAATGGTTACAACCAGGAGTGAAAACAATAGAACAAGTCATGTAAGCAGTTATCTTGGAACAGTTCATACGAGTTCTACCTCAGGATGTACAACTGTAGGTGAAGGAACATCGTCCAGACACAGCGGAAAAAGCCATATCCTTAACTGAGGACTATCTAACGGCCCGTCTGTACTGTCAGAAGTAGCATCCTGGGACAAGTGGTTCCTCACCCACAGTAAGACCAACTCATATGTCAAGTAATATGACTCTTAATGTTACTGTTAGGGGACGTAAGAACAGTTCTACAGGAAGGTCCTTTAATCTGGATATTATATGTCACAGCTGATAAGGGAAAGGCCATATAGCCCGTTTTTGTCCCAAACGAAAGACAGATAGCGTACACTTAACTTTGGCTAATATGGGGCAGCACACTACTCCTGTGACTATTGGAGATGTAACAGTGACTGGTTTAATAGACTCAGGCAGTAGACAAACATTGGTAAGAGTGGATTTGCTGGCTCATGATAAGTCAGAGAGGAATAACACAGGGGTAGTCTGCATCCATGGGGACATTCACCATTACCCTGTGACATCAGTAAAGCTACAGACACCTCATACCAGCAGAGAACTCAGTGGGCCTGGTTCCCCATTTACCAGTTCCAGTAGTTTTGGGGCAAGATCATCCTGATTTTACTACTCTCATCACTACTGGGTCTTTAACAGCAGTCACTACTAGTGCCCAGAGGGCCAAGGAGAAACAAGCATTCCCTTTTCCTTTTGATGACAGCCTTTTTGAACTGCCTGGTAAAATAAGGAAGTCTAGGAAAACCAAGAGAGAAGATAGACATTGTTGGGCTAAAGACCAAGTGAACTTTAAAATAATAGACTTTAAATCCCGGGTCGCTCCTGAAAAAGGGACCTACGGGGCTCAGTGGGCCTACCCGGTAATCAAAATTTAATAAATAAATAAACTCTGAGTGACATTTTATGTTCATTTAAAAAGGATCAACTTGTAGATGTGTCATTACAGCCATTCTTTTTCCAGGCTAACCAAGAGTAGGATGACAGTGAGAGTTATCCTAGATACATGGTAAAGGATGATCTTGTGCATAGATTGTGTAAGAATCCAAAAACGGAAGAATTATTTGAACAGTTATTGGTTCCTGAACAACACAGGGTGGGGTTATTGCAGATAGCCCACAATATTCCTTTATCAGGTCATCCAGACAGAGACCGGACTCTGCATAAACTCCTGACCCGGTTTTACTGGCCTGGAATACATAGGCAGGTTGAGGAATATTGCCAAAGCTGTCCTGAATGTCAAAGGATTGCAAAAATTGGACGAAATGATAAAGTACCCCTGCAGCCTTTACCTCTTATATCCACACCCTTCGAAAGAATAACAATGGATATTGTAGGCCCCTTACAAAAAAGCAAAAAGGGGCATAGATTAATATTGGTTATATGTGACTACTGTACCAAGTATCCTGAGGCTATACCTCTCCGTACTGTAACCGCTAAGAAAATAGAAGAGGAGTTGGTGAAGGTTTTCAGTTGGACAGGTATTCATAAGAACATATTAACAGATAGGGGTAGCAGTTTCCGTTCCCAGTTATTGAAATATTTATACAAGGGCCTCACTATCCAGGCTATATACACATCCCCATATCATACACAGACTGATGGGCTTGTGGAGAGGTTCAGTCAGACTCTAAAATGCATGTTGCGTAAATATGTTCAGGATGAAGGTTATGAATGGGATGTCCATCTGCGCCTTTTGATGTTTGCCTACCGTGAATTACCACAGACCTCTACGGGTTTCTCCCTTTTTGAACTACTATATGGGAGAAACCCTAGAGGAGCTTCGGACATTGTTAAAAAACAGTGGGAGGAGGGCAGGGAGATAGAGTCAACACCAACCCTTGAGTATGTATTAAAAATAAGTGAGAGATTGGCTACCTATGTACAAATAGCACACAAACAAGGGGCACAACAGCAGCAAAAACAAAAAGAACTGTACGACCAAGGGGTAGGACAGAAACAGTTTGTTCCAGGTGTTAGAGTTCTTCTCCTGTTACCTTCATCTGACAACAAACTGATAATGAAGTGACAGGGTCCTTACACTATAAAACAACAGACTGGCCCTGTGAATTACAAAGTAGAATTGTCATATAGAAGATTCAGGAGAAAGATCTATCATGTGAATTTGATAAAGAAATTGGTTGAAAGGACTCCTGTAGCATGCTTTGTTTATCCTGAACAACCAGAGAGTGAGGTAGATGTTGCTTATAGGAGATTAGAAGGAACAGGGGATCAAACAGAACCAAAAATTAACACTGACTTGTCCACTCAGCAGACGAAAGACCTAATGCAACATCTAGAGCAATATCAGAACACGTCTACCACCTTACCTGGTAAGACAGATAGAATACAACATCATATAGAAGTAACACAATGTATCCCTATCAGGCAGAAGCCTTATCGTCTTCCAGAGAAAGTGAGGGATGATGTTATTCAGGAAATCAATAAAATGCAAATATTGGGAGTTATTGAACCTTCAACAAGCGAGTGGGCATTTCCTATGGTTGTAGTGACTAAGAAGGAAGGGGGTATAAGGATTTGCTTAGACTTTAGGAAATTGAATGCCATCTCAAAATTTGACAGTTACCCAATGCCAAGGATGGATGACATAGTGGACAGACTGGGCAATGCTTATTATATTACCACGCTGAACCTATCCAAAGGGTATTGGCAAATCCCTTTGGATATGGCTTCAAGAGAAAAGACCACTTTTACTTCTTCAATTGGTCTTTTTCACTTTACCACTATGCCATTTGGACTACATGGGGCCCCTGCGAATTTCCAGCGGCTTATGGACCGTATATTACAAGCTCACACAGGCTATAGTGCTGCCTATCTTGATGACGTGGTCATTTTCAGCCCCACGTGGCAAGAACACTTAGACCACCTGTCTGCAGTACTACAAGCCTTGACACAGGCCAGCCTGACTATTAACCCGGCTAAATGTGCCATAGCCGTGCAGGAAACCTGTTATGTAGGTTTTACTACAGGGAAAGGAACAATAAAGCCTGATACTGGAAAAGTAGAGGCAGTAGCCAATAGTCCAAGACCAAGAACAAAACAGGATGTCCGTTCCTTTTTTGGGCTGGCCGGCTATTACCGACACTTTGTCTCCAGCTTTGCCTCTTTGGCAAGCCCCCTTATGGATCTTACTAAGAAAACGAAACCTCAGAAAGTGATCTGGAAATCTCAATATGAGAAGACATTCAGCACTATTAAAGCATTGTTGTGTGCATCCCCCGTATTAAAAAGTCCAGACTTTAACCAGCCCTTTTTAGTGCAGACCGATGCCTCTGCTACAGGGGTTGGGGCTGTCCTTTCACAAGTAATTAATAATGAAGAACATCCCATCATATACATCAGTTGGAAGTTACATGAGCAGGAGACGCATTATTCAACCATCGAGAAAGAATGTTTAGTGGTCAGATGGGTCATAGAGGCCCTAAGATTTTATTTATGGGGAGCTGAATTTGAATTGATTATAGATCACAACCCATTATGTTGGCTGATGGTGATGAAAGATAAAAATCCGCGTATCATGAGATGGTACCTCACTTTACAGTCATAAAAGTTCTCCATTAGACATAAACCTGG
Organism: Neoceratodus forsteri; assembly: GCA_016271365.2. Taxonomy (NCBI): domain Eukaryota; kingdom Metazoa; phylum Chordata; order Ceratodontiformes; family Ceratodontidae; genus Neoceratodus; species Neoceratodus forsteri. The sequence goes on from CM057458.1 coordinate 665,699,010, forward strand.
TTCAGCACATAAAAATGCTGACTTCATGTCTCATTATGGAGCGGACCAGAAATCAGCGACTGTGGCACAATCAGACCTCGGGATAATGCATGTTGTTACCAGCTAAGTAAGTAATTGTACACCTCTTAACAGTTTTCTAAAGTATTGTCTAGGGACCCCGAAGTGGAGCTCTGGGAGTGGGTGGGCTGGAGTTCCATCTCTCCCTTCGGAGAGATCTGATCTGTGCCATGTACAGATTGAAATGTAAGTGCTCATTTTACAAAACAAGGTATACAAACACCGAACGTATCTGTTTCTTACAGAGGGAGGAATGTCATGGGGAATATTTCCTTAACTGTTTTCCTGCCTCCTGTCATTCTTTGCACTCTAAAAAGCTTTATTTCTTAAAATCTGTTGCGCAACAGTATTATTTCTTTCTCGTTTTACCGCCTATCCTTCCCATTCTGTTGCTGTCTCTTGAATAAAGCTGGTTGGCCACCTGCTTTTAGCAGCTCCACGCTGTCCCTTTTCAGTGAATGAGAGTGTTTATTCCCCATGTTTCATTCCACTTACTGAGAGGTCTATATGGATCCAGTTATGTACTGTTCTCATAATAAAAAAACATTCCCCAGTGAGACAGTAGCCTAGTAAACAACAAATATCAGCTTTGAGTAACTTGCCAGGTGTGTCAATATATAGACAAAACCGTAAGGTATGGTAAGCATGATGTTCATGTTGGCTTGTAAATGCTGACTCTAGTCTCAGAAACTACCCCGTAACGCCCTGACTGTTTAAACGCTGCAAAGGCAGACAAAAGTCTCTATGTTAAATGTAGATAGTATTCCTGATATGTGGGCATACATGTTTATATTATGAAAACCCTGGTGATAAACACACTGTAACAATGGTCCTTGGTGGTGTGTTTGTGTTAAATTCTGTTCAACAGTTGGTCCTGCAGCATGTCTAGTAAATGCTGCATGGCGAACTGCTACACGATGAAATATTGCACTGAAAGAATTGTCTAAAAGTATGCAAACCTGTGCAAACAATAAAACGGTAGCTACTGTGTTCATTAAATAACACAAAAGGAAAGATGTTTTACCAGAAGAACGTAAATAGTTGGTAGTTCTGTACAGACGCAGCAGAGACCGGGTGTTGTGTAGCCTGTTCAGCATCTGCCTCATTTTCTTGCAGGATACCTCTACACACTGTGCACTTAGGAGCCAGCTGGCCATTTGTGTACTTCTTTTATATCAGCTGGACAGTGTGGAGACATCTCTGAATATAAAAAGAGGTTAGAGGGAGTTATTTTGCTATATGCTTTATATCTGTACTCTCACAGCCCTCCTAGATTGTCACTGTATTGAAAGGATCTGATAATTGTGTTGTTTTATTAAAATGTGAAAGAATGTTAAATTAATGTGGGAGGAGCTGGATCACATGTTTTGGGAGCCAGATAAAGCTGAGATCCAGCAGCAGGCAGTCAGTGTGTGCTGGACAGGTGCCTTCCATATGGTCTAGTGTTCTCTCCTGCCCTCTTCTGGAGTGAATAGGACCGTTATCAAGGCTGATTATTTTTCGTTTAGCTTTGGCATTTATTTTGTTGCTATGAAGTCTGATTTATTTCTTTTGTTTGCGTTTTTATTTTGTTTTCTGTAAATAAATTGTGGCTGTCTGCCTTATATTTGAATCCTACAAAGTTGTCTGTGTCATCAATCCCATGACCTATCACACAATGTATAAACAAAATCAACATGCTACATCCACAAGACCCAATTTAGAGCTGCTGGATGAGGGCAGAATTTGTGGGGGGGGGGGAGTGAGGGGGAAAGGAAACACATGACAGATGCGAGGCAAGAATGATGTTTACCAGCCTGCCCCCCAACTCTCTTCCTCATTCATGCCTGTCTGATTATTTAAAGTGTCCAATGTATAGATCCAATACATTTCTCTCTTTTCCTCCTCCTTATTCCAATCCCCTCCTGTGCTGGACTTTTCTATTTTTTCAGTGTTCCAAAATCTTTGGGACGTGGCAACATGTACCTCGCTATTAAAATGCCTGGCCACTGATAACCCTTCACTATGATTCCTAATGGAGCGTTTATGTTTGGATATTCTTAATTTAAGTGGCCTTGTGGTCTTACTAACACTATAATACATAGAGAATAGTGGATGGCCAACTATGTAGAACCAGTGTGTTCTTCGACAGTGGGGTTCAGACTCCTGGTGACCTTGAGAGTGAAGCTTGAGAGGTCCATGGGAATCTGAACCCTGAGGTGGCAGAACACACTGGTTCTCCATAAAAATGGTTATCCGCTATTTTTTACAGTGTATGGTGTCCCTGGAATAAATTTGGTATAATTGGAATAGTTTTTTTATTTTTTTAATTTTTTTTATAGACAAAGTCCTTGCTGTCCAAGAGTTGCTAGGGAGAGATTCGTTGTTGTTAGGAACCAGATGTCCCTACCTTTTAATCGCACATTCCCATTGGTTGAAAATTGGGTGTGGGAGGGATTTAAAAAAAATAAAAATGGCGTCTGTATTTCTCACTTAGCGAGACGAGGAGGAGGAACCAAGTCTTTTTTGTAAGTAATCCAAAACATCTGGTTGATCCTGCATTTGTTTTTTTTTTTAAAAGGCTTTAACATGCTCATCGAATACCTTGCGGACCGCCACCTAAACACAGAAATAATTGTAGTTGGTGACATTAATATAAACTGACTGTCCCCAGATGCTGCCTCTTACAGAGATGTTGTCAACACCATAAACATCACCCGACTTGTAAAAACTCCAACTCGGACCAATTACCGCACTGGTACCAGTACCCTTCTGGACTGGCTACTGACCAACTGCCCTGAATGAGTCATCAAAACAGTCATCCTCCCTGACACCATCAGCGTCCACTCCTCTATCCTCTGCACTTGGTCAAACAAGTCTCTAAAACTCCCAGCTAAAGAAGTAACTACCCGAATCCTGAGAAGAGGGCAGCTAGGACCTTTTAAAGAGCACCTCTGCAAGATTGACTGGTCCCCCATCTACTCCATAACTGACACTGACAAGGCATTACAATGCTTTATTACAGTGTTTAACTCAGTTTGTGATATTTTTGCACCCATCACCACTAAAAAGTTCAGAGGCACCCACAATACATGGATAACCCCCTCATTCATTGACCTTATACATACTAGAGACAACCTCTGGCAAGTAGCCAAAAGTACAGGCAAACAATTTGACCTCCAAAACTACTGCTCAGCATGTAACAAATGCACACAGGCAATTCAACAGGCCAAATCTCACTTCTTTAGAGCCGAACTTGACAACTCCTGGGGGGACAGCCACAAGTTTTGGGCTCACATAAAAACACTAACAGGGTGTCCTAATAGATCCACTCCTGACCTACTAAACCTGAACAGGAATATAATCCAGGACCCTACAACCATTGCAAACACCTTCAATAGGATCTTCATTGACCTTAGTGAAGTGCTCCCACCAAGCTTCCTCAACCCTGATAGTAAAACCCAGAGTACAACATCAACAACCCTTACCCCTACCCATGTTACCACAGCCCCACCATTCTATCTTAGGGTTATCAAAACCTCCGAAGCCAAAAAATATCTCCTGCCAGTACTTTGCAAATGCAGGCACAGTAGTGATGGCTTAGACCTGAAACTGTTAACTCTCTCCATTGATGAGTTCCTGGCCCCCCTAATGTGAATCATCAACCTTTCCCTTATCTCTGGTCAGTTCCCTAACCAATGGAAGGTGACAGTCGTGACGCCAGTCTTCAAAAGTGGGGATACAGCCATCCATATAAACTACCAACCAATCTCAATCCTACCCCCAATCTTTAAAGCCCTGGAAAGGGTAGTCTACGACCAGCTAGTTGACCACCTCTGTAAATATCAAATTCAGTGCAAAGAACAACATGGATTTCGAAAGATGCACAGCACCACGACCGCCCTTGTTGAGTTCACTGGACTCATACATGAGTCGCTGGATCGAGGGCACTTTGTGGGAGCTACCTTCATAGACCTCACTAAGGCCTTCAATACAGTGAACCATGAACTCCTACTAGCCCAACTACGAGAGGCCTCAGTGTCCTCCACCTCCCTGAGCTGGTTCCGCAGCTATCTCACCGACTGGGTCCAACAGGTTAAAATTGGCAAAACCCTTTCTGACAAACAAAATGTTAGTACAGGAGTCCCCCAAGGGTCCATACTAGGTCCACTGCTATTCAGTCTTTTTCTGAACAATCTCCCAAAAGTATGCCAAGAAAAAATCCTGTTGTATGCGGATGATGCTGTCTTCTACATTAGCCATCCTGATCTTATCTCCCTTGAGCAAAGTCTACAGAGCAACTTCAAGCTTTTAGAGGATTGGTTTACTAATGCACAGATGCTGCTCAATTATAAAAACAACAAAAACTATGCTTTTCACCTCCCCCCACAGCAGATATAAATCGGCCCAACTAACTATCTGTAACAACCAAAATGAAACCCTTGAAATGGTACCTAACTTCAAATACCTCTGGGTAATCCTTGCCAGCACACTGTTGTACACTCTGCATGTTGATTATGTTGCTAAAAACATATGCAGGAAAATTGGGCAACTGTATCGACACAGACTTTGCCTTATTTCCGCTGCCCTCAAACTAGCTATAACCAGTTCAGTCCTCTCTGTGATCGATTACAGCCTAGTGGTCTACAGCGCAGCAACAGACTCAACCCTAGAAAGACTAGCCATTGCCCTAAACAAGTCCTGCTGCCTAGTCCTGCGGGCCCCGCTGCTAACCCACATGTGTGATCGCTACAGACTCACAGGCTGGCTGAACCTAGAGAACCGTATCCAATACCATCTCTGTCTCCTGGCCAAAAAAGCCACTTTGGGACTTACCCCACCAGGAGTACAGTCTATGGTAGGTCAATCAGCCCCTCTCAGGCTAACTAGAGGATCTCTCAGTACTCAATTCAAAGTCCCCTTCCACCACACCACACAAGGGCAGCGGTCCTTTGGCTGCTGTGCGCCAAAGTGGCTAAACTCACTCCTGGCTGACCTCCAAACTGAATCCAAACTAGGACCATTCAAGCAAAGACTCCGGTCCTGTGTCTCTGGACAGATGGCTTTCCTTTGCTCCCTTAACCAATAGATTGCTGAACAGTTGCCCTCTATCTACCTCAGCATCCCTATGTCCCTTAACTATCAACTGACCCTCCTCATCACCTCCATGTTGCCCTTACTACTTCTTGTTGCTATTCCCCACCTCCTCCCACACCCTTTCATCCCTGCTCCATCTAACACATCACCTGTCTTCACTCACCCCTTAATTTTCACGCCTCTGCTCCCTCCCTATCTGCTTCCCTACCCTCCCCCATATATACTACCACTCAAACTCTCTCCCCCTCTTAGATTATCCAAATATAACTGAATCCTGCCATCCCCTTTCCCTATTACTTCCCTCTCCCCTGCTCTCCCCACACACCCCACCCCCACTCCCCTTAGAACAAACCCGTTGTCCCACATTACCTGCCTATACTCCCCTTAACTTACTCACCTGTCTTGGGACCAGGCTCCTCCAGGTCCCGGCCTATACCTCTCCTCTCAACTGATAAAGGGAAACTCTGCTCTCCCATTTCCCTGCCCTGCTTCCTACCACTCTTTTAACTAGCACTAGCCTATGAATTAGGCAGAATAATCTTCAGTCTTCTAAACTGGCCTACCCCCGCACTTTCTCATATCTTTACCTACCCATGTCTGTTTTCCCTGATATGTATTCCTTGAATTTTGTCTATTCTAAGTGCTTGACCTTATTGTACCTGACCTTGATTACTGGTGTCCTTTCTCATTGACTGTATGTGTCTTGTATGTATTGTATCCATTATGATGTGGAACCTTTGCAAATGAGCTTGTAGCTGAAAGGTTGTAATCTAAGACTTGAATAAATAAATAAATAAAAATAAAAAGTAAAGTATATCTGGTTGATCCTGCGTATTTTCTTTAGCTCATCTGATTGATCTTGCATCTGAGGGACAGCTTGAGTATATGTTGATTCCTTTGCCATGTCATTTGATCTGGTTGATCTTGCAGTTATTGTAGCTGTGGCACATGTACTTCTTGATTCAGCTGGAGCGCTGTTGTGCCACAGAAGGGTTGAACAGCGTTCCATGACGTTTGATCTGTGATACAACAGCATTTCAGCTGAGATAAAAATTGAGGTAGAACAACATTCTATTATACACTATATAATGTATTATGTATTATTATGTATTATGTACAACATAATATTTAGCACATGGGCAAATTGTGTAGCTGTTGGGGGATACATATGTTTGCTTTAGTTTATTTTCAGTGTTCGTAGCAGCCCCTGTTACTAGCCTCAGCCCCTGTTACTAGCCTAAGGGTCTCCATTTTCTGTTTGTTGAAATCTCATTGTTCCTGACAGCTGTATTAGCATAGGAGAACATGATGTCACAGCACCCATTTACACCATGTATCTCTATGCTGAAAATACATATAACCTGAAAAAAACTCTCTGGAAACACACAGATTGAATGCAAACCCTGCATTACATCTAAAACAGTTTGGAAAGCTAATTGAAGGTTAATGTGATAAGTTGCAACTTGTTTTGTTGAATTCTAAGTATGCAGACAGGCATACTGTGGAGTCTAAAGGTGCTGACACATCATGTTCTCATATGCTAATGCAGCTCTCAGGCACAATGATATTTCAATGACCAGAAAACAGACACCCCCTCCAGGATAGTTACAGGAACTGACATGAACAGTGAAAATAAATTAATCACATATATCTCTAACAGCTACACGAAAAATGCTGCTTGTTGACAGGGAAACAAATGTTTACAAGATATGAGGGTGCAGTACTTCTTTAAAACATTCTAAGTTCTGGGGGACCATTCCACAGGTGGAGATGATGTAAGAGTTGTACTAGCTAATTATTTAGAAGAAAGGCAGATACTGTAGTGAGTATCTTTACCTTCACACCCAATGGTGCTTAATCCACATTACAAGAAGGTGGCAGAGAAGGGCATGTGCACAGATCTGTACTCTCCTATCATGCAGACATTTTGGCCAGACTAAAGCCAGCCTCAGTCAGTGCTTGGGTGAACACAAGGCAGCAAACCAAAAAGACTGGCACTCACACCAAGCACTTAAGCAGCAGTGTAGTATAGTACAAAGTGCAGTGTTGTTAAATCTCTGTAAAACACTTGCACATCTAGTATCACAGACAGGGACTTTGAGCTCACACCCAGAAGATGCCACAATCGGTTTCATGCATGTGTGCTTCCTATGGAGATTTAACTGCACTGCACTCTGTAATAAACTACACTGCTGATTAAGTGCTTAGTGTCAGTGCCGACCTTTTTGGTTTGCTGTAGTACTGTGAGTGATGTGGCATGTTAGCAAGCGAAGCACCTTTTTCTGCTCTGGACTGAACACAGGGCAACCATCAGAAATGGTAACTGGAACTATACCATGGTGAAGCATCTTCTAGAATCAGGACACGGATCAGAAGTTCTGAGATTCAGTGGAGTGGAAAGATTGCATCTGAACATGAGAGGAGGAGTTTATTCAATGAAACTTGCTCAGCCGGAGACAGTTTGCAATTTATACCCTTTATACCATAGCACCAAAAGGGCTGCATGAATATCTACTTATGCACTTGCTTCTTATGATACTAAGCATTGTTCCAGATGGGGAAGTGGTGTTGGAAAGACCCAAGGATTGGAAGGACCTAGGGGTAATGATATCCAAGAGTCTAAAATCCACAGCACACTGTAACAAAGCTGTGGAAAAGGCAGCCAGGATTTATTTTATTTATTTATTTAGCTTTTGTTAACCAGGTAAGTAGGGAGTGGGATAAACAGTACAAGTAAGGAGGTAATCTTTCCACTGAACAGGTCCCTGTGAGCCCACATCTTGAGCACTGCTCAAGATACTGGAGCTCACACTTGAGGAATGATTGTGATAAAGCGCAAGCAGTATAGCGCAGGGCAACCATGATGACCCAATGACTAGGGGCTAAGCCATATAAGAAGAGACTGTAGGACTTGGACATATACATCCTCTGGAAGAGAGAATGGGGTGACATGATAAATAGAATCACTCAAGTACCTGCATGGGATAAATCAGATGGATACTTAGGAATTGTTTTTCTTTGAGCTCAAATGCAGGGACAAGGGGGAACTCACATAAATTAGCAGGGGGAGATTCAGGAAAGATATACAAAAACACTTTTTTTTCTGAGAAAGAGTGGTGGGCAAGTGAAACAAGCTACTGGAAGAAGAAGTAGTAAAGGTCAAATTGGTAAGCAATTTTACACAGGTATGTGACTGGCATATGGGCTTAAAGCTTGATTCACAACATGGACAAACACGTTACGGGGCTGCGTAGTGCAGGTGCACAGGGACATGTGCAAGAAATGTTCATATCTGCAAAACACTCAGATCCACAAGGTCTATACATAATGTGCACAAGTGAACAACAGAGGCATCTGCATAGCAAGGAAATGGAGCATAGGCATGGGGAGTGACTTGCAATACGTACATGTGCCAGGTGTGTATGCTGATCTACAGCCCAGCACAGGCTGCCACATGAACGGAGTATGGACCCAGCACCTAGGTGATCAAGGAGGCTACCATATGCCAGACACTGCACACAGTAGACAGCAGGAAAGTCCTTGGCTCGAACTGTGGCATATCATCTGCCACCTAGGAACAGCATGTGGACAGCCAAAGCGCCCAATCCTCCGGGTGCCAGTCCTAGTCCTGTGGTTCCTCCTCCTGGCTCGTGGCCCTTCACATGCAGCACTGTCATCCTTGTCTTCTCCAATTGCCCAGAGGGTGGAAAGTCTTAGGGGTCCCTCTCCATCTCAGGGTCATACCTTGCTAGTTGTGGGACCTTCTCAACTACACTCTCTGTAGCATCAGGGTCCCAATGGGTGCAGTCAGACTCTAGAACAGTAAAGTGAACAGCACTTACTAACAGTAGGGGATGCAGGTAAACAAGAGAATTTCTTTGTGAGGGTTCACCTACCCTCTTGGGTACACTGCCCCTGCACCGATTGCACTCATGTTTTGCAGGAGTTAATGTGTAGACAAGATACAACATGGTTGCTATACCGGTAGAAAAAAAATCACAGAGGAACACCTACCCTAGCTGGTTCCATCAGCCACAATTAGACCCTGTCCTGGTCTCAGTAGGCATTCTCCTCCAGGATCAAGCTCTGGGGAATGTAGGCCTCCCAGGAAACTGGTGTGGGATGCAGATGTGCACGTATGTTTCGTATGATGCATCATGGTGTAAATGAAACACTGTAACTCACGTACAGAAGCTCGGTTGTGGTATCAAGATGCCACGCCCATTGGCTCCACCCACACCTCTCCACTGGTAGTTGGCCATGGGGATGCACGACTGGCATTTAAAGGAGCCAGGTGGGTGGATCCCATTGCCGATGGGGAGGAAGCGCTATGCACATGACTGCACAGGTTGGACATGTTCCTTAGCATCCTGATTAACCTGGTACTCCTGGAACTGTACAAGTAGGAGTTGGAGGGATGCAGATGCCCTGCAAGATGTCTGTGGATCTACTGGTCGAGGGCTGACATGGCAAAACTTACGGAGCAGCAGTGCATAAGCAGGTACCACTTCGACATGTTTATTGTTTGTTTATTAAGTTCTCGGATTACAACCTTTGAGCTATCAGCTCATTTACAAAGGATCCACGTCATGACACAGAAATAAGGAAGAGCAATTTGAAGTCACAAAAGAATCACAGGCACATACAGGTTCTAGTAGCCACTGACATGGGCCCCATAGTGGAGCTGTATCAGTAGCTGCAGACCTGGACCTGCCGTAGCCTTGCATCGGTGGTACAGAAACATGTGCTAATGGCCCTGCCCTGGTATGGAGCAGGTAGGTCTTCCAAGAATCAGTCTTCTCCATAGATTCCCACTGATGAGTCTGAGCCTGACAAGATAGGACCCCGTGGGAGCAAACTCATTTCTGGTGGAATCTGGTGGTAGGAGTCGGCCGTGTGCATTCATCACTGCCTGTGCCTGCTAGTATACAGTGGTACCAGCCCCCAGCTGCCTTAGTTCCTTTTTCCCACCGTCGTGTTCGCAGCAGTGTCGCTGTTCTCCTCATCAGAGCAAGAACTTTACTGTCTATACAATTACAGCATTCTGGTCTTTGGTTTTAGTTTAAATGTAATGCATTTATGATTTTTGTGTGGTTTAATTTTACACACACACAAAAGCTAACAGTTTTCTCTCAGCCCTGCCTTGTGAAAATGGTCGATAACCATGGAAGGTAGGGAACCTGAACAGTCATGTTGCTTTGGCAATGGGGCTATGTGTGGCCACTATCTTTCCCTGGGTGGGTGCTCTTGCAACTGTCAGTCCAATAAAGGGATTGGCAGTCCACCTGGAATGATAAAATGAAATAGTCCAGATCCCACACATGCTTGAGGTCTTTGCACCATTCTGCCTCGACCTCTTTCCACAAAACATAAGGGATAGAAAACGTACCCATCAAGGTTGTCCTCTTGCCATTCTGCAGTGAGACATTTGACTCTTGTGAACCCAGGTATCCCCATTTCTGATGACACTAGGGTCACCTCGGCCTGTGGGGTCGAGGTCTCTGTTCCGAAGCCCCTCTCTGGCCAGTGGAGGGACCTTCAGTGGGCAGTTTTTATGGAGCAGTGGATGCAGCACATAAGTTCGGTGGTGCTATTGTTGGTGCTGGTTCCTGGTCATTTGGGATCGGTAGAGCAGGCACTACCTTCGATACTGTTGAACTTAGGTGTGTGACTGACTTTGACTCTAGTCTCTGTGCCAAAGCTGTCTTCAGTGCCATTTAGGGTCTCCTTCTTTCCTCTGCATGAAAGAGATGAATCAGATCCAGACCTCATCATTACTGATGTGGCATACGATGACACTATCTATGGCTCAGAGAAATCTGACTCTGTTTCTATCACTGTACCTTAGGAGGATATCTGCTTTCAAGCACTGCTCCAGAATATGCACAACACCTTGAATTTTGAGCCAGCAGGTATAGACCTAGCTAGGTGCCTCCAACTGGAGTGCAGACAGTCTTAGTGACCCTCTCAGAGACAGCCTGGAGGAGGTCTGCTACTGTGACATCTATCCCCAAACAGGCAGACAGAAAATACGTGTTTCCTAAGTCTAAGCCCACATATTTCACTTAGCCAGTAGCCAATACCATTGTCATTTTGGCTGAGAATGATAAAGCCAAAGTGCCCAAGGAGTTCACAGTACATTCCACTAACAAGAAGCTGCCCAAGGTAGATACCATGAGCAAGTTGGTCTATACCAAGGCTACCCTAGACGTGAGTATAGCTAGCTACCAAGGCCATTTCTCAAAGTATGAGTACTCCCTTTGGTGCAAGCTTAAATCCCTGGCAGAGGCCCTGCCAGACACAGAGGCTAAACAGGAAATGCTGTTGGCTATTAAACAGGGAATGGACTCTTAACAGCCACCAACTGAAGCCTCTGTGGATGCCTTTGATACAGCAGCCTGATTGGTGGCTACAGGTATCTGCATCAGAAAGTATTCTTGGCTGTGGACTGCTGGCTTTATCTCAGACATCCAACAACAGATTAGGAATGTTTCCTTCATTGGCACCTATCTGTTTTTACAGCAAGTGGAGCAGTCTATTAAGAAGTCTAATGAAACCAGAATGACTCTTAAGACTTCTGTGCTGACTCCTTACAACTCACAGGGGGTACAGTATGCAGCACTTTCCATAACAAGCAGTTATTTTGTGACGGGGAAGAGGAGGTTCCAAAAAAACATCCCAGCCACCTCAAGCCCAAAAGAAAGTGCAACCAAAGGCACAGGTGTCAAAAGCATTCAGTGCCATCATTTGACGCTCTAGCCCCAAGTCTGTTTTAGCTGCCCGAGGTAGACCACTCTTCCCCGATGGATGGGGAATCTGTCTTAATGGACAAATGGGTTTTACTGATCATCCAAGAAGGGTGCTCCCTGGAGCTGTTGGAAACCTCCCTGGACAATCTGCCAATGAGGCAATTCCCCTTGTCAAGTCACATATCAGAACTACTGGCGAGATTGTGGGCCTGCTAAGAAACAGGGCAGTGGAAATAGCACGAGAGTTAGAACAAAAGAAAGAATTCTACTCCCACCACATCCTGGTACCCAAGAAATCAGGGGGAATGCACTCCATTCTTGATCTAAGAAAACTGAACTAGTACATGGATCAAGAAAAAATCAAGATGGTTTCCCTGGGATCCTTGTTACCTTACCTGAAGCATCAGGATTGGCTAGCATATATGGATGTGCAGGATGCATACCAGCACATACTGATGTACCTCAGCCACCACAAGTACCCACAGTTCCACCTGGAAGGGCAGCATTACCAGTTCAGAGCCGTACCCTTTGGATTTTGTTTGTCACCACTGTATCTGCAGCACACCACAGAAACCTAAGATAAGTCTTTCCATACATTGACGACTGGCTTCTAACAAGCCCATCCAGACAGGAGACAGAGCAGGCAGTGGCCACTGCCTTACAGTTTCTGATGTCCTTGATAGTCCCTACTGAACCCTTCCAAGTCTCAGCTGGATCCCTTCCAGGAACTTGTGTTCATAGGAGCTGTTCTGTATCCGACCTGGGCTCGGGCCTTTTGTTCAGACAGCAGAATGTATGCAACCATTTAGATGGCATGCTTCCTCATGGAACACAAAACTGTGCTGTCTCACTGCATGCAACAGATGCTGGGACTCATGGCGTCCTCAATGTTCACAGTCCAGCTAGCAAAGCTGAACATGAGAACGATTCAGTGGATGCTCAGTGATCAGTGGTCTCAAGCATCGCACCCTCAGACCTACAACATTCAGGTACAAAACCCCCGGTGAGGTGTCTGCTGTGTTGCTGTGTGGAGGGAAACCTCCTCCAGGGCTTTCCTTTCTCCCCACAGGAGCCAGAGGTGACTCTCACCATGGGTGTCTTCTTGGTGGGGTGCGGAGTTCACTGCCAGGGTCTCCAGACACGAGAGATCTTTGACTCATCAGAAACATGTCTTCACATAAATGTGCTGGTGCAGTTCTTTATAGTCTAAAAGCCCTAGTGGACTTGGTGAGCCAAAAGACAGCTCTTCTGCAGATGGACAAGAAGTCTATTATGCACTATGTCAACAAGCACAGAGGAGCGCACTCTTACCCTCTGTGCAGGAAGGCAGTGAGAGTGTGGGAGTGGTCACTGGAGCAGGGGACCCTGCTTCATGCCATCTATTTGCCAGGGGTCCAAAACACTCTGGCAGATGCACTAAGTTGAACAACAGTAGATCCTCACAAGTGGTCATTAGCTCCAGACTTTGTGAGACCACTATTTCATGAGTGGGGAACACCAGATGTGGATCTTTTTGCATCTCCACTCAATGCCAAACTGCCTTGATTCTTCTCCAGAAATCCAAGACCTGGTGTTTCCTGTCATGATACATTCAGACTGCACTAGCACACTCTGTTTCTATATGCATTGCCTCCAATTCTTCTCATTCAGATAGTACTATTCAAGCTGGAGGCACATGGGGGCAAGATGATTCTAGTGGCCACCTGCTGGTCTCAACAACCCGAGGACACTGCCACTCTGGATGGACTAATTGTCCCAAGCTCAGAGCCAGCTAGTCCATCCCAGCTTGTGCTCCTTTCATCTCCAGGCCTTGCTCCTGAAGAAATGGAAGTGAACAGGTTCAAAGTATCTCAGCAAGTCTCTGATATATTGGCTGAGGGTAAACCTTCCACCAGGAAAACACACAACAAGCAGAAATGATTTTCCATCTGGTGTTTCAACCCCTCTACGAACCCTTTTAAGTGCCCACCAGAGAGGGTTTTGGAATACATACGGGATCTCACTGATGCAGTACTTGTTCCACAGTTAAGATTCACAGGTCTGCTGTATCAGTGTATCATGAACCTGTAGGCACCCTCTCTCTGGTGCAGTTGCCAATGTTTAAGAGGTTCCTTAGTGGTATCTTGTACACCACAAGTGGTGGTGGCTCCCTGTGACTTCAGTCTTGTGCTGGATATGCTGTCTGACAAGCCCTTTGAGCCTATTTAAACCTTTGACATGAAATATGTCACTTGGAAAGCAGAATTTCTTGTGGCCATCACCTCTTTGTGCAGTGTCTGAAATCCATGCTTTGGTCACAAATCCTCTATATACTGTTTTCCATAAAGACAAGATGGTGCTCTGAGTGTATGCCATGTTCCTTCCTAAGGTGATGTTGGAGTTCCACTTGAATGAGGCACTGATTTTACCTAACTGCTTTGCCAACCTGCTAATGAAGGCGAGACACTCCCTGGATGTGAAACAGGTCCTTAGATTTTACCTGGTCAGGCCTATGGACTATAGAAAGGCAAAGCAGTTTCTCGTCTCTTTTGACCAAAATTGAAATGGACTATTGTCATAATCAAGTGCATTTCAGCCTGGATTTTGAATCGTCTTTGCCACTGCTATACCATGGTAGGGGTAAAACTAGAGGACAAGGTGCATGCCTCCTCCACCAGAGTGACAGCTACAGTGCTTCCCTGGCAGAAATATGCTTGGTGCCAATTGCAGACATTTGCAGGGCTGCAACTTGGAGCACAGTGCATACTTTTACAAAGCACTGTGCCCTGGATGTCCATGCCAGGTAGCATGTTACCGTTGGCAGGATAGTTCTGTATAAATAAGTATCCTGAATGAGTCCTGAGCTCCAGCCTCCCTAGTCCGGGGGACTTTCTCTGAGCTTGGTACTCTGACCCATTAGTGGGAATCTATGGAGAAGACTGATTCTTGGAAGATATGAAAGTTACATACTTCAAATATTTCTTCTCCATAGAGTACCATGCCCTCTCACCCTCCCCCGAACTCACTCCAGTATTATGTTATGGTGTTCACCCCTTTTCTTTGGTTTGGGCTGTGAAGACACTGTGTTACTGGTTTGGTGGCCCTTTTTACACTGGCCACCAGCTCTGTTTTATGCCATTAGGTTAAATGCATAGGACACTTGTTAAGTTCATGCTGCTCATCTCCTTGGTAAAAAAGGCACTGAAGCAGTTGGGGACTGGTGCCTCTGTATACCGGAGGGTGCATGTGGTGATGCATGCATGGGACCTACTCATGCCACCAGCTCCCACCAGAAAAGTTTTGGCTGTCTTCTCCAGCTCAGACCCATTAGTGGTAATTTATGAAGAAGATATTTAGGAAGATCAACAGTTACGATAAGTTCGTAACTTTCATTTTTCACCACATGATGAGGACCATGGCTGGTATGATTCAGTCTCCAGCCAGCAGGCACCTCTCACAGGTGACAGATGTTTTACTGGCACACTGCAGTGACTACATCAGGTTCCCATGGAGGGAACAAGACCTGATGGACACCAAAGCAGGCTTCTATGCTGTTGCAGGCCTGCTAAATGCCATCGGTGCCTCTGATTGTACACATGTGGCAATCATCACCTCAGCACAGGTGGAGAAGACATACAAGCATCACAAGGCATACTGCAGCATTGACATGCATGTAGTATGTGATGCTGCAGTTGTAATTATGCATGTCTGTACTGGGCACCCAGGCTCAACACGTAACTGTTACATAGTGGAGAACTCTTCCCCATGACCACCAACTAGGGCTGGCTTATTGGTATGGGGACATAGGAAGGGGCAATGGGTGCTCGTGGGGCACACATGTGGACCACACACTTTTGGTTTCCTCTCTCTCTAACAGGTAACAGTGAATGCATGTTGTGTATGTTTCTCCTGACCCCAATTTTGCAGTCACAGACTGAGGTGGAGAAGAACTGCAAAGAGGCATGCTGCCTGACATGGTGCATCATAGAGTGGGTGTTTGGATGGCTAAAGACTGGAGGACACTGCAGCTCATACCTGGCAAGGTGTGCAGGGTGTTTACTGTATACTGCACATTACACACCATAGACCGATGGAAGTGTGTACCTTTACTGGAGGGTGGTGATCTATAGTCCAGTGATATGCCTGGCAACAACAATGGCTACATGTCTGGTGGCCATGGGCAATGTGGGGGACCTACCCCAGCTACCATGCAAGGCATGCATGAAGGGTGAGGGTTGTGTGCAACTAGTTTACATAGTGCAGAGGGGTGTAGGTGTCATGTGGAGGAATATGTTGTGCTGACAGTCAGTGGCACAATAAAGCGATATGCACACTGCCAAGTGTGATGCTTACTATGTGGTGTAGTGGTGTGGCCCATGTGCATGGTCTGTGTGGTGTACCCTGCAGTGCTGAAGTGCATTTCTGTGGCAGTTCCCTGTGCAAGTGTGCGCTCTGCTCTCTGTCACCCTTTGTCTTGTCATTCTGCTTCCTAGTGGCCATTGGAACCCCTATGCCATCAGTCACCCTGGGGAGAGTGGTCTGCGTCTTGGTGCTGCTCTGACCTCCCCCATATGGGCCTCCTGTTTAGAGGCATCAGACTGGGGGGTGGGTGGGTGGCTGTGGGTGGTAGGCTTGTGGCCCGTGAACTGCCTGCACTATCTGTGTCAGTGCAGTGAGGCCACACCAATGACAGCTGCCAGTTGTGCAAAGGGACAACCAGGAAGCCGTGGATACAAAGCAATGGTCTGCAGCAACTCAAGTAGTAGACAGAACAATTTCCAAGTTGAGTTGTGCAAGAAAGAATGAGAGGCAAACCTGCAAAAAATGTGTGAGGTAAAGAGTTTATTGTGACAGCATAGTGAGGACAAATCAAAGCCCCAGTACTTCGAATCAATGGATTCTTCTTCTTGGAGATGGGTCTTGCATAACAGCAGGCCTTAAATACCTAGTCCTTAAAGATACAGTTGTCAGCATTTGTAAGTAGAGTCCCCCATAACAGAAAAACATCTCTGAGGTCAGAATTAAATATAAAATATATATTCAGTATACAGAAATGTCCAAAACACCCCCAGTGAAACAGTGAGCAAAGTTCGAAGAACAGTATTTGGTGCAACCTCTGGTCTCCCACATGCAGCAAAAGATAGTAAAGGTATAATATTAGGACATCACTCCATTTTAAATGGAAAATGCACATCTATTGAACTATTTCTTGATGCGTATTAAAGATTAATAATTTGCTAAATAAAGTAAAATAAGTATTTGAATTAGTTGCCACTAGTAAATTTTCAGTAGTTATTGATCACCTGGCAACTGAGTTTAATATATCCTGGGTAACAGTTAAAAACATTTGGTGGGAATACTGGTCTCCCACGGAGGAGCAAATGGTAGTAAAGGTATGTCATCAGAACATCATCACATTTTAAATGACAAATGTACATCTATTACAATATTTCTGGATGCTTACTAAACATTAATTGATTGTTCAATAAAGCCAGAATAACTACTTTAATTTAAATTTCTTTAATGCGCAACTATTTGTTACATCTATATTTAAAGCATAATACTTCTTATCAAGCCCTGTATCCTAGCATATATCATATCCTAGCCTATTCTGTCTTGTCCTGTCCTGTCCTATCCTATCATATTGTTTGACTAATTGTAAATGTAGGACTTGCATTTAAAAATGGGCCTTGTGCATACCCTGACCTACAGTAATCCTGAACACACCTGTATCAGAGCGTGAACCTTTCATTTACCTAGGCAGCTATAAGATAGGAGCCCTTATATTTGAAAATGAGAAAATTCATTGGCTGCTCTTAGTCGTGCACGGAAATCATAAGGTGTGTACACGGGCAAGTACTAAAGGTTTTGTGAGAGGGTGTTATTCCTGCAGTACATATACTGTAGCATTTTAAGGAGAAAACATTTCTGGAAGATCAATTTTCGTGAAACTCTAGTGCAACATTATTGAAAATTTACACAAAAAATGGACCTGGCAGTGGTATGGTGCATCTAAACTGTCTGGATGATGTATTAGTTGGGCAGAACCCTGGTCTGAAGAGATATATGTATAGATAGATAGATATAGATAGATATATATGAAATGTGTACAGTTTGCATATCTTCCTCTTGTTCATGGAGCCTAGAAGTCTCTGCAATCTTGCATAATTAAATATTGCTAACTTTCTGAATGGAAAATATAAAATATCTTCTGTAGGGAAAGTGCAGATTTTCTAACACCTGGAATTCATAAGCTTGTACTATATGTGTGATTTGTTTTGGCCCCAAGCGGCAAATTCTTTTCCATAATTCTTGCTTGATTGAAAGTCCAAATTAAAGTCTACTAAAGGCTTTTCTTGGTGATGAAAGTGAAATTTATGGCAGTATTTTGCATCTATCTTTTTTTCAGACAAGGCCTAGATAGTAATGTACTGAGATTCCGTTGGCTTACTGCTGGATGAAGGCCCTGTCAATGTTGAACGCAAGTTTATCATCTCCTATTTTCTAAGTGATGATACCATTGCTGTCTTTGAACCCTTACAGAGGAACTCAGGTAACTACCATATTGTACCTATAGAATACTGTTTGGGGACAGAGGTGTATTCTATCTTGTACACTACATTGCCTTTGTGTTTATGGATTTATTTCCTTTCTGACAGACTTTCTAATTGGTTAAAAACTCTGATTTTGAATTGTTTACTCAAGAAATAATATACTTTCAGGAGTGATTTATCTTGTGATATCTTCAGTAAATAAAAGTAGAGATAAAATGATTTCAGTATATTTATTTTCTTCCTTTCCTATATTTCATCTCACAAATGGGTATCTCTGGACCTTAAAACACTGTACAACATAAATAGGTTTTAGACATTTCCTCAAATTAGAGGATATAAGGCCTACTGATAATGGAGCATCATTGATTAAACGTCATGATAAATACAATTTTTTAAAAGGAAGATTGGCTAAAAAACATCACCATATCTGCTTAAAATACTCCATGAGAATGAATGATAAAATAAACCATCATAAAGGAAGCTCCATTCCTAGAACAGGGGTTATGTTGTGACTAACCAGTCACTACCCTCTTTTCTGCTTTCTGGTTTTGTATACTCAATACTGTGGGCCAGGCATCTCTTCAGCCTATTCACTATCTCTATCCCACCACACCACACCCCCGGAGCAGATAACCACTGGCAACCAGATAACCATCAATGAACGTTTTATTTTTATACTAGACTTTCCCCGTGCAGTAGAGTGGACCAGCTGCAGACAGGGCTGGCCAGCGCACATGAGATCAGAAGGAGAGGGAAAGAGGTGGGGACCAGCTGTCTGGGCACCTAAAGTGGATAGGTGAGTTTGGCAGTTTCAGCTGTCTGAGCTCCACCCATTTTCACTTTTTCTCCCTTATCTCAACCCTTCACCCAAAATGTAGAATGATGTAGATTCTCTGGTTAGACCTGAAGTGGGTTGGGTCCAAGTCCACTAACAGCATTCTAGCCTACACTGGAACAATGTCAGACTTGATGCAGGATGTCTTCCAGCTCCAGCAGCAGGTTCCCCTTGCTAAGGACTGTGCATTCTAATCACCTAGAATTGGTTTGTTATCCACACTTAAGCAGTTTCTACTGAGCATACTCAGTCACTGAAACAGCCTTCAAGCTTGTCTTCTACCACCCAGTCATGTGTCTGCCAGCTTCACTCCCACTGCTTTCAGAACTTCTGCAGAAAGGAACAGGTCACCTTCCTCTTGGGCCCCATATTCAGAGCCAGGATGGCTGCACAAACACAGGGGTGCTGCACAAAAAAATAGGGCTGGCCGGCTCTGGCGCCATATTCAAACAGATAGCACGATCCAAACTGACCACGCTATCCATCTGAGTATTGGGCCATGGTAGCATGGCACACAATGTTGCCATGCTGTGTGCCATGATACCAGAGTGCGTGGCTGAAGACTGCTCATAGGGGTAAAGCATGGCACACACTGGTTAGTGCTGCAGCCCCTATGAGTGATATTTAGCCCAAACATGCAGATAAGCCCATTGGGCATGCACGGCGCTAGCAGGCCATTTGCATGCCCATTATGGGATCATCTGCATGCTGCCACATTGGACGAATGTGCTGGGGCAGGTCCCCCCTTCCAAGTTCCGATCCCCTCTCCAAAGAAAGTAAAAATATTCCCTGGTGGTCTAGCGATCTCTCTTCATCCCCACTCTCCTTTTATATAACGAGATTTATATGACTTTGAGATTTCTAGTTGGACTCACTTGTATCTAGGCACTTGAGCTCTGTATTGCTCTTCACTTAACTAGCCAAATTGTACTTGAATTTTAGCCGTATTTGTTATTGCTCTCTTGAGTTATCTGTACATCATCCTTTATATTGTACCCATCTCCCTTCCCCCAGAATGCATCTGGAAATGATCTGACTGCTCAGTATGCCTTTCCTGGTTAAACTTTTAAATTCATAAATGAAAATATAACAGAAACCGTTGTCCTAGTAGTCTAGTGGTCCCTCCGCAACCCTGATCACCATTCAGAAAACCTAACATGACTGCCTGATGGTCTAGCGGTCCCACCTCCCAAACCCTGACCTGCCCATGTCATACAAACCCCCATCTCTGGTGGTCTAGAGGACCCCCCACCACAGCAGGTAGTGTCCCGCCACCCCGCTCCTCCCTGTCCCAACCCCGAGAGCTGGCAACTGGCACAGCCCTCCACTCACCACCACAGCCGAACACAGACAAGGCGCTTATGGAGTGCTCACTGTACAATTAACTGATTGCGAGTGCTGATGTGGTAGGTTTTGTAATGCAACTTTATAGCTGGTGCAGCAGCATCACTGCATAGAAACATAGACTTTGACGGCAGAAAAGGACCACTTGGCCCACCCAGTCTGCCCATTTCCCTACCTACTGGATAAGCTGCAGATTCTAGTTAACCAACAGCCTGCTTCCTGCAACCCCCCACTATAATTGCTTTGTGTCTGTCCCATGCATGTTTGAATTCCTCCACTGTTTTAGACCCAATGACCTCCTCAGGAAGGCTGTTCCATGTATCCACCACTCTCTCAGTGAAAAAGAATTTCCTCACATTACCCCTGAGCCGTCCCCCCTCTATCTTTAAACTGTGCCCCCTTGTTCTTACACATCTCTTTTTCTGAAAGATGCTACCCTCCTGGACTTTGTTGATTCCCTTGAGGTACTTGAACGTTTCTATCATGTCCCCCCTGTCCCTCCTTTCATCAAGGGTATACATATTAAGCTCTCTCAGTCTCTCTTCATATGGTTTCTGATGTAGACCCTGCACCATTTTAGTTGCCCCCCTCTGGACTGCTTCCATCCTGTCTATGTCCTTGCGTAGATGAGATCTCCAAAACTGCACACAGTACTCCAGATGGGGTCTCACCAACTGTCTGTATAGAGGGATAACCACTTTCCTTTTTCTACTTGTGATGCCCCTTCCTATGCATCCCAGTATCCCCCTGGCTCTCCTTACTGACTTTCACATTGCTTACCCACCTTTAGGTCATCTGATATGACTACTCCCAGGTCCCTTTCCATTTTTGTTGTTGTTAGTACCTCCCCTGCTATTGTGTACTCTTCTCCTGGGTTTTTGTTTCCCAGGTGCATTACTTTGCACTTCTTTGCATTGAATCTAAGTTGCCATATGTCTGACTATTCCTCCAACCTTGCCAAGTCCTTTCTCATCTTTTCTACCCCTCTATCAACTCTGTTACAGATCTTTGTGTCATCTGCAAGAGGCATACCTTTCCCTCAGACCCTCTGCAATGTCACTTATAAAGATGTTAAGAGGATTGGACCCAGTACTGAGCCCTGAGGTACTCCACTAGTAACCCCTTTCTTCTCGAATGTGTTCCATTCACTATTACCTTCTGTGTCCTGTTGTGCAGCCAGTTCACATCCAGGGCTACCACCCTGGGACCCACTCCCAGGCTGGCTAACTTGATTATTAATCTTTTTGTGCGGGACTGTGTCAAATGCCTTGCTAAAGTCTAGGTAGGCCATATCCACAGCCCCTCCCTGGTCTATTACTTTGGTCACCCAGTCAAAGAAATCAATTAGATTAGTCTGACATGACCTTCCTGCTGTAAATCCATGTTGCTTTGGGTCCTGTGCCCCGCTGGCCTCTAGGTGCTCAACAGTTCTTTCTTTCAGAAGTGATTCCATCATTTTCCCTACCACTGAGGTCAAACTTACAGGACTATAGTTTCCTGCTTCTGCCTTGCTCCACTTTTGTAAAGGGAATCACATCTGCCCTCCTCCAGTCCTCAGGTACCACCCCATCCTGCCATGATTTGTTAAAAGTGTGGTCAGTGGTGTCACTAGGTCCCCCTTAGTTCTTTTAGAGTTCTGGGGTGAATCCGTCAGGCCCCATTGCTTTGTCCACCTTGAGTTTTAGGGTTCTTTCAGGACTCTTTCTTCTGTGAATGGACTGGTATCAACCCCTCACCCAGAGTGCTTCTATTGTCTGGTTTAGGTAACTGCTCCTCATCTTCTTTTTGTGAATACTGAGCAAATGTATTCATTCAGTATCTCTGCCTTTTCACTGTCTCCCTCTGCCCCTCCCTCTCCTTTATTAATCTTCACTATCCTCCCTTAACCTTTCTATGCTCCCTAATGTACCTATAAAAGGTTTTATCCCCCTTTTTGACTGAGTTGGCTATTTTTCCTCGGTTTGTGCCTTTGCTATTCTGACTGCCTTTCCTACTTCTTTCTGCTTTAATTGATACAGTTCCCTGTTGTGCTCCCTCTGTGATTCCTTATACTTTTGAATGCAGCCTTTTCTCCTTAACCTTCCCTACCACCTCTTTTGAGAACCATAGTGGTTTTACTCCGCTTTGTTTTCTTTATTTGTTTATAATAAAGACTTGTTGCCTCTATGATGGCAGTTTTGATTTTTCTCCATTGTTCTTCCACCCCTCCTATTTGGCCATTTGCTAGTGCATTTCTTCAGGTGTTCACCCATTTTGCCAAAGTCAGCCCTTCTAAAGTCCAGTATCCTTGTTTTGTATGGCTTATGTCCATGGTTGTGCTCATTGTAAAGCACACTGTGCAGTGGTCGCTTGTTCCCAGATGTCTACTGACTTCTAAATTTGTGATCCTCTCCATTTGAAGTACCAGGTCTAGTATTGCTCCCTCCAGTGGGTTCCAGCACTAGCTGTCTAAGGTCTCCCCCTGCAGGGCATCGAGAATGACCCTGCTCTTGGATGTGGCTGCAGTACATGTCCTCCAGTTAACATCTGGCATATTCAGGTCCCCCATCAACAGTATCTCCCCTTTTTCAGCCATTTTGAGAATGTCCTCTATCATTTTCTTGTCCATTTCCTCCCCTTGAGACGGGGGTCTGTATACAACCCCTGTGCGGATTGCGATGCCATTCCCCATCTCCAAGGTAACCCAGAGTGCCTCTTGTCCTCCCCCTTTACTTTTTAGTTCTGTAGCTTTGATCCCTTCCCTTATGTATAGAGCTACTCCACCTCCTCTTTTGCCTTCCCTGTCCCTTCTGTAGATTGTGTACCCTGGTATGTTGACATCCCATTCATGGTTCTGTGTACCATGTTTCTGTGACTGCCACAATATCCAATTTTTCATCTTCCATCAAAGCTACTAGCTCAGAAAGCTTGTTTCCCAGACTACAGGCATTAGTAGTCATTGCCCTCAATTTAATGTTGGCTTGATCCTTTTTTCCCCCATCCCTGCTCTTATTGCTCTTATCTATTTTACCATTTACCCCCGTCCTGCCCTGTGTTGAGCTCTGTACCTCAGTGTTTACCCTACTACCTGCCATGTTTTGTGGGGGGAGGCTTGACTTTTCCTGCCTTTTATCAGTACCTCCCTTATCTAGTTTAAAAGCTTGCCAAGGAAGCATTTAAACCTGTCACCTAGAGCTTGATCCCTTTGTGGACAAATGCAGACCGTCATACCAGTATAGACCTTTATCTCTCCAGGTGGACCTCCAGTCCCCAATGAAGCCAAAGCCCTGTGCTCTGCACCAGTTTTACAACCATTCATTAAACTGCATGGTGTGCAGTACCCTAGCCTCACTCCTGCCATGGACTGGTAGCAGCTCTGAGAAGGTTACTGTGCTTGCTACCCATCTGAGGCCCCTCCCCAACTCCACAAATTCATTCTGCATTGCACTGATCCCATGCCTAGCTAGGTCATTTGTCCCAAGGTGGACAATGATATCTAGTTCTCTCTCCTGTGATGCTGCTTCTACAATTGTGAGGATTCGCTTCTTGTCCCTCCAAGCCATGGCACCAGGCAGGCAGCTTACTTCCTTCTCTCCCTTCCCCAGTTCTACCCCCTAACAATTGAGTCCCTATCAGTAGCTGTTTCCTTCCCCTGTGGTGTCCTTGCCACCCTTTTGTGGGTCTCCTTTGTGGATGTCCTCAGCATTCTTCTGGGTCTCCACTGGGGGTGCCATCATGAGGAACCTTGCTCTGCCAGAATGGCATCTGATTTGTGTAGAGGTACAACTGGGGGGCTCGCCTCTGGTCACCACCGCACCCTCCCAGAACCCACTGTGGTCCTACTGCTCTTCATACTCCGAAACCTCTGACTCAGTGGTTGTGGCAGTGGTGCTCTTTAGAGGAGAGGCCTCCTTAGTCCTTGCTAGTTCAGCCTGGGGTGGGCAACCTCCTCTCTCAAGACTGACAGTTGCCTACAAATAGGACAACAGCAGCAGTTTCCAGAATGTTTCCCGGAAAACTCTGCCCCACAGCCAGTGCATTGCACCACTCCCCACATGTCCCGCTCCTTATTATATACAATATGTAATTATATATGTATTATTATTTGTTTTGTGTAACTACTCGTTATGCGTTGCAGGGTTATTAGAATATGACAGTTCTGCCCCAAGACCTGTTGAGGAAGTGATGTCAGAACTGTGGCTATAAAAAGATGTCACGCCTGGGGGTGGGGTGGGGAAGGTGGGTGGGTAGTGCACAGCCACTGGTGACTGTTAGAAACAATCAAATACACAACTGCTCCACCACCCTGGTGAGTACTGTCCTTATAGTAATACAACTAACACCACAATTTACTAGACCACGGCTCCAACACAAACCACTCTACTGAGTCCAGGGATAAAAATGAACTCACTCCTCAGCCAGCAGGACACTTAAAATGTTACAAAAATATCCTTCCAAATGCTAGGTCTCAACCCCGCACTCAAGCAAATTCAGTTGTATCTCACTCACTCTGGTTATAAAATTACTACCCTTTTAAAGGAATCCTGCAATTCTCTGCTTAACGCCAATAAGGAAAAATAAAAATAAAACTTTTTGTAGAAAGTGTATCTCCCCTTCTTACCCAGTGCTCTGCAGTATTATGCCTTAATCAGGTTTCCAGGTCCTAAATGGAGTTGCAGTTTGTTCTTTGCAGTAAGTTTGAGCTTCCAACAGACACTTTAAAGTCAGTGTTGCATGTTGCAAGCACCTCATCAATCTATGCATGTGCTTGAGACAGCCTAGTAATTTCCCATGGAAGCTGTCACGGTGGTGGTAATTTTTTTTCCTCCACCAGATTATCACTTAGAGGTTAAGATAAAGTAAGCTTGTGTTGCCAATGCTATCACAATCACTAGGGTATCACAAAGGCCCAGATATGCTTGAAATAGTATTATGATGTTTCCCACAGAAACTACCCTGGTATTAAGGTCCTCATTTTCAAAGGAGATGCACGGCGCATTCTGGTACAAAACAGAGATGTACCGTGCATCCCACAAATTGCTCTGAACTGCAGTATTCAAAGGGGGGAGAAGGGCCGCTGAAGTGCGAATGGGCCATGGCCCAAATATAATGTATGCGGCCCATGTAGAGGGGGTGTTCCCATGAATGTGCCGCACATGGAAATATTCAGAATAGCTGAGCCGCCCAAGTGCAAGAAATGTTTGGCGCAAAGATAGGCCACAAAAAGCTGGCTTAAATTGGCCAGCCACCCACAGGCAGGCTGTGGAAGTGCAGACAGGTGCACAGCAGCCTGGCAGCCCCAGTAGTGTAGTGGTACCCGCCCAAGCATCCCCGACCATATGTTAAGTAATGCAGTCCCCCTGCCAGCCCTGGTAGTCTAGTGGTACCTACCCCCCTCCATCCCTGGTCGAAATAAGATCCTTGCGAAATTCCCTTTTCCATAGTGTCGTGGTACCCCCCTCCCAGCCCCAAACCCCGATTGAAAGTGAAACAACCTCTCCCCCACCCAGCCCCATTCCTTGTTTGACATAAAATGTGCCCCAACCCAGCCCTGTTCCCGATATCACATATAGCCATTGCCCTCCCAGCCCCAATCCCTGATGTCCAAAATAATATACTGAATCCCCAATATTTCCATAGTGGTAGCCCCCCACCCGTCAGAGACTGGACCCCAGCCCTGCTCCCCGCAACCCAACGAGTCGGTGACTGGCTCGGCTCTCTGCACACCGCCTATGGAAGCAGCCGTCGCACTGAATAGTTAGTAGTGGCTATGCATGCACGCACTCATTGGTTGAGCGCGCATTATGTACAGTACATTGTATTGACAGATCAGTCGGTGGTGGCCGTGGTGGTGTTGGGAGGGCTGAGCCAATTGCCAGCTCTGGATGGTTGAGTTCCGTCCTGACAGAGTGGGGGGCCACCACACTCACACTATGGAAATACTGGGGATTCTGTATATTATTTCAGACATAGGGATCGGAGCTGAGGGCTAGGCTTTATTACGATTGGGGAACAAGGCTAGGTTGGGGGCACATTTTATATCAAACGGGGAATGGGGCTGGGTTTGGGGGTTTCACTTTCTATCGGGGATCGGGGCAGGGTGGGGGCACACTACACTATGAAACAAGGGAGCGGGCATTTTCAATATTACTATCAGGGATCGGGGCTGGGAGGGGAGCCCTATACTATGGAAACGTGGGGCTGGTTGTGTTTCTTGCAGTACTATGGTCAGGCTGGCATGTGGGAGGAGAGGGCTACACTGTGGAATGGGGGCTGGTATGCTCTGTACTGCCATCGGCATTGGGAAGGGGCTGGACCGGTGCATTTCACAAGGTGCAGCCATGCTAATGAGCCCATAATAGGCATGCATGAGGCCTCATTATGCCATGCATGCCCAATGAGCTCATTATCACATTTGGGCTGAATTTCGCCCATGGGGGATATGGTGCATCCAGGTACATGCCACGCATCTCACATTGGCGGTCTTCAGCCCTGACCCCTGGGTGCGCTGTCCACACATGGCGGCTGACCGCTTTGTGCCATACATATAGGGTCCCATATTCACACAGATTGCACAATCCATTCCAGTCGTGCATTCTAGGTGAATATGGCAATGGAGCCAACCGGCACATCTGTTTTGTGCGATGCACTGTTATGTGCACGCAACCAGCTGGCTCCGAATATGTCCCCCTAACTATTTAATGGAGTAAAAAAATTTTTTTAACAGAGCTAAAATGTTACTGTATTGCACTCATCTGGGCAAGAAAATCTGGGATCCTTTCAGTGTAAAATAAGAGAACAATAACAATTGAACACTAAAATCCAAATAACTGTGTACAGCCAAGTCAATTTTGTCACCTGGAAAAAATCCTGACCATCTCCTTGTCACCGAGTGGTAAATGACCACATAGCACACTGACGACACGGGTACATGCCCGGGGGTGCTGACTTATTTTGCTCAGGCTTACCTATATATCAGAGAGTCTGGTGCATTCATTACCTGTTTACAGAGAAAACTGGGGGGGGGGGGCTTCACTTGTCCTTCTATGAAATATACCCTGGGCAAAAAGTCTTCGTACTTGAAAATTGGAATTCAGTGTCCGTTGATATTAAATGTTGGGATTCATTTTTGTTTTTATAAAAAAAAAAAAAAATAATAAGTCATAACTCTTTGAACAGTCTTCATGCAACTGTATTGTGTGATTTTGTGAGTGGGACTCACAAAAGAGATGCTCTTAGCGCATCTGAGATGCACTGGCGCAACTCGGAATTGCACCCAAGTGCGATTCACAAAGGGCAGAGATGCGCTGGCCCATCTCTGATGCACTGAACAACACCTATAATGTTATTTGGCACATCTGGAGGGGGCATGCCGGGGGCATGCCCATGCATATGGGGCGCATCCCTATCCACAACCCACCTGGGAGGCACATCTTCATAGCAAGTCCGAATATGCGCCTCCCAAAGTTATGTGCAGAACAAGTAGACCTAAGTTGGTGTCAGCCCACAGGCAGGCTGCAGTACTGCAGACAGCAACATGGCAGCCTGCCTACCCTGACAGTCCAGTGGTCTCCCCCTCCCTTCCCGTATCCCAGAATATCATAAAATACTCCCTCAAGTATCCCTGGTAGTCTAGTGGTCCCCCTACCCTGCCCATATCTCCGAACATCATGAAATACTCCCTCAAGTATCCCTGGTAGTCTAGTGGTACCCCCCATCCTGACCCGGTCGCATTGTCATAATATAGTCCAAAGTATCTTTGGTGGTCTAGTGGACCCCCACTCACTCAGGCACCCCACCCCGCACCCCAGCACAGCATGAAAGTCATCAGGCAGCTCAACCCACCTGCAAGCTGCCACGGCTGCTCGCCAACTGAGCTGTCAGTGAATGACAGCATACAGTGAGTCCTGTAAGCCCATTGGTAGGCCCTGTCAACCAATGGGCTTGCAGAATGCTATACCCTGTCATTCACTGACAGCTCAGTCGGCGGGCAGCTGTAGTGCTTTGTGGGTGGGTTGAGTTGCCCGCCGACTTTCTGCCCATGCTGGGATGGGGGAGTGGGGTGGGGTTGGGTGCCTGAGTGGGTGGGGGGTCCAGTGGACCACGAGGGATACTTTGGACTTTATTATGACAATGCAACCATGTCGGGGCAGGGAGGGGGTACCACTAGACTACCAGGGATACCTGAGGGAGTATTTATATATAGCCAAAGCGATAAAAATTGTGCAGTCGCTTTCCCTGGTTCCGACCGAACCGGCACCATCAGGGAGGCGCTCGGTTCGGCCGGTTCCACCGGTTCAAGATTATGATTTAGAGGAATATTATGAACCGGAGGAGGAAGAAGAGGAGTATGAGGAAAGTGAATGTGGTTTTGAAAGTCTGGATGTGCCCATTGACCCGGACATCTCCCCAGACAGACCTTCAGGAGTGTCTCCTCCTAGGCTTTCTGAGTCCCCCTCCCATTTCATATTTTATAAAAAAGTGGCTGAAACCCTCCAGCTTCCTATGGAAGAAGCTGTGGATGACCAGGAGGAGCCTGACTATGTGGAAATGATGGATATCCCAGAGTCTAGGAGGCTGTCTATTCCCTTACACAAATCTTTTGGGAAACAGACATTTAAGATTTTAAAGACTCCTAATACTATACCTCCTATGGATAAAAGAATGGACAGGAGGTATACATTGTCAGGCTCAGATACGGAGTTCCTTACACAACAATGCAGCCATGTTGGGGTAGTGCAGGCTGCAGCCTGTGATAAGGCAAATATTCCCTTGGCTTCACACCCCCCAGACAAGGACTCCAGGAGGATTGATGCAATGGCAAAGAAACTGTACATGGCAGCGTCCTTGGGACTCAGACAGGCCAACTATATGGCCTATACTGCTAGGTATCAAAAATCCAGATGGGACACTGTTATGGCTTTAGCAAAACAGGTCCCTGGCCAGCTTGCCAAGGAGCTGGAGCAGGTGGCTTCTGATGGTATTGAGGCATCCAAGGTGCAATTCCATTGAGCAGTGGACTCCAATGATGTGTCATCTAGAGTCATGGCTACATCTGTGGCTCTTCATAGAATGGCTTGGCTCAGATGTACTAGACTGTCACAGGATACCCAGACTAAGGCCATGGATTTTCCTGTTGTGGGTAATTCTCTGTTTGGGGAGCAAACAGAGAATTACATGAAGAAAATGGACGAATATAGGACCACCTATAGGAGTGCACAGGCCAAGGAAAGGCAGGCCACTCCTCAGCGGCAGCACCCCAGGGGCAGGGGCAGGCCTTTTCATAGGCCTTTCTACCAAGCCCAGGCCTCCTCTTCTGCCTATGCTCAGAGGGGGTTCTTTAGAGGGAGAGGCAGAAGGGGTACAAGCAGACCTGCTTCCACCCCTCAGCTAAAACCCCCTGCCAAACAGGCACCCTGATGGGTTTGCCAGGGCTGATTCTCCACTACCTGTAGGGGGCAGGCTGGCTTACTTTGTCCAGGACTGGGAGTCTCTAACATCAGACAAGTGGGTCCTGGAAGTAGTAAGCCAGGGACTGGTTCTCAGCTTCAAAAAATTTCCAAAGCTGAGAACCAGATCCTTTCCACCTGCAAATCCCTCAGAGGCACTTGCCCTAGAGGCAGAGGTCTCTTCCCTCCTGGCTGTCAGAGCTATGGAAAGGGTTCCACCCCTACACTAGGGCAAAGGATTGTACTCCAGGTACTTCCTTACCCCAAAAAAGACAGGAGAATGGCGGCCCATCCTGGATCTCAGATACTTAAACAAGCACCTTTTAAAACCAAAATTCAGAATGGTGACTCTGGGAATTATTCTACCCTCTCTAAGGCCAGGGGACTGGCTAGTGTCCCTGGACCTCAAGGATGCCTACTTCCATATTCTCATCAGAAGCGCCCATCGAAAGTACCTCAGGTTCGAGCTGCCCTCAGGCCACTATCAGTTCAGAGCAATGCCCTTCGGTCTAACCTCTGCTCCAAGGGTGTTCACAAAATGCCTGGCAGTAGTAGTTGCTTCTCTAAGGAGGCAAAGGATTGCCATCTTCCCATACCTGGACGACTGGCTCATAGTAGGCCAGTCCCCAGACCAGGTCAAGTTACACCTACAGATAACTCAGCAACTGCTCACCTCTTTGGGTTTCCTTCTGAATCTTTCAAAGTCAGTTCTAGAGCCTGTCCAGCTCCTCACCTTCATAGGCGCAGAGCTGGATACAGAAAAGGCCAGAGCTTTCCTTCCCCTGGACAGGGCAAGGACCCTTATCACACTGGCCTCCTCATTCACCCTGCAGGTGTCTCGACTAGCAAGGCATTTTCTGCAGCTCCTGGGGCACATGGCTGCTTCACAGCAGTGGTGCAGGGAGCAAGATTTCAGATGAGGACATTCAGTTCCATTTGAGAGCCTTTTGGTCTCAAAGAAGGACCCTCTGACCAAATTGATCCCAGTGACTCAAACCCTGATCCAGGCCTTACAGTGGTGGCAGGATCAGAACAATCTAAGACAGGGAGTTCCCTTTGTCACTCAGTCCCACTCTTTAATCCTTACTACAGATGCCTCCCTGTTGGGGTGGGGGGCTCACTTGGGCGACCTGACTACCCAGGGGTTGTGGTCCCCTCAGGAATCTCTGCTTCACATCAATCTGTTGTAACTCAGAGCAGTATTTCTAGCACTTCAAGCTTTTTCCAAATCTGTTCAGAACAAAGTTATTCAGGTCAGAACAGACAATACCACCACAATGTGGTACATCAACAAGCAAGGAGGCACTCGGTCTACGGCCTTGTGCACAGAAGCAATGAAGTTGTGGTCTCTGGCTTATTCCCTGAACACCTCCCTCACAGCAGTACACCTCCCAAGCAAGGACAATGTCCTGGCAGATGCTCTCAGCAGGATATCTCAGGGCCATCACGAATGGTCACTGGATCCCCTGGTCTTGGAGGTGATATTCTCCAGATGGGGCACCCCACAGATAGATCTTTTTGCAGCCCAAGACAATCACCAACTTCCCATTTTTTGCTGCAGGCCCCCAGTGTTGGGCTCAGTCCCCCTGGATGCCTTAGTTCTCAGTTGGGAAGGGAAGTTCCTGTATGCTTTCCCCCTTCCCTCTCCTGTTCAAAGTGCTAGTCAAAATCAGGTCTCAGCCCTGCAAAGTGATCCTGATTGCTCCAGACTGGGCCAGACAGCCCTGGTATCCTCTCCTGTTGTCCTTAGCAGTCCATCTTCCCCTGTCTCTTCCCAGGAATTACAACCTGTTAACCTGTGCTCAGGGGAGGGTTTGGTACCCGAATCTCAAATCTCTCAATCTCAAGGCCTGGCTCTTGAAGAGTTAGAGTTGCTGATTTCACCTCTCCCAAGGTGTAATGGATATTCTGAAAGCTAGGAAACCTTCCACCAGGACTACTTATAATTCCAAGTGGAAAAGATTTTCCATATGGTGCTCTGGAAGGCATATTTCCCCAGAGTCTGCTGATCTGCCCACAGTCCTTGATTATATGATCCATTTGAATAGCTTGGGCCTTAGACCAGCTACACTAAAGGTGCATCTGGCTGCTGTTTCTGCTTTCATTTCAGCAGGTAAGCCCTCTTCTCTTTCAGCTCACCCTGTATTCTCTAAGTTTTTCAAGGGATTGCTTCATACCAACCCTCCGTTCAGGGACCCTGCCCCTGCTTGGGACCTTAACGTTTGCATTGCTCAGCTTATGCAACCCCTTTGAGCCTTTGTCTTCAGCAGAGCTTAAGTACTTGACTTGGAAAACTGTGTTCCTGGTAGCCATCACTTCTGCCAGATGCATAAGTGAGTTACAAGCCCTGTCAGTGGAGCCTGATTTTATCTCCTTCCATAGAGATAAGGTGGTCCTCAGGACTAACAGGAAGTTTTTGCCTAAGGTGGTTTCAGATTTCCACCTTAACCAATCTATGTCTCTTCCTGTGTACTTCACTGACCATTCCTTCTCTGGTGAGAGGAGGCTGCGCAGTTTAGATGTGAAAAGAGCCCTTAGCTACTACATAGAACGTACCAAGGGTCACAGGTTTGACTCCCTCCAACTGTTCCTCACTTATGGTGAGGTTGGTAAAGGGAAACCTGCCACTAAAAGATCCATTGCCAGGTGGATTGTCTCTTGTATTCAATTTTGGTATGAAAAACTGGGTAAGGTTCCACCCTCAGGCCTGAGGGCTCACTCTACCAGAGGTACAGCTGCTTCCTGGCTGCTGCCAGGGATATTCCTATTCTAGAGATATGTCAAGCAGCTACCTGGAAACAGTTCACACTTTTACAAGCATTACTCCTGGATATCCAGGCTAGGAGTGATGCTCAGTTCTAACACAGCTGTGCTTCAGAGCCTATTTCCTAAGTAGGTTCTGTCCCTCCTCCATGGAGGTACTGCTTGGTAGTCTGCTATTGTCAGAATACAGCAAGACTTCATGTTGTTTGAAGAAAAATTACTCACCTTAGTAATTTTGTTTCTTCTAATGGAGTCTTGCTGTATTCAGACCTCCACCTTCCTCTCAGAACCTCTGTTTTGGGATGTGGGTGGGCAGTGGCAGTGTTGGCACTCAGAAGGTGCCCCACCTTGTTGTTTTCACCCCTTTTTTCTTTGGGGTGAGTGGGTGTTGTTTTTTTTTTCATTTTTTGGGTCTCCTGACTTGAGTCTTTGTTTTGGGACCAAAAAATCTGTTTTTATATTTAGTAGCCAGTTGGCTAGTGTAGGTTTACAGCTTCCACACAGGACCTTAATGAGCTTAGCTCGTAAAGATCTGACGGTTTGAGTTTAAACAGCAACAGACAGAGTCTCAACCGAGCTCGAGCTCAGCGTTCCATACCTGGCATGGAAAGTTAACTCTTTCATCTCCGGGGCAGTTCGAAGGTTGGGACTCGCTGCTATTGTCAGAATACAGCAAGACTCCATTAGAAGAAACAACATTACTAAGGTGAGTAATTTTTTCTTATCTCCCATGGTAATTGTGAACAAAAAAGAAGGGGGGGGGGAGGGTTGGAATCTGCCTTGATTTTAGGAAATCTAAGTGTCAGAATTTGACAGTTATCCTGTGCCCAGAATAGATAATTTGGTGGACAGACTGAGGAGTGCAAAGTATATCAGTACCCTTGATCTCACCAAGGGTTACTAGCAAATACCTTTAGCTAAATAATCCAGAGATAAAACTGCATTTGCCACCCCTATAGGATTCTATCAGTTCACCACCATGCTATTTGGTTTACATGGTGCACCAGCTACATTCCAGCGGTACATGGATGTAATTTTATCCTCTCACACTGGTTACTGTGCTGCATACCTGGATGATGTCATGGTGTACAGTACAGACTGGAAATGCCACCTGGAACACCTACGAGCAGTTATCCAAGCTATCAAAAATGCGGGTATGACAATTAATCCTACTAAATGTGCATTGGGCATGCAGGAAACCAAATATTTGGGCTATGTTTTGGGAAATAGAGAAGTTAAGCCAGAGATTTCTAAAATAGAAGCTGTAGCTAATAGCCCTGTACCTAAAACAAAGAAGCATGTCAAGTCATTTTTAGGGCTGGCTGGTTATTATCGGAGATTTGTTCCCAACTTTGCACTGTTGGCTACTCCCCTCACTGAACTCACAAAGAAACATTGCCCAAATTATGTGAAATGGACCCCACAGTGTGATGAAGCTTTTCAAGCCATTAAGGCTGCATTATGTTCAGCACCTGTTTTAAGAAGCCGAGACTTTGAGAAAACATTTCTGCTACAAACAGATGCATCTGAGGTAGGCCTAGGTGCTGTTCTAAGTCAAAATGTAGATGGGACAAAACATTCTATTCTGTATATAAATAGGAAATTGCATGACAGAGAGAAAAGGTACTCCATTATCGAGAAGTAGTGTTTAGCAGCAAAGTGGTCCATGGAGTCCCTCAAATTTTATATGCTAGGAACTGATTTTGTTCTTGTAACTGATCACAATCCTCTCTGTTGGCTTAACCAGATGAAAGATAAAAATTCCAGAATCACAAGGTGGTGCCTAGCACTGCAGCCATTTCAATTCTATGTGATTCACAAATCTGATAAAGAGAATAGCAATGCTGATTTTCTGTCAAGATATGGATCAGGAATTGAGGGTTCTGATGGTTGAAAAAAACAAACTAATGTATGGGTCTGAACTGTACTTTTTGCTGTGCTGTTAAAAAAAAAATGGGTGCAAATGTGCTTACTTTCTGAAAGTAGAAAATGTTAGTAGAGAATAGAAAGTTTTGGAAACCTGTTTAATAAAACAGGCTCCCTCTTAAGGAGGGGGGTATATGTGACAAGGTAGAATAGAACCCTGTCCCATTTATTGGAGAAAGTGTTTAAATGCAAGGATCTGTATTCTTTCCTTTTCTGTCTCTTCTGTCTGGTTGCACAACCAAATTTTCCTGTGAGACCGCGGACTTGATAAACTCGAAGTCTCGCAATTCTTTGCCTCTCTCTGTCTCTCAGTTTTCTCTTGCGGTCTGTTTTTCTTCCTTGCATGTCTATATCAGCTAATATGAAAATATGTGCAAATCAATGTATGGAATGAAACTGGTATTGGGATCCCTTTTGTTTGAAAAATATATAATATTATTGTTGAACTATATATATTTATAATCTGAAATGATTGTAAATTGTAGAGGTTACTTTAGTGCAAATCTAGCCTTTTGCAAAATCTGCTGAAGGTGCCTCAAGCACACTCTGTTCTGGCAGGTCTTGCCTGGTGTTTACAAGAATAGAATGTTTTGCAGAAACAGGATGTTTGCTAAGGATGGGGGGTTGAAAAGACTTAAAAATAGCTAAACTGCAATTGCTTAGA
Organism: Neoceratodus forsteri; assembly: GCA_016271365.2. NCBI lineage: Eukaryota > Metazoa > Chordata > Ceratodontiformes > Ceratodontidae > Neoceratodus > Neoceratodus forsteri. The sequence continues at coordinate 665,734,385 of CM057458.1, forward strand.
TAGATGTTTGTTTTGGAAGAATAAGGGACATAGACACTTACAAGAAATTGTATTTTGCCTGTGTACATAGTTATTATGAACAAGTTTATATTTTTTATGTTACTGCTACTAAAATTAAAGTCTTGGTGAATTCTACAACTGCTCCTGGTTTCTCCCTATGCTTCTTGACCGGTGCCTCGATGACAGAGCCTCAGCCACTTCAAACTCTGGTAAACTGATAGACTACATACTAACTAATTGCACTGACAGGATCAAATCTGCAGGTACCCTAGCAGACACCATAAGCGACCACTCCCCCATCTATTGCTCCTGGAGCCCCTCAGCACCCCCTTCCCCATCACCAAAATATATTACCTTTAGAAACTTTGCAGGACTGGATCAAGCTAAGTTCCTACATGAGAGCTCCTTAAATGACTGGTCCTCCCTCTACTCTTCTCAGGACACTCAGATGGCCCTTGATTACTTCCTTAACAGGTTTTGGGAAATACAGGACAGACATAACCCCCTTATTACTCAGTGTGTTCGAGGACAGCTAACCAAATGGCTGCATAAAGATCTACTGCCTGAACAAACAAAAAGCCAAAAGACAGTTTCTTCAGCTACTGGCCCCGTGACACCTGCCACTGGCATAGTCTTGGAATCCAGGTTATGAATGAGGGACATTCAGTTTCACCTCTGGGTTCACTAGGGAAAGGTCCCTCCTTTAAAACTAATTCTGATAACAACAAATATTGTTACAGGTCACCCAAGGGTGGAAAGAAAAAAACAACCTGAAGAAAGGGATTCCCTTTTTTCAGCAAGAGTCCCCATCAATTGTTCAGTCAACAGATGCATCTCTGCTAGTGTTCGACTCCCATCTGGGGGTTCACACCATCCCAGCACATAGTCACTCCTGCACATAAACCTGCTGGAGTCAAGACTAGTGTCACTGGCACTAAGGGTTTCCACACAACTAGTACAGGGAAAGTGGTACGGGTCAGAAGAGACAGTACCACCGCAATGTATTACACAAATAAACAGGTATGGATAAAGTCAAGCCCTGCCTGCAGAAGACTTATGATAATAGGGAGTCAGTATAGGATGCTCCATGGGGGCTATTCATCTGCCAGGCAAGGACAATACCTGGGCAGATGCTCTGACTCAAATCAGCTAGTCCAATCATAGATGGGATTTGGACAGTCAGGTGGTGCAAGAAACTTTAGGAGGTGGGGCACCCCAGAGTTATACTTGTTTGTGTCCCACCAGAACCACCACCTGCCATTGTACTATGGCAGACCACCAGATACAGGAACAATCCCTCTGGATACTCTGGCTCTGGATTAGTCAGAAAAGCATCTACACGCTTTTCCTCTTTTCCCTCTGGTGTACAGAGTATTTCTTAAGCTCAGGTGCCAGTCAGCATCAGTGCTCTTGATAGCACCAGACTGGGCCAGGCAGCCATGGTACTCTCGCTGCTCTTCATGTCTGGGTTCGAACCGATGCACCTTCCTCGGAGGTACAATCTGCTAACCTTCAACCAAGGGAGGCTCCTGTACCTAAAACTTGGGCTCAAGGCATGGCTTTTGGTGGCCTTCAATATGTGGAATTGCATTTTTCTGAAAATGTCTTGGACATTTTAAGTGGTTACGGGAGTCCCTCTGTTAAGGAAATCTATGCTTCAAATGGAAAAGGTTTTTTCTATTGCTATTCAACTAGGAACTGGTACCAGCACATGCTGGGGTCCCAGCTGTGTCTGATTATTTTCTTATTTACATTCATTGGACTTGCAGTCCAGCTCCCTTAAGGTCCGCCTAGCTGTAGCTTCAGCCTACATATCAGCTAGATAAGATGTTTCAAGTTGCTCCAGATCCTATCTCCAAAAGGGCTCTTTAAGGGCTTCACACATAACAGTACAGGCTGGTGTCCTATCTGTGCTGGACTATCTTACCTATTGCATTTACTGGACTTACAGTTCAGTACCTTAGAAGCATATACTTATATTTCAGTGGACAGAATGTTCCTCTATTTCTCTGTGCCCCAGACCCTGTTTTCAAAAGGTTCTTTAAAGGCCTATCCTATTTGCACACACCCTCACAAGGAACCGGTGCCAGCATGGTACCTAAATGTGTGTATGGTTATGCTCATGGGTTCCCCTTTTGAGCCTATGCTTTCAGTTTATTGGAGATATGCCACATGAAAATTGCTCTTTCCTTATGGTAATTTCTGTCAGAGAAATCAGTGAGCCCCAGTCTCACTGCATTGAACATGGCTACATTTCATTCTGCAGAGACAAAGTGGTCCTGAAAATAAACAGTTTCTTTCTAAAATGGATTTTAATTTCCATTTGAACCAAACCATTACCTTACTTGTCTTTTCACTGATCACTTTGGTTCAAGTGAAAGGAGTTTTCATTGTTTGGGATGTCAACGAGTTTTTAGCTACTACTTGACAACCACTGCAGTCCATAGGCAGGATAGGAAACACCTGCTCCTGACCTATGAAATGTGGGAAAGGCTAATCCAGCATCGAAAGGTTAATTTCTCAATGGATAGTCCAGTGTATCCAGTTCTGCTACACATAGGCTGGTAAGGAGCCCCCCATTAGGTTTGAGGGCTCATTCCACAAGAGGGACAGCTGCTACTTTAGCAGCTGCCAGGGATGTTCCATTACTGGACGTTTGTAAAGCAGCTACCTGGAAAACAGTACACACCTTTACAAAGCATTGCAATCTGGATGCTTTATCTAGGGGTGATGCTGGGTTTGGCACAGCAGTCCTGCAAAGTCTGTTTCCAAATTAGAGTTCCGTAACCACATCCAGGGGTACTGCTTGGTAGTCTGCATAAAGTTATGAATATATTGAGCATTACTGGGTTTAGAAGAAAAAATTACTTACCATAGTAATTGTGTTTCTTCCCAGTGATGCTCAGATATTCATAACTTCCCTCCCTACCTCCCCTTCCAGAACTTTAGCCTCTGCACTCCTGTATACTGTGCTCTCAGGGGTATAAATGCCATGTGTGGCACATATGTTGTGATTGCGTTCACTATTGTTATTCCCCCCTTGCCAGGTGATTTTGCCATTCAGGGGTATTCTTTCACATGCTATGCCCTCCTGTTGGAGGCCCTTTTTCTGGGTGTTAAAGGAGTTCCTACTATAATTATTATTATTTTTATTATTGTTATCATGCTCAATATTGTCATCATTGTCACACTTAATCCTCGTGGGCCTGTCTTTCCAGGCTTCTAGGCAATTTGAGGGTTTAGAGCAAAGGCAGTTAGTAGAATGCAGCATTTGAAAAGTGGATCATGCAGAAGATTCCATCATTTGCATATGTTCCATCTCTCTGGGCAGTTCTACCTTAGAAGGCTACTGCATAAAGTTATGAATATCTGAGCATCACTGGGAAGAAACACAACTACTATGGTAAGTAATTTTTTCTTGTGGAACACAGCAGTTGGTAGGGGCAGCAGTTTGAGTGGTGGCACACGCTAATGAATGTTCCATCATTTGCATATGTTGCATTTCTCTCCAGGGCAGTTTAACACAGGAGGCCTGACTGCAATAGTTAATCATATTAAAGAATACCTTGGAAGAAACAAGATTACTACGGCAAGTGATTTTTTCATCTTGTCCAGCCCTTGCATCCCCTCTGCCCCACCTTCAAGGGCTTCCTTTCGGTCCCTAGGGCTTGACTTAAGTCCTCTGGAGATCACACATTTCCGGTAGCTGATTCTCTGCTATGGAATTTGTTGCCTAGGGGACTGAGAAAGGTCCCCTCGGTAGAGGCCTTTAAAAGGGTATTAAAAACATTTTTGTTTAACCTGGCATTCGTGGAGTAAAGAATTGTGGTTCTCAGCTTTTGGCTAATGTAGATTTTCTGCTTTTAGAGTATTATTTATTTATGATTATTTTTACTTATTTATTTTCTATCATTCTGTACGACACTGTGAGCCTTCAGAGAAGGGTGCCCTATAAATAAAGCTACTACTACTACTTCTTATATTCTGGATTCATAAGATTAATCAGATAACCCAACCTTGTTGGGGGAACTGTGTGGCAGCTGGGGGGGGGGTTGTATGCAGACTTGTTCATGGTTGGGCCGTGGGCAGCTGAGGCATGTGGCTCCCTGCCAAGTTGTAAACTCTGCTCCTGTTACTTCCAAGGTTCTAGGGGGGATTGATTTATTTGATGGCACTAGAAAGGGGTGCTGGTGCCTGTTGGTGGTCTCTGAGTCGGCCGGCTCACCCAGCTCTCATTATTAGCAAACCTCCATGGATGGTACTTAGTAGCCAAACATATTGCCCTGAAAAAGGCAGTAGCCATTCAACTTAGATATTTCGTTATGAGACCAGACCCAGATAAAGAACAGTCATGTAAGAACTTACCGTAACAGTAGATCTTCGGGGGGGGGGGGGTCTGTCATCGGGTAACACCAGAGGAACCTTCACCATTGGTGAAGGGGAATCCACACGAAAGACTTTCAGCAGTACAACTCGGGCCGCCCACATCATCAACGTCTGTCGACATCATCAACCCTATAAAGGTGTGAGCAGCTCTGCTCCCTCCTCAGTTCTTTCCCCTGGAGACTAAGGGAGCTAGGCTCTTGCCATGGGGAACTAAGGCGAGAGATAGAGAGAGACCTTAATGAAAGGCTGGATACACCAGACAGCCAGTTCCTAGACAGGAGCCCCAAGAACGGGGTGGTGGGAGAGGATGGCATACCTGATGACTGAGATTCCCTCGAAGATCTACTATTATGGCAAGTTCTTATGTAATTGTTCTGTCTTCTTTGGGTGTATCTTAGTCATCGGGTAACACCATAGGAATGACTCCCAAGCAGTTACAAGTGCATAAGAGTCTGGGAAGAGGGCTCTCCATAAACTTAAGAAAGGAGTCCCTGTAACATAGCCCTGCCAAAACCTGCATGGGCTCTAGAGGGAAAGTCCATACTGAAGTGCTTGGTGAAAGTATGGACTGTATTCCAGGTGGCAGCCACACAAATGTCAGTGGCTGAGACCCCTCGGAATCGAGCCCCCAAGGTAGCCATTCCTCTGGTGGAATGAGCTTTGACAGCACCAGAAACATCTTTGCTGTACTTGTAACAAAACACAATGCAATTGGCTAACCATTTAGATAAACATGGCTTGCAAATTGAGATGCCTTCTCAACCCGGGGTGAAGGAAACAAAGAGCTGCTTTGACTTTATAGACTCTTTGGTCCTAAGGAGGTAGTAATTCAAAGTTCTGCGCACATCTAACATATGGAGCAGTGCTTCCCCTGGATTGGCACGCTTAGGAAAATGAACAGGAAGGTGGATAGACTGATTGAGTGTAAACTCTGAAACCTCCTTAGGGAGAAATTTAGGATGTGTGTGCAAAGACACCCTATCTTTGTGAAAAATCAAATAAGGCTCCTCTCACCAGAGGTCCTGAAGCTTTTAAATTCTTTGAGCAGAAGTCATTGCACCTAAAAACAATGCTTTCCAAAAGAGAGAGAGCATAAATCACAAGTTGCGATTGGCTCAAAAGGAGACAGGGTCAGTTTTTCAAAAACAAAATACAAGTCCCAAGTTGGGACAGGAGAACACATTGGGGATTTCAGATGCAGGATGCCCCTTAGAAAAATATGAGAGACATCCAGCTGAGCAATCATGCTGTCACCCACAGGCTCATGAAATGCAGAAGTAGCTGAAAGGTGGACCTTGAGGGAAGAGTACTGGAAACCTGAGTCAGAGAGTGAGATCAAGTAGTCTAGTATATGGTTCACTGGGCAGATGAGAGTCTAAGCTAAGTTTGGCAGCCCAGATGGCAAACTGCTCCCACTTCATGGCATATGTGGCTCGAGTGAAAGGCTTCTGGGTGGTCACTAGGATGTATGCCACCCTGTAAGAGACCCCGAACCTGGCAATGGCTATGTCCTCAGGAGCTAGGCATGCAGATGGAGGGATCTGAGGTTGGGATGGACCAGGGTCCCCGGAGCCTAGGTCAGCAGATTCCTGCAAAGAGGAAGAGAGATCAGAGGTTCTTCCACCATCTGCTGAAGTAGAGGGAACCAAATCTGTAGAGGTCAGAATGGAGCTACCAGTATCATGCTGGCCCCTTCTATCTGCAGAATGCATAAAGAAACCTCCCGCTCTAAGAGAGGGACAACACGTCTTGCCAGAAAACTTCAGGCCCTGGATCTAGCAAGCAGAAATCAGGCAGTTTTGCACTGAGTGAGAACGCATAAAGGTGTAACTCTGGATTACCCCATCTGTCGAACAAGTCTTCTGCGATGAATGAGAGACGCTCCCATTTGTGCATGCTGGACTGAGTCCTGCTGAGACTGTCCACCAGAGTGTTTAACATGCCAGGCACATATACTGCAGAGAGTGTCAGATTGTGATCCAACGCCCAGTACCAAACTCTCATGGCCTCCCTGCAAAGGGGGTACGAATGAGTCCCCCCCCACTTCTTGACGTAGTATACTATGCTTAGATTGTCTGACTGCACCAGCAGTTGACCTGGAGCAAGGTGTTCCTGAAAAACCTGCATGTTGTACAGCACCTCTCTCATCTCCAGGACATTGACATGCGGGGAGGCTTCCCACTGGGACCAAGAGCCCTGGGTTTAGAAGGGACCCAGGTACACTCCCCAGCCCAGACCGGAAGCATCTGTTGTTAGGATCTAATACGGGGAGGAGATCTGAAATGGGACACCTTGAAGCAGATTCAAGGGGTCCATCCACCACTACATACCGGGGAAGAGACCAGGACTGGTTGGTCTAACTCGTCCATGTGCTGTTTTCACAGTACCCGGAGGGTCCACTGGAGGATACGCATATGGAGTCTGGTCAGTGGAACAGTGGGTATGGCAGCTACCATTAGGCCCAGCAATCTGAGGTATACCCTGGCAGGAATGTATCGACTCTGGGCGACTTCCTGAGCTTGAGCTATGAGGCACTGTACCCTGTTTTCAGACAGGAAGGCCTTCCCCTGTGCTGAGTACAAAACCACTCCTATATACTGCAACCTTTGGGACTGTATTAGAACCGACTTGGGCAGATTGACAGTGATGCCCAGGGAGTGAAAAAGATGGAGAGTTTGCTCCAGAGTAAGGAGAAGCTGTCCCCTGGATGGGGTCTTCAGGAGCCAATCGTCCAGTTAAGGGAAGACATACAGTCCCACCCTTCTGAGAGCTGCTGCAACCACTGCTAAGCACTTGGTAAAGACCTGTGGCACAGAGGATAAACCAAAGGGCAGCACTTTGAACTGATAATGCTTGCCCTGAAAGGCAAAACAGAGAAACTTCCTGTGAGGAGGAAAGACTGAGATGTGCAGGTAAGCATCCTGCATGTCCAGTAAACAGAGCCTTGAGAAGGGGCATCAGGCCTGGCGAATTTAGCATCCAGAACTTTTTGTACTGCACATGCAGATTGAGGTCCTTTAGGTTCAGTAGAGGCCTCAGATATGCGGTCTTTTTGGGGACCTAGAAAAACCTGAAATAAAACCCCTTGTTTCTCTGGCACCTGGACACTGACTGGATGGCCTGCTTGCACAGAAAGGACTGCACTTCTGGGGGATAACAAGAGGGTGGAGGTGGGGTTTCTGGAGGCTGCCCAATGAGTTCCATGATGTGACCCCTTTCTATGATTTGCAGAATCCATGCATCCGAAGTTATAGTTCTCCATTGATTCAGATGGAGGGAAAAATGACCTCTGACCACCACCTCCTGGTTTGGGACCAGAGGAGAGGGGTCTGGCAGGGAGTCAAGCAGAGGTGTAACCAGCCACAGGGGCTGTTCCCTCATTTCTGGGGCACTTGGCAGCTGCTTCAGCACCGGACCGGGCGGGCAAGGGAGCCTGGGCTCTGCGTTTTCCCTGGGGATGGGGAGCTGTCCCAGGCCTATTGTTCGTTTTACAAAAAGGAGGCCATCCTCTACCATGTGGTATCAATCATTCAGTCAATTAATCAATCAATCAAAGTTTATTTATATAGTGCAATTCTCTGAGAATTAAAGTGCTTTACATTCTGCCAAATATTAAGATTCATACAATATACACTAAAACATATAATAAAACAGTTTCATTTTAGAGATTGCAATGCTTAATTTAAACTAAATCGGGGAAAGCCTGACTAAACAAGAATGTTTTTAGTTCAGATTTAAAATGATTGGTGGTCTGGCACTCTCTGATCTGGTGAGGTCGAGAATTCCACAGGGTTAGGGCCACAAATGCAAATGTGCGGGTCCTAGATGTCTTTAGTTTGACCCTGGGAATCTCCAACAGTTCCTCATCAGAGGAGCAGAGTGGGTGGTAAGGGCAGTAGGGGCACAGAAAGTCTTGCAGGTAGCTAGATCCCTGGCTGTGTAGGATTTTGTAGGTCAGCAAACCAATCTTGAAGGTGATCTGCCAATTTACTGGCAGTCAATGCAGATAGCAGAGCACAGGTGTGATATGGCAAGATCTAGATAAGGCAGTCAACAACCTGGCCACTGCATTCTGCGCTAGCTGCAATTGGCGAAGATCTACTCCCGATAGCCCTAGATATAGGGCGTTGTAGTACTCTAGGCGAGAGGTCACAAAGGTGTGAACCAGCATTGGCATGTCACCAAGGGGAATCAGGTGTTTAATCTGAGCGATGTTCCTCAGATGGTAAAATGAGGTTTTGACCACGGCCAACACCTGTGATTTCAGTGTCAGACCGCAGTCCAAAACATTGCCCAGATTTCTCACCTTATGTGAGGTGAGCAGCTGGGACTTCCTGAGTCAAAGTCCAGAGATCTGACCAGCTTGCCCTCTCATACCCTGGCGACCAGGTTCTAACAACAACACTTTGGTCTTGTCTGGATTCAACCTTAACCAATTGGCTCTCATCCAGTCTTGGATCTCAGTCAGGCAGTTGTTAAAGATCGAGACCATCTCCCCCTGCTCGGGCGCAAAGGACATGCAGAGCTGAGTATCATCTGCATAGCAGTGAAAACTCGGCTCATACCACCTCATAATATCTCCCAATAGCAGCATGTACACTGCGAACAACATGAGGGATAAGATCGAGCCATGCAGGACCCCACATGACATGGGCAGAGAAGCCGAGGAAAAAATCTCTGATACAACTCTCTGCATCCTGCCCCTGAGGAAGGATTTAAACCAGATGAGAACCATACCTGCCAGTCTACAGCAAACCCGCAGGTGCTCCATCAACACCCCATGGTCCACAGTGTCAAATGCTGCTGAGAGATCGAGGAGAACTAAGATGGAATGTCTCCCTCGATACCTCACCATTAGGCGATCATTCAGTACCTGAACATGGGTGGTCTTGGTACTGTGCCTCTTCCTGAAACTGGACTGGAGAGGATTGTAGATGCTATGAGTTGTTAAATGGTCCTCCAGTTGAGCAGCCACCACCTTCTCAATAACCTTCCCCTCAAATGGCAGGTTAGAGGTAGATCTGTAGTTTTCCAGGCAGCCCGAATCTAGTGAGGATTTTTTTAGGAGTGGTTTTACAACCGCCTCCTTCAGGGGCTCCAGAAAAAACTCTGTCAATAGTGAGCATCGGGCTCTCCTGGCAAGGACCAGGCCGATGACCTCAACACACCCCAGCAAGAGGTGTGTTGGTAGAGAGAGTGGACAGACTTGAGGGCCCTGCCTGAAGCTTACAGATCATTAATGATGTCCTGGACATCAGGGCCAAACAGCTTGGTGCCAGTGAAGGGGGCATTAAGCACTTTTTTCTGCACATGAGCCGCAAACCCAGATACTCTGAGCCAGGAGTGTCTGTGGAGGCAAATGCACCTGGCAGCTGCCCTGGTAACTATGTCAGCCATGTCATACAGGGTTCTGAGGAGATGTATGCTAACATCCTCAGCGGCTTGGAGGCACTGAAGCAGTCCCTGCTTTTGAGTGCCCTCCATAAGGGCCTGGGTGGCAGCCTTGCCATTCTTTCATTTGGCATTCTGGTATTTTACCATGTGTGACAAATAGTTTGCAATCATCAAACCCAGGGTAGAGGAGTCATAAACCCTTTTATCCCAGAGATCAATTCTACGAGACTCTTTGTCTGGGGTAAGGGAACTAAGGTGCTTAGATGTCTTAGACCTGTCATGAGTTGCCTTGATGACCACTGAGTCTGTCTTAGGCTGAACAGCATCACAGGGAAGACCCTGGGGTGGGCGTTATAAAGTTTGCCCACCCTGCGGGGCATAGCTGCCACCATGTCTGGTCTGTGTCAGGCTGTTGTGGCTGTATTCCTCAAGGCTGGCAACATTGGAGGAATGATCTTTGGGAGAGATTCTGGAATTTCCAGGGAACCCACCAGTTCATTTCTGGTGTTATCCTCTTCCTCAGTGTGGAAGCCCATGGCTGAGGATAGCTGCTTCATCACATTGAAAAATGTAGGGTCCTGAGGAGGAGATCTGGGGGTATGTTTCACTGAGTCCTTACTGGCAGAAGAGGCTGTAGATCTGTCAGAGAGCAGGATCTCTTTCTTGTCTTCCTCCTCATCTTCGGGAAGAATAAGGTCTGAGTGGTACTCCTCCTCGATGTCGATCTCTTCAACATCTGGGTCCGGTGTGAGGTGTGCTGATGACAGCCCATGGGGAGCTTCCTGGGGCCGATAAGAAGGCATTGACAATGAAGCTGCCATCGATGATGTGGTGAGGTGGGCCTAAGTGCCTGGACAATCACCAAAGTGAATTTTGTCAGGATTTCATTCAAGTTGACAGTGTTCATTGACAGAGCAGGGGGTCGATGGCACTTGTGTTTTTGACCCGCTTGTTAAGCCCTGTGAGCTTGAGGAGCCTGTTGCACTGGAGGGAGAAGGAGCAGGACTTGATGGGAGAATCATCGATGATGAACCCCGTTGTCGCCGAAGGAGGGGCTGATGACTCGGATGGCTAGCCACCTGGAGAATCAGGTGGAGGTGCTGTCAGTATAGGTCTGGTGGACACTGAAACCTGGACAGCAGATTTCTTTACCGGTGTAGCCACTGCCGCTGAAGATCCCCCAGGTGAAGGAGAAGCCAATGGGGAATGAGATCAACACTGGGGGGACTGGTTGTGATCTCTGTATTTTCTGTGACTTTTCCCCAAGGACTTGTATTAGCCTTGGAGGCCTGGGAGTTAAAAGAACCCGTCATGACTGGGAGGCCTGGACCCCGGAGGACCCCTGCCTGGAGCTGGCTACATGTTGATCCATCAGAACATTTTTCAGAGCCTTTCTGCATCGCCTGAGTGTTGTTAGGTTAAACTTGTGGCAGAGCTCAGTCAGAAACTTTGTGGTCATGGCCCAGGACAGCAGACACAAAGAGAGAGTGTTTGTATGTGGAGGCAATCCTCTTTCTGCAGCAGCAGCGATGGAAGAGAGAAGACCAATGATTAACTCTCAACATAAACAAGTTGAAGAAATCTCTTTAAAAAAAGTGATTCTAAAAGGTAAAGTTAGAAAAGCCACAGGCGAAAAAAGGCGCAAATACTGTGACGGAGCTGCCATGGAGACCCATGTGAGTGAGTCGCCAGCAGGAAAGAACTGAGGAGGGAGCGGGGCCACTCACGCCGTTACAGGGTTGATGGCGTCAACGGATGTCGATGGCGTGAGCGGCCCCAGTTGCACTACTGAAAATCTTATGTGTGGATTCCCCTTTACCAATGGCGAAGACTCCTATGGGGTCACCTGATGACTGAGATGCCCCCAAAGAAAATCTATATTTTTTAAGTGTTGGAACTCCTCAAAGTGGCCCAGGTGATCAATGCAGAGGCAGGGGGTTATCTCTGCCTAGATAGAAGGCTCCTTGACACAGTAAGATAAATGACCTTGATACCAAGACTGAGGGAACAGAGCACAGAATCCACACATAGGCACTAAAGCCATAGGAAGACACTAAAGCCATAGGAAGATGACAGTTCATGAATGGGTTGGATTGAGCTGGGTTCAGGACCATGTCATAGTAAACTCAGATTGAATACCGTGGGCCTGGATCCTGGTGGGACATTAGTGGCTCAGCATAATTTATGCTTCCGTCCTCTTGGAGGGGTGGGGAGGGTGGCAAGGGTGGAGTGGGCCCATTTGTCTGGGGTGCAGCAATATGGAGTGGTAAGAGTGAGTGGTGAGATATGAGAATCTTCTCAGCTGTGTGCCCACCGACCATCGCCCTCACCGTTTTTTCATTTCAGGTGGAGGGCAAGCCCCAGGATCCTGGGCAGTTGCACACAACATTTGTAGCAGATGTAATCCACCCCTAGGTATTAGGGGACAAATACACTGAGGGAATGGGCTGTTAGAATGACTCTCCCTACTTGGTTTAGGAGTAATACTTGTGTAACCACTAGCAGCAACTCATAGTACCATCACTGAGCCATAGCCCACTTGGTGACAACCCTGTGAGGGTTTACCCACTAGGTTGAAGGGTTATTCTTGATTGATGCCTCTCCACACCCCACTGAGACACATCTACGTGGGTGTTGGCTGGGCATAGTACTCATGTAGTGAAATTTGGTTGCTCTTTTCATGCTTTTGTATTCTCATAGTTTTTGTCCTGCTTATTGCAGAACTTAATTGTTAATAGTTTTAAACTGGAGTGTCTTTCCGGCTCACTTAGGTACCCCCATTTGTTAGTGTCATGGTATCCTAATAGCTGATCTTATATTAATTTCTTATAATAACTGGTCAGCAATTTTTTCTATGGGCTGAACCAGTTATAATTTGCCATTATAACCCGCAGTTTATAATGGCGAGCACATGCCCAGTTAGTCAAAAACAGCCACTGCCTCATTGGCTGTTCACCTCCTCCTGGGCAGGCTAATCATCTTTGAAAACATGGCAGCTCATTTTTCTGAGCAGCGAGGAGCCGCCAGACCGAGAGTTCTTCAGAGCTTTTAAATAAGCATTTCTCACCAGTTAAATATTTAAAAAACAAAACAAAATTGTGTCTAGTTGATCCCTGCAGCCGCAGCGGACAGGAACTACCACTGGGGAACGGATCCATTCTAGCTGACTGAGGAAAGCAGTGATTGTGATCGCGAGCTAAACTCTAAACTATTCTGGAAGAAAACAGACATTAAAATATAAAACAAAAGTAAAAAAGCAGTTATACAAAAAAAAAAAAAAACTAAAGCAGAGGAAAAAAGACTGTGTCAGAGATACTGTGTGTGTGTGTGTGTGTGTGTGAGACACATAGTAAATAAAGGTCAGAAAAAAATGCAGACCAGCAATTATACATAATACAAGATGGGAATGTGTGTCCTACTTGAATTTATTGGTCACCCTCGGTGTGGGGTGCTTCAATAAACCCCTAGGGCTTTGCCCTTGGGGTTTATATAGCATCCCACACCTCGGGCAACCGCTAAATTCTCGTTAAGCACACTTCCCCATCCATTATTGTATATATAATGTGAAGGCAGTAACGGGCCCAGTGAAAAGGGCATGCATCTTGCAAGAACTACAGTGGAAGAAGGCCATTGTCACTTTTTTTCCTAAGAGACCCATTTAACACACCAGGAGCATCTTATGTTACCGAGGAGTTGGGATGAAGAGGTGTATACCTCCCACTTTCTGAGTCACCCTCACAGAAGGGGTGTGGACATAATAGTATGGCATAACACTCCACTGAAAGTACAACAGATTGACCAAAACTCTGAGGGGAAGTTTATACAGGTCAGGGGAGAGCATAGAGAACAACCCTGTGTGATGTTAAATTTGTATGCCCCAAATGAAGAAAAGGAGCAACTGACCTTCATTAAGAAGGTACAGTATTGGGAGAAACAGTGTCCAATGCTCATAATTTTATGGTGATGGGGGATTTTAATTTTGTGCCTAATCCCTTTTTAGAGAAATTGAGCCAGGTCAGCTAGGTGCATTCCAGGACGAGGAAGTTAGTAGCCGGGCTGTGCTCAGAGTTGTGCTTCATAGATCCCTGACAATTGCTACACCTGTGGGATCATTGTTATTCCTATTACTCCCCAGACACAACATATACTTGAGAATAGATTATTTCTTGCTGTCTTCCACATGGGTGCACCGATTAATGGGGTGTCTGTCACAACAGGTCCATTACGACCTCTGACCGTGCCCTGGTGGTGCTGCAGCTGGCTCCCTCCCCAGTCCCCAAGAATATCTTCTAGAGAATGAATGTGAGTTTGTTGAATTACAAGGAATTTACAGAGTTAGTGCTATCTAAAATAGAAGAATTCCTAAGATTAAACTCCAACATGGATACTAGTCCAGGGATTAGATGAGATGCCCTAAAATGTTTTATGAGAGGAGAGATTATATGATATCCTTCACAAGTGAAGGAGGAACGAGCACAGAGGAGACTAGATCTTGAAAATCAGATAGCAGACTTACAAATCCAGCACAAGACAGTTTTAGATACTAAAGTCAAGGCGGAACTGGAACAGAAAAGAAGACATCTAAATCAAAAACTGGACATACAGATTGTAGGGCATCTTAGATATTCCCAACAGAACATTTGAGAATGGGAAGAGGGTAGGGAATCTCTTAGTGTGGTAGCTTCAGAAAGAGGCTGACAATGGGATGGTTGCTAGGATTAAACACCCAAGGGAAGGTACCGTTACCACACACCCACACAAGATACAGGAAGCTTGTGCTCAGTTCTGCTCAGATCTATATCAGAGAGGCTCCCTGATTATGCCTGCAAAGTGAAACACTTCCTAGACTACCTGCCAATTCTCTCCCTCTTTCTAGATGATAAAGACACATTAGATGCACCCTATTATGAAACAGGAGGTAGTGGCAAAAGTTAAAGCATTAAAAAATGGGATATTGCCTGAAACAGATGGATACCTCTCAGAATTTTTTAAAAGATTCACCCCACTAGTGATACCAATTCTCACCGAAACTTTTTTTTTTGTAGAGTCTATTTCTGCACTCTACTCTCGGGGCATCTCTTAGGGTCCCCGCTAACAGCCGCCACACTCAACCGCCCACCTGAACTGGCCACTCTGGAAGCTACATCGGGTATGCGGGGTCTGGGGCTCTCCCAGCCCCACGGAGAGGCTCCAGACCCCAAGAAGAGCTGGAGAGTCAGCCGGTATTGGGCGTGTGGTGGGTCGCTTGCCAGAGATTGCTGTCGCCTCTCCCGAGGGTAGAGGGATTCTCTTGTTACGTTTCCTCCCCCTGAGGCATGGACGTGCAGTGACATCCTGCCTGGTGTGCCTATGCTCCCGTATGCTCCCGGAGGACATCTGCTGCTGCCCCAATCCCCATGCTTCTTGCACCATGCACTGTAATGCCCCCAGCCTCCGCCAGGGGATGCCAGCACCATGGGAGAACCCCAAACCCACCCCAGGACTAAGAGAGCTGTCTAAGGACTCTCAATCTTAGTCCTCCCCTGCTGACCCCCGACAACCGGGCTCAATCCTGAACCGGAGTGCGCGGTGTGTCGCGAGCATGGCGTCCAGCGCCTCAATCCTCAGCGCCACTGGGCTGGCTCTCACCGAAACTTTTAATGATGCTTTACAGCAAAATGGGTGGATCACACTATCTTGGAACCTGGCCCAAATCTCTGTGTTGCTAAAGCTGGAAAAGGACCCCGAGAGTTGTGGGTCATATAGGCCGATCTCCCTCCTGCCAGTTGACCTCAAGATCTTTACAGGGATTCTAGCGAACCATCTACACATATGTATACTTAAACTAATACACCACAGTCAAACAGATATCATCTCTGGGAGATTGTTTCAGGATAGCATCAGCAGGTTCCTGAATATTATTTCTGCACAGAAGAAAACAAAGGCTTTTCAATTATCCATCAGTATGGATGCTGAGAAGGCCTTTATCAGGGTGAACTGGGCCTTCATGACAGTCCCCCTGGAGAAGTTTGCCCTCGGCTGACGGTTCATCTTGGCCATTTCCTCCCTGTGCCACAGCCCAGAGGCCATGGTGAAGGTAAATGGGCACATTTCAGACAGATTCCAGTTGGGGAGATGCACCTATCAGGGATGCCCATTGTCCCCCCTATTGTTTGTCCTGAGCCTTGAACCCCTAGCAATAGTGGTCCGAACAAATGCACAGACTAGAGGTGTTATGGTGGGGAGAACTGAATGAAAATTGGCTCTCTGTACACATGGTTCCCTATTCTTTTTAAGTAATCTGGCATCTTCTCTTTCACATCTATTAACAACTTTGAAAGACTTCGAGGAACTGGCAGGATATAAGATTATCTGGCCAAATTTGTGGCAATGATATTAAGTGAGACACCAACCCCATGGTTCAAAGCTACCTTCCCTTTTTCTTGGAGCAAACATAGCACCTTTAGATATGTAAGAGTTCGGGTTTCTGTAGATACTTCTTCCCTCTTCAAGAATAATTATCTTAAACTTTTAACAAACCAGGCGGCTCAGGAAATTAACGTCTGGAGCTGACTCAAAAACAAAAGCACTTGTTATCACAAAAACACAATGGGCGGCTACCCAAACACTAATGCGGTACTAAAAAAAGACCAAGAGTGGCTGTATAATGGCTGTATCATATATTTTCTTCACATGTTAAAAAGTAGCACTCACCCCTACCCCTAATGCCAAACATTTTCGAGCTTACTTGCACCTTATCAAGGCTAATCTGGCACTAATTACATTCAAGTTTATATAGGAAAGACTGATCACCTGACACCAAATACCCATGTGTATATAACTCTGAAATAATGATTAAAATATCTTAAATATAACCTCATCGATTTATACAATACCAAATGTGAAATTATTATAATTAAGAACAAACCCATAAAAAAACACTACAAATATGTTATGCTATAACCCCAATACAAAGCAACAAATGGAGCGTAGGAGGGGGTAGGGGTAGGGGTGGGGTGTGGGACGGGGCATAAAAGAAGGATTCAATAAATGATACAGGGGAAAATAGAGAGGGTGGGGAGAGGAGTGGGTGAAAGGGGAAACATTAGGGAAGGGGGAATGGACAAATGCAACCACAGCAAAGAAACAAAATAGGAAAACAACTGGGGGAAGAAATTACATTTAATCACATGTAGTATAAAACCTGTATAACAGTGCATATCTGTACTATATAGTAATATGCTCACATAAAACTCGCATCCATTTAGACAGTATATTGCATCGGCATCTTCTCTTCCACATCCATTAAAAACTTTGAAAGATTTCTGTGAACTGGCAGGATATATTAATCTGGCCAAAGAAGCAGCAGTGATATTCAGTGGGACACCAACCTCGTGGTTTAAAGCTACCTTCCCTTTTTCTTGGGTCAAACATAGCATTTTTAGATACTTGGGAGTTTAGGTTTCTATAGATGTTTCTTCCCTCTTCAAGAATAATTATTTTAAACTTTTCCACACACTACAAGTGGATTTCGCCAGATGGATCTTGCTGTCCCTAACCCTTTATGGCAGAACACAGGTTTTTAAAATAAATGTCCTCTCTCACCTGTCATTCCTGTTCAAGACCCTTCCCATCCCAATCTGAGTCCACTTTTGGAACATGCTCCAAAGGAACATCCAATTGCCCATGGTCCAGATTACTACAATAAACAAATAATCAGTTTATTTTGTCTTCTATATAGATGTCTTAATTGGAATTATTATTTATTAAACACATTGTTTTCAATTATATTTACTCTAACACCTTACTTCTTTCTAGTGTTATAAAGGCACAAATTGGTTTATGTAACTCCCTTCAGTGGTTCCTTTCATGGTTGTGGTGAGTTCCTACAAGTACCTGGCTTGTACTTAAAACTTTTCTTATCAGTCTGCAAACTAATACTGTCAAGGCATAATTATATTAAAAATAGAAATTATCATTGTTTTGGTCTGTAAACTGCCATTTTGAAATATGCAGATTAGTTATGCGAATGTGTATACTATACCTAACATTTTATGTGCTCTTCCTAAACGGATTAAAACTTAACTTCTCATGATTTACATTATAATTAATTTGTTTTTGGTGATATTTGATATTCTTTTTTTCAAAATAGTAACACAAAACTTTATGTATTACTCGTGTGACTTACAATCTTACAGTACAGAACCAATGCAATCATCAGTGTTCATCATTGACCATCACTTGATCATCAACAACCATCATGCTGATTTACGCTTACAAAAATAATCAATAATCATCAGCTTTTAATTTGACAGCTCATGTTTGATGATTAAATCATGATCTAGATGATGATCTTAGATCATGTTCTCTCCTGATAATCATATGGTAACATTTAATGATTAACAATGATCAGTGAGACTGACCTTCAGTAAACATGAGTGATGATTTACTGATTTGCCTGGGTTTGGAACCGGGGGAAGGCTGACACACTACTCCCAGGAGTGGCTAAAAATCATTACAGACAAAGAGAGTCCTGGAAGTAATGAGTCAGGGATTTTCTCTGCAGTTCAAACGGTTTCCAAAACAGCAGAGATCAAAAAACTTTCCAGGCTGAGCACCAACAGAAAAAAAATTCTGCTGGAACTGAAGGTAAAGAAACTGCTGCAAACAAAAACAGTAGGAAAGGTCCCTACCTCACAAGAGGAAAGGGCCTGTTTCCAAGATACTTCCAGCCCCACAAGAAAAATGGGGAAGGGTGACCTAAGATATTTGAATGAACATAAAAAAAAGAAACGTTCAAGATGGTCAGAAGATTGGCTGGATCACTGGATCTGAAAGATGCCTACTTTCATATTCCAGTCAGATCCAGTCACAGATAATACCTCAGGTTCAGGTTAGGAAACTGTCAGTACTAATTTATAGCCCTTCCCTTTGGCCTCACTTCAGCACCAAAGGTCTTCACAAAGTGCTTAGACATGGTGTCAGCACACCTGAGAAGACTAGGTGTGGTGATTTTCCCAGCCTTGATTAGTGGTTAATCTCAGGGAAACAGAACAGGAGGTGAGGTGCTCTATCCAAAAGGTAAAGAGCATCCTTGAGAACCTGGGGTCCCTGATAAATCTGCAGCAGTCCCAGACAGAACTACTTCATGGGTACAGAGCAGGGTATACTACAATTGAAGGTTTTTCTTCCATGGGAAAGGGTATAAAATCTGATTGCTGCTACAGAATCCTTCACGCTGGACCACCCAAGATCTGCAAGGGATTTCATACAATTACTGGGTCACATGGCCTCATTCACAGCAGTTGTGCCGTGGGCTATATTTTAGATGAGGGACATTCAGTATCACCTTAGGGACCACTGGTCTCATAGGTAGGATTTGCTGTGCAAGCTAGTGCCAGTTACAAAGACCTTCATGTGGGCACTAGAGTGGTGGTAGAAGTAAAACAACCTCAGGGAGGGCATTGCCTTCCTCCAGCATCCCCAACAAGTATCCTCATAAAGGATGCCTCACTCCTAAGGTGAGGCGCCCATCCAGGGGATCTCACAGTAAGTGGCATCTGGAGTCCACAGGAGACCTGGGAGCACATTGTCTCCAAAAGCTCAGGGCAGTACTGCTGTCAGTGCAATCCTTCTCCTCCTAGCTACAAGGTCTGTCTGTTCAGATTCGAACAGACAATGCCACAAAAATATATTACTTAAACAAACAGGGAGGAACAAGATCCTCCAGCTGTGCACAGAAGCCATGAGGATCTGGATTCTAACTTACTATTGTACCTAGATGCAATGAATTCTTCTGTACATCTGCTAGGCAAGGACAAAGTCATGGCAGACTCCCTAAGCAGAATCAGCCAGGGAAACCATGAGTTGACCTTGAACCAGCAAGTGCTTGCCTCAGTCTTCAGAAGCTGGGGCATTCTGGAAATAGATATGTTTGCCTCTTGGGAAAACAACCAGCTCCCACAGTTTTGTTGCAGGCAACCACCAATGGGAACATTCCCCAAGGATGCCCTAGTTCTGGACTGGACAGGGAGGTTCCTGTATGCCTTCCCACCATTCCCTTTCATACAGGGAGTGCTCATAAAGCTCAGGAGAGAGCCAGCAACAATGATCCTGATAGTCCTAAACTGGGCCAGGCAGGCTTGGTACTCAGTACTCCTGACATTGTCCAGCAGGACACCAATCAACCTGCCACTGAGATATAACCTGCTGACCCTGTCTCAGGACAGAATTACATTCCCACTTCTCAGAACATTATGCCTGAGGGTATGATTTTTGAGGAGCTAGAATTCTCTACTTTGAATCCGTTGTAGGAAGTACTGAGAGTGCTGAAGGTTTCCAAAAACCAGCAACACAGAAAACATACTCCTCTAACTGGAAGAGATTCTAATACTGGTGTGCTCCCAGGAAGATAATCCCAAAGCAAGCAGGAGTGCCCACAGTTCTAGACTACCTAGTACACTGGCATTCCTTAGTTCTGAGACCCCTAACCCTGAAGGTACACCTGGCAGACGTGTCAGCCTACACATCAGCAGGCATAGACAAGTCCTTGACCTCACAAACTGTTTTTAAAAGGTTCTTTAAAGGAGATATGAAATGATTTTTACATATTTAACTGTTCTTCCATCTTCCTTCTCATGCCAGCTATGTATTCTGATATCCTTTGATGATTTTTTGATAAATAAATAATCTAGCTTTGGGGTGCCGTCAGATCTATATTGAGTTCCACTCTCCTCACCAGCTACTGCTGTTTCTTTTTATATTTCTAAGACATTCTATGACATCAGAAACTCCCATTCAAACAACATGAAGTCTTGCTGTATTCTGACTAATGCAGTTAGCCCCAGCCTTTAAACTGCCCTGGAGAACAAAGAGTTAAACTTTCTATGCAGAGCATAGAATGCTGAGCTCGAGCTCGGTTGATGTCTCTGTCTGTTTCCCTTTGAAATCTAACTGTCAGATTCTTTACTCCGCCTCACTGAACAGTCACTCCGGAGATTTCTCCTGCAGCTCGGTTCGAAAGTCGGTTGAAGTGTCGGTTTACTGTCGGTTTTTAACCAAAATTTATTTCCGCATAGTCTGTTCAGTCTCTGTCTGTGGTATCGTGAGTACTAGATGGGTTTTGTACTGTTTTTCTGTGTGGAACTTGTAAAAGTGTGGATCGGTTCGGCTGAACCAATCATTTGTTGATTCTTGTATCTTACTTTAGTGTGTGGTTACTGGTCCTTATCGGTTCTGAAAAAAACGTGTTTGGTACGTTTTTTTCGGAGACCCGTGACACGGTTAGGAACCGATAAGGGAGTCTTGCCTGGCGGTTGCCGAAAAAAGGGTAAGTTTGGTTAGGTTGGCCATGTCTGAGAAACCCAAGAAAAAAACCGGGCCCACTGAGTTTCAATACTGCAGTGAGTGTGGGAAGGTCTTTGCTAAGGCTGATCCCCACACCACCTGTGTTTATTGTCTGGGGTTTGAAGACCTCGATTCAGACTGCCAAATTTGTAAAAACTTTCCCAAATCTACCCTTGAAAAGAGATTAGGTACACTGAGGGAAAAGGAGGCAGAGAAGTCCGCTGACCCAGATGGCCAGCCCGGTTCGGTTCTAACCGAACCAGAAGGAGTACCCTCTGACCAGGGCAATACTTCTTCACGCTAAAGGAGAGCCGATCCCGAGGGTTCGGTTCCGACAAAAAGAAAATGCAAAGAGAAATCGTCTGGTTTGGATCCAGAAGCCCATGTTCCGACCGCTGAGGAAATAGCCAGAGTGATTTGGATTGTGGAATCGCTTCGCCCAGTTCCGACCAATCCGGCACCTTTTGCAGGGGCTCGGTTCGGTTGGTTCCCCTGGTTCATGATTATACCCCTGAAGAATTCTATGAACCGGGTTTGAGGAGGAGAGGGGGTTTGAAGATGATGATGGTGATGGTGAAAGTCTGGATGCGCCTGTGGAACCGGACATCTCCCCAGACAGACCTTCAGGTGTATCTCCTCCAAGGCTTTCTGAGTCCCCTTCCCACTTTATGTTCTACAGAAAGGTGGCTGAGACCCTCCAGCTTCCTATGGAGGAGGCAATGGAGGATCAAGCGGAGCCTGATTTCGTGGAAATGATGGACATCCCAGAGTCCAGGAGACTGTCTATTCCCCTTCACAAATCTTTTGGGAAACAGACACAAAACATCCTGAAGTCTCCCAATTCTATACCTCCTGTTGATAGAAGAATGGACAAGAGGTATACACTTTCAGGCTCAGATACGGAGTTTTTATATCAGCAGTGCAGCCATGTTGGAGTTGTGCAGGCTGCTGCCTGTGATAAGGCAAACATTCCCTTGGCTTCATACCCCCAGACAAAGACTCCAGGAAGATTGATGCCATTGCAAAAAAGCAGTACATGGCATCTTCCTTGGGACTCAGGCAGGCGAATTATATGGCCTATACAGCCAGGTACCAGAAGTCCAGGTGGGACATTGTACTGGCACTGGCTAAACAGGCCTCCCCCCAGCTAGCCAAGGAGCTGGAGGAGGTGGATGCAGATGGGATTGAGGCATCAAAAGTTCAGTTTCATGCTGCTGTGGACTCCAGTGATGTGTCATCAAGAGTCATGGCTACATCGGTGGCTCTTCAGAGAATGGTTTGGCTCAGATGTACTGGCCTCTCGCAGGATACCCAGGCTAAGGCCATGGATTTTCCTGTAGTGGGTAATTCTCTGTTTGGGGAGCAGACAGAGAATTACATGAAGAAAATGGATGAGTACAGGACCACTTACAGGAGTGCTCATGCCAAAGAGAGGCAGGCAACTCCTAAAGGCAGCAGTCTAGGGGCAGGGGCAGGCCTTTTCACCAAGCACAGGCCTCTTCTCCCTTTTCACAGAGGGAGTTCTTCAGAGGGAGAGGCAGAAGGGGGATGAGCAGGGCTGCATCCACTCCTCAGCCTAAGGCCCCTGCCAAGCAGACACCCTGATGGGTCTGCCCGGGTCGACTCTCCTATTCCAGTAGGGGGCAGGCTGACTTACTTCATCCAGGACTGGATGTCTATTACATCAGACAAGTGGGTCCTGGAAATAGCCAGGGACTGGTTCTCAGCTTCAAAAGATTTCCAAAGATGAGAGCCAGATCTTTTCCACCTGCAGGTCTCACAGAAACCCTTGCCCTGGAGGCAGAGGTTTCATCTCTGCTGGCTTTAAGAGCCATAGAGAGAGTACCTACCCTACACTGGGGCAAAGGTCTGTACTCCAGGTACTTCCTTACCCCACAAAAGACAGGGGAGTGGCGACCCATCCTAGACATAAGATACCTAAACAAACATCTTTTAAAACCAAAGTTCAAGATGGTAACTCTGGGAATAATCCTTCCCTCTCTAAGGCCAGGGGACTGGCTAGCCTCCCTGAACCTCAAAGATGCCTATTTTCACATTTCCATAAGGTGCTCCCACAGAAAGTACCTCAGGTTCGAGTTGCCCTCAGGCCACTATCAGTTCAGAGCAATGCCCTTTGGCCTAACTTCAGCCCCAAGGGTCTTCACAAAGTGCCTGGCAGTAGTAGTTGCCTTTCTAAGGAGGCAAAAGATTTCCATTTTTCCATATCTGGACGATTGGCTAATAGTGGGCCAGTCTCCAGACAAAGTCAAGTCAGACCTGCAAGTGACCCAGCAAGTGCTCACTTCTCTAGGATTTCTTCTCAACCTACCCAAGTCAGTTCTCGAGCCAGTCCAGCTTTTTACCTTTATGGGGCAGAGCTGGATACGGTCAAAGCAAGAGCCTTTCTTCCCCTGGAAAGGGCAAGGGTTCTTGTAGAACTAGCCTCTTCCTTCAGCCTTCAGGTATCTCGACCAGCAAGGCATTTCCTCCAGCTCTTGGGCCACATGGCAGTGGTCCAAGGGGCAAGATTCCAGATGAGGGACTTTCAGTTTCATCTGAGGGCTTTCTGGTCTCAGAGGAAAGATTCCCTTGGCAAACTGATCCCAGTGACTCTGACCTTGATCCAAGCCCTTCAATGGTGGCAGGATCAGGACAATTTAAGGCAAGGGGTCCCATTTGCCACTCAGTCTCATTCAGTGGTCCTTACCACGGATGCTTCCCTTCTGGGCTGGGGAGCCCATCTGGGGGCCCTCACTGCCCAGGGACTGTGGTCCCCTCAGGAATCCCTTCTCCATATCAATCTCCTAGAACTCAGGTCAGTTTTTCTGGCCCTGCAAGCTTTCTCTCAGTCAGTACAGAACAAGGTGGTTCAGGTCAGAACAGACACCACCACCACCATGTGGTACATCAACAAGCAGGGAGGCACTTGGTCTATGGCCTTGTGCACAGAAGCTATGAAGTTGTGATCCCTAGCCTATTCCCTGCAAACCTCTCTAATAGCAGTTCACCTTCCAGGGAAGGACAATATGCTAGCAGATGCACTGAGCAGGATCTCACAGGGCCATCACGAATGGTCCCTGGACCTTCTGGTATTGAAGGTGATTTTTTCAAGGTGTGGCACTCCAGAGATAGATCTTTTGCAGCCCCAGACAATCACCAACTTCCTCTCTTTTGTTGCAGACCCCCAGTCTTGGGCTCAGTCCCCCTGGATGCTCTGATTCTGAACTGGGAAGGGAAATTTCTGTATGCCTTCCCTCCCTTCCCTCTTCTGTTCAAAGTTTTAGTCAAGATAAAGTCACAACCTTGCAAAGTGATTCTGATTGCTCCAGACTGGGTCAGACAGCCCTGGCACCCCCTGTTACTGTCCCTAGCAGTCCATCTTCCCCTGTCTCTTCCCAGAATTACAACCTGTTAATCTCCTCTCAGGGGAGGATTTGATACCCCAATCTTCAATCTCTCAATCTCAAGGCATGGCTCTTGAAGAGTTAGAGTTTGCAGATTTGCATCTGTCTCAGGGGGTTCTGGATATTCTCAAAGCTTCTCGAAAGCCCTCCACCAGAAAGACTTATAACTCCAAATGGAAGAGATTCAGCATTTGGTGTTCCAAGAAGCATGTTTCTCCAGATACTGCTGAATTGCCTACAGTTCTGGATTATATGGTCCATCTTAATGGCCTAGGCCTCAGAACAGCTACTCTCAAGGTACACTTGCCAGCCGTTTCTGCTTTTCTGTCAGTGGGGGAAGTCTTCCTCACTATCATCTCATCCTGTGTTCAGTAAATGTTTTAAAGGATTGCTTCATACCAATCCTCCCTTTAGAGACCCTGCCTCCGCCTGGGATTTAAATGTTTGCATTGCTCAATTTATGCAACCTCCTTTTGAGCCTATGTTCTCAGCAGAGTTTAAGTACTTGACTTGGGAAAACTATGTTTTTGGTAGCCATTACCTCTGCCAGACATATCAGTGAATTGCAAGCCCTGTCAGTGGAACCTGATTTTATCTCCTTTCACATGGATAAAGTGGTCCTTAGAACCAATAGAAGGTTCTTGCCCAAAGTGGTTTCAGATTTCCACTTGAATCAGTCTATGTCTCTTCCTGTTTTCTTCACTGATCATTCTTCCTCAGGAGAGAGGAGGCTACACAGTTTAGATGTTAAAAGAGCCCTTAGTTACTACATAGAGCGTACCAAGGGTCACAGGTTTGATTCCCTCCAGTTGTTCCTCACTTATGGAGAAGTAGGAAAGGGCAAACCTGCC
Source organism: Neoceratodus forsteri (assembly GCA_016271365.2). NCBI lineage: Eukaryota > Metazoa > Chordata > Ceratodontiformes > Ceratodontidae > Neoceratodus > Neoceratodus forsteri. The sequence goes on from CM057458.1 coordinate 665,759,745, forward strand.
ACCAAGAGAACTATTGCCAGGTGGATTGTGTCTTGTATACAATTCTGCTTTGAGAAACTGGGAAAGATTCCACCCTCAGGCCTGAGGGCTCACTCTACAAGAGGTACAGCTGCTTCCCTGGCTGCTGCCAGGGATATCCCTATCTTAGAAATTTGTCAAGCAGCCACCTGGAAAACAGTCCATACATTCACCAAGCATTACTGTCTGGATATCCAGGCTAGGAGTGATGCTTGGTTTGGCACAGCAGTACTTCCAGAGCCTATTCCCAAAGTAGGTTCTGTCCCTCCTCCATGGAGGTACTGCTTGGTAGTCTGCATTAGTCAGAATACAGCAAGACTTCATGTTGTTTGAAGAAAAATTACTCACCTTAGTAATTATGTTTCTTCTATTGAGTCTTGCTGTATTCTATTCCCCCGCCTCCCCTCCTCAGAACCTGGTTTTGGGAAGTGGGTGGGCAGGCGCAGTGTTGCACCTCAGGGTGCTCCTTTACACCCTGTGCTTTTTTTGTTTGGGTGTTTATTTTGTTGTTATTCTTATTTGAATTGGTTTTTGTTTTGGGTTTCCTGACTTGAGTCTTCCTTTGGGAATCCAAAACTTTTTGTTGCCAGTTGGCTAGTAAAATTTTACAATTTCCACATAGGATAGCTAGTGAGTTTTTGCTCGTAAGAATCTGACTGTTAGATTTCAAAGGGAAACAGACAGAGACATCAACCGAGCTCGAGCTCAGCATTCTATGCTCTGCATAGAACGTTTAACTCTTTGTTCTCCGGGGCAGTTTAAAGGCTGGGGCTAACTGCATTAGTCAGAATACAGCAAGACTCCAATAGAAGAAACACAATTACTAAGGTGAGTAATTTTTTCTTCCATGCTATTCATCTGAATGGCTTGGAATGGGTCTTTCTGATGTCATGGAATGTTCAGGAAGTAGGAAAACAGAGAGCAGCAACTGCTGAGCACAGAGGGATTCAGGGTAGTTACAGACGTAACACAATTAGATTATTAATTTAACAAAAAGGTAAAAATACACCAGAATAGTGGGTAACTAATAAAAGAACAACTAGAGGACATCTAGAGGTCCAAAAATGGTTTCCTATCACCTTTAAGGGCCTTAATCACCTTTACCCTCCTAAATATATGTCTTGCCCAGCTGATGGAGGCTCACTTTGAGCCTATGCAACTGCTGATGGCTCCCTGAGGAAGGGGTAGAGCACTCAGAGGTGTCGGATCTTTTGTTTAGCATACTAAGCCTTAAATAAATTCACTGCTGCTAACTACAGAGGTATTTGCACTGTATTTTGCCTTTCCATATTTGAATACTGATGGATTATGGCATCACTACCAGACCAGGTAGTACTTTTGTGTTTTGTTTTATTTTTCTGGACCTAAATATCTGACTTGCCCAGCTGATGGAATCTCCCTCTGAGCCTATGTCACATGGAAAACAGTTTTCCTGATTGCCATGACATCTGCCAGTAGGGTAAGTGGACTTCAATCCCTCTGTACAGATACAAACTACATAATCTTCCACATTGATAAGGTAGTCCTTAGGACCAGTAGAATGTTCCTACCTGAGGTGGTGTCTGAATTCCACCTTAACCAGTCAGTTGCCATTCCTGTGCTCTTACCTGAACATTCTCCCAGGGACTTCAATCTACCAAGAGTGGTACCCCAGCCACCTCAAGTGCTAGGGAACAAATACTACTGGATGCCTTCCAGGACTGCTTCCTGGCACAAATGGTCACTGAGCCAACTAGGTTGGGGAATACACTGGATCTTGTTCTGGCCAATGGGGAGGCTGTAAGGGAAGTGGGGGTGGAGGACCCGCTGACTGGGAGTGACCACCGCTCAGTGTGATTCACATTTAATATGAGCAGAGAAGCAGCAGGTACAGGGACCAGGGTGGTGGACTTTAGACAGGTTGACTTTGGTAGGATGGGTGAAATCTTAAGGGAGTATCTGGAAGGAATACAGCCACACTGGGATGCAGATCAGAAATGGGAAAAAATCAAGTTGGGGATATTGAAGGCTACTGAGACATGTAGCAGACTGCAGAGCAAAAAGGGAAGGGCTAAAAACCCGAGCTGGTTAAATAGAGGGGTCTTAGAAATGGTGAGGGCTAAAAAAGCAGCGTTCAAGAAATACAAGAAATCCAGGAAGGGGGAGGATAGGGAGGAGTATGTGAAGAGGTCCAAGGAAGTTACCAGGGGAGTCAGAGCAGCTAAGGTCTCCAAGGAATTGAGGCTGGTGCAGGGCATCAGGGATGGGGAAAAGGACTTCTTCGGATACATACAGGAGAGAAGGAACTGCAAGGACCAGATAGTGAGAATCAGGAAGGACGGGGTGGGGGTGGGCAGAGACAGGGTGGATCAGGCAGAAGCACTGAATAAGTACTTCTGTTCTGTATTACAAGGGAGAAGGAGGGCATACCGCTGGGGGTGGGCAGGGTGTGCAGGGGGGAGAGGGGGTAACGGACGGGGTGAACACTGAGGATAGGGTACTGGAGGGGTTAAGGGCTCTGAGGGTGCATAAGGCACCAGGACTGGATGGCATACACCCCAGGGTGTGAAGGAAATGGCTGAGATTCTGGCTGGACTGCTGGTGGAACTATTCAATACCTCCCTAGACACAGGGTGCATACCGCATGACTGGAGGATGGCCCACATGGTACCCATCCATAAAAGTGGACCAAGGGATGAGCCGGGTAACTATAGGCTAGTAAACTTAACTTCCATTGTGGGGAAACTGATGGAGACAATACTTAGGGAAAAGCAGGTGACCTTTATGGAAGACAATGGGCTCCAGGCACCGTCACCAGCATGAGTTTGTCTCTGGAAAATCCTGCCAGATGAACCTAGCTGAGTATTACAACTGAGTCATGAGGAAATTGGACAAGGATCATGCAGTGGATGCCATATTTTTGGACTTCAGTAAGGGCTTCAATTTGGTGCCACATGGGAGGTTGGGAGGGACGTTGAGATATGTGGGGGTTGGGACCAAGATGGTTAAATGGATTGCGAATTGGCTGCAGGGGAGACAGCAGAGGGTAGTGGTGATGGGGGAACTCTCATCTCCAAGGGCTGTGACGAACGAGGTGCCGCAGGGATCAGTACTAGGGCCAGTGCTGTTTGGAATATTCATAGCAGACATCTTGTATGGTGTCAGGAATAAGATCAGTCTATTCACTGACAATACCAAATTGGGGGTGGTGGTTGATGATATAGCAGGTTGGCAGGGGTTGCAGGACAACCTGACCAAACTGGTGGAGTCGTCGGAAGTGTGGCAGTTGTGAGGTTCAATTCCAAAAAGTGCAAAGTCCTGCACTTTGGAGCAAAGAACCCAGGGAGTGGTTACCAGCTGGGAGGGGTGCAGCTAGGTTCCACTGAGGAGAAGAAGGATCTAGGGATGGTTGTAACAGGGGAAGATGAACAATACAGAGCAGTGTAGGAGGGCGGCAGTGAAAGCCAACAGGATGCTGGGTTGTATCGCAAGAGGGATCTCCTCCAGGAGCAGGGAGGTGATCCTGCCTCTCTACAGGGCACTGGTGAGGCCACACCTGGACTACTGTGTGCAGTTCTGGTGCCCATATCTGAAGAAGGATGTGAAATTACAGGAAGGGGTGCAATGCAGGGCAACAAAGATGATCCAGGGATTAGAGGACAGACCATACGAGGAGAGGCTGAGAGAGCTGAACATGTACTCCTTGGAGGAGAGAAGGGACAGGGGGGATATGATTGAGACCTTTAAGTACGTAATGGGGATAAACAAGGCAGGTACTGAAGGGATACTCAGGCTGAGGAGGGGGAAGGACACGAGAGGGCATGGCCTTAGATTATAGGTGGGAAGATTTAGGACGGAAATGAGGAGACGCTTTTTCACTGAGAGGGTCATGGCAGAATGGAATGCCTCTACCTGCAGGTGGTAGCCTGTAAGACAGTGGGTAGTTTCAAAAGAGGATGGGACAAGGGAGGGGTAATTGAGAAGGGAGAGGGGTGGGCAGCTGCAAGGTAAGGGTGCTAGCTGTACACTCGAGCAGACTTGATAGACCTGGTGGCCTATTTCTGCTGACAAATTTGTGTGTTCGTATTCCAGTATAGGTGAACAAAAATTGTACTGTCTGGATGTGAAAAGGAGGACTAGGCCACTACCTAGACCAGACAAGGGATGGCAGGTCCCAGGGTACACAGCTTTCAATTACCTGTGGAGAGCTGGGCAAAGGTAAGTCAGCAGCTAGGAGGACTAGCTCTCAATGTATAGTCTCCTGCCTACATTTCTGTTATGAAAAAGCTGGTAATATCTCCCAGCGGCCTAAGGGAACATTCCACAAGGGGTATCTGCCTCTGTGGCAGTTACAATGGGCATCCCCCTTCAAGACATATGCAAGGCAGCTACCTGGAAACAGTACACACTTTCACAAATCACTGCTGCATGGACATACTTTCCAGCTTTGGAACTGCTGTGTTGTGGAACCTTTTTCCCAAGTAGGTTCTGGACTCATTCTCCCAATGTACTACTAGATAGCCTGCTTACTATAAAGTTTCATTGATGGATTGCTGTTGTTTGAAGGATAAATTACTCACTGTAGTAATGTTGTTATTTTTCAGGCATTCATCAAAGAGATTTACAAACCCTGAACCTGCCTCCTCATCCAGAACCTGAAAATAGGTTCAGACAAATTTGGATCCAGCTTCCCAAGGTACTGCTATGGAGTCTGCTGTTTGAGAATATATACTGATGGATTCCTGGGGTTAGAAGAAAAAAAATACCATAGCAATGTTGTTTCTTCTCAAGGGATCCATCAGTAATAGTCACAATCCCTTACCCTGCCTCCCCTTTCAGAACCTGGAAATAGGTTCAGACAAAGAATCATCATTCATGGTTTTGCTCCAACGGCCTTGTCCTCAACCCCAAGAAAACCAAATCCATTGTATTCTCCAACCCCCACAAACCTACGACCTTCAAATTTATCATCCTTGACAATGACAGGAATCCAACTGAGAAGGTGACTGAATTCAAATACCTCAGTCTGCACCTTGACTGCCACCTAAACTTTAACCTCCACTCAAATATGCTCATCAAGAAAGCTCATCAAAGATCAGCATGCTCTACAGAGGAAGGCCCTACCTCACCTCTGAAGCCAAGAAACTCCTAGCCACCAGTTTTGTCCTTCCACTGTTCGACTATGGAGCTCTCGTTTACTTCCCTCCCACTACCCCAGAACAATCTCAACAAGTTCCGTACTACCTACCACAACCTAATCCGCTTTGTCACTGGTCTGCCCAGACGCACCCACCAATGTGACCTTTATGGCCTATCCAACTGGCTCCCCCTTGAGGACAGGCTCAACAACAAGATTCTCTCCTTCTTCCATAAACTTTCCTTTGGCTCGCTCTTCCTTCTTGCATCCAGGCTATTTTCCCCACTGGCTGTCCTTGCAAGGATCACCTGTCACTCCTCATACCTCTCCTATATCACATCTTTCTACTGAAGCACCCATGGCCAGAATACCCTTGCCGTAAAGGACCCTAAACTTTTCAATGCCCTACCTCCTTCCCTCACACAAAGTTGAACCACTGCCTCCTTCAAATGCAACCAAAGGACTTACTTATGTCTCTCATTCTAATGCAGTTGTTTCCCACCATGACCCCTCCCTGAATTACTCCTCTCCCCTTCCCTTGACCACTCCACCATTCCATTACAGTTGTTCTCCTGCCCTGACCTCCTCCCGTGCTACTCCCCTTCCCGACCACTCCACCACTTACCCTGTATTAGCACTTGTCTCCCCCTCATACTCTCCCTCGCACTGCTTCTTGTGTTTTACTATATAACCCATCATCCCTCTGCTGCCACCTCCCTAGCCTCGACCGCCCACCCTCTCTCTCTCTCTCTCTCTCTCTTCCCCACCTCGTTTGCCCACACATGCTATTCAAAGCTAACGAACAGCCTCATCTCATTCTTCTCCATCTCATGTGCCCAAATGTGCTGTTCAAAACAAATGAAAAGATTTATCCCACATTTTTCACTATCTTGTCACAATGTATTTGCTTATCCATTTATACCTGTTTTTTTTTTAAATCTCTTTTTATCCCTCCTGATCGCCCCATTGTTCCAATCCTTCAGGCTCGCTCATGCCACTCACCCCGACACACTGAGTCTGCCCCTAGAGTGCCCCTGGTAGCTCCTACCTTCCTTTCGCCTTCCATGAGCTCCTGCACAGTGGGGTTTGCCCGTGGTTCCTGGACTGGGTGGCTGGAGCCGCCGTCATCTAGGACCGCCGAGGGTGGTTTCCATTTTCTGTGCTTCCCATCAATCCCCTGAGGACACCGGCTCGGGCAGGAATGTGCTTACGCAGGCCTGCCAAGTGCCTAACAGCGTCCTTCCCAACCCGACTCCCCCCATATAGAAACCACCAATACCCCAAGAGTCGGTGTTTCCACCGAAGCCTTGTGGGCGTCGGTGCGTTGAGCACCTGTAACTTCACCCGAGAGGAGAGCATCCGTTGGGGACGCTCGATCCTCTTCCTCCTGCCGGCCCACGACAACCTGAGTCTATGCTCGAACCCGGGTTGCCGGCGTGATGTGAGGTGTGGTGTCCAGCGCCTCAACCCTCTGCGCCACCGGGCTGGCCCATTTATACCTGTTTGTATACAACTTTTCCATTGTAGCCACTGCCGCTGTACCTTCATTATGGCAGATGCCTCTGTTTAACTGTGTTGTTATGTAACTTTTATTTTGTCTGTATTTGTTCTTATAATGCACTTGTATTTTTGTAAAACTGGATGCTCATGAAAATGGGCAGCTTATGCTCACAATTGCCTTTCCAGTGTAATAAATGAACTAAACTAAATAAACTATCAGTTTCAAACCCCTGGAATTCCTCACTTATTCATAACAACTGCAATCATTCCTCTGGAATGAGCTGCCCCAGACAGAGTATAGAATTGTGTGCTAATCATGGAATCTTAGAATGAAATTCAAAGCTCCACTGCCTGGGCATGCTCACTCTGCATTCTAACGGCATATTTATTTCACTGCCTGAGAGAAGCAGTTGCCCCAAAGTTGCTCTTCACTTCAGAGGTCCGGAGTTCAAATCCCGGTTCGCCCACATTTTCCTTTCTCATTTCCATCCTTGGTTTAAAATAACTATATACCTTGCAGGGGTTAAACTATATTGAGAAGTAGTGGTATTTCTTCACTTCAGAGTCATCTGACAGTTTATTGTTTTATATATTTTTACTTAGTATTTACTTCAGTTCAATTTCCATTAACTCTGCATTAGTTAGGGTGTTATTTTACTGTATTTGCAGTATATTTTGTTTTTTTTCCAGGTCCTCATCAGTTCCCAGTAAATGGAGAAAGGCCTATTATAGTGCAGTTCCTGCTTCTGGGAACTGCATTTATTTTAGATTAAAAAGAAATACGACAGACTTTACCTTCTGAAACCTCTTTGTGGTTCTTTACTTGTTCAGGTCCCGGTTCCCTTTTTTAGTGGAACTGCGACAATTGTTCTGTTTTTTTTTTTTATATATGACTATTTTTTTTTTTTTTTTTTAAATAGCGGTTCTTATTAGATTTTAGAACCAAATGGGGATTTAGAATTTTTCCTATTGGGAACCAAAACACTTAAGATTGTCAGTGAATTGGCATATCAGACAGACCCCCAAAAAGAGAACAAGATCTATAGGCTTTAAAAATTGTAAAAGTTATTTCAAATTCCAAACTAAGGCAGAATGCCACTGGTTATGTTTTCATTACCTGGGTCTAGATCACGATTTTACTAGCTGTGAACTTTGCATTAAGTTTTGCTCTAAGACAGTTAAAAAAGGAGTAAAAAAAATCTGCAAACGTTATGGCTTCTTAGTTTGCCTCCATGTCACCTCAAGGCTCAAATAAGGGTCCAGCCCCTCAGAGTAAGCAGAAGGTCAAGTCTGCTAAAGATGCTCCAGAGGTCAGGGGATCTGAATGGGGGAACCCTGAATCCAGTAAGAATAATAGGGCCTCTGAGCAGACACTGGAGAAGGTGCCTGCTAAGAAAAAAACAAAACAAAAAACATGTTGCTGCCCCATTTCCTAAAGAAGGAAAGGAGATGCCAGTGGACAAAAATAAGATCCTTGATAGAGGACATAACTAAGGTATGGCAGTTTCTCCAGGCTAATTCCAAGCTATGGGGTGCTTCATGAGTATGCCTGCCCCCCTTCCCCAGGCTCCAGTGCCAGTGCCTGCGGGGTGGAGGAGGCTGAGTTTTACTATGAGGAAGAGGAGGAGGAAGGGGAACATATAGAGCCTGAGTTCCTTGAAGCAGGAGTTCAGATCCCCTTCTCATCCCACAGGGGATTACACCTTGCATTATTCATTTGTGAAGCAGATGGTAAATACACTCAATATCTCATCCCAATAGACAGCAGAGAATGAGGATGCAGTTGAGTTCTTAGATATGATGGGCTTAACCCCCACTAAGAGGCTGTTCAAACAACATGAAGTCTTGCTATATTATGACATATGCAGTTTGTCCCAGCCTTAGAACTGCTCCGGAGGTGAAAGAGTTAACTTTTTATGCCAGGCATGGGATCTTGAGCGCGAGCTCGGTTGATAACTCTGTCTGTTGTTCTTCAAACCCAAACTGTCCGATTCTTTACTCCGCCTCACTGAACAGTCGCTCCGGAGATTTCTCCTTCTGCTTGGTTCATTTTGTTGGTTAAAAAGTGTAATTTCTCGTTTTTTTAAACTGCATTTGTCTTATTTTAACCGCAACTGGTCGGTTCAAGCTCTGTCTGTGGTATCGTAAATATTAGATAGGTTTTACATTTTCTCTGTGTGGAACTTGCAAACGTTATTATCGGTTCGGTTTGAACCAATCAGGTTGTTGTTAAACTTAATTAAATTGCATTTAGAGTGCGGTTCCCGGTTCTTATCAGTTCTAAAAAAACCGGATTTCATTACAGTTTTTTCCACGACCCGTGACACGGTTGGGAACCGATAAGGGTGTCTTGCTTGGCAATTTGCTGTAAAAGGGCAAGTTTTTGGTTAGGCTGGCATTATGTCTGAAAACTAAAAGAAAAACCCGAACCCACTGGGTTTCAGCACTGTATAGTGTCTGTGGAAGCCTTTGCCAAACTGACCCACACACGACATGTGTTTATTGTCTGGGGTTTGACCACCTCAATGCAGACTGCCAGATTTGCAAGAATTTCCCTGCAGCTACCCTGGATAAGAGTTGGTAGGCTCAGGGAACAAGAGGCAAAAATCCGCTGACCGGATGGCCAGCCGGTTCGGTGCCAACTGAACGGAGGAATACTCTCTGACCAGGCGAGACTTCCTCGAGACAAGCGAAGAGCTGACTCGGAGGAGCCAGTTCCAGCAAAGAGGACTAGAAAATCAGCAGGTATGGAGCCAAAATTTCCTTCTCCAACCGCTGCAGAGATAATAAGCGATCCAAATTGTCCAGTCGCTTTCCCGGTTCCGACCGAACTGGCACCATCAGGTAAGCGGTCGGTTCGGTCAGTTCCACCAGTTCAAGAATATGATATACAGGAATTTTATGAACCGGAGGAGGATTATGAAGAGAGTGAATGTGATTTTGAAAGTCTGGATGTGCCCATTGAACTGGGCATCTCCCCAGACAGACCTTCAGGAGTGTCTCCCCCTAGGCTTTCTGAGTTCCCTTCTCATTTTATGTTTTATAAAAAAGTTGCTGAAACCGTCCAGCTCCCTTTGGAAGAAGCTGTGGATGAACAGGAGGAGCCTGACTATGTGGAAATGATGGATATCCCAGAGTCAGGAGATTGTCTATTCCTTTACATAAATCTTTTAGGAAACAGACAATAAAAATTTTAAAAGCTCCTAACACTATACCTCCTGTGGATAAAAAATGGACAAGAGGTATGCATTGTCAGGCTCTGATACGGAGTTCCTTTCACAACAATGCAGCCATGTTGAGGTAGTGCAGGCTGCAGCCTGTGATAAAGGCAAATATTCCTTGGCTTCACACCCCTTGACAAGGACTCTAGGAGGATTGATGCCATGGCAAAAAACAATACATGGCAGCATCCTTGGACTCAGACAGGCAAATTATATGGCCTATGTTGCAAAATACAGAAATCCAGATGGGATACTGTTATGGCTTTAGTGAAACAGGTCCCTAGCCAGCTGCCAAGAGCTGGAGCAGGTGGCTGCTGATGGTATTGAGGCATCCAAGGTGCAATTCCATGCTGCAGTGGACTCTAATGATGTATCTTCAAGAGTCATGGCTACATCTGTGGCTTTTCGCAGAATGGCTTGGCTCAGGTGTACTAGCCTGTCACAGGATACCCAGGCTAAGGCCATGGATTTTCCTGTTGTGGGTAATTCTCTGTTTGGGGAGCAGACAGAGAATTACATGAAGAAAATGGATGAGTATAGGACCACTTATAGGAGTGCACAGGCCAAGGAGAGGCAAGCCACTCCTCAGAGGCAGCTTTCCCAGGGGCAGGGGCAGGCCTTTTCACAGGCCTTTTTACCAAGCCCAGGCCTCCTCTTCAGCTAATGCCCAGAGGGGGTTCTTCAGAGAGAGAGGCAGACGGGGTACGAGCAGGCCTGCTCCCACCCCTCAGCCTAAAGCCCCTGCCAAACAGGCACCCTGATGGGATGCCCAGGGCCGATTCTCCATTACCTGTAGGGGGCAGGCTGGCTTACTTCGTCCAGGACTGGGAGTCTTTAACATCAGACAAGTGGGTCCTGGAAGTAGTAGGCCAGGGACTGGTTCTCAGCTTCAAAAAATTTCCAAAGATGAGAACCAGATCCTTTCCACCTGCAAATCCATTAGAGGCTCTCGCCTTGGAAACAGAAGTCTCAACCCTCCTGGCTCTCAGAGCTGTAGAAAGGGTTCCTCCCCTACACCAGGGCAAAGGACTGTACTCCCAGGTACTTCCTTACCCCAAAAAAGACAGGAGAATGGCGGCCCATCCTGGATCTCAGATACCTAAACAAGCACCTTTTAAAACCAAAATTCAAAATGGTGACTCTGGGAGTTATTTTACCCTCCCTAAGGCCAGGGGACTGGCTAGTGTCCCTGGACCTCAAGGATGCCTACTTCCATGTTCTCATCAGAAGCTCCCATCGAAAGTACCTCAGATTCGAACTGCCTCAGGCGTTGCAGTTCAGAGCAATGCCCTTTGGCCTCAACTCTGCCCCAAGGGTATTCACAAAATGCCTGGCAGTAGAGTTGCTCACTAAGAAGGCAAAAGATTGCCATCTTTCCTTACCTGGACGACTGGCTCATAGTGGGTCAGTCTCAGACCAGTCAAATTACACCTTCAGGTTACCCAGCAGCTGCTTACATCTCTAGGTTTTCTTCTCAATCTTCCAAAGTCAGTTCTAGAGCCTGTTCAGCTACTCACCTTCATAGGCGCAGAACTGGACACAAAGCAGGCCAGAGCTTTCCTTCCTCTAGAAAGAGTAAAGACCCTGGTGGCTCTGGCCTCCTCCTTCACTCTGCAGATCTCTCGACCAGCAAGGCACTTTCTACAGCTCCTAGGGCACATGGCTGCTTCCACAGCTGTAGTGCAAGGAGCAAGATTTCAGATGAGGGACATTCAGTTCTATTTGAGAGCCTTCTGGTCTCAAAGGAGAGATCCTCTAACCAAATTGATCCCAGTAACTCGAACCCTGATCCAGGCCCTGCAGTGGTGGCAGGATCAGAGCAATCTGAGACAGGGGGTTCCTTTCATCCCTCAATCTCACTCCTTGATCCTTACTACAGATGCGTCCCTCTTGGGATGGGGAGCTCACATGGGCGACCTCACCACCCAGGGATTGTGGTCCCCTCAGGAATCTCTGCTCCACATCAATCTGTTGGAACTCAGAGCTGTTTTTCTAGCACTTCAGGTTTCTGTTCAGAACAAAGTGGTACAGGTCAGAACAGACAACACCACTACAATGTGGTACATCAACAAGCAAGGGGGCACTGGGTCTTCGGCCTTGTGCACCGAGGCAATGAAGTTGTGGTCTCTGGCTTATTCCCTGAACACTTCCCTCGTGGCAGTTCACCTCCCAGGCAAGGACAATGTCCTGGCAGATGCTCTCAGCAGGATTTCCCAGGGCCATCACGAATGGTCACTGGATCCCTTAGTACTGGAGTTAGTATTTGCCAGGTGGGGCACCCCTCAGATAGATTCTTTTGCAGCCCCAGACAATCACCAACTTCCGCTTTTTTGCAAGGCCCCAGTCTTGGGCTCAGTCCCTCTGGATGCCTTCCTTCTCGACTGGGAAGGGAAGTTCCTCTATGCCTTTCCCTTCCCTCTCTTGTTCAAGGTGCTAGTCAAAATCGGATCTCAACCTTGCAAGATGATTCTGATTGCTCCAGATTAGGCCAGACAGCCCTGGAATCCACTCCTTCTGTCCTTAGCAGTCCAATTTCCCTGTGTCTTCCCAGGAATCACAATCTGTTAACCTGTGCCCAGGGAGAGTTTGGTATCCGAATCTCAAATCCCTCAACCTCAAGGCCTGGCTCTTGAAGAGTTAGAGTTTGCTGACCTACACCTTTCTCAAGGTGTACTCGATATCTTGAAAGCTTCTAGGAAGCCTTCCACCAGGGCTACTTATAATTCTAAATGGAAAAGGTTTTCCATATGGTGCTCTGGTAAGCATATTTCCCCAGAATCTGCTGATTTGCCCATAGTCCTGGATTATATGGTCCACCTAAATACTTTGGGGCTGAGGCCAGCTACCCTGAAAGTGCATTTGGCAGCTGTCTCTGCTTTTATCTCAGCAGGAAAGCCCTCTTCTCTTTCTGCTCACCCTGTATTCTCCAAGTTTTCAAGGATTGCTTCACACCAACCCTCCATTCAGGGACCCTGCTCCTGCCTGGGATCTTAATGTTTGCATTGCTCAGCTAATGCAACCCCTTGAGCCTTTGTCTTCAGCAGAGCTTAAGTACTTGACTTGGAAAACTGTGTTTTAGTAGCCATCACTTCTGCCAGGTGCATAAGTGAATTAAAGTTTTGTCAGTGGAGCCTGATTTTATCTCCTTTCACAGAGATAATGTAGTCCTCAGGACTAACAGGAAGTTCTTGCCTAAGGTGGTTTCAGATTTCCACCTTAATCAATCTATATCTCTTCCAGTGTACTTCACTGACCATCCCTCCTCTGGTGAGAGGAGGCTGCACAGTTTAGATGTAAAGAGAGCCCTTAGTTACTACATAGAGCGTACCAAGGGTCACAGGTTTGACTCCCTCCAACTGTTCCTCACTTATGGTGAGGTTGGTAAAGGGAAACCTGCCACTAAAAGATCCATTGCCAGATGGATTGTCTCTTGTATCCAATTTTGTTATCAAAAACTGGGTAAGGTTCCCCCTTCAGGCCTGGGGGCTCACTGTACTAGAGGTACAGCTGCGTCCCTAGCTGCGGCCAGGGACATCCCTATCTTAGAGATATGTCAAGCAGCTACCTGGAAAACAGTACACACTTTCACCAAGCATTACTCCCTGGTCATCCAGGCTAGGAGTGATGCTCAGTTTGGCACAGCTGTGCTTCAGAGCCTATTTCCTAAGTAGGTTCTGTCCCTCCTCCATGGAGGTACTGCTGTGTAGTCTGCATATGTCATAATATAGCAAGACTTCATGTTGTTTGAAGAAAAAATTACTCACCTTAGTAATGTTGTTTCTTCTAATGGAGTCTTGCATATTATGACCTCCCCCTCCTGCCCTCTCAGAACCTCTGCTCTTGGGATGTGGGTGGGCAGTGCAGTGTTGGCACTTAGTGATGCCCACCTTGTGTTTTTCACCCTCTTTTTGGGGTGTCTTGGTATTGTATTTTATTTTATTTTTTGGATCCCCTGACCTGAGTCTTTGTTTTGGGACCAAAAAATGTGTTAATATTTTAGTAGCCAGTTGGCTAGTGTAGGTTTACAGCTTCCACACAGAATCTTAGTGAGTTTTGCTCATAAAAATCTGACAGTTTGGGTTTGAAGAACAACAGACAGAGTTTTCAACCGAGCTCGAGCTCAAGATTCCATGCCTGGCATGGAAAGTTAACTCTTTCACCTCCGGAGCAGTTCTAAGGCTGGGACAAATGGCATATGTCATAATATAGCAAGACTCCATTAGAAGAAACAACATTACTAAGGTGAGTAATTTTTTCTTTCTGCCCATCCAAAAGTCCCTCAAGAAAGCCACCTACAAAGTGCTGGCAGCACCCATTTCTGCTGCTAGCATAGGCAAGAAAGTAGGGAAGAATACTAGGTGGATAAGCAGGGTGCTGAGTACTTATACACCCACCTCAAACCTAAGGGAATGGTTCAGAAGGCTGCCTGTGACAAGGCCAAGGTGCCCCTTTCCTCACAGTCTCCAGAAAGGGACTACAGGACAGTATGGGCAAAAAAAGTGTACACCTCAGCTTCTTTGCTACTGAGATGGGCAGCTTACATAGCCATACAGCTCAGTACCAAAAGGCCCTTTGGAGCTCTGTGATGGAAATGAGTGAGAAACCTTCTGGCGACTTGGCACAGGATTTGGTATACACAGCAAAAACTGCCATCGATTCCACCAAGTACCTGTTCCACTTGGCAGTGGATGCCAGTGATCCTGCTTCCAGGGTCATGGTGCATGCAGTGTAACTCGGAAGGTTTGCATGTCTCAGAACTACAAACCTTTCCCAGGACACTCAGGCAAAGGCTATGGACTTTCTCTGTGAGAGAAATTCCTTGTTTTCTGACAAAACAGAGGTTTACATGATAGCAATGGGCCAATACAAGACCACCTACAGGAGCAACACTGTGAAGGAAAAGGCCTCCATTTCCTGTAGGCTTATGGAAGGGGAGGTAGGGGCTTGGGATACTATCCTTGTGCTTATGTTACCTATGATTACATCCCTAAAAGGGGCTTCTTTAGAGGGGTTCCACGAAGTCTCATTGACAACAAAGTTGTCGTTGGACAATACAGTGACACAAATTTGCAGATGGCGATCACATCGCCCAGCAAATGTATTGACTGATCGCCAAAGCGCCCCATGTACAGGGCACATTTTGACCATTTAATGGGGGCTTTGCCCCCGCACCCCCCATGTGGAGGGCTCTGCTCCCACACCTCCTGGACTTCTAGATCGTCAACCCTGGGGGGGGGGGACAGATTATGGGGAGAGTGGCCAACACTGGGAGTCGCTGTATCCATATAGTGCTCCGACAACCCGTTCGACACTGTGGATGTCGAACGGGTTGTGTAGTTGTAATGGTTTCACTGTGTTGGGTTTGCTGTAAGAATGGTATACCCTTCAGAGGTAGAGGCAAAAGGGGTACTAGGCGTGCAGATGCAGCACCAGTCCCTAAGGCCCAGGCAAAGCAGAGCCCCTGATATGTCTACTCAGGTCACCCAACCACTGTTAGTGGGGGGAGGACTGGCTCACTATTTCCAGGCATGGCAAAGGATTACCACAGACAAGTGGGTTCTGGAAATAGTGAGTCAGGGCCTCACCCTGCAGTTCAAGAGATTCCAAAAACTGCAGAACCACAAGGCCTTCACCCCTCATACTCCAACAGAAAATCTCCTGCTGGAGTTGGAGGTAAATAAACTGCTTCAAGTAGGTGCTGTGGAAAGAGTTCCTCTGTCCCAGTTCAGGAAGGGACTGTACTCAAGATACTTCCTGGCCCACAAGAAAAATAGGGAGTAGCAACCCATATTAGATCTCAGATACCTGAATAAACACTTAAGAAAGTAAAAGTTTGAGATGGTAACACTGGGAACAGTAATTCTGTCTTTACAAGGACACTGGCTAGGATCACTGGATCTGAAAGATGCCTACTTTCACATACCAGTAAGGTCTACTCACAGAAAGTACCCCAGATTCAGGGTAAGGAACTGCCACCAGCAGTTCTCCACCCTTCCCTGTTGCCTTTCCTCATCTCCCAGAGTTTTCACAAAATGCCTGGCTGTAGTGGCGGCACATTTAAGGAAGCAGGGGGTGATGGTCTTTGCCCACCTGGATGATTGGCTGCTCTCAGGAAGGTCACATCAAGAGGCCAACTCCACCCTTCTGCTTATCCTGCAGACCCTGGAAGAACTGGGTTTCCTGATAATTGTCTAAAACTCCCAGACAAAACCTGTTCAGATGTTGGACTTTATAGGAGCAGTGCCGGACACCTGCCAGGGAAAGGTATTCCTCCCTCAAGAGATAGTGGTAAACCTTAGAAGACTTGCAAGGTCTTTCAGGGGAGAACAGAACAGGTCTGCAAGGGACTTCTTGTAGTTATTGGGGCACATGGTCTTTTCCACAGCAGTGGTACCAGGAACCAGATTCCAAATGAGGGATGCCTAATACCACCAGGGGGCCCACTGGTCCCAAAGATGGGATCCTGTATCGAAATGCCTGTTCAGGACACTGGTGTGGTGGAAGGAAGAAGGAAACCTCAGGGAAGGGGGTCCTCTTCCTTCAGTAGTCACCCACACTGGTGCTCACTATAGATGGTTCCCTCCTGTTCTGGGGTACCACGTGGAGGACCTCACTGTAAGTGGAGTGTGGACCCCTCTCGAGTCTCCAGAGCATATAAACCTCCTGGGACTCAGACCAGTCTATCTGGCAATGCAAGCTTTTTCCTCCCATATCAGGGATCAGTCAGTCCATATCATAACAGACAATTCTACTATTCTGTATTATATCAAAAACAGTTCTCTGGGCCAGTGTACCTACCGGTCACCAAATACATAAATAACAGATCTTCCAAGCTGTGCACAGAAGCAATGAAGATCTGGAGTTTGGCATATTCACTGTGGGTACAGCTATCTGAAGTGCACATACCAGGAATGGACAATGTCCTGGCAGATTCCCTGAGCAGAATCTGTCAGGGAAACCACAGTGGACCCTAAACAAGCAAGCTCTGTCTGCAGTGTTCAGAAGGTGGGAAACACCAGCGATAGATCTGTTTGTGTCCTGGGAAAACTACCAGCTCCCCCCTTTTGTTGCAGGGACACCCTGGTTCTGAATTGAACAGGGAGATTCCTTTATGCATTCCCTCCATTTCCACTCCTACCGAGGGTGCTGCTGAAATTCAGAAGAAAGTCTGCAACAGTGATCCTAATTGCTCCAGATTGGGCCAGGCAGACCTGGTGCTCACTGCTCCTGTCCTTCTCCATCAAACCTCCAATCATCTTTCCCCTGAGGTACAATCTGCTGATCTTGTCTCTGCACAGGATACCATTTCCAGATCCAAGATCCATGTGGCTCAGGGCATGGTGCTTGAAGAGTTAAGAGTTCTCAGGAGGAAAACTTTTTGAGAAGGTTTTAGAGGTGCTTAATGTTCCAGGAAGCCAGCAACCAGGAAAACCTACGCCTCAAAGTGGAAGAGATTTTCCCTGCGATGCTCCTTTAAGTAGCTCAGCCTTTTTCAGGCAGGCTTGCCCACAGTGTTGGATTATCTGGTCCACCTGCAGCCCCTGGATCTCAGGCCCTCAACCCTGAAGGCAGTGTTGGGTAAGCTACTTTTAAAAAGTAATCAGTTACAGTTACTACTGTAGTTACTTTTAGATAAATGTAATCAGTTACAGTTACTTACTACGTTTATGTAAAAAGTAATTAGTAACTGTAACTGTAATGCATATTACTTTATATTACTTTTGATAACATGGTTGTATTTACTCATTGAACATAGCTATGTGTTCATGAAACCCCAAGAAGTGTATAAAAGAAAACAGATTCTAAAGACAATTAATATGTTAATTTTGACACTGTGCCCATCTGACATTGCCAGCCACAACAATCCATTTACATTTCCATAAATAAGAGCGCCATTAAAAAAAAAAAACACTCACACACACACCCTGCATCTACTGCTGCCCTCTGCAATCTTTTCCGCCCCACAGCTGAATCCTGGCTTTGCCAGCCACTGCTGTCCCTGACCTTTTTCATTTCCATAACATACACGCTCACCCTCCCAAACACACACACACACACACACACACACACACACACACCCTGCATCTAATGCCAGTGCCCTTGGGGATCTTTCCCATACAGCTGTATATCCTGACAGTGCAAGCCACAACTACCCCTTTTTATCCCACCTTTACCCCACCGCCACACACACCCTGCTGCATCCTCTGCACTTGGCAGTCTTTCCCACATCTAGCCTGTATTCTCCTCCTGACTATGCAAGAGCGACAACTACCCCTTTAAATTTCTATAATAACATCGCACCCTCACATAGCTTCCCCTACACTCACACAAACCCAATCTGCAGATCTATTGCCATTCCTTGCCTTGGTGATCTTTTCTTATTTCCCCACAGCAGCCTGAATCCTAACTTTGCCATTGCCAGTCACAGATCCACCCCCACATCACATACAGTGAATTCCACCAGCGCACTTGCCACTGCCACTGAGACACAGTTATAATTATAACTAAGTCTGCCATGACTATTATGCCACTGCCAGTATGCCACAACTGAAGTCAGACAATGTCACTTACAATTGAATTATCACACAACACAAAACAGTTGTTGCACTCCAGTACATACCCCTTTGATGAGGATTTTCTTTGAGATGGGGCGGGTGATGGTGATAGACCTGGCAGGTGGGAAGACGGACGATCAAGCGGCCTGCTGTGGCAGTTTGGCACATGTGGTGTTGATGGAAATAGGCCCTGAGCCCTACCTGCAGATGGACTACTTGACTTTTTCCCCTATAACAGCCATTCTGGCCCCAGTTCCCTTGGGGTTCACAATGGCTACTGTAGAAGGCCACGACTGATGACATGCATGGGTGTAGCACGCTATCTATAAATTGTCCATTAACTGGCCTGTCTGTTGCCTCTTCAAACAAATTTCATCAATTCCTGTAGCTATTCTTAGCTGTACCATGTAGTGGAGCTTAAGTAGTGTAATTTGAATATCAAATATTGCAAAATGATATATTTAATAATAAACCGACAAATAAATTGATGTTTTCTGACTTTTATTTGCACAGTACATGTTACAGATATAGAACAAAATGGTGATATTAAATGCATGCTGAAAATAGAAAATTGAGTTAGAATTGATGTTTCAACCATAGGTCTTAGGTTAGGGAAATAAGAGAAATACTGTGTATGTGAGGAAAGAAAATAGGGGGAGACTGTAGGAGAAAAATAGAATAATAGGTCCATGTGCATTACCAGGCAGTAATTCCACTGAGAGGTTCTGGGGACATAGGGAATTTCGAGAGTGAAGTTCAAGAAGTTCCCTGTCCCCAGAACCTCGAGATGGAGTTACTGCCTGGTAATGCACACAGACCTATTTACAGTGAATTAGTTTCTCCATCCTGGCCGATCACGTAGAGTGTCTCGCCCTCTGGTGCACTGTGTCACTGCCCCCTCCCCACATGCTCGCGGCTATAGAGAGTTTGCTTGTAGTCTGGCAGGTAGTCCTACCTTTTGTTTATTTATTTATTGACTTTTCGGATTAAGACCTTTGAGCTAACTAGCTCGTTTACAAAGGTTCCACGTTGTAAAAAATGAAACAGACAACAGACAAATACACACAAATTACAGTTACATTATAATCTAAGATACAGGAGCAATAGGTAATTTAACAATTGAACTCAGCTGCAGTTAAGAGCAGGAGTTTCGTCGTCCAGGGAATTACATATAAGGAGGATATAAGGGGGTAGTATAACCTTGACCAAGGAGGGAGAAGGGTTCAGAAAGTATGGAGGTGAGGGATTAGAAGTTGGAGTGGTGAAGGGATCTAGCAGGAGGGCTTCGTTGTTAAGAGTGTAGTGAGAGACCTTTATTAACAGGGTAGAGGTAGTACAGGATTCACTCATGGGGTTTCTTTAGAGAAAGTAAGGAATATGGGTGAACTTAAGATGGATGGGGGAAGGGGGTAAGGGAAATAGGAAAAGGATCCAGAAAGTGGAGAAACAATGGATAGATATAGGGGTGGAGATAGCCTAAATGGGCAGAGTGGTGAGTTGAAAAGAGTTCACAGCAGATAATGATAGGTGGAAAGATACAGGGGAGGGAGGTAAGTGCACTGTTAGAGGATGCAAGTGAGTGAACCTAAAGGCTGCTAGTGAGTGATGTCACAGTTGCCTGCAAATTGGTTTTAAAGGGGCCAAGTTTTGGTTCAGTGACCAGTTCAGTGCTGAGAGAATTAAGCCAAAGGGGGGGCTCTTTACGCAAAGAATCTCTGTCCTAGCGACATGCGGCAAAAAGGGATATGAAAGCTAGCATTACTGGAGCCCCTGTTTTTTTTTGGAGGAGGTGGAGTGGCTAAGAAGTTTCTCCACTCCAGGGGGTATAAGGCCAAGAGTGGCCTTTTTGGCTAGCAGACACACCTGATAATGGATCCTGTTGTTCCAGTTGAGCCATCCAATACTCAAGTAAAGCTCACATGTGTGAGTTAACTGGTGTGCCCCCAATACAAGTCTGCATGCTTTGTTGAGGGTAGTCTTAATTGTCTTGAGGGCAGTGTCAGTGCTTGCTCCATAGACAACGAGACCATAGTCTATGATCAAGAGTACAGAGCTGTTTACTGCTAGTTTTACTGCGGACTCTGTGAGGCAGTGTCGATGCTGATATAGTTGGCCAGTTCTTGCACTGGCTTCCTTGTCCAAGTGGTCAACGTGTAGGCCATAAGAAAGGAAGCTATCAAGGATGATCCTGAGGTACTTAGAGTTACTGACCATGTCAAGCATCTTGTGCTTTTTGTTATGTATTTTGAGGGGGAAGGACTTACAGTGGTTTTGATGTGAGGTGAACAGCATCGTTTTCATTTTTTTATAATTAAACAGTAGTTTGGTGTTCAGGAACCAATCCTGTATAGCACAAAAGTCGGCTTGCATCATTTCTTCAAGTACTTCTGGGGCTGAGCGAGAGGTGTACAGCAGCTTACAGAAGGATCTTGTGCTGGCATATTTTAGGGAGATCATTCATAAATAGGCTGAAGAGCAGGGGGCCTAATATGGAGCCTTGGGGCACCCCTGTGGTGACATAGTGAAGGTCAGCTAGAACATCTTGTATCTTGACCATCTGTGTTCTGTTGGAGAGGTAACTCCAGAACCAGCCTAGTGAATCAGTAGAGATCCCAATGTTGGCTAATTAGCAGAGAAGCAGTTCATGACTGACTGTGTCAAAGGCCTTGGTGAGCTCAATAAAAGTATCCCCCACCAAGAGCCCATGATCAAGTGCTTCATGAATATAGCTGGTAAATTCCACCAAGGCTGTAGTAGAACTGTGAACCCTCCTAAAGCCATGCTGTTGCGGGCATTGGAGGTTGTACTTGTTGAGATGTTCAACTATCTGGTCATAAACTATCCTCTCAAGGACTTTTGAGAGAGGAGGGAGAATTAAGATTGGCTGATAGTTTGCAAGATTAGTTCTATCACCGCTTTTGAAAATTGGAGTGACCCTCACTGATTTCCATAATTAGGGGGAACTTGCCTGTGATTTGTGAGAGATTTAGTATCTTGGTTTGAGGGAAAGAGTAGAACATCAAGTGTGAGCACTAGGATCTTGAGGTCAAGCAAGTCCAGAATGCAGGATCAACCAGATAATTGAGTTTTTGAAGAGTCAGAGAAAAATAAAGCAGGAAAATGGTAAGGACGACGTGATACCGTTTCGCCAAGCGAGACATGGTCACCATTTTTGATAGACTGTTCTGCCTGCCCAGAGAGGCAAACCAGCCAATCAGGAGTCAGGTGGAGGACGTTGTTCATTAATTGACACCCATGGCCTAGTGCGGTGTAGGAGACTGCTGCAGTTGCATTGTTCAGATTTAGTGATAATAGTATTGTTCAGAGCTCTGAACGATAATAGTACAGTTCGTAATACTATCAATTGTAAACTGTAACATTATTGCTCTGGGAGCGATCTTATTACTGAGAATTTTTTATATACTTTTGTACACTATTATTTTTGCAATCCATATATTAAATATAGAATAATACATGGAGTGGTGTGTTTAACGAGATATTACACACACCTGATGTGTTGGATGCCACATAAATCCCAAGAGCGAGGTTCAAAGGGTTTATTTAAGCATCCAGCACCAAGGGTGTGTGTAAAATCTTGTGGTAAACATATCACCTCATGTTTTATTTTATATAATTAATGGCTTCCTCTTTTTCCCATAGGGAAACCGTGGCATAATTTGCCATTTTAAAGGAGTGTTTATAATGGCAAACGCGTGCACGGTTTTCTCCACTCTGTGCATACTCGGACTCCTCGATCGTTGTCTGCTTTCCGAACTGGAAACACTTCCCTTACGGCAAACCCAATATGGAGAGAAACTGCCACGGACACTCGGCAGTAAGTAACTTAAATTTAACTCAAATATTCTAAATGGATACCGAATAGACTTCTTGGGGGGAAAAAAACTTATGTAAAAGTAAAAGCCGACCGCGCACCTTGATGTAATCGGACCTAAAGCGGCTGTATGCCACTTTTATACAATTGCTGAGGCAAAAGAAACCCAACAATTATATAAAGTAAAATATGGGTCTGGGTGAATAGATTTACACACACCCTCGGGGTTTGATGCTATGCATAAACCCCTCGGGTGTGTGTAAATTCTCGTTGCACACCCAGACCCATACTTTATTCTCTATATAATTGCTGGGGAGCATTTTTTTTGCCACAGCAGTTATATAAAATAAAGCCACATCCCTGTGCAGCTGCCATTCCAGAGTTTCAGCACAGTCTGCTGTCAGAGCTTCGCTGTTGAAACATTCAAACAACATGAAGTCTTGCTGTTTACTGACAATATGCAGTTAGCCCCAGCACTTGAACTGCTCTGGAGATGAAAGAGGTAACTCTATGCTGAGAGCATAGAATGTTGAGCTCGTGCTCGGTTCAAACCTCTGTCTGCTGCACTTTCAAGTGTAACCGTCAGATTCTTTACTCCGCCTAACTGAACAGTCGCTCCGGAGTTTCTCCTATCGCTTTCGGTTCGCGTTGTGAAAATCGTAACTGCAACTTTTTCATATTTTCCTCAGTTCAGATCCCTGTCTGTGGTACAGTAAGTGGTAGTGGTAGTGGACTGTATTAAATACTGTGGAAATTGTAAAATTTAGAATTGTTCCGGTAGGTTCGGCTGAACCGATCGCTCTTTGGTCAGTGGTGATTCTGGTGCTTACCGGTTCTAAAAAAAAGCCGTGTTTAATGTTTTTTTTTTTCAATACCTGTAACACGGTTAGGAACCGATAAGGTTGTCTTACCTGGCCTGAAGCCGTGTAAAGGGTAAGTTTTTCTCTGATTTACTGTGGCCATGTCTGAGAAACTCAAAAGAAAAACCAGGCCCACTGGTTTCAGCACTGTAGTGTGCGTGGGGAGGCCTTTGCTAAGGCTGATCTCCACACCACCTGTGTTTATTGTCTGGGGTTTGACCACCTTGATTCAGACTGCCAAATTTGTAAAATGTTTCCTAAGACCACCCTAGAGAAAAGGTTGGGCAGGCTTAAGGAGAAAGAGGCCGAGAAGTCTGCTGACCCGGATGGCCAGCCCAGTTCGGTTCCGACCGAACCTGAGGAAGTGCCCTCTGACCAGGGCCAGACTTCCTCGGGCAAGAGGAGAGCCGATCCTGAGGGGTCAGTTCCTGCAAAAAAGAAGGAAAAGTCAGCTGGTTCGGATTCAAATCCCCACCATCCAACTGCCGAGGAAATTGCCAGAGCGATTGGTATTGTGGAATCGCTCCGTTCGGTTCCGACCGATCCGGCACCTCTCAGTAGGCGCTCGGTTCAGTCGGTTCCCCCAGTTTCCAATTATTCTTAGGAAGAACATCATGAGCCAGAATGGGAAGGGGAAGAAGAGTTTGATGATGATGAGGAAGAAGATGGTGGGGAAGGTCTGGATGAGCCCATTGAACCGGACATCTCTCCAGACAGACCTTCAGGAGTTTCCCCTCCCAGGCTTTCTGAGTCCCCTTCCCACTTTATGTTTTACATGAAAGTGGCTGACACCCTCCAGCTTCCTGTGGATGAAGCTGTTGAGGAGCAGGAGGAGCCCGATTTTGTGGAGATGATGGACATCCCAGAGTCCAAGAGACTGTCTATTCCCTTACACAAATCTTTTGGTAAACAGACTCACAAACTTCTAAAGACTCCAAATTCATTGCCTCCAGTGAACAAAGGAATGGACAGGAGGTACATGCTGTCAGGCTCAGCTATGGGGTTCCTATACCAGCATTGCAGCCATGTTGGGGTAGCACAGGCTGCAGCCTGTGACAAGGCTAACATTCTCTTGGCTTCTCATCCACCGGATAAGGACTCCAGGAAGATAGATGCTATGGCTAAGAAGCAGTACCTGGCATCTTCCCTGGGACTCAGACAGGCTAACTACATGGCCTGTGCAGCTAGATACCAAAAGTCCAGGTGGGAGTCTGTTTTAGATCTGGCAAAGCAGGCTTCCCCCCAGCTAGCCAAGGAGCTGGAGGAGGTGGCTGCTGATGGGATAGAGGCATCTAAGATTCAGTTTCATGCTACTGTGGACTCCAATGATGTTTCATCACGAGTCATGGCTACATCTGTGGCTCTTCGGAGGATGGCTTAGCTCAGGTGTACTAGCCTCTCGCAGGACACCCAGGCTAAGGCCATGGATTTTCCTGTTGTAGGTAATTCTCTGTTTGGGGAGCAGACAGAGAACTACATGAAAAAGATGGATGAGTACAGGACCACCTATAGGAGTACTCAAGCCAAGAAAAGGCAGTCAACTCCTCAGAAGCAGCAGGCTAGGGGCAGGGGCAGGCCTTTTCACAGGCCTTTCTACCAGGCACAGGCCTCCTGTCCTTTTTCCCAGAGGGGGTTCTTTAGAGGGAGAGGTAGGAAGTGGATGAGCAGGGCGGCATCCATCTCTCAGCCTAAGGCTCCTGCCAAGCAGACACCCTGAGGTGTTCAGCCCGGGTCGACTCCTCAATCCCTGTAGGAGGCAGGCTGTCTTACTACTTCCAGGCCTGGAAGTCCGTAACCTCAGATAAGTGGGTTCTGGAGGTAGTAAGCCAGGGACTGGCCCTCAGCTTCCAAAAGTTCCCAAAGCTGAGGGTCAGGTCTTTTCCACCTGCAAACATCTCCAAAACCATTGCCCTAGAGGCAGAGGTTTCCTCTCTGTTAGCTCTCAGAGCCATAGAGAGAGTTCCTACATCCCTCAGGGGCAAAGGTCTGTACTCCAGATACTTTCTTATCCCAAAATAGACAGGTGAGTGGTGGCCTGTCCCAGACCTAAGATACTTAAACAAGCATTTACTGAAGCCAAAGTTCAGAATGGTGACTCTGGGAATAATTCTTCCCTCTCTAAGGCCAGCGGACTGGCTAGATTCCCTAGAACTCAAGGATGCCTACTTTCACATTCCCATCAGGTGCGCCCACAGAAAGTATCTCAGATTCAAACTGCCCTCAGGCTATTGCCAGTGCAGGGCAATGCCTTTTGGGCTAACATCAGCACCAAGGGTCTTTACAAAATGCCTGGCAGTAGTAGTAGCAGCCTTTTTAAGGAGACAGAACATCTATCTCTATTTTCCCATATTCCAATGACTGGCTCATTGTGAGGCAGTCTCCAGACCAAGTCAAGTCAAATCTACAAGTGATCCAGAAAGTGCTCACTTCCTTGGGATTCCTCATCAATCTTCCAAAGTCAGTTCTCGGACCAGTGTATCTCCTCACCTTCATAGGGGTGGAGTTGGACACTATCCAGGCAAAGGCCATTCTTCCTTTGTCAAGGGTAAAGGCCCCTACAGACCTAGCTTCCTCATTTCATCTCCTGGTCTCTCGTCCAGCAAGACATTTCTTCCAGCTACTGGGCCACATGGCAGCTGCCACTGCAGTGATTCCAGGGGCCAGGTATCAGATGAGGGATATCCAGTTTCACCTGAGGGCTTTTTGGTCCCAGAAAAAAGACCCTCTCACCAAACTGATTCCAGTGACTCAGACCTTGATCCATGCTCTCCAGTGGTGGTTGGATTAGGACAACCTCAGACAAGGAGTCCCATTTGTCTCTCAGACTCATTCTGTGGTTCTGACCACAGATGCTTCTCTCCTGGGATGGGGGCTCATTTGGGAGCCCTCACAGCACAAGGAGTGTGGTCCCTTCAGGAGTCTGTCCTTCATATCAACCTTCTGGAACTCAGGGCGGTATACTTAACCTTACAAGCTTTCGCAATGGCAGTACAAAACAAGGTGGTTCAGGTGAGAACAGACAACACCACCACCATGTGGTACATCAACAAGCAGGGTGGCACTTGGTCGATGACCTTGTGCACAGAAGCCATGAAAGTCTGGTCTCTGACCTATTTTCTACAGACATCCCTGGTAGCAGTCCACCTTCCAGGGAAGAACAATGTGTTAGCAGATGCTTTGAGCAGGATTTCTCAGGGCCATCACAAATGGTCCCTGGATCCTCTAGTGCTAAAAGTGATATTTCTAAGATGGGGCACTCCTCAGACAGACCTCTTTGCAGCCCCAGACAATCACCAACTTCCTCTCTTTTGTTGCAGACCCCAGTATTTGGCTCATTCCCCCTGGATGCTGTACTGTTGGATTGGTTGGGGAAATTTCTGTATGCCTTTCCCCCCTTTCCTCTGTTGTTCAGAGTTCTGGTCAAGATAAGGCCACAATACTGCAAGGTGATCCTGATTGCGCGAGACTGGGCCAGGCAGCCTTGGTATCCTCTCTTGCTGTCTCTGGCGGTCCATCGTCCATTGGCTCTCCCCAAGAAACACAATCTGTTAACTTCCTCTCAGGGGAGAATTTGGTATCCCAATCTTCAGTCTCTCAGTCTCAAAGCTTGGCTCTTGAAGAGCTAGAATATGCAAGTATGAATCTGTCTCAGGGGGTTCTGAACATTCTCAAGGCTTCTCGTAAACCTGCCACTAGAAAAACCTATAACTCCAAATGGAAAAGGTTTGGTATTTGGTGTTCTAGTAAGCAGATATCACCAGACTCTGCTGACTTGTCTGCAGTTCTGGACTATATGGTTCATCTCAATAGTTTATGCCTCAGACCAGCTACCCTCAAGGTGCATTTTTTGGCTGTTTTTGCATTTTTATCAGTGGGGAAGCCTTCTTCTCTAGCTTCCCACCCTGTGTTCTGTAAATTTTTTAAGGGACTACTTCATACTAATCACCCTTTTAAGGATCCTACCCCTGTTTGGGATCTTAATGTGTGCATTGCTCAGCTTATGCAACCACCATTTGAGCCTTTGGCCTCAGCAGAACTTAAGTACTTGACTTGGAAAATTGTGTTCCTGGTAGCTATTACCTCTGCTGGGTGTATCAGTGAATTGCAAGCTCTGTCAGTGGAGACTGATTTTATTTCTTTTCATAGAGATAAGGTTGTCCTTAGAACCAACAGGAGGTTCTTGCCCAAAGTGGTGTCAGATTTTCATCTGAACCAATCTATGTCCCTTCCTGTGTTTTTTCACTGATCATTCTTCTTCAGGAGAGAGAAGATTACACAGTTTGGATGTTAAAAGGTCTCAGCTACTACATGGAGCGCACTAAGGCACTTAGGTTTGACTGTTCTCTGTTTCTCACTGATGGTGAAGTAGGAAAGGGCAAACCTGCTACTAAAAAGGACTATTGCCAAGTGGATTGTCTCTTGTATTCAATTCTGCTATGAAAAGCTGGGCAAGGTACCCCACTCAGGCCTGAGGGCTCATTCGACTAGAGGTACAGCTGCTTCTCTGGCTGCAGCCAGAGATATTCCACTCTTAGAGATCTGTAAAGCAGCCACTTGGAAAACAGTTCATACTTTTACCAAGCATTACTCTCTGGACATCCAGGCTAGGAGTGATGCTAGGTTTGGTACAGCAGTGCTGCAGAGTCTATTTCCTAAGTAGGTTCTGTACCCTCCTCCTGGGAGGTACTGCTTGGTAGTCTGCATATTGTCAGAATACAGCAAGACTTCATGTTGTTTGAAGAAAAAATTACTCACTTTAGTAATCATGTTTCTTCTAACAGAATCTTGCTGTATTATGACGACCCCCCTGCCTTCCCCTCTCAGAACCTGGTTTTTGGGAAGTGGTCTGGCAGGTACAGTGCTGCACCCAAGAGGTGTATTGGCTTCCTCTCCTTTTGGAGGAGCTGGGTATAGTGGATCTTCATTTGTTGTTATTTTAAAGTTATGTTAAGTTCACTACCTGAGTTTTTTGTTTTGGGGTTCTCGACTTGAGTCTTTTGGGATTTTAAAACTTTTGGTTGCCCTTATGGCTAGTGCTTTTTTTTTTACAATTTTCATACTATAGGTGTACTTAGTCTTGGCTCATAAGAATCCGACGGTTACACTTGAAAGTGCAGCAGACAGAGGTTTGTACCAAGCACAAGCTCAACATTCTATACTCTCAGCATAGAGATAACTCTTTTATCTCTGGAGCAGTTCAAGTGCTGGGGCTAACTGCATATTGTCAGAATACAGCAAGACTCCATTAGAAGAAACATAATTACTAAGGTGAGTAATTTTTTCTTTCATTTCCTCCTTTTTTTTCTTTGTTTTTTATAGCTTAGATATAATAGTAGACATAGGCCAGTTATACGAGTGCCAGTCACAGTGAAGTGTGCATGCATGCGGTGCTACAGAAAGGCAGAGAGGGAGAGAAGAGCTGTGGTTGGTGCATGTGTCGACCAAGGGAAAACTGGTGCGTGTTCGCCATTATAACCTGCAGGTCAAAATGGCAAATTATAACCTGGTTGCCCTTAGGGAAAATCCACTAGCCAGTTATTATAAAGTGCTAATAATTAAGGTAAGAATAGCATCTGGAAAATGAAAAGGTGATGATGGGTATGAAAAGGCAGAGTAGAAGTGAATGGGCTGAGGAGTCCTTAAGTGGGGACTAATTAACAGAACCTTGTAAGAAGGCTGAAAGGTGAAAGCTATGTGTGCATACTCATTTTCTACAGATTAAGGAAATACTCAAACTAGAGGGGCCAGTGATTTCCACTAGATCTGCAGCAAAAGGGGCAGACTCGATGGGCCAGAGGGTCCTTTTCTGCCACCAGATTTCCCTGATTCTATGAATTAGTACAAGGACACCCAGCGCAAGACACCTCACCAGAGCCATTTAGCCTAACAACATTTTCTGTAATGAGACAACTGGCAAAAACAACCCCAACACCCAAAGGCAGTGAGACTGTAACCGTGCAGAAAGCAGTGGTACAATAAATGAGGCTATCTTTTAGTCGTAGCCACTGTGTTAGAGCAAAGATCTCATAGGGCAAACCAGTATCAGGTCAGAATTCCTAGGCTTAATGTTACAAGGCTTGCATGTCTCCAGTTGTTGTGCCATGGGTTTACACCACCCCATGCCACTGGCAGCTCATAATACCTAGACACTGCAACTACTCAAACCTAAATATCAGCAATGCTACAAAAAATGGCACCTCACAGCTATGAAATGTTGCCTAAACTTTTTATTGTGAAAAAAGGCAAAAAATGGTAGGCAACTTGCATTCAATGTGCAAGGTGAAGATGCTGGGTGCTCATGCAATGCTTGTCAGAAGGCAGTTTTTTTCAGCCTGATGATGTAATAAATTGAGCATGCAGTCAGTTGAGAAGCCTTTGTTTACACTGAAACCTGAATGTGAAAAGACACCTGCACAATCTCTGGATTTCTGTGATGTCATAGTCCTCTTGAGCTTCACTCTTGAGGTTTATGAAGTCACAGGAACCCTTTGATGGATTACAGCAACCATAACAGATGGATGCCCATCTGTTATTCTATTTATATCACTATTTATATTACAGTAACTAGTTGCTTTTAGGGAAAAGTAATGTCATTACAGCTACTTATTAATTTATTTTCAAAGTAATCAATTACTATTGAGGCAGTGTAGCGCAGTGGTCTAAGGCTCTGAGGTGCAAATCTGGTGACATCCAGCAGACCAGACCTGGGTCTGAATCCCACAGCTTCCACTTGCATACTGTGTGACCCTGAGCAAGTCACTTAACTTCCTTGTGCTCCCAGGTCACTCCTGTAAAAAAGTTTTCAGCTTAGTGTGCTATTCGTGGTTAAACTACTATTACTAGTTACATAGAAAAGTAATCAGTTTACAGTTACTAGTTACAAGTAACTAGTTACTACCCAACATTGCCTGAAGGTGCACTTGGCAGCAGTGTCAGTGTATGCCTCAGCTGGCAAGGAAAGGTCTTTAGCCTTAAAGGTTGTTTTTAAGAGGTTCTTTCAAGGACTAACTCACCTGAACCGTCCTTTTAGGGATCTAGTCCCCCCCCCCCCAGATCTGAATCTGTTCATTGCACAACTGATGGGGACTCTTTGAACCTATGGCAACTGCTGCTTAGAAAGATGTCACCTGAAAAACAGTTTTCCTGGCGACCTGCACATCTGCCAGAATGGTGACTGAGCTTTAAGCCCTCTGTACAGACCCCAACTATATAATTTTCCATAGGGATAAGGCAGTCTTGAGGACTAACATAAAATTCCTTTCCAAAGGAGTGTCTGAAATTCATCTGAACTAGTCAATCACATTCCCACTGTTTCCCAGGAGAGCAAAAGCTCCACAGTCTGGATGTTAAGAGAGCTCTGAGGTACTATTTGGACCACACAAAGGATGTCAGGTCCACTAATACCCAGTTATTAATCACTTATTGTGAGGTAGGCCAAGGAAATCCAGCAACCTCGAGGTTGTCGCTGTCTTGGACCCAATAGCGAAGTTTTGCCGATTTCGAGTGCCCCCCCTTGAATAAACTCTGACCTGGAGTTTATTATTTTTAAGAAGGGGTGCGGTGGGAAAAGCCTCTGCATAAAAAACAGTGTTGATTTGGTGAAATTTTGCCTGTCGGCATTGTTTCTGCTCAGTCGCATTTCAACGACTTTGTTGTTGATGCGGCTTGGTGGAACCGGTCTCTGAGATGGGATCCTCTGTCCAGATTAGTGCCTATCACAAAGTCTTTCCTAAGGACACTGGAATGGTGGTAGGAGGAATGCAATCTCAGAGAGGGCATTCCCTTCCTTCACCAATCACCTATAGCCATACTCACAACAGATGCTTCCCTCCTAGGCTGGGGTGCACACCTGGAGGATCTCACTGTAAGTTGTGTTTGGAGTACACAGGAGACTCAGGAGCACATAAATCTCCTGGAGCTCAGGGCAGTGTATCTGGCAATGCAGGCTTTTTCTTCACCGATCAGAGGTCAGTCTGTCCAGGTCAGGACAGACAACACCATAACAATCTATTACACAAACAAGTAGGGAGGAACATGATCTTCAGAGCTATGCACAGAACCATTGAAGGTCTTGAAACTTACATACTCCAGGAGGTTTAGCTTTCAACAGTGCACCTGCCAGGGAAGGACAATGCGCTGGCAGATTCCCTGAGTGGAATCAGCCAGGGAAATCACAAATGGATCCTGAACCAGCAGGTGCTGGCAACAGAGTTCATATGATGGGGTAGAATCATAGAAATAGACCTGTTTGCATCCTAGGAGAACAACCAGCTCCCACTGTTGTGTTGCAGACCTTCATTGGTGGGTACAGTCCAAGAAGATGCTCTAGTCCTCAACTGGTCAAGTAAGTTTTTGTATGCCTTTGCACCTTTTCCAACTTTTGCTGAAAGTAATGATCAAACTTAGAAGGGAGTTATCAACAATGATTCTCATAGCTCCAGACTGGGCCAGGCAGATCTGGTACTCCCTGCTTCTGTCCCTCTGCAACAGGCATCCTGTCAGCCTGCCTGTGAGATAGAATCTGCTGACTTTGTCTCCAAGCAGGATAACATTCCCTGATCCGGGAGTGCTACATCTCAGAGTAAGATTTTTGAAGAGCTAGAGTTCAATGGACTAAATCTTTTGGAGAAGGTTATGGAAGTGATTAACGTTTCCAGGAAACCAGCAACAAGGAAAACATGCCTCAAAATGGAAAGGATTTTCCTTTTGGTGTTCCCCCTAGGCAGCTCAACCCATTGCAAGCAAGTTTGGCTACAATCCTGGACTACCTAGTCCACCTCCAGTCCCTGTGCCTTAGACCCTCAACCCTGAAGGTGCATTTCGCAGCAGTGTCAGGTTATGCTTCAGCTGGCAAGGACAGGTTGGTGGCCTCACAACCCATTTTCATAAAGTTCTTTCAAGGCCTTAATCACCTGTGCTCTCTCTCTCCAAGTAAGGGATCCTGTCCTCCCGTGGCACCTCAATCTCTGCATCACCCAGCTGATGCAGACTCATTTTGAGCCTATGGCAACTACTGCTTTGAAGTATGTCACCTGGAAAGCAGTTTTCTTGGTGACAGTGACATCTGTCAGAAGGCTGAGTGAGCTGCAAGCCCTCTGCACAGAGCTCAACTACATCATATTTCATAGGGACAAGGTATCCTTAGAACTAACAGCAAATTGCTCTCCAAAGATGTGTCTGAATTCCATTTGAATCAGTCAGTTAATTCTTCCAGTATTCTTCATAGTATAATCTGACTCAGGATAGCTGAAGGGTCATAGTCTTAATGTTAAAGGAGAATTGCACTGAACCTGAAGGTAATTTTTCCCAGTAGACACAGTTTTATAACAAAAAATGGTTCAAATTCTGTTATTGTTCCATCTATACTTGCCTATTAGTGACCTTGGTGGTTGTTTCTGATTAACTGTCTGGTGTTGAGTGCCATTTTAGAATTATATGATGTAGTTTATGTCCCTCTCCAACCACCCTAGAGTAGAACATGGGTGCATTGTTCCAACAGTGGAAGAGCTGAGCAAGGAACATAAACTACATCATACAGTTCTAAAATGGCACGTACTATCTGTGTGTAATTCAGAAACACCCAATAGGATAACTAAAAAGTTTGTAGAGATGGAAGAGTAACAAAATTTGAACTAGTACTTAAAAATCAACTTCTGCAGGAATAATGAGTTACAGTTTCAGTGCAATTCGCCTTTAAGAGAGCTCCGAGCTATTACTTGGACCACACAAAGGATGTAAGGTTCACCAACACTCAGTTATTTGTTACTTATGATGAAGTAGGGAAGGGGAAACCAGTATCCAAGAGAACCATTTCTCGTTGGGTCATTTCCTGCATACAGTTCTGTTATGACAAAGCTGGCAAGCTGCGACCTGAAGGCCTTAGGGCTCATTCGACAAGGGGCACCTCTGCCTCAGTGGCAGCAGCAAGGGGTATGTCCCTACAGGAAATCAAGCAAATCAAAGCAGCTACTGTACCTGGAAAACAGTACACACTTTTACAAAGCACTACTGTCTGAACATGTGGTCCAGGAGAGATGCCAGCCTTGGCATTGCTGTTTTGCTGAACCTTTTCCTTAAATAGGTTCTGTACCCAGCCTCCCAAGGTACAGCTATGGAGTCTGCAATTGTGAGCATAAGTGAGGGATTTCTGGGGTTTGAGAAAAAAAAACAACTCACTGTAGTAATGTTGTTTGTTCCAAAGTGACACCTCACTATGCTTAA
Source organism: Neoceratodus forsteri (assembly GCA_016271365.2). Lineage (NCBI taxonomy): Eukaryota > Metazoa > Chordata > Ceratodontiformes > Ceratodontidae > Neoceratodus > Neoceratodus forsteri. Next base: position 665,793,068 of record CM057458.1, read on the forward strand.
CAATCCCTAATCCCTACCTCTCCTTCCAAAACTTGGTAAAAGTTTCACAGAAGAATCAGTCCTTTCTGTTTGCTTCAGAATTATTTGTTACAGTGTCTTTACAATTGATATTCAGTGATCTCAGCTATTTTGTTTTTGTAACATTTACAATCGACTGCCATATTGAAACAATTTTACAAACTTTTTGTAATATATTTTGAAATATCACTAGGCTTGACCTCCCTCCATGCAGACTTGGCAGCAACCAACTGTCTACCCATCTCCTCTGCCAGTATCATCAATTCTGCCTTGGACTATTTTAATACTGAATTCCTGTCAATCTGGTATTTGCATGCCCACCCCCTCAGGAAAACCAGGGTTCATGGTTCCCACCTCCCTTGGATCTCAGCAGAATTACTGGCCTGCCTACAAGCATGTGATCTCACCTGGAAGGCTTATAAGTCCTCTAGCTCCCCTGCTGACTTACTTAAGCATCGAGTCCTTTGCAATGCGTGCACCAGAGCCACTTGGCTTGCCAAGGCTGAGTACTTTGCCTCCACCTTCTAGAACAACGTTAATCACCCCTTCATGTTCTGGAAGATCATCTATGCCCTCTTCTCCCCCCAGCCCAGTCCTCCTCCCCCCATTCCTCAAGGTGGGTGACATCACCATTTCTGACCCCCTCTCAGTTGCCTCGGAGCTCAACTCATTCTTCACCTCCTGTGCCTCCTCTATTCTCTCCTCTCTCCTCTCAGTGGTAGGGTCCAAACCAATTAGTAGCAAAGTCGGAGAGCCCTGCTGCTGCAGGTTTGTCAAGGAGAAGGGGGTGGACTACAGTGTTGAAGGCTTTTGCCAAGTTGTCAAAGATGATGGAGGTGATAATGCCCTGGCCCAATGATTGAAAGAATGGAATCAATGAACTAGAGGAGGAGCTGGAGTGGGATTTGCAGAAATCAGACTGGAATGGGGTGAAGAAAGAGGAAGAATCAAAGAAGGGGGAGAGCTGAGATGGTGGAAGGTATTCTTGATGCTTAGGTAAAGTAGGGAGCAGGGAGATAGGGTGGTAGTTGCCAGGACAGAGGGGCCACCACTTTTGGGAAGGGGTAGAACAGTAGCCTATTTCCAGGAGTTAGGGACAGAGGCAAGGGAGAAAGAGAGGTTGAGAAGGGAGGTGATCAATAGAACAGTGGCAGGAGTGGAGAGATGGAGGAGTTTGGGGTCACATCCATCAGGGCTCTTGCCCTTGAGAGGGTTAAGAGCCAAGAGGGCCTTGAGGATGTCAACAAATTAGCCTCCTTTCTCTCCCCCTCTAGCATCTAGCCCAAGCTCCTACATTTAATCCCCAGTTCCTCTACCCTCTGAATTGTATCTTTCCTTGAAACCCTCTGAATAGCTTTCTCTGCCTCCTTCCTTGCACAAATTACACTTTGCACTTTGTTATATATCCTTGTTACCCACTGGATTGCACCCTCTGCCTTATCCTTGCTTAAACTGCATATTGAATTTAATTGCCTTTTGATTGTAGCTTTTATATGATTATTTTTTGTTTATACCTGCTTGTAACTTACTGTTATTGTAGTATCGTTCCGATTGTTATTCTTTACTGTCCTCCTCCCCCGGACTCATCTGGAAATGAGCTGTTACGAGCTCAGTATGTCTTTTCTGATGAAACTTTTGAAATATAACTAACTATCTTTTAGTAGCCATTTAGCTAGTTTTAGTAGTCACTGCTTACCCTAGCTGCAGAAATAAATCTAATGTTAGAGTGCAGGGGGTGAACATGACCATGACCACACAGTACAGTTTGAATTTTTTTCTGAGTTCCAAAATTTGCATGAAATTCTGAAAGCTCTGGGGCACCCATTCCAGGGGAATGATGTAGTTGTTAATTACCCCCCCCCATTTGCAGGGTTACCCAAATTGCTTCCATATCTCCCCCTGCCTCCTTGATTCCACCAACTATGATGTAATTTTTGACTATCAATGCCACCCCCCACCCACGCCCCCATCCTTCCTAAACATTGTGTAGCCCTCTAAATTTAGGTCCCAATCATGCCTCTGGGTGGCCCATGTCTCAGTAATTGCCCCCACATGAGTAATTTTCTTTATTCCAACCCCAGGAATCACTCACTTAATGTTTATATTTTATGCAATCATCTTGGCCGAGTGTGACACCCCAGAGACAGAACCTGTGCAAATTTTAGAATTTGGAATGTGGTTTCAAACTATGCATCCACGCTCCACTCTGGCAGTTGCTCAGATCTGCTTCCTGTGCCTGAAGAGAGCAGTCACCACATAGTGAACTCCAGTAATTGCTGTTTCTCCAGTCCAATTTTTATTTTGTAGTTATATAAAAAAGTGTATTTTAGTCAGTTTTTCATGATTATTCTGTGCTTAGCTAGGATTTCTTATATTTTTAGGTTTTTCCAGTTCCCATTTGATTCCCAGAAACCGGAGAATATCTTACTTGGTCACCGTGACTATTTTTATTTTGATTAGTAAACTATGTTCCCGTTTGCTAATTTTAGTGGTTTACTATTTTTAGCTATCCAAATTACAAAGAACTCGGACAAAGGACAGAGTGTATTCACTTTCCATTTCTGTTTGTGCCCCTTTAGTACCCGGTCAGAAGAGCGCTACCAGAATAGCGCCGCAATTCACAGTGCTAGTCTGGTAAGTGTTACCACGGACAGTGAGGAGGGATTTATAGCACTTGCAATAAGCACTCCCCCGTTCACTGTCCATGGTGCTGAGGACAGACAAGAGCACCGGGATCCAGAAGGCTGGTCGAGCTGCTCCCGTGGTGTGGAGGGCTAGGGCATCGAGCAGCTTGGCCAGTGCCATTGGATACCAGGGTTTTAATCCTAGTCTCCAACAATTTTACTGCAGTCGGGACTTAGACTCTTGTTATGTGGGGCCATGAAAACAGTATTCCATGGCTGCACAATTTTTAACTTTCCCTGTGATCCGCTTCCCCCAGAGATAGAATCCTTTAGTCGGGGGAAGGGGGATGAGAAAAGAAAAATCTGCACCCTTATTCCCGTGCACTCCTTGCCAATGCTATTGTTGTGGGCTCTCTTTGGACCTAGTGCCATGCCCTTTTACCATAATTAATTGGTTCCTGTTACAGGAGCCATGATTTGACCTTTAGCACAGCTTCTTCCATACAAGAGTAATTTTGTACTGTTAGGCTCTTGTAATGCATCAGTTTTTGGGAATCATTTTTAATATTTCTAAGTCCTCTCTAATTGGTATGTCAGCAAGACTTTGTGAACCATCAAAAAAATTGTACAAATTGTTTTCTGCTCCTGGCAAGGGCAGACTGTCACGAGCTTTGTTTAAAGTGTGTAGGTCCACAACACGACTTCATAAATTATAAGTTCTGTCATATTTTTTTGCCCCAAACCTCATTTCAAAGGGTAAACTTTTAAAAAGAAGCATGTCTTCTTAGTCTGCCTCTGTGTCACATAAAAATTATAAAAAAGCTCTGAGGGAGATTGCAATGATTGTGGAAAGCACACATCTGAAGGATCCATCTCCTCAGGTACAGCAGCAAATAATGTAAACGGTGACAAGAAAAAAGATAAAGTTGCACAGCAGTCAGAAGGGCTTGGTAAAGATGGTTCAGATATCAGGGTGTCCAGAAGGGGGAACCCTGAATCCAATGATGGCAAAAATAAAAAATAGAAAAGCCTTAGAACAGGCACTAGAAATTGTCTGCCAAAAAAGGAGAGAAAATAATGTCACTGCAACTTCTTCTGCATGGAGGTGAGACAGAAAAATGCCCTTATCAGAGGGCATATGAAAAATGTTGCAGTTCTTCCAGGTGATCCAGGCTATGGAAAAGTTTAATAAAATACCTGCCCCCCAGCTCAGGCTCCAACCTATCTGCCTGCAGAGGAGGAGGAGGAGGAGGAAGAAGAAGAATAGTATGTGCATATTGAGGAAGGCAACCTCACGGAGTTAGAGGGCACACACCTTAACAATATTTTAAACCTCCTCAAAGGTAAACTGAGGACTACTCATTGTTTTCCTCATTTGTCAGACAAATGGTTGATACCCTCAACATCTCCCCACTAGAAACAGAGGAGGTTTAAGAGGAGGCTGATCCTATGGACATGCTGGAGTAGCTCCACCAAGAAGGATGCTAACCCCCTACATAAACCACTTAAAAAGGCCAGAGGAAAAATCATGGCAGCACCCACTTTAAGGGACACGGTCAGTTTGTTTTGCATCATATTATCTATAGTTAAAAACCCACATTTTATGATTGTTTACCTTCTCTAAAATTCATCAGTGTTGCCGGTTCTTTTGTCTGCCTCCTTGCTTAGTAGAACTGAAATGCATCTTAAAGTATAGATATAAACAACCTTGTTTTGTTTCAAATCCCGAATTTCTTCTTATTGAATACTTTCTGAACATAAGAAACACCCCCCAAACAATTCAGACACTCATGATGCAATAGTTTTCTAAATTCCCACTGCATAATGTATGGCTAGACTGTGTTGGGGTTGTTCCCAAGTCCAGGAAAGGTGCAGTAGCAGTTGATCAAGGAATGCAAACAAACATATTTTTGTGTGGTAACACCAGTATGGTGGGTAGTCCATTTTTCACTTTTTAAAATAAAAAGAAGAATCAGAATCAAACAACCAGCTACATTGGCAGTCTCTACAGAATGTGAGCAATCATATCATGTGTTTTTTAAACTAGGGACACTTTGAAGCCTAAAGGGGTTGACAGTGTCCCTTTTAGCTGCAACCATCAACAGAAAATTGAGGGAAAATATCAGGTGGACAAGCAGAGAGTGGAATATCTGTATGCCCATTCTGATCATAATGGAGTAGTCCAAGCTGCTGCTTCTGAGAAAGCAAAAATCACTGTATTTGTACAGCCCCCTGAAAAAGACTCTAAAAAATGTGGATACTATGGCAAAAAAAAAGCTTTATACAATAGCTTCATTGCTTATTAGGAAGGCAGCTTATTCAACACATATAGGACAGTACCAGAAAGCAATTTGGAACCCAGTTCTGGCACTGGCAAAAAGAAAAGATGATGGCTTGGCACAGAATCTGATTGCCACCACAAGATCAGCCTCAAATCCCACAAACTATAATTTCCACACTGTGGTAATGCTAATGACACTGCTGCCATAGTTTTGGCTCATGCAATGTCTTTAAGAGGTGTTTTTCCTGGCTAAGGACTACCATCCTTTCCCAGGATACTCAAAACAAGGCCATGGATTTCTCCTTTGAGGGAGATTCATTATTTGGTGGCAAAATAGAAACCTTCATGAAAACAGTGGAATAATACAAAAACACTTTCAAAAGTAATGAGAAGGAAAAGGCCTCTACCTCATACAGGTCATATGGAAGGGAAGGCAGAGGCAGAGGATACTTCTCAAGAGCCTATATCTCTTACGCCCCCTAAGAGTGCCAATCACAAAGAGGTTACTGTAGGGGTAGGGGGAAAAGGCCCTCCAGGAGTAATGCTGTAGCTCAAGCACCTAAACCTCAGCCAAAATAAACTCCCTACCAATTTTGCCTAGGTCACCTAACTATTGCCAGTGGGAGGAAGACTGGCACACTACTTCCAGGAATCAGTAAACATTACCGCAGACAAGTGGGAATTGGTAGTACTGGGCTGGGGTTGTGTCTGCAGTTAATACTCTTTCCAAACCTGCAGAAACACAGATGTTTTCCAGCTCACTCTCCCAGCAAAATAAATCTGCCGGAAGTGGAAGTAAAAGTTAATATCAAAAGCTGTAGAAAAAGTCCCTTCCTTCCAGTGGGGTAGGGGCCTATTCTCAAGATATTTCCTGAACCACAAGAAAAATGGGGAGTGGTGACTCATTTTAGACTTCTTGTTTCTGAACAAGCATTTGAAAATAGAAAAAATCAAGATGGTCACAGTAAGTACAGTGATACTATCTTAGCAGAAAGGTCATAGTCAGGGATCCCTGATCTAAAATATGTCTATTTTCATATCCCAGTCAGACAGTCTCACAGAAAATATCTCAGATTCAAGCTGGAGAACTGCCAGTACCAGTTCACAGCTCTCCCATTTGGTCTCACCTTGACTCTAAGGGTTTTCACAAAGTGCCTGGCTGTGGTGGCAGCACATCTGAGAAAACAAAGTGTGGTGGTTTTTCCCTACCTGGATGACTAGCTGGTCTTGGGGAAAACAGAACAAGAGTCAACATGCTCAGTTTAGTTGGCAAAAAATTCAATGGAGAATCTGAGATTATTGATAAACCTGCAGAAGTCCCAGCTAGAGCTTGTTCAAGTATTGGACTTTGTAGGAGCAGAGTTAAACACCCTGCAGGGGAAAGCTTTCCTCCTGCAGGCCAGAGTTACAGCTTTAATAGCAACAGCAAAGTCTTTCACAGCAGGTCAGCCAAAACCTGCAAGAGACTTCTTGCAGTTACTAGGGCACATGGCTGTATCCCAAACTATGGTTCCATGGGCCAGGTTCCAAATGAGAGACACCCAGTACCACCTGTCATTGTGGCATCAGTCAGGGAGCATAGGCGAAACCGGAGAAGTTGTAAAATTCACAAGTAGCATTTTATTATTATCAATAACAACAAAATAAAAAATAGAATTGTGCAAGATAGCTCTTGATATAGGCAGTTCAAACAAACAAAAGTCCTTCCTCTGAGAGTCTCTTTAAAATCTCCAGCTGTCTCTACCTATAAACAAAACGTTGCTGTCTTTAATAATATGTTTTCCCTGGCAATTAAATTCTGCATCCTGTTCCTGTAAATTACACAACTAGTGTTCCACAAAATGCATTAAGATTTTGTCCATTTCTTTCCTGTGAGCAGCCTGAGGAGTACATCACTCTTCTTAAGAGGCAAAACCAATTAAGACATCCTGTCCCAGGGCTGATTTCCTGCTGATAAGTCTACAAACGAGCTTGTGGAGGTCAAAATGCACCTCAAGATTAACTCCCTGTGTTCCAGATAAACCCAAATAGCTGTCTGTAATCATTTTAGCATTATAATTATACTGTATATGTTTGCAAACTAATGAATTTCAGTGTCACAAAAACATTCACTTATATTTTTAACTACAGAGAAACAAGGGAAAAAAGAATAGAAACAGCAAGTGAAGGAGGGGAGAACATGGGGAAATTGTGGGACTGTCAGAGTGGCCAATTCCTACTGTAGGTGCCACAAAGAAAATTTGATTGTGTAATCAGACAGGCAAGAGATAGACAAGTGTAGGAATAGGAGAGGAGAAAAATAGATTCTTGCTTGTAACTCTCTCTGCATAAGAAATGGGACAGGTTATTATCCAACCCTGTCACACCATCTGAAGGACAACTGGTCACAAAGACAGGATTCATGTTCAAAACTAGTACCAGTGACAAAAGCACTGGTGGAATCATTAGAGTGGTGGAAGGAAGAAAGCAGCCTCAGAGAGGGCATTCCCTTCCTTCAGCAATCACCAACAAGTATTCTTACTATGGATGCCTCACTCCTTGGGTGAGACTCTCACCTGCAGGACCTTACTGTGAGTGGCACATGGAGCCCACAGGTGTCACTAGAACCCATAAACCTCCTGAAGCTCAGAGCAGTACTGCTAGCAATGCAGTCTTTTTCCTCCCAGCTACAGGGTCAGTCTGTCCAAATCAGGACAGACAACACCACAACAATGTACTACATAAACAAGCAGGGAGGAACAAGATCCTCAAAAGTGTGTACAGAGGCAAGGAGGCTTTGGGACCTGACATATTCCTTAGAAGCAAACATATCTGCAGTGCATCTGCCAAGCAAAGACAATGTCCTGGCAAATTCTCAAAAGGGAAGGTGCCCTCTCTTCCAGTGTCCCTGCATTATGGCTCCCCAAGTCATACCTCTTCATTTGAGCATAATTTTATCCTGCTCAGTGAAGACATACACTTTTATAATGATCCTACAATTTTTTTATTCATCATCGTGCCATGTTTACCCACAATACAACATTTGCCTTTCCCAACTAATGGAGACCCCTCTGAGCCTGTGGAAACTGCTGACTTGAAGTACGTCACATGGAAAACCATATTCCTGGTTGCAAAATGACCTCTGCTAAGAGGGAAAGTGAACTGTTAACCCTCTGCATACAGCCAAATTTACATAATCTCACACAGGGACAAAGTAGTTCCTAGAACCAACAGAAAATTCCTTCTTAAGGTGGTATCTGATTTCCATCTGCATCAGTCAGTGACCCACCCTGTATTCTATCCAGAGCATTCCATTCCATTCCAGGTGAGGAAATGTTGCATAACCTGGACCTAAAGTGAGTCCTGACTATCTACATGGATGGGGCAAAAGATGTCAGGTCCCTAGTACACAGCATTTTGTTACCTGTGGTGAGGTTGGCAAATGCAAACCTACTACAAAGAGATCTGTCTCTCACTGGACAGTGTCTTGTAGTCAGTTCTGCTGTGAAAAAAGCTGGAAAAAAAATGCCACCAAGAAGCTTAAGGGCACACTCAACAAGGGGTACCTCTGCCTCTGTGGCATCCTCAAGGGGCATCTTACTGTTGGACTTTTGCACAGCAGCTACTTGAAAAACAGTACACACCTTCACAAAACACTACTGTTTGGACATACAGCCCAGAAGGTTTGCTAGCTTTGGAACTGCTGTCTTGCAGAACATTTTTCCTAATTAAATTCTTAACCCAGCCTCCCAAGGTACTGCTGCTGAGTCTGCATAAAGTGTAAGCATTAACTGAGTAATTCCTGGAATTAGAAAAAAAATAATTACCATAGTAATGTTGTTCATTCTTAAACGATCACTCACCATGTTTACACTCCTTAACCCTTCCTCGCCTTCCAGAACCGGAAATCGGTTCACACAAGAATCAGCTCTTTTTCTACTGTTGTTGCATGAGCACTACTATTGCTGTTCCTACAGTACAACTGTAAGCTTATTGTTTGTTTATATGGTAACATTTCATGTCTGCTTCAATTTGTTTGGTGTTTTAAAAATGCTATAAACATTTATTTTCTAAAAAGTTTTTAGTAGCATTTAGCTAGTTTCACTAGCCGCTGCTCCACTTTGGCTTGGAAACAAATCTGAACAACGGCCAGAATGGAGCAAGGATGCAGAGTTTGAACCTACATTCCAAATTCTAAAATTTCTGTAGGTTCTATCTCCAGGGTGTCACTCTCAGTCAAGATGTCTGAATAAACTGTAAACATAGTGAGTGATCACTTAAGAAGAAACGATATTGCTACATTGAGTAATTTTTTTCTTCCTGTTTGTACTAATTCTGGTGTTAATTTTGTAGGAATTGTTGGAGGGAAGTTTTTGGAAAGAGTCCGCATTAAAAAACCTGGACAAGAGCTCTTCAAGAGTGAGATGTCTGAATACTTCAAGGCCCAGGATCTGTTTGTTGGGGCAAAACTTTGTTTCCATGGACACAACTTCCTTTTGGTAGATGCTGATGAATATGCCTTTAATTACATGGAGCAGCATGCAGATAAGGTAAGCAAATACCTTGTTTCCTTTCTTGTGCCTTAAAGCATGATCTGCTTTCACTTAATTAATGTATATGCCTTGCTTATTGCATTCTGTAGAGATGTGCTGGTACTAATATATCAGAAAATGGGTAAAGAGACTTCCCAGCCTCTGATTGGCTGAACCCTGTGCCAAGAGGTACATTTATGTCTTGGATAGAGAATGAGGCAAAAACAAGACCCACTGTCAGCTGCCTACTTACCTGCCGAAATTCATGTGCTAGGCTCTGAAACTAAATATGAAAATGCTGATTGGCCGCCATTTGTTTTCCTTGCTTACCAAGTGAGCCTTCAGCTGGTGGCCATTCTCCCTCTCTCCCTGTACACAGACTACATTACCCCTTTAATTACCATCACATATTTAATTTGCATTTTAAAAGAGTACTTTGTATTAAGTGCCACTCATCTCTGCCATGCTGCTCACATCTGCATGCCTCACATATCTTGACCTCCCCTACTACAAACAGCATACCATGTCTAAGGGCATCTCCCCAGAAGTCGTTAAAAAAAAAAAAAAGTTAAAAAACTAAAGGTCCTGTCCACCATGACATGGCAGTGGGAGAATGATGCAATGTATCTCTCAGCTGCAGTAAACAATGCCACTCTTCCGACCATGCTGTTGTGTTCTAACCTAGCCACAGTCCTGTTTCTCACAGAGCCCAAAGCCGGCAGTGGGTCTCCATCTGCAGCAGGGGAGTTCACAGAAGTCCCAGACTTCTCATACCCGACTGTGCTGAAAACCGCACAGCAAAACAGGAGATGAACAAGATTCTTGGCCATCAGGAAATGGGACAGCCATATGAACTAGGGTTGTGTAGATGCCTCCAGACCAGGGGTAGGACATAGACACGTTACTGTTAGAAGATATACAAAACATGACAGCTAAAGAGGAGGTTCTGATAATGGGAGACTTCAACATGCCAGATACAGATTGGTCAATACTAGCAGGGACACCTGCCAGAACTAGACACATGGTGGATTCCCTGCAAGGGGAGGGCCTCAAATAACTGGTACAACAACCGACAAGAGACAGGGCTATCTAAGATCTAGTACTGACTAACAGGAAAATGATCACAGATCTGCAGGTAGGAGGTCACCTGGGTGCCAGTGACTGTCACATGATATGGTTCAATTTGGCCATTAGAACAAAATCATCCCATTCCAAGGCAAAAATATGGGACTTCAGAGGAGCTGACTTTGATAAGATGGCCAACAGAGTTAAGCTAGCCCTGGCAAAAAGAAATACAGGTGAGGGGGTACAGGCAAAGTGGGCAAGCATTAAAGATGCAATACTTGAAGCAACATCCCATTGTGTTAGTGAGAAAAGAAAGTGCAAAAGAAGAAGGAAACCACTTTGGTTCTCAAACACAGTAGCAGAAAAGGTCAGAGCCAAAAGGCTGGCCTTCAGGAAATATAAGGGAATGCAGCAGGATGAAGATAGGGAGGTATACCAAACTTCCCTAAGGGAAGCGGGAAGCTAGGCAGGCAAAAGCCCAAACCGAGGAAACACTAGCACGAATACAGTAAAAGAAGTTGACAAGACTTTCTATAGATATATTTAGTGAAAGGAGAAATTCTAGAGGGGGTATTAAAGACCAAAGGGGATAAGGGGGCATGTGAGGAGGAGGACCATGTAAAAGCATCTATCCTAAATAGATACTTCTGCTCAGTATTTACTGAAGGGAAGATAGGGCCGGGCCCACAGCTCAGCACTATGGACACGGGGGAAGGAGGGGTGCACTAGTCCCTTCACAAAAGAAAGGGTCCTGCAAGAGCTCGATAAACTCAGGGTAGACAAGGCAATGGGACCTGATGGCATACATCCCAGGGTACTAAAGGAGCTAAGGGTGGAACTAGCAGAGCCATTATCAGAACTGTTTAGTGAGTCTCTGAGCACAGGAGAGGTCCCAGAAGACTGGAGAAGGGCTCATGTGATCCTGCTCCACAAGAGTGGTAGCAAAGAGGAGGCAGGGAACTACAGACCAGTCAGTCTTACCTCAGTAGTGGGCAAGATTATGGAGACAGTCCTTAAGGAAAGGATAGTGCAACACCTGGAATCCATAGGAGCATAAGATCCAAGACAGCATGGGTTTACAAAAGGTAGGTCCTTTCAAACTAATTTCATAGATTTCTTTGACTGGGTAACCAGAGTGGTGGACCAAGGTGGAGCAGTTGATGTCACCTACCTTGATTTCAGCAAAGCTTTCGATACTGTTCTACATAGAAGATTGATTAATAAGCTGGGTAGGCTCGGGGTGGGTCAGACGTTGGTCAGCTGGGTGGCAAACTGGTAGACAGGCAGAAAACAGAGAGTGGTGGTAAACGGTATACAGTCAGAAGAGATGCAAGTCACAAGTGGGGTACCTCAGGGATCAGTCCTAGGGCCAATCCTCTTCAATATCTTCATCAGTGACATTGCAGATGGACTGGAGGGTAAGGTTTGTCTGTTTGCAGATTACACCAAGCTCTGCAACAGAGTAGATGATCCAGATGGGGTGGGCAGAATGAGAAGAGATCTGGATAAACTAGCAAAATGGTCAGAAGAGTGGCAACTGGCATTTAATGCAAAGAAGTGCAAGATTATGCACATAGGGAAGAGAAACCCTGAAGCCACCTATAGGCTGGGAGGAGAGTTGCTGGCAGTCACAAGGGAAGAAAGAGACTTGGGCATCATCATCACCGATGACCTGAAATCATCCAAGCAGACCACTAAAGCAGAAGGTAAGGCTAGAGGGATGTTGAGGTGTATTAGTAGAGGTATCACAAGTTGGAAGAGGGAGGTAATAATCCCCTCTTTACAAGACACTGGTTAGGCCCCATCTGGAGTACTGCATGCAGTACTGGAGGCCACACCTTCACAAGGGCATAAACCAAATTGAGGTAGTCCAGAGAAGGGCAACCAAAATGGTGCAGGGATTTATGAGGACACATTAACTGAGCTCAATATGTATACCCTAGAGCAAAGGAGGGAGAGAGGTGATATGATTGAAACATTCAAACACCTTAAGGGCGCGTAAACAAGGTGAAAGAGTCTGACATGTTTCAATATAAGAAAAATAGCAGGACAAGAGGACACAGCATGAGATTAGAGGGAGGCCGATTAAGGGGTAATGTGAGGAAGTTCTTTTTCACAGAAAGGGTGGTGGATGCATGGAATGGCCTACCTCAGCAAATGGTGGATATGAATTTAGTGCAGGGCTTCAAACAGGTATGGGATAGGTATAATGGAGCAATACAGATGAGTATGAATAGATAGGCCATTGACAGAGCAAAGGCCAATGGCACATTAATTAGGTGGAAAAAGAAATGGGCAGACTGGATGGGCCTTGCGGGCCTTATCTGCCGTCAACTTCTATGTTTCTATGTTTCTATTTGAGGGGGAGGGAGAGCTTACCACAACCACATGAATAAATATGATGGCTTCCAGCTGCAGCTCTCCCTACTAGCAATACTAACAGATAAGAGACTACTTTGCAATAAAGATGCATAAATGCTCAAATATAAGTATTTTTTTTTTAGCTTGGAATAATATATTATAACTTGCTGATTTTCTAAGCACAATAATACCCTCCATGGTGGGTGGTATGGGCTATACGGGACCTTCCAGGGGCTATAAGGCCCTCTGCCTGTGGTGTCAGGCCTCATTACACCCCTGGGGCTGTCTGGTATTGCTGAATACTACTTACCCTGTTGGGTATTATTGCTAGTTTAATAACTAGAAAAGATGAAAAAAATGACTCGCCATAGTGGATCTGCATGATCTGAACCAGTTCACGCAGAAGCACAAGTTCAGATTGGACACTCTGAATCAGATCATGCCATCTCCAGAGCAGAGAATGTGGCTCTGCTTCCTGGACCTCCAGGATGTGTTCTTCCACTTCCCTCTCAGTCTGTCCTATTGCCAGTACATTTGGTTCTGTACAGGGGGAATCCTGTACCAGTTCCAGGTCATGCCTTTGAGCTTGTTATCCACATTCCAGGGGCCCAATTCTCAAACAGCCCATAGATCACTGCAATTTGCAGCGATCTAGGGCTGTGGCAAACTCCAGGTACATCAGGGATCCTGTGCTGAATTCTGCAAAAACAGGGAGCCCTGCTCTAATAACCCAGGAGTTGCTGCACCCGCAGGCTAGCCACGAACAAATGGCACATGTGTGAGAAGTGCCACAGGGATCTGCCTTCCCCACCCAGCACACTAGTGCTCACCTAGGGCCATGGCGCTGTGTGTCCCTGGGCCCCTCCACCGCAGTACCATCTTGTTGGCCTTATAATGATATAATTGACACCCCTGCCAGGTGCCACATCACTTATGGCATGCCCACTGCCTCCCCAACTCCCACTATGGCACCCCTGTGCCCCTTCCACCTTTGGACCCACTTTCAGAGCCTACAAGTCATCACATTGTTTGACACTGGTGCAAGGGGCTTAGACCACCTCATAACTGGTCTATGTCAAGCCCCTTGCTGTGCCCATGATGGGGCCTAAAGAATCCAAGAAAAGGGGATAGTGCAGCCCACCATAGCGCAAGCCCTCCTGTGACCTTGTGCACCCTGCTGTATGTCATAAGGGTGGTGCAGCTGCTCCCCATTCCAACGCAGACCGCTTTTCAGAATTGGAAATGCTGCTTCTTTTGGTGCAAGGTGCAACTTGTGTCATTTATGCTTGATGCAGGCACCTTGCATCATTCTTCAAACTTTAGAGTCAGGCCCCAGGTCTTCAGCAAGTGCATAGCAGTGGTTGCATCTTTCCTGTGCACAAGGGCATCAGGGTATATCCCTCCATGGATGACTGGCTATTAGCTGGGCCATCCAAAGAGGCTGTGGAGAGATCCAGGGACTTGGCCCTCCAGACCTGTCAAGACTTGGGCCTTCTGGTTAACAAGGCCAAGTCAGAGCTGGTCCTTTCACAGGTGATTAAGTTCATCAGTGCAGAACTAGGCTCCCTGCTGGCCAAGACCTACCTCCCTGTGAACCGGGCATTCTTCCATACCTCCTTTGCCTGATCATATCCAGTTGGGTGCTCGTGCCTTGCTGGGACTTCCTGCTGTTGCTGGGGTACATGGCATCATCTACCAGCATGATCCATTTGGCTCACTGACGGACATCATCTACAAGCATAATCCATTGACAGATGCACCACCTGCAGTGGGAGTTAGGCCAACAGTAGTCCCATCACTGAAGTTGCCTGGATCAGCCAGTTGAGGTGACCCAGCTGATGTGGGATGCCATACAGTGGGGTCAGGACCCACAGAATCTGGAGGAGAGAATCTCGTTTGTCCACCCAGAACCTTCTGTCATCGGACTTGTCTCTGATAGGTTGGGTGGCACACCTGGGAGGTGACAAAGGCCATGGGTTCTGGTCACCACAGCAGTCCACTCTCAACATTAATAAGCTGGAGCTCCATACAGTTCTTCTGGCTTTGACAGAATTTGTTCTGTTGATCAGGGATCATGTTATTCACATCCAGGTGGACAACACAACCACCATGTTCTACCTGAGCAGGCAGGGCAGGATGCACTCCTTTCCACTGTGTTGTGAGGCTGTTTGCACCTGACAATTGTGCACAGCCTGGGTGCAGATCTCCTGGCAATCCATGTTGCAGGAGAAAACAATCAGCTGGTGGACATGCTCAGCTGGGTCAGAGAGTCATCACATCAGTGGCCTTTAAATCAGTAGGTGGTATCCATCTGTTCTCCCAGTAGGGCACTCATCTAGTGGATCTGCTTGCCTCACTGGAGAACAAAAAACAGTCTGTTCTGTGCCCACCCTCCTCCCCACAGTCCTGGATACTGTTGGGGATGCCTTCACAAGGCACTGGACCCAAGCCCCCATATGTCTTTCCTCCCATCCCCTTGGTCTACAAGTTCATGGTCAAGGTCTGGAAGGACAAGACGCAGAGTATTCTGATAGCCCTAGAGTGACACAGGCAGTTCTGGTGTCCAGATTTCCTTGGCCTCAGCAGCAGACCTCCTGAGAGGTTACCTTTCTGACCTGATCTGCTGACCAGACAACAGGGGTAGGCTCTGCACCCAGACCTTCAATGCCTACACCTCTCAGCCTGGTTCCTGAGCAGGTAGAGTTCCAGGCTTTCCAAGCCTTTCAAAAGATGTCCTCCATGTTGCGGAGGCATCCTGTAAGGAGTCAACTCATAAATACTATGCATTTAGGTGGAAGAGGTTCTCTATCTGGTACCAAGATAAGGAGCTTTATCCCCTTACCTGCCCCATGGTGAGCATCCTCGACTGCCTGTGGTCACTATCTCAGTTGGGACTGTGCGTGATGACCCTTGGGGTGCACCTGGCAGCCATCTTTGCATACCAGCCATAGGCTGGTATGCCGACAATGGCCCGGGAGATGGAGTTATTTTAAAGGCCTAGATCATTTGTCCCCTTTGGTGCATGAACCTTCACTTCCAAAGGAAGGCTCTCAGATAATCCCAACTCTATCAGGAAAAGATGTGTGGGAACCCTCTGACATGTCTCACACCCCTATAAATAAATTGCAGGTAACCAATTTGGAGCTTTATAGCCGATTAGAAATCTCCTCACGTCTTTCAGATGTTTTAGATCAAGAATTGCAGCAAGTGGGGGAAGAGGTATCTATCTTAGCTGGTTCTCCTGGTGCAGCCTTTTCAAGACTAGAAGAAGAAGCAGAAAAGATTGAACTAGAAGAGGAATTATTGGCTCAGTGTCCTGACACTTTATCAAAATATACTATTAAGGCTTTAACTCATCCAATCATGGCACATATTGTTATGTTAGAGGCAGTAAAAGATCAGAGAGCGAGTATGGAAGGATTTGTTTCTTTAATGCATGCTAAAATCCAAACTCTGGATAACAAAATTGAGAGTTTCATGCAGTGAATGCAACAATCATTACAAGAACAACAAACAAAAAATTAGAGATTGTCTTTTTCAACACTCGGTATTCCTGAAACTAATAAAAAGGAGTCTAACAAAAGAAAAAGAAAAAAGATTAAAAAGAAGGGGTAAAAGTCAGAAAACTTGGATAATGGCTATCTGATATCAGCAAAATTACAAACAGAACCCATTACTACATTAGGCATGAGTTAGACTGAGCAGGGGAATTTAGAAAATACAGACAACAATGGAGTAATGGAAAAGAGGCAGGAGGCAAATGAGATCAGAGACAGAAACTGATGGAAGACTGGTGAATACCTCACAGAAAAAGAAATGGGATGAACCAAAGAGCCTGAATGTGAATGGTCAAGGGCTGGGAAAAGTTAATAGGCATGAAGATAACAACTGGGTACTGTCAGGAGAGGAAGTCTGTTTAAGGATAGATGGAATCTTTGAGAAACATTATGAGACAAGGGAGTCCCTTAAAGAAACTATGGAGTACCTAATACATGTTGGAATTGGGTATCCCTCAGGATAGATGAAAGATTATTATGACCTGTAGAGATGTGTCCATGGAGAGGAAACAAGTGTACATTCTTCTTTCTGATATGAATTTAGCAAAGAGTGTCTGGTTTAAACAAACCAGCTTAAACCAGTTAGGTTTGGAACCATGGGTTCTGATAACTTGGAAAACAATTGTTACACACTCAACCGTGGTTAGAAAAGAGATGTCCGTAGTCAACTAGAACACTTTCAGAAATATTCTCATATCACTTAATTGGGATTTCAGCTCCCCCAATAGCACCGAAAAAGAGGAGAATCCCTGTATTTTGTCAGTTTTGGGGATTAACAAAATGCCTGGAGAAAATGAGGCTGTCCTCTTATCATATATTAACACTCTAATAGCATCAACATTGAGTCTGGAAACAGGAAGAAAATACATCAAATATGTTATTAGAACAGCCTCAGAAAATCAAGGATCACAAATGGATATGTATTGTGAAAATGTTGCAGTTTATTCACTTTTGATGGCCAATAGGGAGAGCTTTGATAGTGAAGGGTTGTATGACAATATCATGGAATAGAGTGCTTTTTATTTTCACTAATGTTTATTTTCCCCCTAAAAATTTGGTAAATAGTGATCTAAAGAGTTGGAACCTATTGTCAGTGGATATTAATACATTGTATTTAAAATTCCCACGTGCCATTGTTGTGATTGCAGGAGATTGTAATGCTTGTATTGGTAAATATGATAGTTTTAGTATGTTGGAACCTCAGTTATATCTAATGAGCTGTAACCATAGAGAAAGTAAAGATACAGGGACTAATGAACAATGGAAAATATGATCAAATTTATTGAGGAGAATGCCTTTTTGATACTGAATGGCAGATTGGAGGGTGATGAAGTAGGAGAAACCACTTATTGTTCCTCGAATGGGCAAAGCACTATTGATTATGTTCTAATTAATCCTGAAAATTATGAGAGGTTTAAATTTCTCAAAATCCATATAAGACCAGAAAGCGTTCATGCCTCATTGAGCTTATATATTAAGGTTATGGATGAATATAAGTCGCAATTAAACTCTGGTACACCCTTAGGACAACTTAGTTTAGTTGGTAAATGATGTCTAAAACATAATTATATTTCAGGAGAGGTTCTTAGGGATATTTTGGAGAACTGTAATAGACTCCTTAATTCAAAAGAAAATAGTCATTTAGCCAGTGTGTATAATTTTGACTCCATCTTAGGTCAACTCAATCAACAGATTAAGGATGCAATTTATTGTATTAATAACAATAATTCAAATTTACATGTAGAAACTTGATTTGATTCCGAATGTAAAAATGAAAAGGGGAAGCTTAGGAAATTAATTAAGTGAACTATACAATACCCAACAAAAACAAAATATAATATATTAAATAAAGCTAGAAAACAATGCAAGAAATTTTTAGAAATTAAAAAAGTGTCATTTATAGAAAAATTGAGACTCAATGTGTAATATTATTTGCCAGAGAGATACGGAATCTTTTTGAAGCATGGTGGCGTCAGGAACAAATCAAGCACAATCATTCTTGGCTGTATACAATCCAAAAGAGGAATGCGTGAAACATTATGGGGAAATGTATTTTAAAGTGCCCACACTAACTTTAAATAGAGATGGCAACATGGATCAGGAATGGCCAATAGAACATCCAATGTTTTTGTTTTCACTAAAGGAAGTGGAGATGGTAATACTTACCTTGAAAAACAATAAAGCTCCTGGCCCTGATTATATTCCTCCTGAAGTTTATAAAGAGTACAAAGATTTTTGGGTTCCAACCTTAACTCATTTTTTTAACATATGTACATCTCAGAATTATATACCAGTTTCCTGGAAACAGAATGTAATTGTTCCAGTTTATAAAAAGGGCACAGTATATTCACCAAATAATTTTAAACCGATTAGTCTTTTTGATATAAGTTCAAAGATTTTTTCCAGATTATTATTAAATAGACTGACAAATTGGGCAGATTGCACTAACCAGATTTCCAGGTTTCAAGCCGGATTCAGGGAGGGCTATTCAGTAACTGATAATATTTTTGTGTGAGTCACCTTATGGAAAAGTATATCTTTTTTTGGGGGGGGCAAATTATTTGCTTTATTTATTGATTTTTCTGCAGCGTTTGATTCCATAAACAGACAAATCTTATGGGAATTACTATGGGAAAAAAGTGTAGACCCATCATTACTTAAGCTAATTAAACTTTTATGTTCAGATACTTCTACAGCAATTAGATATGATAACAAGGGCTCATTGACCCCTTTTTTCAATACAAATGGGGTAAAGCAGGGTTGCTTGTTAGCACCAATGCTATTCAATTTTTACATTAATGCATTACATACATTTTCTGATACTGAAGAATTGGATTCCCCCAGAATAGACAATTTACCGGTTCGCTCATTGGCATATGCTGATGATGTGGTGATTTTTTCTTTAACTAAGGTTGGAATGCAAAAATATATATATTATATATATATATATTTTTTAAGAAATGTAACTCTCTTAAACTAAAAGTAAATGTCAATAAAACCAAGATAGTAGTATTTGGGAAACATCTTAAAAACTTCAATAAACTTAAATTTGTAATGAGGCAAGAGAGGATTGAGATTGTAAAAAGAATATTGTTATTTGGGGGGTAAAATTAATTTTCTCAGCTTCCTGGTTAACTCGCCTGAAGGGACAAATAATGAAACTTAACTTATAGCAAAGGCGCTATTAAAATTCAATTATAGGTATGGGGGTAATACTGTCTTCCCAGCAATAAGTGCAGGGTAGGCTAAAATTAACCCTCTGCTACTATACGGAGCCAAACTGAGGAATTGGAAAGACCTCTGTCTTTTTTTCTATAAACCACTACTAAAGGTTCCAGTTTCATCTTCAAATGCAGTGGTAAGAGCTGAATTGGATAGATTTAAATTGGAATGCTTAAAAGAATTAACACATATTTCATACTGGATAAGGATACAGAATAATAACAAAACTATCTTACCATTGAAATGTCTCTCAGAAAAAAACAAATGGCATGATGAGGGTCTTTATTCACCATGGCTTTCGGGATTAAAAAAGAGTTTGGAGAAACTCAATATGTTAAATCTTTGGAATGATCATCAAAAACAAGTTTTGATTTCCCTTCAATACAGAAAGAGAATTAAAAATAAATTGATCCAATTAGGGAAAGTTCAAGATATGGAAATAATTAGAGCTCAAAAATGTGCCCAGTGACTGACAAATAACAAGATCGATCATTTATTGGAGATGTATTTGAATCTACCTTTGAATCCAGAACAAAGGAAGTTAATCACGTGGGCCAGATTTGAGATTATTAATTCAAGGTTTACATATTTTAATAACATAAACAAAGAGGGTGGATCTGGAGAAAATTTGTGCCCCTGCAATAAAGGTTTTTTTCAAACCATAGAGCATATAATACTGCTTTGCCCATTATTCAATAAACCTAGAGATTTATTTTTAAGAAATTGTCTGGAACTTTATGCAAATTCCAGCTATGGTGTGGTTTTCATAATGATGCACCCTCAAACCCTTAAAGAAGCAGAAAGAATTACTCATTCAAACAACATGAAGTCTTGCTGTATTCTTACCATATGCATTTAGCCCCAGCACTTGAACTGCTCCGTAGAGTGAAGGGTTAACTCTATGCCAAAGCATAGAACGTTGAGCTTGAGCTCTGTTTTCAAACCTCTGTCTGTGGTACTCTGAAGTCTAACCATTAAGATTTCTTACTCCACCTAACTGTGAAGTCACACCGGAAAGCCCTCCTGCACTTCGGTTCAGTAAAGTTCAAATTGGTCGGTTGTTTCAACCGTAGTTTGTTTATTATTCGGTATTCTTACCTCTGTCCTGGTACAGTAAGTGATAGTAGTGGGTAATGTTGTTTCTACTGTTAGACATTGTTTTTCTCTTCAGTTCTTTTCCGGTTGGTCCGGCTTAGAACTGAAACTTATTGGGTTTTTTTCTGATTATTAACAAAAATTGTGGTTTTACTGGTACTTATCGGTTCCTAAAAAAAAGACCTTTTTTTCTGGGATATTTTTAACTGACCCATGACACGGTTGGAACTGATAGGTTTTAGTTACCTGGCTTAAAAGCTGTAAGGGTGGCTTTTTTTTTGATTTTCGGCATGTCTGAGAAACCCAAGAAGAAAACTGGTCCCACTGGGTTTCAGCACTATTTCAAGTGTGGGGAGAACTTTGCTAAGGCTGATCCCCACCTGGTATGTGTGTATTGTCTGGGGTTTGACCACCTCAAGGAAGACTGCCAAATTTGTAAAACTTTCAGAAAGCCACCCTGGATAAACATTTTAGGTAGGCAAAAGGAAAGGGAGGCTGAGAAGTCCGCTGACCCAGATGGCCAGCCCAGCCCAGTTCAGTTGCGGCTGAACCTGAAGAGGTGCCCACTGAGCTGGGAGACTCCTCTTCAGACAAAAGGAGAGCTGACTCTGCAGAGTTGGTTCCTTCAAAAAGAAAGCAAAAATCAGCCGGTTCAGATCCTACACCCCATTTTCTGACCTCTGAAGAAATAGCGAAAGTGATCACAGTAGTTAATTCGCTTTGCCCGGTTCCGACCGAACCGGCATTGGTTCAGAGACGATCGGTTCGGTCAGAAGTAGCTGCTTCTAATATAGATCCTGAAGCATACTGTAACGGTGATTGGGAGGAGGAGGAAGATTATGAAGAAGAGCAATGTGAAGTCCTAGATGAACCAGTAGAGACTGACATCTCCCCAGACAGGCCTTCCCATGTTTCTCCTCTGAGGCTTTTTGAGTCCCCTTCCCATTTCTTGTTTTACAAGAAAGTGGCTGAGACTCTTCAGCTTCCTATGGAAGAGGCTGAACAGGATCAGGAGGAACCTGACTATGTGGAAATGATGGATGTCCCAGAGTCAAGAGTGTCTATCCCTTTACATAAATCTTTGGGCAAGCAGACACAAAACATTTTGCAGTTTCCCACATCCATTCCTCCTGTGGAAAAAAGAATGGACAGGAGGTATGCTTTGTCAGATCCTGGGATGGAATTCCTTTCAAATCATTGCAGCCATGTTGGGGTAGTGCAAGCTGCAGCCTGTGATAAGGCTAACATTCCCCTGGCATCTCACCCCCCAGATAAGCATTCCAGGAAATTGGATGCCATGGCAAAAAAAACAGTACTTGGCATCCTCTTTGGGACTCAGGCAATCGAATTATATGGCATATACAGTCAGGTACCAGAAATCTATGTGGGATATGGTTCTAGAACTGGCTAGGAATGCCCCTTCCCAGCTGGCCAAGGAGTTGGAGCATGTGGCTGCGAATGGTATTGAGGCAGCCAAGGTGCAATTCCATGCTGCTGTAGACTCAAATGATGTTCATTCCAGGGTCATGGCTACATCTATCTCCATAGAATGTTGAGCTCGAGCTCGGTTTTCAAACCTCTGTCCCAGGTACTTCTGAGTGTAACTGTTAGATTCTTTACTCTGCCTGAGAAGTCGCTCCAGAGATCCTCTCCTTCACTTCAGTTCAGTCACAGTAAAAATCGGTCGGTTTTTCCAAACTGTTTCTTTATTTTCGGTGTACACATCTCTGTCCCAGTACAGTAAGTGTATTAGTAGGTAGTACTGTGTTTTTGTGAGGAAATTGTTTTTCTGTTCGGTTTCTTCCTGGTCGGTCCGGCTGGGAACCAAAGTAATCTTTCTATCTAATTTAAAAAAAATTAATTGTGTGTGGTTTCCGGTATCTATTGGTTCCTGAAAAAATGATTTCTGGGTTATTTCATCCGACCCGTGACACTGTTGGAACCAATAGGCTTTGGTAGTTGCCTGGCTTGAATGCTGGTAAGGGTAACTTTGTTTTATTGAAGCATGTCTGAGAAACCCAAAAAGAAAACCGGGCCCACTGGGTTTAGGCATTGCACTGAGTGTTGGGAGGCCTTTGCCAAGGCTGATCCCCACCTCATCTGCGTTTGTTGTCTGGGGTTTGACCACCTCAAGGAAGACTGCCAAAGCTGCAAAAACTTTCCTAAAGTCACTGCTGAAAAACATTTAAGTAGGCTGAAGGAAAGGGAGGCCGAAAAATCCGCTGATCCAGATGGCCAGCCCAGTTCAATTCCAACCGAACCTGAGGGGATGCCCACTGACCTGGGCAATACCCCCTCGGGCAAGAGGAGAGCCTGCAAAGAGAAAACGCAAGTCGGCTGGTTCGGATCCCGGTCCCCATGTTCTGACCACCGACAAGATAGCCAAAGTGATCGCTGTTGTGCACTCGCTTCACCCGGTTCCGACTGAACTGACACCGACTCAGGGACGGTTGGTTCGGTCCGACTTACCTGCTTCTGACTATGACCCTGAAACATTTTATGAGGGTGAATGGGAAGGAGATGAATATGATGAAGATGAAGATTACGAAGGCCTAGATGAACCTATTGAGCCTGGCACCTCCCCAGACAAGACTTCCAATGTGTCTCCTCCCAGGCTTTCTGAGTCCCCCTCCCACTTCTTGTTTTACAAGAAGGTGGCTGAGACTCTTCAGCTCCCAGTGGAAGAAGCTGAACAGGATCAGGAACAGCCTGACTGTGTTGAGATGATGTATGTCCCAGAGTCCAACAAGGTGTCTATCCCTCTGCACAAGTACCTGGGGAAACAGACCCAAAAAATATTACAACTTCCAACATCCATACCTCCTGTGGATATGAAGATGGACAGGAGGTATGCTCTGTCAGGCCCTGGAACATAATTCCTTACCAGTCATTGTTGCCATGTTGGGGTAGTGCAAGCTGCAGCCTGTGACAAGGCTAATATTACCCTGGCATCTCACCCCCAGGTAAGGATTCCAGGAAAGTTGATGCCATAGCTAAGAAACAGCACTTGGCGTCCTCTTTGGGACTCAGGCAATCCAACTATATGGCATATACAGCCAGATACCAGAAGTCTAGGTGTGATACGATTCTGGAACTGGCTAAAAATGCCCCATCCCAGCTGGCCAAGGAGCTGGAGCAGGTGGCTGTGGATGGCATTGAAGCTTCTAAGGTCCAGTTTCATGCTGCTGTGGACTCGAATGATGTTCATTCTAGAGTTATGGCTACATCTGTTTCCATGAGGAGATTTGCATGGCTCAGGTGTACCAGTTTGTCTCGGGATACCCAGACCAAGGCCATGGATTTTCCTGTCAGCGGTAACTCTCTGCTTGGGGAACAAACAGAAACTTACATGAAAAAGATGGATGAATACAGGACAACATATAGGAGTGCTGCAGCCAAAGAAAAGCAGACCACCCCTCAACGGCAGCAATCTAGGGCTGGTCTTTTCAAAGGCCTTTTTACCAGGCTCAGGCCCCCTCTTCTTTTCAGCAGAGGTAATTCTTTAGGGGAAGTGGCAGAAGGGGGATGGCAAGGGAGGCATCCTCCTCCTCTCAGTCTAAGCCCCTTGCCAAACAGACACCTTGATGGGTCAGTCAGGGTCACCTCCCCAGTCCATGTAGGGGGCAGACTGGTTCACTTTTTCCAGGCCTGGAAGACTATCACTTCAGGCAAGTGGGTCCTGGAAGTAGGGAGCCAGGGTCCCTTCTTCACATAAACCTTCTTGAACTAAGAGCTGTCTTTCTGGCACTTTAAACATTCTCAACTGCCATTCAGGGGAAAGTGGTGCAGATCAGGACAGACAATACTACAACCATGTGGTACATAAACAGGCAGGGAGACACTCAGTCCTTGACCTTGTGCACAGAGGCCATGAAAGTATGGTCTCTAGTTTATCCCCTTTATACTTCCCTGATGGCTGTGCATCTCCCAGGGAAGAATAACATTCTAGCATATGCTCTCAGCAGGATTTCCCAGGGCCTCCACGAATGGACCCTGAACCCTCTAGTTCTTCAGGTCATTTTCAAGAGATGGGGCACTCAAGAGATAGATCTGTTTGTATCCCTGGACAATCATCAACTTCCTCTTTATTGTTGCAGACCACCTCTTCTGGGTCCTGTCTCTCTCAGGATGCTCTTTTACTAAACTAGACAAACAGGTTTCTGTATGCATTTCCTCCCTTTCCTCTGATATTCAGGGTCCTGATCAAGATCAGGTCTCAACCTTGCAAGGTGATTCTGGTGGCTCCAGATTGGGCCAGACAGCCTTGGTATCCTCTACTGTTGTCACTGTCAGTAACAATGCCTTTGCGTCTTCCCAGAGAGTACAATCTCATCACTTCCTCCTAGGGGAGGATTCTGTATCTCTACCTTCAGATTCTCAGGCTTAAAGCCTGGTTCTTGAAGAGTTAGAATATGCAAGCTTGCATCTTTCTCAATCAGTCTTGGATATTTAAAAGGTTAGCAGGAAACCTGCTACTAGAAAGACTTACAACTCCAAATGGAAAAGCCAGAGTTGGCTGATATTGCCACTGTATTGGACTATTTAGTGCATCTTAATAGTTTAGGCCTCCGGCCTACCACTCTCAAGGTACATTTGGCAGCTGTGTCTGCTTTTCTTTCAGCTGGCAAGGGCTCTTCCCTAGCATCTCATCCAGTTTTCAAGAAATTTTTTAAGGTTCTAATACATGTTAACCCTCCTTTTAGAGAGCCTACCCTTCTTGGGACCTGAATATCTGTATTGCACAGCTTTGCTTGTTGGTAACAAACCCAGGGTACCCTTAAAAATAAATAGTCCAACCTTATAAAGAATTCTATTTTGTAATGAAAGGCAGACAGATAGTTTAATGAGTTTCCAGTGGTGTATGCAAAAGGCTGAGCCTGTCATGAATCTAAGAATCGTGTTATACATAACCTTCAGATTGTCAAGAATTTATTTGAGGAGGCAGTGTGAATAATTAAGCCATGATCAAGTAAACTTAATAAAAAACTATGGGTTAAAAATACATGTGATTCCTTTGTAAGACATGGTCTAACCCTGTACCGTAACCCAATCCTTTGGTTCAGTTTTCTCCATAGGGAAAGAATATGTGACTTGAAGGACAAATGAGAATTCAACAGGATTCCTAAATATTTAAAGGTGTCTACCCTCTCAGTTACCTGGCCTCTAAGATCTACAGTACTGTAAGATTTAAGAGAGGATTGGGTTTCATTCTGGGTCCCATGAACAGCATAAATTTGGTCTTTGTAGAATTCAAAACCATACACCTGGAGATAAACCAGTTTGGAAGACAAGAAAAATCATCCTGGACAACCTGTGATGCAGAAATAGGGTCATCAGAGATCCCATTAAGGACTGCATCATCTGCCTAGAGTGTCATAGATGTCTGAGTGCAGATTTGGGGTTCTGAATTCATAAAGAGCGAAAAGATCAGGGGACCCAGGATGGAACCCTGTGAGACTCCACAGCGAATAGGCCTGGGAGGCGATAGAATTCCATCAATCTTGGTACAGTGACGCCTGTTGTTAAGATAATTAGAAAGCCATGTTTTAACCTCTTGAGAAAAATGAAATTCAGTCAAGACTAAAGGCAGCAAATAATATTCAACAAGGTCGAAGGCCTTGGTGAGGTCCAGAAATATAGCTGTAACAGAACACCCTTTATTGAGGGTGCTCTGAATGCAGCTTGTGAACCCGACTAAGGCCGTCTCAGTGTTGTTTTTTAATTTAAATCCATGCTGGGACTCTGAGAATAATTTATTGTCATTAAGAAATTCTGTAGTTTGATCCAAAATGATTTTTTCCAAAACTTTGGAGAGTGGGGCTAATGAAATTGGACGAGAATTGAAAATTTGAGGTGGATTACCATTTTTTAATATAGGTTTAATGGTGCCCATTTTCTAAATGAATGAAAAGTACCAGACCATAACAAAAAATTAAAAATGTTAGAAAGTGGGGGAAAAAAAAAGGAATCAATCTCTAATTTAACTAATCTGTAATCCTTGTTATGTGCAATAATAGGCCTAGGGTCAATTTTTAGTACATATTCTTTAATCTGCTCCACTGAAATATTCCTAAAACAAAATTCCAGGTAAGATTCGGGGGTACTGACCAGTAGGTTGGGTGTCAAGGCTGAAGTAGGGGCTATCCTATAAGTCTCCAAATTTCCAAAAGTTTAATTGAAAGATCTGGAGACAATATTCGGGTCACTGGTAATTGAATCATCAGCTTCTAAAGTCATGGGTGCATCCTTTTGTTCCTGGCCCAAAAGACTATTTGAAATTTGCCATGTTTTTTGATAGTTACCCGTAAATTTTCTTTTTTGTGATATAAAAAACTGTTTCTTAACTTTCCTTATTTCTGCTTTGCACTTGTTCCTTAACATCTTATAATTTTGTATGGTGCAGTCATTCTTAATAATTTACTTAGCTTACTTAGGTTTGGTAGGACAAAAGGACGCCAAGGGCCCATCGTGATTGTCCCCCACAATTTGCGGGCGCATTTTCTAGTTAACTAGTGGACAGGAGCCACTCATCCAATCCTTTTTTAAATGAATTAAAATGTTCCCAGTTCAATTAAATCTTTTGGAGGGGTATTCAAGTTCAGTTTAGACACTTGAATATTATAAAAATGATCTCTTTTGGACATGTTAGCCCACATAACATCCAGTATTTTATTATGTGATCTGCCCACTAAATGTCTATCAGCTAATTTTATATCAAGATTGTATTTCCTCCAGGCTTTGTGTCTATATCTCATTAATCTCAGACATTCCTTATTAATCCATTTATTTGTTTGGGTTCTAACCCTGATCTTCTTTTTAGGGGCAACACTGTCAATTACTGAGGAGTAAAGATTATAGAAATTTTGCATTAAGGAATCAATATCCAAGATAGGCTTCAATTGAGACTTGACTCAATTACCCTAAAAGAGTCTCCCCGAGATTTAGCTGGCCATTCACAGTATATAGGACAATGGTCACTAAGAGCGTCTGACATAATTTTGGTAGTTAAGATCTTATTAATAAGGGGGACTACTATCCAATCAAGAATTGTACCTTTTCCTGTTTTGTAATTGGGCCTGGTAATATCAGTAATCAATTGTTGTAGGCCCTGATCCAAGAGAAGCTTTCGGAGATCTTTATTTGAGTTAGAGCCCCAATTGTTATTAAAATCACCCATAAGGACCCATTTTCTGTTGGGGAGAAGGTTATTTTTAACCTCAGTCACCAAATTCCATCCTGATTTAAAACAACCAGATGGATATAGAGGGAGCTAATAGTAAGGTGTTTATTGAGTCCAAGAAGGATATCAACTGTGATTAAATCATAGCCAGAAGTTCTTCCAGGAGAATCAATGGGAGTAGCTTTCAGATTGTTCCTAACATAAATCATTGATCCAACTCCCTTTCTCCTTCCCACCCTGTCCTGCCTAAAATGATTGAAACCAAGAAGTAAAATTTCGAAATCTAAAATATTACCATTTAACCAAGTTTCAGATAGAGTGATAACATCAAAGTTACACTGCTCTACCCAAACTACAAACGATCCCACTTGGCAAGTATGCTTTGAATATTTAAATGCACAATCTTCAAAGCAGAAAAGTTCTGGGCAGCACAGGGAATGGAGAATTTAGGGTTGGGGGAACTAACACTGTCCCTATATAGTGTGCCAGGATGTGGATGAACTGATCCAGAAATCAACAGTAATAATAAAAGCAATCTTCTTATCGGGGCACGATGCAAACATTTCAGGTCCCTTTTTGTTAATATTCTGGATGCTTTACTATATGAGTAAAAAGTGGACTGAAGAATAGGAGAACAACCTAGGACCCATCTCCCCCCCCCCCCACATGTAATGCAACCCTGTCAATAGGCTCACTCCTAAAAGGTGCACGAGGCACCATTTCATTTTTAAAATCTAAAACTCTAGGCAAGAGAATGTTGTCTGCACATAGGGGGAGAAGACAACAGAGTCCTCCTCCCAAGATGGTTCCAGTAATAAGGAAGCTTGGCAACACAGAGTAAACAAAATTATGTAAAAGATAATCCTACAGGTTTAACAGAGCTAAACTTAGTAGGAAACCTAAAACAACAATTTAAACTGAGCACAATAGATTTAAAAGTATCCTTATTAAATGTAGTGCAATTGCCTAAGAGTATAAGTAAGGATATTTAAAAAAAAGCTACCCTTGGGGTAAAGTATTTTCTCTATTACCTCAATCGCTTGCACTATCGCTTGTGCTTGCGAGTGGTGTGGGCTTTTAAATGACTAGCCCCGCCCCCTCAAGGCTGCATCCAGTTGTCAGCTCTGCCGAGCCCCCACACACTGGAGCAAACAGCCTGAGGATCCCAAAAGACCTTCATGACCCAGTACAAAACGACAGTTCATAGTGTAAGTGAATAATGTAAACAGTACTTCAGTATTGCTGTTCAGGCAAGGAGAGCAGGCGTCCCTCTGAAGTTGGAAAAGTTTCTGCTGTACTGTTGTAAATTACAGCTCAGGCATAGGCAACAGATGTCCCTCTGATGCTAGGCAGGTCGCTGATGTGCTGGTACAGAATGCAAGTAGGCATTCCGGTTCCCAAATGGGCACACTGTGTTTAGTGACAGAGAGTGGTATCTCCAACACCACTGCAGAGCATGAGAGCAGCGGTACTTTCTTACTTTTCTATACCACCGATGGACATCCATCTATGGTATGAAAAATCAAGAAAATACTGCTCCTGTCCTGCACATCAGTGGTACCTCTCTCAGCAAAGCAGCAAAGCTTTTCTAAACTGTAATGACTGTAAACAATAACAGATTAAAACAAAAAATAAAGCCCCACAATAAATAAGCATGTGTTCACATTTTCTTCACAGTCTCACCAGCAGCCTGAACAAAACTGCTTCCTCCACCATGCTCACAAACGCGCACCTCAGTAAACACCACGCTTTCTTCTGCCGATCTGAACCGCAACATACTCTTGCCTCACTAATCTCCCTTGCCACCCTCCCTTAGATAAACAAAAATACGAACATACAAACATACAAAATTTGCCAGCAGATAAAGGCCTAGAGGTCTATCAAGTCTGCTCGAATATGCAGCTGGCACCCCCTATTCTGCAGCTGCCCATGCCTTCCCCTCCACTGACCCTTCCCCTTGTCCTGTTCTAGTTGATACCACTTCTGCAGGTAACGCATTCCACCCAGCTACCACCCTCTCTGTAAAAAGATGTCTCCTCATCTCTCTCCCCTGAACCTTCCTCCCTCCAGTCTCATATGGCCCCTGGTGTCCCTACCGTCTCTTACTTTAAACAGCCCCTCTGTACCTGTCTTGTTTATTCCTTTCATGTACTTAAAGGTTTCAATCATGTTCCCCGTCCCTCCTCTCCTCCAGCGAGTACATGTTCAACTTTCTCAGACTCCTCTCGTATGATAAGTCTCCCAGCCTCTTGATCATCTTTGTTGCCCTGCACTGCACCCCCCTCCAGTAACTTAATGTCCCTCCTCAGATACGGGCGCCAGTACTGCACGCAGTTCTCCAGGTGCGGTCTAATTAATTACCTATACAGTGGCAGAATCATCTCCTCCCTCCTCAAGGCTATATCCCTTGCAATGCAACCCAGCATTTTGTTGGCCTTTGTAGCCACCTTCCTACATTGTGCCGAGTTGTTCATTGACCCTGTAATGAGCACCCCCAGATCCTTCTCCTCCTCTCTCTGGGCTAGCAGCACTCCCCCCAGCTGGGAACTCTTCCTTGGGTTCTTCACCCCAAAATGCAGCACCTTGCACTTTTTGGCATTAAACCCCAGTTGCCAGGTGTCTGACCAGGTTTCAGGCTTTGCCAGATCATCCTGCAACCCCTGCCACCCCTCTAGGTCATCCACCACTGCTCCCATCTTGGTGTCATCAGCAAACAGACTGATCTTGCTCTTGCTATCCAATGATATGTCTGCAATGAATATCCCAGACAACACTGGTCCCAACACTGAGCCCTGTGGAACACCGCTCATCACTACCCTTGGGTGTGAGAGCTCCCCATCCACCACCACCCTCTGTTGCCTTCCCTGAAGCCAGTTCCCTACCCATCTCACCAGCTTTAAAATAGGATCAGAGGCTATGTTGCCAAGCCATGAGGTCAGGGCAGTATGTGGGTGTGGAAACAAGATGCAAACTTTACTGTCTTACGGTATTTACGTACATACTGCTCTGTTGTTCAGCAAAAGGCGTAACATTTAAGAAGCAGAAGCTTTGTAATAATTGTGGTTTGTTTCCGGCTGTGTCGTAAGTCGCGTTGT
Organism: Neoceratodus forsteri; assembly: GCA_016271365.2. Classification (NCBI taxonomy): domain Eukaryota; kingdom Metazoa; phylum Chordata; order Ceratodontiformes; family Ceratodontidae; genus Neoceratodus; species Neoceratodus forsteri. Next base: position 665,824,077 of record CM057458.1, read on the forward strand.
CAAGGCAGCATGTTGACATGGACTGGTGATAAAATAACAAGGCAAAGTATAAACATTATTAAATTTTATTGGCAAAAAGATTGAGTTTAAAAATAAGTATATCTTCAAAGTGAAATTAAATGCTTTGTATGAGTGTTGTCATTTGCTTAGTTTTTGATTCACTGTCAAGCTCTCCTTCGAAACAGCTGACTTGTTCCTGGGTGACAGTTTCAGTTGTGTAAGTTGTCATTTTTGGAGGATTCTATACCTGACACTTTTTTTTTTGTTCACTTTATTTATCTCTCTGGAGCCTCGAGCATTCTTTGGGAGTACCCTGTCAGCTGCTGCCTCTCTCTCCCAGCCTGAACCCTCGCTTCCCCCAGGTACTCCCCCCCCGATTGACTCTGGTAGGTCCAGCCCCCTGGATCCGCCCCCTGTGGCAGCTCTTTCTGACAATTAGAGGGACCCACCTCATTGTCGGGTGGACCATGGGAGTCCTGGGTGCGCTGGGCTGGCATTTGGGATGTGGGCGTGCTCCTGGGGTCTCCGTCATCTTCTAGGCTCCAAAGGTTTTTTCTGACGTTGCTTTTCCTGTATGGAGCCCAGACATGCAGTGGCATCCATGGTGAGGAACACTGATGTCTGCTGTCGCTCTGCCCCCCAGCATCTGATTTGTGCGCTGCAAGTTCCGAGCAACCCCTGGTCATCATCAGGGGCCACTCTGGAGTGGCACAATCCCCAGGTCCCTCCCTGGGAAGGGGGAGCAGTCCTCTGGAAGCTTAATCCCTTCCCTATGTTGCCGACCTCCAGTGGCCCGAGCTCGTTTCCGAACCAGGGTCGCCGGCATGGTGCAAGGTGTGGCGTCCAGTGCCTCAATCCTCAGCAACACCGGGCCGGCCCGCCTGACACTTTTTAATCAGTCCATAGCTCATGCAGGCGGAGGAACTATTTTATTACAAAACTGATCTTAAACAAACTATTCATTAGCAATTTTATTTATTTATTTTTTTTACAGTGCCCATTTTCTAAGCACAATAATACCATGCAAGGTGGGTGGTATTGTGCTATACCAGACCTTCCAGGGGCTATAAGACCCTCTGCTTGTAGTGTTGGTCCTCATTACGCCCCTTGGTGGTCTGGTATAGCACAATACTGCTCACCCTGTTGGGTATTATTGCTTACATAGTGCCTGGAAAAATATACTATATATTCAGATTTCAAACTTTTGTGGAGGAGGGAAAAACAGAACATAAATAAAGAAATATGGGCAACAATAAGGTTTTAATCAAGTAAACTCATTTCTTTTTGAAAATTTGCATGGATTTCCACGTATTGATTATCCTCTCCCCTTCTTGAAGCTTATCCTCCCAATCCTCCTGGCCATTCACTAACAATACCACCAACAGCTTGATCTGGTTCAGTTTCAGTTGGTTACCATCTGTATCCTCCTCCCCCTCGGGTCATCCCTGAAAAAGGGACTTCTAGTCTCAATGGGCTTACCTGCTCAACAAAATTCATTAAATTAGATTTTTCCATATTCGGACTGCCAAATTTTATGTCTAAAATTATAAAGTCATATTGAACTAGTTGAATCTCCCCAAGCTGTTTAATACCTAGGTCTGACGTATGACCAAAGCATACAGCTTTACCTTTCTGGGTGCTTATTTTATCCCCTGAAATAAGGGAATACTGATCAAGGAGGTTCCAGATATTATGGCATGACTCCCTATCTGCTAGAAATAGAGATCATCTGCATAAGTGGTAATTTTAATCAGTTCTGTTGTTATATCCACAGCAATACCTCGGATTTCTGTAGAAGTACTAATGTGGCATAACAAAATGTCTATGCAAAAGACATATAAGAGAGGGCTTATAGGGGATCCTTGCCATACGCCTCTAGCTATTGGAGTGCTATACCGAATATAGCCATTTATTAATGGTATCAAAACTGGTTCATGCAGTTGTTCAAAGCTGTGAGCGGGTGTTGATGTGCGATATGGCTGCCACTATACATTCAGCCACTTCACCACCAGTCTAGCATGGCTTGCAAAGTACTTTGGGATACAATGTGTATGAAAATGCTATATAAACACTGATTTTTCTTCTTCTTCTTCTTCTCTTTCAGTGGCATCCAAGATGTTTCTGCCCCAATGTGGATGCAGAGGGGCGAGGGTTACTAGCATCCATGTATGGATTCATTAATACATTAAAATCCCCTCCTAGTAATACAGTGCCATTCTTATGGGTCAGAACTGCATCTACCAGCCTCTGGTTGGCAGATGCATCACTACCCAGGGTATATAAACACTTCCCACCATTACTGCGTGGTCATAGATGGAATACATAGCTAATGCTAAACAGCCTTCCCCATCCATATAGGAAGTAGTTAGAATGGAGAATTTTTAGGGATTAAGATGACAATTTCTCTGTTTCACTCATTCTGATATGCTGATTGATTCTATAACCTGTTCAAAGCCAAATCTAAGTAATGTGGGGTGTTCCACACTACTTAAATGGGTTTCCTGTAATAAGATGAGATATGGGCATTGTTTCTTCAAAGCTTAAAGAATTTTGGCACGTTTAATCGGATTGAGAGACTGTTTACATTTTTGGAGACTATCTTAATGTTTCCTGTCATTTTGTACAAAACTTTGCACATCTGGAAACTTTACATCATATGACAAATTGGGTAGATTTGTTACTTTAACCATCTCTCGTGCAAATACCAACATCATCCCCCAACCCCCACACACATTTTCTTTGTCAAAATCAATAGCAGTAATGTGTTCTGATGTCTGTTATAAAAATATGGTCAACCAAAGATATACTAAAACCTTGACCAGCAAGGTCAGGAAACATGAGTGCTTCTTCAGGCTAAAGATGCATGAGATCAACATGGTTTGTCAACAGCAAACCTGGCCAACTGGACCAAACAGACAAAAGGTATCATCTTAGAATTCATTGCTGAGTCCTAATGGGTTCCCGGTCTTAAGGGTGAGGTAATTTAAGCAGTATTGGGGGAGTGGGGATTCTCCTCTCAGATGAGTGTGAGGGGCCCACATAAAAACAGGGTATAACTGATGTCTAACTTCCAGGGAAGGGATGGATACACGATACCACCCTAAGTGATGCACCCTGTTGTGCATCAGGGAGGATCTGTTGGAAGATTTCCTCTGGGCTCTCTGGGGTCACCAAAGGAGCCCCAATAAAAGGGGAAGGAAAAGGAGCAGCATGGAAAACAAACTCTGGTTAGAGCAGATAGGGCTGCAGCTGAGGAATTTGGGGTAAAAATATTGTAAATTACAAAAGTTACAAGCCTGCATTTGCAAAATATAATATAGGCTCATAAATGTGTTTTAATAGTTTTACACCAAATTTTCAACTTAGTCTTGTTATGACCCCACCTCATGAAGACGGGCGGACAAAATGTTCAACTCCTGGCTTAAAGGTGTTTTTGCACAGGGACTGCAAAATCAACTTTCACACACATTTTAGGCAGGAGTTGAAAAATGACAGCTGTAAAATTCACGAGGTGCTATAAAGAAATAGCTATGTTGAAAATTTTGGGGTAAAATATTGAATATTACCGAACTTACGAGCCTACGTTCACAAAATTCAACGTAGGCTTATAACTTTGTTGTTTTTAAATATTTTTATACCAAATTTCCAACATAGCCTTCTTATGGCCCCACCTCATGAACATGGGCAGAGAAAATTTTTAACTCCTGGCCAAAAGGTGAGTTCACAGATGGACCGCAAAATTACCTTTTAGACTGTAAAAAAACATATTGGCCAAGATTTGGAAAAATGACAGCTGTCACATGCATGAGGTGCTGTAAAGATATAGCTATGTTGTAAATTTGGGTAAAAATATTAAAAAGTACCAAAGTTACAAGCCTGCATTCGTAAAATTTTATGTAGGCTCATAACTTTGTTGGTTTTCAATATTTTTACACCAAATTTTCAACATAGCCTTTTTATGACCCCACCTCATGAACAAGGGCAGAGAAAACTTACAACTCCTGCCCGAAAGGAGAATTCACGCAGGGACAGCAAAATCACCCTTTGGGACAGATCTGCCTAATGACAGTGATATTGTTCAAGAGGGGAGGTCTCAAAGAAGGCATGTTAAAAATTTGGGCCCAAAATATGTAAAACTGCCCAAGTTATGGCATTAAGTTCAAATCCCCCATTGACATACACTGAACTGCATACCTGTGTCTCCAGTTCATGGTCCTTCTTTGAAGATGAAGACGTGTCTGCAATCCAAACAAGATTACGGCGTTGGACCCCCGATGAGTAAGTAAGGGCTTGGGGGGGTGCCAGGTGGTGGGTGCTGAGTGAGAGGGCTGTGTGGGGGTAAGGAATGGTCACAAAAAAAAAATTCAGGACCGAGGATCCCCAATCATGACACTGGGGGATTGGGCACCCTCAGTGTCATTGTTATGTTTCTGAGGGGGGGTGGTGGGTGCTGAGAGGGAGGGTCAGGTGGGGGGAAAAACATTTTATTTAAAGAATAAAAGGACCGGCATTAGGGAGTACATGATCACAACACTGGGGGATTGGGCACTCCGTGTCATTGCTATGTTTCTGGGGTGGGGCAGGTGCTGAGAGGGAGGTTCAGGTGGGGGGAATTTCTGTCATAAATAAATAAAATAGGCAGTCATGGTGGAATATGGCCCACTCTGCGGTGCCATCTTGGACATGATGGAGTGTGCTGTGCTCTGACATGACTGCTGGCACTGTAAAATACTGTAGTGCTGCATCGATAGGAACAACATGGCGGGACTGCTTCACAGACATGGAGGCGACTGTGACGCAAGTCCAACATGTTGTTTGTTCAGAAGGAATGTAGAGTCCTTTTTCTCATAGCAAAGGGTCTACAGGGCTCCACCCACTGCAGTCCTAAAAAGGAGGGGGAAAATGACAGCAGGTTAGTCACTGGGGGAAACATTAATGCCTGTGAGCAGTGCAATACACTGTGTTGCCATCTGAGAGACCTCTCTCAATAACAACATGCCTGGTGCAGTACACTGGGGTCAAAAAAAAGAAAATATAGATCTACAGGCCTTCTCTCCATAATTCAGCATCATTGGTGAGGTGAAAATAATAAGCACCAGGTTATATATAGCCCTCTTCCAATCCCCCCAAAAAAATATATATTAAAAACAATCCTTGGGGAGTAAGCACATTCTCTCCATTGCCTTACTTGATCCTCCCTCTCCCTTCTAAGATATATCCCTGTCATTGCTGCATGCAGCATTGGCTTCATCTTGTCCATACCCCACTGAAACTTTGTGCCATGTGGATCCTGGCTGGCACTTGGGATAAGGTGCAGCTCTCTGCTGGATTTCTTCTGTATTGCAGGGAGAGGCAGGTGCAGTATGATTTCCTCTTCTACACTCCTCAGCTTATTGGAGTAGGACTTTCTGTGTTATACTTCTCAGATTGTTGGAGTTCATGTTTTTTCATGTTTTCTTGTTTTTCATTATTGTTACCTTCTCCTTCTTCTTCTCACAAATTGTTTTCATGGCTGCTTTGGGAGTGGCAAGAAGATAGTATTTGTGCTCCCTGGACTTGGCCTAGTTATACGTATTGTCTTGCTCCTCTGATGGGAACATTGAGAGGGTTTACTGTACTAAATTGAAATTGTTCTCTTTGGAATACAAAGGCTGTTTTAATACAAGCTGGCATTCTGCCATCTTAATTACACCGGGTCTTTTCAAGATCCCTGTGTATATGTCAGAGCTATATGCCAGGGCTGCTGCCTATTTGTTTTTTTTGCCTCTATCGCTCTTGTCCATGTAACTGATAATGGGCTCTGGCTCTTTATACCTGCTGCTCTTGTGCTACCTAGTGTGCCCAATCCTATGTTTTTTCTAACTTGGTAGTTGGGTTTTATTTTGTTATTATTTTTATATCCTATATCCTATAACAGTATATCCTTTTCCTATCCCTTTGGGCTAGAAGTCTATAGCCCTTTCTTTTCTTTTCACTTGTTTCTTCTACTGGAAAAAAGCCACAGTGGTACTGCTGCACAAAAGCAGCAGCAAGGAAGATGCTAGAAACTACCATCCAGTTAGTCTCACTTCAGTAGTGGGAAAATCATGGAAACATTACTGAAAGAAAGACTTGTACAACCTCTAGAAGTAAATAGCCAACTAGACCTAAAACAGCATGGCTTCACAGCGGGGAGGTCATGTCAGACAAAAATGACTGATTTCTTCGATTGGGTGACCAGAACAGTGGACCAAGGAGGAGCAGTAGACGTATATCTGGACTTGAGTAAGGTGTTCAACTCCATTCCACATAGGAGGCTGATAAATAAGTTGAAACACACAGGTGTGTGACATAAGATAGTAGGCGGATTAGAAACTGGCTCCAAGGGAGAACTCAGAGTGTGTTAGTAAATGGCACTCTGTCGGAGGAAGGAGTGGTGTCCAGTGAAGTCCACCAGGGATCTGTGCTGGGGCTAATTCTATTTAACATATTCATCAATGACATTGTGGAGGGTTTGCAAGGAAAGGTATGCCTGTTCACAGATGACACCAAGCTCTGCAACAGAATGGATACGCAAGAGGGGGTCACAGAAATGATCACTGATCTAAAAAACTGGAAGAATGGTCAAAACAGTGGCAGCTAAAATTCAGTGCCAAGAAGTGCAAAGTTATGCACTGGGGAGGAAGAACCTAGGCTAGAAATATATCCTGGGGGGATCAGTTGACTGAAACTAAGGTACAGAGAGATCTGGTGGTACTTCTATCTGACAATTTAAGGAGAACCAGACAGTGCAAAAAGGTGGCACAAAAAACTAGCAGCATTCTTGGATGCACAGGAAGGGGTATCACAAGTTGGAAAACGAAGTGATAGTCCCACTGTACAGGTCCTTGGTGAGGCATCCAACAGTCAGTAAACCATCACTCGTAAGCCCGTAGTAGGAAAAGTTTTTTTGGAAAACACTGTAAACAGTGAATAACACACTGTTTTCTAAAAAAAACTTTTATATCTATACACATTGATGTTCTATTGTGCTTTTATACAGCAGCGCCACCTAGTATTCAAAATATATTATAACACTATCTACAGTGGTATAATTTTCCTGCTTACTTGTTTACATGTGTTGTTAATTTAATTAATTGATTTATTGGACTCCCCTATATAGGGTCACTTTCTGCCAGTTTATTGTTACCCCATGATGAAGACTCTTTTCTGAGTTGAAGCACTGGGGTTAGTGAGCGTTCTGTTTTGTGTATGCCTGAAAATCTAATTGTGCTGGCGCACTTAATAAAATATCTTTATTTTGTACATTTTCTTGGATCTGGATTTCCTACCACAGGCTCATGAGTGCTGGTTTACTGACTGGTGTTTGTGTGTGGTCTGGCTGCCCTAACCTACAGCACCCCGCAATAATCTCCACGCCGATCGCAGCACTTTATTTCTGTGTCCTTGGTGAGGCATCACCTGGAGTACTGCATCCAGTTTGGGAGACCACACCTCAAGAAGGTCAAGGATCACCTGGAAACTGTGCAGAGGAGAGCTACAAAGATGATACACAGACTAAATGAAGAATCATATGAATCAAGATTAAACCATCTTGGGATGTACTTACTGGAGAGGAAAAGTGATAGAGAAGATATGAGAGATATTTAAAGGGGAACTGTCATCAACAGTGTTTCTTAATGTCTCAGAGTCCATAAAAAGGTAATTTGAGTGAGCCATTGTGTTTATGTGTGAGTCTTTGCAGTCCAGAGTTATTCATATGTAAATCAGCCTGTAATTAAGGGCTGGGGGCAGCCATATGTTTTAGGCTGCTGACAGGAAATGATGTCGCCGAGGAACTTGGCCCTCCATTTACTGCAGGTTAAATAGGAAATCATCTGTTTTATTAAGTGTGTTTTAAGGTGTTATTACAACACTTTCTACATTTATAATTGTTTTGTATGTGCATTGAAACTAGTAAGTTATCACCTTTACATTTCAAACATTTAGTAGTAATAATCCACCTTTAGGATTGCTTTGATCTCTAGGCTATACTGCCAGCTGATCATTAACAACTTCACATATCTCAAGGCTGGGTCAACAGATGGTGTCAACAGGTATCAGAGCCCCGTATCAGGATTTCTAAACCCTGGCTGTGTTCATGTCAGTACAGATTTCTGGGAAGGCCACAGCACTGACTTCTGTCTTATTCCATTCCCTCTCTTACAGCCTTTTCTCTTACAGTTTTGGGTGTGAACTCGGGTCAACAAGATGCAAATGTTGCAACTTACCTACTGGTCTGGCATCATGTGACCAGCCTTGAAATGTGTCGTTTTTGATTTACAGCTGGCAGTACAGCCTAGAGGTTAAAACCAAGAGCTGTGAACTCGCTTCTTTCATCCAGCAGAATGGGTTTTTATCCCAACATGCTCTTCTTGTATTTTGTGTGACCAGAACAAGTCTCTTAAACTCCCTGTGGTCCCAAAACACCCAGAAATAAGCTGTAGTTGTGTGCCTTTCCTGGACAAAGACAGTAAAAACTATCTGAGCATGTGTTATGAATCTGAAAATACTATGCTGTTTCTATCCAGATTTGACTTGAAAAGAAGAAAAAAATGGGACACCATTAATAGTTTATTAATTGCAAAAACACATAGATGGACAGCATTGTTAAAACATGCATAATCGGAACTGCATTATTAAAATATAGAACAATATATGGGTGGGTGTATGTAACCAGAATTTTACACACAAACGCACACACACACACACACACCCCTATGGTATGGAATCCTACATTAACCCCAAGGGCAAAGTCCAAGGGGTTTATAAAAACATCTCACACCAAGGGTATGTGCAAAATTCTGTTTTTTAAACCCACCCATCCATATATTATTTTATTTAATTAATGGTGATAATTTTTTCCTCTTTCAGCACAGTTCAGTTAGTGTAGCACTTCTCTCAGAGATTAACACACTACAAACACACACACAGCCTGTCTCTCCCTTTTTTTTTTTCTTTCTTTTTTTACATTACATAGATACATAGACAGTGTCGGCAGATAAGGGCCTATGGCCCACCCAGTCTGCTCATTTGAGCTTGTAAGTTCAGTTTGTTTTCCTAGAAGTCTGTTGCCCCTTACCCCTGACCTCTAGAATTCCTTTATGTCTATCCCATGCATTCTTAAATCCGTGATTGTTTCAGCCCCACCACTTCCACTGGCAGGGTGTTCCACTTGTCCACCACCGTTCTGTGAAGAAATTCTTTCTCATGTTTCCTCTGAATCGTCCTCCTCCAACTTCATCCCATGCCCTCTAGTCCTGGAACATCTTTTTCGCTTAAAATAGTGTTTTCCTGCACCCTGTTCCTCCCTGTAAGATACTTGTATGTCTCTATCATATCCCCTCTCTCCCTCCTCTCCTCCAGGGAGTACATGTTCAGTTCCTTCAACCTGTCTTCATAGGACTTGTGATGCAATCCATGCACCATCTTTGTTGCCTTCCTCTGAACCTTCTCTATCCTGTCTATGTCCTTACGTAGGTATGGTCTCCAGAACTGTACACTGTACTCCAGGTGGGGCCTCACTAGTGTCTTGTATAGCGGAATTATGACCTCCCTTTTCCTGCTGGTGATGCCCCTGCCTATACATCCCAGCATCCTATTTGCTTTACCTGCTGCCTTGTCACACTGTTTCCCTACCTTGAGGTCATCAAAGATGACAACCCCAAGATCCTTTCCTGCTTGGTGCATGCTATATCCTCACCCCCCAACTGATATATTGTGCCAGGGTTTTTGTGCCCCATATGCATTATCTTGCACTCTTTGCATTGAATTTCAACTGCCAAACCCTGACCATTCTTCAAGTTTCTGCAGGTCGCTTCTCATTCTGTCTACACCTTCTGGTGTGTCTACTCGTTACAGAGCTTTGTGTCATCAGCAAACAGTGAAATTCTGCCTTCTAGGTCCCATAATGTCACTGATGAAGATGTTGAATAGGACCGGTCCCAGCACTGATCCCTGTGGTACTCCACTGGTCACTCTTCCCTCTGTGGAGTGACAGCCATTTACCACCACCCTCTGTGTCCTGCCACCCAGCCAGTTACCTACCCACCACACTACTGTCCTGCCCACACCCTATTCCCCAGTTTGTGTAATAGTCTTCTATGTGGCACAGTGTCAAAGGCCTTGCTGAAGTCCAGATAGGCCATGTCCACTGCCCTCCCTGATCCACCTCCATAGTCACTCAGTCAAAAAATTCAACGAGGTTGGTCTGACATGACCTCCCCCTGGTGAAACCATGCTGCCTTGGGTCCTGTAGTCCATTGACAACCAGATGTTCCACCAATCTCTCCTTCAGTAGTGCTTCCATGATCTTTAATCATGGAAGCACTACTTTAAACATTACAATGGGAATGGCATTCTCTAAAGTTGCGGTCCATTGGCAGAGCTGCAGCGTGTAAGACACGCTCGGTGGGCATGAGCGTCAGATCAACCAGATTCATTTGTTTCCTTTATGGTAGAAAATCCCATTCTATCCAACGTATTTCAGTGAGAAACTGTTATACTTTTAACTTCATCAAAAAAGGTAAAATACTCTTTTAATAATACATTTCAGGTTATGCATGTTTTAACAATGTTGTCCATCTATGTGTTTTTGCAATTAATAAACAATTAATGGTGTCCTAATTTTTTTCTTTTCAAATCAACATGCTCAGATTGTTTTCACTGTTTTTGTCCAGGAAAGGCACACAACTACAGTACAGCTTGTTTCTGGGTGTGTTTTGGGACCACAGGGAGGATAAGTGACTTGCTCTGGTCACACAATATACAAGCAGAGCATGTTGGAATCAAATGCCATTCTGCTGGATGAACAAAGCTTGTTCACAGCTCTTTGCTTTAACCTCTAGGTTATGCTGCCAGCTGTTAATCAAAAACGACACATTTCAAGGCTGGCCCCATGATGCCAGGCCAGTAGGTATGTAGCCACATTTGCATCTTGTAGATCTGAGTCCACATCTGAAATTGTAAGAGAGAGAATGGAATAAGACAGAAGTTGCTGCTGTGGCAGCCCAAAAAATCTACACTGACATGAACACAGCCAGGGTTTAGACATCCCGATACAGTATGGTGCCCCAATACCTGTTGACTCCACAGAGCCAGCCTTGAAATGTGTAGTTTTTAATGATCAGCTGGCAGTATAGCCTACAGGTTAAAGCAATCCTAAAGATGGATTATTACTACTAACAGTTTGAAATGTAAAGGTGAGAACTCGCTAGTTTTAATGCACATACAAAACAATTATTATAAATGTAGAAAGTGTTGTAATAACACCTTAAACCACTTACTAAAACAGATGATTTCCTATTTAACCTACAGTAAATGGAGGGCCAAGTTCCTTGGTGACATCATTTCCTGTCGGGAGCCTAAAACACATGGCTGCCCCCCCATCCCTTAATTACAGACTGATTTACATATGAATAACTCTGGACTGCAAAGACTTACGCATAAATACAATGACTCACTCAAATTACCTTTTTATGGACTTTCAGATGTTAAGAAACCCTGTTGATGACACTTCTCCTTTAAATACTTCAAAGGTATCAACTCAGTACAAACACAGGATCTCTTCAGGGAAAACATGAATACACAGACAAGGGGACACAACATGCTCCTGAAGGGAGGTAGTTTCAAAACAAACAGCAGGGAGTTTTTCTTCATGGAAAGGGTGGTGGAGCCCTGGAACAGTCTGCCCCCAGAGGTTGTGGCAGCAAAGACAGTGGGGGAGTTCAAGCTAGCATGGGATAGGCACTCTGGAAACCTAAGGCAGTAAAGAAACTGGGAGGAAGTAGCTTTCACGGGCAGAGTAGGTGGATCGCAAGGTCCCCTTCTGCCGACACTTTATGTTCTACTGGCAAACAGAACTGAGGAAGGGAGGGGGCTGGCATCAGTTACTGGCTAGCTCATGTGTGTGATGTCAGTATGTTGGCCACATGGGTGGTGCCACCTGCCAATGTTGATCTCCTGTTAACTACAAGAGGCATCTCTCCCATTGGGGTCCTAGCACCTCTAATTTAGCCCCCCAAGTGTGAATGAATGGTGAAGATATTTTGGAAGATCAACCATTGTGGTGAGAAAGTTATTTTCATATACATCAGGCCAGGTCTAGACTTAGACAGGTTGAGAGAGGAAAGGGCAAGCAAAGTTTTCAGGGAATTAAGGGTGGGGGAATAAAACCTCAGGGAAGGGTAAGGTGCAGAGGAGAGTGGAGCAGAGGGGAGAGGGGAGGGCATAAGTAATGAGGAAACATCAGAGACAGGGGAGCCATTAACCACGAGGACTGGGGGAGCAGAATGGGAAGGGGGTCAAAAAGAGAGTGAATCACCTTCCAGAATTTGGCTGGAGAGTTAAGGTTGTTCTGGAGGTTGGCTTTAAAATAAAGGGATTTAGCTTCAAGGACAGCCTTTGTGCATGAATCTCTAAGCAACCTGTAAGAGAGGAGGTCAGGCAGGGAGCAGAATTATTTAAAATGGGCCCATGCATGATCTTAGGACTTTGTCATCAAGACACAGGTCAGGAAGCACAGGAAGATCAGGAGATGTCATAAAATTCATAAGTAGCATTTTATTATTATCAATAAAATTGTGCAGGATAGCTCTTACACAGAAAGGTCAAATAAGACAAAGTCCTTCATTTGAGGTTATCTCTAAATCTCAGTCTAAGTCTCTCTGTCTCCAGCTAACCCTCTAAACAAACATTGCTCTCTTTTTATGAGATCTTTTCATCTGGTAGTTAAATTCTACATCCTGTTCTCATTAAGCTGCGTCTCCTGTTTTCACACAATGTACCAAACTTTGTCTGCTTCTTTCCTGTGACCAGTACATCCAGTCTTCTCAACCGGTGCAGCCAATTAAGATATTCTGGCCAAAACTGGTTTTCCTGCTGGCAGCTCTGCAAACAAGCTTGTGGAAGGTCAAACATTTCTCAAGGTTAACCCCTTGTATTGCAGATTGCTGTTTTTAAGACAACCCCAGATAGACATCGGCATACATCTCAGCAGTATAATTATATACATTTGCAAACCAAGGGATTTCAGTTTGATGTAAAGATTCACATATAGGTTTTAACCACGGGGAGGGAGGGAGGGAGGAAGGAAGGAAGGAAGGAAAGAAAGAAGGAAATTGTGGGACCATCAGAGTAGCCAGTTCCGAGATTCCACAAGGAAAATTTGACTGTGCAATCAGAATGGGAGAGGACAGAAAAATAGATCCTTGCTTTTTACTCTTTCTGTACAACAAATGGGGCAGGGTCTTATACAACTGTGTCACATACTCTCTAAGAGAGCACCTGTTTTGTTTTTAAACAGGTTTCCAAACCTTCTTTTATTGCTCTTTTAACATTACCTTATAGCATTTACAGTTCATTGCATAGACAGTATCCCTTTTTCATGATACCTGTTACAGCAAATATTTTCAGTTAAGCATGCAAATTTTTTTCAGCCTTCTGAATTCTCTATTCCTGAACCATATCTTGACAGAAGATCAGCACTTACATTCTCTTTTCCAGATTTGTGCATCACTTTGAATTTAAATAACTCTAGTGCTATGTACCACCTTGTGATTCTAGGATTTTTATCCTTCATTTAGTTAAACCAACAGAGAGGATTGTGATCTGTTATAAGTACAAAGTCAGTTCCTAGCAAATAAAACTTAAGGGACTTCACTGCTCATTTTGCCGCTAGGCTTTCTTTTTCAATAGTGGAGTACTTTCTCTCCCTGTTGTGCAACTTCCTACTGATATACAGAATGGGACGTTCCCTCTTATCTGTATTCTGACTCAGGACTGCACCTTGGCATTCCACTAAAGCATCTGTCTGTAGCAAACATTGTTTCTGAAAGTCCGGTCTTTTTAAAATGGGCTGATTGTAATGCAGCTCTGATGGCCCGAAAAGCCTCATCTTACTCTGGGGACCATTTCTTATTATTCAGGCAAATTTCTTTGTGGAGAGGGGAGGAGGAGGAGGAGTCACAATGTGCGCAGATGTGAGTTAGGCAGCACACGGAGCTGCACCCCTCTGCCACAAGCACTAGAATGGTGGATGGTAGTTGGTGTTTTAGCGTTGGATGTCTGGCATTCAGGAAGAATCCAGCAATATGAACTCTCATGCATAGCTCCCTTACATTAGTCAGTGGAAAACTAGATCTGAATTAACAGTATCTGCCAAAAAAGCATAGGCAGACGAGTTGGATATGGTGGTTGGCCATTTTTGCCACCAGAAATACTAAAGTTCATGCTAAGGTTCGTACTAAGGTGTAAGGAGCCAAGAAGGCTGGAAGCCCATGATTGTTCCTATCCTTTACCCATAATATGCAATGTTGTTTCCCTCTAAGATAATGGAATCCTGTCTTTTTTTGAACCGAGCCTTATTTCTGCAGATGATGACCTCTACTGGTGACCCGTTCGAGGGAGTCCCCACTCTCTGTGTAAAATAAGCCTTCCTTTTATTTGTATTGAATTGTGTTGGTCTAAGTTGCAGAGGGTGCCCTCTGGTACATATTTCATCACTTTTGAAGTCTAGATTTAACTCATTTAATAGGTAGTCATCTTGCATTATATCATAGCACAGTAACAGGTCTCCCCTTATTCTTCTAGTTTCCAAGGTCATTAGATTTAATTTTTGAACATGTACGTCATAAGATTTATCTTTTAAATTATGGATCATTTTAGTAGCACGTCTTTGTATTTTTTCCAGGTTGTTTATACCACCCTTGTATATGGGTCCCCATACTGGGCTGCCATAATCCAGTAAAAGCCACACATATGATCTATTCAGCAGCATGAGAATCTCCTCACTTCTGCTCCTGAAATTTCTTTTTATGGCCCATAAAACTTTCTTTGCTTTTGCTATTTGATATTTATAGTGAGAATTGTACATTAGTTTATTGTTTATAGTTATTCTCAGATCCTTTTCCTCTTCTGATTTTCTCAACTGGAGTCCATTTAGGAAATAATCCTTTTTTTTTGTGTATTTACCTAATTCTCACCCAAGGTATTCTTCTTTATTCCTAACTCTCTGCAGTCAGCCTCCTAAGTAGAACTTCCCAGAGACAGAAAATTATGCTGATGATAGACCCTGTCATTGGCTCATGCCACTTATTCAAACTGCTGCCCTTATCAGCTGCAGTGTTCCACCAACGTATCAGATTTCTTTCTCCGCCTGACAAGTCAAGATGCCTTGGAGACTTCCCTCTCAGTCGTTCCTTGTGTGGTTCTTCATTGAAAATAAGTATTTTAATTCCTACTGTTGCCTTTAATTCTGTTTTAGATCCTACCATTAGTTTAGCTTTTATTTTATAGTTTTTGGTTTAATTTTCTCGGTTCCTCACGGTTCAGGATAACCATTGGGGAACGGAGCTTTAGAACCCTTTCCAGAGCTTTTTTTTGTTTATCTCTGACTTAGTTTAAGTATTTATTTTAAATAAATTCTTGTTTTTGTCAACCGCTAACCCAGTTTCTGTGAACCGCTAACCCGGTTCAAGTTGTTTGGTTCTCGGTTCAATATCAGAACCCTCACCGGTTCCTGAACTGCCCGCAACCGCAAAAATAAAAAAGGATTTTCTTTATTTGCAGTTCTGTTTTTGTTCAGCAATTTGGTGATGGCAGAAAAACCTAAGAAAAAGACTGGACCCCCAGGGTTTAAAAACTGTCTTAAGTGTGGGGACGTTTTTGCCAAGACAGATAAGCATGACTTATGTGTGGTCTGCCTTGGAAATTAAAATTTTTCTGCAGATTGTGATATCTGCAAATCATTTCCACAAAAGACTATTGACAAGAGTCTGGAAAGGCTCCAAAGAAAGCTTGAGAAGGGTGCTATGGGTTCTGCCCAACCTACACCCTCTAAACATGTGGGTGAAACCGCACTACCCAAACTGAGCACCCCTGACAAGGGTGAAGCAACTTCCTGCAAAAGGGTGGGTGAACCGGCTGACTCCCTGGTTCCTACCAAAAGGACAAAAAAAACTAAGCCCATTGAACCCCTGGCTGAGAAACCAAGGTAGATTTCCTCTGTGCCTCACAGCCTGCGATCCTCAAAAGAGATTGCACAGGCCATGAATGTCATACAGCCTTTGCAGGGTCTTATACCTGCTTCAACCCCTCCAACACTGATTCAGATTCTGGTTGGACCTTCTTCTGTCCCTACTCCATCCCAGGAGCAGATGGAGTTTAAGGAGTATGATTTACCTGAAGGGGATGAGTGTGAGCCTATTGAGCCTGAGATCTCACCTGAACAAGAATTTGGCTCTCCTCCTAGAGCAGAGGATTTTTCCTCCCATTTCCCTTTGTAAGGAAAATAGTAGAAGCTCTTGACCTGACTACCACAGAGGTTATAGAAATGAGGACGAGTCCAAATACATGGAAATGATGGGGTTAACACCCACAAAGAAGATATTGCTCCCTATCAACAAGTTTTTCAAAACAGATTTAAGATTTTGCAAACTCCAAATTCTGTCTCACCTCTGGACAAGAAGAAGGACAAAAAGTATCAGCTGGACAGACAGGGGGCTCAGTTCCTCCTCTCTCACCCTGACCATCAAGGGATAGTCCAGCAAGCAGCCTGTGAGAAAGCAAGGGTGACATTAGCATCACACCCACCTGAAAAAGACTCATGCAAAATAGATAGTATGGCCAAGAAGGGCTACCTGGTGGCTTCATTGAGAGTCAGACAGGCTAATTATCAGGCTTCTTCTGCACAGTATCAGAAGTCACTGTGGCAGTCAGCATTGGCCATGGCTGATAAGGCTCCTTCTGGCCTGTCGGATGATTTGGCTGAGACAGCCAGGGTTGAGCTGGAAGCAGAAAAGTACCAATTTCAGATGGCAACAGATGCTAATGATACTGCTGCCAAATGGATGGCTCTTACCATAGCCCTTAGGAGGTTGGCTTGGCTCAGGGTCACTAACCGTACACGGGACACCCAAACCAAGGCTTTGGATTTTCCTGTGGAGGATCATCCACTATTTGGCCAACAGACTGAGGCTTATATGAAGAAGGTGGATGAGTATAAGGCCACCTATAAGAGCAACTTAGCAAAGGAGAGACCCTACAGAAGGGGAGGCAGAGGTAGAGCAGCCTATAGCAGACCTTTTTATCAGGCACAGGCTGTTGCACAGCATCAGTAATACCCACAGCAGACAGAGCATTTCAGAGGTAGAGGTAGAAGGGGTTCCAGGAGAGGATCCCATACTACCCAGGCTCAGTTCCAAACAAAACAGATCCCCTGACTTAGTGGTCAAGACTGCCTCCCCTATCCTGGTAGGGGGCAGGCTGGCTCACTTTTGCCAGGCTTGGGAGTCCATTACCACAGACAAGTGGGTTTTGGAGGTAGTGAGTCAGGGTCTGTTCCTAAGTTTCAAATCCTTCCCTCCCTTGAGAACAAGGGTATTCAAAACAGCTACCCTCCTGGGAAAGAAACTCTTGGAGAAGGAGATTCAAAGCCTCCTCCTGGTAAAAGCAATGGAACATGTTCCACCTCAGCAGAAGGGAAGAGGTTTCTACTGAAGATACTTCCTCACCAAAAAGGAAAATGGTGAGTGGCGGCCAATTCTAGACCTCCGACTACTGAACAAGTGCTTAATAAAGCCAAAGTTTAAGATGGTCACGTTGACAATGATTCTGCCAGTCATTAAGAAAGGGGACTGGTTAGCATCTCTGGACCTAAAAGATGCCTACTTCCACATTCCTATAAGAGAATCTCACAGGAAATATTTCAGATTCAGATTTCCATCGGGACATTACCAGTTTTCAGCCCTACCCTTCGGATTCCCTCAGCCCCAAGAATATTCACAAAGTGTCTGGCAGTGGTGGTGGCACACCTAAGAAGGTTAGTTGTATCAGTCTTCCCTTATCTCGATGATTGGCTGGTGGTGGGAAGCTCATCCCAGCAGGTGCAAGATCACCTGCAGGTAACACTAAACCTGTTACAGTCTCTAGGGTTCCTGGTAAATTGAGAGAAATCTGTACTCACTCCAGTACAGGTTCTGCACTTCATAGGACAGAACAGAACACATTATAGGGAAGAGCATTTCTCTCTCAGGACGGAGTGCCAAGCATCTTGCAAATAGCTGCTTCTTTCAGGCTCAATGAGCCAAAGCCAGCAATACAGTTTCTGCAACTTCTGGGACATATGGCTGCAGCAACAGGCACAGTTTTGGGTGCCAGGTTCCAAATGAGAGACATACAGTTTCATCTCAGGGCACATTAATGTCAAAGGAAAGACAATCTCTCAATGTCAATTCCAGTAACAAGGACATTGCTGCAGGCCCTTCAGTGGTGGAAGGAAGCAGACAGCTTTGGGCTACCGGGGGTTGATATCCGCCGCTTGCAGCTGGTGCAGAATACTGCAGCCCGGTTGTTGATGGGGATCCCTAGATCTTCCCATATCACACCAGTGCTGGGGGAACTGCACTGGCTGCCTGTTCAGTGGTGGATCACCTTCAAAGTCGGTTTACTGACATATAAAGCCCTACATGGACTGGGCCCTGACTACTTGAAAGAGCTCCTGGTTCCCTACTGCCCTGAGTGACCGCTCCGCTTCGCCGACGAGGGGTTGCTGGAGATTCTGAGGGTGTCTTTAAAATCTTTTGAGGCCCAGGCATTCATGTTCGTGCCCCCTACCCTCTGGAATTCTCTACCCCGTCGGATTAGGGAGTGCATGACCATGGGGGGATTCAAACAGGCCTTTTCTTTGGAAAAAGGCATATGGTGATGAAGACGACAGATTCTGACTGTATTGTATATTTTTATTGTGATTACAGCATTGTTTACTTGTTTTAACTGTTTTAATTGTACTGCACCTTGATATCTGAAAGGCACATTAAAAATAAAGCATATATTATTATTATTACAACCTCAGGGAGGGGGTACCCTTCCAATGGGAAACACAATCAGTCGTTTTTACAACCGATGCCTCTCTGTTAGGGTGCGGCACCCACTTAGGGGAACACACCACTCAGGGAACCTGGACCAGTGCAGAGTCACCCCAGCATATAATTCTGCTGGAGGTAAGGGCAGTGTTCTTGGCAGTAAAAGCATTTGCACCACTACCACAAGGAAAGGTGGTGCAGGTCAGGACAGACAACATCGCAACAATGTAGTACATAAACAAGCAAGGAGGGACAAGGTCAGACCCCCTTTGCACAGATGCAATGAAAATCTGGAGTTTGGCTTACTCACTGAAGGCCTCCCTACAGGCCATTTAAGTGCCAGGGAAGGACAATGCCCTAGCAGATGTCCTGAGCAGAATCAATCAGGCCTACCACGAGTGGTCCATCAACAAGCAGGTACTGGAGTCAGTATTCAGGAGGTTGGGCACACCTGAGATAGATCTCTGTGCATCCCACAAGAATCATCATCTGACCCTCTCCTGTTGCAGACCACCAGCCAAGGGTACAATCCCACTAGATGTTCTGGCACTGGACTGGTCAGGAAGAAGCCTTTACGCATTCCCCCCTTTCCCTCTCATTTTCAGAGTTCTGATCGAACTCGGGTCACAACCTGCATCAGTGGTCCTGATAGCACCAGACAGCGCCAGACAGCCATTGTACCCTCTATTGCTGTCCATGTCTGTAGCCAAACCAATACATGTACCCAGGGTATACATCCTGCTGTCCTCCCATCAGGGCAGGATCCTGTACCCGAACCTCAGATCTCTCAGACTGGTGGCATGGCTCTTGAGGACTTAGCGTATGCAAATTTGCAACTCTCTCAAAGTATCCTGGATATCCTGAAAGGCCACAGGAAGCCTTCTACTAAGAAAACATATGCTTCAAAATGGGAAAGCTTCTCTTTTTGGTGTGCTTCCAAGAGTACCTCCCCCACTCAAGTGGGGATACCAACTGTCCTGGATTATTTTACCTACTTACACTCCCAGGTACTGCAACATACATCCTTGAAAGTGCATTTAGCCTCAATATCTGCTTATCCCTGGCATCCAGTCCCATTTTCAAAAGGTTCTTTAAAGGTCTGTGCCATTTTCACCCACCTATTAGGGAACCAGTACCAGAATGGGACCTGAACATATGCATTGCCCAATTCATGAGACCTCCATTTGAGCCCATGGTTTCAGTGCACCTAAAGTATGTTACTTGGAAAACTGTTTTTCCTGGTTGCCATCACCTCAGCTAGGAGAATTAGTGAGCTTCAGGCTTTGTGTGTTGAGAAGGACTACCTTTCCTACCACAGAGACAAGGTAGTATTATGAACAAATAGAAAGTTCCTCCCCAAGGTGGTCTCTGACTTTCATTTGAACCAGTCCATTACCCTGCCAGTTTTCTTCACTGAACATACTAGTTCAGGTGAACACAGACTCCATAGTCTAGATGTCAAGAGGACATTAAGTTACTACATGACCCACACCAGAGATCATAGACAAGACAAACAATGGTTGTTCCTGATTTATGGGGATGTGGATAAAGGTAACCCAGCTTCAAAGAGGTCCATTTCTTGCCGGATAGTCCAGTGCATTCAGTTTTGTTATTCAAAAGTTGGCAAGGAGCCCCCAGGAGGGCTGAGGGCTCATTCCACAAGGAGCACACCTACTACCGTAGCAGCAGCCAGAGACATTCCATTAGTGGAGATCTGTAAAGCAGCTACCTGGAGGACAGTACACACCTTTACTAAGCACTATAGTTTGGACACTCAGTCCAGAAATGATGCCAGGTTTGACATAGCAGTCCTGCAGAGCCTCTTTTCAAAGTAGGTTCTGTGCCCACTTCCAAAGGTACTGCTTTGAAATCTGCAGAGAGTTAGGAATATAGAAGAATACCTGGGGTGAGAAGAAAAAAAATACTTACCATAGTAATCTTGTTTCTTCCAAGGTATTCTTCTATATTTATAACTCTTCCACCCTGCCTCCCCTTCTAGAATCAGAGCCACTGCACTCCTAACTGAGCTTTTAAATATGGAGTCCCAATGGTGGAGTTTTTTTCCTCCCCTTCTTTTTCCAGGTGATTCTGGCATTCAGGAGGGTTGGGTTCATGACAGTATTTGTAGTTTTCTGTTGTCCTGATCAGTATAGTTTTTGTTGTAGATAGATAGATAGGTATAGTTATAGTTAAAATTGCCTTGCAGGTTCCTTAGAAATCTGATATGTTGGTGGAATGTTGCAGCTGATAAGGGCAGCAGTTTGATGATAGGTTCTGTCATTAGTATAATGTTCCATCTCCAGGCAGTTCTACTTAGGAGGCTGACTGCAGAGAGTTATGAATATAGAAGAATACCTTGGAAGAAACAAGATTACAATGGTAAGTAATTGTTTCATCTATGATACAGCATTTGTCTACATTAAAACCGATTCCTCTAAGATTTGCCTATTTCTGTATATTATCCAAATGCAATTGTGTAGTGCTTGCATCGTCATTTCCAGATGCTATACCAGCCAGCTTGGTATCATTTGCATATTTGCTTAGCCAATTAGTTGCCTCTTTACCCATGCTAGACATAAAAACTCAAAACAGCACCGGCTCCAACACTGACCCCTGTGGCATCCCGCTCGTCACCGGTATCGATGCAGAGTAGAAGCCATTTATACACACTCTCTGTGATTTTTCCCTCAGCCATGCAGCCATCCATCCCATTATTCTGTAGTCAATTCCCTTATCTATTAAACTTTGGATTATCTCACAGTGCCGGATGTTGTCAAATGCCTTTGCAAAGTCTAGATAAATATAATCAAGGTCCCGAGAATTCTGCGGCTGCAGAATTTTGCACAGAACTTGCAATCTACCACAGAACTTCTGCAGTACCGCAGAATTCACTCTCGTTGGTGATTTTTTATTAATATTTCTGTTTATCCATAGAATCTGGTTCCCTTCCCCTTTTTTTATATCCAAAACCCCTCTATGCTCAGAATGTGATGTTATCATTGCTATAACATCATACATTAGCTAATGAAATGGCTGCATTCTGCAACAGAAATGAACAGTCACTTATCTACCATAGCTCCCACTGCCAGAGGTGGTGGCACAGCACATCAGGCATGATGATATTTGCTTAACATGCACTTCAGCCTAATACAATTTTCAGTCTTACATTATTGCACTAGGGTCAACTTAAACAAAACCTTGTCAATAGCAAAGACCTGTTAAGTCCACACCTCACTTCGTACAAACTTATTTGTGGCTTTAAGGTATAGCAAAGCCATTTGAAATGAATAACTGGTAAAATGAATTTAACTTTCATTTTTAAGAAAAATAAAGTAATTATGCCCAGAAAAGTAGAATGTAATAATGTGTAGACCTGCTGAAAGAACAGACCTGTTAAATAAATAATTGCGCTGTACGCATTTTTGTCAGGGTTATTGATTACATATTGTCACTGGTTGATAGAGTCACTCAAACGTTATGGAGAAATGTGTTCAGGGCCAGTTGTTGGGCCAGAGGGCAGCATGCTGTGTTTCCATGCCAGCAATTCAGGTTCAAAGATTAGCTCCGGGAACTGGCTGGACAGCACAAGGACTGGTGGAACACATCACTGCTCTGAGCCTGGGAAGGTATGGTGCAGTGTTCTGTCACACGGTGGGCACATTGTGATGGGCTGGAGAGCACTATCTCACAATCGGTTCACATGCATGTCATGGCCTTATGGTGTTACGTAGTATGTGAGGGGAAGCAGATTGGCATGGAAAATGAATTTTGCAATAACTCCTCTATTCCATTTCCAATGGGACCTGTATGAATGAGGATACAATTTCATTGAAATTAAAAATACACACACACACACACACACACACACACACATTCACACACACACTCTCACTCTCTCTCTCACTATACACACGCACATATATATTTGTATGCATGTTACAGACTGCATATAAATATATAAGTGATATACATGTAACCCCTAGATGGCGCTATCCCAGGGGCTACTACCCCTGCCTGATTTGCCACTAACAGGTTGAGGGTCTGGATCCAATGGCGGGTGCCTCCACCCAGAGGTCAGGGTTTGCAATAGTTAAACTTACTTGGTCACAGCCTCTGGGACACTGCACCCCTCTTTCTTCCACTAGTGGCCCACACAATATATCAGAATTACCTTCACAGTATACACTTACCCCCAGGGCTGGTTCAGGCACTGGGACCTCCTGTAAAATAAGATACAGTGCAACAATCACAGTACAATACTTTAACATAGACAAATACCTCAGGCAGTATAACTTTGCTGAAACAAGCAGCTCTGATTTATTTAGGGGAATATAACAAGGACAGGGAAATCAGGTTAATTAGCTTATCACTTTACTCATCTACCTATGGCTCTGTACTGTTCTATCCCTACCAGTTACTGTCTCTGGGTACCCAAGCCCTAGTGGCTAGTCCAAACTGTGGCAGCTGTGTAGGGGCCCTTTCCCACAGAGAAAAGAAAAATTAGTTTAAACAGTCAGCAGTACAGTGATTCCATTTGGATTCAATGTGGCAATTCAACAGGGAGTGACCCTGAATTAGTACTCACGACCTCCAAACAAGATAGGGTCCTTCAATGTCAGCAGGGCTACTTTTGAGCTCCACGAGACTCCTCACACATTTATATGGCAAACTGCAACAGGCAAAAGTCCTTTAATGGCAGCAGGATTCACTTGAGCTAACCAAGCCTCCTCACACATTTATATGGTGAACAGTAACAGGCAAAAGTCCTTTAATGGCAGCAGGATTCACTTGAGGTACACAAGCCTCTTCACACATTTATATGGTAAAACAGAAAGTACTATACCAGGCAGGCTGCTTCTCTATCCCGATCGCAATTACTGCACAATACCCGGGAGAACACACAGCAGATTCAGTTCCTGACAGACCAAGTGCAATTCAGCAATTTCTCCAGTCTTCTACAGGGTGAGCCTGGTTTCTACTCTTCAGATATCCTTTGATTCTCTTCACAGGACGGATTCAGTCCTAACAAGCAGTTACACAAGCTGCAGACCGGAACTCTGGGCCTTACACACGCTTCCGACTAAAACTGCACACTGAAAAGCACAGGGCTCCTTCCTTCTTCACTGCCAGAGCTCAACTGAAACTCCAACAGACAAAACCGGCACTTCCTTTGAGTTCCTCCCAGTTCTTGACTGGATTGGCTGTCACTCACAATAGACTGCTCCTGTTGGTCCAAAAGGCGCTCAAGTCTAAACTACATCTCCCAGAGTCACTGCCCATACAATCCTCTTGTGGCTGGCTCAGATTATGAGTCCAAGTTCTGATTCGTCCAAGGCACCATTTTAGAGCTAGCTTACCCACACTGATTGGTCCAGTTCAGCAGTTCAAAACCAGAATGGGGAACTAGGCAGACACAGTTCTGACTGCAAAGAAAGCAGGTTAGACAAACTGTAATTTCATTATTACTCTAAATGGTTTCTGGCAACAGTTACATCTTTCAGATAGGTTCCTTTGCACTCCTAGTGACTGCAAAATGGAGTGAATTGGCAGCAGCTCGAGTGGTACTCAATCAAAGAAACACACAGTCTCCCATACAAACTAATTATGTCTGCAAGCAGACAGCTCTTAAAGAGACAGTACCAGAGGTTCTAAAAACACTCACTGATAATTGGCTTAAACGCCAAACACCATTCAGGCTTGGAGCATTCAAGCAAGCTCCTGGAAGTCTTTTGGGAACCCCCATTTGCAGGGGGGTTACACCCTTCCTGGCCTGGGAAAGCTTGACGTCTGCGTCAAGCAAGTACCCCCATAAGTTTCAACTGCAACCATATATATTTGCATTAGGCTTGCACATGTAATCATCAGTCAATATATCATTTTACTAAGAACACATTTCTGAAACATTGCGGTACGTCACTCTTTACACAGTATTACATACACATTGTACCATAACTCAAGTTATTACCTCTTGTACATGAAACCTGAAGAGAGGGGCCCTTCCTATCAGTTACCTTGGGGCTGGATGGGGCAAGGGCACCATACTTAGAGGGCAACACAAGTAACTTGAGTTAGCACTGACGCCAGTTTGGGCAATGAGCCTCGGGACACATACACTCTTTATGGACAACATTGAGAGGCAGATCCACTGGCCGCCCAGGGAATCATAACTGAGGTGCACCACAGGCTTTACAGCTCGACCAGTCTTTCTAGGGGAACTGTTACAGTCTCTGCACTCTGAGCCTCATTTTCAGCATTGTCCTCACTTGTCAGGGAGTCTCCATGGGGGTAGAGAGGCTAGAACTTGGGGCACTTTCAGCTCCAGGAGTTACAGTTTCTGAGTCCACAACATTTGGCTCGCATGGAGAGCTTTCGGACACTGGCAGTGGACTGTCAGGGCACTCAAAATACTTTTCTTGTTCTGGTGTATCACCAGTCTGCCCCAATCCATCATTTTCCTTCCCTGAAAGCTCAAACAGTTCAACCATGCACAATGATTCCATTTCATCTGATCTGATGCTTTGCACTTCACTTTCTGGGAGCATTGGCTCCAGGGACTGGCTGGGGGCTTGGACAGTCCAGAAGGCCCAGCTTCATCTCCAGTATTGACTAGGGATTGCCCGAAACAATTGACTCAGTTCGTAAGAAGGATAGTATTCAAAGTCACTCTCACTTTCTTCCGATATGGACTGACAGTCATGCTCAACTGGGACTTGTGGAGGGGAACACTTTAACTTTGCTTCTGTAGGTGCAGACTTTCTTGATCTTTTCTTAGCAGCAGCTCTAGTCACTGGTCCAGAAGGGCATCTTCTAGGGCTCAGACTCAATTAAGATTTGTCCAATGGGCAGTAAATGATTTCTATGCATTGTTTTACATCTTTTGAATTATTCTCAGGCCTTACTTTGTACACTGGCAGATCATCTAGTTTGCCCACTACAATGTGAGGGAGATGGTGCCATCTGTCAGCAATCTTGTGCTTGCCATGCAGTCCCAGATTTCTTAGCAATACCCGATCTCCTCCTGGAGTTCCTGTGCTTTCACCTTTTATCATACCTTTCTTTGTTGGCCAGATTTCTTTTGGCAGCCATGGTTTGAGCCAGTTGGTACGCATGAGTTAGCTGGGCCTTTAACTTTTGCACATACTGTAAATAGTTGTCAGCTTGAACCCCATCAGGAGAGACCCCAAAACACACATCTACCGGTAGTCGAGCTTTCTTCCAAACATCAGGCGTGGGGGGAGAACCCAGTGGCATCACTTTTGGTGCAGTTATAAGCATGTACCAGGGTGCTAATTTGTTGGCTCCATCTAGGCTTGTCCTTTGGGTGCAGGGTGCCTAGCATATCTAGCAAAGTGCTGTGAAACGTTCAGGCTGAGGGTCCCCTGGGGTGGTAAGGAGTGGTTCTGGACTTTCGCACTCCCCACAGAGAAAGCATCTCTTTGATCAGACGACTCAAAGTCTCTCCCTTGATCAGAATGGATTCTTTGTGGAGCCCCATAGTGAACAAAAAGTTTTCTACAAGTACTTTGGCCACAGTGGATGCTTTCTGGTCTTTGGTGGGGAAAGCTTGGGCATATCTCGTGAAATGGTCAGTGACCACCAGCACATTACTGATATTTCTTTGATCTGACTCCAAACTCAGAAAATCAATACAGACCAGCTCCATGGGTGCACTGGTGGTGATGTTAACAAGGGGCAGCCCTCTGGGGCAAAGCTTTCTCTCTGTAAGCAGCGACTACAAGTTCGGAATGTGTTGCTCCACATCAGCCCCATCTTAGGCCAATAGAATCTGGATCTCACCAAGTCAAGTGTTCTGTCTATACCAAGGTGCCCCATGTGATTGTGCAAGGACATCAGTACTGAGTCTCGAAAGGCAGTGGGCAGCACTAGTTGTTGTTTGTCTACTTGTCCCCCTCTGTCTACTGTTTCTCTGTATAACAGTTTATTGATCAGTTTCAACTTAGGACCTTCTTTGTATAATAGTGCAGTTCTCAAATCCGTGGAGCGTAATTTGGACACATCTTTTCCTGCATAGAGGGCTTCTAATGCTGCTTTGATCATGGGGTCGCGGGATTGAGCCCGTCGAATACTGTCATTGTCCAGCTGAGGCAGTGCACCAATGTCTATTGCAGAAAAGTGGCAATAAGCAGCAGGTATGCAGTTCTCAGAGGGTCCCAAGCAAGCCACCATGAAGTCCACTGCATCCGTGGACATTTGTTCCTCCCTGTCAAACTTCCGGCAGAGTGCCCGAATGTCAGGTTCTGCCAATCGGACCCAACCATTCTGGGGAACAGGCCTCCGGGAGAGAGCATCAGCATCTATGTGGTTCAGACCTGCTCGGTATTCGAGAGCATAGTCATATGTAGATAATGCAGAAAGCCACCTATGGCCAGTGGCATCCAACTTAGCTGAGGTCTGCACATAGGTCAAAGGATTATTGTCAGTTTTACTAGCATTTTAGCCCCATACAAGTACTCATGGAATTGGTCAACAATAGCCCACTTCAAAGCTAGGAACTCTAACTTATGTACAGGATAGTTCTTTTCGGATGGGGTCAGGCTTCTACTGGCAAAGGCCACTGGTCTCAGGCCATTCTCGTGCTCTTGGTACAACACAGCCCCCAACCCTTGCAAGCTAGCATCAGTGTGCAGGATGTAAGGTTTTCTTGGATCGCATAGGCCAGCACTGGAGCATGGGTAAGTTGATATATGATCTCATGAAAAGCAGTCTCACAATCAGAGTCCAGCGGCCCCAAATACTTCACCGGATGAAAATACACTCTTTCAGTCTTGAGGGACGCTGACTTTGGTATTTTTGTGGGTTGGGGGATACCCTTGAGTAAGGTTAAGTAAAGGGCGGATCACTCTTGAATAGTCCTTGATGAAACGCCGATAATAACCACAGAATCCCAGGAATCTTTGCAGTTCTTTTAGATTGTTGGGCTGTGGCCAGGTGGTCAAGGCCTCAACTTTACTTGGGTCGGTCTCTATTCCCTCGGTGGATACTATGTGTCCCACATACTTTACTGATGTTTGAAAGAATTGACACTTATCAATGGACAGTTTAAGGCCAAAGTCCTCCAGTCGGTCCAATACCTAAATAATCTGCTCTCATGTTCCTCCAGTGAGCTGCCAAACACAATAACATCATCTAGGTATACCAGGCTCTCTAGTAAGTTCATGTCCCACTGCACGCTCCATCAATCGTTGAAAAGTGGCTGGGGCACTTGAAATCCTTTGAGGCATCCCTCATGAATTCATAGAAGCCAAGCGGACAGATAAAGGCTGTCTTCTCACGGTCCTCTGGGGCCATCGGGATCTGGTAGTACCCACATGCGGAGATCCAGCACAGAGAACCACTTGCTCTCGCTTAGGCAGTCCAAAGCATCCTGAATGCGGGCATTGTGTACTGATCAGGATAGTCCGCCGTTTACAAAAGGATAATCCACACACATCCTTACTGTTCCATTCTTTTTCCTCACTCACTACAATGGGGAAGCATAGGGCTTTGGATTCTTGTATTACACCAGCAGCTAACATCTTCTTGCAGATGCCGCCTCACATCATCTATGTCAGCAGGTGCCAGGGCGTAGACTTCTCACGAAATGGTCTTTCGTCATGCAGTCGGTTATTGTGCTCAGCTCCTTGCATGCATCCTACATCCCATTCCTTTAAAGAAAACACTGGTCTCTTGGGCAAGCTTCTCACTGATCCTCACTTTCCATTCAGCTGGCAGCGGGAGTGCCAAATCAAAACAAGTCAGGCATTACTCTGTCATTCTTCCTTGAACTCTTGCTGCTGGGTAGCACTGCAGTGTCTGTACAATGCACATTAGCCAGGATGCAACCTCTATTTACTCGAATGTCTCTTTCAGACACATTATGAACTTGGACCATTACCTTCTGGCATAAGCATGGGCTCTAGCGGCAAAATACTAGACTTGACCAGCAGTCCCTCTGGCATTTTTCCATCGCCTGGTGCATCCAACATTAATATTTTATTCTTAACATCCTTTCTGATATGGACCTCTCCCTGTAAGGTACACTGGGCATTTGGCGCCAGGATCAGAGACTCAGGATCCTTCTTCCATACAATTCCGACTGGTTCCTCTGGTTCTATTTTTTCAGCATCTCTCTGTGCCTCATAGGCCTTCTTAATTAAAGCCGGAACTCTTGAAGCTCTACTAGTCTTTGACCCCTGTTTTTCATAACACAACTGTGCCAGCCATCCGAACATATGAGCATTTGTTCCAATCAACAAAGGGACACCATCATACAGTCCAGTGGGGGGACACACTAAGGCTGGGGTCTCTACTTGTTCGGCCACTCCAGCCACGGAGGTGGGGAAAGACAGCCAAATTCGGATATACCCGGAATAGGGGTAGGCCTTCTCACTTAACCCCCATACATGCAGTCCTTCTAATGGTTGTAAGGGCACGCCTGACAATGCTTTGATACCAATCCTGGAACATAATTGTCACTTGGGAGCCACTGTCTAATCACAGCTTTTGTAGACACTCCATTCACCTTTACAGTGGTCTCCATGGAGGGACCCACTATTCTGGACCAGTCTGGAGAGGCGGTAGTGGGGTCTGGGCAACTGACCTTGCCACAAAAGGACATGAGTTAGCATTTTTGGTGCCCTCACTGGGATCATTTCGCACTCCTTAACCACTGATTTGTTCTCCAAGCTCTCCTTGTAGCCTATATGCAACTTTGTCAGTGTCTTTGGGACCGCATTCCCTTTCATGTGCCCATCTTTCCCACAATTATAGCAAAACATACTTTCTGAGTTTGAGTGGGCGAGGCGCCACACTGGGAGCCTAGGGCGGCGACATTAACTGGAAACCTTGTGCCATCTCTGTCTGCGGCGTGATAAGCATTTGAGACATCTCGTTAGTTTCTCCACTTCCATGGTCAAGGAATCGAGTTCGGAGCTGTTATCAGCAGGAGATACATGGTGGGTACCCCCACCCCATAGCAGATGCAGTCGGATATAGGTCAGGGGCTGTACTTGCAGGCGTACCTTCATAAAGGGACTGTTTTGAATTCCCAGATCTCTCTCAACAGTTCGCCCATTGTGGCATATCTTTTTCCTTGTCAGAGCACCTATTTACTGCCAACCTCTGCCCTGAACTTCACTTGATGGGTCACCTCAGTCACTCGGTCGTGAGCCGCAGCTGTTGGTGCAGGTCCCTCCCGAGGTCGCCTTTTCAACTCCTCAATTTCTCTCATTAACTCATCATAGGAGGGTGGGGATTCCAGTCAATTTGCCAGGCATAACTGAAGCAACAGCAGTTCTGAGAAGGGGCAGACTTAAGGATCCCTGTCCAGCCTGGTTCGGTCCAGTTCAGTCGCTGGCAAACTACCCTTTCTGAGGCATTCTTGCAACAATTTTTCCAGCCGAGATACATACACAGACAACAGCTCCCCTTGGTACTGTTGTGCATCTCTTACTCTCCACCATAGGTCTTCATCAGAATCTGGGCTCCCATACACATTCTCCAGGGCCTCAAGATAGGCCTGTGCAGTCACTTCAGGGTTACTGACCCGTTTAGCACGGATGGTAGCCAGGGCAGGACCTCGGAGGCTCTCACTAACCCTCTTTCGCTTTTCGGCTTCCGAGCATTGCCATTCTAGCACTTGGGGGGCAACATAGTCTATCCAGGTCTCCCAGTCATCCTCCCTTGGGGGTGGGGAGGTGCCAGAGAAGATCCTCAACCTTCGTAAGAGTCGTGTGCTAATGGCAGGTGCAGAAATAGAGTCTGCATTGGTTCAGCCACCATACGGGTACTGGAGCGGGAGAGGGTGTTGGGGAGGAACACTCAGGTGGCAAGAATAGTTTCTTCAAGTCCTCCACAGTTTTCCCTTCCCCAGCAAACCATTTAGCAAATTTCTCCTCAAAAGTTTCAGATAGTGGTGGGGCTCATTCCCCGGGTCTTTACTGTCCTTAGTTATCACTCTCCAAGCAGTGAGGGCTCCTCTGGGGTAATGGTCTGTGGCACTTTGGAGCTATCTATGGGATCCTTAAACTCTACTAGGGCCAGGAAAGTGTGGGTGAGCAGATTAGCATGCCGACCCACCACCACAGGGTTTTGTAAACCTTCCACCTTGGAAAGTACTCCCTGCACAGTGTCCGTATTGATACCCAGGGGGATGTCCAGGATAAGCATAGCATTTTGGGGGTCGATCTCCTCCCCAGTACACCACTCCACCAGCCGGTGCACAGCCACTTCTGTCGGGGTACCCATTTATTTTTTTTTTCCTTAACAGTGGTTTGTAAATATGGCCACTAGAGGACACACAATCCCAGCGGTGAGCCTCCAAGATGTAACCCCTAGATGGCGCTATCCCAGGGGCTACTACCCCTGCCTGATTTGCCACTAACAGGTTGAGGGGCCTGGATCCAATGGCGGGTGCCTCCACCCAGAGGTCAGGGTTTGCAATAGTTAAACTTACTTGGTCACAGCCCTCTGGGACACTGCAACCCCCTTTCTTCCCACTAGTGGCCCACACAATATATCAGAATTACCTTCACAGTATACACTTACCCCCAGGGCTGGTTCAGGCACTGGGACCTCCTGTAAAATAAGATACAGTGCAACAATCACAGTACAATACTTTAACATAGACAAATACCTCAGGCAGTATAACTTTGCTGAAACAAGCAGCTCTGATTTATTTAGGGGGAATATAACAAGGACAGGGGGAAATCAGGTTAATTAGCTTATCACTTTACTCATCTATTTCATGGCTCTGTAAGACAGGCCTATCCTTTACCAGTTACTGTTCCTGGGTACCCAAGCCCAGTGGCTAGTCCAAACCGTGGCAGCTGGTAGGGCCCTTTCCACAGAGAAAGAAAAATTAGTTTAAACAGTCAGCAGTACAGTGATTCCATTTGGATTCAATGTGGCAATTCAACAGGAGCGACCCTGAATTAGTACTCACGACCTCCAAACAAGATAGGGTCCTTCAATGTCAGCAGGGCTACTCTTGAGCTCCATGAGACTCTCACACATTTATATGGCAAACTGCAACAGGCAAAAGTCCTTTAATGGCGTAGGATTCACTTGAGCTAACCAAGCCTCCTCACACATTTATATGGTGAACAGTAACAGGCAAAAGTCCTTTAATGGCAGCAGGATTCACTTGAGGTACACAAGCCTCTTCACACATTTATATGGTAAAACAGAAAGTACTATACCAGGCAGGCTGCTTCTCTATCCCGGTACGCAATTACTGCACAATACCGGGAGAACTCACAGCAGATTCAGTTCCTGACAGACCGAGTGCAATTCAGCAATTTCTCCAGTCTTCTACAGGGTGAGCCTGGTTTCTACTCTTCAGATATCCTTTGATTCTCTTCACAGGACGGATTCAGTCCTAACAAGCAGTTACACAAGCTGCAGACCGAACTCTGGGCCTTACACACGCTTCCCGACTAAAACTGCACACTGAAAAGCACAGGGCTCCTTCCTTCTTCACTGCCAGAGCTCAACTGAAACTCCAACAGACAAAACCGGGCACTTCCTTTGAGTTCCTCCCAGTTCTTGACTGGATTGGCTGTCACTCACAATAGACTGCTCCTGTTGGTCCAAAAAGGCGCCGAAGTCTAAAGTACATCTCCCAGAGTCACTGCCCATACAATCCTCTTGTGGCTGGCTCAGAGTATGAGTCCAAGTTCTGATTCGTCCAAGGCACCATTTTAGAGCTAGCTTACCCCACACTGATTGGTCCAGTTCAGCAGTTCAAAACCAGAATGGGGAACTAGGCAGACACAGTTCTGACTGCAAAGAAAGCAGGTTAGACAAACTGTAATTTCATTATTACTCTAAATGGTTTCTGGCAAACAGTTACATCTTTCAGATAGGTTCCCTTTGCACTCTTAGTGACTGCAAAAAATGGAGTGAATTGGCAGCAGCTCGAGTGGTACTCAATCAAAGAAACACACAGTCCCCCATACAAACTAATTATGTCTGCAAGCAGACAGCTCTTAAAGAGACAGTACCAGAGGTTCTAAAAACACTCACTGATAATTGGCTTAAACGCCAAACACCATTCAGGCTTGGAGCATTCAAGCAAGCTCCTGGAAGTCTTTTGGGAACCCCCATTTGCAGGGGGGTTACATACAGTGGGAACCTCATGAATGGTGTAGAAAGCACATACAAATATATAAGTGATACACAATGGAGACCTCATTAGTGGGATAGGTAGCATGCATATAGAAGTACCTTGTTTATCACATAAGGTCCCCCTCTGCATATTTCATTTATGCAATAGGCTAGGACCTTAAGGAAGAGACATTTGTTTTACTTTTTTAGGCATAAAATTATTTCTATAAGTCTGTTATTTTTTTAAACTAGTGTTACTGTGCTTTCCACTATCCTGACTGTTATAACCACTGCCATGAAAGTGAAGTCAGGATGACAAGCTGACACTGTGATATGGTAGTGTTAGTGCCGCAGAACTTCCACAGATATTACAAACCTCTGCCACAGAAGTTCTGCGGCAAATGGTAGTCTTGCCGCAGAACTTGGTCCCACTGTGCCGCAGAAAAGTAGGGGCCTTGAATATAATCCACCGATGTCCCTCTATCCAGAGCTGATAAGATCTTTTCATGAAAACACAACAAATTCTAGGGATGTGGATATGTTGTTCTCATCCACACTTCTTGGCGTGTCCTTTCCCTTTAAATATCTTGCTGGAAGGTCTAAAAGCTGGCTCCTCCCACCCAACTGGGTGGCATATCCCTTGGCTCTTCCCCTTGATTCCAGATCTTCTTTTCCACTGGAAGATTCAGGGTCCCTCCTTTTTGCTCCCGTGTTGAGTAGGCCATGGCACTTAAATCTTCGGACTACTTACCAAAACTTAAACTCGTTACAGTTTCACCACATTGTTTTTCGATTATGACCATGATGGTGAACAAGTCCTGGCCTGTGTTCTGCCAGTGCCCCTGCAGGCAGAAGATGTCTCACACTGACCCACATGCATCTATTGCAAGGGCCATGATCACGATACCCCAGGCCTGCAACTTTTGTCACTCGTTTCAGCCTAATGTGTTGGATGATTGCCTCACATGATTACATAGTGGCCGACCAGAGAATCTGAACTCACCAGTCAAATCTAAAGATGCCCATTGGGTGGTCTCCGGGGTGTTGTGGGGTCCGCTGAACAACTCGAGCAAATGAAGGCTTTCGAGGAGGAGGAGGAGGCTCAGGACATCGATCAGTCCTCTTCAGCATCGGTCTTCATACCACTCAAACTGAAATCTACCTTTACAGGCTCTTTCAAGGAGTTGTGTCAGTCTCTCCCAACCAAGGGAGAGGGCCCGTCAGCTTTGCACAGCTCCCGTTCCTGTAAAAAGGATTCCAAGGAGTCGTGAGAGAAGAAGTCTCGTCGATGTCATTCTTGGGATCGAGAGAGGTCTTGTTCCTAGGAATCTCCAGTTTTGAATTTGGTCGAAATTGCGGCCTTGGCCACTGGCTTCATGGTGCCCCCGTCAGACCAGCTGGCTAAGATGTGGGATGATGACCCATTCAAAATTGCTATCGACCCCCCTCGACCCATTGTCACTGAATGAGGCTGACAATTCCTTGTTCAGGACTCCGGTCCTGACTAGACCTACTGAGGAGGAAACCCAGCCTGCTGAGAACCTCCTCACAGTCCCTGGCCCTGACCTGGAGGAGCCACAGGTCTCCTCTGCTCCTTCTGAGCACTCCCGTCGGTCTCTCTGACGGTGGTCTAGGTCTCAGTTAACCTCAACTGACAGGTCAAGGAGAACTCACAAACGCCATTCTGGGCATTCCACGAAGTGGCCACCACTGCTATTCCGTCTCATCCTCCTCGGAAGAGGAGATACTTTGGCGCAAGTTGCGTTGATGCTATGAGGATCTTATGTGGTGACAGTTGGTGTTGGCCGATCCAAAGTCAGTCCTGGCTTCCTCACCGGCCATCACATGGCTGTCGCCCTCTAGGGTGACACCGACTCCTCCGGAGCCGTCTAACACCGTCCCTCTGCCCGTGGAGCCAGTGAAGACCCTCCTGGCTTGATGAAACCTGCCTCTCCGGTGATTGTGATGGAGCCGCCACATAAACAGCCTCCCTCCGGGGCTCCTGTCAAGGAGTCTCGGCTTGCTAAGGGTCTCCTGCATAGGCTGTCGGTCACCCTCACTCCCAGCCGTCCGTGGCGGTCAAAAGTGACTCAGATGGTCGGCCGATCTGTCTGGACTCCTCAGAGTCTGAAGACTTCTCTTTGCACTCTCATCCATTTGACGAGGTTTCTTTTGGGGGTCTCTCGATGGAAGAAGTTCCCATGTTCTTCATGTGCATTCTCTGTCTCATCTCCAAATCCATGGGGATGCCTTTGGAGTCTGTTCAGAAACGGGTCCAATATCCCCTGACAGACATTCTGAAAAAAGGGGATTCTCTGACAGAGGCCTTCCCAGTGGCCAAAGCTATTGTTGGCCCGGCCCTGAAACTTTGGCAGTACCCTGCCTCCTGCCCCACAGCATCAGCCTGTATGGCCTGCAAGTACATGGTTCCCATCTGCTCCCTTTCTTAGTTCACAGAGCACCCCTCAGCTGAGGGGTTGGTGTCCGAATCTGTGTTTCAGTGCTCGGGCAAATCAGGAGACACTGATAGACCTCCAGACAAAGAGTCCGAAAAACTGGACCACTCTGTCAGAAAAGTCTATGTTGCCTCTTTGCTTGGTTTCCATCAGGTGAGCTCAGCTGTCATCATGGCACATTTCTCCCATGCCCTCCTGGGCTCTCTAGATGAGGTGCTTCCTCATCTCCCCACGGATCTTCAGACTATGGTCAAGCAGGTCTGGGATCAGGGTGGGGCTGTGGCAAAACAGCAATTTCAGATGGCTCTGGACAGTGGGGATTCCTTTGCCCATTTAGTGGCGGCCACAGTCACCATGCACTGCAGAGCTTGGCTGAGGATCTCGACCTTCACGGCAGACACCCAGCACAAACTGGCAGATGTTACCTTCCTGGGCACCGACTTGTTTGGTCCAGGAGTTGATGGTCACCTTCAGTGCATCGAGAACTCCAATGCCACCTTGGACTCCATTGTCTGCGCCCAGAAGGAATCTCAGGGTTCCAAAATGCAGAAGCATAAGCCCTTTCGGTCTTCTGCCCCTGCGGCCAAGCAACCCCAGTACCAATCGGGGCAGCAGCAGCAGCAGGCTGAATCTTGGTGCCCTTGGCCCAAGGCAGGGCTTCAGTGGCCCGTAAGCCCAGAGGGAAAGATCCTGGTGGTCCCTCGGCTGGATCCTCCTCTCAGCCTGCACAGTGATGGGATGGGGGTGACCACCTCCATGCCCATCATGCCCACTCTGAGTCCTCCTGTGGGGGGGCTGGCTCTGCCACTTCCTTTCCATCTGGTCCACTGTCACAATGGACAGGTGGGTCTTGGAAGTGGTCGGCCAGGGGCTGCTTCTGGAATTCAAGCAGTACCCACCAAGCTGAGCCCGCACCCCATGGGAGGAGAAGGTATCTGTGCACTCTCAGTCAGCTGTCCGAGACGACATTGCCTAACTCCTCCACAAGGAGGTAGTGGTCAGAGTTGCTGATCCCCACTGTCAACCCAGGGTTCATTCCTAGGTACTTTCTGGTCCCGAAATGGATGGGGGCCTGGCGCACCATTCTAGGTCTGCATGACCTGAACCAATTTCTCAGGTCTCGCACCTTCAGGATGGTAACTCTGTCTCAGATCATACCATCTCTTGAGCAGAACATGTGGTTCTGCTTCCAGGATCTGCAAGACGCATTGTTTCACACCCCAGTTCCTCCGCTTCAGGGCAGAGGGAACCCTATACGAGTTTCAAGCCATGCCATTCGGCCTGTCATTGGCCCCCAGGGTCTTCACCAAATGCATAGCAGTGGTAGCGGTCCATCTTTGATGTTGGGGAGTCAGAGTATACCCTTGTCTGGATGATTGGCTTATAGTGGATCCCTCCAGACTGGAGGTGGAGAGGTCCAGAGATCTGGCCCTCCAGACCTGCAAAGTCAGAACTCGTGCCTTCGCAGATGATCTGCTTCATTGTGACAGAGCTCGACTCTTGCTGAACCAGAGCCAGGCTCCCTGCGGACAGGTTGGAGGTTCTCTTCTCCTTTGTCCAGTCATTTCTGGTTGGGCACTTGCACCCTGACCGAGACTTTCTGTGACTTCTGGGTTACATGGCAGCCTGCACCTCCATAGTCTGATGGGCCCGGTGGCATATGTGCCCCCTTCAATGGGAGCTGGCCAGCCAGTGGACTCAGCAAATAGGTCATTTTGACCAGCTGGTCACTGTGACCCAGAAGATATGGGATGCTCTCCAATGGTGGACTGTCCTAGAGCATCTGCAGGAGGGGGTCCTGTTTGTCCGCCCTGAGCCAGTGGTCATCTTGATGACTGACACCTCTCTCATGGGTTGGGGTGCCCACATGGGGGACCACAGAGTCCACAGGCTCTGGACCCTCAAGGAGTCACAATGCCACATCAACCTGCTGGAGCTCCGAGCAGTTCGGCTGGCACTAACTGCATTCGCTCCATTCCTTCGGGGTCAAGTGGTTCAGATCCAGACGGACAACACCGCGACCATGTACTACCTCAACAAACAGGGTGGCATGCACTCCCAGCCTCTATGAAGAGAAGCTCTCCACATCTGGACCTTCATGAGCTGACTGGAGGTGGATCTCCTAGCCATTCTTGTGGCAGGAGCCTCAAATCAGCTGGCAGATGCCCTCAGCTATGTGGGTGAGGTGTCCCACGAGTGGTCAATCCATCCAGAGGTAGTACCCAGCTTGTTCTCCAAGTGGGGCAACCCCCAGGTGGACCTGTTCACCTCCAGGGAGAACGCAAGGCTGAGGCTGTTTTGTGCCTGCCCCCTCAGCAGGGCTCGCTGCAGGGGGATACCTTCTCAAGGCCATGGACCCTAGGCCTCTTTTATAACTTCCTTCCACTTCCCTTGATCCACAAGGTACTCCTCAAGGTCAGGAGGGACAAGGCACAGGTGATCCTGATGGCTTCAGACTGGCCCCGCCAGTTTTGGTACCTAGATCTCCTCAGTCTCAGCATCAAGCTCCCGAGGCATCTTCCAACATGCCTGAACCTGCTCTCAGTCAGTCAGGGTAAGGTCCTCCACCCGGACCTTCAGTCCCTGAACCTGACAGCCTGGTTCCTGAGTGGCTGGAGTTCCAGGTTTTGGGTCTTTCCAAAGATGTCCTCACCGTAGTTGAGGCATCTAGGAAGGAATCAACCAGGAAGTACTATGCCTTCAAGTGGAAGAGATTCTCCATTTGGTGTCCGGGCAAAGGCCTGGACCCTTTGTCCTGTCCGGTGGCTAGCATTCTCGACTACCTTTGATCTCTCTCCAAAGGGTCTTCGGTCTACGACCCTTAAGGTGCACCTGGCAACCATCTCTGCTTACTGGGCATGGGCTGGTCAGCAGACGGTGGCACAGGAGAAGGTGGTCTGGCATTTCTTCAAAGGCCTCGAACATATTTCCCCTGTGGTGCATGAACCACCACCAGCACAGGATCTATTGCTGGTACTGGCAAAGCTCATGGGCAAGTCATTCGAACCATTGCACAGGAGTGAGATGTCACACCTGTCTTGGAAGACCACCTTCCTGGTGGCTATCATGTCAGCCAGAAAGATTGGGTAGCTCCAGGCACTCTCTGTTGAGTCTCCCTATCTGATCTTCCACAGGAACATGGTTGGCTTGCGCCCCAATCTGAAGTTCCTTTCGAAGGTTGTGTCAGAGTTTCACCTGAACCAGGTGATGACTCTACTAGTGTATTACCCCAATCACACTTCGGAGGCTGAGTACAGACTGCATACTTTGGACCTGAGACGAGCGCTGTGTTGCAAAGAGTGCACAGCTGGAGTTCAGGGAGAGGTTAACCTGCTGTTTGTCACCTATGCTGAAGCTGCACCTGGCAGACCTGCAGCCAAGCAGATGATTGGCAGATGAATTACATCATGTATCGATCTCTGCTATAGGTTGGTAAATAGGGAGCCTCCCGTAGGGCTAAGGGCTCATTCCACCCACCATACTGCTGCGTTGGTGGCAGCTTCTAGGGACATCCCTATCTAGGAAATATGCAGGGCTGCTACCTGGAAGTCAGCAAACACCTTCATTTGCCATTACTACACTGATCTAGAGTCATGCCGGGATGCTGGTTTTGGGGCCTCAGTTCTCCAGTCTCTGTTCCTTAAATAGGGGGTGTGCACCTTGCCTCCCTCCTCCCGGAGAACTGCTAGGAGTCTGCCAAGAAGTGTGGATAAGAACAACATATCCACATGCCTAGAAACACAGGTTACTCACCTGTAACAGTAGTTCTAGGAGTGGTATGTTGTCCATCCGCACGGACCCACCCGACCTCCCCGCTTCAACGCACAACCAATGCTTCCAGCAGGCAAAATCTGGCATCAAGGGGTGGAGCCGAGGGATATACCACCTGGGTGGGTGAGAGGAGCCAGCATTTAGACCTTCCAGCAGGATATTTAAAGGGAAAGGACATGCCATGAAGTGTGCATGAACAAACATATACCACTCCTAGAACTACTGTTACAGGTGAGTAACCTGTGTTTAGTTACACAAGATCTTCCTGACACAAACCCGTACTGTTCTCTATCTAGTTGATCATTAATTTCCAGATGAGAGTTTATTATATCTTTTAATTATTGATTCCATCAATTTCCCAGGGACCGACGTTAAACTAATAGGTCTGTAGTTTGTATGGTCTCCCTTCTACCCTTCTTGTGGATAGGCACCACGTTTGCTGCAAGCCAAACTAATGGAACTATGTTTTCTTCTAGTGATTTCCAAAATAACAGCCTCAGTGGGGTAGCTATACGTGGAGACAGGAGCTTTAGTATGGTATTTGAGATATTATCTGGTCCAGCAGAGTGTGTTTTTTAATTTATTATTTTTTTCCGTTATACTTTCTTCTGTTATACTAAGGTCTAATTCCTCTATTGCAGGGATATTTAGTACTTCCGGTAGCTTTTGGGAGAACACTGAGCCAAAGTATGAATTAAATATATTTACAATATCCTTGGGGTCATTAATTACTTGATTTCCCACAGTCATGGAGCATAGGCTAGAGTTTGTTTTACATAAGGGGTAGGATTCTCAAAGAACTTGCGCTTGGTGCATCTCAGATGCCCCAGCGCAAATGAGATACACCAAGCACTAACTGTGGTATATACAGAAGATGCATCAGGGGATGCTCCCAGCACATCCCCTCTGTGAATACTACAGTTGTGCCCAGCCCTGGATGCACCAGCACAACCCCCTGGTCGGGTTGGGAATCTAGCGGGGCAGCACATCTCATGATGTGCCCAAGGTTGCCATTCAGAGCCAACAACATGCAAATGGAGCCATTAGGTATGCAAGGTGCAGTGGGGTCGTTTGCATGTTATTATGGCCCCATTTGCATACACCGTGCAGCGATGTGCCCTGAAAATGTGCCCTGCTTGTGTGGCAGTACAGCCTCAAACCCAGCACCCATGTCAGGTTATTGACACCCAAGTCCCCATTATTATGCTGCATACTGCGGTAGCAGATAAATGAACTCAGAAACCTCCCCTCCCTGCCCGCATCCCCATTTCCATGCCACTCAATGCGGCGTCAGATAAATGTACTCAGAACCCCCTCCCTGCCCACATTCCCATTTCCATGCCACTCACTGCGGCGGCAAATAAATGTACTCAAAACCCCCCATCTGCTCGCATCCCCGTTTCAATGCTGCTCACTGTGGCGGCAGATAAATATACTCAGAACCCCCCTCCCTGCCCACATCCCTGTTTCCATGTAGTACAGTACACACTACAAGCCTGTTGGTTGATAGGGTCCACCAATGGGCTTACAGTAGTACAGTAGTTGCCATTCACCGATAACTGTGTCAGCAGGCAGCTGTGGTGAAACGTGGGTAGGTTGTGCTGCCCACCAACCGTCAGGACCTGCTGGGGCAGGGGGAGCGGGCTGGAGAGAGGGCACCTGAGTGGCGGAAGGTGGAGGGGGTCTTCTGGACTAATGGGGGTCTTATGGAGCACCATCGGCGATGCGATCAGGCCAGGTGGGGGTTCTGTAGTGACACCCACCGCCTGCAGTGTGCGGCATGAAAATGGGGATGCGGGCAGGAGGACTGTAGTATGGTATGGTCTGCACGCTGTGGACCAATGGGTGTACAGCTGTACTGTACGCAGTCAGTTGGTGGGGCGGCTTGCAGTGGAGCTGACGCCCGCCACTGACCGGGAGGGAGGGCTGATGGGCTCAGTGGGCGGGTGGGAGGGGTACCGCTGGACCACCAGGATAGTTGGAAATGTTGTTTTAGTATACTAATGCCCATGATCGGGCTGGAAGTGGTCCACTGGACCACCAGGGATATGGGACATGTTTTAATTTTCTACTTATGCCCGCGATGGGGATGGAAGCGGTCCACTGGACCACCATGGATATTGGACATATTTTAATTTCTACTTATGCCTGCGATTGGGATGGAAGCAGTCCACTGGACCACAAGGGATATTGGACATGTTTTAATTTCTACTTATGCCCACGATCGGGCTGGAAGCAGTCCACTGGACCACCAGGGATATTGAACATGTTTTCTTTTCTACTTATGCCCATGATTGGGCTGGAAAGCGGTCCTCAGGACCACCAGGGATATTGGATGTGTGTCTTATTATACATATGCCCGTGATCGGGCATTGGGGCACTTTGCTGCGATGTGCAGGGGACATCTGTCCATGGTGGCTGCAGCCTGGCAGGGTGCCAGGTGCAAGTCACCAGGGATCGGCGCACCTGCATGCAAATGGGGCCATAATGTCATACTAATGGCCCCAGTTGTGCCTTGCATGCATTATGGCCCTATTTGCATATCCACCACTGAATATCACGGTTCCTGCGCCTATTGTAACCGCTCTTGCGCTGGTGCATCCCCCTGCTCCTGGCAAAGAAATAGTACATGGCAGCTTCCTTAGGACTCAGACAGGCTAATTATATGGTTTATGTTGCTAGATATCAAAAATCCAGATGGGATACAGTTTTAGCTCTAGCAAAGCTGTTTCCTGGCCAGCTGGCAAAAGAGCTGGAGCAGGTGGCCGCTGATGGTATTGAGGCATCCAAGGTGCAATTCCATGCTGCAGTGGACTCAAATGATATGTCATCAAGAGTCATGGCTACATCTGTGGCTCTTCGCAGGATGCCTTGGCTCAGATGTACTAGCCTGTCACAGGATACCCAGACTAAGGCCATGGATTTCCCTGTTGTGGGCAACTCTCTGTTTGGGGAGCAAACAGAGAATTACATGAAGAAAATGGATGAATATAGGACCACCTATAGGAGTGCACAGGCCAAGGAAAGGCAAGTCACTCCCCAAAGGCAGCCTCCCAGGGGCAGGAGTAGGCCTTTTCATAGGCCTTTTTACCAAGCCCAGGCTTCCTCTTCAGCTTTTGCGCAGAAGGGGTTCTTTACAGGGAGAGGCAGACGGGGTACAAGCAGGCCTGCTTCCACTCCTCAGCCTAAAGCCCCTGCCAAACAAGCACCCTGATGAGGCACCCAGGGCCGATTCTCCACTACCTGTAGGGGGCAGGCTGGCCTACTTTGTCCAGGACTGGGAGTCTCTAACGTCAGACAAGTGGGTCCTGGAAGTAGTAAGCCAGGGACTGGTTCTCAGCTTCAAAAAATTTCCAAAGATGAGAATCAGATCCTTTCTACCTGCAAATCCTTCAGAGGCTTTTGCCCTGGAGGCAGAAGTATCTACCCTCCTGGCTGTCAGAGCTGTGGAAAGGGTTCCACCCCTACACCAAGGCAAAGGGTTGTAC
Source organism: Neoceratodus forsteri (assembly GCA_016271365.2). Classification (NCBI taxonomy): domain Eukaryota; kingdom Metazoa; phylum Chordata; order Ceratodontiformes; family Ceratodontidae; genus Neoceratodus; species Neoceratodus forsteri. The sequence continues at coordinate 665,866,776 of CM057458.1, forward strand.
TCCAGGTACTTCCTTACCCCAAAAAAGACAGGAGAATGGCAGCCCATCCTGGATCTCAGGTATCTAAACAAGCACCTTTTAAAACCAAAATTCAAAATGGTGACTCTGGGAATTATTTTACCCTCTTTAAGGCCAGGGGACTGGCTAGTGTCCCTGGACCTCAAGGATGCTCTATTTTCATGTTCTCACAGAAGCTCCCATCGAAAGTACCTCAGATCTGAACTGCCCTCAGGTCATTACCAGTTCAGAGCAATGCCCTTCGGCCTTACCTCTGCCCCAAGGGTATTCACAAAATGCCTGGCAGTAGCAGTTGCCCACTTAAGAAGGCAAAAAATTACCATCTTTCCTTACTTGGACGACTGGCTCATAGTAGGCCAGTCCCCAGACCAAGTCAGGTTACACCTTCAAGTAACTCAGCAACTGCTAACTTCTCTAGGTTTCCTTCTCAATCTTCCAAAGTCAGTCCTAGAGCTTGTCCAGCTTCTCACCTTCATAGGTGCAGAACTGAACACAAAAGAAGCCAGAGCCTTCCTTCCCCTGGAAAGGGCAAATACCCTGATTTCTCTGGCTTTCTCCTTCACCCTGCAGGTCTCTCGACCAGCAAGGCACTTTCTACAACTCCTGGGACACATGGTTGCTTCGGCAGCAGTAGTGCAGGGAGCCAGATTTCAGATGAGGGACATCCAGTTCCATTTGAGAGCCTTTTGGTCTCAAAGAAAGGACCCTCTAACCAAATTAATTCCAGTGACTCGAACCCTGATCCAGGCCCTTCAGTGGTGGCAGGACCAGGGCAATTTGAGACAGGGGTCCCCTTTACCCCTCAGTCTCACTCCTTAATCCTTACTACAGATGCATCCCTATTGGGGTGGGGAGCTCACATGGGCGACCTCACCACCCAGGGATTATGGTCCCCTCAGGAATCTCTGGTCCACATCAATCTGTTGGAACTCAGAGCAGTTTTTCTAGCACTTCAAGCTTTTCCAAATCTGTTCAGAACAAGGTTATTCAAGTCAGAACAGACAATACCACCACAATGTGGTACATCAACAAGCAAGGGGGCACTCGGTCTACGGCCATGTGCACCAAAGCAATGAAGTTGTGGTCTCTGGCTTACTCCCTGAACACCTCCCTTGTAGCAATCCACCTCCCAGGCAAGGACAATGTCCTGGCAGATGCTCTCAGCAGGATTTCCCAAGGCCATCACAGAATGGGCTCTGGATCCCTAGTTCTGGAGGTATATTTGCCAGATGGGGCACACCCCAGATCTTTTGCAGCCCCAGACAATCACCAACTTCCCTTTTTGTTGCAGGCCCCCAGTGTTGGGCTCAGTCCCCTGGATGCCTTCCTTCTCAGTTGGGAAGGGAAGTTTCTCTATGCCTTCCACCCTTCCTCTCCTGTTCAAAGTGCTAGTAAAAATCAGGTCTCAATCCGCAAGATGATTCTGATTGCTCCAGACTGGCCCAGACAGCCCTGGTACCCACTCCTTATGTCCTTAGCAGTCCACCTTCCCCTGTGTCTTCCCAGGAATCACAATCTGTTATCCTGTGCTCAGGGGAAGGTTTGGTACCCGAACCTCAAATCTCTCAGTCTCAAGGCCTGGCTCTTGAAGAGTTAGAGTTTGCTGACCTACACCTTTCCCAAGGTGTATTGGTTATTCTGAAGGCTTCCAGGAAGCCTTCCACCAGGGCTACTTATAATTCCAAATGGAAGAGATTTTCCATATGGTGCTCTGGGAAGCATATTTCCCCAGAATCTGCTGACTTACCCACAGTCCTGGATTATTTGGTTCATTTAAATACTTTAGGGCTGAGACCAGCTATCCTAAAAGTGCACTTGGCTGCCGTGTCTGCTTTCTTGTCAGCAGGTAAGCCCTCTTCTCTTTCAGCTCATCCTGTATTCTCTAAGTTTTTCAAAGGGTTGCTTCACACCAACCCCCCATTCAGGGATCCTTCCCCTGCCTGGGATCTTAATATTTGCATTGCCCAGCTTATGCAACCCCCTTTTGAGCCCTTGTCTTCAGCAGAGCTCAAGTACTTGACTTGAGGAAACTGTGTTTTGGTAGCCATCACTCTGCCAGGCGCATAAGTCAGTTACAAGCATTGTCAGTGGAGCCTGATTTTATCTCCTTTCACAGAGATAAGGTAGTCCTCAGGACTAACCGAAAGTTCTTGCCTAAGGTGGTTTCAGATTTCCACCTTAATCAATCTATATCTCTCCTGTGTACTTCACTGACCATTCCTCTTCTGGTGAGAGGAGGTTGCACATTTAGATGTCAAAAGATCACTTAGCTACTACATGATCGTACCAAAGGTCACAGGTTTAACTCCTCCAACTGTTCTCACTTATGGTGAGGTTGGCAAGGAAACCTGCCAATAAAGATCCATTGCCAGGTGGATCGTCTCTTGTATCCAATTCTGCTATGAAAACTGGGTAAAGTTCCTCCCTCAGGCCTGAGGGCTCACTCCACCAGAGGTGTAGCTGCGTCTCTGGCTGCTGCCAGGGACATCCTATCCTAGAGATATGTCAAGCAGCTACTTGGAAAACAGGTGCACACTTTTACTAAGCATTACTCCCTGGACATCCAGGCTCGGAGTGATGCTCGTTTTGGCACAGCTGTGCTTCGGAACCTATTTCCTAAGTAGGTTCTGTCCCTCCTCCATGGAGGTACTGCTGTGTAGTCTGCATATGTCATAATATAGCAAGACTTCATGTTATTTGAAGAAAAAATTACTCACCTTAGTAATGTTGTTTCTTCTAATGGAGTCTTGCTATATTATGACCTCCCCCCTGCCTGCCCCTCTCAGAACCTTTCTCTTGGGGATGTGGGTGGGCAGGGCAGTGTTGGCACTTTTTAGATGCCCACCTTGTTTTCACCCCTCTTTTTGGGGTGATCTTTGTTGTGTTTGTCATTTATTGGGTCTCCTGACTTAAGTCTTCATTGTGACATCAAAAAATGTGTTTATTTAATTAAGTAGTCAGTTGGCTAGTGTAGGTTTACAGCTTCCACACAGAGTCTTAGTGAGTTTTTGCTCGTAAAGATCTGACAGTTTAAGTTTGAAGAACAACAGATAGAATTTTCAACAGAGCTCGAGCTCTAAGTTCCATGCCTGGCATGGACTTTAACTCTTTCACCTCCAGAGCAGTTCTAAGGTTGGGACAAACTGCATATGTCATAATATAGCAAGACTCCATTAGAAGAAACAACATTACTAAGGTGAGTAATTTTTTCTTCCCAACCCTGCTCCTACCATGTCCCCCAATGCATGGGCTGCCTCATCCCCATTGTCCGAGGCTTCCCCTCCTTTTGAGATATCTCCGGTCATGTGTCATGATGTCTTTAAATTACTAAGCACTATACCTGTCTGTGGTAGCATAGGCTCTGATGGCATCCATCCTGTGATTCTTAAACAATTTGCAGCTTGGCTTGTGCCTCTGTACCCTCGGTCTGGAAAATGTCCAAAATTATACCAGTGTTTAAGAAAGGTGTTGCCAAGTCCCTGGCTAACTACCGCCCCATATCTCTCCTTTCCACTCTTAGCAAGCTGCTTGAGAAAATAGTCCATCGGCAGGTCTCTGATTACCTTTTCAGATTCAGTCTTCAGTCCCCTGTGCAACATGGCTTTAGGGCAGGACACAGCACAACAATTGCTCTGACCCAGTTTATAAATGATGTCAAATGTAACATGGACAAGGGCCTACTCACTGGAGCTGTGTTTGTAGATTTCTCTAAAGCATTTGATATGGTACATCACCTTCTACTTCTGGCTAAGCTACAGACCCTTGGTGCCTCCAACTATACCCTGTCCTGGTTTGCTGGCTACCTTGATAATCGATTCCAGGCTGTCTCATTCTGTAAAGTCCTCTCCTCCTCTGCTCCTCTCTCCCATGTGGTCCCTCAGGGTTCTATCCTTGGTCCCCTTCTTTTCTCTCTCTTCCTTAATGGCATTCTTGTACCTTCACCTCATAGCAGTCTGCCGTTGTATGCAGATGATCTCATACTTTACTCCACCTCCAAGTTTATGGTGGATAAAAATCAGAATCTTTCTATAGACTTTCAGGACCTTCAATCCTGGTTTTCATCTAACCATCGAGTCCTAAACATAGCTAAGGCCCAGGCCATGCTTTTCGGGTCCGCTAAAAAAGTGTCCATGGAGTCCCCTAAGCTCTTGGTCCACAGCCATGATGGTACTGGTGTCTCTAACTCCTTAACTTTCAAATACCTCGGGGTTACACTTGACCCGGTACTTAATTTTGGTGCACATATCAATGAAATATATCACTCTGCTAATTGGTGCAGCCTATAGAGTGTGCCACTCACTCACCCTGGCTGCTAGGATCTCGGTTGCACGTGGTGTTTTACTCCCTCAACTCCTATATGCCCTCTTAGTGTTTTCTCATGCTAATGCTGGGGTTCTTCGTAAGTGGGACATTTCATATAACAATATCTGTAGATTTGCCTTATCGGCTCCACGCCTAACACTTCACTGCTTTCTCTATTCTGCTTTGCACTGGCTGTCTCCCACTGCCCTCCATTCTTATTCGCTAGGGTGTTTTACTGACTCCCTTACCAGAACCCCTAGTCCTGCCATACTGGGAGGCATGCTTTCTCCAGTCTTGCACTCCCGATCTCTTAGATCCTCCATCTTCCCAATGCTCACTGTTTGGCCCTGCTTATCTAAAATGGGTGAGCAAGCATTGCCCATTTTGCTCCAAGGTTTTGGAACTCACTCCCCCAGTATATTAAGAGCAACTCATCTCACCTCACTTTTAAGCGTTTGCTGTTTTCTCACCTCTGTACTCTTAGGGATTGTGCCTGTTTGTGACCACCATATTGTCCTCTGCAGTGTTTAGTCCTTTGGTGGATAATGACCTAAAGTATATATTTTGACTAGTTTGATGTGTTTCCTGTATTTTTTTTCTCTCTCCTAGCTAGGCCTTCATGACTGTTATGCAAATTTCGTATCTTACCCTTTTTCAATTGCTAATACTTACTTTTATCTCCATTTTGTTTTATTTAAGTTTGTGCTTTATTGTTCCCTGTCTGTTATGTTCTTTACATACCTAATTGTTATTTGCTGTACATTACTGTTTGTCATTACTGTATTGTCTTTGTACTCTCCCGGGTCGTGCCTGAAAATAGGCAGGGTTGTTGCCTAGAGCAGTTACCCGGTTACCAAAAGCTAATAAATAATAAATAAATAAATAAACTTCGCTACTTATTCCAGGAGGTCTATAGCATAACCCAGTTATGATGTGTTCATTTATCCACGTTTCTATTCTAATCCATATTGTTTCTGGACCACTATCCCCCTGTTTGATTTTATCAGATATATTTATTGATCTTATGGAGTTTGATATATATATGCTGCAACTCCCCCTCCCCTTTTCTCCTTCCTATCTAAATGTTACAGGGTGTACCCGGGTATTTCTCTCCCTCATTCATCATTTTCTGACCACCATGTCTCTGCTACATGTCAATGTCCTTTTGTATTTCTAATATTGCCTTGAGTTCTTCTTTTTTTTTTTTTTGCAGACTTCTAACGTTTGCCCAAAGACACTTCACTTCATTTTCTGTTTTGGGGTATCTATGCTTTTTTGTTGTTCTTTTTATACAGTTAAGTTTGGGGTTGTCTATTTTACAACCCCACGCCATAATTGTTTTAAATGCCCAGGAGTTCATTTTTTATCATTGTGGCCAAAGCTGTTGTCCCAACACTGCTTAGGTGAAGACCATATCTGGCAGAAAATTTATCATTTTGGTGAACGGCATCCCAGCTGTTTATGAATCTAGTATTTTGAGTAATACATTTATTTAGTAAATGGGGATTGACTCTCTGAATGATATTATTCTTTCCCTTTTGGCAGTTCATGTTTGGCAATAGCCCTGATATTATTGGTTTTTGCCCAGCACTTTTTATCATAGAAACATAGAATTTGATGGCAGATAAGGACTGCTTGGCCCACCTAGTCTGCCCTTTTCCGTACCTAACAGATAAGCTGCAGATCTTAGTTAACCAACAGCCTACTTCCTCCTACCCCCCACTAGAATTGCCTTATGTCTGTCCCATGCATTCTTGAATTCCCCTACTGTTTTTGACTCCATGACCTCCTCAGGAAGGCTGTTCCATGCATCTACAACCCTCTCTGTGAAGAAATACTTCCTCACGTTAACTCTGAGCCGTTCCCCCCTCTATCTTCAAATTATGCCCCCTTATTCTTGCACATCTTTTTTTTTGGAAGATGCTACCCTCTTGGACTTTGTTGATTCCCTTCAGGTGTTTGAAAGTTTCTATCATGTTCCCCCTCTCTCTCTCCTTTCCTCGAGGCTATACATCTTAAGCTCTTTTAGTCTTTCTTCATATGTCTTCTGGTGCAGACCCTGCACCACTTTGGTTGGCCTCCTCTGGACAGCCTCCGCCCTGTCTATGTCTTTGCGGAGATGGGGTCTCCAGAACTGTACACAGTACTCCAGATGTGGTCTTTCCAACTGTCTGTACAGAGGGCCAACAACTTCCTGTTTTCTACTGGTGATGTCTCTCCTATGCATCCCAGTATCCCCCAACCCTCCTTACTGCCTTCTCATTGCTGGCTCACCTTTAGGTCATCTGATGTGACTACCCCCAAGTCCCTTTCCATTTTTGTTGTCAGTATCTGCTTTTATTGTATATTCTTGCCCTGGGTTTTGTTTCCCAGGTGCATTACTTTGCACTTCTTTGCATTGAATCTAAGCTGCCATACATTTGACCATTCCTCTAACCTTGCCAAGTCCCTTTTCATCCTTTCCACCCCACCTTGCGTATCATCCCTGTTGCAGATCTTTGTGTCATCTGCAAAGAGACATACCTTCCCCTTCAGTCCTTCCGCAATGTCACTAATAAAGACATTAAAAAGGACTGGCCCCAGTACTGAACCCTGCGGTACCCCACTAGTAACCCTCCTTTCTTCACTGTGGACTTCATTTACTATTACCCGCTGTGTCCTGTTGTCCAGCCAGTGTTTTACCCAGGCTACTACCCTGGGACCCATTTCCAGGCTGGCTAATTTGTTTATTAATCTTTTGTGTGGGACTGTGTCAAATGCCTAGCTAAAGTTTAGGTAGGCCATGTCCACAGCCCCTCCCTGGTCTACCACTTTGATCACCCAGTCAAAGAAATCAATTAGATTTGTTTGACATGACCTTCCTACTGTGAATCCATGCTGCCTTGGGTCCTGTGACCCACTGGCCTCTAGGTACTCAACAATTCTTTCCTTCAGAAATGATTCCATCATTTGTCCTACCACTGAGGTCAAACTGACAGGTCTGTAGTTTCCTGCCTCTGTCTTGCTCCCACTTTTGTGAAGGGGAATCACATCTGCTCTTCTCCAGTCCTCAGGTACCACACCATCCTCCCATGATTTATTAGAAAGGGTAGTCAATGGTGTTACTAGTTCTTCCCTTAGTTCTTTTAGAATTCTGGGGTGAATCCCATCAGGCCCCATTGCTTTATCCACCTTCAGTTTTAAGAGTTCTTTCAGAACCCTTTCTTCTGTGAAAGGACTAATATCAATCCCTCTATCCAGAGTGCGTCTGTTGACTGGATTAGGTCTCTCCCCCTGCTTTTCTATTGTGAATACTGAGCAGAAATATTCATTCAGTATCCCTGCTTTTTCACTGTTGCTCTCTGCCCAACCACCTTCCTCTTTATTCAGCCTCAGTATCCTTGCCTTCATCTTTCTTTGCTCCCTAATGTACCTATAAAAGGTTTTATTCCCCATCTTAACCGAGTTGGCTATCTTTTCCTCAGTTTGAGCCTTTGCTATTTGGATTGCCTTCCCCACTTCCTTCTGCTTTAACTGGTACAGTTCTCTGTCCTGCTCCTTCTGTGTTTCCTAATACTTCCTGAATGCTATCTTTTACTTCCTTACCTTCCCCGCCACTTCTTTTGAGAACCATAGTGATCTTCCTGGACTAAGTCTCCATCACTCATTCACACTAGTGGGATAGTGGCGGAGGCGCTAGGACCAAGTGGGAGCCTAAAGTTTTCAGAAGGGTCGGTGCCGAGAGAGGACCATGCATGTGCAGCACAGTGAGACTAGCTTGTGCCTGTGTAGGCTATCTCGGCATCGCCCCTGCAGCCACCTCAGTTCCTTTTCTCCCGCCGTTGAGTGTGATTGGATGATCCACGTCACTGCCTCGTCGGAGTCGAAGTTTTCGTCTATACGACAACAGCTCTTAATGTTTTAATATTTTAAAGTAGTAATTTATTATTTTATGAACAAGAAGAAGATTATGAAGAAGAAGAAAAAGAAATTCTTTCCTGCCGTCAATGGAGTCGTCCTTAGACGGTAGCGGTGATGGTAGGAGGACTTCGTTTGAAAGTTATTATGGCAGAGGGGCTGTGTCCGGTCTTCCACCCTTAATTAACATGGGGGGGGGTTGACTATGGACAGTCCTGTGCTCAGGGAGAGGACAGTCCTCCGAAGCAGAAATCTAACGGTTCTGGTGATCCAGCTCCGCTTGACCTCGAGCTCCTCTTTCTCATTCGGGGAAGAAGAATCAGTGCCACTCAAGGTTGCCCGTTGGTATGTCTGCAGAAGGAATGTTCTTTGGGAGGGGCGATGGGCCCAAACTGACTTTGGTGGGTTCCTCTTGGCCCTGCTCCTAATGGATGTTTTCATGACCCTGAGCTCCATCTCTGTCCTCGCTGGAGCTTCGGTGGGCAGTTTCACCTCTGGTTCGCTCCTATGGAGCAGGGGGCTCGACTTTCCAATTTTCCTGGCTCTGTTCCTGATTTCGGGACTTCTGGGCCTCGGAGCCATTGGACCGGAGCTGGGTCGATTGGATCACGTATGGCGAGGTGTCCTCTGGGTGCCTTTGCCATCGTGTCAACCCCTCATGCCTACCCCCTCTCCCTTTTCCATGCAGGGGCCGGCATGGGCACCATCTTTTTCCTTCTCCCCATCTCAGGATTTCCATTGGCATTTTCCTTCAGCACCGTGGTTCGGTGCCGTGGCTCGGTGTCTTGGTCAGCGCCGTGCCTCGGAGCCATAGCTGGGTGCCTTGGTCGGCACTGTGGTTTGGCACCGTGGCTTGGTGCCTTGGCTGGCGCCGAGCCTTGGGGCCTTGGTCGGCGCCATGCCTTAGTCAGCATTGTAGGTTGGCACTATCACTCTATTTGGTGCTAGGGGGGGCTGTCTTTGCTGCCACTGGTTGTCGGTGCCGTCAGTGGTGCTGTGCACCCGCAGGGGGCACTGGGCACCCATGGGTGCCATGGGTGCCAGGGATGGTGCCAGGAGCACCCGTGGGTGCTGCAGGTGACGCTGTGGGTGCCCATAGGTTCCATGGATGTTTCAGGTGCCATGGGTGCCACTGGTGCCTTGGGTACTGGGGTGACACCCGTGGGTGCCACGGGTGGCACCGCAGGTGCCCATGGATGCCACTGGTACCCTCAGGTGCCATGGATGCCACTGGTGCCATCGGGTGCCATTCTTGCCATGGGTGCCATTGTGCCATCAGTGCCATGGTGCCATGGGCAGTGGAGGTGCCCTCAAGTGCCATTGCTACATGGGAACAGGGAGTACCTGTGGATACTGCTGTGGCTGCCCTCGGGTATCGCCCAGGTTGGCATAGGCACTGCTTGGTGCCCTCCTGTGCCTCGAGTGGTGCTGATGCCACACGGGTGCTAGTGGGTGCTGTATGGCAGAATTAGTGACACATTTTTCCTTTTGGACTCCTTTCCTCAGAACTTGTAGCGGGATGTTGACCGCAGAATGAACTCCTGTTCTGCAGATTATTTTTTCCACACATTTTAGTGAGTGGTGGTCTATGTGGGATCTTGTGTCATCCAGCGGTTTTCTGATATGGAACTCTGCTGTACCGTTCTGCCAGCGGAATCTCATTCTGCTCAGTACTTCCTGTGCTCCCTATGTGGTACCAAGCTCCTCGACATCCTTCCTTTTTTTTTTTTTATTAAATCTTTATTAGAGTTTCCAGTATACAAACAATATGAACCAGATGTACTTAGAAGAGACATGTACTTTGGGAAGCAAGACAAAGCACATTAAACAACAAAAGCAAAAAAAAAAGGAACCCCCCCAATCCCTCCATCCCCCCACTACCCCTTCCCACCCACCGCCCTCCCTATATCCCCGCTCGTCCAGACCAGGCTACTCTGTGTGGAACCTTGATGTGGCTAGCAAAGCTTTGCTTTGTATTAAGGTTGTGGCAAATGCTAAGAGTAAAGTGCAAGGAAAGATGCTCATATATTATTGAATTTGCTTAATTTGTTTCGTAAGCTGAAAATCATCTTCTCGACTCTGAGACAGTGTAGTAACTCCGTCAACCACTCACAGTATGATAGAGCCTCGTTGTCCTTCCAATGCCTTAGTACTAACTTTTTAACTGTCATGGCTATAAGGGCAATGTGATATTTGCATGCCTTTACGGAGATTTCTGAGTAGTTCCCAAGCAGGCAAGTATCGATCGAGAACGACTCATCTAGGCTTAACAGGGGGTCTGCCTGGGCCCTAATCTGCTCCCAGAGGGGGGCTACTTTGGGGCAGGAGCAGAAGAAGAAGAAGAAGAAGAATCAGCATTTATATAGCGCTTTTCATACATCCAAAGCGCTTTACAAGCAATGCTAGAATGGTAGTGAAGTGACTGAATGTGTGGTGGCGGCCATATCGCACATCATCACCCACATACAGCCTGGATAATTGCATGAACTGGTTTATGGGAAGGGGAATGTTGGCCAGGACACCGGGAATGTTCCCTACGCTTTGCGAAGAGTGCCCTGGGTTCTTTTACTTCCACCTGGACACCCACCAGGACAACACCAGGATGGGCAGAAGGGACCTCGGTTTAACATCTCATCCGAAGGATGGCACACCCCAGCAGTACAGCACCCCCCAATACTGCACTCGGATGCCAGCGATTTTTAGGTGCAAGTCCAATCCCAGTGTGGGACGAGAACCCACGACCTTCTGGTCCAGAGGCGGATGTGCTACCAACTGAGCCAAGCTGACACGCTGAAAATATGTACTAAATTGCCGTCACCTTGGCCACAGCGCAGACAGGTGGCGGACTGTCTACTGTCAAACCTAGCAATCTTCTGGGGAGTATAATACAGGTTGTGCAAAATATGGAACTGTATGAGTCGGAGTCTGTCCTGAGTGATATAGTGGTGACAACCCCACCAGAGTGTCTCCCACCTGATGGGTGTCCCTGGTAAGAGAGTTTCCCAAAAAGTCTTAGGTCCGAAGGGGCCAGGGTGTAAATGGTTGTACAAGGTTTTGAATATTTTGGAAATCGCATGAGGAAGGCCAACACTTTGTGTCATTTCAGACCAGAAGGGGGGATGCTCCAGCTGACGGGAGATGAGTTCCGAAGATTTTTACCAAAAGGTGTCGTAATTGAAATAACTTGAAAATACTGGAGTTGGGCAGGCCTGACTTTTCTAAAATGTCCGCGGAGGAGGCCCACTTTGTTCTGTCCTGGCCCAGAAATAACTGAGTTTGACCTCCCGAAATTGTGGGATCCAGGCTGGGGAGAGAGTTTTCCCTTCCTCTCTAATGTTCGGGTTCCCCACGGAGGGGTTGCTCCAAGTCTCTACATTGGTTATATTTGAGAATCGAGCAGAGCTGAGCATGTGCCTTCACCGATGTGGCAATGGGTGACCCGAGCCAAGACTTAGGGAGACTTTTAGGGTGGACGAACATCAAAGCTGATGGAGAAAGGTTATACCTACGGATTTGGGATAACTGTATATGGACCCATAGGGGTGTGTACTTATCAGAGAGGCCAGGATCCGGGGGAGAGCCACCTTAGGTACTTGCTTAGATGGCTGGCCCAGTAATAGAGACCAACGTGGGGGACCCTCAAGCCTCCTTTAAGCTTAGGGGCAGCATGCTTGTGATAGGCCAGCCTGTGTCCTTTACCGGCCCAGATGAAGTTGGCGAAGATATTATGGACCCTTTTAAACCATGAGTGGGGTAACCAGATATTGAGGAGACTGAGGGGATAAAGCAGCCGAGAGAATACGTTCATTTTGATGAGGCTGATCCTGCCCCAGATCATGAGAGGGAGAAGGGACCATCTGTTCAAGTCTTGAACTATAGTGTTTAGTAAGGAATCGAGATAAAATTTATGCATGAGGGAAGTATTTCTTGAGAATGTGATACCTAAGTACTTCACTGTTTTCCTATCCCAGGAGAGGCCCAGGGCCTCGACCTCACTCCTCATCACTCTGTGGTTAAGCGGAAAAACTACAGTTTTCTCAACGTTGCGTTTTTAGTTTGATAATGAGCTGAATTCGCTGATAACCTCAAGTAGGTATGGGATGGACTTCTTGGGGTATGAAGTGCAGAGGAGTAGGTCGTCAGCACAGGCCAAAACTTTTAATTCTATTTCCTGTACTGGTATTCCTTGAATCCTGGGATCAGCCAGCAATCGGCGTATAAGGGGTTCGAGATAAATATTGAAAAGTAGTGGGGATAGGGGGCATCCCTGCCTCATTCCAGAGAGGATGGGGAACCTATCGGAGTAACACCCGTTGCAGAAGACTCTGGCAGTCAGGGCAGTGTAGAGGGCCTGAATCCAATTCTGAAACTCTAGGAGAAAACCAAAAGTGCTCAAAGTCCGGAATAGGAAATTCCAATCGACTCTGTCTAATGCCTTCCCGGAGTCCAGAGAGACCAAAGCCGTGGGGAATACAGCATCTCTGGATGGCGAGAAGGCATGGTCCAGTGTTCTGATGTGATCACTGGCCAGTCTGTTCGCCATGAAGCTGACTTGTTCTGTACCAATAAGACCTGGGATCATGGCACTCAGTCTGATTGATAACAGTTTGCTGAGAATCTTGATATCCTGATTGAGTAGCGAGATTGGCCTGTAACTTGCTACATTTTCAGGGGCTTTACCTGGTTTCAAGATGAGAACAATTATGGCTTTGAAAAGTGATATGTCTGTGCTAGACCCGTCTAGGATCTGCTGGAAGATGGGAAGAAGTACTGGAGCGAGGGTCTTTGCAAACACTTTATAGAAGTTCGGGGAGAACCCGTCAGGCCCAGGAGATTTGTCGTTGGGGAGACTGTCGATCACGTCAATTATTTCTGCTTCCATTAAGGGAGCGCATAGTGCGGCACACTGTTCAGCTCTAAATGTGGGGAGGTGCAACCCCCTTAAGTAGTGATCCAGCACCGTGTTGGGGGGGATTAGTCATCGGTAAGTATAGGGATTGAAAAAATGTTTGGAATTCGGAGGTAATTCCTTTAGGTCCACCAGCAGGGGGCCGTCGTGTGCCCGGATGGTGGGGATATATCTGGTGGATTCCTGCTGCTTGACGCGGGCTGCAAGGAGATGGCCCACTTTTTCCCCTTGATCGATGTATGTCGCTTTCATTTTGAGGATCATGTATTCGGCTTTCTCTCTGAGGTGTTCCATATAGGTGTTTTTGAGTTTGGCCAGATCTAATAAGGTCTGTTCCGAGCTGTGTGGGGAAAGATTTTTTTCAGTGTCCCTAATCTGTCTGAGAAGTTGGATTATCTCTTGCTCTTTCAGCTTCTTTCTTCTTGAGGCCACCCCAATGAAAAGACCCCTGAGGTAAGCCTTAAGGGCCCCCCACTCGATATCAGGTTTACCCGTGGAGTTTAAGTTAGCTGAAGTGTATTGAGCAATATGAATGTTGATATGTTTCATTATTTCTGGGTCTTTTAAAAGTTGGTTGTTAAGCTTCCAATGGCCGTTCTTATTGGAGACGTCCGATAGGGAGAGGTGGCATGAGACCAGTGAGTGGTCAGAGGGCGGGCCGGAGTGTATATCGGAATCGACAACACCAGGGATCAGATGATGTGAGATCAGTATATAATCGATCCTGGAGGATGTCTTGTGAATGGGAGATGTGAAAGTGAAGCCTATTTCAGAGGGGTGTAATAATCGCCACACATCGTGTAATCCAGCCTTGTCCCAGAGGTCCCGAAGAGCCCTTTGTGCTGGTGATAAGCCTTTGGGCCTGCACCCTGTACGGTCCATATTAGGATCGGCAACCACATTGAGGTCTCCTCCCAAAATCATCGGTGTGTTAACGAAAGGGATTAATTTATTTGTGAGATCTACGAAAAACTTCAGGGAATCGGAGTTGGGACCATATATACTTCCCAGCAAGATTTCCATATTGAAAACTCTACCCTGGACCAGAATGAGTGTCTTTTATAATTCTATTTGAGATAAAGGGAACATTTCTACCTATTAGTATCATGACCCCACAGCTCTGTTTTGTGCCTTGGGCGGAGAAAACCTGGCCTACCTGTTGCTTCTTCATGTTTAATTCTTCCGTGGTCAAAAGGTGGGATTCCTGAATGAACGAGACATCGGATTTCAGGAGTCTGAGATGCTCGCAGACCTGGTACTGCTTAGCTTTCTGTCTGACTCCCTTAACATTCCATGAAAAAAAATTCAAGCTACCCATCTATGTTCAGGGTTGTATGTACAGGAAAATATGGGCCACGCTGAGAAAAAAAGGCATCTGCCAACCCGTCGATGGATTTGTTTGAAAAGGGTCTGGTCTGGACGAGCCCCTCCCTTCCCCTCCACCCCCCCAACATTTCCCAAATGTAAAAGTGAAACTCATGTACAGTAACAGCAGAGGTAAAACCCAGCCCTCCCCCAACCCGTCATAACAACAGACAGTGAACAGCAAATCCTCTAGTTATCCCTTCCGCCCCCAGCCCCCAAACCCAATCTACCACCCCCATAGCGGAAACATTTTGTAATATGCTATGGTAACTGATTATGGGAGTTGCTGCAAATAGTAACCACATAACTAGAAATGTTCAGGATAAAGTCCCAACAATTAGCACTATTAACTGTAGCAAGAAAGGCACACGTCAGCAAAAACTACAGTACAAACTGTCCATTAATTGAACCAGTCTAGGTAAGGATAACCTGGTCGAAAATTAGCTGGGGAACAATGCTGATGTCTTGTGCTTAAATTAGCAAAAATGGATGTAACCGAGCTTTTTAATCATAATCAAGAACGTGAGCATAAAAATGCAAATAACATTGTAACAGCCCCCGTAGAGACGATAGAACTGGTCACAGAGAACTATGCAGTGGATGATAAACAGTCCGGCGGTCTCTGGAAACAGTGAGTGAGATCAGTCCAGCTGATATGGTGAACAGCATCCATAGTGCAGCAGGGCCGGGACCCCCGCGAGAAGAAGACGCAATCCACTCGGATCCGTGTGTGCTTAGCAAGTTGTAGCCTCGAAAGGGCTGGGGAAAGACTGTATTGGTTTCAGAGTGGTGCGTTAGGATAGTAGGAAATAGAAGCACCCCATGTTGAACCGATGGTCCCAGCAAACAAGGTCCTATATAGGAGGAGCCTAATAGGGGAAACAGAGCATTACCGAGCCCTCCTGCACATCTGACCAGGGATACTCTTAACATAATGCCGATCAGTACTGCCGTAGCTATGGGATGTCACAAGCCAGCGCAAGTTGGTAGAAAATGGCCACGTAGCTGATCGAAGGTGACTGAGCAGAATAACGAATAGATCCCAGGAAACAGAAGCCTGCAGGAGGAGATTACTGAGTAAGGAGACCATGTAGTGGGGTAGCCACGGGGATGAAGGAGTCAGAGCAGTCACTGGTGAGCCTTAGAATGGGGAATAGGCACTTAATATTCACATGCAGAGCATAAGGTATCAGCTGGATGGGGACTCGGAAGATGAGAAAGCATTGCAGGAGATCAAGTAAGGCAATCCCAAAGTTAGGTCGGCTCTGGCGGCTCAGGAGCAGGTCACTCGCAATCGCTAAAACTTCAGGAACCTTTAAAAAGCTCGGGGAAGGCGTTGGCGAGAGCCTTAGCAGCAGCATCTGGATTGTCGAATGTAGCCCAGGCACTCGATATCCACACCCCTAGTTTGGCTGGATAAGACGTACAGAATTTTATGCTGGCAGCAACAAGTTTTGAGACCAGGGGATGGAATTGGGCTCTCTGCTGCCTTACCGAAGCTGGAAGATCTTGTGCCAGCCTGATCTTTGTGTCTTCTCAACGCACCTCCTTTAGATCTTTGATTTTGGTGAAGAGGTGCTGGCGTTCGAGTAATTCAAAATTTGAAGATCAGCGGGCGGGGGGCTCGGGTGGGGTTTGGGGTGAAGGGCCCGTGCGCCTACTCAATGGTGTAGGTGGTGCCAGGGGAAGGCCCGGCTATCTTCTCGATCAGCTTTTGTACAAAAGAAATCACATCAGTTCCTTCAGCACCTTCCGGGAGACCTATGAGGACCGCGTTATTCTGGCGGCTGCGGCGCTCAAGGTCTTCTATCTTCAGCTCCATTTTGGCCATTTTCTGATGGAGAGATACCCACTTGATCCTTACATCTGCGTCTACGGATCTTCACTGCAGATCCTCCACAGCTCCGGTAAGTGATTTGAGTTCTGCGGTTAGCTCTGCCACGCTGTCTTTAAAGGGGGAGAATTCTAAAAGAAAGCGATGCAGGGTGAGGGGTTGCAGGTCCTCATTGGAAGTCGCTAGTGTTTGTTCCTGTTCAGTCCCCGAGGCCCTGGCTTTCTTTGGGGCCTTTTCGGGTGAGACTGGCGGCGTATGTCTGGAGTTGTTTTTTCTGGAATGCATCACTTTTGGAGCTTAATAGGCAGCACAGGTTGAGCTCGAGTCTCTACTGAGGGTTTTGAGCTTCACTCTGGTCGTCAGACGTCAGGTTGATCGCAAAAATATTGAATTGAAAGGATCAGAGAGCTGGAGCTACGGTAGAAGGCAGTTATCTGGTGGACTGCATCACATGACTCCCCTCGACATCCTTCCTGATGGCGGAGTCTCTAGTGGCTCTGACCTAGACCTCTCTTGGAGGTCCTTCTGGGGTAGAAGTGCATCTAGATGGGTCTTTCCCTGTCCTTCTGGTCAGTAGCACAGTGGATGGCTCATTTTATATGCTGGAGGGCACGTCCCCTCTATCATCAGAGTTCGTGATGGAAAATCCTTTCAGTAGTTCCTCAGTAATGGGGTCCACTATAATATTTCACACTGCGTCCATGGACCATACTCTTCTGTGTCTAGACCTTTTCAATCGTCAAGACAGTTACACTCTGTGGAACATTTTAAATTAATGGTCAGGAGCTGCTCTGACTCTTCTGCTCCTTTGATAGGGGTATATAGCTCCCTTGTGATATTGCCTCTTCGGTGGCTTCTTCGGCACAGGTGGTTAATTTCTCTCCAGCTGTGATTGTTAGTCCGGTCATGATTTCAGTATGGACACTCAGGCTCTTTCCGCACTCAGATGGAGAACATCTTCGTCTTTTTGTATCAAGACAATCCTCAAAATAGCAGCCTGAAGGCCTTGTTAGGCTTGGACTAAAATATATATATATATATATATATCAATATATATATCAATATAGTTTTTATCACAGCACGGGGCCTAGCCAAAATTACCTGGTACTCTCCCCCCTTTTTTTTGGGGGGATCTGTTTACATTCCTCCTCACCCCCTGAGGCACTCATCTCCGAGATATGGTAAAGAGTACCTGATTTCTTCTTCCCCTACGGGGACTCCGATCCGGCGACGATATGGGTCATCTCTTTCTCTGAGAGATTTCTCTCATTCAGAGACATTCCTAGACCTAGGTGACTGCCCAGTCTGTTAATTCCTTTTCTTTTTATCAGGCTTTCTTCTCTTGAACAGAGCCTTACAGCAGCAGAAGCAACTCTCCACCGAGTCAGAACTCAGGTTCCTGCTTCCTTGCTTGCTTAATTTAACAGGCGATTTTCTCCTTCTTGACGGATGGTCAAGTAGGTCCCTTTTTCTGAGGAAGCTTCTCAAATATTCACACCTTCGATTCCTGCACTCTGGCCCATGCCAGTCACTCACAAAGCTATCCTCTTCAAGTGTGAGAGGCAGTGGTGATGTTTCTTTTTCAGCAAACAAACTAGAATCCTTTCCTACTCCTTTCAGGAAAGCCAGAGTGGGTAGTGCCTCACTGCATTGAGTCACTGCCTCTTTCAGTCACTTCAACAAATGGGTTAGCCCTAACTTGGTCCTGCTGTGTCCCTTCTTGATGCACATCTGCCTCTATTGACCTTAGAAATCCAGCCCCTGTTTTTTTTTTTTTGTGTTGGAATGTTTTTTTCTGCAGTGGACACATCCTCCTGTACACCTTTTTCCTTTCTTCCCTGAGTTCAGAGACTGCTGCTACAGTTGTACACACAGGGGCAGAATTATTCCTCTTGGAATATACAGTGGGTAGGATCTGGTTTTACTAGGCCACCACAAGAGGCTTCTAAGTCGTGCTTGGCCTTCCATCAGGAAGATCCTGTGACTAAGTGGAGAACATTCTCCTTGATGGGCTAACCCCATCTGGACCCCCTTGCTCACCAAGTAAGGGGGTTCAAGTGCTTCTGGACCTGTTGTTTACAGGTCAACCATTCTGGAGAGTTGGGGTTTCCATCTGCACTTTCCGGTCTACCCTGAACCAGTAGACTTTACTTCTAACTCTTTCAGTTCCTGAGGTCCCTTTACGTTACATTAGTAGGTGTCTTTGACTCTATTAATTTTGGTCCTAGATCAAATTGTGAGGCCAGGTTCTTGCCGCTCTCCTAGAGTGGTTGTGGCTGCCTGGCAGACTTCCAATTTGTGCCCATTGCAGTCATTGGCAAGGTGACGAGTTACAACTCGAGCGCTTATCTTGTAGGCACTATGTTCTAGATGCTCTTACAAGACAGCTCTTTTTATTAACAGGACAGTCCTTGGCTATCCTTTCTGAGTGAACCCTGTCTCCTACCACCCTACTCAGGGTTGTTGGTTTTAGCTCGGTACTCTCCCACTTGTGTGAATGAGTGATGGAGACTTAGTCCAGGAAGATATGGAAATTACATACTTACCAAAATTATTGATCTTCTTGGACAGTCTCCATCACTCATTCACACGCCCACCCACCATCCACTGGGTTCACTCATTTCTTTCCTGGTCTTCATGGTCCTATGATTCAGACTGTGAGGACATTATTCTTTGGCCTTTCTTGCAAAGGCCATCTGGGCCCTCTCAGGCCCAGAAACTCAGGATGAGTTATTCTCATTAGTTACGCTGCACCTCCTCAGTCGAAGGCACTGCTGGGGCAGTTGGAGGGTTGGCCTGAGATAGCCTACACAGGCCGCAGGCTAGTCTTATGGTGCCGCTAGATGCATGGTCATCTCTCACGCCAATCCTTCTGAAAACTCTTTAGGTTCTCTTGGTCCTAGTGCCTCTGACGCTATGCCACTAGTGTGAATGTGTGATGGAGACTGTCCAAGAAGATCAATAATTATGGTAAGTACGTAATTTCCATTTTTTTTTTGTTTTGATTTATTTGCTTCACACAAAGGCTTGTTACCTTTGTGATGGCAGTTTTGATGTTTCCCCATTGTTGCTCCACCCCACCTTCTTGCCTGTTTGCTACTGCTTTTCTGAGGCACTCTCCCATTTTGACAAAATCTGCCTTCCTGAAGTCCAGTACCTTCACTTTTGTGTGGCTTGACTCTACAGCTAAATTAATCATGAACCACACTGTTTGGTGGTCGCTTGTTCCCAGATGGCTACCCACTTCAAGATCAGAGATCCTCTCTCCTTCCCCATTTGAGAGTACCAGGTCCAAGATTGCTTTCTTCTGAGTGGGTTCCAAAACTAGCTGTCTGAGGCATGCCCCCTGTAGGGCATCGAGAATGGCCCTGCTCTTGGATGTGGCTGCAACAAAGGTGCTCCAGTTAACATCTGGCATATTCAGGTCCCCCATCAGCAATATCTCACCTTTCTCTGCAATCCCAAGGATGCCTTCTATCATTTCCTTGTCCATTTCCTCCCCCTGAGATGGTCTGTATAGAACCACTGTGCGGATTGTGGAGCCATTTCCAGTGTCCAGGGTGATGTACAGTGCCTCCTCTCCTCCCTGTTTACCCTTTAGTTCTGTTGCTTTGATCCCTTCCCTTACATAAAGAGCTACTCCTCCTCTTTCCCTCCCTGTCCCTCCTGTAGATTGTGTACCCTGGGTTTGTTGACATCCCAGTCATAGTTCTTTGTATACCATGTTTCTGTGACTGCCACAATATCCAGGCATCCCTCTTCCATCAAGGTCACCATCCATTTTGGAGAGCCTTTTACCTCAGCTGCAGGTATTGGTACTCATTACCTTCCATTTTGTTCTTGCTTTATTTCTTTTTGCCCCATCCCCATCCTTACTGTCTTTGTCTTTTTCTCAATTTACCCCTGCCTTTATCCCTATCGACTGCTCTTTCTTGGTGTTTACTTCACTAAGTACCCTGACTTTTGGGGGGGCTAGAATTTCCCTTCTCCTTTTCAGTGTCCCCCCCCCCTTGACTAGTTTAAATGCTTGCCAATGAAGCATTTAAACCTATCACCTAGGATCCTGGTTCCCCTCCAGGATAGATGCAGACCATCACACTTGTATAGGCCTGCATCCCTCCAGGTGGAGCCCCAGTCCCCAATGAAGCCAAATCCCTGAGCATTGCACCAGTTTTTCAACCAGTCATTGAATCCTGTGGTGCGGAGTACCCTAGCCTCATCCATGCCATAGACAGGTAGCACTTCTGAGAAAGTTACCATGTTTGCTAATTGTCTAAAGCCCTTCCCCAACTCCACAAACTCCTGTTGCTCTGCTCTGATCCCATTCTCAGCCAGGTCAGTCATCCATAGGTGGATAATGACATCCAGCTCTCTCCCTCTTGCAGCTGCTCCCACAATCCTGAGAATTCATTTCCTGTCCCTCCAAGCCATGGCACTGGGCAGGCACCTTACCTCCCTTTCCCTTCCCTTCCCCAGTTCTACCCCCCTAACAATCGAGTCCCCCACCAGGAGTTGTTTCCTTCCCCTGTGGGGTCCTGTGCCACCCTCTTGTGGGTCTCCATTGTGGAGGTTCCCAGCATTCTCCTTGGTCTCCACTGTAGGTGCCTCCATAGAGGAACCATGCTCCACCAGAATGGTGAATGAATTGTAGAGAGGCACAACTGGAGGGATGCACCTCTGTTCCACCATCCTCACCCTCCCTGAGCCCACCCTGGTCCAACCACTCCTCTTTCTTGGCAATCTCTGAGGTAGTGGCGGTGGCTTGGGTCGTCCCTGGGTGGGGGAGCAGGTTTTCCGAATCATTGCCAGGTCAGCATGGAGACGAGCAACCTCCTTCCTCAGACCAGAGAGGTGCCTGCAAATAGGGCAGCAACGCTGTTTCCAGAATGTCTCCTGGAAGACTGCTGCTCCACAGCCAGTACATTGCACCACTCCCCACATGCCTGTGTCCCTTCCTGTTACAGGTGCTTTTCTTTTGTTGTTTTTTTGTTTTTGTTTTAGTGTGTGCAAGCTTGTGAGTGTCTCTGCCCCCTATTTAGTGTGCTATGCCTTTAAGGATATGAACAGGTGTATATAAAATAATATATATAATAATAAAATTTATTTGATTAAGCGCCTTTCAGATATTTCAAGGCGCTGTACAAAACATCATAACATTCAACATAACCATGCTAACTGTTGTTAGCAGTTTTGGGGAAGTGATGTCAGAACCCCTGCTATAAAGGAAGTTATGCACTTGGGGCAGGTGGGGTATAGGGAAGGGTGGGAGGGAGTAAACCTATGCCATCCAGAAACAATCAACTACAACTCTAACCCTCCAACCCAGGGAGTGCCTTCCTTCCTTTCAGACATCTATTTCACAGAGGTTAAGTACCAGGTCTAGTCACAAATGACTGAAAATATCTCCCAGCTATAGTTCCTCCCTGGCAAATTAATGTTAAAACTAAGACAAGTCAACCCCCAAAACAGAATCAATACTAGTTACTTACACAGGTCCAAAAAGTAATAATTCAGTTCAGCGTAGTCTAGAAAATAACCTCCTTGATTTAAGGAATCTCTAGCTGCTTTCTCTCTCTCTCTCTCTGTCTCAGCAGCCATGCAGTCCATTATTTCCTCTACGGTGTTTTTTTCATGATCACATCCTATATTATTTATTCCTATGTGCAATACCACAATCTGATTATTGATTTTATAGTCCAACAACCTAGGAAGTCTACTCTTGATATCCTTTACCCGAGCCCCCGGCAAGTAATTGACCACAGTCCTAGTTTTATTTATCTCACATATTATAGGATCTGTTTTGTGTAGGATTGAATCTCCTATGACCAATACATTTTTTCCCCTTCTACAATGCCTGGCATTATGGGTGTAGTATGTTCATCTGTGCCCAGGGCAGCATATTTATTAAATAAAGCTATCTCAGTATTCCCTAGTGCCCTTCTCCTTTTATTCCTTGGCATTTTCTCTATTGTGGTCCAACTCATATTATCAGTATCCTCACTATCCATATCATGTTCAGGGTGTGTTCATGAACAACCTGCATCACATCCTGTTAAGCCCATCCTTCTATATCATGTGGTGCTATATTTTTGTGTCCAGCCTCCGTTATTGTAACTTATCCCCTTAATGCTTTAAGTTCTCTCCTTGGGTGCACCACTTCTACACATCTTTTACACGTACACAGTAGTCAACAGCTACAGGGGTTTCTATCTGTGCTGTGTACAAGTGGCATCTGATGCATTTTAAAATAGTACCCTTAGTATTTAACAGATTCAATACATCCTCTGCAGAACTATCAGCAAACCCCCCGGACCCTGTCAACTTGCTCAAAAAGCAGCCTGCCTATGAAAAAGCAGCACAAAGCCAGAGGACAACACAAAAAAGCAGGCAGTAAGCAGAACATTCAGTATCATTTAAATTAGGAACTTTGGATAACAGAAAAGTCTCTTAGGAGACAGGTCAGCAGTTTCGTAGTGCAGCAGGACAGTCATAAAAAGCCTCAAAGAAAATATATGGGTGATCTGGATGGATTGAGATTGATCTTGGGCTCTATTAAAAGGAAAACGAGTGAGACTTACCGGGACCGGTTCCTATAGCAGGGACCAGTCGGGCTGCTTATGCGGTTTCTCTGCCTTGTGCAGTGGTTGTTTCAGACAAATTAAAGTGAAATTTATATTGGAAGAACACCAGATAGCAATTAGAAAAGGGCTGGGGGAAGGAATATACTGTTCAAACTTTCTTTTTTTTCGCTTCAGATGATATATGTCCAGAGAAGAAAAAGATCAGGGAAATAAGACTTAGCAAGATATTTTACATGTCTAATGTCAAGCAAACCAGAGTGCCATATAGAGACATGGAAAAAAGGGAACAGATAAACCAAGTAAGGAAGAAACAGGGGACTCAAATAATAAAAAAAGATTAAAACAATTTCAGCTTCCTTTTAAAAACTGTTGTAGCCCATTGAGGCCTTTGGCTTACAAAATGACTCCAAAAACCTGACCCAGACAAAAAACAAAAAACAAAGAAAAGGGAAGGGAAGCCAACTGCAGCTAATTCAAATAAAACATCACAAGTAAACTCAGAGTCAGAGGACGTAACAGAAGACCAAAATTTAAATCAGGACAACGAATCTGCAGGAACATCAAAATATTCTTCTGGAATTAACAACTCAGATAATAGTAAAGGCTCAGATAAAGATCTGTTGAAAGAATCTCCTCCTGACTGGGCAAAACAAATTATCTGCAATTTTCAAACCTTGCAATCTTCCAAAGACAAATTGCAGCAACTGCCAGAAGCTATATGTATCTTAAAAAAAAATCACTCTCAAATATTGAGGTAAAACTGGAGCAAGGTATAAAGAGAATTAAAGAGTTAGAAAGCCATCAGTCACAATTAGAAGATTCGATGAACCCAATCCCCAAAGAGATAAAATTAATCCAGAAGCAACAACTGACTTTACAGTCAAAATTAGATGATCAGGAAAATCGTGCAAGGTGAAAGAATATCCGCATTTTTGGACTGCAACAAGAGTGAGAAAAAGACTCTTCGCTTGAAGAGATTATGCTGGAAATTTTTGCTTTGCTTCTGGGATCTTATGTATTTTATTTATTTTTATTTATGACTTTGGTAACCGGGTAGGTGTGCTGATCCCAGGGACTGTTTTCAGGCACGAACCGGGCCACATACTGTGGCACACAGTCAATGTAAAAAACAACAAAGCATAGAACAGTAGACAGTATAATAAATAAATGATTACAACAGTCCACAGGATACAGGTGGCAAAAATAAATACTCAAAATACAGGGTTGCATAATACATACA
Organism: Neoceratodus forsteri; assembly: GCA_016271365.2. Taxonomy (NCBI): domain Eukaryota; kingdom Metazoa; phylum Chordata; order Ceratodontiformes; family Ceratodontidae; genus Neoceratodus; species Neoceratodus forsteri. The sequence goes on from CM057458.1 coordinate 665,890,922, forward strand.
TCCGATATGCTTATACATAATTAACAGAGTACATATACATAAAGTTGATCTGCAGTAAGTTGCTTAGGAAATAAGCAATGTTCATCAGTAGATACAGAACGAGAGGATAAGGTGGGGCAAGTAGGGGGAAGGAGAGGGTAAAGGGTGGGAGAGGAGGGGGATAGGAGGATTAATAAAGGGAGTTGTATAGGCACTAAACTTATGTGGTGTGGGCGGTCAGGAAATGAAGGACTACCCAGGAAAGCAGTGGCAGCAGGAAGTCATCAGGAGCCAGTCTTTGAGGTGAGTTTTGAACTGGCAGTGGGTATCGATGGAGCAGAGCTCAGGAGGCAGTGTATTCCACAGCATAGGGGCTGCCACTGACAAGGCTCTACTGCCCATATTGGTGGATACCCTGGGAATATTCAGGGGGGGGATACTGTTTATGCAGGGATATGATACAGATATTCCAGCCGTTGATAGAATTCACTGGTTGAGTTTAGCGAATAAAGGGGGTGGAGGTGGGCCTAGGCCGGCAATCTTAAAAATGCTAACTACTGAAGGAAAAGACAGGATTATGATGGCCTACTATAAAAACTTAAACTTTAAGATTAAAGATCATCGGATCTTTTTCAGGCATGACTTTTCCAATTTACTTTGGGACAGAAGGAAACAATTCACTGGGATGCAATAATTCTTGAGGAAAAAACGGTTTAAAGCCTATCTGATCTATCCAGCAAGAATAAAGATGTTTTTCAATAATCAAACATTATTTTATGACTCAGTAGACAAAACCATCTCAGATTTAAAAATAAGATTGCCAGATATTTATCCTACCTTTGAAGAAGGCTAAAATAAATTCCTAGAATTTATTCAGTATGGAAAAGTATCCTTTATTTCCTTTTTCTCTTTTTTAATACCTTGGTAGTATTAAAATGAGGGTATGTGTAAGGGAGGGGGGGCTAACTGCAACTGTACACTTTGTCCTCAAGTATACTTCAGGGGTTGCCAGACACAGGTCCATGGCAAAAGGGAAAGGGGGAGGGGGAACTTAAAGATTTTTTAAGAACCTGTGTATAAGGTTCTTATTGGAAACAAAGGAAAGAGGGGGGTGGGGGAAGGGGAAGAAAATGGCATTTTCTGTACATACATGCCCAGTGTCTGATGGTGCAGGTACATTGATATTTGGGAAGGTACTGTACAGAGGGACAAAGGTTCCCAGCTCAAATGATGTTGACCATTAGAGGAGCTACATGGAAGGTAAATGGGGTGAACTCTCCTATTAAAAGTACAGGATTCTGTCCAGAATTAGAAAACTTAAATTAGATGTAGTGATGTTTTAGGAAGATTTTCTTAATAAAAAAGAAATGGATAAACTGAGCAAAAAATGGTCAGGGTCACTATACTATTCAGTAGGCCCTTTAAGTAAAAGTGCTGGTGTAGTGATTTTATTAAATGAAAATTTTAAACGAACAGTGATAGATCATGAAAAAGCCAATAGAGGTACAATAGTTGCAGTCAAAGTAAAATTGGAGCAAAATTAGTTAGTTTTTTGTTCCATTTATGCCCCCTTCAATGGTTATGGCCATTTCTACTTATAAAGCTGGTCCCATTATACACAAAAATGATCTAGTTCTAGATCCATTGGAAATGGCCAATATATTCAATATCAATTTGTGCAAAATATATTCTGACGACACAATAGTGAATGTAGATAATATTTTTATGAGAGGTGATATTACTATTCCTTTGGAAAAAATACATGTTAAACTTTTAACCCTGAAAGGGAAGCTAAGTATATCACCAGATGGTATACCCGGCCATTTATTGTACTTGTTGGCAGACAGTTTTGCTGTTCCCCTCAAACTGCTTTTCAAGTACTGTATAAATAATAATTTTGTTCCCCACTTTTGGAAAACAGCTTATGTTATCCCCATTTATAAACAAGGACCAAAAAATAGTTGGGAAAACTACAGACCCATCAGCTTGACAGCTCCCCTGTACAAGGTTTTGGAAAGTCTAATAATTGACAACTTCTTTTCAACTTTAAAATCAAATGATGTAGAACAACATGGCTTTAAAAAGGGGCGAAGCTGTTTAACCAAATGGCTGTGTTCCTATGAGGACGTTAGTTTACAATTAGATAATCGGACATCATATGATATAATTTATATCGACTTTAGCAAAGCTTTCGATCGTCTTCCTCATTGGGCAATATCCAAAAAACTGGCTTCCACAAACATAGACCTTACTATAATTCAATGGATAACAAACTGGCTGGCTGGAAGAACTCAAAGAGTAATGATAAATGGAAAGCTATCAAGTTTGGGAAACGTCACCAGTGGTGTACCTCAGGGCTCCGTTTTGGGGCCTATTCTTTCTCAGATTTTCATATCAGATATTACAAAGTGTTTATCAAACACTGTCAAATATGCTGATGACATTAAAATTGGTGGGCCATGTTCCACTTTGGAGCAGATTGCCACTATTCAGGCTGATTTAAATTTTATTTCAAATTGGACAAATCTATGGGGCATGCAGTTAAATCAAAACAAGTGTAAAGTTATTCAAATTGGGTCCACTAACCTTTTACAACAATACACCCTAGATAACAAGGTCGTGAATGTTACCAGTACAGAAAAGGACTTGGGGTATTGATAACAGATGACTTTAGTACTGACGCTCAGATTAATGTGGTAATATTAAAAGCTAATAAAGTCATTTGGTCTATTCTTAGAAACATTAGATCCAGAGATAGAAAAGTACTCATGCCACTTTATATAGCATATGTTAGGCCACATTTGGATTTTTCTTCCCCATTGTGGTGTCCTTATAAAAAGTGAGACATCCTTCGACTTGAAAGAATACATAGGCATTACACCAAGTCTATTAAGGGACTACAACAGGTCTCATACGAATCAAGACTAATTACATTAAATTTGATGGCTTTGAATATCAGAAGGCTGAGAGGGGACCTTCTTTTAATGTATGATATTATGAAAGATCCATATTTATTTACAAATCTTGGCATTCTATTTAAAGAAGACATCTTTAACCTTAGGGGTCATCCACTTCAATTAAAACTTAAAAAATATAATCGGTTACCTAGGAAATTTTTTTTCACGCTACGAATTATAAAGCCACAGAATGCCTTGCCTTTGGAAATTATTTGTAGTGATAGTACACATTTGTTTAAATCCCATTTGGATAAACTTATATCATCTGGCATTTGTCTTAGTTACTATTAATTTATGGAAGCACATATGAGCCTCACGGCTCTCTTGCTTTCTTCCTCACCTTAGTATGAACCTTAATATGAACCTTAGTATTTCCTGGCAGATATAAATACAGTTTTAATTGGGTGGGACTGCAGAAATATAATTATTGGAGGGGACTTTAATTGTTCTCTCAAAGATCCCATAGATACAACTACTAGTTTCTCCAAGTGAGAGAAACACAAATCCAGGTTACTTCAGACCTTTTTGAATGGTAATAATTTGGTGGACTCTTGGAAAGAAATATATGATAATATAAAAGATTACACCTTTTTTTCAGCCCGACACAAAATGTTCTCTAGATAAGACTGCATTTTCATATCAAAAGACCTTATAATTAATACTTCAGCCTTATGAGTAAATATTGAACACTTGATGATATCTGACCGTAATATGCTCAGTTATGATTTAGTTATTAATAGCCAAAAAAAAAAGACAGTATATGGAGGCTTAATAATTTACTGAAAGATCAAAGGTGTATAAGAAAAATTAACTCAGTAATATCAGATTTTGTAATAGACAATAATATGACAAATAACAATATTATTGAAAGCTGGGAAGCCATGTTAAGAGGCTATCTGATATCAGAAGCCTCTTGAAAAAAAAAAGATTACAACATTTTCAGCAAATAGAACAACACCTTAAGCAGTTAGAATTGGAAGCTAAGAACAGAGATCATAGTAAAACACAGGAATTAGTAGAATTAAAGAAGTTTATAACTTCAACAGAAATGTATCGGATAAAATATGGTTGGGCTAAAGGAAATAGAAGATGGAAACAACAAAGTAAACAAATCAGGAAATTACTAGCTAAAATGATACAAGAGCAGGAAAAAAGGGTTGCTGTAACTGATTAAAACTCCAGAAGGCAATACGTATGTACAACGGGATAAAATAATGCAAGCATCCCTTACAGAAATATAGGTGTGCTGTGTACATGCAGTATGCTTAATTGTGCAATGTTTGCATGCAGTTCGCATTCGCAAAGTGATCCTAAACGAACCAAGTCTAAAAAGCAAGTCATGTTTGCATGCTGCGAGCTTGACATGTGTGCAGCAGGTAAGCTGGTGTGAACATCTTTTAAAAATTGCATCAGGTTCACGTGTTGCGTGCTTGACATGAGTGCAGCAGTTAAGCTGGTGTGAACATCATTTAAACATCACAGCAGGGTCACATGCTGCATGCTTGCCAAGTGTTCAGCAGCTAAGCTGATACAAATCTCATCTACAAAATCACATCAGTTTCTATTTCTTATACTACTGCTAGCAATTAGAGTAATTAAAATACATCTTTATTTGGATTCCCATAAAAACTAGGTAAACTCATTAATTCTGATCCTTTTGCAAGTTGTTTAATGGCTTTTGCTTTTTGTCATTAAATTGCCATTAATTTGTAAAGTATTGTTTGCTTTACTGCATTAAATGCCTAGGATATAGCCAGTCAACAGCCCCCATTCCAGATGTACAAAGAGGGGCCTCTGTGTTGTGAAGCCAATCCTTTTTGTTTTGAACCATGCAAATCCCTGCATATTTAATGCTACAAATGTGTTTCTCCTTTCCCTTTGTCATTCTGTACTGAGCATATAGACTATGGCCGTGCTCACCACTCTTTGTGCAGAGTAGGGTCTTGGAAGCATGTACCATACCTCACATTTTGTCATGGAAATGAGGGACATGGACACTCAAAATGAGGGACAATGAGGGACACTAACCCACATCATGAAACATGGAGATACAGTACCACTGAACACAGTAGAAACCATTGCATTAGCACCTGAGAATAAATTTCTACCATTAAGTAGCGGTTCCATTTAGGTAGGGCAGAGGCAGTTGCACCCCCTCCACATTTGTTCTTAGGTTGTTCTTATGGTGTGGCAATAATGGCATTAAATTTGGATTTAACCCTTGCAGGGCCACGGATTGATACATCAGTCCAGAATTCCTATATGTTCTAATTCTGTCAGCAGCCTAAGGGTTCATCTTTTGCACAATAAGCACCCACCTGGCCTGTATGTGCTCACACTGCAGGTACTCTCCAGACTCGACTGTGTCCATATTATGTTGTCCACTCTTTCCATCTGTTAGCTGCAGCACAATCACATGTGATGTGGATGAGCTCCAGCCAAGAAAGAGCACATGAGTCTTGCAAGTGTGGCACTGTCTTTCCCACCACAGGGTAGACAGACTGCACACTGCAGCTTGGAGAAGTTGGTGAGCACTGAACTCTCAATAGCAGTGTTGTGGCAGCATATTTTTTTTTGGTCTGCTCTTAGCGAGTCTTCATTTCCCCTGGTGGTTGAAGGGGCAGAGGGTAATCTAGAAGCTAACTAAAGACTAGGCTACCTACTTACTCTACTAGGCTCACCATGCAAAAAAACCAGCACAGACCCCCACAGCAGCAAGCTAGGCTTAGCAGCAGTGGTGACAGTGGTGTGGCTGTCCTTCATAGGCCTTGGTCAGTGCAGTGTGGCAGCAGCCACAGCAGCAACCAAGCAAGAAGCAAGCAACCCTGGTTGGGTGGATTCGGTTGGTGAGGTGACTTGGTCGTGGACCACGTTGGGGACCTGTGATGGCTGGTTCTAGCATCCAGCTTCTGGCAGAAGAAAAAGGGGAGAGCAGACTGAAAACTGGGCTGGTGGCACACTGTGCCAGGCTGCAGGTTCTGGCCACATGGCCGGGTAAGTAAATGTAAATCATTTTTTTTACAGGGGGATTGTGGAAGCAGGAAGGACTAAAATATTGATGTGTTTTTCACATTTCTTCACCTTTGGGCAGCTTCATGACCCATAGGGGATGCGTATTGAATGAAATGGAGTCAGGGAGAAAAATCGGGACAAAGTTCTGTTTTTTTTTGGGGGAACTTCAGCCAGGAAAAAAATTAGTTAGTAACTGGGTGGATTTAGGCCCAAATCTGATGCACTGCTCTGGGGTATATACAGATGAATCTTATATATTTGAAGTTTTCATGATTTGCATATCACTTTTCAGTCAAAACAAATAAGTTATACATTTTAAAGATGTTACAGACATCCAAGAGCTGTCCCTTGCATTCATGGACAGTTGAGGAGTATCGTATGCACAGACTGTTGGAGTCCCACTATAGTCAGGCTGACGAACCCCTCCAGTGAAACTGACCACCACATCCCCACACTCAGGCATATTATGACAAAGGGCAAAGGAGACTGCAGGGGTGTGCACCATTGAAATGAATGGGAGTATTTCTTTATTACTTTTTTATACATTATTGATGGAGAGCTAGAGATTAATGAAGGCCACTACTCAACTAATAATGGCCTTGTTAGTAGACCAGTGGCCTTCATTATTCTCCAACTCACCATCATAATGTATAAAATAATAATAAAAAACAACTCCATTCATTTCAAGGGGGTACACCCCAGTACACTGACCTATGGACATCATCTTTTAAAGACTCCTGCTTCTGACTCCCTAGTACTCAAGTAAGAGATTTTTCACTTATATCTATACTTGGTGGTTTGTCTGTAGCAGCATGGCTGTACCCGCTACAGTGTGTGTGCATTGGGGGGAGGGTGGACTTGCCATGTGGATGTTTCAAGTTATTGCTACTTTTGTGTTTGCACTTTAAAGTCTGGTTGCATGGAAGCATTCAAAACTATGGAGGGAAAATAGTAGGAGTACAGTCCAGATAGAAGTAATTAAGTGGTTTTGTGGGTAAGTTTGTGTATTGGGGGTGGGAAAAACACATGTGTTTCCATTGGTATGTGTGCTACAGTTCAACTGTGAAACTGAGATGAGTATGAGAAGAAAACTGAAAAACATAACAGTAGCTATAAGCATGCCACATGCGTGCAGGTATAGTCAGATACAGTGTGTATTGAAGTACAAGCGAGCCATATGTGTGCAGACAGTATGGCTTAGTGGTTAAAGACACTGAACTGCAAGCCAGGAGACTTGGAGGCATGAAGACTTGGATTTGAATCTCATCAACCCCCACTTATGTATGGTGTGATCCTGAGCAAGTCACTTAACTTTTAAATGTGCGGTTATCAGTGACCACTTGCTTTTTGCACGCATGCCACATGCGTGCAGTCTTTCCAAATTTAACATAAAAATCATGGTTTCCACACTTGATTGCTGCATGCATGTCATATGCATGCAGTCAGTTCCAATGTAATATTTAAATCATACTTGCAGCACACATATCATTTGGGTAGTTTTATGTGTGCAGCATGAAAACTTATCATATAATTATTTCTGTAAAGAATTTTATGATCTTTTATTCATCACTTTATATGTATGAATGTAACCCTACAAATGATGAGATAGCCTACTATGATAAGAAAGTTTAGGAAAAGGACTGGGGGAGATACTGAAACCTATAACAATTACTGAAATTTATGACACAATTCAAAAAATGAAAGAAGGTAAAAATCCTGGTTTAGATGGATTCACTTTGGAATTTTATGAAGCAGTTAAACCAGTACTAGGCCCAAGGATGGAGATTTTGTTAATCCAGATTCAAAAGGCAGAGAAGCTTCCATCCTCCTTTAACCAGGCTTATATATCTCTAATCCAAAAACAAGGGAAAGCATGCCTCTCAACTGTCCATGATTTTCAGGAACAGCCCTGATTTGCCTCAGAAACTTCCTCTGTCCCTCCTAATATTGACATTTTTTCACAAAAAAGTAGAGATTTGATACATAAAATATTGCCAGACTTCACTGTTACAGTCTAGTCTTCCATCAGAAAGTGCATTTAATATTAAGCCACACATTGCAGGAGGGTTCTTGGGCTGATTTAACAATTGAGATTTGTCCCTGATTTTGACCATCTGTCCCTGATTTTTTAAACCCTGTCCCTGATTTGCAAGACAGGAGGTTGAGAGGTATGAGGGAAGATACTTATAAAGTAGAGAATCATAGACCGGTTGCTATTCTTAATGTCGATCACAAAATATGTACCAAAGTACTGAACAACAGAATTCTCTTACAGTTGGACAAAATTATTAACATAAACCAATCAGATTTTATCCCCAACATGAATATACAATCAGGGATACACAGAATTCAATTCGTAGTGGACTATCTCATCAAATCAGGTATACCAGCTGGCTTTCCCTGAGTTGACGCTATTAAAGCATTCAATATGTTAGAATGGAAATTCTTGTTCAGGGCAATGAAGATTTTTAATTTTCTGGATACTTTTATAGACCATATTAAGACCATTTACAATAAGCTTAAGGCACAGCTAAAAATAAATGGTTATTTTTCAGAGCCTATAGTTTTGTATCGGGGGGTGAGACAAGGTTGCCCCGTCCCCTTTTTTATTTGTAATAGGACTAGAAATGCTACTGGGAGAAATAAGGGAAAATCACAAAAAAATCAGTATAAAAATTCCCCTTATAGAATTTTAATTTAATGCATATGCAGATCATTTTCTGCTTTTAATGCAAAGTCCAAAGCAAAGCTTAACTGAGCTTCACATTTTGATTAGGTGTTTTCAACGGTAGCAGGATATAAAGTAAATGAGGCAAAATCAGAAATGCTAACTTTCAATATTGAATACCCAGAGGCCTTGAAAAAGCCTATGAATGCTATAGTACAGGATAAGGGAATGAGAAATCTGGGGATCAATATAACTAACAATATAGAGGATTTATACTTTATGAAACATGCTTAACTGTTTACTTCCCTTACGGATAAATTTGTAAGATAGGGGAAATTTCCTCTTTCTATATGGGGAAAATTCAACTGATTAAAATGGTGGCAGTGCCTGTACTAACATATACATTACAGACTATAATAGCGCCAGTTCATTCCAAGTGGTTTAAAAAGATCAACAGTCTCTTCAAGAACTTTATATGGAACAACAAAGCTCCAAGAATATTGTGGAGAAAGCTCTACATGTCCAAGGAACAAGTAGGTCTTTCTTGTCCTGATATAGGAACATGTCATTAAGCCTTTGTGATAAAATTAATTAGAAATTGGGGTTTAAATCAAAGCAAGAACCAAATTTAGAATTAGAAAATTTAATTCTCAAAGATTATTACAAAAATAATTTTAAATATTAAAAACATACTCTTCTGGGCAAATAAAGGTATAAATTCTGAAAAAAAAACACAATTATAAAAAAATATGTACAATAGTACAGAAATTCCTTAACAGAATAAAATTGGCTATAAATATCTCTCCCCTAAATGATATCTGGCATAATCCAAATTACACATTGCAGGGGAAAACCCTGTTTTTAAAAAGTTGGTGGAAACAAGGCATACAGAAATGGGAAGACCTTTACCAAAAGGGTGCTGAAATGTCCTGGGATGCCTTTAAAGCTAAATTTCAATTACAAAACTCACAATATTTTTATTTTAATCAACTAAGTAGTTTATATTCAAAAGACTATAAAAGATGAAAAAGAGCACCAAACAATAAACAAATAGAGGTGCAGTTAGGAAAACTTCTAGACCCTAAGTCTAAATCTAAGATTAAACTGCACTCATGGATATGTTCATACTATCAGGGGCTGATACAAACAATATATAAGAAGACAAATGAGGAATGTAAAAAAGACACTGAATTTCATATAACAGAACAATGGGAACAGGCTTTGGCCAAATACAAAAATATAAATTATTACGAGATAGGACAATTCAATTTAAAATAGTTAATATGGCCTATTGTACTCCATATAGACTCTAGAAAATGAAATTAGTTCCATCAAGTGAGTGTTGGCAATGTGGATCCTTGGATGCATATTTTTTCCATGTTTTTTGGGAGTGCAAATGTGGTAGGACCTGGTGGGAACAATCCTTACTCTTTTGACAAAAATTGGCTTTTCATGACAACATTAGAAAGAGTATAGATTTCTAATATTAGAGATGTATAATGAGGCAATTATAAATACTAAATATAGGTTGATCTTAAAGGCCAATAGTATGGCAATAAAAAGACTAATTTTAAAAATTGGAAAATAAAAGCTAACTCTCTAGAGCTGCCAAAGCTTGAATGGAAACAACTTTTTGTGAGTGCACTTTATAATAATAATCACTTTATAGAATATGATCCTGTTTGGAGGTTATATAGCAAGAGGACAGAGGATTGGACCAAAGAGGATTTTGTTTAAAACAATTTACCATAACAACAATTAATCAATTTAAGTATAAAGGAACACTTAATTTATATTAGGTATCAACTTCCCCATTTTTGGACACAAGAAATAACTTAGAATCTGTATTTATATCACGATTCCTTGTACCAAATGTATATTTAAATGAAGTTATATGTGCCAAACTTGTATGATTATGCACCTTGTATGACAGTAATTGAAAAATGCCAAAAATTAATAAAAATTCTTATTAAAAAAAAGGCACTGTTTCTTTGTGAGTTCAGTGAGGAGAGTAGTTACCTTGGCAAAGTTGGTAACAAATCTCCTGTAGTAATCAGCCAGACCTAAAAATGACCTGACATGTTTCTTTGTTTTAGGGGCAGGACTGTTAGCTACAGCTTCTATCTTAGAAATCTCTGACTTTACTTCTCCATTTCCCAAAATATTACCCAAAATATCTGGTTTCCTGCATGCCTAATGTGCACTTGGTAGGATTAATGGTCAGATCTGCATTTTTGATAGATTGGATAACTGTTTGTAAGTGTTCCAGGTGGCTTTTCCAGTCTGGACTTACACCACAAAATCATCCAGGTAAGTAGCACAATAACCAGTGTGAGGTGCTAGAATTATATCCATGTGCGGGTGTGCCATGTAAACTAAATGGCATGGTGGTGAACTGATAGAATCCAAATGGAGTGGAAAATGCAATTTTGTCTCTGGATTCTTTAACTAGGGGAACCTTGGTGAGATCGAGGGTACTAATGTACTTGACACTTCCCAGTCTGTCCACCAAATCAGTTGAGAAAATGGTATGCACAGCTAAAGAAACCAGATGCTTCACAAGGGGCTATGCCTACCCCAAAACTGGACACAGATAAAGAACAGTGGAGCACTCACTGGAACCTCTGAAAAAAATCAAGGAGTCCAAACCTTAGCGTAGGTTCAGTATTCTCTGTTTATTCAGAGGTGCATTGTAACAGCATGATGAAAAATCAGCTACCAGTGTGAGGTGCCAGAATTATATCCATGTACTCCGGAATGTAGCGGGTGTGCCATGTAAATTACAACTGATAGAAACCAAATGGAGTGGAAAATGCAGTTTTGTCTCTGGATTCTTTAACTAGGGGAACCTTGGTGAGATTGAGGGTACTAAGGTACTTGGCACTTCCAAGTCTGTCCACCAAATCATCTACACTGGGCATAGGATAGCTGTCAAATTTGGACACTTGATTATATTTCTAAAATCAAGGCAAATTCTTACATCCCTTCTGTTTTATTTATAGTCACCACTGGTGATGACCAAGCACTTCTCTATTCTTCAGTGATGCCCAACTGTTTTTTTTTTTTTGTATTTCCATAACCACATCTGCTCTTAACTGCTTTGGTAATCTGTATGTCTTTTGTCTGATAGGGTGAGCATTCCCTGTCACTATTACATGCTTCACCCCTTTTGCTCAGCCTGGCACTGTGGTAAAAGTATTTTCAAATGTCTTTTATCAAGTTACAGATTTCTGTGGTTTGTTCTGTGAGTAATGAAACATTCCCCTTTATATCTTCAGCAGTTAGTTTGTTCAAACCTGTCATAAGCTATACCAATATCTTCAACAGTTTCTAGTAAGACAAATAATGCAATCTTTGGTGTTTTTCAACCCATATTTGCAGGAAGTTAGCATAGTATATCTTGGTGGATTTTTCCTATCAGGGGTCTTGATCTCATAGTAAACTGTACCATACGTCTAATCACTTTATAAGGCCCTTGCCCCTCCATAAGCAGTTTGTTTTCTGTAGTGGGTAACAGTAGCAAAACATTTTCACCTGGTTCAAAAACTATTTCTTTTACCCCATGGTCATAATACATCTTCAGGAAAATTTGATTGCTCAATCAGACAGAATGGCAGAGGACAGAAAAAACAGAGCCGGGCTTTTAACTCTGTATAACAAATTGGACATGATCTTATACAACCCTATCACAGACTTACGCTGATCAATGAGTTCGGTAGTAATCTGGGGTGGTGGGAAGATTTAACCCTGGACTTTCTTGGGGGGGGGGGGAGTGTTGTATGAAGGAATTTCTGTGTTCTATAAAATGACTGGAGACAGTATTATAACTAAAATTTCATTGTGTTTACCAGTTCCCTATGGCTAATATTGGTACCATCATAAGCAAGTTGAAGACCACTGATGAATCAAAACTCAAAGAGATGAGTAGCCTTTTTGCAGTCAGTGACCCTGAAAACAGTGGAGTACTGGGATATGATCAGTTCAGGTGAGAAAATGCTTTATTTGCTAATTGTTGCTCTATTACAAAATTGGTGTTAATAGTTGTCTTTTTTAAAACATTTTATTTATCTTCTAGACTGTTCATATATAGAAGTCAGACTATATGATAAAACTTGCAAGCAGTCAGTTCTAACTAAACTCATAACAAATCCTGGAGTTAGCTAAATATACAATGCAGTAAGATGGCAATAAAATAGACAAACTATAAAACAGAAGTGTAGATGTTGGGGAATTGGGGTGGGGGGCCGTGAATGGCTGGTGAGGATTTAATAGTCCACGATTGTGAATGGCCATAAAATGGCATAACACATCACAGTCAAACAGATATACCAAGATACTAGCTTAATGTCACAGACATAATTCAAATTTCAAACCCCAAGAATCCCTCACTGTGCTTAACTAGTGCAAATCAGCCTGCTGGTTTGAGTTGCCCTAGAGAGTAGCATTGTATGCAAATTAGGGAATGTTGGAGTGAAATTCAAGTCTCTGATGAGTGATCACACTCCACTCTGCCCTCTAATATCAAATTTATTTCTCAGCCAGTGGAAGAAGTTGCCCCGAAGAGTTCTCTCTGTCTCTTTTCAACCGATTACAGTTTTTCTTACTATTTTTTTATTTTCTCTCAGTATTACTTTTAGTTTTTGAATCTCTGCGTTAGCAAGGTGCTTTACTTTTTAATGCATTTATATCTCTATTCCACAGTTCCCGAGTGGTTCCTTGGAACCGGAGAAAGCTCATTCCTTTGTGGTTTTCCCACTTAAGAACTGTAAAACAAAAAAAAAAAACTATGATTGAGGTATTGTTATTTAACAAAAAAAAAAAAAACAAATCTGAAACTCTGCTTACTGCTTGGTGCCTGTTATTCTTTCAAGTTCTCCCTTTTCTGAGAACCAAGACACAACTGATATTTTTTCATTAAATTTCATTCAAATTTTATTTTTGTTAGCGGTTCCTGATATTTGTGAACTGGACTGCAAACAACTTTATTTCCTCATGTTGGAACCAATTGGAATTTGGGTTTGCCGTAATTGGCATGTCTGACAGGCCCGAAAAGAACACAGGACCTACAGGCTTCAAAAATGTTAAAAATTGTTTTAACCTCCTGGCTAAGCAACTGCCATGAGTTGTATTTGAGATGTCAGGTTTCAGATCACCTTTTCTCTGATTGTGAGCTTTGTATCAACTTTTACCCTAAAACTATTAAAAAAAGGGCTAAAAATTGGAAGACCTGATGGCCTCTCAGTCTGCCTCCACTTAACAACAGCACTCAGAAGAGGTCAGACCTCTCACAGTAAACAGAAGGACAAGTCTGCTAAAGATTGCTTGGAGTCCAGGCTGTCTGAAAGGGGGAACCCTGAAACCATTAAACACAAGTGGCCCTCTGAGCAGGTACTGGAGATGGTGTGTGCTAAAAAAAGACAAAAAGAAAAACATGTCACTGCCCCTCCTCCTGAAGAAGGAAAGGAGTTGTCAGTGGGCATGTGTAATATGCCCTCAGTAGAGGACATGATCAAGGCATGGCAGTTTTTCCAGGCCTTCCAGGCCATGAGATTGCTCATGGCATGCTGGTTCCCCCTTCCCTGGTTACGGTTCTGGAGAAGCAAGGTGCTGAATTTTATTACAATAAAGAGGAGGAGGAGGAGGAGGCGGAAGGGGAGCCTATTGAGCCTGATAGTTCCCCTGAGCAAGAATTTGGTTCTCCTCCCCAAGTCCAGGATGACTCCTCCTCCTCCTCCTCCTCACACTATTCTTTTGTGAGGCAAATGATCAACACCCTCAGTCTCTCCACCCAGGGACTGTTTTGGATGAAGTTGAAGTAGAATTTCTGGATATGATGGGGTAACCCCAACCAACTGGTCAGTGTCAGTGGCTCAGTAGGTAGCACACTCGCCTCTGAGGCCGGGAGATCAGAAAGCTGTGGGTTCAGTTCCCACATCTGGCACTTGGGTTAATATCCCAGTACTGACACTGTAGTGCAGCATGAGAGGGGTGCTGCATTTCTGAGGTGCCGTCTTTGGATGGAGCGTTAAACCGAGGTCCCATCTGCCTGGATTGGTGGTAGTTCAGGTGGATGTTAAAGATCCCATGGCTCTTATCGCAAAGAGTAGGGGATTTCCCCGGTGTCCTGGCCAAATTTCCCTCATACAGTAAATATACCACCAACAGCTTAATCTGGTTCAAGGTCAGTTGGCATTCATCTGTATCCCCCTCCCTCGGGTCGTGCCTGAAAATAGGCAGGATTTGTCTAGTGCACTTACCCAGTCAACAAAAGCTAAATAAATAAGAGGCTACTTCTGCTGGTTCATAAGCCCCTAGAGAAGGCAACCTGCATGTTTTTGCAGACACCAACCTCTACCCCTGGTACTGACAAGAAAATAGAAAAGAAATACCAGTTGGACAAATGGGGTGTCGAGTACCTTTACCCCCACCCTGACCATGGGGAGGTGGTACAAGCTATGACCAGAGTGATAAGGCAAAAGTCCTTCTGTTTACCCAGCCTCAAGATGGGGACTCCAGGAAGCTTGATAGCAGGGGCAAAAAGGTGTACACCTCAGCATTTCTGTTTCTGAGGCAAGCAGCCTACATGGCTTATACGGCCCGTACCAGAAGGCTCTCTGGAGTTCCATTTGGCCATGAGCAAGAAAGCATCTAGTGACCTGGCACAATACTTAGCAGACACTGATAAGACAGCCATAGATGCTGCCAAATACCAGTTCCATATGGCAGTGGACACAAGTGACACTGCCTCCAGAGTTATGGCTTTTGCAGTGTCCCTGAGGAGGTTTGCTTGGCTCAGGACCACCAACCTCTCCCAGGACACTCGGTCAAGGGCCATGGATTTTCCCCTGTGAGGGAAATTTCCTGTTTGGTGACAAGACAGAAGCATATATGAAAAAGGTGGAGGAGTACAAAGCAACCTACAATGGCGACACTGAGAAGGAAAAGGCCTCCACTTTAAACAGGCCTTATGAAAGGGGAGGCAGAGGTAGGGGATTTCTGTAGCTCTCCACATTGTCAATGGGTATTCAGCACAAATGGGCCAATGAGGAAATCGCACAGCCCAAAGGCTGTTAACAGTATAGAATTGTAGGCACATGAACATTCTGGACAGCAGCAACTCTCCAGTCTTTGCTATACCATTGAAGAAGAAACAACAGAAATATCTCTGAAGAAGAAATGTTTTCTTTCGGTGTCTACTTTATGGGGCTGCAATTCTGCATAGGAGGTCGGGGCTACCTGATGACTGGGAGCACCCCCTAAATTTAAAATCACGCCTGTTAAGCTGTGCCATTCAAATTGGCTAACCTGCCTTTTTTCCCCATTTCCGCTGCCTGGTTGTTCTTGGATTGTGGGCCAGATCTGCCACTGCACTAAGGGTATTTATTTTTAGTAGGTCTCCCTTTTCCCTCATGTCATGTTGTCTCAGGTAAGCACTTGTCTTTGGTCTTATTGTTAGAGTCTAACTTTAGGGTGTTTCCTGTGTCTCCCTACTGTCTAGTTTGGCATCCCCCCCACCCCAGATCATAGGGTGACTATTCTATGTGCTTATTTCTTTTATTTCTTCTATTTGAGATGAGAGGGAACCACTTGTTCTTTAGAGTGTTGTCAGTTGGTGGATTTATGTTTTCCTTCTCTCTGCTGAAGCTTTATTTATGTTTTTTTTTTTTTTTTTTTATAAAGGAGAAGGAGAGAAGAGAGGAAAAGAAGAATCAGAACTAGAGCCTTTTCAGGCACAGCCTTTGTGGTGGTTCTTAATGGCTCTTCTGAGCCACACAGCTCCCTGCCATTTTTTATGAGCCCTGGCAGTTGGGCTTGTGCTGTGCTGTTTAGCTAGAGGCTTCTCAGAGACTCAGCGCTTCCTTTCGCGTGTCTGTGCTTGGCCTCCCCCTCGACATGCTGATGTCACATGCACACACCAGCATTTTTCCAAGTGCTAGATGCAGTGGTGCTGCTTCTCTGATGGCTCAGAACTGTTGCTGAGTGAGACCTTCTCCTTCGGTAGCTTTTGAGTTGGTAGGCTGGTAGAGACGTTTTCTTCTGATGGTTTTAACCACAAAGGGAGGTGGTGTACATGGCAGCATTCTTTCTTTTCCTCATATAATTGAGGCAACAGTATCCCTAGTTTTATTCTATGTTTTGAGCTTCTGTTGAACTAGTGTTTTTGGCATCATAGCTTATCTGAGACCTCCAGTGTTCAAATGATGTAAGACCTGCAGAGGGGTAAAGTGACCCTCTCCTTTGGGTTCCTATTGCCCCCACTGTGTTTCTCAAACTAATATGCCTCTTACAGTTCTCCACAGTTGAAACTCTTAATGGGGGGTGTACCTGTTGTACCGGCTGGCAGTGGCAAAGCAGAATTGTGTAAATCTTTTTGGTTGCTCTTAGGAGTGCTTTTGAACCCCAGTGTTCTGCAGAACATCCTTTTGGACACACCCAACCTCAAACCAGGCCTCTCAGGTCAGGAGGCCCACACAGGCACGTCCATGTGTGCCAGAGAAGGGCAAATCTGCTAATATGGATCTGCAGGCAGACCCTGCCCTTGACTACATGGAGCGTCAGGATGAGAATGTTGGGGATCTTGGGGAAAAATCCTGACCTAAGGCAGTTACTTGTTGATGATGATGAGGATGAGGATGAACCCCCTGAGGAGGAGGAGGAGGAAAGGGAGTGGATGAAGTTGAAAAGGAGGATTCCTATCCCTCCCCTGTCTGATACAAAATCTTTGTCCTATCTGATAACTGAGGCTTGTAGAACTTTACAGCTGAAGGAAGTGCAGTCCATGGAGGCCTTAGATGTTAACTGTATCCTGCCCATGTCCTCCTCAGGTCCAGTGAGTTTTCCAAACTTTATTCACTGTAACCAGATTATTAAACAAGAATGGGCAGATGTGGACCAACAAAAATATCTACCAAAACCCAGGTTATGGTGTTTCCCCTTTATGGAGGAAAATATCCGCCAGTGGGAAATCCCTCCCTGGCTGATAAAGCTGTACACAATTCAGTGAGGCACATGACTATCCTGACTGAAGGGTCTTCGGCCTTATTTGACACTCATGACAATGAGTGCATGCTTCATACAGAAGAGCCTTTGCCTCCAATAGTGTATACCTCCACACCTCCTATGCCTTCTTTATTGTTGCTAGAGCTTTAAACTTGTGGGTTACAATGCTGGGTGGCTTCGTTTCTTGAGATTCTGAGGGGGATGAGCATTTTGCAGTTGGTATCCATGGCTTCCACCTTTCTGGGGGATGCCACAGTGGAAAACATATGCATGTCAGCTCGATCCACTTATTATATTGTGTCCACTGTGCAAGGGGTGTAGCTTCAGCACTGGATCACTGACTGGGCATCGAAGACCAAAATGTTTAACTTAGCCTTTGAGGGAGGATTATTGTTTGGTTCAGGCCTGGATGACATTTTAATGGCTATCCAGGATAAAAAGGGCTACCTTCCGGTGTCCAAACAACAGTAAAAGGTCGTCTGAACCTCGGAAGGTCAAGTGGGCGGCTGACATAGGCAGTGTCGATGGAGTTTTCATCCTTTTCGAAACTTCAAGAACCAGAGGAGTAAAGGATCCTGTTCTAGATTCAAGAGCAATAGTGGTGGAGGAGCCATGGCCTGATGACGCAAAGGTGGCCCAGGGCAAAGGGGTGGCACCTCACAATGAGGGTATGCGGGCCTATCTCTGACTCCCTTCCCTTGGTTGAAGACTGCACAGTTTTTACCCAAGATGGGCCCAGATAACATCAGGTGCTTGGGTTCTGGAGATTTTGGCCCTAGGTTACGCAATATAATTTTTAACCATTCCCTCAAAGGGATGTTTTCTGCCATCTCCTGTACAAAAGGATCCAGTGACGAGACGAGCAGTGTCGCAGACATTGTATCACCTCTCACAGATTGGAGCAACTGTTCTGGTGTCGTCTGGCGAACAAGGCCATGATTCTACTCGATTTATTTTGTAGTTCCCAAGAAGTTGGAATTCAGACCTATTCTGAATCTGAAACACCTAAAGAAGTTTGTTCACTACAAGACCTTCGAGATGGAGTCTTTATGTTTGATCATCCAGGCTGCACAGCCAGGAGATTATCTAGCATCCATAGGCCTGAGGGATGCATATCTCCACACTCCCATCTGCCAGTCTCATCAAAAGTTCTTCAGGTTCACAGTCCTGGGGCAACACTTCCAGTACAGGGCACTCCCATATGGACTGGCAACAGCCCCCAGTGTCTTCTCAAAGGTGCTCATAGTCCTGGTGGCTCAGCTTCAACAGGAGGGCCATCATGTCCATCTTTACCTGGATGCTTTCTCATTCGAGCGCTGTCTGCTCCACTAGTGAGGAAATCAGTGACCAGAACACTGGAGGTTTTGGAGTCTCACTGCTGGGTAGTAATTTGGGAGAAAAGCTCTCTTGAGCCATCGCAGACCCTTGTGCACCTGGGAGCGGTTGTCAGGATGGATGGGGGAAGGTCTTCCTCTCGTAGCCAGGAAGGAGACTTTGTTGAGAGAGGTACAGTGGCTGAGAATCTAATTGTCAGCTTCAGCTCACAGCTCACTATGGATTCTGGGCCCCATGATGACAACAGTAGAGCCAATCCCATGGGCTCATCTTCACATGCAACCCCTCTAGACTGAGTTGATGTTGACCTGGGAATCCAGCCTTGGAGGACTATCAGGTCAGGTTTCCAATTTCCTCACTATTGCGGCAGCCCCTGAGTTGGTGGGTGAGTTTAGAGAATCTGAGCAAAGGGCCTCCCTTGGAAGTCCCTCCAGAGTTGATCCTGACTACCAATGCCAGTCTGTTGGGCTGGGGGGTAGTGCTGGACCACATTCTAGTGCTGGAAACTTGGTCTGTGCAGTAACAGCTCCTACACATCAACATCCTGGAGATAAGGGCTGTGTGCCTAGCTCTCCTCCATTTTCAAAATCGGGTGCAGTCAAAAGCTATGAAAAAAAGGTCAGACAGTGCTGTCACAGTGGTGTACATAACCAATCAAAGGGGCACAGAGAGGAGGGAGAGAGAGATGCTAAAAGAAGCAACTGGTCTTCTGTTGTGGGCAGAGGAGAAACTTCTTTCTCTGTCAGCAGTTCACTTGGTGGGGGAGTTGAACATTCAGTCTGATTAGCTAAACCATGAGAATGTCCACCCAGGGTAGTGAAAGCTGAACCCATGAGGTGTTCAACCTTCTGTGTAAAAGATTCAGTCATCCACAGATCAACCTGTTTGCCTCCAGCCAGAATGAGCAAGTGCAGCGGTTTGTCAGCTGCTACTGGTGTCCACAGTCGGAGGCAGTGGATGCTTTGTCACAGTCATGGAATTTTGACAGAGCATATGCCTTTGCTCCTACACCCCTCCTTTCCAAGGCCATATGCAAAATAAGACACTCAAGAGGAAGCTTTCTTCTGGTAGCTCTGGAATGGCCCAGAAGGCTGTGGTTCTCGGACCTAGTGAACCTAGCTCAACATGCTCTGTTTCAACTTCCAATATGGGGGGACCTTCTCTCTCAATGTCCCATTCTGCATCCAACTAAGGGAGCAGTGCAGCTCATAGCCTGGCTCCTGAAAGGAGGAGTTTCCTGAAACAGGGTTTCTAAAAAAGGTAGTGGAAACCTTGATGGCCTCCAGAAGGAATTCCATATCAGCAGCTTATGCTCATGTGTGGACCACTTTTTTGGTTTGGGTTTTGCAGATTTTGAACTTTCTGCAGGAAGGAGTGGAAAAGGTTATGCCTTGAGCACCTTGAGAGGTTAGGTGTTGGCCCTTGTAGCCTCCTAGGGCTCGACCTTTGGCATGGATCAGGAGGTTATTTGTTTTCTGCAAGCTGTCAGCAGGACCCAGCCTCTGTTCTGATCCCCTGCTCCTCCATGGGATCTGAATCTGGTATTGAATGCTCTTTGTAAAGAACTCTTTAAACCGCTGTTGTAGGTTCCCTTGGATGTGTTGTCCTACAAGGTGTGCTTTTTAGTTGCTATATGTTCAGACAGGAGAATTGGTGAGCTCCAGGCTTTGTTCCATAAAGAACGTTACCTCATGCATAAGGACAAGGTGGTTTTGAGAACAGTTCCATCTTTCATTCTGAAGGTACCTACATGCTTTTCACATGAATCAGAAAAACTGCCTTTCGTCCTTCTGTCCGCAACCAACTCACCCAAAGGAGGAGTTGCAAAAGTTGGATTTGTATCGGGCAGTTAGGATATACCTTAGACCTACTGTGGAGTTCAGGAAATCAGATAGGTTGTTCATACTTTTCAGAACAGCCAAAAAAGGACAAAAATCCTCCAAGGCCACCCTGGCAAGGTGGGTGAGGGCATATATTGCCAAGGCTTATGTCGGAGTAAAAAAGAGAGCTCCGGCTCTCATCAAGGCACATTCCACTAGAACTTTGGCCACTTCCTGGGCAGAGAAAGGTGAGGCATCTGTCTTAGAGTTGTTCAAGGCAGCCGCATGATCCTCCATCCACACATTCACCAAGTACTACAGGTTGGATGTTCAAAGTTTCACGGGTGCAGCCTTTGGTTGCAAAGTTCTGCAGGTGGCCGTTAGCAGGTAAACTCTTCTTCCTTTTTGCAGTTTGCATATGGGACAATATTCTCCCCACCTGGATTTTTAATAGGTACTGTTTCTTACAACCTTTCTGTGCTGAATACCCATTGTCAATATGGAGCGCTACAGAAAGAAGAAATTTCTACTGTAATTTCCTTTTCTGTTAGCTCAAACATTGTCAATGGGACCTGCCTGGGAGCCTTGCTCCTATGGGAGAATATTACCCGGTATGCCAGCACAGGGATGTTTGCCATTTTCTGATGAAATTCTGATTGTAAGTCTGTCTGGACATCCTTCTATGTTTTACCTGCTGCGATTATATATCGAGTGATCTACTACACATAGTAGTGCCTTATATTTATAGGGGTGATTATGCAAATCAGAATACCATCATCCAGTAAAACATGCATGTCTGCATGATATCACAACTGAATACTGATTTGATGTGATTAGCCCAAATAATTTAGGCCTATTGAATTGTTCCATAAATATGTGAACAAATTAACATATTTGTGGAACAATTATATGGGGCTAAATTATTTGGGCTAATCACATCAAGTCAGTTTTTAGCTGTGATGTAATTCGTGCAAATGTAAGGGCACTACTATGTGTAGCAGATCACTCTGAAGAAGCTTGGGATTCACTAAGTGAAATGTCAGTAGTCTGCGATGGTTGCCTTGACGTCATCGCCTTGTATTCAGCACTTTTTTACCATCTCCATTTAAGTGCTGGATGTTAGCTGCACTGTTTGTCATATTAATAAAATGGTAAGATTTTTTTTTACTCAAACCATTTTTTTGTCTGGTTCATTTGCTATGGGTGCTTTTGATTTAAGGCTTGCTGTGTCTGTTATTTACATTCAGAACCATAGCACTGTGTCCTGGTGCTCTCACTCTGTGCTTGTTTTTGGATCTGAAAGATGCCTATTTTCATATCCCAATCAGGCCCTGTCAGAGAAAATATTTAAAGGGGAAGTACTGTAAATATTGCAGGGGTCCTCAAATTGTGAAAGCCCATAAAAATATATTTCAAATGATGTATGGAATTTCCTTGTAGTTGTCAAGAGTCCTAAGATATGAATATCTAAATACTCTTTAAATCAAAACAAGGCTGCAGAAATACTCTTTAAATCAAAACAAGGCAGGAGCCATTTCATGGGATCATGAGACAGACAGTGATGTCACTGAGGGAAGTTATAATCAACAACATAGAGCTGGCCCCTCAGTGACATTACTTCCTGTTTTAAGATTACATGAAATGGCTGCTGCTTTGTTTTGATTTACAGGTAATTTGATAGTCATATCTTAGGACTCCTGAAACCTACAGCTAAGCCTAGTACCTCGTTTGAATGGTCTTATCTTGCGCTTTTACAATTTGAGTAACCCCTGCAATGTTTACTTCCCCTTTAAGTTTCAGGGTAGGGACTGGTCATTACCAGTTCACAGTCCTTCCCTTCAGACTCTCATTAGCTCCCAGAGTGTTCAGAAAATGTTTTGCCTTGTTGCAACACATCTGAGAAGGCAAAGGGTGGTGGTTTTGCCTTATCTAGATGACTGGTCACAGGGAAATCTCACCAGGAGACCAAGGCCTTTCTCCTTCTCATTCAGCATATCTTGGAGAATCTGGGGTTCATCATAAAGACTCAGAAGTCCCAATCAGAACCAGTACAAGTTCTGGAATTCATAGGAGCAGAGTTGGATGCCATCCGAGGGAGGGCCTTCCTCCCACGACAGAGTGGGAAATATGATCAGCCTGGCAAAGTCCTTCAAACTCAATCAAACCAGGTCTGCAAGAGATGTCCTCCAACTATTAGGCCCCATGACCTCATCCATGACAGTAGTGGCCAGGGCTAGGTTCCAAATGAGAGACATCCAGAACTGCCTAAGGACCCATGATTAACAAAGTTGAGACCCTCTCTCAAGGCTAGAAACTGTGATAAAGTCTCTCTTAAGAGCACTAGACTGGTAGAAAGAAGCGGGCAAGCTCAGAGAGGGTGAGCCCTTCTTCCAGTAGTCACCCACAGTTGTTCTAACAACAGATGTCTCCCTCCTAGGCTGGGAAGCTCATCTGGGTGACCTGACAGTAAGCAGAGAGGTCCTCCCAGGAAACCCAGGAGCATATAAACCTGTTAGAGCTCACAGCAGTATATCTGGCTCTACAGGCTTTCACCTTCCACATCAGGGGTCAGTCAATCCAGGACAAACAACATCAACACCATGTACTACATCAACAAACAGGGAAGCACAGGATCTTCAAAGCTACATACAGGAGCACTGAAGATCTTAAATCTGGCCTACTCTCTAGAGGTGCAAGTATCAGCAGTTCATCTGCCAGGGAATGACAATGTCTTGGCAGACTCCTTGACCAGGATCAGCCAGGGACATCAAGAATGGACCCAGAACAAGCAGGTCTTGGCCACAGTGTTCAGGAGGTGGGGTACACCAGAGATAGAACTGCTTGCATGCTGGGAGCATAATCAGCTCCCCCTTTTTCATTGCAGGCATCCAGCAGTGGGCTCAGTTCCATTGGATCTCTGAATTTAGACTGGACAGGGAGGTTCCTGTATGTCTTTTCTTCCCTCCCACTCTTGCTGAGAGTGCTCTTGAAACTAAGGAGCCAGTCTGCAGCTGTGATCCTAATAGCTCCAGATTGGACCAGGCAGGTTTGGTACTCCCTACTCCAGGCCCACTCCATCAAGCATCCCATTTGCCTCTCTCTGAGGTACAATCTGCTGACCACTGGCTTGATTTTCAAAGAGGAATCTTTGAAAAAAGGTGCCTGTGCTAAATGGATATGATGCAAGTGGTACCTTGCATCAAAGTTTATGGCAATTCTTATTTTCAAATGCAGGCTGGACCAAATCAGGATGCCATATGCCAAAGCTACCCAACATCACTTTTGAGGCAGAAGCACCCACTTGTCAGGTCACAAGTCTGCTGCACCATGGCAGGGCTGCATCATCCCCTTTTTTGGCATTTTAGAAGCCCCACCATGGTTGCAACAGGGGGTGGCCATGCACCACTGTAGTGCAGAACAGCGATGGGGGGCCTGCAAAGAGGGGGCTGGGGCAAAAGGAGCACAAGGGGTGGCATACAGAGCGACGGGAGCATGGCAGAAATATGAGGGTCATGAGGTGGCACCCTGTAGGTGTGCCCTGTGCAAGTGCAGACAGCTGATTGGCCTGGGTACAGGGGCTTTGGCAGGATGGGACCAGGACCTGGCCTCAGGTGGACACAGCCCTGGCACCTGCTCCCTAGGTGCTAATGACTCCAATACAGTAGGTGGACAACAGCCTGTCTCCATGCGGGGGGCCAAGTACCAGGGGACTGTTGCAGTGCCCAGGGACCATTCTCATCCACCACTTGTACCCAGCAACCTGCAGCTACCACTGCCTGCCTATGGTGTTGGTGTCATTGTCACCTGTCCCTTCCTGCCAACCCCCTGTACCCAGACCGATCACCTGTCTGCACTTGCGCAGGGCACCCCCGCAAGGTGCCACCTCATTACACTCACATTGCTGGTGTGCTCCCATCACTCCCTAGTAGGTCACCCCCATGCTACATCTGCCCCTGGTACCCTCCTTGCAGGCATATTCACCCCCCACCTTCATGGCACCTCTAGTGTTGCACAAGGTGGGAGGATTGATAGATCCCTCTGTCAAACCACGCAGGTGTGCCAAATGTTCAGCACAATCCTGTGCCTGCAGTAACTCTCAGGTCTTTGGTGCAGAAACCCCCAATTTTATAAAATAGGTCACACGGTCCCTGATGCACCCCAAGTTTGCCACAGCCATAGATCACCATAAACTGAGGTGATCTAAGGGCTCTTTGAAAATTGAGCCTCATATCTCAAGGCAGGGTAACCTTTCCAGACCTCGAGTCTCTGTGCCTCAAGGCATGGCTCTTGAAGAGCTAGAATTCTCTGACTTTAACCCTTCTGAAGAGGTTTTGCAAGCCTGAAGTTTTCCGGGAAGCCAGCAACAAGGAAAACCTATGCTTCCAAGTGGAAAAGGTTCTCCTTGTAATGTACTCTTAAGCAGCTCAGTCCTTTGCAAGTAGATCTGCCCACAGTCTTGGACTACCTAGCCCACCTTCTGTCCCTGGGCCTCAAGCCCTAAACCCTTAATTTGCATCTGGCAGCACTGGCAGCTTATGTTTCACAGGTAAAGAGAAAATGGTGACTTCATAACCCCTTTTTCAAGAAGTTCTTTAAAGGGCTTTGAACCTGTGCATTGCTGTGCTTATGGACCCTCATTTT
Source organism: Neoceratodus forsteri (assembly GCA_016271365.2). Taxonomy (NCBI): domain Eukaryota; kingdom Metazoa; phylum Chordata; order Ceratodontiformes; family Ceratodontidae; genus Neoceratodus; species Neoceratodus forsteri. The sequence goes on from CM057458.1 coordinate 665,916,334, forward strand.
GAGCCAATGGCTACTACTGATTTAAAGTATGTCACTTGGAAAACAGTATTTCTGTTGGCCGTGATGTCTGCCAGAAGGGTGTGGGAGCTGCAGACCCCCTGCATAGACCCAAATTATATCATCTTTGATGGAAACAAGGTGGTCCTAAGGACAAACAGAAAATTTCTCCCTAAAATGGTGTCTGAATTTCAGCTGAACCAGTATTACCCTTCCAGTGTTCTTTACAGCAAAATCCAGCTCAGGAGCGCAGAGGCTCTACAGTCAGGATGTCGAGAGGGCACTCAATTACTACCTGGACTGCACTAAGGAAGTTGGGTCCTCCCATTCACAGCTGTTTGTCACATACAGTATGGTGAAGTTGGCAAAGGTAGGCCAGTTTCCTAGTGAACAGTTGCTCACTGGATAGTCTCCTGCATCTAGTTCTGTTATATCAAAGCTGGCAAGCAACCACCACGAGGTTTCAGAGCACATTACACACATAGCACGTCTGCCTCTGTGGCAGCTGCAATGGATATCACCATGCCGGAAATTTGCAAAGCAGCTACCTGGAAAATAGTGCACGTCATATTGTCATCGAGGCACAGGTCAGGAAGCATAGGAAAATGAGGAGCAGTTGTAGAATTTGCAAAAAGTATTTATTTGTACTAGCAGTAACATAAAAAAAAACGTGTTCCGTATAACTATTTACAAAGGCAGAATAAATAGAGAAGATCTATCAGAGTTTTCATTCAATCTCTGTGTCTCTTGCAAGAAATTGCAGCCTTGTTTATATAAGTCTTTGCAACCCCCCTTCTTAACAAGCATCCTGTTTTTTTTCTAAAATGTTCTTGTAAATATCAGGCAGGTGCAGCTAGAGCACAATGTCCCAGACCTGAGACCCCTTATCTACAGCTTCTGAAAAAGATCTTAAAAACTGGTCTCAGGTTAACCCCTTAAGTTCCCAATAGCTTTTTGCAATCATCGCAAATCATAAATAGATACATTTCAATAGTAACACTATATAATTTCTAAACAAAGGGATCCCAATATCAGTTACATTTCCACATAATGATTTACATATATTTTTATACCAACAGATATGCAAGGGAGGAAAAGACAGAAACAGCAAGGGAAGATTGAGTGACAGTGAGAGGCAGAGAACTGCGAAACTGTTGGGATGATCAAATCCTAGGTCTCACAGGAAAATTTGGTTGTGCAACAAGACAGACAAGAGACAGGAAAGGAAAGAACAGAACAGATCCCTGCATTCAAACTCTCCATAACAATTGGAACAGGGTTCTATCCAACCCCTGTCACATACACCCCCCCCCCAAGCAGAAACCTGTTTTATCAAACAGGTTTCCAAAACTTTCTATTAATTCTCTCCTAATATTAGCTTCTAACTTTCAGAAATTAAGCACATGTGCAGTATCCATTTTTCTATAGCAGTACCGCAAACATTAAAGTTTAAGCACATACATTTGTTTTTCAACCTTCAGAACCCTCAATTCCTGATCCATATCTTGATAAAAAAATCCTTGTTGACATTGTCTTTCCCACATTTGTGTATCACCTTGAATTTAAATGGCTGTAGTGCCAGGTACCACCTTGTGATTCTGGAATTTTTATCTTTCATCTGGTTAAGCCAACAGAGAGGATTGTGATCTGTTAGAAGTACAAAGTCAGTTCCTAGCAAATAAAACTTACAGGACTCCATGGCCCACTTTGCTGCTAAACATTCCTTTTCAATGGTGGAGTACCTTTTCTCTCTCTGTCATGCAACGTCCTACTTATGTACAGAATAGGATGTTCCGTCCCATCTATTTTTTGACTCAGGACTACGCCTAGGCCTACCTCTGATGCATCTGTTTGTAACAAAAATGGTTTCTCAAAGTCTGGGCTTCTTAAAACAGGGGCTGAACATAATGCAGCCTTAATGGCTTGAAAAGCTTCATCACATTCTGAGGTACATTTCACATTATTTGGGTACTCTTTTTTGTGAGTTCAGTGAGGGTAGTAGCTAACTCAGCAAAGTTGGAAACAAATATTTGATAATAACCAGCCAGCCCTTAAAATGACCTGACATGTTTCTTTGTTTTAGGGACAGGGCTGTTAGCTACAGCTTCTATTTCAGAAATGTCTGGCTTAACTTCTCCATTTCCCAACACATAGCCCAAATATCTGGTTTCCTGCATGTGTATTGCACATTTAGTGGGATTAATTGTCAGACCTGCCTTTTTGATAGCTTGGATAACTGCTTGTAGGTGTTCCAGGTGATTTTTCCAGTCTGGACTGTACACCATGACATCATCCAGGTATGCAGCACAATAACCAGTATGAGTTGATAAAATTACATCCGTGTACCACTGGAATATAACTGGTGCACCATGTAAACCAAATGGCATGGTGATGAACTGATAGAATCCAACAGGAGTGGCAAATGCAGTTTTGTCTCTGGATTATTTAGCTAAAGGGATTTGTCAGTAACCCTTGGTGATATTGAGGGTACTGATACACTTTACACTCCCCAGTCTGTCCACCAAAATCATCTATTCTGGGTATAGGATAACTGTCAAATTCTGACACTTAAGTTTCCTAAAATCAAGGCATATTCTAGCACCCCCTTCTTTTTTGTTTACAATTACCATTGGAGATGACCAAGCACTCCTTGCCTCTTCTGTGATACCCAGTTCTTTCATTTTTTGTATTTCCTTAACCACGTCAGCTCTTAACCACTCTGGTAACCTGTATGTCTTTTGCTTAATAGGGTGAGTATTCCTTGGCACTATTATGTGCTTGATCCCTTTTGCTCGGCCTGGTACTGTGGTAAAAGTACTGTTAAATGTCTTTAGCACATTACAAATGTCTGCCGTTTGTTCTGAGGTTAAGGAAACATTCACCTTTACAACATTAGCAGTTACAGTTTGTTCCAGTCTATCATAAACTACATCAATATCTTCTTTATCAGTTTCTGATAAAACTAGCAAAGCAGCTTTTGGCATTTTTTTTAACCCATTTTGGTTAGCATGGTATATCTTAGTCTGAGTTTTCCTGTCAGGGGTCTCAAGCTCAAAGTTAACGGTACCAGTACACATATGCATTCTATAAGGCTCTTGCCACTTCATTAACAGTTTATTTTCTGTTGTGGGTAACAGTAGCGAAACCTTTTCACCTGGTTCAAAAATGTTTTCTTTTAACCCATGGTCATAATATACCTTCTACTGGTTTTGAGCCTCTTCCTGATTACTATGGGCAATTTCAACATATTTTGCCAGTGTCTTTCTTAGGGCACATATATAAGATGTTATAGATTGTTTCTGAGTGGGATTATCTTCCCACGTTTCTTTTATCACATCCAGTGGCCCTCTTGGCTGCCTACCATACAGCATTTCAAATGGTGAAAACCCTGTTGATGCCCGTGGCACTTCTCTGTAAGCAAAAAGTAGGTAAAGCAAGTATTGGTCCCAATCTTTCCCTTCCCCTTTTACAAATCTTTTTAACGTGTTTTAGAGTTTGGTTAAAATGCTCAACAAGACCGTCTGTCTGAGGGTGATAGGGGGAGGTTCTTATGGCAGTGATACCTAGTAGTCTGCACAGCTCCTTAAGTAATGCAACACCAAATTACTACCCTGATCAGTAATAATTTCTTTAGGTATGACCACTCCGCTGAAAATTTTTGCAAGCTCTGCTGCCACTTTTGAAGCCGTGACAGTATGCATTGGAACTGCTTCCAGGTATCGAGTAGCATAGTTGCATACTACCAGGATAAATCTATTACCCTTTTTACTTTTGTCTAAAGGACTAACCACATCCATTGCAATTCTCTCAAAAGGCACATCTATCAAGGGTAGGGGCACCAGGGACACCTTGCCTTTTCTAGTGACTGGGGCTACTTTCTGACACTCAGCACAGGAATTATAATAGGTAGCAACATCTTCATGAATTCCAGGCCAGTAAAATCTATATAGCAAGCTGGCAATGGTGTGATCCCTCCCTAAGTGACCAGCCATAGGGCTATCATGTGCTATCTGTAATAACTCAGATCTATACTTTTGTGGTATAACCAATTGTTTTATCTGTTCCGGTGTCTGAGGTTTAACCCAAACTCTGTACAGTAACCCATTACATTTTTTAAACATTGGTTCACCTTGTTTTGATTTTACCCCCAGCTGCTTAAAATAACCCCAGAGAGAAACATCATTAGCTTGCTCTGAAACAAAATCACAATCAGTTATCAGTTTAGTATCAGCATTTTCATATTTAACCCTTTATGTCCATCAGTCATTTGTTGCCACAGTTTCTTCAGGCATCGTCTTTCTTTCCTGGATTTCCAGATCTTGGAGCTATGCTCAAACAAGTCTGAATCAAAATCAGTGAAAGGAAAAGAGTCCCCACCACCTGAGATTTTCTTTGCCTGAGCTCTTGTTACTACCACTGCTGAAACTGCAGTGTTCAGTTCCTCTGGGATTAACTCAGTAAATCCTGGATACTCATTTCCAGTAATCACAGGTACAGGTAACTTAGGTACTACCCCCACTTTCATTTAGAGTGACATACCCTTAATGGTCAGAGTCACTTGGGTGGTGGGATAGTTTCTAGTGTCCCGATGGATGCAGATGACACCAGTACCTGGTCTTTTTGCACAGTGTTTTCCCAGCACTTCAGCATGCACTAGGGTCTGTCTGCTTCCCGAGTCAATGAGTCCCTTTACAGTCTTATCCCCACCTTCACATCTGTTAAGTACTTGCCCCAATTTTCTAAGGACAAATCTGCTCCAGTGTCACTCTTCTTATGGCAATTTCTTTCAATATGACCCGGCTTATTACAGGTATAGCAAATAACGTCTTTGGGCACAGATATGTTACCCCCACCAGAGTTCTTATCAGACTTGGAGTTTAAATGGAAAAAAGAATGTCTTACTGGTGCTTGGCTGTTACCTCACTGCTGTGGTGTCTGTCTGGCCATTTGGTAGTCTTCAGCCAAAGGAACAGCCTTTTCTAACCCCAGTAATGCTCAGACCATTCATAACTTTGTGCAGTCATCCTGATGGGTTGGACTGCCCGGAGAGATGGAACACATGCAAATGATGGAATTCTTTGCACGTGAGCATCTTTCATATACTGCCTCTACCAACTGTAGTGTTCTAAACCCTTCAGATTTTTCTCTCGGCCTGAAAGTCTGGTCGCTCGAGTCTATGCAGCCCTCTTCGCATGAAAGAAGAAAGAAAAGTCATAAAAACCATAAGTATTTTTAGTTTTTTTTACTGCCTCTATTAATTGCTAGTTACTATTGAATTTGTTGTTTTCTCGGTTCCTCTGATTCGGTATAACCGTGAGGATCTAGATTAGTTGTAACTTAGTTTCGGTTCTCTGATTAAAGAACCTGTTCATTATCACTAAAATTTGGTCCTAAAAGATTTTATTTGTAACCGCTTTTTATCGGTTACAGAACCGCTGAACCGGTTCATTTTTTCATCTCCTTTCTCGGTTCCATCGGTTCCTTATTGGTTCAGGAACCGACCGAAAAAAAAAAAAAAAAAAGGCAAAAGCTGTTTAAATTACTGCATTAGCTATGGTTTTTAGTGGTTGGAGGTTTTTCACATTATCATTCACCATGACTGAGAAACCTAAAAAGAGAACCGAGGAGCCTGGTTTTAAAAACTGTTTGAAGTGTGGAGATGTGTTTGCTAAGGCAGACAAACACACCTTATGTGTGACTTGTCTGGGTTTTGAACATTTGGACCAGGAATGTGATATAAGCGTTGCCCGCCCTCCCCACAGACCGCAAGGAATCAGGACTTGCCCCCCCCCCGGACAACTGACACAAGGTACGGTAAACACGCAGCTGCAGGAGCAGCTCAGCCAGCTTGGCTAACAATTCAAGGCGCATTGTTGGACCCCGCCCGGCACACCATGCCGGCTCCCCACCACCACCCTTGGTCGGCTTTGTATTATATAGGTGGCGTCACGTGAGGCTGCAGAACCAATCAGCCCACTTATCCACCTGCAGGTTATACCTGCTGAACACTAGGGGGATCCTGCCTGCCAACACCTATTCCCCTCCATTTATATCTTATAGCAATATGTCTCTCTTAGGTCTCTGTATACTTACATTGCTCCTCACTCTCCTATCCCCCCCCCAGCATCCCTACCAAAAATCTCTCTGTCACCCCTGCATACACACATCTGCCAGCATCACAGCCACCCATAGCTCATCCCCCCACCGCTCCTAGCCCTCCCATCTCTCTTCTGCTCATCACTAGCGCACCTCACACACTGGACCACCCTATCCCCACCCCACCACCACCAGTGCCCACCCCCATACGCAATTGTCGGTGGTCTCCCTCTGTCCTAGCCCTACCCATCCTTAACTCCCTACCCATCCCCTGCACTGCCCCCCCGATCCTCACATATGCCCAAGTACCCCTACCACTACCACCATAGTCCTTTTCTCTGACTCATCCTACTCCTTCTGTTCTCTGGGAATGTCCACTCTAACCCCAGACCAGGACCACCTGCATCGCCCCCTGCAGGTCATGGACTCTGCATTGCCTCCATGAATATCCGCAGTCTCCCAAGGAAGACTACTGCACTCCAGTGTTGGATCTCTCAACACAAGCCCAACATTCTTGCATTAGTGGAGACCTGGCTCTCTCAATCAACTCCAGACTCTGCTGTCTCCCTTCCTGGCTTCACCCTCTTCAGAGAAGATCGTGTGGGTAAGCGTGGCAGTGGATGCGCAGTCTACCTAAGTAACTCCCTCCTTGGTCACGCACTACCGACCCCCAAGCTCGACCACGGGGCACAAGCCATCACACTAAAAATCACCCCCAATCCAGGCCATGGCCCTCTGTACCTCACAACCGCCTATGTACCCTTACATGTACAAAATCTAGCTGTCCGCTCCCTCACCGACTATCTCTCTACCCTGCCACACAAGGCTGAAAAGCTTGTCCTTGGAGACCTCAACATCAATTGGCTTGGCTCCACTTCAGCGCAAATTAAGGACAATTTCTCAGCCCTTGACCTATCCCAATTAGTGACTCGGCCCACTAGATTTAGCCAATCAAGTGGGACTAGATCCCTACTAGACATTGTGCTCTCAAACCGCCCACACAAAGTAAAGGCCGTAAACGTCCTAGCCAATGCCCTTAGTGACCACTCACCTATTCTCTGCTTCTGGTCCTCCCCCACACATAATCCTGCGTACAAAGCAACCCCCCATCGACGCTTCCACCCCAGGGGCCTTAACAAGCCAAAGCAGTACCTTGCCCAGGTCGACTGGTCCCCGATCTCCCTTGCAACAGACATAGATACTGCTCTAGCCTTCCTCACCAGTGCCTTCTGTGAGGCCTGTGACATCTTTGCCCCTGTCACCAACATCCACCCCAAGAGACACACGCTGCCTGGATTTCCCCCTTCCTGATCCAACAACTAAAGCAGCGTGATAACCTATGGCACATTGCTGTTGAGACCGGCAGGTCAGCAGACAGGCAAGCCTACAATGCAGCTCGCAACCAGTGCACCTGGGCCATAAGACAAGCCAAAGCCTACTACTATCAAACCGCCTTAACCTCCTCCTGGGGCTCTGCCCAAGCCTTCTGGGATAACATAAAGGAGTTAATTGGGAAGACCCGCTCCCCTCCTCCCTCGCAGATGGTTATTAATGGTGCAATTAATACTGACCTATCTCATGTTGCTGACTGCCTCAACATAACTTTCTCTGACCTAAGTGCAGTCCTTCCTGCTCACTTCTTTGACCCTGTCCCTGTAATCAACCTCCCAGCTGCTTCTCGTCCCCCTTTTCTCTTCAGGACTATCTCCCCCCAAGATGCTAAACCACTCCTCCTAAAAGTCCTCACCTCCCACAACCCGAGCTGTGACCCCCTTGACTCCAGGATACTCCACCTAACACTGGATGTCATGCTAGCCCCCCTTACTGACCCACTTAATCGCTTCCTGTGCCTTGGCCAATTCCCGAGTGCATGGAAACAGGCTGAAATCATCCCTATCCATAAAAATGGAGACCGCACAATACCAAACAACTACAGACCTATCTCCATCGTCCCCCCCTCTCAAAAACTCTGGAGAAAATAGTATCCACTCAACTCGTGGATTACCTATCCAACTACAACATACTTTGCCCAGAGTAGCATGGCTTCCGCCCCGGTCACAGCACCACCACAGCCCTTCTGGAATTTTCCCACCAAATACACTCTGCACTTGATGCAGTGGAGATTGCTGGGGCAGTGTTCATTGACCTATCTAAGGCCTTCGACACTGTGAGTCACCCATTAATGCTTGACACCCTCCGCCAGCTGGGTTTCTCATCTGGCCCTCTGGCCTGGTTCTCCAGTTACCTCAGGAATAGATCCCAACAGGTCAAATTAAATGGAATCCTATCTATTGCACTGCCTGCATGCTCCTGGGTCCCACAAGGCTCCATTCTAGGCCCTACATTATTCAGTCTCTTTTTAAACACCCTTCCCAGCTCCTGTACAGGCAAACTGCTTCTTTATGCAGACGATGCAGTCCTAGTCGCCTCACACCCCGACCCACTCACCCTCCAGAGCTCCCTGCAACTCTCCTTCAGCCAAGCTGAAAAATGGTTCCTCGACCATCGCCTGGTTCTGAATCTCAAAAAGACAAAATCAATGATCTTTGCACACAGACAGAGTAACTCCAAAAAAGCTCCCATTTGCATCATTCCCAACACCCTCCACCCCCTTGAACAGGTATCAACATACAAATACCTGGGCATCACCTTCGACTCGGCTCTCTCCTACCATGCCCATGTCAGTGCATTGTCCTCTGCCATGAATGCCCGGATTGGACTCCTATACCGTCACAAAGACTGCCTCCCCGAGTTTGCCCTATGGCTGGCTATCACTTCCTCCATCCTGTCTTTGGTTGACTACGGACTCCTCATCTATGCAACCGCTGACCCTACTGCCCTCACCAAAGTACAGACCTCTATCAACAAAGCCTGCAGGCTCCTGACCGGTGCCCCCAGCAGAACTCACACATGCCAGCTCTACTCCACCTCAAACATACTCAGTCTTGAAGAATGCCTGCAATACCACACCTGTATACTGGCAAAAAAGGCTATACTTGGGTTATGCCCCCCAGGTGTCACCACACCGCTTCTATGGGCCTCCCACTCGGTCGCCACCCATAATACCAACAAAGCCACCTTCCAGGTGCCCAGAGCCAGGACCTCACTTGCCCAAAGGTCCTTTCACCACAGAGCACCATCCTGGTATAACTCCCTCCCCATGCACATCACAAACATCCCCAAAACTGGCCCCTTCAAAACCACCCTACACAAACACCTCACAAGCACTTGGAGCTGTATTTGCCTATCATAGGGCTATCCGAGAGTGCCTTCAAATCCAACCTGTCCCTATATGATTTATTTTTCGTGAGCTCTTCTGCAACTTGACTATATTTACTTACTCTTTGAAATGCCTGTTATATATGCTGTTTGTGTCTCACCTGTGCTGTTCCCACTGTCTTGCTTCACAATTATATTGTCTCCCTCCCTAAGACAGGGTGCCTTTGTAAATGAGTCTTGGACTCAAGGTTTGTAAATCGATATATGAATAAATAAAATAAAAAATAAAAACATTCCCAGAAAAAACTGTTGAGAAGCGCCTTGAAAGGCTTAATAAAAAGTTTCCAAGGGGTCCCTCAGGCTCTGACCAGCTGACACCCCAGTCTGTTGTGGTTGAATTAACCAGTGCTTCTACCCCTGCCCCTGATACGGGTGAAAAAGGGGCAAAAAGAGGGAAAGAACTGGCTGACTCTTCGGTTCCCTCAAAGAAATTAAAAAAGCTGAAACATGCAGAACCCTCTCCTGCTAAACCAGGGACTTCTGCGCAGCAGCCTGTAATGCCTTTGGCTCAGGACATAGCCCAGGCATTTAAAATTATTCAGGCTCTGCAGAGCATCATCCCTCAGCCTCCTGCCCCTTCCCAGGGTCCCCAGGTTGCTGCTACTGTGTTGCCCCCTGATCCAGAGCAACACTATTTTAAAGAGGTTGAGCTTTACGAGGAGGACAAACCTATTCCCCTCAGAGGTTTCCCCTGAGCAGGAATTTGGCTCGCCTCCCAGAGTGTCTGAGGATTTTTCCTATCATTTTTCTTTTGTAAGGAAAATGGCAGATGCTCTGGATATTGCCACAACAGAGCAGGTTGAGGATGATGATGAGATTTAGTACCGCAATATGATGGGTTTAACACCCATAAAGGCCTTCCTCCTCCCGGTGTATAAATTCTTCAAAAAGGATGCTATGAAGCTTCTCCAAACCCCAAATTCTATTCCTCCTATTGACAAGCGAATAGATAAAAAATACCAGCTCGACAGGGAGGGAGCTGACTTCCTTTTTTCCCACCCTGATCATCAAGGGGTGATACAGCAAGCTGCCTGTGATAAGGCTAAAGTCCCTCTGTCCTCACACCCACCAGACAAGGACTCCAGAAAATTGGACAGTATGGCCAAAAAGGGCTATTTATCAGCCTCACTGGCCATGAGACAGGCCACTTTTCAAGCTTATGCTGCCCAGTATCAGAAATCCCTGTGTCAGTCAGTACTGGCAATGTCCATGAAGACCACCCCACCCTTGTCAGATGACCTGGCTGAAACTGCCAGGTTTGGGCTAGAGGCGGCCAAGTACCAGTTCCAGATGGCTGCTGACCTGAATGACACTGCAGCCAGATGGATGGCTAATACAGTGGCTCAGAGGAGGTTTGCTTGGCTTAGGGCTACAAACCTCACTCAGGACACCCAGTCAAGGCCCTGGATTTCCCATTAGAGGGAAATGCCCTTTTTGGGGAGTCCACAGTGGCCTATATGAAAGAAGTGGATGAATATAAGACTACTTATAGAAGTAACTCTGCTAGAGACAGAGCTTCCTCATCTACTAGGCCCTATGGAAGGGGGCCTAGGGGTCATCCCTTTTTATCAAGACCCTTTTTCCAGCCAGTAGCCATGCCCCAATACCAGCAGTACCCCCCACAGGGCTACTCAAGGGGTAGGGGTAGAAGGGGCTCTAGGCGAGGGGCTCAGCCACAACCTCAACCCCAGCCTAAACAGAACCCCTGAGATGCAAGCTGCCTCCTCCCTACCTGTTGGAGGTAGACTGTCCCATTTCCTCCCCCTGTGGTTAACCATCACCACAGACAAGTGGGTATTGGAGGTAGTGGGCAAGGGTCTGTCTCTGCAGTTCAAATTTATTCTTCGAAGACACCCCAGGGTTTCCACTTTCCCACCCCTAGCACAAATTTCGTTGCTAGAGGCAGAGGTTCAGAAGCTACTTCAGCTCAAAGCAGTGGAGGAAGTCCCTACAACCCTGAGAGGAAGAGGGTTTTACTCCAGATACTTCCTAACAACAAAGAAAAATGGGGAGTGGTGGCCAATTTTAGATCTCAGAGCTTTAAACAAGCACCTAAAAAAGCCAAAGTTCAAAATGGTCACTTTGGCTCGGATTCTGCCAACAATCCAAAAAGGGGACTCACTGGCATCTCTGGACATACAGGATGCTTATTTCCACATCCCCATAAAGGAATCTTACACAAAATATCTCAGATTCAGACTCCCATCGGGTCATTATCAGTTTGCACCCCTACCCTTCGGCCTTTCCTCGGCACCAAGGGTGTTTACAAAATGTCTAGCAGCTGTGGTGGCATTTCTTCAAAGACAGGGAGTGACTGTCTTTCCATACCTGGATGACTGGCTAGTAGTGGGCAAATCACCAGAGCAGGTTGTAACCTCTCTAAGGCTCATACAGGATCTTTTGGAGTCCCTGGGTTTCATAGTAAACCAGAAAAAATCTGTCTTCACCCCTACACAAACTTTACAGTTCATAGGGGCAGAGATCAGCACCTTACATGCCAGGGCCTTTTTACCACTAGATAGGGTGCAAAGTCTTCAGACCATAGCAAATTCCTTCAGATTGCACGGTCGAAAAACAGCCAGGCAATTTCTGTAGCTCTTGGGTCATATGGCTGCATCCACAGGCACAGTGCAGGGTTCCAGGTTTCACATGAGACACATCCAGTTTCACCTCAGGACTCATTGGAGTCAGAAAAAAGATCCCTTTTCAAAACTCATTCCAGTGACAAGGCCCTGTTACAAGCCCTCTTGTGGTGGAAAGGAATCCAACCTAAGACAGGAGTCCCTTCCAGAAGGAGGATCCTTCACTAGTCCTCACAACAGATGCATCCCTGCTGGGCTGGGGTGCCCATCTAGGGGAGCACACAACTCAGGGTAACTGGTCAGAAGCAGAGTCCCTCCAGCATATAAATCTGCTGGAACTCAGAGCAGTGCGGCTGGCACTAAAAGTTTTCTTTACACTGGTAATGGGCAAGGTGGTACAGGTCAAGACAGACAACACCACCACTATGTATTACATAAACAAGCAGGGTGGCACCAGATCAGGTCCCCTATACACAGAAGCCATGAGAATTTGGGCTCTGGCATATTCCCTAAAGGTGTCCCTGCAAGCCATCCATCTGCCAGGAAAGGACAATATCTTGGCAGACACACCGAGTCGGATCAATCAGTCCCATCACGAATGGACATTGAACAAGCAGGTGGTACAGGTAATTTTCAGCAGGTGGGGCGTTCCAGAAATAGACTTGTTCACATCCCACCAGAACCACCAGTTGCCTCAGTACTGTTGCAGGCCACCAGCCCAAGGCACAATCCCTCTGGACGCCTTGGTTCTGGATTGATCGGGCAAGTTTCTCTATGCATTTCCCCTTTTTCTCTAGTTTTCAGGGTACTGCTGAAATTCAGATCCCTCTCCGCTTCTCTGATATTGATAGCTCCAGACTGGCCCAGGCAGCCATGGTACTCTCTTCTGCTCTCCATGGCAGTGAGCAGGCCAATAAGCTTGCCTCTCAGGCACAGTCTTCTAACGTCCAATCAGGGAACATTGCTGTTCCCAAATCTCAAGTTTCTTCACCACAAAGCATGGCTCTTGAGGAGTTAGAGTATGCAGGCTTGAACCTTTCTGAAGCTGTATTAAACATCTTGAAAGGTTACAGGAAGCCTTCAACTAAGAAAACTTATTCTGCTAAGTGGAAAAGATTCTCTTTCTGGTGCTCTACTAGAAACTTCACCCCAAATGATGCAGGGGTTTCAGTGGTGTTGGATTATCTAACTCATTTGCATTCACAAGGTCTGCAACCCAGTTCCTTAAGAGTTCACCTTGCATCAGTATCTGCATACCTGTCTGCTAGGACAAAGGTATCTGTAGCATCAGATCCCATTTTCAAAAGATTTTTCAAAGGCCTAATGCATTTGCACCCCCCTCACAGGGCACCAGTGCCCGCTTGGGATCTTAATGTATGTATAGAAGGTTGAGCGGCTCCTTGAGGCCCATAGCTACAGCCCATTTAAAGTATGTTACCTGGAAAACAGTTTTCCTGGTAGCAATTACTTCAGCAAGAAGAATTAGTGAGCTTCAGGCTCTCTGTGTTGACCAGGACTACATTTCCTTCCACAGGGACAAAGTAGTCCTCAGAACAAACAGGCATTTCCTTCGCAAAGTGGTTTCAGACTTCCATCTGAACCAATCAATCACTTTGCCTGTCTTTTTCACAGATCATGCCAGATCTTGTGAAAGAAGGCTTCACAGCCTGGATGTGAAAAGAGCTATCAGCTACTACATGACAGCTACTAAAGGCCATAGGCACGACAGGAAACAACTTTTCTTTACATATGGGGATGTTGGAATGGGCAAACCAGCCTCAAAAAGATCCATTTCTCGGTGGATTGTCCAGTGTATTCAATTCTGCTACACTAAAGCAGGTAGAGAGTCCCCAGCAGGGCTGAGGGCTCATTCAACAAGAGGAACAGCTGCCACTATTGCAGCTGCTAGGGAGGTGCCATTGTTGGACATTTGTAAAGCAGCTACTTGGAAATCAGTACACATCTTTACAAAGCATTATAATTTGGATATTTTGTCCAGAAGTGACACCAAATTTGGCACAGCAGTCCTGCAAAGTCTGTTTCCAAAATAAGTTCTGTGCCCACCACCAGGGGGTACTGCTGCAGTAGTCTGCACAAAGTTATGAATGGTCTGAGCATTACTGGGGTTAGAAGAAAAATTACTTACCATAGTAATCTTCTTTTCTCCCAGTGATGCTCAGACATTCATAACTCCCTCCCATCCTCCCCTTCCAGAACTTCAGCCTCTGCATTCAGCATGCTAGTGCCACTTAACCATTCCTTCTGGATACATTTTCTCTATGCTTGATAGATTTTAACAGAGATTTTTGTCTCTCTCAATAGTTTTTCTCACTATATGGTGAACATCATTATTATATATAGATATAGTTCCTCCCTTGGAGGTTTTTTGGTAGCAAGTTTTTATTAGGCTAATCCTAAGAAAAATTGTTATTAATTAGATGTCAGATTTTTCCATGTTGCCTGACTTCCAGGCTTCTTACAAATCTGAAGGGTTTAGAACACTACAGTTGGTAGAGGCAGTATTTGAAAGATGCTCACTTGCAAAGAATTCCATCATTTGCATGTGTTCCATCTCTCCGGGCAGTCCAACCCATCAGGATGACTGCACAAAGTTATGAATGTTTGAGGATCACTGGGAAGAAAGAAGATTACTATGGTAAGAAATTTTTTCTTCCCTACTTTCTGGTTGGTGTTCTTTACCCAAAGCTGCACATCTGTAGGCAGGATGTTGACAAATTGCTCCATTACAAATGTGCTGATGATCTATGAGACTGTTTTGCTCTCTGGTTGGAGCCATTTTATCAGGAGTTATCTGAGTTGAGTAAAGGCTTCTCGAGGATTGTCAACTGAGTTGTATTTCAGAGATCGAAATCTCTGCCTGTAGGTCTCTCCTGAGATGTCATACCTTTTCAGGACTTCTCTTTCACCAGGTCATAGTTTTCTGACTGTGCAGTGTCCATATTGTTGTAGGCAAGTTGGGCTTTCCCTGTCAGGTAGGGTACCAGTCTGATTGTCCATTGCTGCTTTGGCCATTGGCAGGCTGTGGCAACTCTTTCAAAAGTTGTCAGGTATGCCTCAATATCATCTGAGGGACACAACTTTGTAAGTTTAATGGCTTTTAAGTTGATTGTGTGGATTTGTGCCAGATCCTCTGCCTTAGATAGCTTGCAAGGCATCTAACCATCGCTACTCCTGTCATTGCATCTCTTCTCTCACCTGTTGCTTTTCTTCTCTCCTCTGCTGCTCCTGTTGCTGTATCTCTTCTCTCCTCTGTTTCTCCATCTCTTTTTGTTGTATAGACCACCATTTGAGAAAGTCCATCAGGCTTTCAGGTACTGTCACTGCCTGTTCTTTTTCCATAACTAGTGCTGGCCGTACAATCTCAGCTTGGACTTCTGTCTCTGCTAGTTTAGCTGCCATTCTTCTGGTAACCACTCTTGGACTTGCTGCTGCAGAATCCATACCTTTCTCTATGCTTCCCTGGTACTAGGTCCAGTACCACCGCACAAAACTCCTGGTTTAGAGTAGCTATGGCATAAATCCCACTTAGGCTGACACCATCTGTCATTGAGGCACAGGTCAGGAAGCACAGGAAAACCAGGAGCAGTTGTAGAATTCGCAAAAAGTATTTATTTGTACTAGCAGTAACATAAAAAAATAAACTAGTTCCATATAACTATTTACAAAGGCAGAATAAATAGAGAAGATCCACTGGAGTTTTCATTCACTCTCTGTGTCTCTTGCAAGAAATATCAGCTTTGTTTTTATAAGTCCTTGCAACCCCCCCTTCTTAAAAAGCATCCTGTTTTTTTTTCTAAAATGTTCCTGTAAATATCAGGCAGGTGCAGCTAGATCACAATGTCCCAGAACTGAGGCCCCTTATCTACAGCTTCTGAAAAAGATGTTAAAAACTGGTCTCAGGTTAACCCCTTAAGTTTCCAATAGCTTTTTGCAATCATCTCAAATTATAATTATATACATTTCAACAGTAACACTATATAATTTTTAAACAAATGGATCCCAATATCAGTTAAATTTCCACATAATGATTTGCATATATTTATATGCCAGCAGATATGCAAGGGAGGAAAAGACAGAAACAGCAAGGGAAGACTGAGAGACAGTGAGAGGCAGAGAATGGCGAGACTGTTGGGATGATCAAATCCTAGGTCTCACAGGAAAATTTGGTTGCACAACAAGACAGACAAGAGACAGGAAAGGAAAGAACAGAACAGATCCCTGCATTCAAACTCTCCATAACAACTGGGACAGAGTCCTATTCATTCCTGTCACACATATCAAGGGTCTATTGTCTGGACATACAGTTCAGAAGGGATGCCAGATTTGGCACTGCTGCCTCGCAGAACCTTTTCCCTAAATAGGTTCTTTACCTTGCCTGTTAAGGTACTGTTTTGTAATCTGCACTAGTATGCATAGTGAGGGATTCCTTGGATTTGAAGAAAAAATGACTTACAATAGTAATGTTGTTTCTTCTAAGGGATCCCTTACCATGCTTAACAAACCCACCCTATCTCCCCTTACAGAACCTGGAAAAGATTAAACAAGAATCAGTTTTCTTTCTTTCTTTACTTTACTTGAGCATTGCTTATGCGTTGTCTACAGTTGAATTTTGGGTGATTTTGTTGAAAATATTGGGTCAGCCATGTTTTGTCCTGGCAGGGACTCAGAATTTTTGGGCCGTCTATTTTTGTCTAGGTTTAGCTAGTTTTGTAGTCACTGATTCCCTAGCTACAGTAATAAATCTGACATTAGAGGGCACAGTGGAGTGTGACTGCTCATCAATCGAGCTATAATTGTTTCACAGTAATTTTTGGCGAATTTCACGGCCTTCTAGTGGTTAAAATAAGCATTTTCACAGAATGCACAGACACTGAATTAAAGTGTAAACGCTTTAATACATATATCAGTTTGTATAAATACATCAATAAAAAACATCAAATAAAGTCAGATAACAGGAAATCAATAAAATATATGTGCAATGTGCAGTCATTGATTAGTTCAATTGGTTGTGTTGAAGCATTGAATAAACCTTTACATTTTCAGGCTTAATGCATTGCCGGTTGTTACTAAGCATTGCAGTGTATTTTGAGAACAATCGTTCCATGCTGGCACTATGTACTGGCATGCTAAGACAGCTGTGTGTGATTTTTGAAAGATTAGGAAAACATTCTTGACAGTCAACCCAGAACTGGAGCACAGTGTGGTCATTTATTTGTAACTTCTGGCACTGAATTTCATGAAAGTAAATTCTTAATTCAGATCAGGCTCTAGTATTGTCCTCAAAGACAGGAACACTGGTGCAGGTCTCATCTTACAACACTACCAGTGCTGCCAGCCGCACCAGATTAAAAATTCTTACAGCTTGGAAGGAATTGGACAATGTTTGGTTGAAGTGTCCTTTTCCTGTCATGTAGTCTTGTATTTTTTGTGAGCATGCTGAAAGGGTTCTTTTGGTTGCAGGGTGCTCAGTGGCTTCAGATCTAATCTGCAAAAAAACAGCAAAGTCAGTGAGATCCTCGAAACCTAGGTGTACTTTAATTTCATCTCCCTCATATTTTTCTAGCATCTGGATGGGGGGGGGAATTGAAAGATACTTGTCTTAAGTCCACAACAATTGATTCTGTGCTTGCCAAACTGATTACTTCCTTACAGGCTGAACTCTCATTTGCAAAAAATTCAATATACTCTGCAAAATGCTGTACATGATAGAACACCGCATAAAACCAAGTGTTCCACCTGGTAATTATGAGGGTAGTTGGGAGAGCTGTTGATAGCCCCTTCTCAATTAGAAATTGCTTGAAATGGGCTTTATGTGCTGGACATGCAGTGAAAGCCTTTTTTTTAGTGCAACAACCAGTTCATTCACACTTGGATAGTTTCTCCTCCAAATATTACCAAGAAGGTTCAGAAGATGGGCAGAGCATGTTACATAAACAGAGCTAAATAAAGCATATTTTAAACTTTGTGTCCAGCACTTGTTCATGTACATTGCATTATCTGTTACAAATGCATATACCTTGGTTTACTGAACATCAAAATCTTGTAAACACTTCAGCACAGCTTGTGAAACTGTTTTAAAGTTCGTGGCTTCTAGCATAACCCAGTCTAGCAGTACAGATTCAAGTATTGTTTTTATTTCAGGATCTGACATGCTGTTGATAGAAAGGACTGCCACTACATTTAGTCAGAGTTGAGGTAGCAAGTGATTTTTTGTTTTCTCAGAAGAAGAAGCCAGAAGGAGAAGGAAACATATTAATTTCAGTGCTTTACAGTAACTGGTAATTTTTGTTTTAAACTTAGATTGTGGGCTTTTAGTGACACTGTAATTTCTTTGTTGTTTTTACTTAGAATTGTTTTTGGGCTGTTGAAAATTTAAAATGTAGTGGTGGTGTATTTCTTTGCTGTCTTTAATTGCTACAAATTTTCACCCCCTCCCCTTCTTTAACTCTTAATTATATGCCCTGTTAAATTCGATTGACAGGAGCTAAGCACAGGGGATAGTAGGGGGTATGGAGTAGGAGGGGCATAAGGGGAAAGAAGTCCACCCTCAGCATGACAAGTGTTTTGACTCATTTACTTATTTATTTATTTTTTCTTTTTTTAGAAGAAAAGTATCTTAGGATCAGTGGCAGGACTTTTAGGACAGCAAATTATAAAAAGAGAACTAGGAGAGCTTCAGTAACAGACAAGTAGTGGAATAGCAGTATAATTGCAATATAATGTAGGGAGTGGTGCAATGCAGTGACTCAGGGTCAGCCATATTCAGGCAGACCTTCTGGACACTGAGGTGCTGCCCTGTCTGCATGCATCTCTCTGGATTGCGGGATGAGGTAGCCAGACTCAGAGTGGAGGTAAACTGGGTCAGGAGTACCATTACCCTATCCAGAGACCACCTAGTCCAATGTCGCTGCCTCAAAGGATGCCGAGAATGAGGAGCACTTGGATGACAGTGGACTCAGGGAGGGTTAGGGTGGTCAGGCAGAGGCACATCCCAGATCCTATTCCACTCAAGATCTCATATGCCACACTAGCAAATGGGGACAACCAAATAGAGGTACCCAGAGAAGTGGAAGGAAAGAATGTGGAGGTTAGCCAAGGAGGTGACCTCAGCGGGGAGAGCAGTGGACCCCAGAGGAGAAGGAAACGAATCCTGGTGGGGGACTCCATCATAAGAGGGATCCAGCTAGGAACACAGGAGGGGGAGGACAGGGAGGTGAGGTGCCTACCAGGTGCCACGGCATGGAGAGGTGGAAAGAAGAACCTGGGGATCACTGGGAAAGCAAGATGGGAGGGTGAGCTGGATGTCATTATCCACCTAGGTACCAATGACCTGGCAAATGGGGAGCCAAAGGAAGTTCAGGAAGAGTTTAGGAAATTGGGGAGGGGTCTCAAGCAAGTAGCTACTTCTGTCACCTTCTCAGAAGTACTACCTATGAGAGGCATGGGAGAGCATAGGGGTGCATGCACCAGGAACTTTAACTCATGGTTGAAGAACTGGTGCTGTGAGGAAGGGTTTGGATTCATTGGTGACTGGGGACCCACCTGGAGGGATAGAGGTTTATTCAAGCCTGATGGCCTGCATCCATCCTGGAGGGGAATACAGTCACTCCATGCTAAGTTTAAATGCTACATTGACAAGCATTTAAACTAGCCAAGAGCAGTGGCAGACCAGCAAAGAGGGCACCTACTTGCTCACCCCCCACAGCTAGCAGTGGAACCAGTGAACTGGAGGAGTGGATATCTCTACAAAGCAGTGTGCAAAAGATGGAGATTAGCACCCAAGAGGTGGCTAGGCAGAAAAGGGGCAAAATTCAGCAGAAGGGCAGACAGCAAGGAGAACCAAGGATAAAGGACAACAAGGGAATAGGCTGAAGTAGAACAGCTAAACAGTCTAGGAAGGTAAAATCATGGAAAGCCATGTCTGCCAATGCCAGGAGCCTTAGCAACAAGATGGAAGATCTAGAGGCTGTCATGGTGCGGTCAGACCTGGACATTGTGGCCATCACAGAAACCTGGTGTAATGATAACCATGACTGGGAGATGGCCATACCTGGCTACAACATATTCAGAACAGACATGGCAGGTAGGAAGGGAGGAGGAGGGCACTGCATATGAAAAATGACATATGGGCCACAGAGATTCAGGAGGAACAAAATGGGGGAGAGAGATACTGTGGGTTAAGCTGGAAAGGAAAATGGGGCCAGCCATCCACACAGGCGTGGCCTATAGACCACCAGCCCAAGAGGAAGAAACAGATAGGGAGCTGATGCTAGCCATCCAAAGGATGGCAGACAAGGGTGAGGTAGTACTGGTTGAAGACCTCAATATTCCAGGTGTGGACTGGAGCATCCCAGCAGCAGCATCAACTAAGAGCAGATTTATCCTGGACTCCCTTTAGGGTGCCTTCCTCAAGCAACTGGTCATGGAACTAACTCGGCAGAAGGCAATACTGGACCTTGTGCTCACAAACAGGGACAGTGTGATGGGGGTAACAGTGGGGGAGCACCTGGGGAACAGTGACCACCAGTCATTGTGGTTTGAAATCACAGAAGGAGCAGAACAAAACCACACAAAACATGTATCCTGGATTTAGGGGCAGACTTTGAGAAAATGGGAGATACTTGAAAGAGGCATTATGGGGAATGGGGCAGGAATCAGGGGTTGAGGAACAGTGGGCAGTATTTAAAACGGGGATTACAAGAGCAACAGAATTATGCATTAAGCAGGTTAGCAAGAGGAAAAGGAAGAGGAGACCATTATGGTTTTCCAAAGAGGTAGCAAAGAAAGTGAAAGCTAAAAAAGATTGCATTCAGGCAATACAAAAAGACACAGGCAGAAGGGGATTGGGAGAAGTACTGGGAGAAGCAAAGGGAGACAGGGAGGTCAGTAAGGGAAGCCAAATCTCAGACAGAAGAGCACATTGCAAAATCAGTGGGTAGAGGGGACAAAACCTTTTACAGGTACATAAGTGCAAAAAGAAAGGCAAAGGGAGGGATAGTGAGACTGAAAGGGCAGGATGGGGGCCGCATGGAGGATGACAACAGTAAAGCTGACATATTGAACAGGTATTTCTGCTCAGTCTTTACTGAGGAAGAGGAGGGTAGTGGGTCTGAAGGGAGTAAAAGGGGTGAGAATGGTGCAGGAATGGACACAAGTCCCTTTACACAAGAAAGGGTCCTGAAGGAACTGGAAGTAATAAGAGTTGATAAAGCAATGGGGCCAGATGGGGTGCACCCCAGGGTCCTTAAAGAACTAAGAGAGGTGGTGGCTGAACCTCTGGCAATCCTGTTTAGCCGATCACTGGAAACAGGGGAGGTACCCAAAGACTGGAGGACAGCAGATTTAGTCCCCTTATACAAAAGTGGGAACAAAGAAGAAGCGGAGAACTACAGACCAGTCAGCCTTACCTCAGTAGTGGGGAAGATCATGGAAGCACTATTGAAGGAGAGATTGGTGGAACATCTGGTTGTCAGTGGACTACAGGACCCAAGGCAGCATGGTTTCACCAGGGGGAGGTCATGTCAAACCAACCTTGTTGAATTTTTTGACTGGGTGACTAGGGAGGTGGAGTAGGGTAGGGCAGTGGACATGGCCTATCTGGACTTCAGCAAGGCCTTTGACACTGTGCCGCATAGAAGACTTTTACACAGACTGGGGAATATGGGTGTGGGCAGGACAGTAGTGTGGTGGGTAGGTAACTGGCTGGGCGGCAGGACACAGAGTGTGGTGGTAAATGGCTGTCGCTCCACAGAGGGAAGAGTGACCAGTGGGGTACCACAGGGATCAGTGCTGGGACTGGTCATATTCAATATCTTCATCAGTGACATTGCGCAGGACCTAGAAGGCAGAATTTCACTGTTTGCTGATGACACAAAGCTCTGTAAAAGAGTAGACACTCCAGAGGGTGTAGACAGAATGAGAAGGGACCTGCAGAAACTTGAAGAATGGTCAGGAGTTTGGCAGTTGAAATTCAATACAAAGAAGTGCAAGATAATGCATATGGGGCACAAAAACCCTGGCACAATGTATCAGTTGGGGGGTGAGGATATAGCATGCACCAAGCAGGAAAGGGATCTTGGGGTTATCATCTCTGATGACCTCAAAGTAGGAAAACAGTGTAACAAGGCAGCAGGTAAAGTAAATAGGATGCTGGGATACATAGGCAGGGGCATCACCAGCAGGAAAAGGGAGATCATAATTCCACTATACAAGACACTAGTGAGGCCCCACCTGGAGTTCAGTGCAGAGTTCTGGAGACCTTACCTACATAAGGACATAGACAGGGTAGAGAATGTTCAGAGGAGGGCAACAAAGATGGTACATGGATTGCATCACAAGTCCTATGAGGACAGATTGAAGGAATTGAATATGTACTCCCTGGAGGAGAGGAGGGAGAGAGGGGACATGATAGAGACATACACGTATCTTACAGGGAGGAACAGGGTGTAGGAATACACTATTTTTAAGCAAAAAAAGATGTTCCAGGACTAGAGGGCATGGGATGAAGTTAGAGGGAGGACGATTCAGAGGAAACGTGAGGAAGAATTTCTTCACAGAATGGGTGGTAGACAAGTGGAACACCGTGCCAGAGGAAGTGGTGGGGGCTGAAACAATCATGGGATTTAAGAATACATAGGATAGACATAAAGGAATTCTGGAGGTCAGGGGTAAGGGAACAGACTTCTAGGAAAACATAAACTGAACTTACAAGCTCAAATGGGAAGACTGGGTGGGCCATAGGCCCTTATCTGCTGACACTGTCTATGTATCTATGTATATTTGTCCTGGATATCAGTTGTCTCATCACACAGTCATCAGAGATTTGAATTTCATTCCAACAATCTCCGATTTGCATAAAATTCTACTCTCTGGGGAGCTCAAACCAGCAGGTTGATTTGCACTAGTTAAGCATAGTGAGGGATGCCTTGGAAGAAACAACATTATCATGGCGAATATTTTTTTTCTTATTTATCTCCTTACTAAAGCCTAAGATATGCTCATGACTAGAAACATACAGATTAGGTGACCAATTCTTAGTGCAACCAAAAGCATAGTTAAGATAATCTGTAAAACAACAAAATAAATGAATAAAAATACAAAATTAAATGAATCATTATATATTAAATGGGAAACCTCAAAGAATAACTAAAGAGGAAAAGGATCTTGGGATCTTGATATTGGATTATCTGGAAACTAAAAAGCCTTGCCATTTAGTGACAAAAAGGGCAAATAGGATTTTAACAAACATTAGGCGACATATCCAGAGTCGGGATAGAGTGGTTGCATTGCCCTTGTATCTCTCACTGGTTAGACCCCATCTTGAATACGGTGTCCAGTTATGGTCTCCAAGCAGTAGAATAGAAGTAAAAGCTATTAAGAAAATTCAGCATAAAGCAACAAGGATGATAACAACCCTACATCAATTAAATTACGATGACAGACTTAAAAGTCTGGAATTATACTCACTGAAATATAGAAGGTTTGGGGGCAATCTCTGTCTAGTTTACAGTGCTTTTTTAAATCCAGATTTGTCAGACTGTCAGACTGCTTGGGACTTCAGATAAGGGACTTACAGTATGATACTAGGTCACACAGCCTGCAGCTAAAGGGGGACTTGTGTTGTGCTAGAACAAGAGCATCCTGGTTCAATTAGAGGGGTGTCAGCTTGTGGAACTCCTTACCAATGGTGATATTGGGAAGTGGGAGTAAGGATATTTTCAAAAAGAGACTAGATGAGCATTGTATTACAAATAACATCATAGGATATTAAGTTTTGGCGAACCGTCATGGGCCTCGCCCACTTGGCATGTAGTTAGCTAGGATACAGACAGCTGAGACATAACAAACAAGTTCTGGCCAGAGCCGATAGGGCTGTAGGTGAGGAATTTGGGTTAAAAAGAATGAAAATGACCAAAGTTATGAGCCTGTGTTAGCAAAATGTAACATATGCTCATAAATGTGTTTTTGAAATATTTTTACATCAAATTTTCAAAATAGCCTTGTTATGACCCTGCCTCATGATGAAGGGCAGAACAAATGTTGAACTCCTGCCCAAAAGATAATTTCACACAGGGACTGCAAAATCAAGTTTCGGGACACAAAAACACATTTTGGGTAGGAGCTGAAACTTGATGGCTGTCACATTCATGAGGTGCTGTAAAGAAATGGCTATGCTGAAAATTTGGGGTAAAATATTGAATATTATCAAACTCAGGAGCCTGTGTTTACAAAATTCAACATAGCCTCATAACTCTTTTTTTTGTTATGTTTTTAAACCAGATTTTCAATGTAGCCGTGTTATGACCATGCCTCATGAGGAAGGGCAGAACAAATGTTCAGCTCCTGCCCTAAAGGTAATTTCACGCAGGGACTGCAAAATCAACTTTCGGGATGCAAAAACACATTTTGGGTAGGAGCTAAAAAATGACAGCTGTCACATTCATGAGGTGCTGTAGAGAAATGGCTATGTTGCAAATCTCGGGTAAAAATATTGAATATTATCAAACTTAAGAGCCTGTGTTTGCAAAATTCAACATAGACTCATAACTTTGTTGTTTTTAATATTTTTACACCAAATTTAGAACATTGCCTTCTTATTACCCCACCTCATGAACAATGGCAGAGAAAATTTTCAATTCCTGCTAAAAGGTGATTTCATACAGGGACTACAAAATTAGCTTTTAGGTTGTAAAAAACAAACAAACAAACAAAAAAACAACATTTTGGCCAGGATTTGAAAAATGACAGTCATCAAATTCATGAGGTGCTTTAAAGATATGGCTATGTTGTAAATTTGGGGTGCAAATATTGGAAATTACCAAAGTTATGAGCCTGCTTTCGCATAATTCAACGTAGGCTCATAACTTTATTGTTTTTCAATATTTTTACACCAAATTTCGAACATAGCCTTCTTATGACCCCACCTCATGAACAATGGCAGAGAAAATGTATTACTCCTGCCCAAAAAGTGATTTTGCATAGGGACCGCAAAATCAGCTTTCGTGATGTTAAAAAACATTTTGCCCAGGATTTGAAAAATGGCAGCTGTCACATTCATGAGGTAATGTAAATATATGACTGTGTTATAAATTCGGGGTAAAAATATTGAAAATTACCAAAATTATGAGCCTGCATTTGCAAATTTCAATGTAGGCTCATAACTTTGTTGCTTTTTAATATTTTTACACCAAATTTTCAATATAGACCCTACCTCATGAACAAGGTTAGAGAAAATGTTCAACTCCTGCTCAAAAGGTGATTTCATACAGAGACCACACAATCACCTTTTAGGACAGATTTGCCACATGTAAGTTCAATTGTCCATGAGGTGGGGTCACAAATAAGGCATATTGAAAATTTTGGCCAAAAATATGCAAAAATGCCCAAGTTAAGCCATTAAGTTCAAAACCCCACTGAAATACATTGATTCCCATACTTGTTTCTTCAGTTCGCGGTCCGACTTTGAAGAGTGAAGACATGTCTGCGGTCCAGAGAGGCTTACGACATTGGACTCCTGATTGGTAAGTAAGGTCTTGCGGGTGTGTGGAGTGTTGGGTGATGAGTGGGAGGGTCTGATGGGGGACTGTACTAGCCACAAAAGACATCAATGGTTTTCTGTTTACAGGTTAAAGAAAAAGTGCAAATTCCTGCACTGGAGGATTGGGAAGACCCCAGTGCAACTATTTCATTTTTTGAGGAGGGGAGTGGGGTGATGGGTGCTGAGAGGGAAGGTCAGGTGGGGGATATCTTTAATAAAGGGAAAAAAAATCCCAACACAGGGGATTGGGCACCTCCAGTGTCAACAGCTGATTCCATCACTGGGGATTGGGCACCCCAGTGCAACAGTTCGTTTCTTGAAGGGAAATGGGGTGGTGGGTGCTGAGAGGGAGGGTGGTGGGGATATCTTTAATAAAGAAAAGGAAAAAAAAAAACAATGATCCTGACACTGGAGGACTGGGCACCTCAGTGTCATTGGTATGTTTCCCGACACTGGGGGATTGGGCATCTCCAGTGTTACTCGTATGTTACTGGGAGTGGGGTGGTGGGTGTTGAGAGGGAGGGTCGGTTGGAGGGATATCAATAATTTATAAATAATTTTTTTGGTGGTCACAGCTGAATACGGCACAATCCACTGTGACCAAGATGGCCGCTGAGCACTACTGCGCATGTGCTAGTAGTCACGCACATGCAGTGCGCTTTAGTGGCAGTGACTGGCTTTATTTTTTCTTGAAAGTTACAGATATCCCCCCACCTGACCCTCCCTCTCAGCACCTGCTACCCCACACAACCCTCCTGAAAGCATGAGTGACACTGGGGGTGCCCAATACCCCAGTGTCACGATCAGGACTGCTGTTTGTTTTTTTAAGAAAAAAATAATGCTTTGCAAGCAGACTGCTCCACAGACATGTAGGCAATTGTGGTGCAAGTCCAACATGTTCAGTCAGAAAGAATGCAAGGAATGCAGAGTCCTTTTCTGAAAGCAAGAGGTCTGCAGGGCTCTGCCCACTGCAGCCCTAAAAAGTGAAGCCGTGTGGTGTTGGTGATGGACAGGGACTTGTGAAACTGTGTAGTGTTGGTGATGGGCAGGGGTTTGTTGTTTAATAGCTATCAAAAGACCATCTTTAGGTACACAGGACAGGTTAAAAAGAAAACACATGCAATTGCAAACCACCCGCACTGCTGAACACCACATGGGATCCAGTTTTCTTGTGAATTTACTGTTGTCCGGTGAATAGCTGAAAATCACGGTCTGGTCAGTCAGCTACTCTGATCACAAAGTAAAGCTCTGTACTGCCAGAAAGAAAAGCAGCTTTCTGTCAGAGTCTCAGATGATGGAAGCAGCATGAGTGATGGGGGTTGTTTTGTACACACTAGTATCCTTTCATAAAATTTATTTAATTAAAGCAAGTTTTAAACTCATTGTGAAAAAGGTACAGTCACACCAAAGTTTGTAGTTTTGAAGCACCACCAGTTTCAAAAGAAGTAACAGTTGCTTTGCATGTGTATGAGGGTGTATGGATTTCTGTGTGTATTTTGGAGGGTGAAGGTATTGGAACAATAACAATAGCAAAATGCTAATACTAGTGATAGAGATTTTTTTTGTTATAAAAAAATACAAAAATTGCTACATGCAGAGAATGCAGATCAGGAGCAGAAAATATATTTCATATGACATACAGTTTGCAATAGCATTCTCAGCATGTGTTACAAGAGGCTCCATGTAATAACAGCACATCAATGATAACGAATGTCAAAATGGCGAACCTAAATAGCGACAACAACAGCGTACATAAATAACAGTGTGGCACAAAACAGCTACAACAGCTCACACTTGTATTCACTTTATGAATCTGAGCAGGATGCCAATAACAATGGTAGTCAGCACACCGCCAATAAACAGTCTCACAAATCCCCTTATCCCGTCTAAAGATCCCTTCCAGCCACCTGTTTTCTATAGTATTTAGCGGGGCTGTGCCCCCTAATCCCCTTATCTCTAGGATTCTTACTCCACGCTGCTTATTGATGGTGGGGGTATCTGCCAACACCAGTCACCCAATTGTGCTGTCGCTCTTACATGGTTTCGTTATAGTGTCCAGTCGCTGTTTATTGCCCCTCGCTATTATGTCTGTCGCTATATTTGATTTGCCCATATTGGTTCGCTATTATATACTCGCTGTTTTGACATGCTACTATTACAAGATACTAGAGGTCACTACCAACACGCATGACTCTCATGATGACTAGCACAGCCTACCTGACAGGCTCTTCCTACCTGGCCTGCTACAGTAACCTGACAGGACAGGTGTGTCTACCTAGACTAGATCAATAGTGGTCTGCCGGTTTTAATCTGCTCCTTTGTCTAGCTTTTGTGCAACTGTTTAACTAGCCTGCAAATATGCTTAACCACTTCCCCTCTAGTCTCTGCCTGTTTTCTCTATCTAATGTTACCTCCATGCCTGTATACATCATGTAAAAATGACATTTTCACTGGCCTAAAATGTTGTTTGACTGTATACTATAATGTAAACTGTGTCCACTGTTGATTTCCCTGTATTGCCACCCTGTGGCCCAGGTCGTGACTGAAAATGGTCCACTGGATCAGTGCACCTACCCGGTTATCAAAAACATAAATAAATAAATAAAGTAAAATTAATAATGCTCAGTATTGATATGTGTGATATCAGTGCTAGGTTCCTGTTAAAATGAATTGTTCCAAATTTAGTGACTGGCTACACCTTAGTCTAATGGAACTTAATCTGAAGATATAAAATAATCCTGCTAGGAAAGTAGCAAAGTCCCTGCAAATGGTGCATCCAAATTTTACTTCAGTGTAATAAATCAAACTAAATGGCAATTCTAGATACACAGTCTGTTAACTGTGAATAAATGACAAGGTCTACTATGGAGAGACAAATAACTTCTGCAGGAGGACACCATAAAGCATATGTTACGATCTACAGAAAGCCTCTGATGCATTTTAGCCCCCTGGGGAGTCAGACTAGTGGGTCCATAAGGTTAGCCCCAGAAACAAGGAACTCTAGCAAAGATTTTATTAGGGGTGCTGCTTCAGTGCTCTGGATAATTCTGCATACACCATTAGGTGGGGTGTAGGTAACCTCTTTTAATTCTCAGTATTGCATGTACCACAATAAAAAATTGCAGCGCACAATGGAAATGAAGGTAACTGGGACCTAATATGTTACACTGCAGTTGGCGGCACCACAATCCCACAAGGGATGCCATTCATAAGGATCATATTTATAAAGCATTTTAAAGTGAGGCAGTGAAGAATACCTCTGCAAACTTTTTTGACTGCAAACTTTGCCATCCACTCTTTTTGTAAACCCAATGTTCCCCCATGTAGCTTTATTAAATTGTGCATAGCTAGGTTTTGTACAGTGGAACAGTCTGGATTAAAGTCCTAATGCTGTGCAACACATGAAGAAGCCTGGAATACAGTAAACTCACAACTACCATCATTTTCTAACCCATCTTCACTGCTGCTGACCGCGTCTTCTGTGTTTACATCTGACAGGATTTCAATCCTTATGTTTGTTTCAGTGGGAAGCAAATGTCAGGGCTTGTGAGCGCCACAGATCAGTTGCTGATGCCTTGTCTGAATCCTAACAGACTGAGCGGACTATGGAGTGTGATATATCAATGATAAAGCACATTACACACATTTTATAGCAAATGAATACTTTATTCAGTGCTCTGGTACAAGCATAGGACTCAGTCAGTTTTACTGCTTAAATAGTTGATTTCTTTCCCATCTCCTTTAAGCCCACAAACTGTCAGCTCACTGCTGGCACTGTAGTCAGCAGCACCCCTCCATTTGTGGCCACAGTTGTCAGGAAAGTCCCACTGTTCTCATGTAGAGAATGGTGGTGAATGGCTCCCTCGGTAAGCTGGGCAGCCTGGATTTTAGGATACCCAGAAAAGGTATTTCTGGAGTTTTGTTTTAAAAAAACACCAAAATCTAGCTAAACAGGTCTTGTGTAGCTAGGTTCAGGTGTTTGTTTTTTTAAAAATAAATAATTTTTATGTATTTTCCATGTATTTTAAATTGGGGAAAAACAAGATGGCGGCCGTCACGGCATGTATATTTTTCCTCAAGGCAACTAAATCATGAAAATAAAGTATCACGGTCAGTATTGTTTTACTGTTCCTATCAGAAGATTATCCAAAACCAAACTTTAAATCCTTAAAACTCTAGAACCATTAATATTTTTCATAAAACCTTTAAAAGGCACTACCTCAGCAGAGGCCGCTTCTACCCAGAAGATTTCATGAAAAAATTCTGTTTTGTCTAGGCTGTGCATGACAGCAAAACCTGCCATGTTAATGAATGAGAAATAATCTTCACTTTTGCAAAAGTCAGTATTCTGGATCTGGGAAACCACAAAAGATGCTGACACAAAATGTTTCACATCTTCAGACTTTTCCATGCTTACCACAAATACAAAGTTTTAGGCTATTCTGTCAAATGGTGACAAAGTCATTAATGTGCAAAGTTAGTGGTTTAATATTAAACACCCTACTCAGCCCTAACTATATAGTTAGGATTTGATAGGTTTAATAGGGTGTTTAATATTAAGCCCCTAACCTTACCTCTTAATAACTTTGCCCCTGTTCAATGGAATTACATGAGGGTTTGCATGTTTGGTTTGAGGGACATGATCTCTTGAGCTGGCACATTTCCTGATAGTCAAGTGTCTGGATTCTGAGATCCTGATAGTGCAAAAAGTGTTAAAATCAGGGTCTGGGGCCATTTTATGAGTTCTCACCTACCGCACACATGGTTTTTAATTTTGTTTCGAAATTTTCAGGATAGGTGGGCTTTCCCAAGAAAGAGACCCTTTTTTTCTGGTTTGGTGAACAAATACTAATTGGTCCCTGAGTTATGAGGATTTGAAACTTTGGTTCTGAGCATGCTCAGTAAGGTTTTTTATTTATATGTCTCATGTGAAAGAATTATTTCTGACTCAAGAAAAAAAATCTTATTTCTTGAGCCAAAATTCTTCTTTCTTGAGAAACTAATCTTCTTTTGTATGTCCACCATCTTGTTTTTATTTTTTTGTATTGAAAACCCATAAAAATGATGCTCTGGAGAAAAACACATGAATCTAACAAAATAGGACACATTTAGCTTGATTCTAGAGTTAGTTTGTTTTGAAAAATGACCCTGAAATATGGTTTTAGGACATTCCTCAAAACCTCGATGGCAGGTATAGTGAGGGCTTAGCGAGGGCACATATGAAAGAACTGTGGTTCTTTCATGAGCTCAACAGCATGAGCTCAACAGTGGAACTTTCTTGGTTTTTGTGGCCGTAGCTGGAGTGTTGCTGCTTGCTTCACTGAACACAATGAACTGGCAATCACTGTATCATATGAAAGAACAATACTTCTTTCATGAGATCAGATGAAAGAATTATTTTTGAAGCCAGCATCCATCCATCCGTCCGTCCGTTCATCTGTCTATCTATCTGTCTGATTAATATATAGTAAGCAGTCAGTGGTGCCCACCCCGGTGCTGCTTCTTTCCCCCCTTCCAGGTCACCTGCCCCCTCTTCCCAATATTAATAATAAAATAAAATTCTAAGTGGACTGGGTGCCCACTGCCAGTACTTCTTCTCTTGTCCCCTTCCCCTCATTGTTGCCTGCCCACCTTACCCAGATTATAGTTGTCAGTACGGGGGTGCACACCCCTGGAGCCGACAAAGATCATTCTGATACAAGGATGCTCAATCCCCTGTGTTGGCTAGGGTTCATATGAAATTAAGAAAATCATCCCTCATTGATATTTTTTGTAATAACTTGAAAAAAGGTCCATTAGTGAACTGTGCCCTTAGATCCCTCCTACCCCACCCTGACTGCCCACTCAGCATCCACTACCTCACACCCCATACACACACCCTCACTTGCCTAAAACTGTTCCATGATGTAGATCAACTCTCTGATCAAAGATGCATCTTGCTGCTGGAACCGGCGGCTGCAATATGAGAAAATAAGGTAAGTCCGGTTTAATGTATTTCAATGGGGTTTGACCTTTTCTTCATAACTTTGTTAGTTGTTAATATTTCTACACCAGATTTTCAATGTGATCTTTTTGGAACACCACCTCGTGAACATGGGTGGTGTAATTTTTAAAATCTGGCCTCAAAGGTGATTTTGCAGACATTGTGCAAAATCGCTTTTCTGGAAGGATTTGAAAAGTTTCACCTACCAGGTTCACGAGTGGTGCCATAAGAAGGCTATGTTAAAAATTTGGGGTCAAAATATTTAAAATTAAAAAAGTTATGAGAGTACATTGAAAAAATGTCTATGCTTGATCATTGACCTCACATTTTAAACATAGCAATTTTTTCATACTACCTCATGAATATGACAGTTGTCACTTTTCAAATCCTGGCCAAAATGTGTTTTTACACCTATGGTGAACAAAATCTGGCCAGAGGCAATAGGGCTGCAGCTGATGAATTTGGGGTAAAAATATTGTAATTAGTTTTTTAATATTTTTTACACCAAATTTTCAACATAGCCTTGTTATGACTGTGCCGCATGAAGATGGGCAGAGAAAATGTTCAACTCCTGTCTTAAAGGTGATTTTGAGCAGGGACTGTGAAATCAAATCTCAGTACCCTATAACACATTTTGGGCAGGAGCTCACAATGACAGCTGTCACGTTAATGAGGTGCTATAAAGAAATAGCTATGCTGAAAATTTGGGGTAAAAATACTGAATATTACCAACGTACAGGCCTGTATTTATAAAATTCAATGTAGGCTTATAACTTTGTTGAGTTTTAATCATTTAAAAACAAATTTCCAACATAACTTTCTTATGACACCACCTCATGAACAAGGGCAGAGAAAATGTTCAAGTCCTGCCCGAAAGGTGATTTTGTACAGGGACTGTGAAATCACCTTTTGTGATTTAAAAAAAAAAACAACATTTTGGTAAGAATTTGAAAAGTAATAGCTGCCACGTTTATGAGGTGCTAGAAAGATAATGGCTATGTTGTAAATTTGAGGTAAAAATATTGAAAATTACCAAAGTTACGAGGCTGTGTTCACAAAATTCAATGTAGGCTGACAACTTTGTTGAGCTGTAATATTTTTACACCAACTTTCCAACATAGCCTTCTTATGACCCCACCTAATGAACAAGGGCAGAGAACATTTTCAACTCCTGCCTGAAAGGTGATTTTGTGCAGGGATCATGAAATCACCTTTTGGGCTGTAAAAGAAAAAAAAAAAACATTTTGGCCAGGATTTGAAAAATGATAGCTGCCACATATATGAGGTGCTGGAAAGATATGGCTATGTTGTAAATTTGGGGTAAAAGTATTGAAAATTACCGAAGTTGCAGGGCTGTATTCACAGAATTCAACGTAGGCTCATAACTTTGTTGTTTTTAATATTTTTACACCAGATTTTCAACATATCCTTCTTACGACCCCACCTCATGAACAGGGGCATATAAACTTTCAACTCCTGCCCGAAAGGTGATTTTGCACAGGGACCACAAAATCACCTTTTAGGACAAATTTGCCTAACAACAGTGACATTGTTCATAAGATGGGGTCCCAAAGAAGGCATTTTGAAAATCTGGGCCAAAAATATGCAAAAATGCCCAAGTTATGCATCTAAGTTCAGAACCCCATTGAAATACATTGAATGGCATACCTGTTTCTTCAGTTTATGGTCTGGCTTTGAAGAGTGAAGATGTGTTTGCGGTCCAGAGAGGATTACGGCATTGGACACTCGATGGATATATAAGGGCTTGGGAAATGCGGGCTGGTGTGTGCTGAGTGGGAGGGTCAAGTAGGGGGATTGTAATGGTACAAAAGACATCAATGGATGGATTTCTTGTTACAGGTTAAAAGAAAGTAAAAAAAAAAAAAACAGGACGGAGATGCCGATGGCGACACTGGAGGATTGGTCACCCCCAGTATCACTGTTATGTTTCTTGGGGGGACCGAGAAGGAGGGTCGGGTGGGGGGAGGAAGGTAAAAAAAAATATATATGAAATAACCGTGCATGCATACATGGTAGGTGGGGGGATTAACAGGACCAAGATGCCAGTCACGACACTGGGGGATTGGTCACCCCTAGTGTCACTGTTATGTTTCTGGGGGGGTGTAGGGTAGTGGGCGCTGAGAGGGAAGGTTGGATGGGGGAGAAAAGTATGTAAAAAAATATAACAAATAACCGCACATGCACAGGGGGATTTGGCACCCCCTCAGTGCCACTGTTACATTTCTGAGGGGTGGGGTGAAATGGGGTGGTGGGTACTGAAAGGGAGGATCAGGTCGGGGGGCTATGTATTTCAGTGGTCACAGACCCAATGACTGACCACCAAATGTAAAAAAATAAATAAATAATGCGAGCGTGGAGTGTCCCAAAGTGGAGGTGACTTTTTTTGACACTCCAACATGTGGTGCATTCACAAGGAATGCAGAGTGCTTTTTCAAAGCAAGAGATCTGCAGTGCTCCACCCACTACAGTCCTAAAAATGATGTTTTGACAGGAATTTAAATATCTTCACCTTCCAGATTCATGATGTAGGGTCATACGAAGGCTATGTGGAAAATGTGGAGTAAAAATATAGTAAAATAGCCAAGTTATGAGTGAACATTGAAATAGTTCAATGTTCACTCATAGCTTTGCTAATTTTCAATACTGTAACTCCAGAATTTCAACATAGCCATTATTCACACCACCTTATAAATGTGACAGGTCTCATTTTTTGAATCTTGAATGAGATGAGTATTTGCACTTGTAGTGTGAAATGACATTTTGACTAATGTACTATAAATGCCACATATCATGATTATAAGAAGAGTCAAAATGACTATCTTGAACATGTGGGATCAAAATAAAAAAAAAAAAAAAAGTGTAGTACCAGATTTGCGCCAGTGGATAGTGCTTTGTGATCCCATGCTGGTGAGATGAGTTTGGTGGCAAGCTCAGTGAGCGAGAAGGATGAGGCAAGGGTAGGGGGATGGTGCTGCTATGCGATACTTCCCCCAGTCAAGGAAGGAAAGGTGCAGGGTTGCCCACACACGTCCAGGTACGATATAGTGATGACAACTCTTCTCTTGGCATTGGGCCCTGAACCTCTGCACCTTTGGATGGCAGAGGGCCCTATGCATTGTCTGAGAGGTGGACTCTTTGCCCTGTATGTCTCTATCTGCATCCACTTGGAAGCACAGGTACCACAGGGCCCAGTGTTTCCACAGCCCACCAGACAGCCCCATGAATTCTTGACATCTGTCACTGCATGGAAGTGCAGGGTCAGCAGGGCCCTGTGCTTCCATAGGTGGACAGAGTCTTCCCTTGGTGCAGGGCCCAGAGGACCCTGCACATCAGCATCTGTTCACACAGGTCCTTTGAGACATGCATGAACAAGGATACGATTCCACTGTCTCAAAAAAAAAAAAAAGGAAATTCTTTGCAAAAAACTGTGTTAATGTACCAGTTAGGGTTCAGTTTAACACAATAAAGGTAGAGAAATGTGGTGTTAGAGTTTACAGCCCTAACTCCCTACCCCCCCAAGCAACAAAAGGGCAGCACCACAAAAGCAATCACAGATAGCCATCATCAGGTAAAACAAACAACATACAACTGCTTCCAGATGATAGAAATGCAGTAGCACTGATGTAATGCCTTCATGGATTCATATCTGTGGTTGCATAAACATGGGCCTGCACTTATGCAACACACCTGTGTGTGTTGTACTGCTTGGACAAGTATGTGTGGCTGCACAGAAGGCCCCATGGGGCCTGCACCTCTGCCGCCAGACATACAGTGGCATTGGCCAAGATGCAACACAGTAACACTGCAGTATATCACAAAAATGCTACAGTATGCTTCAGGGAACAGAGTAATTCAATGGCAATTAAGTCATTTTTTACTGTAGTATTTTGTGGCATTTACTGCAAGTTACTGCATTGCATTGTGGCTGGCTGTGCTGCACTCATACTTGCTGTATGAGGTATCTCACTATGTAGCATGATCTGTTAGTGCATGTTTCTCTATATGCATCTGTGTAACAGAAAAACTGCTACCCCCTTGCACAGTTTCAAGATTAGTTGCTAAAACCATTATACCCACATTCCGACAGTACTTCCATCTTCATTACTACAGGCCCCAAAGAGGCCTGCCCTTCTGAAGCTGGAAGTCGGTGTGTATGTCTGAAGAGGCACAGACTCCGCAGGGGCCTGCGCTTCTGCAAACAAAAGTAGAGTCACATTTTTGGTATCATGGATTTTGTGGCACCTGCGCTTCTGAAGCCAAAGTTCAGTGTGTATGTCTTTCACCTATTGCTGCAGAAGTGCAGGCCTGTCAAGTATGTGTATGTCTTACAGTGTGCATGAGTACCTGAGTCTACAGGAGTGCTGCCCCCATAGAGGCATGAGCTTCTGCAGACAAAAGTACTCTTGCAATTTGGGTATCGTGGATTTGTATCTATGGTTGCAGGGGCTGTGCTTCTGAGCACAGAAGCAGTGCTATGATTTGAGTATCGTGGATTTGAATCTGCAGTAACAAGGAAGTGTGTATGTCTTACGGTGTGCATGCCGCAGATAAAATCCACGAAGGTAGCACATCAATGCTACTGCATTTGTGTCATCTGGAAACAGTTGTAGGTTTGTCTTACCTGGTGATGTTTGTCTGTGGTTGCTTGTGTGGTGAAGTCCTTTTGCTGCTTTGGGGTGGGGGGTGGGAAGCTATGGCTGAAAATTATGTATTTAAATGAAATGGTCTGACTCAGGATATAGCTTCATGAGTGAGGGGGCAGGATAGTAACTCATTACACAGAGCTGAAAGTAAGTTATACAAGTCCTGCCCCCTTCAGAAGTGATGATAAGTGCAAATTCTGAGTCTAGCATGTCCAATTTATACAATGTATTTTAAATATTCAATTTGTTAAATGAGTTCTGTTTATAACTATTTTACTGTTTTTGTTTGACTTTGCACCTTTGTTGTGAGTGCAGCAGCCATTGTGATGTCAGCAGGCATTGTGCAAACTGCTTTCTGATTGGTTAAGGTGTCCTTTGTGACCTGTCCAATATGGAGATAAATGCTGGTGATGCACCCAACATTGAGATAAATGATTCATCTTCATTTAGCATTAATAACTGGCTGAAATAAATCATTTATATGTAAAAGTTGACTCTCAGTTTCATTACATAAACAAGGCAGATAATGGAAGGCATTTTTTTTCTTTCTGATTAGATTCATCAGAGTCATACAGTCAGTTTGATTGTGACCTAAGAACAGTCTTTATGGGCTGGAACGGCTATTCTTGCACTTTCCCTATGTCAGATTCCTCTGTAGGCAGGGCTCCAGATAAGGGGAGTACCGATCTGTTTTACTCACCTCATTTTAGGAAATACTGTTCAGAAAAGTTTTTTAATGAGTACCAGTACTCACCCCAACATTTGTAAATGCACCACACTCCAAAGAATACTTGCTTCCTAATGTAACTGGTGATTCAAAAGGATTTTTTTCCAGATTTACAGCACTCTTATGTATCCCAATTTTGTTTTACTCACTGTATTTTAAAACAGGTGAGTAAATTACTCCTACTTGCCAACATTATTTGGAGCATTGTTGGCACCTGATCAATTCTTATCTAGAAAAAAAACTACATTGCTTTTAAAATGTACTCCTCGCTCCACTCTGTCCAGACATTTGTACGTATCTGAATTTGGTTTTACTCACCTCACTTTCAAAATGAGGAGTAAATACTCATCCCAAAAAAAAATCTTATCTGGAGCCCTGTCTGTAGGGTTGTGAGATGGTGACCTGTTATAAATAAAATAAGTTGGCTGGATCCCAGATTAGGGACTATCTACCTCACATCCACCAATATTAAATATTAGTGCCTGTAATTCAGCCTTGGCCCCCAATTTAATTGAGCTAATATGGGCAGGGGCTGGTGAGATTGCAAATCTGTCCTAGAAGGGCCTTGCTGACAGTTGGGGAAACATGTAAAGGAAGGAAGGAAGAAAACAGTGACCTGTGAATAATGTGCAGGTG
This sequence comes from Neoceratodus forsteri, assembly GCA_016271365.2. NCBI lineage: Eukaryota > Metazoa > Chordata > Ceratodontiformes > Ceratodontidae > Neoceratodus > Neoceratodus forsteri. The sequence continues at coordinate 665,953,856 of CM057458.1, forward strand.
CTGTATTAGTACATTTATGACCTAGGAGAATAACAATGACATGTCCAGGTCATTGTTTGAGTGTGGCTGAGGGACCCAAGCCTTCACTCCCTCATATTTTGCAAACAGTTCATCCTGTGTGTCCAAGTGTGAGATGCTGGAAGCAATACTCCATCCTGTTGATGTTAGTTTCTGCCAGTGTTTGATATATTGCTTATCTTAGAGCAAGCGGTTAAACACTGAGTAGTCTAGCCATAAACCATGGCTGTTCCTGCACACAGTCTTGCCCTACTTGAGCAAACAAGGCAGTGGTAGCGGCAGGTGAAAAAAAAAAACATCTGTAAGGAAAGAAGAAAAAATGTTTTGCAATACTTTAGTAAGTGAGTGATTTCCCCCTAGGAGGCTCAGCTCTGGTTTTCTGACTGTTCTTAGGTATGTGCCTCCTCAGGTTTGCTCACCAGTCATGGTGTTCTGCTGTGGTGGGTCCTTGGCAGGTAGTCAGTGGCATGGAGCTGTGGTGGTCGGCCATCTTCTGGTTGGGACCATGTGGTCTGGAAGAGTGTTTTCTCTATGGAATCCATCTCATTACTCTGGCCCTTTATACCAAGCTTATTCAGGGTAGGTGTAACCTCTGCTAAGCTTATGAAAATCTGGGGTTTGTCATCCAGAAAGATGGTAAGACTAGTCAGGAAGGCTAGGCAGCTTTTAATGTGCTTTTCCTTCAGCTGTTTTTGTACAGTGTAGATATGCTTCCATTTTTGCTACAGTTTGGACAAATAATCAGGCTCAAAATAAAGTCTACTGCAGTGTTAACTGACCTCTTTCTTTGACTAGGCTGTTGTGAGTCTGAGCTGCTTTGTTTGAAATTTGTGGAAGTGTATGCTAATGGAACTAAGTCTGGCATCTGGCCTGTGGGTTTCTTTGCCAGAGCCCTGTGCGCCCATTCTATTTCAAGATCTTGGTGCTCTTCTAGCTGCAGTGTCTCTCAACAGTGACTGGAGGAAAGGGATCATGGGACCTGTTTTGGAGTGTTCCAGGGCCCCATCTATATAAATGTTAAGCTGCCTGTTGCAGTTTTCTGCATCTTCCTGTAGGCAGTGCATCTAATGCACATGATGGTAAAAATACAGCCATCTTGGTCAGGCCTGTCTTGAGCTCTGTGGTCTGTTTCTCCACCTCCCTCAGATCCTGCCTGAAGTCCTCCAGGTTAGTGCTAATTTTGTGTACCATTTGGTTTAGTGTGTTCAGCTCCATCCAGATTTTTCTGAGGCTGACATGTTCCTCCCCGTTTTTGCTTGAGGTAGCGAAGTAAAATATGAGCAGGAGGGCCGTGAGTTTGATCTACTTTGGGAGAGTTTCCTGTTACCATGGTGTGCAGAATTGTGGGGTGGCATTTCTAGCTGCCTTGACTGATTGCCTAGCATCTGTTCTCATGGGTGGTGGTAGTTAGGAACTGTTGCTTTTTCAGGTATGATGACTCCTGGATATAGTGTCTCTTTGTTGTGCTCTGAGGTTTAGGCTGTGACCATCTTGGGGGCAGGACCAGAAGTCCAGTTTACTTAGTTTAGCACAAAACATTTATGGTTTCTCTCAGCCCTACCTCATGCTAACTGTTGACAACCATAGAATAAGGTAGGGAGCCTAAAGGCAGGTTGCTGTGGCAATGGAGTTGTGTCTGGTCACCATCTTTCTCTGGGCAGGTGTCCTAACAACAGGAAGTTTGGCGCAGGCATCCGGGGGGAGGAGGGGGGGGCAGTCCTCTGGGAGTCGCATAAACAAATGGTCCAGATGCCACACATGCTCAGCGTCAGGGTCTTTCCCCCTTTTGGCCTCAGGCTCTTCTTCTTTTTATAAGAAAGGTAAGAAACATCAGTGGTTGAGGATGTCCTCTGGCTGTTCTCTTGTGAGATACTTGACTTCTACGGGCCTGGGTTTTCAACTGTCATTGATTATGTCACTGGGGACACCAGAGCTTGTGAGGTTGGTGTCTCTTTCTTGGAGCCCCTCTCTTTCTGTTGGATTACCCCAGTAGGCAGTCCATATACTGGGCAACTCTTATGGGGCAATGGGTGCAGCGAATAAGTCATGTGGCGCCATATCTGGGGATGGCTTCTGACACATCGAGGTTGGCTGGTCTGGGCTGGTTCCATCAGTGGTACTGCTTGACGTAGGCATGCAGCTGTCTTATGGTGTCAGCTGGTGTCATGGGCAGTGGTGCTGCTGACATCTGCCCCACTTGTGATGTCGCCTCTGTCTTCTCTGGGAACAGGGGCAGTCACGGTGCCACCACCAGTCACTACAGTGTTTGCTGGGGTTAGGTCCCTTGGGGGCCTACCCTGGTGCTACATGAGCCTGCAGTGTATGGGCCATTCCCTTTGGGGACAGCTATGGATGTACTCACATCATTGTCTGTGGCACTGCTGGCACTGCTGGCACTGTTTCCCAGGCCCATGGGGCCAGGCCTAGGGTCACCGGTGTTACGGCCACGTACTATGCTGTCAACTCTTCGACTTCCTCTCTGCTGCTTTCCAAGTGAGGAGGGTGTGGGGGGGTGAGGCTGATCCTCCGCTTATCATCTCTGATGGTGAGGAGGAGGATTTGTACTATGGTTCGGAGAGTTCAGATCCACATCCTGTGATTATACCTCAGGATGACCTTTCCTTCCAGTCTCTGCTTAGAAATATGCACTCCACATTGAATTTCAAGCCAGCAGCCATAGCCCAGGTTAGGCGATGAAGTGCCCAATAGCCTCATCTTCTTAGTTCCTCCCATCCAGCCAGCCCTAGAGACTCTCAGTGGCGGCTTGGAGGAGGCCTGCTACTGTGGCAGCTGTTCCTAAACTGGCAGACAAGAAATACATAGTGACTAAAGCTAAACCAGTGTATTTCACTTAGCCTGTAGTGAATGCCGTTGTTATTCTGACTGAGAATGACCAAAGTCATAGTGCCCAAGGAAGTCACAGAGCACCCAACTAACAAGGAATCACATAAAGTAGACACCATGGCAAGTGGGTGTATGCCTTGGCTACCCTTGGCATTAGGATGGCTAGCTACCAGGGCCACTTCTCTAAGTATTAGTATGCCCCCTGGGGCAAAATTATGTCTCTGGCAGAGGCTCTGCTAGACACAGAGGCAGAACAAGAGATGCTCCTAGCTGCTAAGCAAGGTATTGAGTTTAAAAGCCACCAGTTTAAAGCCTCTATGGATGCCTTTGATGCAGCAGCCCCCCCTTCCCGATGGCTGCAGGCATATGTATCAGGGGGCACGTCTGGCTGTGGACTGCTGGCTTCACCTTGGATGTCCAGCAGTAGATCATAAAAGTGCCCTTCGATAGCACTTATCTGTTCGTACAGCAGGTGGAACAGTTTCTTAAAGAGTCTAAAGAAATCAGAATGACCTAAGACTTCCAGACCAGCTCCCTATAACCCACAAAAGGATATAGGACATACTAATTCTTCACAACACAAGAAGTCCTTTTGTGGCAGGGCAAAACGAAAGGACTGGCTGGCACTAAAGAAGGATGCATCACTCAGTAAGAAATATGAAAAGTAGAAAAAAAACACAGAGTGCACAAAAATAAACAGTCATAGTGCTAGAAATATGCTGCAGAGAGTCTTTTTGTTGTCACAAAGGGCAGCACCAACACTCTGGCGCTTTGAAGCCATGCAGATTCCTTCAGAGGCTCAATTGGAACAGTGCTCCATTTTAGAGAGAAATTAAGGACACAGTGACAACATTCAAAATCTGTATAATACATAATGCCCGCTTATTTGCTGCAGCCATCAAAGTTAATGAAAATATAATAATGGTGCAAAATATATGAATATGCATAAGTGTAAAAATGTAAAAGAGTAATAAGAAAAGAGGTGATATAGAAAAAAGGACACTTCAGGGTGCGCGCGACTCTAGCATTTCCAGTGTAAACTGGGCCCCAAAGTTTGGTTGCAGGAGGAGGTACTTCCACAAAGAAATGGACAGCATGGATGGGATTCTGAAAAAAAGGAGAGAGAAACGAGGGAGAAAATTATTAATAATATAGGACCCAAGGCAGCATGGTTTCACCAGGGGAAGGTCATGTCAGACCAACCTCATTTAATTTTTTGACTGGGTGACTAGGGAGGTGGATCAGGGTAGGGCAGTGGACATGGCCTATCTGGACTTCAGCAAGGCCTTTGACACTGTGCCACATAGAAGACTATTGCACAAACTGGGGAATATGGGTGTGGGCAGGACAGTAGTCGGTGGGTAGGTAACTGGCTGGGCAGCAGGACACAGAGGGTGGTGGTAAATGGCTGTCACTCCACAGAGGGAAGAATGACCAGTGGGGTACCACAGGGATCAGTGCTGGGACTGGTACTATTCAATATCTTCATCAGTGACATTGCACGGACCTAGAAGGCAGAATTTCACTGTTAGCTGATGACACAAAGCTCTGTAACAGAGTAGACACACCAGAGGGTGTAGACAGAATGAGAAGGGACCTGCAGAAACTTGAAGAATGGTCAGGGGTTTGGCAGTTGAAATTCAATGCAAGGAAGTGCAAGATAATGCATATGGGGCACAAAACCCTGGCACAATATATCAGTTGGGGGTGAGGATATAGTATGCACCAAGCAGGAAAGGGATCTTGGGGTTATCATCTCTGATGACCTCAAGGCAGGAAACAGTGTGACAAGGCAGCAGGTAAAGCAAATAGGATGCTGGGATGCATAGGCAGGGGCATCACCAGCAGGAAAGGGAGGTCATAATTCCACTATACAAGACACTAGTGAGTGCGCACCTGGAGTACACTGTGCAGTTCTGGAGACCTTCCCTACGTAAGGACATAGACAGGGTAGAGAAGGTTCAGAGGAGGCAACAAAGATGGTGCATGGATTGCGTCACAAGTACTATGAGGACAGGTTGAAGGCACTGAACATGTACTCCCTGGAGGAGGAAGGAGGAGAGGGATATGATAGAGACATACAAGTATCTTACAGGGAGGAACAGAGTGCAGGAATGCACTATTTTTAAGCGAAAAAGATGTTCCAGGACTAGAGGGCATGGGATGAAGTTGGAGGAGGGACGATTCAGAGAAGCGTGAGGAAGAATTTCTTCACAGAACGGGTGGTGGACAAGTGGAACACCCTGCCAGAGGAAGTGGTGGGGGCTGAAACAATCACGGGATTTAAGAATGCATGGGATAGACATAAAGGAATTCTGGAGGTCAGGGGTTAGGGGCAACAGACTTCTTGGAAAACATAAACTGAACTTACAGACTTAAATGGGCAGACTGGGTAGGCCATAGGCCCTTATCTGCCGACACTGTCTATGTATCTATGTATATAGAATAATACATGGGGGTGAGTGCGTCATGAGAATTTAATGCATACCCGAGGGGTGGGATGCTACATAAACCCAGATGGTGAAACCTGAGGGGTTTATTAAACATCCACCCAAGATATGCATTAAATTTCAGATTTGCACTCACCCCCATGTATTGTTTTATATAATTGCTGGGTAGCGTTTTCTCACCTTGAAAACACTACACAGCAATTATACAAAACAGCTTGGCCAGTAGATGGTGCTGCTGTTAAATATTCGGTGTAAGAGGTGGAGTTTTTTTGTTTTTACCCTCTGTATCCTTCTTTCTTTTTTCTTCTCTTTATTTGTTGATATATGTGGCTGCAGAATTGTTAGAACAGGTATCGGTAGTGCTAACAGTCGGGCAGAGATGCAGCTGAGGCACTGCAGAGATGACTCGTAAGTGTGAGTGAATCGTGAAACTGGTAAAAAAAAAAAGTTTGAAAATATGGATTTGGGAATGTACAGATGGCAGTGATCGGTAGAAGTGCTGGAGATGTAGAGATTTAGAATATTTTATGCAGTTCAGCTCCTGCTTGGTGGTTACAAGCGGAAGATGTGGGGAGCGTGAGGAGTACTAAATGCGTGAGGTTAGCAGGAGGCTGGTATGCGGCTTCTTCAAAGGGAAATCCAGCGCATGTTCACCATTGTAACCTGCAGATTATAACAGTGAATTATAACTGGGTTTTCCTATGGGAGAAAACGCTCCCCAATTATTATTATTAGTTAAATATACGAAACAAAATACCCAACCATATTGCATAGTAACAAAACCAAAAGAGCTGTGCAGAATGAGAAACCACCGAATTCATAGAATTTCGATGGAATTCTGCAAAATTCTGTGAAATTCCATGGAATTTCATCCAAATTATGTGGGATTTTTGAACTGTATTAATTGGTCGTAACTCAAGCTGTCTATTGAGCTGGAGATCTGAAGTTTGGCAGGAATACTTGTTGACAGGTGCTCTAATGGTATGCTAAATATCTTAACATTAGGAGACAGAGTCTCAAAAGTTTGTGTTCAAAGTCTGTAATTTTATTTTTTGTGGGACATTTCATGAAAATATTTGTCTGCATATACTTCAGGCACCTTTGGAGCTAGAAATGTGAAACTAAGTGCATATATAAATACAGTAAATATCCACATACCTGCAACATAATATAACATTTCAATAAATGCTTTCACAATTGTTTTAAAATACAAATGCAAATTGTGGCAAAATGTTTGGCTACCTACAGTATATCACAGCCCCCCTTTAAAGCTTGAGATTTAAAATGCAGTGCACATGTCTATGTTGTAGGTTTCTCTATATCCTGAAACTGTGGAGAAATTAGGCTAAAAATTTTAAAATTAGATGGAAATACCTGAAAATAAAAGTTTGATTAAATGTTTGACCACCTGTAACTCTGTTCCCTTTCAACTTTGAACTCTGAAATTTGGAACAGTTAAGACTGTTCTCCCAGAAGGCAACTCCCCTTTCTGGCTCACATGTCAGTTTTTGGCACAGGAGATTGAGGGTCGTCTGAGAAACAGGGCAGTAGAAATAGTGCCAGAGACAGAAAGGAACACAGGTTTTTACTCCCATTACTTCCTGGCACCAAAGAAATCAGGAAGGATGCACTCCATTCTCAACCTTTGAAATCTGAGCAAATACATGGACCCGAGAAAAATTCATGATGATTTCTCTGGGATCCTTGCTACCCTACCTGAAACATTAGGATTGGCTAGCATCAGTGGGTATGCAAGATGCATACCAGCACATACTGGTGTACCCCATCCACCACAAGTACCTTTGGCTCTGTGTGAAGGAACAGCACTGCCAGTTCAGAGTCTTACCCTTTGGGCTTTTCATGGTGCCATGAGTTTTTACAAAGTGCTCACAGCGCACTTCAGAAAGCTAGGACTCCAAGTCTTCCCATATATCTGGATACAAATTTATGTACAAGCCAGCAGACAGAGGCCTTATGGTCTATCTAGTTTGCTTGAATGTGAAGGTTCCTCAATGTTTACTTAGGGATCCGTTCCCCCTTCTCCCCTCTACCCTTCTCAATAACCCCCTCCGTACTACCCACCCCTGCATGTAACTTTCCCCTTCATTCTGTCCCAGCCTCTCGATGCCATCCATTGTCCTCAGGGAGACCTCCTCCTTTGACCACTCATTTCACTTGTCCACCACCCTCTCAGTGAATAATTGCCTTCTCATCTCCCTGCGAATCTTCCCCCACCAGTTTTAGGCTGTGCCCCCTAGTGGACTTGTTCCCACTAATGCTGAAGAGGCCCCTCAGTGCTCACCCTGTTGATACCTTTAAGGTACTTGAAGGTCTCGATCATGCCCCCCCCCTTCTGTCCTTCATGGAGTACATTTTGAGCCCACTGGGCCCCTCCTCATAGGTTCTACCCTACTGGCCTGGATTATCTTGGTTGTCCTTCTTTGGACTGTTTTCAGTAAGTTCACATCCTTCTTTAGATAAGGACACCAGTACTGCACACTGTACTTCAGGTGCAGCCTCACTAGTGATCAGTACAGTGGAAGTATGACCTCCACCTTTCTGCTGGTTATCCCTTTGGCTATGCAACCCAGCATCCAATTTGCTTTGGCTGCTGGTCTTCTGCAGTGTGCTGAGTGCTTCAGGTCACTTGTGATGATTACAGCCAGGTCCTTCTCCTCTTCTGATCTGATTACTTGCACACTACCCAACCAGTATTTGGTCTCTGGGTTCTTTGCCCCCAGGTGCATTACCTTACATTTGTTAGAGTTGAACCCCAGTTGCCAAATGCCAGACCATTTCTCTAGTTTATCTAGGTCTTCCCTGAGTTTCTGTCTCCCTCCTCTGTATCCACCGTCCCATAGAGCTTTGTGTCATCTGTGAAAAGGCAGACTTTACCTTTGATTCCATTTGCAGTGTCACTGATGAAGATGTTGAACAACACTGGACTGAGCACTGAGCCCTGATGGACCCCACTGGTTACTGGCCTATCCTCAAAGAATTGCCTCCCCCCAACTACCACCTTCTGACTTCTATTCTGCAACCAGCTTTTCACCTATCTTGCAGGCTTACCTGCTACCTCCAGCTGTTCCAACTTCTTGACTGATCTTCTATGAGGTACAGAATCAAAGGCCTTGCTAAAGTCCAGATATGTGATATTGTCCACTCGGTCTCTGTCCACTGTCCTCATCACCCAGTCCAAGAAGTCAATTTGGTTAGTCTGGCAGGATCTCCCTGACAAAAATTCATGCTGCCTCTCATCCTGGAGCCCGTTTTCCTCCAGAAAGCTCACCAGTCTTTCCTTTAGGAAGTTCTGATACAAACAGAGGAGAGAAAGAAGTAAATGCCTCAGCTGGGACATGAACCCAGACCACCCAGAATATCATTCCGATTGCATTACCAGCTGCACCACCAAGGCAACTGGAACATGGGCTGTCCTGAGCACATTACTCTTTCTCCAATGCACAACCTGGTGCTGCATGAATAATTACATTTTCAATCACATGAGTGCGGTGAGCATATTTACGGAACACATACAAACAGAGGAGAGAAAGAAGTAAGGAAGTTCTTCAACAGCTTTTCCAATATTGAGGTCAGGCTGACCAGCCTTTAGTTGTCGGGTTTATCCCTTTGCCCACTTTTATGAAGAGACACCCTATATGGAGTCCTCCTGTCCCGGGGTACAACCCCCTACTCCAGAGAGTTGTTAAATAGGTAAGCCAGGGGACCTTCCAGTACTTCCTTCTGCTCCCTCAGAAGCCTTGGACGCACTCAGTCTGGTCCTGGGATTTATCCACTTTCAGGGTCTTTAGGCTTTTATGCACCCAGTTTACCTGGATTGCACCGTCTGTATCCCCCCTTCCCATTTCCCACCCCCTCCTCCCCTGTGGCACTGGTCCCTTCTTCTCCATAGTGAAGAGTGAGCAGAAATACTTGTTAAGTAACTTCTGCTTTCTCTTCATTACCCCCAGCATACCTCTTCCTTTTTCAATCTGATCATCTCACTGTTAATGTCTCTCTTATCCCTTGACTGACTCATCTCAAGCCTGTACAAACAGGAAACAGAGGAGGCAGTAGCCACCGCCTCTCAGTTCCTAATGTCCATAGGAGTCTTGCTGAACTCCTTGAAGTCTCATTTGGTATCTTCTGAGGAGTTACTGGTCATAGGAGTCCTTCTGGACATGACCCGGGCTTGGGCTTTCCTTCCAGACAGATGGCATGCTCTATCATAGAATGCAGGACTGTGCAAGCCCATTCCATACAATTCATGCTGGGCCTAATAGCCCCCTCAGTGTTCACAGTGCCTCTGGCATGGCTGCAAATAAGGGCAACCCAGTGTATGCTCAATGCACAGTGGTCACATGCATGACACCCAAAAAGGTATCCCATTCATGATATTAAACTCCTGATGTGGTCACTGATGTGGTGGTCAGTGAAGAATAACCTAATCCAGGGCTTTCCCTTCTGGCTATCTGGCTGATCTGACACCTTCATCTCAGTCCATTCCCTCCACTCCTCAACCAAGGGCCTCCTTGTTGTTCCAAGGGTCAGATTAAAAACTTCCAGCAACCGCGCCTTCAGTGTCACTGGACTGGCCCTTTGGAACTGTTTTCAAGCTGGTGTTAGGGAGGCTCCGATGGTCGAGAGTTTCAAAAATGGTCTAAACGCTCATCTGTTCTGTTTGGCTTTCCCCGATGAAGGTGACTTGACCAGTACTAATTAAACTCTAGTAATTTTAGAACTCTATTATTGTTTTAAATATTTCTGTATTTGGGATGTGTTATGCTTTTTGTTTATGACCCTGCCTATTTTATGTAAGGCACCCAGAGCCCCAGGGATTGGGTGCTATATAAATAAACTTATCTTGCCTTCTTCTCCCCACTGGAACCAGAGGTGATCCTTACCATGGATTTCTTCCTGTTGAGGTGGGGAGCTCACTGTCAGGGCCTTCAGACACAAGGTGTCTGGGACCCATCAGAGACTCATCTCCACATCATTGTGCTATAGACACAAGCAGTCCCTCTCTCCCTCTCTCCCTCTCTCTCTAATGGCAAGCGCCTGAATGGCGATACAGGGTCATCCAGTGGTGCGCTCGGCCAGTTCGATAGCCGCCGCTGCCCGCCAAAAGCCACAAGCTCCAGATGCCCACCTGGTGCTCTTTTCCAGATACTTCTGCAATCCGGCGGTTCGCTCAGCCAGCTCTACAGCCGCCGATGCCCGCCAAAAGCCGCAAGCTTAAGTCGCCCGCCTGGCTCTCTTCCCCAGATACTTCTCCAAGGGGCAAGCACCTGAGCGGCGCTACAGGATCATCTGGCAGTGCACTTGGCCAGCTCTATGGCTGCCGCCCGCCAAAAGCCGCAAGATCCAGCCGCCCGCCTGGCTCTCTTCCCTGGATACTTCTCCAAGGGGCAAGGACTTGAGCGGCACTACAGGATCATCCAGCAGTGCGCTCGGCCAGCTCTACGGCATTCACCAAAAGCAACATGCTCCAGCCACCCACCTGGCTCTCTTTCCTGGATACTTCTTCAAGGTATGGCCGCTCCTGCCTTTACAGCATCTGATTGGTGTGCCGTTTCTTAGGCAAACCCTGATTGGTCTGCCTGCTTTCTGAACTCTGTACTGATTGGTGCGCCTTTTCCTATTGCTTTAACATTGCTGTTTCGCCTGCTATCTCTGCTCAAGGTTTTTCCTCCCTCCCTCCCAGGCCTCCTTTAAGTACAATATTGCTCCACCCCCCTTGCTTTATCTCACATCTGATTGGCTGTCCTGTGTCTTTGTCTACCTCTATCCCTGACCTAGCCTGCAGCATGACCTAGATATCTTAGCTAGGTGTACTTACAACTCAAACCTGCTAATTGTAGTTCTCTCTAAATCTCGGACTGCCTATTCTGGAATTGCCCTCTAGCTCTTTCTCATCTTAATTCTGATCACCACCTTTCCCAAGTTTTATCAGAGGCATTTGAATTTCACGATTTCTGTCACTGCTGCAGTCCTGGCCACTGCCCTTGCTACAAATAATTAAGCTACATTAGGCATAAAGTCTGCCATAGCTGTGGTTTGATTATCTAATTTCTTTCTCTTCTTGTGTCTGCTTGGTTTAAACCCATTCTGGCATCTAAATACCAAATCTTGTCCATTATGAATCCATACTTACTGCTGTCCCTCCTCGTGACCTCACTGGTATCGCTCCACCTATGCATGCCTACTCTACCTCGAGCCTCCTCGGCTATCCCAGATTTTCAGCCCCATGACTTCTTATTCTCAAACCTCCTACTGATGCCTCCTCAAAATTGTGTCCCTACACCAATGCTATTAAATAAGACCTGGATCCAAATGGTTGCCTATCCTCTAAAAAACTGTCACCTGCCTATTTGTACTCTGTGGCCCTTGCAGCAACGTAAACTATGGTATCTCCTCCTCTTACTGGCTTTATTGCTCTCAGGTGATGTTCACTCTAACCCAGGGCCTGTAAACAACTCACCTACCCCATTTACCAATGTCAAAGGTCTCACTGTGGTGCACCATAATATTAGAAGCCTTGTGCACAACCTAGCTGAATTGGAGTCTTGGGCAGCTTTCCACAATCCTGACATCATCTGTCTCACTGAAACCTGGCTCAAATCATCTACCCCTGACTTACTATGCTCCCTTCCATCATACAACCTGTTGAGATTGGATAGACCTGCCCCTAAAAGAGGAGGTGGTATGGCTGTCTATTTCAAAGACCACCTCTATCTCTCAGCCATCTGCTCATCTCCTCTAACCCACTGTGAAGTGCTACATGTTCTCCTTTCTCTTGGCTCCAAAAAACTACATATTGTTTGTGTCTATAACCCCCACCGGAGGCCAAACTGGTCTTGATGAATTATTGGAACAAACTTCTCTTCTTTCTGGGAGAAATGAGGTCCTAATACTCAGGGACATCAACATAAATTGGCTAGGTAACTCTCATCCCACATCCCTGACCAAGCTTCAAAGTTTTAACCTGTACCAGTTGATCGGTGATCCTACCAGAACTGCCCTGTGAACTAACTCCAATAGTCTGCTGGACTGGATAATGACAAACCATCCTGAAAATATAATCTCCTCAGGAGTACTAGCTGATGCCATCACTGACCACTCCCCTACTTTTTGCATATGGGGTAAGACTAGGCCACCTTCATCCAATTCATGTTTTATTATCTTCTGAAACTACTCTCATCTCAACCCACAGGCTTTCCTAATTGACGTCAATGCTATTTACTGGGCCCTTCTTTTCACATCAGGTAATATCCAGACAGCTCTAAACCTCTTCCTCACTCACTTTCTTACACTTTAGGATGAACACTGTCCCCTTGCAACCCGTAGAGTAAAAAAATCATCATACCCACTGGCTAAAATCTGACCTACTCTCCAAACTCCGGCAGCGGGACAAAAGCTGGCTCCATTATAGGAACTCTGGATTACCTGCTGACCTAAATACCTATAGAGCATTGCGAAATTCCTGTAAGAAGGATATTAAAAGGGCTAAAGGTGCCTATTGTAAGGAATTATTAACAAACTCCTATGGTGACTCTAAAAAGTTCTGGTCCCATATAAAGTCCTTCCTGAGTTCTAACCAGGCTCCTACTCCTAATGGCATGCTACTAAATGGCATACACTGTAACAACCCCCATACCATTGCAAACTTCTTCAATACTCAATTCTCTCATCTTACTAAATACACCTCTTCCTTCCCTGTCCTATCTAACTACACCCCCCCCGATGTCGTGGAACCTAAATTCTTTTTCAAGTTAGTCTCTTACCACAATGTCTTAAGATTGCTCAATAATATCTCGCAGTTCACTGTGACCGGATCTGACGACCTCAAACCTAAGCTCCTAAAACTTGCCGCCCCCTACATAGCGGCTCCTCTAGCCAAGATTTTTACTCTCTCCCTCTGCCAAAGCCACATCCTGGACATCTGGAAGACAGCTAGGATCACCCCGGTTTTCAAGAAAGGTGACCGTGAAGATCCCTCCAACTATAGGTCAATTGCCATCCTGTCAGTTCTTTGTAAAATTCTTGAGAAACTTGTTGCCACTCAAACCACTGACTTTCTCCAGTAATTTGACCTTCTTACAACTGCCCAGCATGGATTCCGTAAAGGTCATAGTACCACTACTGCACTACTCAAGTTTATGTCTGATGCTCTACTGGCCATGGACTCTGGCTTCCTCACCGGGGCCATTTTCATTGACATGACTAAAGCGTTTGACTTAGTTGACCACTCCATCCTCCTAACAACTCTTAAATCACTAGGTTTTTCACCAAATGTTGTCAGGTGGTTCAGCAGCTATCTAGCTGACTGGACTCAGACAGGAAAATTTAACTCACATTTCTCTGACAAAGCTTTCATTAATATTGGAGTGCCGCAAGGGTCCATCTTAGGCCCCCCTACTCTTTTCTATATTTATAAACAATATCACCTCCAACCTCACTCACACACACTCCCTGCTATATGCAGATGATATTGTTCTGTACACCAGTGCGAAGAATATAGCTGACATCAACACACGACTCTCCTATGACCTCCAAGTCATTCAACAATGGCTGCTGACAAATAAGCTTATCCTGAACAAAGGAAAGACTCGAGCCATGCTATTTGGTTCCAATACTAAACTCAAACTCTCCCAATCTAAATTCAAAGTCTCCTCTGCTAACAGCTCATCTGTTGGGGTAGTAAATTTGTTTAAATATCTCAGTATCATCCCTGACCTGACTCTTAACTTCAATCTCCATATTCAGCAGACTTGCAAATTGGTAAACATGAAACTTGGCCTACCAGACAAGCTATGTGCTCACACCATCCTCTAGGTTTGCCATAGCTTGTGGCATACTCCTACCGTGTCTCACCTACAGCGTCGCAACCTATGCCTCTGCCGGTGAATTGAGTCTTGTAATATGGGATGTTACCTATAATAACATCTGTTGCTATGTATCCTCCTCACCTCGGTTGAAACACCATTGCCTCCTCTACTCTGATCTTGGCTGGCTTTCCCCTTCTGCATCTATATCTTATGCTTACGGATCACTCATAGATAACATTATCAGATCCCAAATTCCCAAGCCACTGGCAGGACTATTTATAAACCACACATCCAGCTATGGACTTCGTTCTGCTGATAATGCCCCAGTCCACATCCCCAGATACCGAACATCCAAAGGTGCTAGTGCTTTTGCCTGTTGTGCCCCCCCATTTCTGGAACTCCCTCCCCCCAAGTACTCACTCAACATCATCCCACGCCTCCTTAAAAAAACTGCTGCGACACTATCTTGTAGACTCCTGCTGTTGCTCCTGTTTCAAACCACCCTAACTTTCATCTCCTCTCTTTATGTTTCCTGCACCTACACCACTTCTTAGTTTACTGACCCTTACCAATGAATAGCTCTTCCTTCCTACCACCTGTTTTCTACCTTCTTATTACCTAGGGACTTTTATCTCCCCCTAGGTCCCCATCTTCCAATCTTATCCTACCCTCCTCTTTCAACCCTATTTTAACTCCAACCCTCCCGCATTATCCTGTATTGACTACTATAATGACTCTGTCACCTAGCTATAATCCTCCTAGATTTCCATGGTAATGTTAACACTTATGACCTAACCTAAATGTTAGTTGCTTTCTTATAATTTATACTCTTTTTATTTTTATTTTGTCTTTGTTATGTATTTTACTATGCCTGTTATTTAACTTCCAGCCTGTTTTGTAGTCCTACATTTGAATATTGTGAATTAATATATTGTAACCTGTTATCTGATTGTTTCTGTTTTGTATCCTCTTGGGTTGTGCCTGAAAATAGTCATTGTTATCACTAGTGCACCCACCCGATCATCAAAAACTAAATAAAAAAAAAAGGTCTGTCAGTCCTAGTGGACTTAGCTGAAATACAGTTCTGCTCCAGACAGGCAACAGATTTTCCATGTAGTATAGCAAGAAACAAGGAGAAGCACACTTTTACCCCCCCCCCCGTAGGGAGGGGATGCGAGTGTGGGAGAGGCGACTGGAGCAGGGGATCCTGCTCCAAGCTATCTACTTGTCAGGGGTCCAGGACACTCTGGCAGATGAGCTCAAACATAGGAAGATCCTTATGAGTGGTCATTAGCACCAGATGTAATGAGATCCTTATTCGATGAGTGGGGGACACCAGATGTGGACATTTTAGTGTTTCCATTCAGTGCCAAATTGCTTTGATTCTGCTCCAGAAGACCAAGACATGGCATTTTTTGTCAGGATGCATTCAGACTGCCATGACAAAATCTGTTTCTGTATGCATTCCCTTCAGTACCTCTCATCCATAAAGTGTTACTCAAGCTGGAGCTGCATGGCCGCAGCTAGATGATTCTAGTGGCCCCCTGCTGGCCTCAGCAGACACGGTCTCCTCTGTTAAATAGACTTTCAGTCAGCAAACCAAGGGCTCTGCAACTTTGGAGGGACTTGTTGACACAGGGTCAGCTGGTCCATCCCAACCTGTGCTCACATCACCTCCAGGCTTTGACACCTGGAAAGATAGAACTGAACAGGTATAAAGTTATCTCAGAGGGTCTGTGAAATACTTCTGGCTGCACATAATCCTTCCACCAGGAAGACTTACACAGCCAAGTGGAAAAGATTTTTGATTTGGTATTCCAAGACTTCAATGGACCCCCCTTCAGTACTTGCCAACCCTTTCTGATGCTGGTCTGCAGTATGCCACAGTTAAGGTCCATCTGTGTTCTAGTTCAACATACAACGAACTAGAGCTGCAAGTTCAGTTCTCCAAAAGAATTGAACACCTCAAACTTTGGGCTTTCGATTCATTTGGATGGTAAAAATGTTTTCGTGGAAATTAGTGAACTTTTGGTTTGACTGGTTCAATCCAGTCCAAACGATCAGGGAGTCCCTACGTGGGAGTGACCGTTGCACAGTGTGGTTCCAGTTGGATATGGGCAGGGAAGGCATCCTGACTAAGAACAAAATCTTGGATTTTAGGAGGGCAGACTTCAGGAAGATGGGTGAAGTGCTAAGGAGCCACCTGGTGGACATCAGAGCAGATATGGGGGTGGACCAAAGGTGGTTCATCTTTAAGGAAGGAATGCTTGTTGCCACAGAGGAGTGCATTAGGCTCAGGGGAGGAACTCAAGGGCCAAAGCACCCATCTGGTTCAGTTCTGGGGTCATACCTCCCAACCTCTGAGCAATAAATTCATAGCACTGGCCTTCAAATCAGAGCAAATAGCCAGAATGTGTAGCACTTTCTTTTTTTTTAAATAATATATCTACAAATAGTGGGCCCCATATATTTAGTGTTAAGGAATGTTTCTATCAAATTAGTTAAGTGATGTAATAGTTTGTTTGTCCAGAAACAACTCTAACATTGTTAAGAACATCAGTAAACCTTTGTGGAGCATGGGTACATTTCAGTGTAAAAATCATAGCGCTATGCCAGATTCATAACATTTGAGAGGTATGTCTGAGGTTGCCCAGGCAGTAAGGTAAAAGAGGTTAGCCTATAGAAAATTCAGAAAGACCAAGAGAGAGTTGGACAGGGAAAACTGCCTAAGATTGGCTAGTGGGGCAAGTAAGGAAGTCCGGTGAGCTAAGGCACAGGAGCTGCAGATAGCTGAAGGAATTAAAAAGGGGGAGAAGACCTTCTTTCGCTATATAAGTGAGAAAAGGGACAAGAAAGACAGGATTGTTTGGCTTAAGAAAGGGGAGGAGTGGTTGGAGGATAATAGGGGAAAGCAGAGTTACTAAATCAATACTTCTGTTCTGTCTTCACTAGGGAGAAGGATGGACCAGTGCCTTCATGAGGAAGAAGAGGAGCAGGATGGAGGAGGGAAGGGAACACAGATGGTAGTGATAGAGGAGGATAGAGTGAGAGAGGGGCTGCTAGCATTGAAAGTAGACAAATCACCAGGCCAGGACAGATGGTCTCCAAAAGTACTAAGGGAACAGGCTGAGGAGCTGGCAGGGCCACTGGCAGGCCTATTTAATAGTTCACTGGAGTCAAGAGTGGTACTGCAGGACTGGAGAACAGCACATGTGGTGCTGCTCCACAAAAGCGGCCCTAAGGATGATCCAGGGAATTACAGACCAGTCAGACTGACCTCAATTCTGTGCAATCTCATGAAGATCATACTTAAGGAAAGGTTGGTAGAATATCTAGATGAACATGGTCTCCAGGATGTGAGGCAGCATGGGTTCATAGAGGGGAGATTGTGTCAAATTAATCTGATTGACTTCTTTGACTGGGTCACTAAGACAGTAGACAGGGGCCAAGCAGTGATCATCCTCTATCTGGATTTCAGCAAGGTCTTTGACTCTATGCCCACAAAAGGTTGATCAGGAAGTTGAAGGATCTCAGGGTTGGGGGTAAAATGGCCAGATGGGTGGACAACTGGCTGAGGGACAGAACCCAGACGGTGATTGTGGTGGGAGAGTTATCTGGCACCAGAGAGGTCACCAGTGGGGTCCTGCAGGGCTTGGTGCTAGGGCTGGTGGTGTTCAATGTCTTCATTAGTGACATTGGGGATCGCATCAAGAGCAAAATGTGCCTATTCATGGACAGCACCAAGCTCTGTGGTAGAGGGGACACAGCTGAAAGATACCTGACCTACAGGATGATCTGGAAAATCTGGGGAGGTGGTCCAGGATCTGGCAGCTTGCCTTCAATGTCAAGAAATGGAAAGTTATGTACATTGGAGCCAAGAATCCCAGGACGGAGTACTACCTGGGTGGAGTTCAGGTATCTGCATCAGAGGAGGAGAAGGACCTGGGAGCAATGATCACTAGTAACCTGAAGCACTCCACGCAGTGCAAGAAAGCAGCAGCAAGGGCAAACAAGATGCTGGGATGCATAGCTAGGGGGATCAGTAGAAAGAGAGAAGAGGTTATACTGCCCTTGTACAGGTCACTGGTGAGGCCACATCTAGAGTATGAAGTTCAGTACTGGTGCCCACACCTCAAACAAGGACATTAACCTGCTGGAGAGAGTTCAGAGGAGGCTACAAAGATGATAGTGGGTCAGCGGGGTAAGGCATACAAGGAGAGGTTGAGGGTACTGAACATGTACTCCCTGGAGGACAGGAGAGAGAGAGAGAGAGGACATGATTGGGACCTTCAGGGACTTGAAAGGGATATATAAGGTGCATAATGAGGGTCTCTTTAAACTGAGTGGCAACTATAACATGATGGGGAACAGTCTTAAGCTGGGGGGAAGATTTAGGAGGGAGGTTAGAAAGCAATTCTTCATGGAGAGAGTGGTGGACATTTGGAATGTGCTGCCGGAAGAGATGGTGTCATTGAAGATAGTGGGCAGCTTCAAGAGAGGCTAGGATAGACATAGGGGAAGGAAAGGATCGTGGGTAGGGATGATGAGAGGAGTGGGGGGGCAGGGACAGTAGCTTAAGCTGTGGACCCTGCAGTACGAGCAGACTAGAAAGACCAAATGGCCTTCTTCTGCTGGCTTCTTCATATGTTTGTATATTCGTATGAATGGTGTAGACCAGTCGAACCTCAAACCACTGTTTGTACTCGCTTGTACATCAAAGCACGATATCATTAACACTGGCACTTGTGTTAGACTTCAGTTTGTAATTCATTTTACTCACCGAAAGACAAGTGACCATGAGCTGCTGCTCCTCCTCTGGGTTCCCAGCCTTCTGCCACCTCCATCCAGCAGGCACCACGCATAAAGCAAAGATGAGCAGAAGAATGGAAACCAATCAGCAGGAGGGGAGCTAGCAATACGTCTCTCACACCCTCCCCTTCAGTTATTTGTACTGGACATACTGACCATACAGTATTCCTGGACAGCACCACAACATTGGGAAATGGGTGAACTCCCCCCCCCCATTCCATGCACCAAAGTATTTAAAAAAGAGTGCCCGGGGGGATAGGTGGAGACAAGATGGCACTGTGAGGAGGGAACTGTGCTGAGCTCTGTGTAACTCCCTGGGACTGTTTCCTTTTGCACTCGATTTTCTACCCTTCAAGATAACTAAGACAAAATGAGAACAGCATTTTAAGTGAACACACCACAAAACCTGAAAGAAGGAAGTTAAGGTGTTCCCTTGGAGATTCTCTTCTGTGTTTGGGCCCTTTGTTTTGGTTTTTTTTAAATAGAGAATGATTGAGACCCTGGCTCTAACCCTCCCCATGCCATGCTGGCTACCAGACCCAAAAACTAGAAAGAAATTAGAGCTTCTAAGTCCAGGAAGTCTTCAATATGCTTAAGTCTTGCAGTCTGCCTCTAGTGTTGAACTGCCTGGAGAATGGAACCTATGCAAATGATGGAACACACATTGGCTTGTGCCACCATTCAAACTACTGCCCTTACCAACTGCTGCGTTCTATAACGCTCCGAGTTCATTCTCCACCTGCTAGTCAAGATGCCTCGAGATCTCACCTCACAAGTCATGAAATGTGTTGTTTTTTTGTGTGAAAAAAGTAGTTTTTAATTGTATTTCATCTGTTGCCTTTACTTTCTCTTTTATTAGTTAGCGCTAGGTTGGTTTGCCATTTTTAGCTCAGCTTCACAGTTTCTCTTCAGTTTTGAAAGACTGTTGAGGAACCAGCATTTCTGTTAGTTTTATTTACTGCTCTTTCAATTTTTTTTATAGTTTTACTATTGTTTCTTGTGCCTGAACCGTTACTTTCACAATTCCTACTTGGATCATGGTCTTTTTCCTCAGGGAAATCAACTGCGAGCAACTGAGATTGTGTGGCGAGAACTGTTTTGGGGGTAAAGGTTATTTACATAACTGCAGTTACTTTGGAGTGAAATCCTACCTTTTTAATGGGTTTCAAGCATGTCAGATAAGCCTAAAAAGAAAACAGGTCCATCCGGTCTCAAAAAATGCTCACAGTGTGGTGAAATTTTTGCCAAGGCAGACAAACATGAGTTATGTTTGGTCTGTCTTGGGGAATCTCATTTTTCAGCAGAGTGTGATATATGTAAGACCTTTCCACCTAAAACTGTGGAAAAAAGACTGGAAAGGTACAAGAAAAAGATGGCATCTCATGTGGTTCCAGAGGATAGTGTCTCTGATCAACCTGCTCCCTCCACTGAAATAGATAAAAATAGTGAAACTGAACCGTCCACCCCAAGTAAGGTGAACTGGCAAACCAGCTGACAAAATGGAACCGGCAAAAAAGAAAAAAAAAACTAAACACACAGAACCCCCAGCTGGAAAGCCTAAAGGGACTTCTGTTGAAACTATGGCTATGCCTACAGCTGAGGGCTTTGCATAAGCCTTGAAGGTTATTCAGGCTTTGCAAGCCACAACTACACAGGGATTGGTACCGTTTCCAGTTGAGCAGGTACTGGTAAATCCTTTGGTTCAGCCTTCGGTTCCACAACCAATAGCATCAATTGTGGTTGCGGTTCCTGACACACAGGAACAGTATGAGTGAGGAATATGAAGAGTATGATGAGGATGAGGAAGGGGAACCCATCGAACCAGATTTGAATCCCCTCCCAGATTACCTGAAGATTTCTCTTCACACTACATATTTGTAAAACACAGATGGTAGATGCTCTGGACCTAACTACCAATGAATTGGCAGAAGATGAGAAGGAGGTGGAGTTTTTGGACCTAATGGGACTAACTCCCACCAAGAAACGACTGTTGCCAATAAATAAGTTTATTAAAAAGCATATCCAAAATACTGCAAACTCTGAACTCTGTTCCACCCTTGGATAAGAGAGCTAACAGAAAATATCAGCTGGACAGGTCAGGGGCAGAATTTTTATTTTCTCACCCTGACCATGAGGGGGTGATACAGACTGCAGCCTGTGATAGGGCCAGGGTGCCTCTGGCATCCTGTCCCCTTGATAAGGATTCTCGAAAAATTGACAGTATGGCCAAAAAAGGCTACCTGTCTGTCTCTTTGTCCATCAGACAGGAAAATGATATGGCCTATGGGGCCCAATATCAGAAGTCCTTGTGGCAGTCTGTCATGCCCATGGCAGACAAGGCACCAGCTGGATTGGCAACTGACCTGAGACAGCCAGGTTTAGCTTGGAGGCTTCTAAGTACCAGTTCCAGATGGCAGTAGATGCTAATGACACTGCTGCCAGAATGATGGCCCTTACAATTGCTTTAAGAAGGTTTGCTTGTCTGAGAGCTACTAACTTACCCTAAGGCACACAAACAAAGGCCATGGACTTTCCCTGTGAAAACAACTTGCTTTCTGGGGCTAAGACAGAAGCCTACATGAAGAAGGTGGACGAATACAAGGCCACCTACAAGAGCAACTCGGCTAAAGAGAAACCTTCAACTTCTTATAGGCCTTATGGAAGGGGAGGTAGCGGTAGGTCCACTTATGACAGACCCTTATTTCAGGCCCAAGCCTCACAGCAGTACCAACAGTATCCTCAGCAGACAGAATACTTCAGAGGAAGGTGCAGAAGGGAATCTAGGCGAGGAAACCAAGCTAACCAGGCTCAGTCCCAGCCTAAACAGAACCCCTTACATGGTTACCAGGGTCACCTCCCCTGTACCAGTAGGGGGCAGGCTGACTCACTACTTCCAGGCATGGAAGAACATCACCGCACACAAGTGGGTCCTGGAGGTAGTGAGTCAGGGTTTGTCCCTCAGTTTCTAATACTTCCCAACATTAAGAACAAGAATCTTCTGCCCAGCTTCTACCTCGGAAACGAAACTATTAGAGACGGAAGTAGCAAATTTATTTCTGTCAAGGGCAGCAGAACCAGTCTCTGAGCAGCAAAGGGGAAAAGGATTCTACTCAAGGTGCTTCTTGACCCAGAAGGAAAATAGGGAGTGGTGACCCATTCTAGACCTAAGATTACTGAACAAGCATTTGGCAAAGCTAAAGTTCAGAATGGTAACCTTGGCTATGATTCCGCCAACCCTCCAGAAGGGAGACTGGTTGGCATCCCTGTATCTAAAAGATGCATACTTCTATATCTCCATAAGAGAGTCCTACAGAAAATACCTCAGGTTCAGACTCCCATCAGGTCATTACCAGTTCTCAGCATTACCATTCGGCCTCACTTCAGCTCTAAGAGCATTCACAATGTGCCTGGCAGCGGTGGTGGCATACCTAAGAAGACAGGTCATCACAGTGTTCCCTTACCTAGATGACTGGTTAATGGTGGGAAAATCATGACAGGTAAAGTATTCCCTGAAGTCAACCCAGGCCCTTCTGGAGTCCCTAGGATTCCTGGTCAGCATCAAAAAATCTGTCCTGCAACCAATGCAGGTGTTACACTTCATAGCAGCAGAGCTGGACACCCTAAGGGGGAGGGCATTCCAACCTCAGGAAAGGGTAAGCAGCATTCTTCAGATTGCTGGGACCTTTAAGCTCAACAAGCCAAGGCCAGCAAGGCACTTCCTACAGCTTTTAGAGCACATGGCTGCAGCAACAGGCACCATAATAGGCTCCAGGTTTCAGATGAGGGACATACAATTTCACCTCAGGGCGCATTGGTGTCAAAGAAGAGATCCACTTTCAGAACTGATACCTGTAACAAAGACATTATTACAGGTCCTTCAATTGTGGCAGGTCAGGGACAGCCTCAGGGAAGGAGTCCTTTTTCAGCAGGAATCTCCTTCCATAGTCCGCACAACAGACACTTCCCTACTAGACTGGGGGGGCACACTTGGAGGCACATACCATACATGGCACCTGGTCAAGCACAGAGTCTCTCCAGAACATAAATTTGCTGGAACTCAGAGCTGTGCTTCTAGCCCTGCAAGCCTTTGCATCTCTGATACAAGACAAGGTGGTATAGGTCCAAACAGACAATACCACTACAATGTACTACATAAACTAGCAGGGAGGAACAAGGTCCAGCCCTCTGTGCACAGAGGCAATGAAGGTTTGGAGTCTGGTCTGCTCACTTCAAGCTTCATTGGTAGCCATTCATCTGCCAGGAAAGGACAACTCCTTAGCAGATGCCCTAAGCAGAGTCAACCAGGATCACCATGAATGGTATCTGAACAGACAAGTGTTGGAGGTGGTGTTCAGAAGATGGGGTACTCAAGAGATAGATCTCTTTGTGTCCTACAACCACCAGGTGCCAAAATTCTGTCGCAGGCCACTAGTGAAAGACACAGAACCCCCGGACACCCTAGTACTGGATTGGTCTGGGAGTAAACTGTATGTATTTCCCCCCTTTTTCTTTGCTGCTCAGGGTCCTGATCAAGCTCAGGTCCCAGCCAGCCACGATGATTCTGATAGCTCCAGATTGGGCCAGATAGCCATGGTACTCACTGCTGCTCTCGCTGTCAGTAGCCCCACCAATACATCTCTCTCGGAGGCACAATCTCTTAACCTCCTCACAGGGGAGGATCCTGTCTCTAAACCTCAGGTCCCTCAGGCTCAAAGCCTGGCTCTTAAGGACTTAGAGTATGCAGGCTTGCATCTCTCAGAGAGTGTCCTTAACATCCTGAGGGGATCCAGGAAGCCCTTGACTAAGAGGACTTATGCTTCCAAATGGAAGAAGTTTTCTATATGGTGTTCTATCAATGATTTGGTACCTTTAGAGGCAGGGTTGCCAGTCTTGTTGGACTACCTTACCCATTTGTATTCCTTGGGCTTGCAGTTCACTACTCTGAAGGTCCATCTGGCTTCAGTATTGGCTTACATTTCAGCTGGCAAAGGTATCTCCATGGCATCTATCCCTATTTTCAAAAAGTTTTTCAAAGACTTAACCAACTATACCCCCCTCACAGGGAACCAGTGCCAGCATAGGACCTTAATGCATGCATTGCCAAACTTATGGAACCTTCATTTGATCCTCTGGTCTCCGCACATCTGAAATATGTGACCTGGAAAACAGCTTTTCTCATTGCCATCACTTTGGCCACAAAGATTAATGAGTTCCAGGCCCTGTGTACAGAGCAGAATTACATCTCTTTCCATAGGGACAAGGTGGTGCTTGGGACTAACAGAAAGTTCATTCCAAAGGTAGTCTCTGTCTTCCATTTGAATCAGTCAATTACTTTGACAGTCTTTTTCGCTGAGCATTCTTGTTCAGGTGAGTACAGGCTACATAGCATGGATGTCAAGAGAGCTTTAAGCTATTACATTACTCATTCCAAGGCCCACAGGCAGGACAGGCAGCAACTGTTCCTGACTTATGGGGATGTGGGAAAAGGAAAACCAGCATCTAAAAGGACCATTTCATGCTGGATAGTGCAATACATCCAGTTCTGTTACACCAAAGCTGGTAAGGAGACCACATTAGGCCTGAGGGCACACTCTATGAGGGGTACAGCTGCTACAGTAGCAGCTGCCCAGGATATTCCACTGCTAGAAATCTGTAAAGCAGCTACATGGAGAACAACCCATACTTTTACAAAGCACTGCTGCTTGAATACACAATCCAGAAGTGATGTCAGGTTTGGCACAGAAGTACAGCAGAGCTTATTTCCTAAGTAAGGTTCCATGTCCACCTCCAAAGGTATTGCTTTGTAGTCTGCTAGAGTTAAGCATATTAAAGAATTTCTGGGATTAGAAGAAAAAATTACTCACCATAGTAATCTTGTTTCTTCCAAGGTGTTCTTCAATGTGCTTAATTCACCCTTCCTACATCCCCTTCCAGAACCAGTGGTCTCTGCATATCAACTGGATTGCTGTATATAAAAGGGCTTGACCCTAATTGTGTTATAAGTTTTAAACCCAGTTGGGTGTTGTTTCCTCTCTTTGGGTCCTATCTTACAGTTTGGGGGACTTTTTGTCATGAGGGATTTTTATTATTAAAATACTATTTGTATTATTATGACAGCTTAGTTTAGGAGGCCTTTCCTTGTAGACTCCAATGAATCTGGGCATTATAGAACACAGCAGTTGGTAAGGGCAGCAGTTTGAATGGTGGCACGAGCCAATGACTGTTCCATCATTTGCATAAGTTCCATCCTCTGGGCAGTTCAACACTAGAGGCTGACTACAAGAGTTAAGCATATTGAAGAATACCTTGGAAGAAACATGATTACTAAGGTGAGTAATTTTGTCATTCTTCCCAAAAGCAGATTTGAAACCCTGCTCCATTAAAACAACTAATAAAGTGAATGGGAAAGCATACTCACCAGCGTTAAGAAGGAGACAGTCCTCGAGGAGAGAAGCTATTTCAGTCATTGGTACAGGAGTACCTGGGCTACTACAAAATACTGGAGTTACTGAAATGCTTCTTGAGGAATCTCTGAAAACTATTGACATGCAATCTGAGGAATGCAAGAGATCTGCAGTGACGCAGCACACACAGACGAGTGGGACATCCCAGGGCACAGGGAACAAAGATGCAGGTCCAGTAAGGTTCCCAAAAATTCAGTAAAAACAGGAGCACTTAGGGGTCAACATGGGGAAAAAACAGAGCAGGTGGGGGAGGACCACAACAAATGGAGTATTAATAGGGATAAGGCCAAAACATACCCTAGCACACAGGAAGCAATGAAAGAGTTTGATGCTAAACTAAACATAAGGGCTACAAGCCAAAGAGTAGGTGCATCAGAGGTTCACACAGAGTAAAATAATAGAAAAACAGAAAATGCAGGTATAAGAGATGAGGCCTCTGAAGGCTCTGATGATGAAGAAAGATCCACGAAAAATTCTCAACCCAGACAATGTCAACAAGTACAAGTGAAGGCAAAAATGCATTGAAAGAGGCAGGCTACCAGAAAGGAAAAGGGAATATACATACCTTTATTAAAAATCATGAAGGGCCAGAACAAGAAGAGGAAGAACATAACAAAAAAGAAGAAGATGGGGAATTGATGGAGAAACAAGAAAAAGCTCAAACTGAAGAATTTATAAACATTCTGGAGCAAATGAGAGAAGGATTTAAAAAGCTAGATGAAAAATTGGATAAAATAAATTAAGAAATGAAGAGAGTGAAAACTGAAATCCAGGATCTAAATAACAGGATGGCCCAATTTGAAGAAAGGGTCTCAGGATTAGAGGATAAAATGTCTGAAATGAAACACAAATCTGAAAAGCAAGCTGAAGAACTGAAGTATCTGCAGGACAAGGTTCTAGACTTAGAAGTAAGATCAAGGAAGGCTAATCTAAAAATGTTAAATATCCCTGAAGGGACAGAAAGAATTGTAAGCTAACCTATTGTGAACAAACGTTAACTGACTTTTGGGGGAGAAAATACCTGGAGGAAAAAGTTGAATTGCGGAGAGCGCACAGATCTCCAGAAAGACCCAATCCACTCTTCAAATACCCTCAAATTACTTATGTGAAGTTTCTTAGATACCGAGAGAGAAGGTGTCCTCTCAGTGGCCAGGAAAAGGAAACCATTGATATAACTGGGTAACCAGATACAGTACTAATATTCCCTCACCTGGGCCCAGATGCACAAAAAAAAGAGAAATGCGTACAGAAACATCAAAAAGTTTCTATGGGAAAAACACAATCTGTTCTTTCATCCTACCCCAACCTCTTTGAGGGTATCGTATTTGGGGATCAGTAGGACATTTGACACTCACCAGGATGTAGAAAACTTTGTTGTCAATGAATTGAAACTAGGAACTTCAAGAAATGATGCAGAATCTGAATGAGGACCTCTGGAATAATAACATATTTCATCAATTAAAATGAAAAGATGAAGGCAACAAATTATTTAAGACAAGAACAGCGTGGTAAAAAATGAGCAATGTGGGGAGTTACAGGAAAGCACATATAAGTATCTGAATTCATATAGTGGAAAAGAGATTAGAGGTAGAAGAGGAGATACTTTGAAAAACAAATAGGGGTATAGGATCTCAGAGGAGGATGACTCTGTTAAGTAGACAGAAAATGGGAGCTGCAGGATTGCACCTATATGTATTCAGATTTACACATATTTTAAAAAATAAAGAAAGGTAGTCTAAGAAAGGTAGACTGGTAAACTATTAAGAGTAGGGAAGAATAGCTCAGAGACGGAGGAGGAGACATTTTGTAAAAACAAAAGGGGTGTAGGGTCTCAGGGGAGGATGACTCTGTTAAAGGGGTGGGTGGAGGAAGGAAGGGGTTAGAAGAATGGAAAAGGGGGACTAAGAGACATGAGAAGGGGTCAAAAAGTAGACAGAAAGGGGGAGGAAGGAGGTATGAAGGGTCCTTTATTATAACAAAGATGTACAGATTCAACTTAAAAGTAGATAAAGTTACAAGAAGGGTGTACAAATGAATTGGATCCCCAAAACAGTATTCGATAATAGGTAGGTGGAGACTCCCACCCCATAATGACACTTTGTTTTTTGTGCATTCTAAGGCTGGAATAACAAACATGGGAAACATAAATGCCTTTGGGGTAGGTCTTTATAGTTTAAATCCATTGCAATGATTGACACAATCAAGGTTATGTCTTGGAATGTAAATGGGATTAATACCCCAATTAAAAGAAAGAAGATAATAAATTATGTACAGTAAAGAAAAAATATATAGATTGCTTACTGCTGCAAGAAACTCAATTTACAGAGCCAGGATTTGAAAAATGTAGGAAAATTTGGGGTGGGCAGGGATTACATGCCAGTCATAATAAAAATGACAGAGGGGTAGCGATTATGTTTTCTAAAAGGGGGAACAACACAATTAAGGAAAGTTATGAATACCAAGGAGGCAGATTTTTAATAAGCTGAGTAATTGTTAAATCCATTGAGGTGACTGTAGCCTGTTTATATGGTCCTAATGAAGATAATCCGGAATTTGTTTTACAGAATTCTTCCTCCAAATAACAACATTTCCTGCACCTTATCTAATAGGGGGTGATTTTAATACAATTTTGAACCCAGTTCTGGATAAAATGGGGCCACACTCCACCCTGTTAAAGGCAACTAAATGTATAAACAAAAATATGGAAGCACTAAATTTAGTCGACCTCTGGAGAAAGGTGAATTTCACTGTTTGTGAATTTTCTTTTTATTCAAACCCTCATCAAACCCACTCTAGGATAGATATGGTGCTAGGTTCAATGGACTAGAACAGAAGGTTATAAGTATTTCCTATGAAGGTGTTTTAATACCAAATCACTCCCCTATTAGAGCAGTAATTTTGGGGGGGAAGGGTAAACGAGGCAGGAAATAAAAGATGGGTCATGGACCTACTAATAATCAAAGATAATTTTTTAGATATTATTAAGGAAGAAATAAAAACATTTCTGCAATATAATAAAGAATGAGAATGCTCTCTAAATATAATTTGGGAGACACTAAAAGTGTTTGTGAAAGGGCAAATAATAAAATACACAAGTAGAAGAAATAAGATAAGAAAGGAGCAAATGACAGAACTCACGAAGGAAATTAAAAGAGTGGAAATACGAGTCACGTGATGACAGCTGGCTGAATGGCAGCAGGGGCTTAGAGCTCTCTCCCTCTGCCGTCCTAACTGCCAAACTCCGCGATCCTACCACTACAAAACCAGCCAATATACTGTGAGGGGTCTGTTTAAGCCTCGTTTGTTAGGTCTAGGGGCTACTGGTCGCAGTTCCGTCCAGCGGTATAGAGAGATGGAGGTGGATAAAAAACAGGCCACGATACAGCACGCCGCCTACCACCCCAGAGAAACTGCCTGCCAGTCGACAACCAAAATGGGTGCACCGAAAAGACTGGTGAGAAGAATCCCAAATGGGCCCCCACGAAGACAAACCCATGCAGGAACTGGCCCCACTAAGGGAGATCCTCCAAGACATCACCATGGATCTAAAGTCCCTGCGAAGGGACCTCTCCTCCCTAACCACAAGAGTGTCAGACGCAGAATCTAAGATTTTCTCTTTGGAGCAGTGGAAGGCGAATGCCAAAGCAGAGATAGCTGGCCTGACGCAACAGGTTAAAAAGCTCCAGCTGAAAACCGAGGATTTAGAGGGCCGTAATCGCAGGAATAACCTCCTCGTCTTGGGCCTGCCAGAATTAGAAGAGAGGCAAGATCTGATGGCCTTTTTACAGTGCTTTTTACTTAAAACTGTGGGCCCCTCACCAATCAACCCAAGCTACCATCTGGAGAGGGCGCATAGATCGCTGAGGCCTAGACCTCCACCTGATTTCCCCCCCACGGCCCATAATTGTGAAGTTTCTAAGTTATCTTGAGAGGCAGCACGTTTTCAGCAAATCCAGAGAGCTGCAGGCGATTATGTGGGGGTCAGCCAAGTTACAGATAGCCCAGGACCTCCCCAAAGAGACAAGAATGAAGCGGGCTGCATTCCACCCAATTGTTCAGAAGCTGATTGCTGCATCGATTCCACTTAAAATGGTGTACCCTGCCACTCTCAAGGTCTCAATTGGCAGCGTCTTCTACGGTTTTGACTCTCCGGATGCGGCTTACAAGGACCTTAGCAGCAGACTTCCTAACCTATTCAAAACAAATGGCTGAGACTGTGATACTGACTGTTGTTTTTTTTTCCTTGGATGAAGTACTGGGTTTTTAGGTTATAGACTTGCTGATTGTGTTTACCCTCATTTGAGGCGCCATTGTCTCCCTGTTTGCCTTCTCCCCTCGGTTTCACCCGTTGTGTCCTACCTGCCTGGGTCACCCTTGATGGCGCTGGGCGGTCGGGCAGTGGGGTTGCTGAGCCGCATGGGTGGGACTGCTAGCCGTCTCCTGGAACTCACTGTTGGGGGTTACATTTCCTGGGGGTGCCAGTTTTAGGTGTAGGACCTGTTTCGGTCCTGCCACCAAATAGCACCCCCCGGGAACAATATTGTCTGGCTGAAGACAACCCTCCTACATTGCGGCCTACTTTGCTCACTTAGGAGTCCGTTAGCCATGTCTGTTTCAGGGGGTGAGTAGAGTTTCCTTCTTGGATGCTTTCTCTCTATTTGTCCCCTCCTATACCCAAATAGTAAGGGCGTATACGCTACAAATGGATCGTAAATGCTAAGACGTTATTTAACGAACAGGCGGTTGGGGTTGGGGGTTCTTCTTCGGGCCCCTGGGTCTGGAGATAGCTGAATCATGAGCCTATGGAAGGGGTTTGCTAGTCCAGCCCTACGCACAGGGTCCCTATTGTTTTTTCTGGTCTGGATTGGGAAAGGTGGTTTTGCTTGTTAAAAGTCTGGATTCTTTCTCTCTCAAAGGGTCCCTGTGTGATGGGGTTTTTTGGATTCGCCTTTGGGGGTTGGTGCCCAGGACTCTGGTGTTTATATCCTGGTGGCGATATTTTTTGGACCTGGCATCGCATTGTACATAGTTGGATGGTTTGGGTTAGGGGTTGTTTTTTTTGGGGGGGGAGAGGGATTAGCCTGCCTATTTCAATATCGGGTGAGATGTACCTTAGGGACAGTGGACCTCAGCAAGTTGGTGTTACTTATCAGGTTTTTTTGGCGGCAGGCTTGGGTTAGATGGGATTTAGGGGTTTGGGTGTGCTTTTTCTTCGGTTCTGCTTCTGGATTTTTCAGTTGCTACCTCCCTTTTATCTGTTTGTTAAAATGGCTATAGGAACTATTAAAATGGCATCATGGAATGTGTGTGGGCTCAGAGAGAAGGTCAAACGAACCCAAATGTTTAACCACTGTGCTCTGTTGCAGATAGAGGTGCTATTTCTTCAGGAGACCCACTTAGCTAGCACCGAAATTAAATGGTTATCTCGATCTGGTTTCTCCCAAATTTATGTGGCAAGTGGTTCTAGCTCTAGCAGAGGGGTGGCTATACTCATTAAAAAGCATATTTTGTTTTTGAAGGATATAATAGTCGAGGACCCAGACGGCGGGTTTATTTTGGTCAAGGGCTCCCTAAATGGAAACACTGTAGTTCTGGGTTCAATCTACGGGCCTGTCGGGGGTAGTCCCGAATTTTTTATGGCTCTAGCGGGCAAAGTTAGTGCCTTACTTCCCTCGCAGATAATCTAGGGGGGTGATTGGAATGTCCCGCTGTCCTGCTCCTTAGATAAGGACCCCCAAGTTGACCGGTCCTTTACTCCTATACAGAGGGCCTTGCAAGACTTTTCCCACATGTTAGGACTGTGTGATCCCTGGCGGATTTCCTATCCCTTTCTCCGAGCTTTATCATTCTTTTCCCAACCCCATGGATCATGGTCTAGGATTGACTATATTCTAATTAGCAAGTCTCTTCTCCCCGGCTTCCTTCAGTCTGGTATTGAACCGATAGTTCTTTCTGATCATGCAGTGGTCTGGGTTAGAATTTCTCCGAATCCTGCATTCCAACGGGATACTACTTGGAGGCTCAACACCCAACTGCTTAAGGATGCAAGTACGGTGATGCATATAAAATCCCTAATCTCCTTTTTTCTGGCAGATAACCTTGACTCTACCTCGAGATTTGATTTTGTGTGGTGTTCCTTAAAGTGTTATCTCAGGAGAGTAATCAAAACTAGCTCAGCTAGGAAAAAGGCTCGGCAGGCGCGAGCCTTTTCTCTACTGAATAAAATTAAAGAGTTGGAGACCGCCTATTCTTCTGCCTTGCCGTTGTCCTCTTTGGAAGCCCTCCTGGCGGCAAAAAATGAGTATACTGACCTTCTTAAAGAAAGAGCGGAATACTGTCTTGTCAAAACTCAGGCTAAGTATATTGATCATGGTGAAAAAGCCGGGAGACTTTTAGCCTTAAGGCTTCGTACTCTGGAGAGTTCTAGAATAATTCCAGCTTTACAAACACCCGCTGGCTCCACTGAAACTTCCCCCCAAGGAATTGTGCGACTTTTTGAAAACTATTATAGGGATCTCTACAGTTTGCCCATATCCCCTGCATCTTCCTCAGATATCACAACATATCTGGAGGATATGGATATTCCGAAACTTCTACCATTTCATCAGGAGGCTCTAAACGCCCTTATCTCTCTTTCTGAAATTGAGAGCGTCATTGCTTCTATGACTCCAGATAAGGCACCCGGTCCGGATGGCTTTCCTGCCAATTTTTATAAGACTTTTTCTAAAGAACTCGCTCCTATACTCCTTAAACTCTACAAGTATCTCTTTTCCTTCCCCGTCATAGATCCTACACTTCTTGAAGCCACCATCATTCTGATTCTCAAGCCAGGTAAGGCGCCTGCTGAACCGGGAGTTATCGCCCATATCACTTCAAAATTATGACATGAAAATTCTCTCTAAAATCTTGGCTGAACAGGTTAGGAGGGTCTGGACCCACCTCCTCAGTCCAGAACAGGTTGGCTTTGTACACTCCCGATCTCCAGTAGATCACCTGAGAACTCTCTCTCACATTTCCCAATATGCCAGCACAATTCAATTTCCTATGGCCTTAGTTTCATTAGATGCTGAGAAGGCCTTCGACCGAGTGGATTGGTCCTTCCTTTGGGCAGTGATGACTAGGATGGGGTTTCCTACTCCCTTTCTGCAGTGGGTCCAGACCTTCTATAAATGCCCTTCGGCCAGGATATACTGTAACGGCCTGTTCTCCTCGACGTTTCGGTTATATACTGGCACTAGGCAAGGTTGTCCACTTTCACTCTTTTTATTTAACCTATATCTGGAACCCCAACTTATTAAACTCAAATCCTCTCCACTCATTAAAGGGTGTTCAATACGTCAGCAGGAGCTGGTTCTTTCTGTGTATGCAGATGATATACTCCTGCATATTGTGCACCCTGCGGACTCCCTTAGGTTTGCGTTGGATGTTATTAAGCACTATGGGGCCCTGTCTCAATATAAACTGAATATTTCCAAGTCTGAGATTCTCCCATTGAATAATTATACATATAAACAGGATCTTGTCAGCTTTGGTATGAGGTGGTCCCCCAGATCTATCAAATATTTAGGGATCCATTTCTCAACAGATTCCTTTTTACTCAAGAAACTTAATTTAGATGATCTCAAAAGTCATATCCAGCATGACTTGCAACGGTGGTCCGCCCTTCCTATTTCTCTCTGGGGTCGGATTAATATCATTAAAATGAACATCCTTCCTCGTATTTTCTATCCCCTAAACTTACTTAATCTTTGGTTGCCTATTTCCTATTTGCAGCAATTCCATGTGATGTTCTCAAATTTTATCTGGCGGGGTAGGGGAGTCCGGAGCTCCTTTCTCAAGCTAACCCTTCCTAGAGATAAAGGCGGTTTACGACTCCCTAATTTGCTGCTCTATTACTGGGCAGCACATCTTGCTAAATTAGGGAGATGGCTGGCTACCAACCCTGATCCTTTCTCTCCGATATGGCTCCAGATCGAAAAGTCGATTCTCTTGGACTCGAGAGTTGATCCCTACGCTATTTTTTATACTCCTCCCTCCATTCTCTCACAGTGGATAACTGATCAGACTATTCTTCTATCCCTTAAATCCCTCTCACAATGTCTGCGTTTTGTTAATATTTTTCCGGGGAAAGACCTAGGCCAACCAGTTATGTCCAATCCTAATATTAGGTTGGGCAACTCAATGATTACCCCTGACTGGCTTCCGCAAATTAAAGAAACCAACCTTGAGCATTTTTACGACCAAGGAGCTCTCCTTCTCTCGACAGACATTCTTGGTAAGTATGCTATTCCCAACACCAAAATTTTCAAAGTATACCAACTGAGGCACCTAATGGTGGAGAAGTTTGGCACTCACTTTAAGGAATCGAAGGTCCGCCCTTTTCTTTCTCAAATTCTAACACTCGCTTCCAAACCACATCCCATTTCGCTAATTTACTCCTTTCTTTTAGATTATAAGTTTCCGGAGCCCATTGTAGGTGCTAATATCTGGTCTTTGTTTCCCGACTCTAATTTGAGCTGGACCAGTATCTGGAGGGACCTCCATACATTTCATACCCAGGATAGACTAAAACTAACACAATACTACATTGTTAATAATATGTATTACACCCCCAAGAAGTTATTTCAACTCAACAAACTTTCTCATTCCCTCTGCTCCAGATGTAAGCAGGGCGAAGGAGACTCCCTGCATATTTTTTGGGGGTGTGTCAAGGTTGCCCCTCTGTGGTCCTCTATTAGGGATAATCTTGATCCATTACTGGGTCTCTCAAGTTTTTTTGTTTCCGAGATTTGTATTTTGGGAGACTATGCTAATATAGATAGTGTGGAACATCGATATCATATGGCTATGGTCTCTATTGTAGTTAAGAAACTGGTCCTTAGGCATTGGACCGACCAATTGACCCTGTCTTATGCTGAATGGTTGACCGAGCTCTCTGCCTGTCTCAATGCTGAAGGTTGGTAGCCAGCGTTAACCATATGGATCTGTTCCAAAAAAGTAGGGTAAATTATACTCATTATATCTTCATCAGTGATTGTTGGCCTCCTCTCTGATGCCAGTAGTGATTCCATTTTTTCTTGTTTTTTTAAAAGTTAATATCTACATTGCTGTTAATCGGAGGTTTGTCTATTTTCAGGGTGACTATTGCTCTTAATATCCAGTTCAGTAGTGTCATGTGTTGCACACTCAAATTGGGGGAGGTTGGGAGGGAGGGTGGGAGGCGGGGAGGGTTTATTTATGTTTTTCCTCTTTTGTGTTTCTGTTTATGTTATGCCATGTTAGCTTCTGAACTGCTATCTTTGTCACATGTTGTTGGTTGTCCTTTTATCGGAAAATCAATAAATTTAAATAAAAAAAAGATTGGAAATACGTTATATACATACTAGGAAGGAACTGGATCTAAAACAATGGGAAGATTTAAAATTAAGGTATACTACTCTATTAAATTAAAAAAACAGAAAGATTACTATTGCAAATAAGGGCTAACTACTATATGCAGTCCGACAAATCGAGAAAGATCTTAGCATATCTACCTCAGAAAGAGAAAACAGAAAGAACTATAAAGGAGATTAATAGCAAAGGAGAAACATTAACCAACTTTGGGTCTATAAATAATGTAAAAATTATTATAAAAATTATATGCAACAGAAATCAAAAATATAAATGGAGATATTACTAGTTAATTAAATATCCCAAACACTAGTACTCAGGAGAAGCAAATACTAAATAAGTCAATAAATGAAGAAGAGGAAGTTAAAAACATTATTAGACAACTGAAAAGGAGGAAAGCTCCAGGTCTCAACAGACTGCTGGTAGAGTTTTATAATATATGTATATTACAAATAGTTCCACTCTTGACAGAACTACTTAACTCATTTCTTAAAGCAAGGATGATTCCAGAAAGTCTTCAAGAAGCTTTAAGTATAGTTTTACCAAAGGAAGGAAAGGACCCTAGGTTGTGCATATCATATCAACCAGTTTCCCTTTTGAACTCTGATTAGAAGATATGCACAACATCATTGGCTAATAGGTTGGAAAAGGTGCTTCCATCAATAATTCACACAGACCAGACTGGATTTATTAAGGGAGGAAGGGTTGATTAATATTAAAAATGCTTTAAATATAAAGCTTTGGAAATCAAAAATAAGCATTGTTTCTATCACTGGATGCTGAAAAAGCTTTTGACAGGGTGGAGTGGATAGACTTGTTTCAAATAATGCAAAAAGCAGATCTGGCCCTTCATTTTATAAACTGGATTAAATTAATTTACAAGTCCCCAACAGTAAAGGTCTTAATAAATAAAAGTATAGCGCAGTGGTTTAAGGCTCTGAGCTGCAAACCTGAAAATCTGGGTTTGAATTCCACAGCCCCCGCTTGTATACTGTGTGACCCTGAGCAAGTCATTTAACTTCCTTGTGCTCCCAGGTTGCACCTGTAAACAAGCTTCAGCTTAGTGTGTCTCTCCTGGTTAAAATAAAAAAAAAAAAAGAGAGGCACTAGGCAGGGTTGCTCCTTGTCAGCCCTCGTATTCACCTTAACAGTAGAGCCACTAGCAAATTTATTTAGGGACCACAAAGATACAGAAGGGTTTCAGGCCAGTGGCAACCACATAACCATTTCCTTGTACACAGATGATGTTCTATACTGTATATGTGAGAGACCCTAGTAAATCTATAAATACCATTATGAAACTTATTAGGGAATTTGGATCAGTATCCAGTTATAGAATTAACTGGGATAAATCAATGGGATTGGGCATTAATCCCAAGAATAACACTGTACAATTCCAAAACTATCATTTTAGACTTGAACAAGATAAAATGAAATATTTAGGAATTTACTTGGCTCAAACAAAACAAAAAAATAAACTGGAATATTAACTCAATACTAGAAAAAGTTGAAAGTATGTTTGAGAAATGGCTATATTTGTCACTGGCATTAACTTGTAGAGTCTAGGTAATTAAAATGGTGTACTTTCCAAAATCCTGCACACTTTTTGGTCATAACCTGGTTATATAAATGAGTATCAGAGTTTTGTTATCTGGGTCTAACAGTCATTTAGAGGGGAACCTGGCAGAGCCATGTGAGGGAAGTAGAAAGTAAGGCCAAAACATTTCTTCCAATCTTAACCTCTTTTTAATATAAATATGGAGGAAAATCCATTAAGGGTAATATAAGCATAGCTAATGCCAAACTATGTAGCCAGCTTCTATATGGGGCTGAAATATGGGGTGTACAAACAAGATTAAATCTGGAATCCTCTCTAAATAAGTTTTACAGAAGATTGCTGGGCCTCCCAAAAAGTGCACCATCAGCTATAGAAAAGGCTGAAATTGGTCAACTATTGGTTGAATGTCAGATTCAACAGGGACTGATAATTTATTGGATAAAAGCATTTAAAATGGAGGAAAATAGACTCCCTAGGTTATGTATAGATGCAGCTATAGATTATTTAAAATTAAATATTCGATGAAGAACAATGGGGAATAATAAAAACTGCCATCACAGAGGTAACAAGCCTTTGTGTGAAGCAAATAAACAAAACAAAACAATGTAAAAAACCACTATGGTTCTCAAAGGAAGTGGCAGTGAAGGTTCAAGAGAAAAAGAAAGCATTCAGGAAGTACAAGGAATCACAGAAGGAGCAGGACAGAGAACTGTATCAGTTAAAGCAAAGGAAGCTGGGAAGGCAGTCAGAACAGCAAAGGCCCAAACCGAGGAAAAGATAGCCAACTCAGTTAAGAAGGGGATAAAAGCTTTATAGGTACATCAGGAGTGAAGGAAGACCAAAGGAGGGATAGTGAGGCTTAATAAAGGGAGGGAGGGTGGGCAGAGGGTGAATGTGAAAAGGCAGAGATACTAAACAAATATTTTGCTCAGGATTTACAAATGAAGAGGAGGTACCTAAAACAAACAGTAGAAACACTCTGGATACAGAAGTTGATACCACCCATTTACAGAAGAAAGGGTTATGAAAGAACTCTTAAAACTGAAGGTGGACAAAGCAATGGGGCCTGATGGGATTCATCCAGAATTCTAAAAGAACTAAGGGTAGAAATAGTGACACCACTGACTACCCTCTTTAACAAATCATGGGACGATGGGGTGGTACCCGAGGACTGGAGGAGGAGCAGATGTGATTCCTCTTCACAAAAGTGGGAGCAAGGCAGAAGCAGGAAACTACAGACCTGTTAGTTTAACCTCAGTGATAGGGAAAATGATGGATACTCACTTGAAGGAAAGAATTGTCGAGTATCTAGAGGTCAGAGGGCACAGGACCCAAGGCAGCATGGATTCAGCGAGAAGGTCATGCCAGATGAATGTGATAGATTTCTTTGACTGGGTGACCAAAGTAGTAGATCAGGGAGGGGCTGTGGACATGGCCTACCTAGACTTTAGCAAGGCATTTGACACAGTCCCACACAAAAGATTAATATACAAGTTAGCCTGCCTGGGAGTGGGTCTCAAGATGACAGCCTGGGTAAAGAATTGGCTGGAGAATAGGACACAGAGAGTAATAGTAAATGGAGTCCACTCTGAAGAAAGGGGGGTTACTAGTGGGGTATCGCAGGGTTCAGTATTAGGACCGGTCCTCTTCAATGTCTTTATAAGCAACATTGCAGAGGGACTGGAAGGAAAAGCATGTCTCTTTGCAGATGACACAAAGATCTGCAACAGAGTTGATGCACAAGGTAGGGTAGAAAGGATGAGAAGGGACTTGGCAAGGTTAGAGGAATGGTCAAATGTATGGCAGCTTAGATTCAATGCTAAGAAATGCAAGGTAATGCACCTGGGAAACAAAAACCCAAGGGAAGAGTACACAATGGGGGTGAGATACTAACAACAACAAAATGGAAAGGGACCTGGGGTAGTCATATCAGATGACCTAAAGGTGGGCAAGCAATGTGAGAGGGCAGCAAGGAGGGCTGGGGGATACTGGGATGCATAGGGAGAGGCATCACCAGTAGAAAACAGGAAGTTATTATCTCTCTGTACAGACAGCTGGTGAGACCACATCTGGAGTACCGCGTGCAGTTCTGGAGACCCAATCTCCGCAAAGACATAGACAGGATGGAAGCTGTCCAGAGGAGGGCAACTAAAATGGTACAGGGTCTGCACTGTAAGACAGATGAAGAGAGACTTAAGGAGCTTAATATGTATAGCCTCGAGGAAAGGAGGGAGAAGGGGGACATGATAGAAACTTTCAAGTACCTCAAGGGAATCAACAAAGTCCAAGAGGGTAGCATCTTTCAAAAAGAGTGTGCAAGAACAAGGGGCACAATTTGAAGATGAGGGTGGCTCAGAGGTAATTTAGGAAGTATTTTTTCACAGAGAGGGTTGTGGATGCATGGAACGGCCTTCCGGAGGAGGTTGTGGAGTCAAAAACAGTGGTGGAATTCAGGCATGCATGGGACAGTCATAAGGCAATTCTAGGGGGTTGGGGTAGAAAGAAGTAGGCTGCTGTTTAACTAGGATCTGCAGCTTATCCAGTAGGTAGGGAAATGGGCAGACTGGGTGGGCCAAGCGGTCCTTATCTGCCGTCAAATTCTTTGTTTATATGTTTCTATGATCGACGCCTTGATTAAGCTGGGTATACCAGGAAATGTCACTCTATGGATCAAGTCTTGGTTGTCAAATAGGAGGCAGAGGGTGTGTATAAAAGGGGAGTATTCTAGTTGGGTGGATGTGACTAGCGGGTCCCCCAGGGCTCAGTTTTGGGACCATCCTTGTTTAACCTGTTCATTGGATCTATGAGTACAGAATATGATATATGGCTTTCAAAATTTGCGGATGATACCCGCATTGGACTTATAATGGAAAATAAGGAAGATGCGGACATTTTGCAGTCTGCCGTGGTGAATCTGGAAGCCTGGGCTCTAGACCATGGTTCAGTATTTAACATCACTAAATGCACAGTGATGCACATGGGGAGAAAAAATAAAAAATACCAATACAGTTTAGGGAATTCTGTACTAAAATTAGTCAATGAAGAAAGAGACCTGGGAATAAACATTACTAACAATCTTAGTTTTAGACCCCATTATAATCAATTTATTAAAAAGACTAGTAGTGTTCAACATTGTATACATAAGCACATCAAGAGTAGGAATAGGGAGTTGTTGCTTCCTTTGTACACCTTATTTAGTGCACCCACATGTCGAATACTGTGCTCAGCTCTGGGCCCCCCAGGGACAGGGTGATATTAAATCTTTGGAGAGGATACAAAGAAAGGCTACACATTGGATAAGGGAAGTACAGGGATTGAACTATGACAGTCGACTTAAGTCCCTGGGATTGTAGTCCCTTGAGTTTAGAAGACTGAGGGGCGATATGTGTTTTATCTTTAGGGCCTTAAACAATACACTGTTATGGGAGCAACTAAACCTGGTTCTGAAGGAACAGGTATATAACACCAGAGCACATACATTACAAATATATAGGGAAAGGACAAACTTAATTAGAAGAAGGCATTGGCTAACTATTAGGGTTACAAAGATCTGGAATGTGCTCCCAGTCGATACAGTTGCTAGCAGGACAATGGAAGAGTTTAAGGTTAGGTTAGATAGGTACTTGATTAGTAATAACATTTTTGGGTACGATTAACTCTGTGGTGAGTATATGGATCTTTGATCTAGAATAATTGCTCCGATTTACCTATGAAACCTATGAAATATTAAATTCCCAAGTACCCAGGTTGTGGAAAAAATATTAAGCCATTAGGACTTCTGCAGTTTACAGCAGATAGTTTTTAGATTACTCTTCCCTTACATTAGGGAAATAATAAGAACCAGAGTAAGAGATATATACACACAAAAAGATATGGACGCATGTAAGCAATCCAAAGCATGCCCATGGTTGATTAGAAATAAAAGAATTCACAAAGCAAAACAATATCTTCAAATAGTACAGAACCCTATCCAAAGGAAAATGATAACCAGGTTCAGATTTGAATGTTTTACTCGTAATTGGAAATCTTCACAATACAGTAAAGATAAAAAAGATAAAAAAATTACTCCTTGTAAGTGTAACATGGGGAAGATAATCTTGTGGAGTATATCAGTGGTGCCCTGAGCAAGATGGCTGCC
The DNA here is from genome assembly GCA_016271365.2 of Neoceratodus forsteri. NCBI lineage: Eukaryota > Metazoa > Chordata > Ceratodontiformes > Ceratodontidae > Neoceratodus > Neoceratodus forsteri. The sequence continues at coordinate 665,994,352 of CM057458.1, forward strand.
ATGCTGGGCTGGCTGTAAGCAGCAGTGGAGTAGTTGCAGGAGTATTTTAACTTTTTGTTTTATCTGTTAGTTTAAATTAGTCTATTTACGTTTATACGTTTATTTGCCTTTTTTGTTCATTTGTTTTTTCCGTTTGCTTATCGGTCCTGGTGAATTAAGTGTGGACTTTTTTCTGCATCTACATGTAACGAATTAGGAAAATGATCATCCTACTATCTTATCTGGATCGTCCCTGGATTCTGGTTACTGAAAGACGTGCTGTTAGCACTACGAGCGAGGCAAAAAATCTGGTAGCAGAGTGAAGTTTATTCACCTCTGGGCTGTGGAGAGCTGAACAGAGTCGGAAGCTGGATTGCGTTGTGCTCTGTTGTGTTGGTGAAAAGAAGGAGTAGAGTAGATGAGGTTTTCATTTGGCAGCAAATTTGTGGAATCTTTTTAGGAGGAGTTTCTTCTCAGCCCTGACCCGACCTAGTGGTGTACTGTGGGTCTGCTGCTGTTGGGCGGCTGGCTCTGTAGTACTTCTGTTCGGATGGGAGGTAGCTGGTGGGCAGCCATGGTGCAGAACGGGTCTGGGGAAAGGTTTTGTGGCCGGGTTGAACTCTTGTAACGCTGTCTGTGGATTTAGTGCTTTGAGTGCTAGCATAATATTTCAGCCCGACTCCGGTTGGAGTGAAGATTGGTGATGAAACAAGAAGCTGATTCAGCCACTTTGGCTCTGTGTGACCTGTGACCAGAGTGGGGAGTGACAGTGGTGGGGTATGTAGTACGTGGAATGAATTCAGATTATAAAGTGAGTGTGATTACAGGGCCGATTTTGGAACTGATCCCTAGGATTCGTGACTGCTTGTTGGTTCTTGAGTGGAGGTGAGAGCCCACAGGAGAGACTGAATGGCATTCATGGCTCCCTGAGATGTGAGCCCTGGGTATAATTTTCCTACTTCCTATTCCTTGGATAAAACAAGTTTTAAAGTTGATTATTTTTTGAAGAAATACTGGATTGACTAGGACTGATAAATGAGCCGAGACTTTTGCTGATTTATATTTTATTTTATTATTTTTATTTTAGTTTGAATAAGTATTAATTTTGTAGTTTTGCATTTTATATTGTTTCCCCTTCTGTGTGAGAGACAGTGTGTGGGATTTGTAGACCTTCCCTCTTTTCCCTCATTCTGTGAGAGAGAGTGAAGGAGTTGTCATCTGAGATTGGTTTGGTCTTGTTTTTGTTTTGTTTATTTATAAATTTGTTAATAGATGTTTATTTAGTATTAGGTTTCTAATTAAAATATTAAAGTGGGGAGTGGGGTTGTCTTTATTAAGAGGGGTATATAAGGGGTAAATAAAAGTGTTGATTTTGTGGGGGTTTTTAATAGACTTAGCATTATTTCAGAATCTGAATATATGTTGGGTTGGTAAGAACACAGTCAGACAATACTCCCCCTCAGGACTGAAGGATCTCCAACCATTTGAATGTCCTTCACTGCCTTCAGAAGTTTATAGGAAATACCGAGTATTTGGCATTGTGAGACGAAGGAGTGCAGGGAATAGGAGATCCTGGAACTCTTGTGGGGGATGGGAAAGGAGTGGGCAGATAGGGACATTCAGAACCAGGAGGCGCCCTGGTGTGAAATGGATACAGGAGGGAGGTCCACCATGCCTTGTACCCATACCCAAGGGCACTGACTTGATCAGGCAGGAGGTGGAGTCATCCTTGGAGTCCCGTCCCTTTCGGGTGGTGTTAAGCAATGCTAGGTCTATTAGAAACAAGACTGCATTGGTGGCAGACCTTGTTGCATCTGTGGACTTGGCTTGCATCACCGAGACCTGGCTTGATGAGAATGCAGGCCCCATTTTGGGGTCCACAGTTCCAGCTGGGTTCTCGGTGATTCACTGCCCGAGAGTGGACCGTAGGGACGGGGGGTTGCAGTCTGTTTTAGACAGGAACTGGACCTCAGGGAGGTGCCTGTTGGATGTACTAATTTCTTTGAGTGTATCGTGGGTGCAGGTGCAGGCTTCAGGATACAGCTCATTTATCATCCATCAGGTATGGGGAGGGAATTCCTGAGGGAGGTTGCAAACTTCATCGCCGAGAGGGTATTGGAGTCCCCCGATGGTTAATTCTGGGGGATTTCAATGCCTGGGTCGATGATGAACTCATGCTTTTTGGACAAAACCTCCTCCAATTGATGGATTCATTGGGCCTGACATGGGTTGTTACCTCTGCAACTCACCAGGGGGGGCACTCATTGGACTTGATATTCCATCTGGGGTTAGGAGTTTCTGATGTGGAGGTGGAGCCTATCAGTTGGTTCGACCATCACGCCCTGAGGTTCAGTTTTGTGGCCCCCCAAAAGAGGCCTACCCCTAAGGAGACAGTACAGTTCTGTCCTTTGGGAGGAGTTACCGCAGAAGGCCTAATGACGGAGCTAGACTTCTCAGGATTGCCAATGGATAGCACTGACCCAGGGCCCTTAGTGCTGGCCTATGATAGGGCAGTTGTGAGGGCCCTGGATGTCATTGCTCCATTCCGTGTTTGTCCCTGCACTCTCCACCCAGGGGCTCCATGCTTTACTGGGGAGATCCATGGGTTGAAGAGACAGAGCCAAAGATTGGAGAGACACTGGTGGAAAACTCACCTGGACGTGGACAGGCTTAAACTGTTGGATCATTATAAGATCTATCAGTTAGCAATTTCCCATAAGAAGGCAGAGTTCCTGTCCAAGGAAATTGCCACAGTGAAGAATAGACCAGCCCAGCTCTTCCGGACTGTGGACAGACTGTGCAATCCAGTCTGTCTTCAAGCTGATTAAGCTTTGTCACAGTTACAGTGTGAGGAATTTGTGATGTTCTTCGCTGATAAGGTGTCCACTATCAGGGATGAGATCAGCCAGCGCCTCCCCATTGGGACTTGCAGCGATCAACCGAGGGGCACTAATACCCAACTAACTTGGTTCACCTTTAGTCAACCGGCAGTCATGGATATAGTGAGGATTATCCCGACTTTGCATCCAACCTACTGTAGTTTGGATCCGGGCCCTACTCACTTACTTGTGGGATGTGTAGCGGTTATTGGCCTGATCCTTACTGAGATAGTGGTGGCATCATTGGAGAGATGGATCTTTCCAGATCCCTTGAAGGAGGCAGTAGTGTGCCCCCTTCTGAAAAAGCCCTCCCTTGATCCCGACTGCCCAGAAAACTACAGACCGGATTTGAACCTCCCCTTTTTGGGGAAGGTTATTGAGAAGGTGGTCGCTTTGCAGCTGGAAGATCATTTAACCAGCCACAGTATCTATGACCCTCTTCATTCTGGCTTCAGGAAATTGCATAGTACTGAGACGGATCTTGTACGGATACTGAATGATCTCCTGATGGCAAGAGATTGAAGAACTCATTCTATCTTGGTTCTCCTTGATCTCTCAGCAGCATTTAACACCATAGATCATGGGGTGCTGCTCAAACGCCTGTGGTTTCTTTGTGGACTAAGGGGGGTGGTCCACAGTTGGTTTCAATCTTTCCTGCAGGGTAGGACTCAGAGAGTAGTGTCAGGGATTTATTCCTTGACCTTTCAGTGCCTGCGCTGTGGGGTGCCACAGGGTTTGTTGTTGTCCCCCCATGTTATTTGCGGTGTATATACTCCCATTGGGGGACATTACAAGATAGTATGGGTTGAATATTCATTGCTATGGCGATGATTCTCAACTCTACATGTCTTTTGTGCCCGGGCAGGAGTCTGAGTCAAGTGCATCATTTAACAACTGCCTCCTACAGATACAGAACTGGATGAGTACCAACTGGCTGAAGTTGAACCCAGAAAAAACAAAGGTATTGGTGGTGGACCCAAGGGTGAGGATGTCAAGTCCATGGGTGGGAAAATCCTCAGGTTTATTTCTGGGGGGGGGGGCCCGCTTATGGCATCTAGACAGGTGCATAACCTTGGTGTTATGTTTGACGAGGGCTTGGCCCTGAGGGCACAGGTGTTGGCCGTAGTCAAATCATCCTTTTTTCCATCTAAGGAATATAGCACGGGTGAAACACTTGGTTCCATCAGAGGATCTTCCTACCCTGGTCCACACCTTAGTTGCCAGTCATGTTGATTACTGCAATGCCCTTTATCTAGGGCTGCCAAGAGTGGATATCCGCCGCTTGCAGCTGGTGCAAAATGCAGCAGCTAGGTTGTTGACTGGAAGCCCGAGATCCAACTATATAACACCTGTGCTGCGTGAGTTGCACTGGCTGCCTGTACAGTGGTGGATCACTTTCAAGGTGCTTTAATGACCTATAAGGCCCTACATGGTTTGGGACCCCACTACCTGAAAGAACTCCTGACTACTTACTGTCCCTCCCGCTCCCTCCGATCCTCTGGCGAGGGATTGCTAGAGATTCCCAGGGTAACCTTAAAAACATCTGGTGGAAGAACGTTTGCCTTTATGGCTCCTACCCTGTGGAATTCTCTACCTTGCCAGATACATAATAGCCTGACTGTGGAGGGGTTTAAAAAAGCTCTTAAGACCTTTTTGTTTAATCAAGCATTTTCAGAAATGTAAATTCTGCTATGGATAAAATGCTATTTATTGTTGTGGATTTTAATGTTGTGTATGGAATTTTGTAAAGGCGCCCTGAGCTTGGGAAGGGTGCCTTATAGAAATAAACTTTTACTTACTTACTTACATCTTGTTATAATGTGTCCATTATATGACAAACACAAAACAATTACTAGGAGATATCCTTGGAAGATTAGAATATGAACCACAACATTTGTTGACCTATCTCTTAAAATCCAGGGACTTGGGAGTGTTGCTCCCTGTGGTCTCCCTTCTAAAAATAATTGAAGAAAGAAAATTGCACATGAATTTACAGGAGAAGCAACACTCTTTGAAGTGATTATGATAATATTTTCACTTTAAACTTTTTATTATAACCTTTAAAGTTATGATGTATAGTTTATATATGTAATATGAAGTGATCGTATGTTCTGGATTATACATGTATGTATTTGGGTCAGATTTAATTTTATTTTTAACTTAATTACTCAAGATTATGTATGCATGTTTCTTGTAATGACTTATTTTAAAGCCGAACAATAAAAAACTTGATTGATAGTTATATAAATAATAGTGGTTTAAAAAGCTTGATAAATCAATACATACATATTATGAAGAAATAAAAAGGCAAGAATTAACATGAATAAACTCAGAGACCCTTCCATAGAAGCAGGTTTAAGACTTTCAGATTTTAGGAAATGTCATCAAGCTGGCTTGATGAACCAAATTGAGGATTATTATGCAGCAGAGTTACATTGGTGGGTGCACAACACCCTATTCAGCTGCTCTTTTCTTACATGAGCAAAAAGGAAAGAATGCAGATTAGAAATTAGCTGACCAGAACCTCTCTAGAAGCGTGGATACATTTTCACAAAAAAAACAGAAGAAAACCCAAGAGTAAATATAGAAACACAGTTTTATTAAAATGGCAATCATACACCATCACGAGGTGGAGAATACAAGAAATGGGCCGAGAAATGACTTATATAACAAAGGGGATAACTGTATGTCATTTAGACAAAGTATGGATAAATATGATAGCAATCAGAAAGACCTTCATATTTTTACAAATAAGAACCTATTATTATAATGACCTGAGTTCTACATTAACGAACCCACCTTTGACTTCTATCCAGTTACAACTAAAAACTCGTAGAACTAAAATAATTGCAAAAACATATAACCTACTGATGGGGACAGAAGACTCCCCAAAGAAGAAATTAAGGCAAAAATGGGAAAAATAATTAAATATTAATATAACGGATAAAAAATGGGAAGAAATGATAAAAGGTATAAAACTTACAGTAAATAAAACTGAACCAAATACAGTTTGATGTTTTTCACAGACTGTGTTATACTTTGAAGCTATTAAATAAAATGAACGGCCCAGTCTCAGCCAGTTACAGTAATAGATGTGGTTGTAGTATTGGGACATTAGAACATGTCTTAGTCCTATATAAAGATATTGCCCTATTTTGGGAACAGATCTTTAGCACACTGAATGGAATATCAGGGCTAAATATAAAACTGGAAACAGAGATCTTCCAAGGATCAGTCTTCACCATTCAGCACTGGTGGGTTAAGGGCGCATGACCTCGTGAGAGCATATAGCTTTAAAGGTGATATGAAATGGTTTTCTGCACTATTTTATGCTTCTAATAAAGACTGGAAACCTTGCCTGGCTCCTGTGTGTTATTTTTTTTATCTATTCAGACTCATTTTTAAGTGTCTGGTTCAGGTGTGTGAAGTCCGTTGTCTAGTGATTTCTCCGAAGCTGCAGCCGACTTTTCTCCCTTTGAATGTTGCCTACATGCCCTGCTAGTTGTAAACTGAAGCAACAGACTCCTGATGCACACTGTTTTCAGGCTGCCTTACCGATCCCAGTTCCCAACACATGGGATCTGTGTGATAGGTTAGACAAATGTATTTCCATTCTCCCATTGTACTGCTTTGGTTGTCATTTGACAAATGTTTTCACATCTGAATATCAAACTGTTTTACTGTTTGAACTTCTGAAATTACAGTAAAGTGTTTTCTGTGTGATGCATATTCTTACAGTTTGTCTTTCTGGCAATGATTTGTCATTATAAATGTATTTGAATAACTTGGATATCTGAAGTATTCCCTGATTCTGGCAGATGGTATAATCTGATTTTTTTAATGGACTCTTCCTGCAAACAACTCTAGCATATGTACATTTTGACTGTAGTTGTAACTGAAAAAAGTGAGTTTAAAAATGTGCAATTGCTGGATACTCACATTGCTGCTGCCACGGTACTGACTTTTCAAATTTTGTTTGCTGTTACAGTTTATGTAATCACCGTGATCGCCTGGATGCTTGTGCACCTTATCTGCATGATACCTCTGTTCAGGACTCCCAGTAGTATGCTGCATCTCCCCCAAACTAAGTGTTGACTGTTTTGTGCCCATTCCCATAGCTGGATTAAGCCTACTGTGGCACCGGGTATAATGAATTTTTCAAGGGCCCATCTATGGTAATGTCTGTACTACTGCACAGTCACTGAGGAAAGGCTAGTTAAGATCTAGCAGCAAAATGAAATAATTAAGCATTTAGGCATCTACAAGTTTTCATCTGTCACTTAACATGGCACCTCTGATGAGGAACTTGTATACTGTGACTCACGATTTGAGCTGTCAGTAGCAGAACGTCCTTGTAGTGATAAAAAAAAGTGAAGTATTTCCTTGTTACGCACTGGCAGGCCACTACTATTAAGTGTTCTCTCCTCCAGCTTCTGTAGTAGGTCGGGTGGGGTTGCAGCATAAAGTCCTTCTGTCATAGGAACCAGGTGCTGCTGTTTGTGACTCACAGTTCCCTCATACAGACAGAATAGTATTTCAACCCCCCCTTCCCCACGGTCATACTAAAAAGGCTGGACGTGAGAACACATTTCAAAACTTCTTTTAAAAAAAAGGCAGAGATGACCTCATGACCCTACGAGCAGAGTGTAGCTTACTTGTTCCTGTGTCATGCCCAGCTACAGTGTGGATGCATTGCCATTCCATCAATTTGTCAGTCATGCTCTTTTAACTGCATGTTGGTTTTGTGATGGCTGCTCCACGCTTGCTGCCTGCATGTGGATTTGCTCCACTCGCTGGAGCTGCCTGTCTCACTATTTATTAACTTAAATTCTGCTAACTTCTCTGGACTAAGCTCTCTTCACTATATCCTGCCCCCGATGCAGGTCCCAGCACCCAAAGTGTTTCTCTGATTCCCTCCCACTTCTTCCCCCTTTAGTAGTTAAGCATTCCATCAAACTTTTTGATGCTCAGTGGGTTCTGGAGCCCCCAAACCCTTTGAGGACCAATGACAGTAGCCCCATTAGCCATTTTAATCCAGCACTGCTCATTTCTCTACCCTACTAGGAAGAAACTGCTGTACCATTACTACTAAAGGTGCAAGAGGTGGGAAGGAAACCTATCTTGTTTATTTATTTATTGCATTTTGTTGACCTGGTAGGCCCACTGAGACTAGAAGTCCCTTTTTCAGGGGTGACCGGCCGGTGGGGGGAGGGATACAGGTGGTAAACAACTGAAACTGAACCAGATTAAGTTGTTGATGGTATTGTTTTTAGTGAATAGGGAAATTTGGCCAGGGCACCATGGAAATTCCCCATCTCACCTCTAGGGGAACCTTTGACATCCTGGTCTTTGGCCAAGATGGCTGCCTGTGGATCTAGGAGGAGGAGGAGGAGGATTGCAAGCAGGAAAGGCAGAGGAGAAAGAACCAACATCTGAGCCTTCATTTCCAGAGCTTGAAAAGGATTTACAACCCATGTCTGAGGAAGAAACTGATATTCCTGAAAGTTTTTTTGAGAATAATATGGATTGGTCTCAAATTGTGGAAGATGCTGAGAATACAGACCAGGTACAGCATTCTTTACCAACTAGTTCTACTAAGTCAACAGATAAGGAAAGACTCATGAAAGAATTAATGCAAAGAGAAGAACAGTATAAATTAAAAAAAGCATCGAAGAAGGAACTGTCAAATTTGCAAAATGGCTTTGTGACAGGAACACTAAATGACACCTGAACTACAGCTGAGTGGTGACGTGGCAGGCTGTACTCGAGCACCTACAGCAGAAACTAGTCCGAAAACTAAAAACTTTCTCCTGACTAGTAGTAACAAACAGTGTAGCGCTGTGTGCCCAGGGTTGGTAAAACAAGACGAGAACATTAAACCTCCACGTACAACAAACGTAGACTGGGGCTCTTGAATGTCCAGAAAGTGCAAAATACTCTTGGTGCTGCAATAAAAGTAGCACTGATGCAAACAGATCAAGAGCCTGTAAATGTTTCAGAGGATATAATTTCCCTGGTGAAAGATGAAAGGACTAGTGTGACTCATTAGCACTACAACAGGACTGGTCTCCAGCTCGAGTGCTTGAAAGTGCAGGTTGGCTACGAAATGAAACAGGGAACTGGGAACCCGACCCTGCAGATGATACAATAAAGAAATACCACATGGACATTTTTAAATCTGAAGCTTCCACCTCTAATGTTGCTGCTAAAATTCAGTGTATATCTGATATGGGCCCCAACGTTGAAAACAACAAGTATGATAGAAAACTGATTGCAATTCAAGGGACAGAGGGAGCAATGCAGCCCAATGAACTATCTAGTAGACTGGGATCTGCAGAGCACATTTTACAGGACCCTAAGAAAAAAGTTTGGCTAGATCCCATGTTTAGATTGTCTGACCTGTTTCAAAACAAAGGGGAACCAGCCCCTAGAAAAAAGCAGTTAGGTTAATATTTAAGGGAGGCTTAGAGGAACCTCCTGATAGGTTGTACGTAGCTAGACAGTTGCTTAAAGGTACTATACATTTTTTCTCGTCAGAAATCTTTGCTTTAATACATTTGGGGAATGGAAATTATGATGTCAGTTTTAAAACAGTTTCCAGTCTTGACAGATTCTGGTCGCAATATTAGACATTGAAAAATAACCCTGTGTGGATTCCCTACATGGCAATCCCTCTTACGAAACCAGCTATTAAGTACATCACCATTATGTTTTGTAATGAGGGAGTCCATGTAGAGGATATCCTTTTCTGGTTAAGGCAGAGATGTGAAGTACTAGACAGGCCTGACCCCATTTTTGACAGTGAACAAATTTGGAATGGGGGCTGGAAAATAAAAGTAAAACTATACCTTACAAACAATGGACCGCTACATCTAGCAAGCACTTTCTTTTTGGGAAGGGATAGAGGGGGTTCTATTTTACATGGGACAGCCCAAATCTTGTTTTAAGTGTAGTTCCCATACCCATTTAAGCTTAGCTTGCAATACTCCCAGATGCAGTCACTGTTTGGATTATGGCCATACTTCCCCCACATGTGTTAATCTCTTCAAGTGTAATTTATGTGAAAACACAGGACATGCTTATGGGAAGTGCACGTGGGCCTCCCATAACCAGGAAGACGGCCCCCCACAAGATGGCCTGATCAATAAGGCCCAACAAATGCAGGCCCAAAAGGTAGCTGCAGAAGCTAATAAAGTCTCAAATATGCAAGATCCTGCATCATCTAGTAAACTCCCAAAGCCAGATGAAGTGGAGAAGTCCTCAGAAGTAGGTAATGAAGATACTCCAGAGACTAGAAATCAGGCGGAAGTGCAGCCTAGTGCTGAGGCTTCAACTTCTGCTCTTGAAGTGGAAGACAAAGGGATGACCCCCCCCCCCCACCTCCTAGTCAAGAAACAAAGTACAGGAAAGCAGCTACGAAAAGAAATGGGTCAGGCAAAACATTGAAAACAAAAAATACTGAAAACATAAAAGAGAAAGAACCTGCAACAGAGATATGGAAAAAAGGAAATAAATATGCTGTTATAGCACCAGAAAAATCCTGATGAAGATACTGAAGGGGAACTGTCTGACACATCATCCACAACTACAGGTGCTACAGAGGCAGCATCAGATACAGAAGAGGGGGAAGGGGGAAACACACATTTCTCAGAGGACTAGGAGAAGGAGATGGAGTAAAACTTTCTGATAGTAGTCCGTTGTAGTACCTCTCCTGATAGTATGTGTTTAATTCATGCAGTCCCTTACCCTAACATCAGTAAATGTAAATCGCATTAAGGGGAATGCAAAAATGCTTATAGTCTTGAGTTCTTTAGCTTCAGAAAGGAGTGATATATGTTTATAAGATACACGGTTTAAAACAAATGTTGAATTACAGCTAGCTACTAAACAATGGTCAAAAGGATCTTTCTTTTGGTCAATAGGCCAAGAGAGATGTGATGGGGTAGGAATTTTATTAAATAACTCAAGCATTAAAGTGGCAAAATTAGTAGATATAGAGCCAGGGAGGGCTCCAATGTTAGATATTTCCCTATATCAGGAAAGGTTTCGGGTAATAAACATTTATGCCCCCCAGACTAAAGCCCTTAGAGTAGCTTTAATCCAGAAAATACAGCCATATTTACACACATCCAGATTACTGTTGTGGGCTTGGGATTCTAATTGCGGGTTAAAGAAATCAGTTAGAGGGCTTGAAACAGGAAAGATCTTCTGTGACTCCACAGCTTTAAATAAAATAATCTCAGATGCTAAATTAATTGATTCTTACAGATCCAAACATCAAGCTTGGAGGGAACACCTTTTTTAAAGGAAGCCTGTCAACAAGAATTGATTATGTTTTTGCTTCAGAGATTCTAACCATTTTAAGTGTTAAGCTCCTGGTTGGAGAATTTTCAGACCACAAATCAGTAATGGTGAAAATAACGTGGAAAGGTACTGCAAGATGTAAGAAAAACTTATGGAGGTTAAACAACTCCATTTTATCTGATAAACATGTACAGACAATTTAGAAGCAAGAATGGCAAGCCAGACTCTCTACTACAGCAATAATGTATCACAATGCTGCCCTCTGGTGGGAGGACACAAAAACATCCTGCAAGGATTTTTTTCAGAAAATTACAAGGGACAATGTAAATGATATGATATTTGAAATACCTCCAATTAAGGGCACAATTACATACACTGATTTCAAAATCAGAAACCTTGTACTAATTTGAAAAAGGGATCAGTTGATCCCTATAAAGAATGTAAAGACAGAGTAGATCATAGGATCCTAAATAAACTAAAACTAAAATCTGGTCAGATTACCCCCTCACTAGAAGAAATATTACAAGCAGTAAACTCTCATTTTTTAGAGACATTTGGGACAGCACCACAAACATTGGAGGAGGAAGATATGTTACAGAACTTACCACAGCTTGAGGAGGAGGAAAGTGAATACTTGACAGCCTCAATACAGAGTGAAGAAATAAAAACAGCAATAAAAGGTTTTAAGAGTGACTCTGCCCCAGGGCCGGATGGAATAGGAGCAGAGTTTTACAAAACCTTTAGTGATGATTTGACACCAGCCTTAGTGACAGTATACAATGGCATGTTACAGGAAGGCATTTTAGCAAAATCCATGCATCATGCAATATTAATACTATTGTTCAAAAAAGGGGAGAGGATCTGAAAAACTGGAGACCCCTTAGTTTGCTGAATGTAGATTTTAAAATATTGAGCAAACTTTTATTGAATAGGTTAGTGTTAATTACAGATAAATTGATCAGTCATAGCCAAACTTGTGCAATCCCTAATAGAAAACAAGTTGATAACCTCATTATGTTAAGGGAAATATTCTGTAAAACAGAAAAGAAAGAATTGTAGGGGTCTATAATAGAAATTGATAAAAAAAAAAAGGCATTTGAAAAGATTTCACATCATTATATGTATAAAATGCTTAGGGCCTATGGTATACCCAACGAATTAGTAAGATGGCTAGAAGTATTATATAGTCAAGCCACATTAACGCCAAACATAAATGGATGGGTAAGGAAAAATATTGGTGTAAAAAGAGGAGTAAGGCAGGGCTACCCACTAAGCCCCTTGCTATACGTATTTTGTATAGATGTTTTCTTAAGGAGAATAGAGCAGGACAATAGGATAAGAGGCTTAAGTACAAGCCCTTCTGCTCCTATGGTAAAAAAATTTGGCATATGCAGCTGATCTGGTCTTATGTATAGATCCTTCAACAAATGAAGTGTTTTTGATGGAACACTATATGAAATTCTCAGATCATTCAGGGTCTAAAATTAACTTACAGAAAAGTGTAGGGGTGATACCCAGGTCCCAGAAAATAACACTTATTCAGAGATTAAGATAGATAAAGACACAATCACATTGTTGGGAATAATTTATGGTGGCCCAGATATGGTCAGACAGAACTGGAGACAAATCTTCAAAGAGCACAAAGGCTAGTAAACACATGGAAAGGTCAAACTGTTGGGAAGAGAAAAAGGGTTATGTTGATAACAACTCTATTAATACCTATTTTGTTATACATAAGCTATGTTTTCCCTCACCCACAGTCTTTATTAGTAACATTGTACAGTGTGTTTTTTCAAGCATTGTGGGGGAGTAGATTATAACCTATAAAAAGAACAGTGACTTATAGAAGAGTAGAAGAAGGAGGCCTAGGGACGGTGAACCCCGTCATTTTCTATTTCAGCTTGTTTATAACATACCATTTTGGGGGGGCAATGCGACTTGGAGTCACAATTTGGAAAGAACAAGTAGTAGAATGGATTGACTTATGTTCCCTAGATTGGGCCTGGAGAAAATCAAATGCATTACATAGAATCACATCAGTCCCAAAATATGTGGTAGAACAAATGAAAAATTTAATAAAATGAGATATTACAAAAGAAATGGCCTTACTGAAAGATAGGAAAGAGCTGTACTCACATATGATAAAAATGGCGGATAAGGAAGACATCTCCTTGGGAAAATGACCAGAACAGAAGCTACAATTTAATCTGGACATATTGAAGTCTAAACATTTACCAGATTTTGTATGGGACATGGCATGGCTGAGTCTACATGGAAAATTACGAGTTAGAAATAACAGTAAACATAAACAGACACAAGACAGATACTGCCTAAGACAGTCATATACCCAAATAATGGAAATGCAAGAACATTTGTTTATAGCATGTGATTATGTGCAAGGTTTTTGGGAATACCTAGCAAAGGAATGGGATGAGCCAATGTTGAGTAACTTATATGGTTCTCTGATTTGTGGACAGATGGAAAAGGGTACAGGTAAACATTTCCCTGAAACACTGCAAATAGTATTCATAATAATAAGATATTATATTTGGCAGCCGCGTTGTCTATGGGCAGCCCAATAGAGATAGGTATCATACATTGAAATGGTATTTCATTACAAAAAATGAAGGCATTAGATGCAAAGAGATGTACTGAGGAAAGAAGAAAACTATTATGGATTAATTGTGAACACTGGGCTAAACCACCATGAAAAGGGAAAACAAGTACTGATTAGTAACCATTAATATTCTGAATTGTTGTATACCTAAAAAGAATTTGAAATATGTAAAATACAATGTTTAATGAAATGTATGTATTGTAAATATGTATGATATATGTATGAATTTGTCTGTAAGTCCTCTCACTAAAAATTCCCCTACTCTTTTCGAGAAGTGCCATGGGATCTTTAACGTCCACCTGAACAGCCACTAGAACAGGCAGACAGGACCTCGGTTTAACATCTCATCTGAAAGATGGCACCTCAGGAATGCAGCACTACAGTGTCAGTATTGGAATTTAAACCAAGTGCCAGGTATGGGGATAGAACCCACAGCCTTCTGATCTTCCGGCCTCAGAGGCAAGTGTGCAACCTGTTGAGCCACTGACACTGGATGCAGTTGAAAGAGCACAACTGACAAATTGATGGAATGGCAATCCAGCCACATTGTAGCTGTGCACGAAACAGGAACAAGTAAGCTACACTTCGCTCCTGGGATCATGAAGTCATCTCTGTGTTTTTTTTTTAAGACGTTTTGAAATGTCTTCTCACATTAAGCATTTGCAGTAGGACGGGGGAGTGGGTTGAGGGGTGGGATGGGGTTGAAATACCATTCTGTCTGTAAGAATAACCTGTCGATTTCAAACAGCAGCACCTGGTCCCTATGACAGAAAGACTATTTGCTGGTGGTGAACTATTGGCACAATTAAAAGTAAGGCAATTGAGACAAATTCTCTATGATTTATTATACGTACACTGATTTTGCCCATCCCTACTCTCCTACCGCACCACACTCCAGGGGAAATCTGCACGATCGCATGAGATGTGAAGTTTTCCATACCATAATAGTACATCTGCACATGAATGGGCACCTTGTGCTTTATTTATTTTTTTGTATTGAATTTATTTTTAACACAATCACGATAAAAAATGGAAACAGTAACCAAATAATTAATGCTAACAGTATGGACATGACATGGGCAAGGATGAATTTCATCTTTCATAGGTTTCATAGGTAAGTTCAAGTGAATATGGACAGAACACTGTGGTGCTTGCCGGTTAGTGTTTTGAGAATTCTTCACAGTGCGCTGCTGACGTTCAGTGAATGCCATAAGACAGTACCCAAACAGACACAAAAAAATAACAGATTTTAAAATTTCAAAAATAACAGTTTCCAGCGGCTCAATAGTATTTACCAGGACATATCAAACAAGCATTTGTCAATGCCAAGTGTTGCTTGCTGTCATTAGCAGTGGAAGTGCAGGAGTTAGAAAGATGCAGTATAGGAATGGCAGTGAAGTACTGAACTGACGCCAACTCTACCCCCACCCTGCAGAGATGGACAGGCATTGGGGTGTGCCTTTGGGTCATCGCCCATAATGGTCATGACATTTTACCTCACCCTACCCTGGAGACACTCACAAGTGTTGAGGTGTACTTTGAAGTGTTCGGGCTTTACATTCACCTCATTCCATAATGAAATACACTGAAATGGGTGCAGTATAGGAGGATGGGGTGAACTGTGGAGCCAAAGGGTCCAAGGTGCACCTCGATGCCTGCCACTGGCTGCAGGGTGGGGGTGGAATGGCATGAGCATTACTGTTGGCAATCCCAAGTCACACCCCTGATGCCTGTCGGTCCCTACAGGGTAGGGCATTATGGTTGAAAACCCAATACCCTGGCGCTTACTTTTTACTCAAGTTTTCAACATGGGCGGCGAGATCCCACCGCATGAACAGTGACACTATCAGTTCGTTAGTCAAAGGTGATTTTGCACAGCGACTGTGCCATTTGGCACCACAGGTGCGAAACACATTTCAAACAGGATGTGAAAATGACAGCTGTACTGTTCATGAGGAGGTGTAAAAATGGCACTGTTGAAAATCTGGCGTGAAAATATAAAAAAACTGGTGAAGTCATGAGTGTGCGTAGAAACTGCGCAATGCACGCCCCTTAATGTAATTAGTTTTGGGATTTTTTACAGCAGATTTTCAACATAGGCATTTTGAGACCTCTACTCATAAACAGTGTCACAGTGATTTTCTTAATCTATCGCGAACACTGATTTCCCGCATCGACTGTGCTATTCTGTGTTGGAAGTGCGAAAACACATTTCGGCCAGGGTGTGAAAAATATCAGCTGTACTGTTCATAAGGAGGTGTGGAAAAATGCCAGTACTGAAAATCTGGACTGAAAAGATTACGAATTTGTGAACTTATGAGGGTGCGTGGAAATTGCACAATGCACGCTTGTAACACAGTCATTTTATGGACTTTAGTCACCAAATTTTCAACATAGCCAGTTTAAGACCTCTGCTCATGAACAGTATAATTTTGAATTTCTTAATCTGTCCCAAACATTGATTTCACACACCGACCATGCCACTGTGTGCTACACGTCCGAAAACACATTTTGGGTGAGATGTGAAAAATGACAGTTGCACTGTTCATAATGAGGTTTGGTAAAATGGCAATGCTGAAAATCTGGAGAGAAAATATTAAAAATGCTCGAAGTTACAAGCGTATGTAGGAGCTGCGCAACGCACGCTCATAAAACAGTAATTTTGGGGAATTTTTTCACCAAATTTTCAGTATAGGGATTTTGGGGGCCTACCTCATGAACTGTGACACTGTTATTCTGTTAATCAGTCCCGAAAGGTGGTTCCGCACAGTGATCGTGAAATCACCTTTCTGGATCAAGTAACAAAATTACAGTGACTGAGTTCATGAGGTGGGGTTCCAAGAACCCCGTGTTGAAAATTTGGTGAAATAATTCCTCAAAATGGCCTAGATATGCACCAAAATTGAAAAAAACCCATTCATGCTATTATACCGCTTACCAGCATTTCTTAAGTTCACGGTCGGCTTTGAAGAGTGCAGACGTGTTCCTGGTCCATCAAAGATCATTGCGCCAGGCTCCAGAGGTAAGTATGGGGTGAGGGTGTGTGTGTGGGGAGGTGGGGTATACAGGACTGTTTTCTAGTTTACAGGTTTATTTAAAAAAAAAAAAAAACTCGCGGGA
The DNA here is from genome assembly GCA_016271365.2 of Neoceratodus forsteri. Lineage (NCBI taxonomy): Eukaryota > Metazoa > Chordata > Ceratodontiformes > Ceratodontidae > Neoceratodus > Neoceratodus forsteri. The sequence continues at coordinate 666,011,251 of CM057458.1, forward strand.
AGGTTTTCTTTTTGCAGGGGCTTTTAATTTTGGCATGCTGTGGGCTTCCAGCATGCCACCTGAGTGTTTGGGGGTTGTAGCTGTCGGGGATTGGGCACCCTGTCTGCACATACCGAGTGCTGGGGGACAAGAGCTAGGGGATTGGGCACCCCCGCACATAAGAAATTGGGGCATTATGCTGATGGGGAATGGACTCCCCTGTCAGCAAAATTACCAGGAAGGGGGCATGCCAACAGGGGGATTGGGCATCCCTGTCAGCACATATAAGTGCAGGGGGGTGACAAGAACCAAGGGGTATAGGGCGCCACACAGCACACAACAAATTTGGGAGGGGGGCTATTATGTCGATGGGGAGTAGGCTCCCCCATCGGCAAATTGAACTGGAAGGGGGCATGCCAACAGGGGATTGGGTACCCTATCGGCTTTTTTATTTTTTATTTTATTGAAATGTTTCACCAAGAAGGCACACTGAATGGTGGGCGATGGCTTTCCATCGGCTTCCTGGAGACTGTGAGAGGCCGATGGAGAAGCTGTCACCATGGGGACACCAATCAGCTGTTTTGGTAGCTTGTAATGCACCAAAACAGCTGATTGCGTGGTGCTGTGGCCCAAATTTCCTGATGCATTTAGGCATTCTCCCTAACTGCTGAAAGCAATGTGTTTCTTGCACATGCGTGCAAGTAACACAAAAATGAGTTAGTTTGAGTTGGGATTTGATCAGTTGATGAATCACTATCAGAGGAAGATTCATCAAGGTTGTTTCCAACAGCAACCGGCCCTCTTCTTCTGACAGCTAGTGGCTCATGCATATAAGGTCGAATGACTCGAGTTGCTGCATTAAATGCATACAGATCCCCACTCTCCTCACTTTCTGACCAGGAGTCAGAGTTGTCCACATCATGGGAAGGATGATTGTCCGGGAAAGCTTCAGCCATTTCAGTGTCTGCAAGAAGTTCAAAGCCAGGAATCTGAGCCTTTTAGGTCATGTATACTGAAGCAGCGCGTGCACACTGATACACAAACTGACTGTCTGGCGCTTATAGAAGCCTCATTTAGAAAGCGCAGAAGTCAAGGTAAATTGACTATTTTTACGCCCAGCTGTTTGTTACACAAACTTGCAGTGTCTACTGATAGCCAGACATTTAAATCAAATAGATATTATGCATTTCCTTCTCCTGTCTCCTTTAAGAGCTTTTTGGAGGAGGGGAGCTGATGTCAGAGATGACGCCGGTCGTGAGGCAGGCATATGACGTGGCGCTCGTGTACTGACCAGTAGCTGACACCGTCCCCCCTCCTTCCTCAGTTCTATTCTTTCCGCCATTGAGGCTGCCTTATTGCACTTCGTGGGAGCAACATAGCTGCATCACAAGTTCTGCTGTCTCTTCACTCAACACCATACCTCAATTTCTTTAATAAACTCTATTTTATTACTTTCCATCTCTGCTAGTACAGCGCCAAGTCTTTTTGCTGTCATTTTCATTATTTTATCTATTTTCAGTTATGTCTGGTCCAGGGCCTAACAAGTCCAGAAAATCCAAGGTGGGTCTTCCTCCAATGCATCAGTGCCCCGTGGGAAGTATATTTTTTTTTAGCTTTTGTTGACCGGGTAAGTGCACTAGACAAATCCTGCCTATTTTCAGGCATGACCCGGGGGAGGGGGGATACAGATGAATGCCATCTGACCTTGAACCAGATTAAGCTGTTGGTTCTGCCACCAACTGCCATGACCAATGTTTCACCTGCCTGGGTCAGGACCACAACATGGATTCGTGAGATGCCTGTTTTTCAATGGATCTCTGCACCCTCAAATTGCACGTGATGAAGTTGAACATTTAGAGGACAGCGTCACACCTGGGACTCCAGGTTCAGGTCTCTGGGCTCTTCCCTGAGCCCCTCCGTGGTACTGTATGTACTGAGGGAGACCAGTCCTCCACTGCACCTCATCTCGCTGAGACAGGAGGCTTGAGAGAGGGGTGATCTGTGGGACAGACAGTCTCCTCCGAGGAGGGCTGGTTGTTTACTCCTCCCAGTCCGGTACCCCTTTGGGGGGTCCAGGCACCCCTGGTGGCGGGAATGCAGCTATACACTGGCCCCACATTGGTGAATCCCTTGACGCTGCAGTCTGGTGTTGCCTCGGCTCCTAGCCTCCAGGTCGGTGTCGGTGAGTGAAATGCCAACAATGTAGCTGGATCCCCTCCTGCTGCCATTCACAGCACTGGGGGAGGTAGGGTCTCAGGGGTGACTACTTTGGCAATTTCTCTGATCTCATTCTCTGGCTCAGAGGATGAGGATCGAGATGATCCCAATTGGCTCCCTGGCTCCAAGTAGCTTTGGGACTCTGCTAGGCCCAGTTCTAGGCCTTTGGTGTTGGTACAGCCTGGGAGTCCTCCTCCCAGTGATGGCTGTGGTGCCGCCTCCCCAGCTGTCCACTGTGCCACTTGCAACACCAGGAGTGCCTCCGGCACTGACCCTGGTGCCAGAGGGGATGGGCTGCTGTACCCAGTGCTGAGTTGGGGGCTGACACTGCTCTTGGTGCCGGGTTGTGTTCTTGTGCCACTAGCGGTGTTGAGCCCAATTCCAGTGCCGCTGGTGGTGCCGAAGGGGTGTCGGTGCTGTTGGTGGCATCGCACCTCCCCATCTTCTATCTCCTTGCTCTCCTTTGGCTGTTAGGCATTCTTCCAGGGGCAGGACCCTGTCTGGTGAGTCTGGGGTTGTCCAATCCACAAGCTGGTGGTCAAGGCCCAGAAGGACAAGATATGGATGATCCTGATAGTTCCAAACTGGCCACGGCAGTTCTGGTAATTTGTAGTACCAAGGGGCTCATGTCTTTTCCCACATGGTCAGGCATTAGTTGTTGGGGCGACCTTCTAGTACTAGGCCACAAGAGCTTTCACTTGTTCTTGACCAGCCATGGATCCTGCCAGACCCATAAGGAGCCCTTGCTCTTAGGTGTTCTTACTGATGCAGAGGGCTGAGGGATGTCTTTCCTCAGGGTGAGCCAGCTCCTCCCTAACTGGGAAGCTTAGTACCCTGACCCACAAGTGGGAATGAACGGTGAAGATTTATTCTTGGAAGGTATGAAAATTGCATATCTACCATAACTGTTGATCTTCCAAAATGTCTTCAGCATTCATTCACATGCCCAACCACCATCCCCCACTCAAGTAGAGCCAGGGCCTCTGGGCATCTCACCCTGTTGTGCTGGTGTACTCTTGTGTTATTCTTGCCATTCCCTGTTGGTAGACTCTCTGTTTTTCTCCCTCCCTTATATCTGGAAAGTAGAATATTTGTTTTTTCTCCCTTACAAGAAATTAAAGAGGGGGTGAGGATCCTTGATGATGGTCCCACCCAAAAAATAAAATGTACGATGGTCCTCATAGCCCTCTTACCAACCAACCTTGCTTGGATTGTACGATCTGCAACTAAGAAATTGTGGAGATTTGTTACTACTGTTCAACATCCTGAAGGACAATAAATAAATTAATGAAACTATGTAATATTAAATTTGTAGATATACAGTTAAGATGTAACAATAGGCAAATCTATACACCAAGGGTAATTATTGACAAAAGGAAAATTATTTCTCAGTTAGAGTGACGAAACTATGGAACTCATTACCACAAAAAATTGTTGAAATAGCTACATTTAACAAATTTAAAATTGAACTTGATAAATTGCTCTTGGGACTCAAATTATAAAAAAAAATAATTTCCCCCACCAGTGTGGGGAGAGTGGTCACTATGGGCTTAGTGCCTTCTTCCACTCTTGAGATACCGAGTAATACCGAATAATACAGAGTAACCTAAAAAACAAACAAACCTTGAGCTGGAACTTATCCTGTCCCCTGTTCTCCCCGTTCCTCCCTCTCCTTGCCTAGAGTACGTGCCCAATAGTCAAGGCCCCTAGAATTCTGTGGCCGCAGAATTTTGCACAGAACTTGCAACCTACCACAGAATATCTGCAGTGCCACAGAAATCACAGTTCTTGGTGATTCTGTATTAACTTTTATAGTTTTTCCATAGCACCTGGTTCCCATCTCATTTTATATCCGAAATCCATCTATGCTCAGAGTGTGATGTTATCAGTGACATCACATCATACGTTAGCTAATGACTGGGCTACATTTTGCTAAAGGAATAAATAGTCATTTATCTGCCACTGCTCCCACTCCTGGAGGAAGGGGCACAGCACATCAGGTACTGTAATATTTGCACAATCTGTACTAGAGCCCAATACAATTTTCCATCTTAAGTTGCTACACTGGGTCCAACTTAAACAAATACTTGAAAATAGCATAGACATGTTAACTGAATACCTTACTTTGTTCTGATTTATGTGTGCCTGTAAGGTATATGGAAGCCCTCTGAAATGAATAAGTGGTAAAATGAATTAACCTGCCTGTAAAAAAAAAAAAAATGAAAGACTTCTGCTCAGAAAGGTGGAACATAATGATGTGTAGACCTGTTGAAAGAACAGAACTATTAAATAAATAATTGTGCTGTACCTGTTTCTGCCAAGGCTATTGATTATATGTTATCATGAGTTGATAGAATTACCTAAAAGTTTTCAAGAAACATTGTGTGCAGGGCTAGCCATTGGGCCAGTTGGTAACATGTGGTGTTCCCATGCCAGTGGCTCACGTTTGGGGATGAGCTCAGGGATCTGGACGGGCAGCATGAAGATGGTGGGCCAGCACTGTTGTACACCACCGCTATGAGCCTGGGAAGGTATGGCGCAGTATTCTTTTGCACAGATGACTCCTTGTGATGGGCCAGGGAACCTTCCCTCACAAGGGATGTTCTGTATATGTGTGTCATGGGCAGATAGGGAGATGCAGTGCATCAGGAGAAGTGGGTTGGCATGAAAAATGAGTCTTGAAATGTCTCCACTATTCAGTTTATTCTGTTTCCAAAGTGACCTGTACAGATGAGGATACAATTTCATAGTCATGGAAAGGGAGATTTATGTTTATAAAACTACATTGCAGATTGCATATAAATACAGTATATAAGACATGCACAATGGGGACCTAACGAGTGGCGTAAACAGCATGAGTATAAACAAACTGTTTATCACATGGTCCCCCCTGTGTATTTCATTTATGCAATAGGCTAGAATCTTAAGTGATAGATTTTTTTAGCTTTTTAAAAAAATATTATTTCTAAAAGTCTGTGGGTTTATTTTTTGAATTAGTGCTACCGTGAGTTCCCCCATTCCACTTGCCATAGCCACTGCCATGGATGTGGTGTCAGGATGACAAGCTGATACTGTGACATGGCAGTTCATTGGTGCTGCAGAACTTCCACAGAAATTACAAATCACTGCTGCAGAAGTTCTGCACAAACAGTAATCCTGCCACAGAACTTGGTCCCAAAGTGCTGCAGAAAAATTGGAGCCTTGCCTATAACGTATATCCCCGTTGTTGTAATTTGCAATACTGGATTTAACTTCTCCATTCTTCCTCTAAGCATTACTCACACCTGGCTAGTGCTTGGTACTTGCATCAATATTCATCTTTCACACATGGTACATCTCTGTGTTTGCAGGGAGAGGGAGGTGCAGTGGAATTTTCTGTGCTATACTCCTAGCAGTACTGGGTTTTCATGATGCTTCATAGTTGGTATCTTCTACTTCGTGGCTTGTGTTTTTCTTACTCCATTGTGGCTGATAAGACAGTGATTTTGCTCCATGGACACTGTTCACTAACTCTTGTTGTCGCCCTCCTCTGGAAGGAAGCTTGGGATTTACCCTGTTTAATTTTGGAGATGCTGTCTTGGGAGTACACAATTTTGCAAGCTGGCATTCTGTCATCTAATTACACAGGGGTCTCATTTGGAGTTCTTTGTGTATATGCCAGAGCTTCGTGCATAGGGCTGCTGCCCATGTTCTTGGTTACCATTACCTTCTCTGTCCAGGTAGGTGATGATAGGCTCAGGTTGGTCATACCCACTACCCTTGTGCCATGCAATAAATCCAACCCATAGCTCCTAAGTTGGTAGTTGGGTTTTATGTGGTTATTATTTTTATATCCTATATATTTTTCCTATCTGTTTGGACTAGGAAGTCTATAGTCCTCTCTTTTCTTTCCCACTTGTTTGTGTTTCTGACGAACAGGACTAAGATGGGGAGGGATTTGGTGTTAGTTACTGTTTAACTCACATGCACAACACCAATATGTTGGCCACTTGAGCGGCACCACCAGCCAATGTTGGTTCCCTCCCAGCTGAAAAGACTTTGCTCCCCCATGGCCTAGCACCTCCAGCTCAGACCCATAAGTATGAATGAATGGTGAAGATATTCTGGAAGATCAACAATTACAGTAAGTATGTAATTTTCATTTTTCCGCATTCCAAACTGTTGTGTACATTCTAAAATGTTGTGCACATTCCAAACAGTTGGCTTGCACAATTTTTAGGTCATACAATTGGAAATACCTTGTTCTCCCCACACCAAGCTGCTAACTAACCACCCTGTGCCCAAAGTATTACCTTTTAATTTGTAAAAGTTGGTAAATTTAATTTTGATCATAGAACAGCTCACACTAGGTGACAGTCCTGCCATATTAAGTGCCTCCATTTCAGTCAGCGCTATTGAAATGGAAACGATTAACATCATAGGACTGTTGTCTGATGCAAAACTTTTCTGTGATTGAGTTTAAATTTAAAAACTTTTACAAGATGAAAAGTAAGACTCTGGGCACCAGGTGGATAGTAAGCAGCTTAGTGATGGTATAGTGGTTTTTTTCATAAATGTTTACGGGGGTGGGCTCTTCTGCAGCCACTGTTTTAAAAAATCAAGTACCATATAAAATAACAGATGGGCAGCCATACACAACTCGGCAAGTGTTTCTATCAGCAGCTGAAACATGAGGGGTGTCACCAGGTGTGGGTTTACGATAACGCAATTTCAGGCAGACCCCAATTCAGGTGCATAAAAAACGCAATGTGCGTTTATCATTTTATTTTTATCAAGTAAAATATACAGAAAGCAAAATGGCAAGTCAGACAACTGCTTAGCTTTAACAGTAGCTAAGGTTTTTCTTCAGCCTAGCATGAATCAAACAGTGTGAAAGCACACACTACAAGGGGGTCTTTCACCTTACTATCTATCTCTCCTTTCAGCACTGAGGTAGGGCTTTTTATAAGCTCACTAGAAGTTGGAAAAATAATTTCCCCTGCCTTTTGATTAACAGCAGACACAACATAAAACTAGCCACTAGGGGCCACTGTTGCTCCATAGAGAACAGTTATTTGGCAGCCACCTGACACACATTACATAACTTGTTTACACCATTGTTAAAGGTCAGAGCTGAGGTCAGAACATTCTATGCTCTCTTAAACTCTCTTGCAGGGTCGTATTACCTCATGCTGTCTGCTGCAAAATATATCTTGCAATAGGGCTGATAACATCTAGAAAAAGCAGACCCAAACCTCTGCTATTCTTTTATCAAAACTACCCTCTTAGTTTGTAACTTGTACTCTTAGTTTTGTTTCAGGTTAATACACACAGCAAGCTTTATAAGCACTTAAGTACTTAATTTATAACCAGCCAACCAGCATGTTGGACATTATGCAAAACATATAAACTACTTGGGGAAGGGGTTTCAACTTATTGGCCAGGGGTGTCCACTATGACAGGGGTCACCCTGTCACACATCCCCCACATAAGAGGGCAATCGTCCTACGGTTGTCCAAATATCAACTAGCACCCTGAAAGGGTGTGAAGCTTCAGCTCACCCTCACTGGACGCTCCATCTCAGGGTCCTTTTAAAAAAAAAACATTTGTAAAGTATTCCATTCATAACAATACAAACACCTGAGACATTTTACATATTTGCTACATTAGTAAATTACAAAGCACTGCATGTACTAGGAGAAAGAACTACTAACAGTAGTTTTATGCCATCTACTGACTTTCCCTGACCAGATACACTCGAATGGCTGGACAGTTCAGCACCCACTAGAACTGCCTTCGGGGGGACAACTACCTTGCTCCATCCTCTCATAGACATTTAAAGGTAGGTTAGTAACAGACCATGCTCCATGCCTAACAGCCTGTCCCTTACCTCTGGGTTAATGTATCAGATCTTATACACTACTAGTGATGTTGGCAACCACCAAGTCTCTTCTGATCTTATCTGTGTCAATCTTCACCATTCTTCACTGGTGGGTACAGCACCAGAGCTAGGACCCCAGGGGAGACTTTTTTTTTATGGGCAGAGTTGACACAGGGCTGACGCTGCCTCGAGGCAGACAGTCCACATGGCACTTGTGGGTTGGCTGTTATCTGTCATTGACGCCGCTCCAACCTCAGTTCTTTTTCTCCTACTGTCGAGTGAAGACCTTGTGTGGAGACTCTGCTCTGCTATCAAGACTGCGTTTGCAGCCTAGTTTGTCGACCTTGCGTGTGTGTGCCTCAGTTCTGTTCACCCTGCTTGATGTCGCTTCTGCCGGTAAGATCATTTCATTACTTTTAAGTGGCGTTGAGTACTGTTTTTGCTATTGTTTACTGTATGATCATGTCTCATCCGGGGGGTCAAGAAACTGTCAAAAGTGGGGTGGCCTCTTATGTGTCGGTGCCCCTGTAGCCACCTTTATACCGTGACGGACCAGCATGACCATTGCCTCTCCTGCCTTGGTCCGACCCATGATATGGACAACTGAAATGCCTGTTTCTCCATGGACTGTCGAGTTGTCGAAATCCACATGTTTAAAGTCAGACGTGTGCCACCAACTTTTGGAGGATGGGTTCACAGTCGTCAGGCCAAGGTGAAGATTCTCAGCCCTTCCTCCGGGTTCCCTCCTGGTTCTATATGGCCCGTGGAAGAGGGGGCCTCTGCCTCTTTTAGCCTTGCCGTGGTGGGTATCCTTCCATGGTGCAGGTGGCCCAGTCTGTTCCTCTCGGGGGACAGTCAGGAGGCGCCGCTTTGGCAGTCGCCTCTTTGGAGGTGAAGGCTCCCTCAGTGTCATGTTCTGGGCTCTCTGGGTCTCGACCGGCACCGTCCTTGGCATCGTCTGGTGGTGCCATTCTTGGTTCCAATGCCATTTATGGTGCCGTGGGCTTGGAGGGTGGTGCCACAGTTGGTGCCTGGCTGTCTCTCAGTGCCACTATTGCTCCTGGCACTGTTCACGGTGTCAGGGATGTCAGTGTCACCAGGGGTAGTGCTTCGGCAGTTTCTGGGCCTGTTTCTGTTTCTGGCACCGTGCGCTGTGCCCAGACTGTAGCTGGCACCGCCCATGACTCTGGCACCATTCGCGGTTCCAGGGATGGGGGCGACTCCATACTTGGCAACGACTTTGACTCTGGTACTGGGGGAGAGCGTGGCACCATGCTCAGTGTTGCATCTGACTCTGGTGCCATTTGCGGTGCCGGGGAGGGTGGCATTGTCGGGTGCGGTGCCGTGCTTGACCCCAGTGCCATCTGCAGTGCCAGGGTGGAAAGTGGTCTGACTCATGGTCCAGGAACTGGGGGGGATTGAGGGGTCATCTGGCATCGGACCGCGGAGTCTGCTTTCTCAGAGGCAGACTCTGGGTCTGATCCAGATTGACTACCAGATTCTTTGGAATCATCTGATCCCTCCATTTCCAGTACCTTAGCCCCCACTTGGCCTCCCTCTGGGGGGGTCAGTCATCACCGGTAGGCCCTATGGTTAGCGGTACTGACCAGCCAGCAGTGGTCCCCATGACCACTGCCATGCAACCTGGGGCCACTGGCACTTCTGCTTCTCCAGTTGGGGCAGATCCCTCCCTGGTGTGTTTGGACAGTCCAAGTTTGGGACAGCCTGGGGCATGCCAGGAAGGGGAGGACTCCTTGTTCCTTGGGTGGACTCCTCAGAGGCTGCTCAGAGTTGTCAGCTGCCTAGGCTAGTGATTATGAGGATGAGGTCCCTCTCCAACTCTGAAGGGTTGAGAAGTAAGGGTGTGGCACAGCATACTCTCACCAGAGCCTGGCCAGGTTCTGGGAGGAGCTGCAGTGCAGACCCTTGCTCTTCCCTGGATAGGTCCTCTAGAGGGACTTCAACTTCTGAGGTCAGGGGCCATCCTTCTGGACTCACATAGTCTTGGTCACCTCATGGGGGGATTTCTTCCCATGGGCACAGCTCTGACTGTTCCAATCCGGTTGAATGGCTGTTAGCTGCTGGGACCTTTGGATCTCCCTCCTTGTGGGGAGTTTCCTCTTGGCCCCCTGCCCTGACAGAAACCATTCTCCTGTTGCTAGGAGCTTGTCCCCTGAGCCTCTGTCTCCATTCCTGGCTATCCCAGGTATTCCCAGTCCTAGGGGACTTCTTACCTGGGAAGATTTCAGAGGTTCCACTGCACATTTCCCTACCTATCTCCATGCCCTGGACCAGTAGGTGTTCCACCATTCTTCCGTGCAGCCGGACCCTGAACCTTGGAGCTTGTCTGCATCTTCTTCCTCCTCCTTGGAGGGAGAGGAATTATCTATCCACATCTCCCCAGCATCTGATCTCTCTTCCTATCAGCGCTTCTTCACGAGGATGTTGGACGAGCTCCATTTTACCCTAGTCCCTGTCAGCAATCCAAGCATGTGATACACGCCTTCCTAGGTGAGTACAGTGCAGCCAACCTGGTGGTTCCCACCTGGCCTGTTCCTTTCCAGGAAGCATCACATCAGCTTTGGCTATATCCCTTACCCACTGTTCCAGCCCGAAGGGACCTATGCCAATGGTATTGCACTCCCCCCACAGGTCTCCAGGTTCTCTGCCTCATCCCTCTTCGGGCTTGACCTCCCTTGATACCCCCTCTGGGCTTTGCACCCCCTCACCTTAACTGACCCCCAGACTCGGACTCTGCGGACCTTTATTTCTGGGGGTGAAGAGTTTTCTATTTGGCACGGATCCTCCTTTCTATTGCTTCACATCAGGCCCACTTTGCAGCCTATTATAGGTTCTTGTGGTCCAGGCTAGGAAAGCTCGTAGCCTCAATGCCTGATACGGAGGAAACCAGGCAAGTCATTGCCCTCTCTGCTCAGGGCCTGGAGCTAGCAAGGCCCCAAGCAAGGGCATCTTATGATGCCAATGAGTTGGCATCCAGAGTGATAGGGACAGTGATCTGCATTAGGTGGATGGCATGGCTTCGCTTATCCTGGTTGTCACTCCTGGCCCAGTGTAGGGTGATCTCCTCTGCATACCAGAGAATCCACCTCTTCTCCCGCAGGGTGAGACGGTGAATTTCAGGGCACCTTCCCTCCCCCACTGGGAGATCCCTGTGTCACCCAGACCAGTCTCAG